>OX387643.1:45862272-47174339 GCA_947568875.1 Fissipunctia ypsillon | reverse complement strand
TATTGGGATTCAATTAATATAATTGGTTTATCGTTAAACCCGAAGAAGATCAAAACTTTGATAGTAACATTAAAGCATTGTTCAGTAACCATTAGTGAGGCTTCGAATCTACTTCGAGAGCTAAGAAAGGAATGAAGCATCAGCTATATGGAGAAAGTTCAACCTTTTTCATACTCCTGTTTTCTAAACATTAAAACATTTTTATTCATAAAGCTTATAATAAACCCTACTCACCTTTAGCTAATTCAGCAAAACAACTAAATAGCTTCAACAATACAATTATAACCATAAACGATAAAGCTTCAGGTTGCCCTAAGGTTCTATTTAACCCGCATAAAAATGCTTGACGTTATTTTATTTAAACAAAACAGAACCAATCAATCGCTTGAGCTCCGTTTGTTTATCGCATTCCAGAGTGATTCCATCAATAATATAACTAGATCTAATTCCGCTGGAACGCGTTCTGTATTGCAACATCGAGTGGTATTGAGTGATCACGACTCACGATCACGATGCGACCGGTCGTCGACGGTCCCAGTCCGCCCTCGCGTCGCCGCGACAGCCTCACAACGAATTACCCACACCTCAACTTACAAGCCTGTTGCTTTGACAGAGCTCATTTTTAATTGTGTTTATCTATACATATAACAAAACACAAAAATTTTTTTTTGGGCCTTCTTCTTTCGAAATTCCATTGACTTGACAGAAACAATTACTTAGATTTTAAATTCGATATTAGTCAACCCATTTGTTATTACAGTAATGCTCATAATCATAAACTCATACGCCTTTTGCTTGTTCCAGGTATTATTGCTGGCTCTCGGAGTAGTCGCAGCCGACGTTAGTCACCTCGGCTACCACTACAAAGTGCCACAGACCTCGTACGGAGTTCCTTCCTATCAAACTGGAGGAAGCTCTGGTCAGTACAGTACCGCCTCTGCTGGCAGCCATAGTCAACAAAACACAGGCTACCAAACTTCGTCTAGTGGCTCTGGATATTACCAAACCTCCGGCTCCAACAATCTCCACCAAACCGGATTCCAAACTCAATACGACGCCTCAAGCCAGTACCAAGCTGGTCTTAATAAATACCAGAACTACTATCAAGTGCAGCACCAGCCCGCTCAAGTGTTCAAACACTTCTACGTGCACGCCGCCCCCGAAGAACAAGAAGAGGTCAGGCCCCGCGCCCCCATAGTATTGCCTCCTCCCCAGAAACATTACAAGATCATCTTCGTTAAGGCACCCAGCGAATCTAGACAACCTCAAGTAATTGCTCCTATCCAGCCACAACAGGAGGAGAAGACAATTGTCTACGTTCTTGTTAAGAAACCTGATGAACAACCCGACGTTGTTCTTCCTAAGATTGAACAGAAGCCTCCATCCAAACCCGAAGTATACTTCATCAAATACAAGAACAAGGATGACTCCCAGGCTGTGATAAACAACATCGTTCAAGACTACAACAAGGAAGGCCAGTCTGTGTCAGTGAACTCTGGAGCTGCCCAGGGTTCCTCTTCTTTCTCGTCGGGTCTCGGCAGTGTACAGTACCAGGCGCCAGTCCAGCAGGGAGAGTCAAGTGGGTCATTCGGCCAGTCCTTCAGTCTGAACACGGCGTCTGCTAACTCCGGTAGCCTGGACTCATCCAATATCGCCAGCAGCATTGCATCCCCGATCACGGTCAGCAGCACGGCCTCCAGCGCGAGTTTCGAAGGTGGCGCTATCTCTACTAGTCAAGGTGTCCCCCACGAAACCTACGGACCTCCTAAATTCAGGGTACACAACTAAATAATAGCTCCGACTTAAACTAACTTACGTGTATTAGATTATGTTATAATATATGTAATGGATTAATAAATGTGTTAATACCTACATCGACCTATTTTTCTTTTCCCTAATTTAGCAGATATCATTTAAATACCTACCATTTGTCAAAACATTTTCTACTAGTCACTCAATTGGCATAATACTGTCGAGAGAGCTGCAGAAATTCAATTCCATAAAATTCACTTTGAACCTCGCTGTAGAGATTGCGCATAAGTAACAAAAGTAAATCATGGTCAATCACATTCAATACATCCCTCAAAAAGTCCACAATTTATAAATGATCACTAGGATGATGGTACGGTCAACATCCGATGTCAAAATTAAACGAATCCATGGCATCTCCGGATCTTCATATCTTACGAATGTGTACCGACAAGTTTATCGTGCTGATCTCCGCAACCCTATCTTTACCTACATATATTTTTTTTATTTTGTTGGATACCTCACATCCGATGACCATAACCAACACAACAACGCTGCTAGGCGGCAGTACGTAATAGGTATGGTTGAAGTACTTCAGCTAAAATTGATTAAACGGAGCCAACAAGCAACGATCAAGTGGAGTCGCCAAATAATAAGGACAAGGCAGGAAAATGTCTATTGCATAGTACGAGTATTTATTCATCGTTTGTTCTGACATCCCTAATATAAATAGATAACACATAGAAAAATAACACACTGTTACAATAGGTATACCAAATCAGAATAACATTAAGTATACCCTACATACGTCAATTGTATTATCGGATTCCTAGTCGTACATGTACGCAAAACTGATAAAATCCCTCAAACGTCCACAGCGTATTATTCGTTCAGAGCATTAAATTTTATCGCAGCTAATTTACCGGGCGATATGCTAGGAATTCCTACGCACAAGAAACACCAGCTGATTATTATTTATAATATTTAGTATCGGAACTAGCCCATTGCAATTGAAGTTGAACATTATTGGCATTTTAATAGCGGGCTCATCCGCATAACTCCATCACGTTATCTTGATTTATGGCAATACGTACTTTCATTTGTGCGAACCAGAGTCCAGAACATGGCGTACATAGAGTGGTTAATTTAGTTATTAAATGCGTTATGAGCCGATAGTATTTCATTCATGATGTGCATTGTTTATGAATGGAATCGTTCTATTTCGGGGCAGCGGCGCGTGATAGCTTAATATCGAGCATTACGAGACTTGGTTGATTGAGTGGTTATTCACGGATGCACTTTCCTGGAGCTCGCATGGAATGCCGTGCGCGCAGCCCCCGGCGCCGGCGCCACATTAATTCCCGCGCTCGTCCATACGGAACGCTCCACACTCAACACTTCAGGCGCCGAACCAACCACGTCTCGTTGTATCTATAAACGTTTCCAAATAAAACGTAATAGCTTCGTTTCAGATTACCGTCTTGTGTAATAAATAATTCTGCGTCCCTTTTACAACTATTATATTTATGCTTCGGCAGTAGACCACACCATTCCAAAATAACCCTGTAACAACATGTTTACATGATAGAAGAACATGTAAAATTCATCGTTATAATCCGCGTCATCAATTGATCATACCTCACCAACGATCACCGCCTGTCAGAAGAGAGATAGCTATATGATATACCTTTTAGTATGTACAATCCAGTGACTGATTTCAACTTACAGCTACTGTGTAACTTAAGATTTACATTAAGCAGCGATGATAGGTATCAAGCAAATTTAATATTCGTAACTTTTATAAAACAGCATTGATACAAGCAACATTGTTGGAGTTCAGCCAGATCAGGATGAATAACGAAACAGTATTAGTTTTAGATTCATAACAACTTTAGTAAGTAAATTACTTTAATTTTTAGAAGACACCTTAGGAAAAAAACATGCGAAAGGAAACTTCCTAATACCCGGCTTTTACATCCGTCTTGTATGACGGATGTAACAGCTAACCTTTTGTTAATCGCATTTTGAAAAGTGTTAGACTAGTGATAGACTTTGTTAGACACTAAAACAGTGTTGCGCCAAAAACGCTGCCCTAGAGCACACCAGAAAACTCATTAACTGCAGAAGTGGGTGGATGGGGCGCAGCCCCCCCCCCCAACCCCCTGTTTATAATTCGATTAATACACGGACGGAATTCGGTGAAAAAAAGAGTTCGTGTATTTATTACTGTCAAGGGTCTTAATCTTAAGAAGACTGAATTCGTTACGTTAGATAATCACGGGAAATATCAAGAACCTACCTATTGCTTATAGATTCTATTCTGAAGTCTCGATCGACAAGAATGAGCACCGAAAAGTGTTGAAGGCCTTGGTCAAACCAAGAAGTATACCGAACTTCAGTTGACTTAACATGTCTGAATCCAAAATGATTGCAACAAACATTGTTGCATGCAATCATTTTGGATTAGCTTGTATAATTAAGTTGTTAAGTAGTTTAGGATACTATATTTTTATGTTTTACTTAAGTTAGGATATAATGTTATTATTTTTATTGATTAATTAGAAACATTAAAATGTACATTTTTAGTAGTTAAGTAATACTTTTTTTCTAAAGATATTCTAACGCTTCAGTAAGGGGACTTCTTCGAACGAAGGAGTATGGGGCCGTCTATAAAAGTATGCTTATATGCTCAACATACTCGTAAATAAGTAGAGATTAGACAGCAAGACGAAATCATAACGGCGGCACGCAGATTTTTAAAACATTTTTCTTTTCTTTTTGAAATATTCTATAATTTTACTAAAACTTTGGTGTTTCAGTGAAATTATAGGTCGTAGGTTAAAATGTATGATTTTCCGTTTTATTACAAATACAATTACTTATTACATTAAGGCGTGTTTAATATCTAATGCATTTCACATGTTTTATGTACGTATTTCATATGATTAAAAACAATCAGAATCAGTATCAACGTAAAAATAAAACAATTCAGAGCTAGGTAAAAACTTTAGTCATAAAAGTACAATAATAATGTTTCCGAAAGAGGTGATAACAGTATTTTTATATTTTAAATATAATTGAATATAATGTTGCACGAACTTCTACAACTTTATACAATTTTTGCGTTTTGTGTTGTGTGCATTCGAAGCATTTCTATAACTACTATAGAGCGTCTCATATGCGAAAGCGACGCATATAAACCAATCCAGGGCTGTTTCGGTACATTTATTTTACCTAATGTTGTGCTGACTACCTCATATTGCGCTGAAAACTGTAACTCCGTAGGAAACTTGTCTATTGTGCGATCTTTTATTCACCCACATTACAAGAACTATGTTCATGGAAACAATTTTATTGCACGAAATGACATTGCTTTAGTTATTACTCAACAAGATAGAAGAAAAAGAAAGCTTATGAAATTGAGTGCTTTAGATAATCTGTCTACCATTGGTCTGAGAGCGCTGATTCCCATAATGGACGCAGATAAGCCGAGATTAGCAGTAACTTCTGTTGAACGTTGTAACATAGAACAACCATTTGGATATTATGTTTGCGCCTCCAACAAAGTCACAAAACGGACTATACAAGTTTGTCGAGAGAGACAAGAACAAGGTGTGCCATTACTAATAGAAGACAGAATATTTGGCATAATGGGCATCACCGATAAGGACAGTTGCAGACTTCCTCAAAGAAGTTTTACTGCACTAAGTCCTGCACTTTATTGGATAAGTGAAACTGTCAGAAACCTCGGTTACGACGATACGGTAATTACTACATTGCACGATAGTATTTATTTACGTCATCTTACTACTGCTACTACTACTCCTACTGCAACAACGACTACTACTACCACTACTCCTACTACTAGATTACTTCCAATTCCTACAACAAATCCTACTATTACATCACCCCATTATACCTATCCAGATGAAACTTCTTCAATGTATCGTTTTACTTCTGATCCCTATCTCACCCAAACTCCTCCAAGGCGTCCTAAAGCTTCTAATCCTTATCTCACCGGAACTCCTCCTTTTGGTTCTGATCCTTACCCTGGTATTACTCCTCCTTATTTTACTGCTTATCCATTTATTTCTACTCTTGTAACGTTTCATGCTCGTTCTGATTCTTATCCTATTTTGATTCCTCCAGGGCGTGAGGCTTTTTATCATCCACATCGAACTCCATTTCGTCCTATTCCTAATCATTTTTATGTAATGGGAACTAAACCAAGGAGTCCTAATCCTTCAGATCCTAATTTATATCCCCTGAATGTCATGCGTTTATTTCCTAAAGATGTAAAAAGTAGAAGACAAGAAGAAAACAAAAAGAATGCAATAGATTACTTTCGTAAGTGAATGAAAACTGTATATTATCGCAAATGAAAAAAAGATTTTATAATACAAGTTGTCAGTCCAGTGCTGTTGCTTCTAACTCTTAATGACAGTTTGTTCGAAGATGCACCAATGAAGAACACGAAGGCGAAGGGATAAATCTAAAAAACAGAAAAACACATTAGCGCCACACCATTTGTAGGTACCATTGCCAGAATATTATCGAAGTCTTCTGCACCAAGCAAGGAAGACTGCAAAACGTACTAAAAAATCCGGCCAAGTGCGTGTCAGACCACGCACAATGAAGGGAAGGGGTAGTGGGGATGAGTTTATCCCAAGAACAAAGTTAACATTGTAGTTGAAAAACATGTTTTCTAATACATTCCAACTACAAATGTAAGTTGGTCGACTATTACTCGTTTACTTGTAAAGCCTACTGAGCTGTGATAGTTTTCCTTTTAACTTCGTTGTATATACTACCACCGTGAATTTTTTCACATATCCAGAACTAACCGTTTATTTGGCAGGGGGGCAGGACACTTGACTATAACAAAAATTTGCACTTTAAATCTTAATATTTCAGAAACGGATCCTTTATTCGAAAAATTGTTTTCGCAAACCCGCAATATTTTTGAAAGAACTTTCTAACAACATCCCACACCATGGGGTAGATGAGAAAAAAAAAACATCCCCACTTTACGTGTACAGGATGTACCCTAAAAACATTTTTTTCGTGATTTTATTTTACCACTTTGTCCGCGTGATTAATATGTATATCCATGTCAAAATATAGCTTTCTAGTACCAAGAGTCCTGAGCTAAGCTGCAGACGGACGGACGGACGGACGGACATGGCGTAACTATAAGGGTTCCTTGTTGACTACGAATCCTAAAAAGACGTACTACAGTTACAATTATTCCTTTCATCAAAATTCTTGAAAATAATAAGACAACCAACGTTGTGGACTGATTCGATGTAATGATAAAACATAAACTGAAGAATCAAACATCTGTGTTCTACATAGTACAACAACGACTAAAGCATACCTCTCTCGTCTCACTGACCTCTTAATTTCATATATCTTAAACCTTACTTTCATGTGTTGATCATTTTTAGTTTTTTTTTGTGCATACAATAATGTCGTAAACTTCCACTATCATAGCAATATAAGCAATATAATAATAAAAAATCAAATTATTTTTGATTTATGAATATAACTTACCAGCCTTAACTATATCAGCAATAATGCAACATACGTAGTCGTTCCCATAATGAACTGGCCTGATATAGTTCTACGCGACATGTCGCTACATGTTATGTTGCAATAAATAGTACGTTTATCGTGCACTTAATATAAGAAACACGCATTGACATGAAATGCTTAGTCTTAGTTTAACAGGCATTTGAATAACGAGAGTCGCGTATTTTTTCAAAATGTCGAAAACTGAGTATCGAAGTGTCATAAAGTTTCTGTTTAAAGAAGGTTTATCCACTGCCCAAATAAAAGAACGATTGGATGGCGTGTATAAGGAGTCTGCCCCCTCCTATAGCACAGTGAAAAATTGGGTGAAAGAGTTTCGCCTCGGGAGAGAAACCGTCGAAGACATTGGCCACGACGGTCGACCTGTGGAAGTGCTCACTCCCGAAACGATTGCTCTTATCGAAGAGGGGGTTCTGAGTGACCGCCGTTTGAAGATTAGAGAAATTGCAGCTAGGCTTGGGCTCTCTAAAAGTACCGTTCCTCGCGCGATCCATGAACATCTTCACATGAAAAAAGTGAGTGCAAGATGGGTACCGAAACTTCTTTCAGCGGTACAGAGACAGGAAAAAGTGCGCTGCGCTTCGGAGTTTGTGGCGAAAATCCAAAGACTGTGATCGAGCGGCTAGTGACTGGTGATGAAACTATGATCTTGTATTATGATCCACAAAGCAAGCGCAAGTCAATGGAATGGGCGTTATAAGGGTGAAAAGCCCCTAGAAAGGCAAAGGTGCAACAATCGACTAAAAAACTGATGTGCACAATCTTTTGGGATTTTCAAGGCATTTTGATGGTGGATTTTAAAGAACGTAATACAGTCGTGAACGGCAAATATTATGCTTCTTTAATATATAAATTATGAGACAAGATAAAGGAAAAACGAAGAGGCAAGCTGTCTAAAGGTGTCCTGTTGCTCCATGACAACGCCCCTGTTCATACCGCTGATGTTTCGAAGGATGCAGTTCGTCAATGCGGGTTCACAGAAGTTGAACATCCACCTTACAGTCCAGACATGGCCCCGTCCGACTATTATTTATTTCCAAATTTAAAGCGGGACTTAAGAGGAAGAAAATTTTCAAGCCATGAAGAGTTGCAGGCCGCCGTCTTCAGTCATTTTGAGGATACAAATTGTAATTATTTTTATAAAGTTTTAGAGATGTTGATTCACAGATGTCAGAAGTGTGTTAGTATTCATGGTGATTATATTGAAAAATAAAATTGGTTTCGTTTCATTTCCTTCATTGGTTCATAGTTAGGCCAATTCATTATGGGCCCGCCTACGTAGCTATTAAAAAGTCTCAAGTCCTCAAGATGTTCAGCCGGTCTATTCTGCAAAAAATCTCATCGCAAAAACTTAGGTACCTGAGTTGTGAGCCGTGAGAAGTGTCGTTCCATCTGAATTTCAGAATCTACCCGAAATTGATTTTAGGATTTTGCTGGTTTCAAAATGACAAAAACAACTAACGAAATACGATACCTACTCTTTATGCCAGAAAATTGTCTCCAGTAGTGCTATTCTGTAAAAATCTCAACGTGAAAACTTTGGTGAAGTGAGCTGTCAATCCCTGGCGATAATACTTAAGTATCAGGTGGAATGACGGCTCACTTCATGCTCACTTCAGCCAAGTTTACACGGTGATATGTTTACAGAATAGATCGGCAGCTCAAGGTCAATTAGCATACCTTAACTTTAAAACAATGTTCAGAAGTAGGCAATGTGAATTATGTATTAAGCAAGGTTCAAAGGCAGTTCCTGAATAAATAAATAAGGCACGTTTTACAAATTACATAGATTTTCCTGGGCTATTTATTACCCCTAGAACTAGTTACTTTGTATAAGTAGGTACATATGTACCTATTGACGTTGATCTCGTAAGTCCTTAGACAATGTTTGTCACGATAGCCCTATATCATGGTTTACCCAATGGTTTATGAAATTGTAAGCAGAGATTGAGCAACAGTATCAGGTATATAACTGGTAGATCAGCCGATCTATTCTGTAAAAATCACACTGAGAAAACATAGGTGAAGTGAGCTTGAAGTGAGCTGTCAATCCCTAGCATCAGGTGGAAGGACAGCTCACTTCAAACTCAATTCACCTACGTTTTGACAGTGAGAATTTTACAGAATAGACCGGCTGGTAGTTACCTATCTGTTTTGAGTGTTATGGATACCTACGTTAAAGAAAACCATGAGTGTTTTTTTTTCAACCTTCTATCAGCCTGAATCTCTAGGAAGGTATTTGATGTTCTTGTATTGCGGAGCCACAAAAGACGTTGCCAGAGTCACAGTGCCGAAATGCGCCTGAATGCATGGGGGCAGAAAATACAGAATACCATCTTAAAGTTATTTAAAACAATAAAATCGACTTCAAAAAGAAATTAACTCAAAATTATAAAATATCTTTAATTTCGGATGTCGGTGTCTTGAGATCTGTATTCTGTGTTTTTTGCCACCGACTTCCGAATTTTTTAATTTTTTTATTTAAGATAGGTTTCCTCTTGACTCAACAAACAAATTAAACATAATTTCGGGGAATCAAGGCGTGATGTTATGATTACTTATGATGATGAATGTTACCGATTGCTATTGCCATTACCAACTTCTTCAAATTCGGCACTCACAGCGAATGTAGTGTTTTTTCTTAAAACTCTCCGTACGAACGAACTCTGTTAACGCGGTGCATTTTATACTTGCTACAATAGTTTATTTTTGGACATCATCGTCAAAATAAATTATAAGATATAGAATTATTTTGTGTAACTGTTTAACCCAAGGAATTAGTATGTACTATAATTTAACCATACTTGTTTAAAGTACTTGAAAAACTGTACAAGAATCTTTTGGCGCGTGGCGAAAATCCTTACTAGAATCGCCTATACCCAGAAATGGAATTCGAGATCAAAAATGTAAACAAAGAAATGTCATTGTCAAAGTGACAGTTCAGGGGTAGTCAACACTTCCCTAGTAATTCATCTTAATATACATTTTTAAATTTAGTGTTTTTGGAAGAACGCTAAAGCAGCGTGTCAAAATTAAATATATGATAGCCTAAGGTAAGTCCTAATATTATACATAGGTAAGGTAAACGAAATGAAAATAAAAGATTTATATTATTATGAACGACTTGCTCATGTTTATTTGAAATTATGATGTATATAATATTATTATTTATTCACTTTGTGATTCGGACTCTGATGAGCTTGATGAAGAGTCCGAGTCAGTTTCACAAATTATGAACTGATCCGTCACCCTGTCTATGATGTGATCGAGATCACACATTTTGTCCTCTTTTTTTATTACGTGTTTAACGCAAACACTCCACCGCTGCGGCGTCACCTCTTTTTTTTTTGTTCTGTTCATAATAATGTCAGGATAAGGTTTGTGTTCTCGTTTATTTCATTAGTAAAAAGTACCCATGCGAAGCCGTGGTGTTTCGCTAGTAGAAAACACTAAATGAAGTCCAAATGTTTAATACTACTGCCTTATTGCCAGTAGCATAAAAATAATTTGCACGATTTTATTTCAAACAGCTATATGTTATTCTTGGATCGTAGTTTACGACACTTTAAAGTTGAAAACTGTGTGCGATATTATATTTTACCTGTTTAAGATATGCCTACAATTTTTGCACTATGTTTTAGTACTTTACGGCAAACTGCACAATTGAGGTTATTATTTAAAATTGGCAACACCTTTGTTTACATTTTTGATCTCGAATTCCATTTCTGGGTATACTTGTTTTTCAATACAACAATGCCCCCTTGTCAATGTCTTATTTTATGTATTTATTTTAATTGGAATGTTACTTCCTAGCTGCGTCCCGCGGTTTCACCCGCATGGAGATTCTCACAGGTGGCATAAAGAGTATTTGTTTTTTTATTTATTTTTTTACCATCTACATTTTTAACAACAACATCCTGAAATCAACTTCGAGTCGATTCTGAAATTTTGAACTACTTTGAGGACTTGAGACGTCTTTAATACCTCATCATTGGCCTAGACTTTTCCCAACTATACTGGGGTCGGATTCCAATCAAACCGGATGCAGCTGAGTACCAGTGTTTACATGGAGCGACTGCCTATTTGACCTCCACAACTCAGTTGCTGGGTAATACGGTACCCTTGATAAGACTGTTTGTCAGACTTTCGGGCTTCTGAAGACCCGCAACGGCTGACAAAGACCCACGAATGATAGCCAGGACCAACGATGTAATTTCCGAGGCACGGAGGCAATGAGGTTTTATAATGGGGTCTTGCCAAGACTCCTCCGTGCCTCGGGAAGTACGTTCTCTTTTTGACCATGGTTCCATACCAATATCGTCTTGGTATGAAAAGATGGTCACCCATCCACGGATCAACTGCGGCAAGCGTAGCTTAACCCGATCGATCGACCCGTGCGGCTGTTATTACTTAGCCACAAGCCCTTCTGAGACTTTAATAGCTATGTTGCATTATTGCTGATAAACGGACGGCAAGTTATATTCATATAAATAAAAAACAATTTGATTTTTTTATGATATAGTTTAAACTGCAACGTTATTGGAAATTTACGACATCTATGTACAAAAAGTCAAAAAACATTAAATTAGAAATGTTCAACACATGACACTAAGGTTTACGTAAGATCTATGAAATTAAGAGGTCGTCGGTGAGACGAGAGAGGGTATGCTTCAGTCGTTGTTGTACTAACTATGTAGACCACAGATGTCTGATTCTTCAGTTTGTGTTTTATCATTACATTGAACCAGTCCATAACGTTGGTTGTCTTATTATTTTCAAGAACTTTCATGAAAGGAATTGTAACTATAGTACGTTTTGTAGTAAGTTTTTCAGTCTTCCTTGGCACAGAAGACTTCGATAATATCGTAGCTCTTGTTCTGCGTGAGGTAGCCAATGGTACAAATGTTATGGCGCTAATGCGTTTTTCTGTTTTTGTAGATATATCCTTTCGAGTTCTCATGACTGGTGCAACTTTGAACATATTTACGGTAGCTAAAGCCGGACTGACATCTTGTATTATAAAATCATTATTTTCAATAGCGATATTAAATTTTTTCATTGACTTGTGAGCATTACGAAAGTAGTCTATTGCCTTTTTTTTGTTTTCTTCTTGTTTTCTTTTTTTTACATTAGGAGATAAACGAAGATCATTCGAGGGATGAAAATTAGGACCTGAACGATAACGATCCCTTGGTATGGTTCCAGTAACATAAGAATGATTAGGAATGGACCATGGGCCAGTTCGAGTACGATGTAAATCATAAAAACTCTGACGTCCTGGAGGAATCACAATAGGATAAGGGTCAAAAGGAGTAGGAGCCGTTAAAGGAGTAACAATAAGGTTAGGATCAAAAGTAGTACGAGGAGGAAACGTGGGAGGAGTATCAATAAGAAAAGGATCAAAAGTGGAACGAGGAGGAAACGTGGGAGGAGTAACAATAAGGTAAGGATCATAAGTAGGACGAGGAGGAAACGTGGGAGGAGTATCAATAAGAAAAGGATCAAAAGTGGAGCGAGGAGGAAACGTGGGAGGAGTAACAATAAGGTAAGGATCATAAGTAGGACGAGGAGGAAACGTGGGAGGAGTAACAATAAGGTAAGGATTAAAACTAGGTCGAGGAGGAAAAGTCGAAGGAGTGACAATAAGGAAAGGATCAAAAGTGGAGTGAGGAGGAAACATCGAAGGAGTGACAGGAAGGAAAGGATTAAAAGTAGAACGAGGAGGGAACGTTAGAAGATTAGCAATAGGGTTAAAATAAACACCAGAACGAAAATGACGAGCAACATCATGGTAAAGACCAGAAGCATGACGAGGATTTCCAGTGGGATTAAAAGGATGAGCACGTAAAGTTTGAGTAGGATAAGTTGCAGAAGTAGATAAAATACCTTTAGAAATACGTCGATATGGAGTGCTGGTCATATCGTGCAATGTAGTAATTACCGTATCGTCGTAACCGAGGTTTCTGACAGTTTCACTTATCCAATAAAGTGCAGGACTTAGTGCAGTAAAACTTCTTTGAGGAAGTCTGCAACTGTCCTTATCGGTGATGCCCATTATGCCAAATATTCTGTCTTCTATTAGTAATGGCACACCTTGTTCTTGTCTCTCTCGACAAACTTGTATAGTCCGTTTTGTGACTTTGTTGGAGGCGCAAACATAATATCCAAATGGTTGTTCTATGTTACAACGTTCAACAGAAGTTACTGCTAATCTCGGCTTATCTGCGTCCATTATGGGAATCAGCGCTCTCAGACCAATGGTAGACAGATTATCTAAAGCACTCAATTTCATAAGCTTTCTTTTTCTTCTATCTTTTTGAGTAATAACTAAAGCAATGTCATTTCGTGCAATAAAATTGTTTCCATGAACATAGTTCTTGTAATGTGGGTGAATAAAAGATCGCACAATAGACAAGTTTCCTACGGAGTTACAGTTTTCAGCGCAATATGAGGTAGTCAGCACAACATTAGGTAAAATAAATGTTCCTATACAGCCCTGGATTGGTTTATATCTGTCGCTTTCGCATATGAGACGTTCTATACTAGTTACAGAAATGCTTTGAATGCACACAGCACAACACGCAAATATTGTATAAAGTTGTAGAGGTTCGTGCAACATTATATAAAATATTTGAACTATAAAAATTCTGCTATCGGAAACATTAATATTTTATTTTTATGACTGAAGTAGCTAGCTATGAATTGTGTTATTTTTATGTTGTTGCTGGTTCTAATTGTCTTATAAATATTGTAAAGTACATAAAAATATTTAATTATACTGGATGATTTTTTTTACCGTCTCGAAATTTTTACAGGGTGTTCTACCCATGAACATAAACAACTTTCACTATGGGACCAACTATGAGATCACGAAAAAAAAATCTGCTGTTTCATACACTTTGATCAAGTAGGTTGGAACTTTTCTATTAAACAGTAGATTTTTTTTCGTGATTTCAGAGTTGGTCCCGTAGTGAAACTTGTTCATATTCATGGGTAGAACACCCTGTAAATATTTCGAGACGGTAAAAAAAATCATCCAGTATATTAAACCCGCCTTCTTAATAAAAATAATAAAAAAATACTTTTTAATTCGGACTGACAAAATCCATAGAATGTTAGTACAATAAAACTTATGAAGCTAGAGTTAGTATTTAAAAACAATAAAAAGACTTATTTTCTAATGTGGGTATTAAACCCAGTGCTGGACGTAACGCGTGCCCAGCCTATCCGCAATAACAGCCAGGATGCTGTTGGTGCTGGAGCGCAGCCTGCCGAGCGCCGCGGCGCATCGCTTACGGAGCACGGCGTGGATGCCGTCAACATGTGCGTCCGCGAACATGCCCGACGCACTGCACCAGCGCGGCAGCCCCGACAACGCCCTGAACGCATTGATAAATTGCATGCGCAGGGCGCTGAATGACCTTTGCGTATAATGAGCCCACAGGCAGCACGTGTATAGTGATGAGCAATGCGCTCTAAACGGAGTTAGTTTCACCGGGTATTACAAAGTTTAAACCTGTGGGCTATCATGTTCGCTCTGATCGACAGCACCCTACGCTCCCTGCCCATGTCCTCATCGTCACGTAGGAGATCAGTGACTATGTGCCCAAGATATTTAAAATAGGTGACCACTTTTACGGGTGTTCCGTTCAAAGTCACGGGAGGAACCCGATCTGGTGACTTGGTACCTGCTTTAAATACCATGAGCTAACTTTTTGTGACATTATATTTGAGGCCATGACTGGCCGCGTACGTCTCACACACACTGACTAATTTCCTAAGTCCACCAATCGTTGGGCTCAGCAGCACCATGTCGTCTGCATAACTCAGATTATTTACACATATATCGTCTATGTGACAGCCGACATGTATGCTGCTGAGCTCAGCGATTAGCGCATTTATATATAGATTAAACAAAACTGGGGATGACAATCCACCCTGTCTTACTCCACATTGTAATGCATATGGATCCGATAAGATGCCAGCCCACCTTATATGATTGACCTGACTCTGATACCAAAACTTTAGGATACCAATTGTCTCACCAGGTAAATTGGTCTCTCTAAGCTTATCCCAGAGCTTATCATAAGAGACAAGCTCAAAAGCTTTAGAGAGGTCTAAATAACACGCATAAATAGGCGTTTTCCTATTCGTGTAATACTCAACAGTGTGCTTTAGGCTCAGAATGGCACACTCTGTAGAAAATCCATCACGAAAACCAAAGTGAGCATCATGTAGGTGTATAAAATCTGTTAACTGTGCCTCAAGCACACTGTCTAGAACCTTTGCAATAACGGTGGCTAGTGAGATCGGTCTATAATTGGATTAGGCTGAACTATCTCCCGTCTTGTTTTTTTATTATCGGAGAAACTGCATGCAGTGTCGCTAGCCGATCCATCTTTATCTGCTCCTGGTGTTGTTGGCACCATTTAAGCTTAGCTTTGAAAAACTTTCTGCTATGACACATTGCTTCATGAATGAAACCTGTTTTAGGTTTATAAAACAGTAACCAGTTTTGAAAATCAAGTCTGGCCACCCTATGAGCTTCGCCAACATACTTATTCCATCCCATAACCTGTTTTTTCCTACCGCTCATGCCCACCCTATAGCTAGACTCTGAAGCCTCACTAAGCGCTGAGACAATATTAGTATACAAATTATCTAAGATTTGTCTATACTCCACATTATTACACCATTTATCACAGCATTCTCCTAATTCCAATGGAACGTCAATTTCTCTTAACAATTTATTGCAAAGGTTAGTATACATACTGATTTGTGCAGGTTTTCTTTCATCCCAGCTCACTTTACTTTTAGGTACTATTGGAATCACATTTTTAGATTGAGACATACTAAAATTAAACTTAACGGACACGGGATAGTGGTCAGACCAGTACACATTATAATTAATCCAGATGCCTGTAACAGAGGGCCATGCTGCACTAGTAACAATTATGTGGTCCAACCAACGCTTACAACCATGCGCTTCACTTACAAAAGTGTGCCTATTAGAGTCTACCCCCATTTTAACAATGTCAGCACATAGCCAGTCCAGACCATCACAAAAACTGAGTAGCTCATTATAGAAGTTCTCATTTGGATGTGCATTGAAGTCCCCAAGAATGTAAACACATTCTATGTATACCACACTCTTCAATTATAGCATGTATAGCGCCCATGCACTGGGTAAACTCAGTCATATTTTCCGTACAACCTGTAAGCATGTATACCGATACACACAGTATGGGACGATCACTAGTCACTATTTTGATTGCACATATCCTAGGGTTATTATATTCAATTACCGTAACTGCCGGGAACGCACTTTTACGCCACAATATAGCCGTTCCGCCATGAGGTCTGCCACGTAGTATTCCAGCAGATATGTCCACTGCTGAAGTTCCAGTGTAGCCAAAGTCAGGATTGATACTGCTGAGCCATGGTAAGTCATAAGGCAGTAGCCATGTTTCCTGAAGAGCAATTATGTCCGACACCAGCGTTATACGCTTTACATTGTTACAGTTAAATGTTTCTGAAAGTACAACTGATTTTGTTAGCAGCCATTTATACTATATGATTTGGTTGCAAAACATTTTCAACGCATGTATCTATTATTCTTCCCAGCATTGCCACAACTAAATTCTAGAAAACGTCGATACAGGATGCCATCGGGCCAAAAATTCTCATTCATAAACATGCTCAATGGGTGCCTCGGTACGGAAATATTAAAGGCATTATAGCCTCTTTGAGACTTCATATTAATTTTCTGTAGGTGTACACGCAACTTTGTCTTACAAAATATGTGATCAGAGATGTCACTTTCAGTAGTACTCTTATCTACATTATAAATAAATAAAGGTACCTTAATATCAGCCGCCTTGAATTTTCCTTCAGGTTCAATGATTGCCGTACCTTTCTGTCCCACAAACTTATTTTTCAACCGATTTTTCTGAACAAGTGTCCATTCCTCTGCAGGTTCCACCTTCTTCCATTGATTGGGTTTGTTGACTATATCAGCAAATGTCGTCGGTTTCGGTAAAGGATCCACATTTTGTGTCATCACAGTACTTACTTCTTGTAGCACAGATGTTTCGGTTACGTTATTTACCGGGCACATCGTCGTTTTTAAATGCGCATCGACATCAGTGGTATTGAGCGCACATAATGACGCGCACATAGTACTTTCCACTTGCGCATGGGCATCGACATTGGCTGCTTTAGACGCGCACTCGTTATCTACAAAATCTACTGAGTGCGGGCTGGATGCTGCAGAGGTTTCCTCGTACCCACGCATGTTAACATTTTTGTTCCCTGATTTATTTACAATTGCAGTTAATGGTGATTGATTTATTCTTGATTTCATGGACACATATTTCAGTCCCATTAGCCCACTGTGATAGGAATGACTATTAATAAGGTGCGCACCTCTTTTCCTGTTCACATTAATTTCGAAATAATTAACAATCGACGCCTGTTTCAAGTTTTCTACTTCACTTTTTAACGAGTTGAAAGGCTCCATTGATACATACCCCTCTTGAATGTTCTTTAGATCACTACGCTGTAGCATTAGGTCTTTTAAAAGTCGCATTATATCTACGTGATCAAATGTAATGGAAGGTAGTTTATGTAGATCGCGGGCCACAAATATAGGGATAATTTCAAGGTCGGTGTTCTTCAGCAGTGTTAACATGTCTTCCAGCTGATCTATTCTGTAAACATCACACCGTGAGCACTTAGGTGAAGTGAGTTTGAAGTGTGCTCAATCCCTAGTAGAGTAAGGTGGGATGACAGTTCACATCACGCTCACTTCACCTATATTTTCACGGTGGGATCTTTCCAGAATAGCAACACATCCGTACACTACGGTGCGGTGCGGTGCAATGTTAATAAGGACATTATTAGAATAACACTTTAGGCATAGCTTTTCAGTGAATTTAGAAAAGAGACTGAAAATATTTAGAAATAGGTAATCACTTTTTGTCATGCGGTGTTGGTTTCGTTTCGTTATCCAATCACAACGTGTAAGCATCATGTCGGCTTACTTTTATAGTCGATACCAGGCTCCTTGATCCGAAGAAGTCCCTAGCTGCAGCATCATCACTTCTTAATTGTTGCATGAAATCAGTTTGGATTAAGACATGATCTGTCGACTGAAGACGTAGCTATTGTTCTGACAGAATATGTCATAGTGTCCCAAATGTCTATCAAAATGGTAAAAATAGATGCCGCATATTTCTCGATTTTTCAAAAACCTTTAACACCGTTTTTGGTAACCATTATTGTTGATAGACTATAGAATCTTTAAGCATGTTCTTGATATTTTCCGTGACTATCTCTCGTAACAAAGTCTGTCTGTTAAGTCAGTAATGGGCAGTTAATTAGGGCAAAACTTGGGTAATCGGTGATAGTTTTGTGTTTTACTTGTAAAATTCGATTCATTGATCAGACTATTTTTTAAATTTACTGTGATATAGTAGACAAAATAAGTTTTGCTAACTTATATCTAAAAATGTGGCAAATACTATAATGATTGAAAAATGTACATTTATCAAGTCAGTAGTAACTTGGTAATAAAACACAATTATCTATCACCGAATAGCTGCATATCACGAATTAGCCAAGTTTTGCCCTACTTTTCTGGTGTGCCCCAAGGCAGCGTACTGGGTATAACACTGCTTTTAGTGTACAATAAAAACTACAGAGCAAGACGGATGTAAGTATAAACGACGGGAGAGAAGCTCTAGAAGAACATACACTGGCCTTACTGGTGATGTTCTTCCAAAAGGTTAGGTGTGTCGTAATCGCAACCGGCACGCGTTTATGAACGTGGATGAAGCAAGAGGAGTAGGTACCTATACCTACGTAGCGATCGTCAATAAGCTAGTGCAAAATAAAGGGCTTCTCACATAGTCTCAAGCCTTATTAGTAACACAAGTTTGTATTTAATTAATATACAGGGTGCCAAGTACTTAATTAATGGACAATCTTGAAACGGCATATAAAAAACGAATGGCCGTTAAGAGAAATTGTTTTTGTATAACTGTTAGTAATAACTAGTCATACAGCCTATCCATCAGCATTATTAACGTAACAATTATAACAACAATAAACGGACGAAATTCATTCATTTGTGGCCATGCAGGAATTTAAAGTAAAGTGAATTAAATGTCCTTGGCGCGTGCCATTGTAGCGGATAAAAAAAATACTCTCTTACTTGAGATATCTGTTTTGTAACGGCCATATTTTTTACTATTTAAGTATTTGTTAACTTTAATCAACACGGTAAAAAACTAATTACATTAAATAAATACATAGGCAGAGACACATATACATAAAAAATAAAATTGAAAATTATAAAGTTCATGTTAAAACATAGAAAAACCACTTCAAGGTTATCCATTAAGTAACGGGCATGCTACTACATACATACATGGGCATGCGCATGCGTATTACTTACCAAACCACACTATGCACTATGTTACATGCACTGGGAAGAAGTTTATTTTTGGTTTTTCTTTTCTGTTTTTTTTAAGTGTCTTAAGTTTTAAGTTTTATTATTACTATTAATAATTTTATTTGCAACTGTACTTAGATTTTTATTGTTAGTTTCGTGGATTATTAAGTAGTAGGGGAAAAAAAATACAGAAAATGTACTTGGATTAAATATTTACCCTTAAGTCACAGTACACTATATTGACTCCTGTTAGTATAGTGTACGACTATGATGAGAAAGAGTGGAGCCTTCTAATACAGGCATTGTTTGCTTAAAGGGAGGCTCCAAACACGTTTAAATGTATTGTACCTAATGTTCTATTTTTCACAATAAACTATTTGTATTTGTATTGTATGCTGTATGTTAGTTTGTAATCTATACAAATAAATAAAATTGAAGTGTCTATTTGTAATTTCAAATTAACAACTTTTTTCTAAATGCATAGGAAAGTATAAACGGTTCTTATAACAAAAAAGCAATTTTTAACATTTATGTCTGTCTGTCTATTTGTTCCGGCTAATCTCCGAAACGGCTGGACCGATTTTGACGGGACTTTCACTGGCAGATAGCTGATGTTACGACGGGTAAATTGCGCTACTTTTATTTTAGCAAAAAAATTAAGGTTCCGCGCAAAAACATGAAAACCCTTGAAATTATGAACAAAAAGTCGGATTTAAAAAAATATTTTTACATTTGGTAGCCGAATACTCAAAGATAGTTATAGGCTGTTTAACATCACGCTACGACCCTTAGGAGTTTAGGAGCCGAGCAGAAAGAAAAAGTCAGAAAGAACACTAAGCGAAAACGAATAGCGCGGGCGGGCGATTCAACGCGACGGTTGGCGACGGGTCGGGGGACGAGGGAATTTTATTAAAATGTGGCTGTTATTTTAGTATATTGTGTATCTTACGACATCCACGCAAACGAAGGCGCGGGCCACAGCTAGTGTATCTATATAAGTGATTGTCTATGGTCTATATTGTACGCTGAATTAAATGTTTTATTATTTTTAAACGACTTCAAAAAAAGGAGGAGGTTATCAATTCGACACGTATGTATGTATGTATGTAATGTTATTGGAACTGCAAGATAGTGACATATGATCTATTAGGGCTTTCAATCAAATATACAAAATTTTATAGGTGTATGTATGTTTGTTTGTATGTATGTTAGTTCACGCATTTCTCCGAAACACTGTAACCATTCTTTTTTTATTGGCTTACATTTACTTCAACTTAGGGAACAGTGCAAGTTTCATCAATATCGTTTCAGTAGTTTTCAAGATATGGACTAATACCTACGTGTAAGTGTGACGGCCTGGCTTATTGATACGAGCTACGGCACCCTAATAGCGTAACACACTGTTGATCACAATCTGAATGATTTTGAAGCAAATTGCTAAACCATTGCTTCATATGTTCGAAAAATTGATCTGCTCCACAACGTAATTATCGCAATGAATGTTGTTGAACTGTCAAAATAAAACTGATTCCTACTGTAAGTGTGTTACGCAATTGCCCCGCTGGTGTGGTTTCAAAGGGTCATCTCAAAACCTTCGTCAAATTCTAGTGCAATATTTACAACAAAACTATTAAGTACTTATTACAAACAAAATATTCCAGTTTTTACTTGAAACTAAAATATACGAAATAAAAAAGGAACTAAAAAAATAAATCGACATCAAAAAGAAATTAACTCAAAATTATGTAATAACTTCCCATCTACTTAATAGGGGGCGAGCCTATTGCCATCTACCGGGCACAAATCCTGACTCCGGGCTGCTACTGAGAAATTCCACATAGAAAAGCCAATAAAGTTACGCAAAAATCATGTATTACGAGATTGTTCCTCTTAAAAAGTTCTAAAAAAAGTCCAGGATAGCATAATATGTCTATCTTTTAAGGTTGGCTCACTATAACTTTTTTAATGGTAATCTAATTTGTTATAAAATAATGCATTATTTGCGAAGGTGTTTTCATAAACACGGTATTAATCCTTATCCAAATAAATAGTTTCATTATCAAGGTTGATTATGTACATACATGTAAATTCCTTTTTAAATAATTCAAAACGAACCTTTCGTTTAGAAATTACGACGGGTATAAAAATGCTTAAAGTAAGAAAAATGCGCTTAGTCTATTAGTTACCTACACATTTTATTTTTTATTGACTGTATCTCTATCACTACCAGTCGGATTTTAAAAATTCATTTTACATTTTATAGACCAATTCTTGAGGAAGGCTATAGATGTAACATGTATGTAACATTACGCTAGAACCCTTAGAAGCCGAGAAAAAGAAAAAAAAGTAAGAACGAGCGCTAAGCGAGAAGGAAGTAACAGCGCGAGCAGGCGATGCGATGCGGAGGGGTGGGTCGGGGGACAAGAAATTTCACGCGAACGAAGTCGCGGGCGGAAGCTAGTGTATTTATAAAAATGTTTTTTTTTAACTAAAACGTCGAAAACTAACCAGACCTCGCAGTGGCGTAGTTATTCCTAAAGGGCCCTGTATCAAAATATAATGGGGGCCCTTTTTACCCGATAACGGCGAAGCTCGAAAGAAGGGTAAGTATAGTATTTTTTTTTTAATAGCATACCAGTACTTGACCCTGTGTAGAGTTTGGCAAGTCTCGAGTTCTCAACAGTCACAAAGCCTCGGGACACGAGACAACCCATCGATCAAAGTCCCGGGACGTCCCGGGACTTCGAGACTTCTCAGGATAAAATTAGAATCGAGTTAATTTTGATCCAGATGTATGTATCAATAAAAAATCTTTTTTTCAAACAAATACAACCGACTTCCAAAAAAAACACTACAAAAAGTGAAAAATAACTTTAATTTCGGAAGTTGATGTCTTTGGATCTGTATTTTAGGTTTTTGCCATCGACTTCCGAAATTAACGTTATTTTTCACTTTGCACCCTAGACATTTATTGTTTAGATAAAAAAAATAATTACATAATTTAAAAAGTGTACTTAGTGTTTTTTTTGGAAGTAGGTTGTTTTTTTTTTTTTTTTGCAAAAAAAAAATTTATTTTTCACTGTTTATTGGGTCGGTTTGTAATTTATCTAAGTTACAATAGCCTAAATGACAACTGCTCATCACCTTTTACAAAATATTGTTTTTATATGCAGGGACGTTACTTTTTGAGGAGTTCTCCTGGTACTTCACATCAGCTCCACTTCAACATATGCATTGTGACGAGCTTATATATTATGATATTATATTGCTACCCAACCCGAGAAATACTTATTATTGAGTTGTTCCGCTGGCCATCTGTGGTTTTCATCATCAGTTCCACTTCAGCAAATGGTACTTTCCGAGAACAAATGCACAAGTTACTATAAAAAATATCCAAATCGGTATTGGTTGCCTATAATATTTGAAGAATTCCATCGATTTCTCCAGGATTCTGTCATCAGATCCTGACTTACAACTGACAATGGGGCCACCTGTGACGTATAATACCTTTAAAACAAAAAAAAAAATTCCAAGCCGTCTTCGAGTAATCTGGGAACACACATAAAAAAAATAATAAAAGATTCCGACGAATTGAGTACCTCCTCCTTTTTTTGAAGTCAGTTAAAAAAAGCAATTTTTAAAATCAATACAAAAAAAAAAGACTAAAATAAGCCCAGGCAGTTAAAAGATGACCGGTTAAGAGATGTCCTGACTCTGATAAGCTAGAATTAATTAATGCAAGAACTTGAGTAATTCATATTTTCATTAGGTATTCATGCTTTCATAGAGGTTTTTGACAATATTACACGAACTTTTGCTTACACACGTGGCTGTAGTTTGGGGCTAGGGTAGTTACGCCCCTGAGATTGCGGTAACTTGAGCAAGGTGTGTCACATGTCCCACCGAAGAAAAACGCAACATTCAAATTTAAAACGGAAACCACGTTTATCTCACAGCTCAGGCCAATAACTATTGATGAATCTGGAATAACTGGCGTTTTCATAATCTCACGTTTGAGATTTTGAAATCGCCAGTAGGTAACCAAATTCACTTGTACCCAGCATAAGTATAGTAGTGTTTTCTCATCAAGTGTAGAAGCTCCTGGCTTTGTGATACGGCTTCAGTCTTTTCGCTTTGTGGAATCCATATTATGGCACAATCTCTCGCGTATTGTTTTTTGTCTTTGTCTATGCTTATGATCAGCCTTTTGCTGTCACTTTTGATTTGTGATTATGACAATAGTCCACTTGTGACATTAGATTTGTTGAAAAATATACATTTTTCTACAAACTGGAAATTTCCCTGAATCTTATCGTTGTATACGACGTGGTACATTAATCAATTGAATAATTTGTGATGAATACCTATGAAATGCTTTTGTGTTTGTTCGCGGTGTAAAATAGCTATCTGCTGCTTGTGTATAGTTTATTACGTATTTCTTGCAACTGCTGCAAATTTAATTTGCCTCAGTGCAAATTTTCAAGGTTCCAAGCCAAGGATCTATTATATTGTTATAATGGCTACTGCTCCGAGCGGGACTCACAACTTCAAAGTTGTTTTACTGGGGGAGGGATGTGTCGGCAAGACATCTTTATTACTGCGTTATATTGAAGATAAATTCAACGACAAACATCTAACTACGCTGCAGGTATGTACCACCGACTCAAATTCTCTTAATTATAAAAATTATTATCAAATAAATAATAAATTTCATAGCTCATAATAAGGCTACAACCTGTAATTTGTATGCCTCTGATACCATAGTGTTGTACTAATAGATAAACATAACTTACAGAATATTCATTCGCCTTTAGGGATTATTTACAACTTCAAAAGGAAGTCAGCCATTTGGGTAACCACTGAATGAACAAATAAAGGCTAATTTTGATCTTGCCATATAGAATATTCTCTCTCAAGTCAACTTCGTCAGCAATAGTGTTTTCAGTCTTAAGGATATATTTTATCATATAGTTGTTACCACATGCAGTCTCGAGTTGTGATGATAGACAGTATTGATTTTTGTTGCAGGCCACCTTTTTAAACAAGAGATTAAATATCAACGGCAAACGTGTTAACCTTTCCATTTGGGACACAGCAGGTCAAGAAAAATTCCATGCTTTGGGTCCTATATACTATCGGAATTCCAATGGGGCTATTCTTGTGTATGACATCACCGATGAAGATTCTTTTGGAAAGGTCTGATATATCTTATCACCAGTGATCGGAATAGTTTGAATATATTTACCTAAACTTCGAAGAACAGAGTCAAGAAGTGGAGACCTTATGACAACATTTTTTTTACGGGACATATTTTCCAATGTGAATTTTTGGGAATGTGAGAAATATGTCCCATATTAAAAATGTTGTCATAAGGAATCTCCACTTCTTGACTCTTCTTCGAAGTTTAGGTAAATATATTCAGCCTAATCCAATCACTGCTTATCACATAAAGTATGTTCAACACAGTCATGATCAACTTTAAATTGATAATGTCATGTTTTACATTGATAAGTAAGTTGGATGACTGAAAATACGTAATCAGACTTCTCATGCCCTGTAAATTAAACTGTTGCTACTAAGTACTAAGTTATTTTCCACTTTGAAATGAAAATGAGTAATAGATAGGGATTTGATTGCAGGTGAAAAACTGGGTGAAGGAGCTGAAAAAGATGTTGGGCTCTGATATAGTTCTGACAATTGCTGGAAATAAAATTGATTTAGAACATGAAAGGACTGTTCCCCTAGAAGAAGCAGAGAGGTATGTTTCACCTCATAACCTCATCAACTACATTTGCATTCGAAGTTTTGTCTAAACATAATAAGGTAAGGGAATAACAATTGAAAGATACATTGTTGTATTTCAGCTACGCCAATATGGTTGGTGCTCAACATTTTTACACATCGGCAAAATTAAACCAAGGAGTGGAAGAGCTCTTCCTTGATCTTACAAGAACAATGATTGAGAGGTATGAGCAAAACTCACAAACAGATGTGAACAGACCATCACAAGTTGTGGTGGTTGACGATGAAGCAGTACCAGCCCAAACCTCGTGTTGCTCAGGGAACAGGAGCATTTAATAAAATTATCTATTCCATGTAGTGTAGTTGAGCCATAGACATTATACATGCCTATGTATGTAATTCTTTTGCAAAATATTTGTAAAAATGTAATATATTATTTGCATACTGACATACAGATGATTGTTTTAAATGGTAGCTATTATATTTTGTTGTCTCCTGAATGTGGACTTATTGTAATATTTAAGTATGGTGCAAACCAAATATATACATTGTTTATTATTATATGTATAAAATGTTTTGTCTAAGCTGTAAGATGTCAGAATTTATGTATGCTAGCAAATTAATGGACATTTGATAACAATGCTAAAAGTGCTTGATTATGTGGACAACAAACAGCTACATTCTATATTAAATTAAGCCTTATTATCTATTCATTAAAATGCTTTTAATCTGTTTTTAAATGTATTTTAAAGTCTAATTGTTATTGTAATAGTTAAGGCCAGGGCAAATTCAAAATAAAATTTCTATTTCTACATTCGCAAAGTTCATCTCACTATCCCACGTACAACTTTAGGAATTGCGATTGATTTAAGTTTTTCCTAAGTGAACAACTATAATGCTTTAAAAATTTCATCTTCATTATTTTGTTTAGATGAATTAATTTATATTTGTGGATACCAATGTTATTGTTTCTATTCTAGTAATTAATTGTATGATAAGGTAATGTCTATATAAGGGGGTGTGGAGTGATATTTTATTGTGCCAGGTAACTTGAGAAGTTCCACTGCAGAGTATACCTAGTCTGGCTTGTCAGGCCATAAGGCCATAGGTTCTAGTTCTGTTGCCGTTTTCATGCCATCATGATTCCAGTGCGAGAGAGAGACGGCTATACATGACCAATAGCACCATCCCTTTTTCGGACTCGAATCATGATGCATTAATACTTCTTCGGTCTTATTAAATAACGTTGCGTGCCCGCCCAGCGGTCGCGGTCGTGACGAACTACTATATTTTAGGTACATTGTATCTTGGCTGTCTGTATTCGTATCGTCCGTGAAAGTCTATTTGAATAAAATAAAATTGGGAACGTTTCTGCTCATGATACAAGAGACATGGAATTGATAAAGCAGAGAAACAATTTAGTATATGGCTCCTGTAACAAATTAAAATGGCTACAAGAAGCTTTATTAGCACGACTTTTCCATAACCTAAATATGCACATAGATATTAAATTAAATTAAAACCAAATCAATATTAAATTAAAATCAATCAATATTAAATTAAAATAAAATTTTGTTCTCATTATAGATGAGCATGTTCAATATCTCTGACATGACCCTATTTATTTTTTGTAATTCTCGAAAGAGGATGTTTTGGTGTATCTGTTATTCTCAACATTTTAAATGGAAACAATAATTTATAGCCAGACCAGGTATACTGTGAAGATTGTGAGACAGGGTATTGCACTGAAATAGGGTAATAAATCACCAAACCTCAACATATAGTTGTACGTTATTATGGTGTGTTAGGTAAATTGTTAAATGAAACAAATTCTTTTTGTTAACAATATTCTAATATGCACTACTAGTGTAACTGTGACTAAAACGATAACAACAAATCTATATAGCATAAGCTAAACAGTTATATCATCATTATTCCAAGATTTTTCGCTGAAAATAAACATAATTCACCATTTTAAGTAATGAAGGAACACTACATGTTGTATGTATTATATTCATTGCAATAAAGATTTAATGGATTTGCCGAAAACAGTGTTTTAATTTACCATCAGAAAATAAATTCAACTGTGAATCTCCCCACTAACTAACACTATAACCAAACACAAATAAAATGCTTGCAGACTTGAAAGTAATATTGCTAGATCGCAGACAGACAAAATTAACACACACTTGTAAGCATAACCATTACATTTACATTAACTCCAATACAATAAGAATTAGATTAAATAATCTACATCAAATGCACATTTTATAGCCAACTTATAAGGTAAGTGCCTTCGACAGGAAGCCTTTGTTTCACTATTTGTATGAATTTGCCTTTGTACCCATATTTTTCATAACTCTAAAATAATACAGAGATAATTTATTTTATATTTCTTGGTTCGTATTTTCTAAACATAGTGTAGTCTTTTTGTGCAACTCAGACCAACCCAAACACCGCCTATGACTCTGTTGACTAATCGTTATTCAAAGTAAAGGGTTATGAATGCTCCCAGCATTCATAATTCTAATTTCTTACAGAATCAACTATATTATCTTCTACTAATTTATTGCGACGTGCTCCTGACTTGTGCTAGCTTTTTTCTTCTGCGATAATGTCCGCAAGACTTCCATGTCTCTATCATTTAGATCAATAAACTTTTTGAAGTCAGACTTTTTACAATCATATTTGAACTTTTGAGTTGTATCACAGTTTGTTCTGTTTCTTGTGGAACTGGAACATATGTTGTTTTCAGCTAGATCTACAATGTCGCCAGGGTTAACACTGTGTCACTTCTCTAATTCAACATCTTGGTTCTTCATCTTCAATGCATTTTTAGATTTAGGCTTCACTGTTTCTTTCTCCACAGCCTTTTCGTTTTCAGTATCCAAAGGCGGTAAGTCTAAGAGATAAGGCATCATGCTTCGAGATTTCTCTTCATTCGATAACCACTCCATCTACGATATAAATACAAATTAGTAGGTAATAGATATACCTAAACGGCGATCACTTTTAGAACTCCGTCGTCAAACTAATTATGAGGACATAGTGGAACCTATATTGTTTTGTTATTTCTGTCACAAGTAAATGAGCAATATACAAACCTTCTGTCGATGATCCCTCACAGCGTCATCACAAATATCAATGCACATTTTCTCAGTGAGGCGTCCGTCGTCCGAGGCATAAGCGGCCGCCTGCCACGCGACCCCCAGCTTGGACAGCGCTCGGCCCGACATGCCAGCCGTGCGCGCGGCCAGTGTCGTGCACAGCTCACTGTAGTCGAACTGATCCACGCTCAACCGTCTGTAAAACAATTATTTACTCCATAGAGACAGTATCATATGTATATGTTATCGAGCTCTGTAAAATTTTATTTATGTACCTCTTTCCTTCTGATGCTGGTTTCAGAACAAAGGTATCAAAGTAGAGACGAATCAAACGTTCGCGCTCCTCAACGCCGGGCAATCCGAATTCTATCATCTTGTCGAGACGATCATTGATTGCTGAATCGAATTGCTGCGGCGTGTTGGATGCGAGCACCAGCATTATCCGGTTGCTTTGGTCAGATGTCCGGTACAGGAATGCATTGAGGGCAGCTCTCAAATCTTCACTAATCCTTTCTGAGGAGCGCTTCCTCAAGAATGCATCAGCTTCATCAATGAAGAGAAGTACTCCTGTCAATTTAAGATATATTGTAATAAATGTACATTTCACTAAATAAATATGCTAACATAACAATAACATCACGCCTTGTTTCCCCGTAGGGTTAGGCAGAGGTGTACCTATAGTACACCCACATTTCGCCAGTTATGTTTAAGTCCCATGTAATAGGGGGCGAGCCTATTGCCATCTACCGGGCACAAATCCAGACTCCAGGCTGCTACTGAGAAATTCCAGATAGAAAAACCCAATAAATAACACTTTGCCCGACCTGGGAATCGAACCCAGGACCTCGTGCTCAGCAGTAGCGCTTGCGACCACTAGACCAACGAGGCAGTCATAAATATGCTAATAATCGCTTTATGTAACCTAGTTTCAAACTAACCTTTTTTACTGGTACCGGCCCAATCAAATACTTTATGAATTGCTGCTACAGCATCTTTTCCCATAGGTGCAACATCACCACCAGTGAGGATAGCATATTCCATGCCAGAATGTTTTGCCAGTTTCTGCGAAACACAAGTAAATTATTTACTTCGCAAAATGATTTTTACACAATACAATAAACAATAATCTATACACTCACCTTAGAGAATAATGTTTTACCAGTTCCAGGAGGTCCATACATGAGCAGGTTTCTGTAGAATCCCTTATTTAAACGTGTATTTTTAGTAGCAATAGCAATATCTCGTAGTCGCCGCTCAAGAGTTGGAGCTAAGACCACACCAGCTAACGCATCGGAAGGCTTTTTGAAACTTGCTATTGCTTTTGAAACTGTGAGTATTGGATGTTTAACAGCTTCCAATATCGAGAATCTTGATGTTTCATTGACAAGGGTAGGTTTGCCTGAAATTGGAAAAAGTGTGAGTGAATGAAAGTCACTCCTTATAAGAACTACTTTGTGCTATCCAGGTTTGGTTCTACAATACATTGACATAAAATATTGGTACATACCAATGCGAGCTTCAATGAACCTTGCAGCCACTGATGTTGCGCCTTTAGCAGAGTATACACCAAGAGCCAGGAGTGATAGCCCACCAGCTGCGGCTAATGTTTTATCCCAATCGGTGACCAAAGCATTTAGTCCAGTACCAACCACACTCCCTGCTGTCCTGTTAATCAATCCAAAATACTGTTATCAAGTTAAAACTTACAATATTTAAAACTATAACATTAAAAGACAAAAGAGATAATATGCTTTAATATTAAGAAAAAATTAGATCTAGCTGCTGATTACCTGTTTAATACCAACGTCAACATTAAAAACCTAGGTATTCATGATTATCTATAAATATTACATACTGAATACCTATTAGCTATATAACATTCAATTACTTACTTAATACTTTCAAGAATAGTTGTTCTGTTTTCAGCTGCCTTCAATCTTATTTGTTCTAATGTTATGTCCCGGTTTTCACGATCAGCTTTTGCTCTGGCCTTGGCTTCAGCTTCAATTGCCTTTAGTTTATTCTTCTCTCGTAGCTCCATTTCATGCTCAATAGTGGCGCGCCGTAAAGCTTCCTGCTTTGCAACACTCTCTTCTTGTCTAAAAATATAGTATTATTGCAATATACACTGTCTGTGTAGCTAAGGGCATATGAGTAGGGGAAGACCAAAGAAACAATACGTGGATAGACTCTGTGCTTGCTGAGATGACTGCTAATACAGATGGAAAAAGACATGCTACGCAAATTCTAAATAAAAATGATAAAATGTAGTTATGCAAAATCTTATATGTCACAGTAAGATGGTTGAAGCCATATAATTATATCCCTAGAGATATAGCTTTATAGATTTAGCAATATTACGGATAATATAGCTATATGAAAACAGTTCATAAATGTTGGAGTGCCCTAATTTTACTGCAATCAATTTCGACATAGTGCTCGCTGGCCGCTGCCACAGCACCGCTCGGCTCGCACGTAGTTCATCACAGTTCTAACCTATTTGGTTGGCATGCCCTAATAGTTATATCACTAGACTGTGCTTGTATCAGTTCTAGTAAGATAGTTATGAACCACTTTCATATAACTATAATCACTGCTACAACCATCTTCATGCAACATACATAATATAAAGGCATTTGATATGGCTTACTTTCTCAGAATTTCTTCCTGAGATCTTTGTTGTTGTGCCAGTTGTTCTTCATATCTCTTTTTAGCCAACTGATCTTGGTACTGGGCTCTCATCTGATGTTGTTTTGTTTCTTCCTATAGATTTAAAAAGATATTGTATTAATGCATCCTATGATGCACAAGCTTATGTGTAATAATAATACAATTTTCATACTAATAAGATTGTAATAAAAAGGCACCTGTAGTGTTTTTCTGCGCTCTTCAAAATCAATTCTCTTCTGTTCAACTTTGGCTTGTTCAATTGCTGCTTCATACTCTTTGATCTTTGCCATTTGTTCTGACTGTTTGGTGCTTTCTTGTAGCTTACTAAGCTCTAATGCATCCTTTGAATGTTCTGAATAATATGACCATAATAAGTAGTTGTAATCAGTGTACATAACAACCATCATAAAAATGTTAGTATTTGAATGTTTTAGTATGTGTGTTCACAGCAGAACCAATTGTAATTATTTATCTCTCTACAACCACTTCAACCATTCATCTTAGTATATTGTGCTATATGCATGATGAAGGCTTTAATATATTTCTCTAGTCTAAATAAATCTTTCACTAGAACATAGCCCAGCAAACCAAATGATAAATTAAATTACTTGTATGCAAACCCATATAGGCCCAATACATAATAATATAGATCCACAAATGATTGCAGATTCCTAAAGATCCCAAGATCCCTGCGCTTTTGAACTTATACTTGTAAGTTTCTGCTTGGGTAAGAGATTATCAAGCACATAGAGTAAACATACAGCAGTGGCACAGCTACAATTATCATTAGAGGGAGATCGAAGAAAAATTGTTCAGTCCTCATAAACTCAGACAAAAAACTGTAGGTTTTTAATCTTATAATGTATTAAACTGGTATTAAAAATAATCATGTAATACACAGTTACACACACAGGTGTACCATAATATTTGGCAATAGTAGACGTTAAGAAGAGTGGTTGTTCCGAAGGGAAGCCGATAGGAATTGGGTAGTATGAAGGCTACGCCACTGATATTCAGTAGGGCACTTGAATATAGGTACTAAATTTAAATAAATTTATCTAGAGAACAATATAACTTTCTAACCTATGTAAAGTTATTAAACTCATGTTTGCATTTTGTTGGCCACAACAAGAACAATGAACATAGCATTGCTAGACAATGTTTTTGATATTCAATTATATTAAGATATGAACAGCCAAAATTTTGTTTTTATCTAAATTATAGTAGGTCTTGCCGCGGGCTGTAAGGTTATGCGGTCGCTTATGCAATAGCGCGCAATGTGATTGATAAATATCATACTTGTAACTACTTACTTGATCTTTCTAGTTCTCTAGCCGCTTGTGCAGCTCTTTCGAGAGCACTAGAATCAAAGCGATAGGCCTCCATTGCCTTCTTTTCAGATTTGGATAGGTTAGGGGGTGCGGCAGCGCCCTCAGAATCTGCAGGCGGAAAATCAGAGGGTGGCGGCGGAGGTTTCGAACTATACCCAAATAACCAAGACATTTTTGTTTTAGGAACCTTTTCTAATACAACAAAATATAATTTAAAAATACAATTTTCTTTTTAGAAAATTCCGTCTTCGACAACGAGCGAAGGACCGATCACCGAGCAAAGTCAAATGTCACTTTGGTTGATTGGTAGACAGAATCTTATTGTCTATTACAAAGTATTGTCTATTATAAAGTTTTTTTTTATATTTTCTAAAATACTCAAAAACATAATCCTTTTACCCCTGGAATGAAAGGCCAGATCCGAGCTACCGGTGGTTAAAGGCTCGATTAAAGACCCCTAGCTAGTCCTTACACAAGGTAGCCCGCGAAATTCAAATTTTCTATTTTTGCAATTTGCAGCTCAGTGTCTGGGCGCATGTTAATTAAAGTATGATTCGTTCGCAAGCATAACAAATATGTATTTACAGAATTATAATCATTAGAATCAGTAATACAATTCCTTAAGTTGTATAATCCTGAAATGTTAATATTTCATGAAATAGTCATTCAATAAAATTACTTGGTCTTAGAGAGTTGTATTGATGACTTTAATGATTATAATTCTGTAAATACATGTTTGATTTTAATCAACATACAACCTAATACTGACCTGCAAATTGCAAAAAACGTAAGAAAAATTAAATTTCGCGGGCTAACCTGGCGCTTTCACCAATCTCGACCGCGCCTTTTCGTTGAATGAAATTTTTCCAATGTACTCGTATAAAAAGGCATTGGAATTTATTACATAGAGTCTGACCAACGAAAGCCGTCCAAGAAAAAAGGCGAGAAAGTTAAAAGTTAAAAAATCAAGAGCTGCCAACCCTGGCTATACACTGCTTAAACAGACTTGCTACTATTTATTATTCAAGACAATATTATGCGATATTTAGATCAGTATTTCATATTTATATACTTAGACAATAATAACTATAATACCCTTGATATTTACTTGGAACTGTTAAACCACCGTTATGTATTCGCGCAATGGTGAATAAGCAAGTTAGCGTTACAATATTTCTCCGTGAGGATGATCATTATCAGTGCCAAAGTTAAGCCGGCGCCAGACATGTGTTCAAATACGCAAATACCTACAAAGTCGCGAAGTGTGGCACTGACATTTGCGTATTTGTGCAAAGTTTGAACACATATTTGTAGTTTGCTATCATGTGTCGGTTTTTAGTGCGCACATCAAAGTAAACAAAGTTCAAAGTTTGTGCGGCCTGCCACACTTGTTGCAGTGTTTAGTCGCGTGTGCGCCGCTGAACGGAGCAGTTGTATGCAATAATTAATCTGTGAGTGGTATTTTGAGCGTCAATAATGGAGTGGGGTAATGACGCAGTAATATATGTAATTTATTGAGCTACTTCAAACAGAACCCTCAATATGGAATCCGAAAAACAGGGATCACAAAAATCGAAACCTGGTAAACGACGCATGGATTAGAATAAAAAATAGTTTCTCCGTGCCGTTTACTGTAGAAGAACTTAAAAAGAAGAGAAATAGCCTACTAACACAGTACAGAGATAATTTGAAAAAGATTAAAGACTCAACAAAAACAGGCTCAGGAACAGATGAGATTTTTAAACCAACGTGGTTCGCGTTCGATGCGATGCACAATTATATGGGTTCCGTATACGATTATCATCCAACATTATGCACTGAGGTGAGTAAATAGACAGATAAGTTATTTCATAATATTATTAAAAACCAATTATTTAATGTAAAAATGCTTTATTTAAAAATGATATATTTACAATTTTACTGATTCAAAATCATATCGACAATTCGACACCTGCATGCAACAACATCGTAACTCACTTTTTGGCGATTTTGAGTTACAATCATATTCTTACTCTACAAAAAATGGAGAATTTTTTGCACTCACTTCGGTGGCTCTAGTCCTTTAAATAAAGATTTTTTTTATGTAAATACATCGTGAGTGTCCACTGAAGTTCATAAAAGAGTAAATTTAATTGCACATCATTGTCAACATTGCTCATGCTCACCAAATTACTAAATTACATTGTAAAACAAGTAAAATTTTTTGTTATTATTGGCGAGGCGGTTTCGATCCCTTTCCGTTTTGATAAGTGTGCTACGACCCTTAACCGAAATCTGTAGGATTTTTTAAAATCTTTGACGCGCTCTCCTGTAAAGTTGCTCAAAGTGAGTTACGATGTTGTTGCATGCAAGTGTCGAATTATTAAAATTAATTTCTTGATTGTAAGTACTCTGCGAACTCCTCCTGAATTTTTTGTGCAGAAATTGATCCTCTTCTAGGAATTAATGTAAGCGGAATGAGACCTGTAGGTGGGTCTTCATTTCGCCAGATTCCAGGCATTAAAACATTGTTAATTATTCGATCAAACGACTCTGGTGGTGAATAAAAATGGGATGAAGTTCTGCTTTTTCTCAAAAAATTATGTAAATATATACATGCCATAGTAACAATTGAAGCTTTATCTGGTTGGAGAAGCATGGGCTTTTTGAAGACTCTGAACACTGACGTCATTATACCAAAAACGTGTTCTACCTTGACTCTTGCCTTAGATAATTTTCGGTTAAAAATTCTTTTCATACTTTGTTCAGGGTGGTGTCCTGGGTACGGTCTCATGACATTGTTACTTAATGCAAAGGCACTATCAGCCACAAACACATATGGCACATTTACATTTCTTCCTGGTAACGGACGGGGATTCGGTAGTTTTAGAGTATTGTCGTTCATTTTATCCCATAATATACTGTTTCTTAAAACACCACCGTCGCTCATTCTACCTTGGCAACCCACATCAGCAAACATAAAAAAATTGTCAGCCAATAGGACAACACTAAAATCTTTTTTGTAGTTTATGTACTCAGACGCACTATGAATAGGCGATTCCAACACAACATGCTTGCCATCTATAGCTCCCAGGGCATGTGGAAATAGCCTTTCAAAGCCAGCTGCTTTGATTAGCCACTCATTCGTAGATTTCGGCAACTGAAACAGAAATTAATAATTTTTGACATTTTTTACATTCACAATGTACAATTTATGCCTAATTATAGTACTTATTATGATTGCAGGAGCGATCGGATTCGAGTATTGTACGGAGAGGCCGTTCACATGAACCGGAATCAAGTAACTTCATGGACTCAAATACAGTAAGATCTGAATCACTTGTATCAAGCAATCGAAGTGAGACTCCTGAAAACCAGTCTGATTCTTCTGTGATTCCCAAAAGACGGTGTCGAATGCAGGATGTACTAGTTGCAAAAAAACAGATGGATGAGGCATTTGCATTAATTAAAGAAAGATCCAAAAATACGAAAGCAGTCGGCGAATGTGATTTATACGGCCAACTACTCGCTGAAAAGCTTAAGTCACTACAAGAAGATCACCGACTGATATTAATGAACGAGATTGATAATTTAATATTTAGGTACACTATGAAAATCAGAAAAGAGATACGTTCACCGATAACATATAATGACCAGCTTCCTATTCCAGTTAATCAACATTCTATTTATGTACCTAGATCGTCTCAGTCTGAACAATCTTCAGTTACACCACAAGAGTATGTTCTACCGGGGTCATCCACACGGCAATATTCAGCAGCTTCAAACGATTTTAAACTAAGATCTCAATCCATTAAAAAATACGATATTCAATCAATACCAACGCCATATGAAAGAGACATACGAATACAGACTGAAATTCATGAGATACCGGGGCGATCATTTGATTCTCAAACTGTGTCGCAGCAACCAAATTACATAACAAATACTAGCATCGCATGTGATTATGATAATAATATAGCATCATTTAGTATGAACAGTCTTAATCAGGAACCAGAAGTGCCTAAGAATAAGAAAATTAATATTATTTCGGAAACCACTATACGCCCTAAAAATAACAAAGATACAATTCAAGAAGCATATGAACGATGCCGTGGTACCGATATTAGTGATGATGATGAACATTACCACTTGAATGATTACTAAATTCGGATAACTTTTGATTACAAAATGACATATTTAATTATGAAAACACACTAATTTGATTATTAATCTTTATATTCATTAATTCATTATTCTTTAACTTCATGAACAATAAAGAAATGGTTGAATTTACTATGTAGTTTTCTTGTACTCACCTTCACTTCATCGCGAAGAACTCGAATCAGCGCATTACAAACTTCATATACAATAGTAGAAATAAGTTGATGAGAAATTTTAAATAGGTATTGCAGACTCATATAGCTGTCACCTGTTGCTAGAAACCTTAAAGTCAATGCTAATCGAATTTTTGTAGGAACAGCAGTTCTCCATTTAGTGTCTTTCTTTAAAATTAAAGGAGAAATTCTTTGCAATATTACTTCAAAATCAGCACAAGACATTCTGCAAAAATTATCGAAGTAGCCTACGGGTCTAGGCATCAAATCTTCTAGCATATTAGTCATGAAACCACTGAAAAAAAAATGAATTGGTTAATTAATAATTAATTCAGTAAATTCAATGTTTAAAATTGCAAAGTATTTAACTTACCGTGTTCTCTTACGATACAGTGTAGACATCCATTCACGCCTTCTTCTTGGAGTTTTCACAATATGAGAATGAAAAAAAAAATTAAAGGCACTCAAATAAAACAGACTGACGGAGTCATCAAAATCGTCGTCTATTCTGTCAGCCATCTTTGCGGTAACTGTGCCCGTAAATCATTTGAAATACAAGTCTAGCCGGATACATCTGCGCACATAAAGTTTGATCAAAGTTTTGAAAATGTGTGCTCAAACTTTGATCCCAATGTCTGGCGCCGGCTTTAACGAAACTAGCTTGGCATTTTTTGCTCAGAGCTTCCCTGCGTTTCAGTGGCGAATGTTATCACTGCAGAGTGCGGCACTTGGAATGCATATTATAGGTACACGTGCGTAGCTTCTTGAATGCTGCCTATCAGAGTTGGATTCGAAGATTGAATCGTTGACCTCTTACTCGAACTTGGACCTAGCTACGTACGTATACAGGGTGTGGCGTAAATAGTGGTCCAACGTTAAGCGGTTGATACACTGTATATTCAGCTATCACATACCACAATTTGAAACTTTTTTTTTCCATAGATCTCAGAATAGAATATTTTTCTATTCTTTTCTGAAAAATATACTCCTTGCTTTACCAATGTGGCAGTAATTTCTAAAAAAGACATTATTTTATCACTATTTCTTCGGTTTATAACTGTGGAACACATGTGCTATCATATGCAAGTAATTTTGTAAATGTAATTTTACAGGTAATAAACAAAAATGTGTTTATTTCAAAATGTAACTCAAATGTCTAGAAAATTGTGTGACTTGAGGTGCGAATGGTGTAAAAAAAATGTACGACACTGTCGGTGCCCATTAATTTAAAAACTTGTTCAATTAATGCATATTCTAAAATAGTATAAGAATAACTGACTCCTTAATTTAAACAAAAGTTGTAGCCATTTCTATTCAAAAAGAGCTGAATTTTACAGCCCAATTAGTAAAGCAAGGTGTACATTTTTCAAAAAAGAATAGAAAAATATTTTATTTTGAGATCTATGGAAAAAAGTTTCAAATTGTGGTATGTGATAGCTGAATATACGGTGAATCGATCGCTTAACGTTGGACCACTATTTACGCCACACCCTGTATACTAACTAGTCCAGGCTAAGGTCCTGGGTAAACCATAATGATATACCTACTCGTAGTTGAAAACCAAAGAAGTATACTGGTACTTCACCAAAACCAGCAAACATATTTATTTTAGGATTAATAAAAAAATCAATTTAGGTACTTCCAAAAACACTGCACTTTAGACATTAATAAAACATTTATTTCCTGTTAAGACAGCCCATATTGCTTATTAATTAATAAAATTATACATAGAAAAAAATATTTTATTCAGTATAATATTTATGATTGTATCAGAAAATAGTTTTTAAATCATATATGTATATAGGTATAAGATAGTTCCATTACCTACGTTATAAATATTTTATAAATTTATAAAAATGTAAAATGCCTGTAGGTATAAAGAAATTACGTTTATTAAAATACATTCATGTTTTAGAAATAGGTACCTAATATTGAAAATACTTGTAAAAAGAATCTTCAAGTTATTATATTGATAACTATTATATTAATAGTGATTTTCTTGTATATTTACTTAAATTACATAAATTAGGGCGTACGTAAATAAAATGGAAGTTGATACTGATACATATTCTAATGTGATGCAACTTTGGGTAAATGCTGCCGGCAGTAGGTAGGTCTTGTAAATACGTTGCAATTTTAATGACGATTTGTTAAGGACAAGCTCCATTTTATCATATATTTGTACTTTTAAAATAATTAAAAGTGGTTTTCTGTTAGGCCAGAGTGTACTACATGACATATTAATATACATTCATTAATAACTGAATCAGTGCATGCCACGTCGTATAAACCTTTTTATTATGCTGCAAAAGATTAAAGCTGCACATACAGATGTAAACTTTTACCTTAATAAAATTATTATGAGTCACTACTTAATAACCTAAGAATTACTTTAAAAAGGTTGGTAACAATGTTTTCCCTAGCCATACAGCCCGAATCAAACTATCGGACGCGCGACATAAGTCGCAGGCTGTCAATTTGCACTGTTCTGTCAGATTTTGTAGGACGATTTTCGTCGATGTTCAGCGTCAGACGTCTGAATGATTGCTCATGTTTGAGACCACCACCAGCACTGACCAGAAACAGCATCAGTCAGTCCAGTCGGTCGCGATCACGACTGTAAGTCGTGTTCGAAAGTTTGATTCAGGCTTATGATACACACACATATTCATTTACTTCAAAATTATAAGTTACTAATATCAATTAAAATATTAGATCTATTTAAGATAATGTACACCTAATATATTGAGAAGAACTAATATAAATATAAACAAATGTTACTGAATTAGCTGGAAAGTACAAAATAATAATAAACCATTTTTGTAAATCTAACCGGTTAGTCAGACTAACCAATAAGTGCCACTAAAGCCCAGTTTCTGGAACGAAAATCAACACAATAATTATCTAGATACAATTTTGTCCAGCGCACGTAAACTGCTGTGATTGGTTGAAATAATTATAACCAGCCAATCGCATCACTTGACTTGCGTTTAATTTTGACGCGTCGATAATTTTCGTGCCAGAAACCGGGCGTTGAGAAAAAAGACAGAACACATTTATAATACTGGGAAATAAGATCGATACAGTATCGAGTACACTTATATATTCTAGCAGTTACAAATATTATCTACTGCAACTATAGAGTTTTACCACAATAATAATAATATATAAAGCATATTTTTAGTTTTTAAGTTCCGAATTTTAATTGTGATGCTATTACCTAAGTTTTGTCAGTAAAAACATTATGTATATTATTATTCATTATTATTCTACATATAAATTGCACCATACCATACATATAATAATTATATGCACATGTGGTGGTACTACTCGCTAAACATTTAGAATATTCATTAAAATCGTGTATGTGATACGAGCGTTGTCATGCCTTGAGGAAGACCATTTTGGCACTGAATAAAAAATCTGTATGATACAATAATATGGCTTTCTCTTATAATTATTAAAAATTACGTAAAAAAACGACTCAACTCATAAATTATTAATTTCATTAACTAAGTCAACAAGTTAAGATTGTATTCCCATACGCTAGAAAATGATTATGAAATAGCCTATAACACAACAGCATTATAGTGTAGAACTAAACTATCCTCCCTCTAAATCCGGTCTCGCAATCTAACCAGCGCGCTGGTTAGATTTGTTGCGCTGGTTACCTAAGTATTCATATAACTATCTCTATGCGACCCAATTTGGGGGGTAGCAATAACCTAATTTACCCTTCGGCTGACGTTGAAGCTTCATCAGGACTATCGTGGATATTCGCGCGACATTCGGGACTCGTGGTCAGCTTGTATAAAGACTGGCCATCCATCTAATAATTGACACCGACTATGATTCCTACGTAGTAGCGAACCTTTTGACTAGGGACAATAAATAACTGGTATTAAATAATGAAACTAACTAAATTAAGAAGGAATTCTATGAGTTTTCTTACATGTGGGAATATAATCTAAAAATGATTAATAAGTGTAATAAAAGCTTAATAAAAATAGGCAGGGTATAAATGGAGGATTCCAATGCAGATCTTTGAATGTTCCATTTTTCAATCACGTAGCGGCTTCGTCAATGTCTGCTGGGATGTTTATCGTCGGAACCTGCCTAGGTAAGCGCCGCAGTTGGGGCACTTGTGATGCACATCCATGCAGCTGTCTATGCAGCAGGGGATGAGGCAGCATCCCAGGACACATCTGGAAACAATTAGTCACATTTTGTAATCACAGTGACACCCTGTATTAATATACACACATCAAAAGTGTCTAGGGATCTCAAGCACGTTTTTGCTAATTACTAAAAATCTGTTTTTTTAATTATATTTTTTAAAACTCCTATGGGATACTTTTTAGTAAATTTCGTCATTTGAAAGTTTTTGAATTACGGTCAAAAGATGATAATTTTCTGCCAAGTCGTATTCCTATATATATAATCCTGCAACGGGTTTGAGGCCAAATCAGAAAAAATTCTGCCATTTTTCTGATTGGAATCAATACAAAATAACGTTATTATGTAGAGAAGACGTCATTGAGCCGAGAAGAATTGATCAGAGCCGTGGAAATGTTGGAAGTTGGTTATCGGCAACGTGCTGTGTACCACGTAGAGTGTTATAATAAGTCGACTTTGGACACGTTACCGCATCACTGGCAGCGTAGTAGAGCCAAAGTCAAAGTCAAAGATTTATTTGCATACTAAGTGTACATTTTGGTGTTGTTACAAATGTAGGTACTTACAACTTAGCGGCCTCTTCCAGGCATCGCAAACTTGAGGGCTAACTAGCAAACATTTTAACGTAGGATTAATCAATCTAATAATTTATATGTAGGAATAATCAATCTAATAATTTAAGTCTTAACATTTTAGTCATAAATAATAAATAAATTAATTAAATTTTAACGCATGCACATTCTTATAATTAATTAACTCTAATTGTGTGGTTGTGTACAATGTCTGTAAGCAAGGCTGTGTGTCTGTATTATTTAGTTGTTAATTCACGTATGTCTGTACTAGGTATTTAGTTATTTAATTATTGACTATTCAATTATTTAAGTATGACTGTATTATTTAAGCGCGGCATGGAGGATGAGCTCGCATCATCACACGCAGACAAGATCATTACATACAAATTACTGCTCGACGAAATAGTGCATGACCGCGATGATTTTTTTATTTATTTTTTATTTGAGATAGGTTTGCTCTTGACTCTAGTCTAGGTCAGAGATGACAGAGACAAAGTCGACGATGGAGCGAGCTTACCCAGAAGAAGCCTGTTCACTCTCACTTTGATGATGTTGGTTACGAGGATTCATAGCTCTTCAGGGATGTTAATAAGTGATCAAACCATAAGAAGTCGCTTGCATGAAGTCAATCTCCGTTCCCGAAGGTCGCTACGTGTACCACGTATTGAGCCCCGCAGTCAAATAGCACGTTTACAATGGGCTCGTGAACACAATAATTGGGCAAATGAAGAGTGGCGTTTTGCGCGTTTTACTGACGAATCTCGATTTGGTATGAGGCCAGATGAAGTACACGGTATTGGAAGACTCCTGGACGCCATGAAATTTAAAATCATGCCAGGAAGTCCATGCATACAGTGGTGGAACAATCATGATATGGGCGGGTATATTAGATCGGCGGAAGGACTGAGCTGATTTGGATCAGAGGCAATCTCAATGCACGTCCACACACTGCCAGAGTTGTTGCAAACACAATTGCCGCAGCTAATATCAACGTCCTACCATAGCCTGCTCAATCGCCAGATTGAATCCCATTGAGCACGCATGAGATATGCTTCAAAGAAGAGCTCTGCCAAATATGGATGCCGTACACACACCAGAAAATCTTTTTTGCTTGTTACAACGGACGTGGGCGGCCATTCCGCAACGTGATTTGGATGAACTCATATTGAGGATCACTGCGATTGTGTTATACGCGTTGACGGCGGAAATGAAATACTAATTGTTTATTTTACGCAAGAAAAACCTTTAAAAACTTTTATTTTTATCCTTTTATTACATTTTAATGTCAGGATTAACTAAGGTGAAAAATCAAATTATAATTTATTAATGCAAAAGCAGAGAGTACTACATCGTCGATCTACACATACGAAAACATTTTATTTAATCAATCTAAATAGACATTTTTATTTAATTTCTATAGGGCAATAAAATATTTTTTTGAAATACATTGATCTCTAAACACTTTTGATGAGTGTAGTTTAGGTTATGTTAGATAGGCTCAGGGCTCAAGGCTTGTTAGATTATGCCCAATGCTATTTCACTGCCATGTTAACGCAATAGGCTAGTTGACAGTTTTTAGGAAACTGATAAAAAAAAGTTCAATAAAACATGAAATTTCATCAAAATATTAACATTAAAAATACAGATTTTTCATTTATAAAACTCAATTTAATTTTCATAGTCAAAACGGAGCACGCTATAATGGCGGCTCAAGTGAAGTCATCATCTTTATTTATAGGCCTGTGTTCACTAACATTCAAACCACCGGTTAGGTATTTAAATAGTTGGCTTGTGTCAAATTTCCTAAGGAAAGAACTGATTAACCTAATTGATTGAACCTGACTGATTGACCTGATTGATTTTGAACTGATGAACTGATTAAGGGCGGACCCTTAGGCCTGTGTTCACCAACATCCATACCACCGGTTAGGCATTTAAACAGTTGGTTCATGTCAAATTTCTTAAGGAAGGAACTGATTAAATAGTTGATTTAAAAGTCGGTGATCTCCGCTCTTAGTCGTCAAATCTGTGACAGATTGTCTGCTGTCAAACAAGTAAAACCAATAATCAGTTTCCGCTCTCTGCTTTTGGATTTCCCCTATGACGTTATAATAAATGAATATTTGAATCGATATAGAAGTAAACAAATATATTTGTAAGTTTGTTTTACTAAGAATCTAAAAAAATTAATAATCGATAGGTATCATCGATTATTACTGTTGAATCAAATCGATTAATTGCGATGACAAAATAAAGAAGTGATGACAGTGATCTAACTAAATATCTAAAATTTCAATCGTATTTTTTCTGACTATTCTTCATTAAACATGCGAATGCTATTTACTTTTTCTAAAAAAATCCCTAAATTAAGGGGAAAATATCCTGAGGTTGGAACTCTGAAACAATATTATTTTGTCAAGACTGAACATCGTGACGTATCGCGCTCTGATTCGCGTTCAATGTCACGTGGCCAATGGCTATACCTTTACGTAATTGTTTCTCAAAAATGTTAATTAATCCAAAATCATTTCCCAAACTAAGTTGAATTTTACTCACAACCATTCTACATAACAAAATTCATAAGGTATTTTTCTTACTGTCAACTAGCCTATTGTGTTGTGGATTGAAGTATTAAATAAATAATAATCTTAAAATGACCGTGATTTAATAATAACTTTGTAGTTTAATAATAACTCACCCCACTAGAAATATGATGGCTCCAGAAATGTAAGCAATAAGTCCAGGTTTTGTCTGAGTGGCCGTATCTATCTCAGCGTGGCAGCTGGGGCAGATCATATGAGTCGGATGAGGACCTACTGGCACCACAGTCGTCACAATGGAAGGTCCAGATGCTGCAACAAACAAATCACTCGCTATTATTTAACGTATGGTAAAGAATATGCATCAGTCAAGAATTTTTCAACAGTTTTCAAGGTATTAAAAATACAGTGTCTTCCTGCTCTTAATTCGGATTGTTCCTATTTTACAAAGGCTCTAAGTCGTTTTCAATATTAAGCGTAACTCCTTTGTATCAGACCCACAATGGAATACAGTATAATGCCCGTTTTTACTAACATTACACGATACCTAAATGCATTGCCTAATTAAAGCGCCGAAAGGAGAATGGGCAACAAACTGCGGGTATCTGCCCTAAAGCCCAATAGGCATAAAATAGTTACATACCAATAGAACGAGCTTTTCAAAGAGAACCTTTGCCATATTTTGCCAATTGTTAGTCAGTTCGGAGTAGGTAAATGACCTAAATAGCAGACTACTTGGGCACCGAAGTTTAGAAATTTTCTTGGCACCCAATTGCCATAACATATACAACAATGGAAAGAGCTTTTCAAGGAGAACTTTGACATGACTTTGGCCTATTGTTAGTTTGTTCCGTGTTAATCACCTAAATAGCCGACTACTTGAGCACGGAAGTTTAGGAATTATCTCTGCGTCCAATAGCCATAACTGATATATCAATGAATAATACTTATTAAGGGGGAAGCGCTAATGTAGCCCGCGAAATTCAAATTTTCTTACGCTTTTTGCAATTTGCTGGTCAGTGTTAAGTTGTACGTTGATGAAAATATGATTCGCGGTCGTAACAAATATGTATTTACAGAATTATAATCATTACAATCAGTAATAAAACTTGTTAAGTTAGTATAATCCCCAAATGTCAAGATTTCATGAAATAGTAATTCTTGGGGTTTACTTGGTCTTAGAGAGTTGTGTTGATGACTTTAATGATTATAATTCTGTAAATACATATTTGTTACGACCGCGAATCATATTTTCATCAACGTACAACTTAACACTGACCAGAAAATCGCAAAAAACGTAAGAAAATTTGAATTTCGCGGGCTACCTTAGCGCTTCCCCCTTAAGGAGACCAATTTATTACTACGAGGACTTGTGGCAATTGTAAAGTCCGTTCGGAATTCTATTGCCCTTAAAGTGACTAACCACATTACATTTTAATTCTCGTATTTCAAGATATTCACTAAGTTACATTCAAAATGTAAAACAATTGCTTTAAGTACTTACTAGTATTTTAAAATCATCATCAAGCGACGTTACCATATTATACTTTACTAGTGAACTGAAGCAAGGGTGCTTCGCACAGGTGCAATCTATTAATGTGGCGACATGATAAAAAAATCGAGATTTCTGAACTACACTCGCCGTCACAAAAATCGCACCTCTTAAAAAGTCTTCTTCAACAACGGTACACCATTTGAAAGGCAATTCATTCAGCTTTCAGAAATAATAGAGTTTCTGTTTTTATTTACCAAGGCATAAAATAAAACGGGTTAATTGTAAATTAAGTTTTATTGCAATCTTAAACACTTACAATTACAAGAGAAAAAATACAATCAAATTCTTAAAAATAACTTAAAACCTAGTGTTGCCCCCCTTGCCCTGACTACAGCTTCCATGCGATCCCTCATGGACCTAATTAATTTTATGACGGATTCTTGAAGAATGTTACCCTATTCCTCAATGGAGGTCTTGAAGAGTGATAGGGGCAGGATTTCGTGCCCGCACTTGCTGCTTCAAGTCGTCCCAAAAGGTGTTCGATAGGGTTCATATCTGGACTTCGAGCTGGCCAGTGCTTAACAGGGATCCCAACCTCTTGCCAGTAGTCCCTTACAATTAATGCGGTGTGACAGCGGGCGTTATCATGCATTACCTTGAGCCCACTGCCAACAAAACCCAAATAAGGGACCACATGCTCTTCCAGGATTTCTGTTATGTACCGAGGAACAATTAAGGACCCTTGCCCGCGAGCAGTCCAGTCCGGGAAACGCACACAAGTTTCTTTTTGCCGTCGATTGACATGCCGCCCCAGAACATGCACGAGCCACCTTCGTATTTCACTGTCTCTTCTATATAGGCTTGTTCGAATCGTTCCCCTTGCCTCCTGTACACTCTCCTACGCTTATCGTTGCAGAAGAGACACCCTCGTCTCATCCGAGAAGAGCACACACCTCCATTGCTCTAGTGTCCAATCATGGTAGCGAGCAAATTGCAACCGTTCTCCCCTATGCTGTGCAGTCAATTTTGGGCCTGTAGCAGTTCTGTGGTAGCCATTTTCTTCTCCTGTAACCTTCTAACCGTGGAGGAGACGCTTACAGAAGTTCTGCGTACGGATCGGAGCCATTGTTGCACTTCAACAGCATTAGAGAACCGATTGCGTAAATATAATAAAATAAAACGATCGTCTCTTTCGGATCTGCAGCGTTGTCTGCCAGATCCACATCTTCGGATATAGCCACTAGACTCTTGGAACTGTTGGAACTCTCGTCAAACGGAAAAACGGCTTAAATTCAGTTGCCGAGCAACATCACACTGCCGCATCCCTGATTGCAATAAAGCAACCACTTGAGCGGCTTTGTCTGCAGTGGTCCGTCTAACAGGTTATTTTTCTTGCTGGAGCTGTTCACGTGTGTTCACTTCAAAGTTTGGATGGCGAATGACCCATATTTGACCGGGATCGGCCGTTTTATACCCTTTTAGCTAGGGTTGCGGGATGTTGGAAAGAGTTACCGTGGCCCCGGCACAGGCAACTGAAGGAACACGGGTGGGTTTTAGTCAATAAAAGTCTGATACGCCCTCCCGCTCCGCCTAGAGCAGGAGAAGTCTGATGACTTCCAATCCAAAAAAAAAGGTGGCGCAATTAGTGGGTCGTATAATGCGTATTTATCAACAGTTTATTTAACGACTCGTGCTCTGAATAATTTTGTTATTTATAAAATTTAACTAGTGTTTATTTAAAGTCATTAAATATACTTACAGTTTGTAGTTTTGATGGCTGAACATGCTTGAATGTTAATTTCGTAGAGGTGCGATTTTTGTGACGCTGAGTGTATCAATCAATCTGCCTAGCCTTTTCCCAACTATGTTGGGGTCGGCTTCCAGTCTAACCGGATGCAGCTGAATACCAGTATTTTACATGGAGCGACTGCTTATCTGACCTCCACAACACAGTAACTGGGTAATACGATACCCCTTGGTAAGACTGGTTGTCAGACTTTCGGGCTTCTGACGACCCGTAACGACTGTCAAAGATCTACGAATGACAGCCGGGACCAACGGCTTAACGTGCTTTCCGAGGCACGGAGGTGTCTCGGTATGTAAAGATGGTCACCCATCCACGGACAACCCCGGCAAGCGTAGCTTAGCCTGATGAATCGACCCGTGCGGCTGTTATTATTTAGCCACGAGCTCATCGTATATCTAAGTTAAATGTTAACGTGGTTACACATAAACCTTCCGGAATAAATACTTTAAATGATGGTGAAGAACTAGAAACTAAGAGTAGCTTAGAAAAACTAAGCGAATACGCATACTGACGGATACGAAAAATGACTTTGTTTTATACTAGTAGATGAATATAAAATACTTCATCACGCCTGAATTCCCTAAAGGGCAAGCAGACATGTATTGTACAAATACATTTCGGCTACAGAACTACCTAATCTCCTTTGAAACTCCAGCAGTGTGCTTTTGTTAGGCATTACTTTTAGGAGTCGCGTAGTGTTAGTGAAAACAGGCATAAGGTTATTAAAATCCTTTACGTAAGAAGCTAATAATAACTCACCTAAAAAGGCTGTTTGCTCTTTACAGTAATTAGTCACAATATTGTTGGAACAAAAGGATTTCAGGATTATTTTATATTAACAATATTCTTTGGACCATTTATCAAATGTTGAATCATCTTGTTCAATGCCAAACCACAAAATATCTCGCGTGGCGGTTGTGAGTGTTGCGACTTAACTAAATGAAGGCAACTTAGTCTGTGGCCTTCACAAAGTCGTCTAATACTTATAACTTATTATTCTTTTACTAACTTTTTCTGTCACGTTATAATATTATGGCCATAGTTAGAGAATGCAATGCTCGGCTTTGCCAAAATTTTGAGAGATTGATCTTTCCGATCTCGTGAGATCTCTCCATTTACGAGATCTCGGGAGATTGGTGGATCGGTTTGTTATTTTTTTTACAATAATAGAATAATTGATAGAAAAATAATAAGATATGTATTTTTAATAATCACTGACTTATTTAAAACATCTTTTATTAATCAAATAATCGGTCTTTTTTTTTGTAGATGAAAATTATACAATTAAGTAATTTAAGAAAAAAAAATGAGTCTTCAAAATTTTGAAAGTAGCTTCGTAAAAAGCATAAAGTATCTAGTGTGTCGTCCGACAGACGGCTTCTAATTTTCCCGGCTAAATAACCAGCTGCAGAAAACGCTCTTTCAGTCTCGACACCGCTAGGGACTACAGAGCGCAAACAATTGCCTGCAAACTGTAAGAGACCCTTAGACCCCCGGAAAAACACATCCTCCGCTTCAAAAAACACATGTATTCATGCTCCTGCGCAATCTCGTTAATCTCGCGAGATCTTGTTCAATTTTAGGTCAAGGTCTCGCGAGAACGAGATTGCATTTCCTAGCCATAGTAATCAGGAACTAGACCACCACCTCTTAACGCAGTATTATTGTAATCATACTTAAGTGTGGGAAAGAGATGGAGCTAGACGTCCTGTATAGCTCCATCTCTTTCTCACACTGAAGTAACATTAAAATAATACTGCTTTAAGAGGTGGTGGTTGGCCACCTGTATAGCACAGCTTGAAGCTCAGCGCGGCGTAAAGCAACAAAAACAACATTATAAATGTATATAATTATATATTTAACACTAACTTCTGCCCACGACTTAGTCCGCGTGAAGTTTCGGCCTCCTACCCACGGCGTCGCATCGCATCGCCCGCCCGCGCTGTTACTACGTTTTCGCTTAGCATTTTCCGACTGTTTTTCTTTTTACTCGGCTCCTAAGGGTCTAAGCTTAACCTTCCTCATGATTTGGGCTATCAAATGCAAAAATAATTGTTCAAATCCGACTTTCAGTTCCCGAGATTAGCGCGTTCAAACAAACAATAACCTCCTTCTTTTTTGAAGTCGGTTAAAAAGAAACTGCTTAGCTCATTATTAGTCTTTAAAGTAAAGATTATGAGTTGTCTTTTTTAAGTCAAGAAGTAGGTACTTACCAACGAAAATAATTATTTCTCCCTCATAGTTTCTTTGAGTTTTATTACATTAAACTAAAAGGGGAAGCACTAACGACGAGGTAACTAATAATGTTTAGCCAAAAAATAATGTCTGTTTTGTATGTTTTCTCAAGTCTCACGTGACATTGACTAATGGGTCAAGGCTGCAGAATATGTGCAGCCATTATGTATCCTTATTTATTTTTAGTTTAAGCTTAAGGTTATTATGAAATGACACAAAACAAACACGAGGCAAAAGGAGTATGGATCGTAGCAGGTGGCGTTCTGTAGTTTCTGCCTACTCCATGGGAAGAAGGCGTGAGTTTATGTATGTGTAAGTGAAAAAGAGAGAATAAAATAAAACTATTTGGCTTATAATACATAACATAACATCACACAGTAATCCCCGAAGGGTTAGGCAGAGGTGTATTTGGCTTATTTATATGTATTATATGTATGAATATTTGTATTGCTTAGTATAAGCTTCGATCAACAGGTATTGTTGATCGAAGAGTATAAGCATTTGTATTCAAGAGAGAATAGGAAAATCCTTGATCACAGTTATGATGAGAATTGAAAATACAGCCTAACCTTTTATTCCCTTCTTTAAAAGACTTAAAAACATTCCACAAAATAGTTATCTCTGTTACATGGGACTTAAACATATCTGGCCATCTGTGTGTGTACTATAGGTACACCTCTGCCTAACTCTTTGGGGAATCAGGTGAGATGATGATATGTGTTAACCAAAGATCCTAAATATCTAAATAAATAAATCAGCCTGTATTGTCTCACTGCAGGGCAAATGCCTCCCTTTCTAAATAATAAGAAATAAATGTATGGAATGTACCGCTATTGGGTAAGACAAGAGGAACATTACTAAGTTTGGCAGTTTGAGTAATTTATGCAGCCTACCCAAATGTCCTTTCTTTGGTATAGTTTGTTGAATTGTCTAGTTCATTAAGTTCTGAGTTGAGCTGTATGATTTCTGACAAAAGCATGCACTGACTTGACTAGTCCACTCAATCTGTGTGGTTCTTTCCTCAAAAGACCATTTCAGACACCAATCTACATGATCCTCATATGATTTGACCAAGATTATACTTTGGACTTTAAAAGAGACTGTGACCTCTGAGTTAGTTTCGGCCTTTCTTCTCATGGTAGTCAAATAGAAAACGCCGATCTCATCTAGTTTTAAGTTATAATTGACATGTAAAAGTATTTGTACAGACCTATTTACAGAAATAAAATCATTTATCATTTAAGCATTTGATGGCAACTAGAATACTAATGTCGATGATGCGAAGGATTTGTTCAAAATCATGGCCCACATCTTGTGAAAGTACAATTGTTTAGGATACAATGGGATTGATATACACTATGCGTAAAAGCCCCTATAAACAAATAAAGAGAAGAAAAAAAAAACTAAAATACTAAATCAAGGCAATGCATACAGTGGATTTCGGGTATAACGACAATGAAGGGACCACTCTATTTTCGTCGTTATATCCGGAAGTCGTTACAGGCAAAGGTAAAGAGATACAGACACGTACACATGTGTAGTTTATATTCATTTATTATTGAAAATATTTGCACACATTCACCGGTACATTTAAAAAAATGTGTAATATTAGTTTGCTTCAATTTATTTTTTTGTGCTAGTGTACGCTGTAGGGTGTATTCTATTTTCATTACTTCTTCAATATCTATAATATCCTTTCCATCACCAAATAAACAGTATCTTTTAAGCTTTGTTACAACACCTAACACATCCTTAGTTGTAGGAATCTCACCTTCCTTGCAATCTTCTTCTTCCTCCTCATTTTCCTCATCTTGCGTCGTATGTGATGGAACAACAGTTTCAACAATTTCACTATCGGACAAATCGCTAGTAGTGATAAGTTGACTGTCAATATCAACATATGTTGCCCAGTCCGCAACATTTGTTCCGCTTGATGATACTGTAGTCAGTTGTGCCAATGGTATGTCCAATTCATCATCGGAGTCGTCGTCAATTGTTGTGATAGCCGAAGATTTACGGAACCCAGCGTGTAGAAAACACTTTTTGATCGTATCTGGAGTCACCCGAGCCCATGCCGTAGTTACCATTTCAATGGCATCTAAAATATTAACGGAAAACGGGCCTGCCGAGTTTTCAATGTCGTTCATCATTTTCTGTACTAAAATCTTCCTATAATGACTTTTGAGGGTTTTAATTATCCCTTGATCAATCGGTTGAATCACTGATGTAGTGTTTGGTGGTAAAAATGCCAGTTTTATGTTGGTCAAATTCTCTATTTTAGGATGAGCTGGGCAATTGTCAATAAATAAAATGATCTTCTTTTTGTTATTTCTTAACTGGGAGTCCCATTTGCGTAGAACTTTTTCGAAAATCTCTGAAGTCATCCAGGCCTTTTTGTTTGCTTCGTAATCAACTGGCAAAGATTTAACATTTTTGAAACATCTGGGTTTTTTTGCCTTGCCTATGACCAATAATTTTCTTTTTTCCCCTGCCATACTTGATGCAACAAGCACGGTGATTCTATCTTTTGATAATTTTCCACCAACGCACTTTTCCCCTTTAAATTTCAAGGTTTTGTCAGGAGTTAACTTAAAAAACAAACCTGTCTCGTCAGCATTCCATATTTGGCTATCAGTATAACCTTCAGTCAATTTTGGGAAAACTGTTTTTAGCCAGTTGTCACAGTCACTTTGCGATACACTAGCGGCTTCTCCACAAACTTTGCCTACTACAATATCGTGTCGTTGACGAAATCGGTATATCCAGCTTTCCGAACACTCAAAATCCATTTTTCCAAACAGTCTGCCAAATTGATTAGCCTTTTCTTGCAGCAGACGACCGCTCAAAGGTACGTTTTGGCTTCTTTGGGCTTTGAACCACATTAGAAGGGCATTTTCGATATCTTGATGCGTCGGTTTGCGGTTTTTCTTAATTTTTAAGGATTTGGATTCAAAGCATTCTAATATTTTATCACGGTTTTTCCACATCGTAGATACTGTTGAATGGGAAACTTTGTACTCTTTGCACAAATCAGCATTGTTTTCACCGTTTTTCAATTTTGAAATGATTTCCGCCTTTTCTTTAACAGTGAATGTGCGTCTAGCAGCCATACTTATTCAAAAGTTTACTAAACCCAGTTGCTACTCAGAATATCACTTTGTAACTGAACCATAAAAGCTCCGAAACGTACACGCTTCCCCTACCTACTTAGTTGATATCTATAAACAAAAGGTAAAGGTCTCCACACTTGCTGACCATCTGTGTGCAATGGATGTAAACAAAAGATAAGAAATGTTTGTGAAAGAAAAAAATCTTTGTGTCTTTGGCGGCCGACTCCGGTCGCAATATCTGCATGGGATTTCTAGGAATTTGTTACAAATGATTCATTAAAAACAGTCGCTACACCCGAACTCGGCGTTACATCCAAAGTCGCTATAGCCACATGAATTTTGTACTAAAGTATGCTTTAAATTCAAGGGACTTAGATTTAACGTCGCTATAGGTAAATGGTCGCTACAACCAAGGTCGTAATAAATGAAATCCACTGTATTTATATTGTTTTTATGGGTGGAGAAACCATGGACCATCTAACTCCACCAAAACTACAAATATGTTGGTTAGAGCATCAGACACATACTAATTATATTACAACAACACACTAATTATGAGGGAATGTTAATTAGTAGTAACTTGTGATGTTTATAGCTACAAGGTTTTATCTACAACAAGATTCTATTAGCATAAATAATTACATTTGTGAATATCAATGTCAACTTTAACATTTAACTTATCTGCTGATTGAATCTCAAGAGTGGCAAAGATGCATCAAGGTTAAACATTTTATACTGAATTTTAAGAACCAGTAATTTTTTTATTTGCACGTCCTGTGTATTTAGGCATAATCCCTCAAGCTAGCAATGGTTAAAGATTCAAAACAAATCAATTGCTTACTCAGCCTTAGATTCATAATAGTAATCCTAGACATGTTTGGTGACCTGTAAGTTCCCTGTTCCAATAACAAATAATAGAAATCTCTTACATTGTGTACAGAAAAGGAATTGTTATAAATTATCTGCCTATAAAAGCAGTCACCTATTTAATACTAACTATTAATGCTGCATGTTTGTTGAATACTTAGATAGATTTCCAGTGAGAGTTTTTAAAGGTGGACTTTGGAGAATTTAATAAGTTCAGTTATCATAAATAAGAGCAGCCTGAACTCATCGCCAGATTCGAAAGCATATACAGATCACTCTGATAACATTGGATTATCAGATTAAACATAATATTAGTATGATGGCTACTTACATGGTGGGTACTGTGGAGTGTATGGGCTGGAAGGCCCAACACCCCCAACCGCTTGGGAGTAGCTGGGTGGCGCAGCTGGCGGCGGCTGTGTAGTATGCGCGTTACCCCAGCCATATGGAGGAGGATTCCAGCCTTTCTCCATTGTGCCTTCTGCGAAATGTTCAGTAAGCACTAAGGTAACTGGTAATAAATGCTTCTCACAATCGGTCACTGTGATGCAATACAATCTTGAAGCTATTTTTAGGTATGACTCCACCAACCTATATATCGCACAAGTACCGTGAACTTCTCCCGAGTACCTGGACGTTTTGCAAATGAATTTTATTAGCAACCAATCTCGGCGCACCTGAAAGAAAAATCAATACTTGAACTAGTGACCGAATAAAAATGGAGGGAGAACTTTTTAATTCCTAGTATTAGTTACACAAAACAACAATATTCGTGTATTCCTACTCAGCAAAGTGACACAATACCACAGAGTACTATTTTATCACAATACAATATGTTCCAACCAAACCAAAGAGAATTTACCATTCTGCAATAAGTTACAAGAAAAATATTGTTATGCTAGAAGCGTTTTGTAGTTTTGTTTACAAAAAAAAAAAAAAACGCAACCACAGACGACATGACTGTGCAGAGCGCGCGTATTCTAGCAATGAGCGTGTGAAGCGAGCCCGCCAACAAGACAATTTAGTTCATTACACAAGCATATTCTTAAATCGAGTGAGCGAAGCGAGCCTTCCATGAGTCACACGAGAAAGTTAAAGTAGGCTCGCTAACTAACTTTTCTTCTAAGGAGGGCTCGCTTCGTTCACTCTTAACATGAAAAAGTGCGCTCTACTCACTCGTGGGGATCAGTTGAGTTCGCTCCGCTCGCTCGGTTTTAAAGTAAACTTGCTCTACGTGCTGGTCATGTGGGGGACTAACTTCACTTGCTCATTGCTGGCTCATTTGTGTCAAGAGTAAGCTCGCTTCACTCGCTTGATAGTGAGAAAGCTCGCTTCGCTCGCTCATCTAATTGGTAAGTGAAGACACATTGCCGCCGATTGATAACATGATGATTTTAATTTTTTTACCAGCGTTATACGCTTCCCTTTTCCGTAGCTCATCTTTTTTTGGAAAGCTTGTGGTGGCAGCACTGTTGCTCAAACCAAACAAATCACAAATGAAAAGTAAACTAGGTAAATATATGTATGCGTCTTGCAGATTCACGACTATAACACGGATTATTTACAAAATTACAATAATTAAAATCATTCAACTCTGTAAGCTCAAATTACCCTGTTGAATTACTATTTCATGAAATCATGACATTAAAATTTGAGGTCATTTGTAACTTAGAGATTTGTATTGATGATTCTAATTATTATAATTGTGTAAACACATATTCGGTATGGTCGCGAATCATATTTTGATCAACATAATATCTTTAAAAATATTGACATCTTCACTTTTCCAACCGGTAAATTTAGGGGCCTTGCTTGGCAAACTGCTTTGGATATTACTCCATAATATATTAGTTAACTCTTAGACTATATTTTTATAATTTCTTGTTTTTATTTATTATTTTTATTGCACACCTTTTTAATTTTATCATTAACACATGTAATTTTATTATACTTATCAAATTGTAAGCGCACAACGCATTAATTTTATAATTTGTTTTTATAATATGTGGAAAATGTCGTTGGTTATACATTTACTCACTCTTTAACTCAATTTTTGTGTAAAACTATAATGTGTAACTGTTTGTTTTCACAAATAAAAAATAATAAAACTTGATACTGGCCTGCAAAATGCAAACTTCGTAAGTAAAATTGAATTTCGTGGACTACCATGGCGCTTTGACCTTAAAAGTTAAGTTGAAGACCGGAGACGTACGATAGGAATAACCTGATCGGAATTGAAAACCAACTCGAGGATGATCTTATTGACTGAAAAACTTCAGAGATGTAAATTCTATCACTGATCTAATATGATAGTTTAAACACACACGCACATTTACTATAATTTACATAATATCACCCAAGTGCCTCTAGGTAATGAAAACAGACTTAGTTCTCTTGGGAGCATCATCTGTATATGAATTTCTCCCATAATTCATAGTTTCAACCAATTATTATGTTTCCAATTGGTCCTTCAGAGATTTTTTCCCACGGTTTTCGTCTCTTTAACTCCTTTGGTAAATACATAGGTCCCCGTATTTTTGCAGTCAACAGCTGTGCATTGGGGCATATTAATTAATATTATGCGTAAAAGAAGTCGGTTGTTTATAAAAATATATGGATAGTGACAGCTAGCTGTCAAATTCTGGGACTAGTGATAGTAGCGACATCTGAAGTGAGCAAGTGGCAGTTTTTATCCCCATTTATTATAATAATTTGCAGAATAGAGCTCCACAGGTTTTGCTGTCATTTATTTTTTCACACTGATCTGTGGTTTCGCTTTCGAGTCTTGTTTTCCTTCCATCAGAGTTAAAAATAAAAGGTACAAACCTTGTACAAGCCTTAAAACATTAGTAAGTTTTTGTTTAATGATTTTCATGTAATTCCTCGCTTGTTGTTTCTCTGTAAATAAGTGAATTGATTACGAGTTTACTTAGAGTTGGTTCAGGTGTGTTGATTGATTGTGACCTTATTTTTATTATGTAGGTAGAGCGAGATGTCGTCACCACGCCCGAAATCTCCCCGAACTCCCGTATTACCTAAAAAGGAGGATAAAGAAGAATCATTCTGGGACAAAATTGGCACCATAGGTCGCAAGAAGCGCATAAAAGAAGGTAATTTTGTGGTATTTGAAAAGATTCTTAAAATATTTTTGAATTGCTGTTGTGGGTTTTATCAAGTATTTTAACAATACGCCTTGTATGGAATGAGCAATGGGTCAAAGATATTTTTCCTTAAGGTTTTCTCTCAAAGTTGGTTCACCTTCAATGATAGAATCTCTCAATTTTTACCCTTTCTATGGCCAATTCCTTATCCATTTTAAGTAATAAATTATCACTAATCTATTGTGTGTTTAATATTTGCATTTTGTTTGTCCATGCAGTGCAAGATGTGCAAGCTGAAGGTAAATTTGCCATTGATTCTCCAGGGAGCCCAACGGCCCCAGAAATACCACCTGAAGAGTACAGTTTACGTAAGTTATAGCTCTCAGTTTAATTACAATGATTGGCTATCAAGCAATGTTCTCACTATAAATACACTATGTGCTGTATGACTCATGCGACATGAGTAAGTGTTATAATTAACATAATTTTTATCCTAAATGCCTAGATTAATCATAAATGGTCAGTTACTTTACTTTTATATTGTATTTTGTCTTGTTGGAACCTATGACTCACATAGGTGTGTCTGTGGTGCAGTTATCCTGCCAAGCCATGTAACAAACAGGATAATTCATAATGAATAAATACCTAATGTTTTTATCTTGTAACCTGACTTCAATGAAAATATTTTGTAGATGACAATGAAGAACGAGCCATAATTGAGCCGAGGTCACTTGAAGATCCTAGAGTAAAAGACCTGGTCCAAGTACTTATTGATTGGATCAATGATGAGCTTGCCACTCAAAGAATTATTGTCAAGGACATCAGTGAAGATTTATATGATGGTCAAGTACTTCAAAAGCTCCTTGAGATGTTGACTAAGACCAAACTAGATGTGCCAGAAGTTACACAGTCTGAAGAAGGGCAGCGACAGAAACTTGCCATAGTACTCAGAGCAGTAAATCGGGTATGTTTTGACACACTCTAGTATGTATCAAAATGCTACAACCATATATATGTATATATTTATTTGTATCTAGGTATTAAAATGTGAGTTATTTTGCAGGTTCTTTACGGAACAACCAAACCGGTGCCTAAGTGGAGTGTGGACTCCATCCACTCGAAGAATGTTGTATCTATACTGCATTTACTGGTTGCCTTGGCGCGCCACTTTCGCGCCCCCGTCCGCCTACCCGAAAACGTGAGCGTCAATGTTGTGGTGGTGAAGAAAGACACTCCTAACCAACTGTCTCACAGGTAAATTTTTGACTGCCATAGAGACCGAGACTGTATTTGTTATTTTAAAGCAATATGTATAGCATACTAATTACTTCAAACATTATTTCAGGACATTTGTTGAAACCATAACCACCACCTATGATGATCTGGGAATGAAATGTGAAAGAGATGCATTTGATGCTTTGTTTGATCATGCTCCTGATAAGTTGCAAGTGGTGAAGAAGTCACTCATTACTTTTGTTAATAAACACTTGAGCAAAGTTAATCTTGAAGTGATGGACTTGGATACCCAATTCCATGATGGTGTATACTTGTGCCTTTTGATGGGACTGCTTGAGGGATTCTTTGTGCCTTTATATGATTTCCATCTGATCCCAGAAGATTTTGATCAGAAGGTTCATAATGTATCTTTTGCTTTTGAACTCATGCAAGATGTTGGACTTGCCAAACCAAAAGCAAGACCTGAAGGTAAATCATTTTACTTGTATCACACAGTAATTCATCTATTTGCTACTTTCACATTAACCTATTGTTTCCTTTTCCAGATATTGTGAATCTCGACCTCAAATCAACGCTGCGGGTGTTGTATAATCTGTTCACCAAGTACAAGAGTATAGCCTGAGAACAATATTTAAAACTATAATAAAACTTATTTAATAACCGTGTTTGTGCCTGATATATATTTTAATAATTGTATTAATGTAGAATGTTAATGACATACTAGTAATGTATGACGGTGCTTTATCATAACTAAGTATAGAGAAATAAATTAATTTACTAACAACCATATACTTTTTCATTTAGCTTTCCTCATCTGAACATGGACTTCCTAAATTCGCAATGAAATTAACTTGTAGCAGCCCCCCTTTACGCTGCTGATAAAAAAGGAATAACCTCAAGGAGTCCGGAAAAGAAAACTGCTTTAAATTGAGTTACAAGTCTTTATTTGTAATAAAAAATTTAATACAAGATTATCAATTTATTTTCCAATACACGATATGAAAATACACAAAGTCACGAGTAAAATGTAAAAAATTGTGATCATAAAGCATTCACGGCATGCTGTGAGTGAATTCACTCCATGTTGTCAAGTAAGTCAACATGGTGCATGAATAGCTCCCAGGTATTTAGTAGACTTCGTGAACGGGGATCAATACGATGTTATAAAACGTTTCTTTATTTGACAAAAAAATAACTGCTGCGTTAACACATTGAACAAATCAGAGGAAACAAACTATTTCACATCAATAGGCATTTTACATTTTTACCTACACTGTCAAACCTATTTTTATTAAAATTATATTGTATTACAAGCTGGAAAGACATTGAGCAAACACAATCTCATAAAGCTGCGTTTATATTATATTCACTAGACAAAGATTTTTTTAAGTATATAAGGGAGAAAATACACATGCCTGTAGCTGGTAGGTACAAAACTATGCAAGTAGCTGGCATGCCGTATGCCATAATAACTTCTGATTGGTTAATGTCACAATGGCATGGCAGATACTTGTATAGTTTTGTACCAGCTACAGGCATGTGTATTTTCGCTCTAATGATATAAAAGTAAAAAATGTAGGTTTTTTCCCCACACATACACTGTGATATTAGCCGTTTCGTTTAGATATTGCCTTCTTCAGGGTGTTAGTTTCACAGCTGTACAACTTGATCTTATACTACTGGATATACATAATTATATTAATTATTATTTATGTAAATAGACCAGTATGTAAACTTTTTACCAATGATGAAACCTGAAGTATGTTAGATCTGATTACACAGTATTAAAATAAAATATTACCCATCTCGTAAATCCTCGATTGTGTTAGTTATTTACTGGAGAAAAATTAATTGCCTAGTGGTTGTACATAATACAGAACAAATCAGTTGTCATAGGTAGCTGCCGATATATTGATTAATAAATAATATAGTTACACAACACATAAAATATATTAATCACAACAATAACTAAGATAGAACTAAGGAATTATTTGGAACAACATGCTTAGTATTGCAGTCAATTATAAATCTCGATAGTATATTAAAATATATTTCTCTTATAAATCTGTTTCTAACAAAAATAAAATAAAACATATTTAGGGGCATTTGTAACAAAACATACAGCCGTATGTACGTTCTTGTGCTAAAATTGGCATTGCAGCACGTACAGGGGCAGATGAGTAGTTTGCGGTTATTGTATCCTTACATACCATACCATCTAGGTTGATGTGGTTACAAATTAACCTTAGGGACCCCTTGTTACCTATGTACTATATTAGTTGTTGTAAGATAAAATCTTATATCTAAAATCGCTGCCTGCAAACCGATTCGGATTACATTTTAATTGACTGGTAATAAATAGGCTCATAACTTAAATTAAGCAATTTTATTTGAATTCAAATATAATTTATTTGCGTGCACAGCGCCTCATCGCCTTATTTCATTGGCCGTGTATAAAATGTTGTCATACTTCCAGTCACATTACTTGTTGTTTTCATAAAAATAACACGAAGGTGCAAAAATATCTGAAGGTGTCATCAATATGCATGCAATTAGAACTGTTGTCTTGAAATAAATGAAATGGATGAATGTACTGTACCATTGCTCATGGACCAAACGATTTATTATGTGGGAGCCTCAAAAGTATCCTTCAAAGGCATTGTGTCGATAAAATAACATAATGTTTAACACAATGTTGAGTATTTTTACAATAATAAATTAATACATATGGATTTATTAAAATACTTCATCTTAAAACCTAATAAAAATACGTAAGCATTAATAAAATAAGTACGCGTAATATTGCCATCAATACTAGACTGTCTTCCCTGTCTCGTCATCTAAAAATAAAATCATCTAACTCGCCTTAACGACGTAACTAAGTTTAAATAATTAATATTTTTAATAAAATCTAGTCCCGCGGCAGCAGGTCACATTGCCCAAATTAAAATACTTTTTATTTTTAATAAGTAATAACAAGTTGGAATGTTTGTTAAAAATGCTAGTATTTCAAAACTAAAATGTTATTCAATCGTCAAATAATTATATGGGAGAAAGATGTGATATCACGCGGCCACGAAATTGTCACGCGTATTGTACCTGATCCTAGCAAATGTGAATTGAGTAGATACCTACGTCACTGTGTCGCTTTGAGTGCTGATTCTGTAACGCTTCGATTACACTAAAACAGACAGAGATCTTATTTATTTCCTCTCTTCTTTGTTTCTCGAGTAAAATATTGCAATAGTTTAGTTCAGTTTAATCAGTGTACAACAGAATAAGAACTTCTTTGCAACTATTAGTCTTGTTGGTTGTCAATTTAGTAGTACTTCAGTTGACTTGGTTAGGTTTTTGAGATCAAAGTTACCAATTTGCGTGAGAAAGTTGTTATTGTTACATGGATTCAATATGTTTAAATTTCAACTGATATTTACTATTTACCACGTGTTCCTATATGAATTAATTTTCTACCCAATCATCATTAGATAGACTATAAAATACAACTAGTATATTAAAACTACCTACCTGTATGTCTCAACTACAACCGTATTATAAATTATTCTTACTATTACTAATAATGTGCATCAATGTTGAGTGCATATCAAAATTATGGATATTCTTTTTAGGAAGACGTAGAATATAAACGTCTTCTAAAAAGCACAACCGCTATCTTGATGTCCACCGTGTACAATGTAGTTGGCATCACGAGACTGGACAAGTGGACTCTAAGGAGCTCTAAGCAATCTAGATTATTGATTGTATTTCGATCTATAGCTAAATTCACTATTTTTAGTCTATTACTTTAATCGCTCAAAGAGATGTCTAGCACAACTACTGTAAAACATTATAACATAATAATATTGAGAATTCCGCGGTCAATGGTAGCCATTACAAGTTGTTGGGGATACGAGAAACAACAAACCCTGTTACTTCAAGCGAATATTAAGGAAGAACGACATGTGAACTGTTCTTTACACGTTCTACAGAACAGTAATACAAGATCAAAACAAGAAGAAATCACAAACAAGGCTGCGGTGACAAATAATGAGTAGAGAACTGCAAGCGGGGCAACGATTACAATAACGTAGTTAGTATTCGTTACGTAGGTTTTCGTGACATCGCTGAGAGGTCGAGGGATGTGGAGGATTCGCGTCGTAGAATTAGTTTAAGTTTCTCGTCCTCCTCCAAGTCGTCTTCGAAGGACACGGCGCGGCTGATCTCCGTGTGCCCCAGAGCCCGCGACTTCCAAGCCTCTAGCCTCATGACCTGAGAACACGTTACGTTATGTTATTTATTGCACCAGCGCGTAACTTTGTCCAAAAAACATGCTGAAGTGAAAATATATTTTTTTTTTAACCCATCACTATTATTACCAATAAGTGCATCAACTTAATTGTGAGTAAATCTTTGTAGGCTTTATCATTTTAGTTAGCAGTCTCAGTATTAAATCTGAAAAATAATATTGTCAACCAACACATTTCCGACGTCCTTACTTCCATGTTCCATCATTGGAGGAAGTCATTTAACTTATATTTTTCTACAAGTATAAACTATGATACATCGTCAATGTTACGGTGAACACAATTTATGTAAGTGGGTAGGAAAAACAAGAACAAACACAGCATGAAGAACACAAACACATGCATGCAGTAGCGCGTAAAATAATTCAAGCAAGTTGACAATGCCATGACCAGCCACACGATAGAACAAGTTCTTTTAGCTTCAACATATAAACCAGACATAGACACCGAGAAAGCACATTCGATGGCTGTCTTCGCCTGCTTCGTACACATACTAATAAAACAAACAAATTGGTACAGGGGTCTAGTGTGTTCACCTGCCGAATCCATTTTATTCCAAGTTTAAACAATAATTTTCTTAAATCAGCGATTTGATAAGTTTGTTAAATGGCTCTTATAATAAATTATTGATTATTTACAAATCTACCATAGTAACTACTAGGAATAAACTAGAGGTAAATTATGTATACCTACATGATTTATAATATAGTACCTATTCATTTTTTGTAGGCAGAGGTATAAGATAATCTGTGCGTGTTTACGTGCTTTATGTAAAACAACATTTTACGCATTTAATTCTGGTATCAAAGTGGGTGGAGCCGGAGGTTCTATGTGCAACAACTGCTATTTAGATATTAAATTATGTTATACAGTTGAACGGAAAAAGGAGTTTTTACAAGGCAAGTGCTCCGCTGTTTTAATATAGTCTACACACATTAGGAATAGTTTAGATTGTTAGAATTGATAATATAATATATAGAATGGATATATAAGCCTGTTAACACACTAGCCGGTAAGGTGTTTGATAGTTGAACTTACTCGAGCCATTTCCAGGGCTCAGTGTCCGGAGTGGTGATGGGTGTCGGAAACTGTGCAGTGCCAAACAAAATGTATCAGACATTTTGATAAAAGCGCATCATCATTGTACATACAAACACTAATACATGAATATATACCTTAACTTTGGTCGGCTGCGGCGGTACGCTTCAAATACCAACAATTAATGGTGTCGAATATTTTCTTAACAATTTACATAGCGAATGATTCCTTTCCAAATGGTTAACCATATTCCGATTATGGTGCACAAAGCTACAATCACAGAATCATTGCAGGTTTGTAATAAACATTGTTCATCAAATATTGAGATAGCAAGATGTGTGTATAATATTAAAGAGAAGTCTTAGTCAGAAACTTTTCTTGCCTGGGACTAACCTTCCACAAATGACGTCTAACACATCGTGAATCGAAATAGTAGTTCAGGAATTTTAAGCAAATTAAACAGATGTATTGCGTATTGTATAACTGCTTGTACGGATTGAATGTCGGTGAGTCAGTGAACCATAGATAGCAGTGTCGTATTCTCATCGCATTTTTACAATAATGTACAGAGTGACTCCCACAGACAAAGCGGCGTTGCCGTTACAATGACTGAAGCGTTGTTATAGCGAGTGATCGACCACACTGTGCGCTCCTCAAACATGAAACGATATATTAATAATCATGATCATCATGTTAGTATGTGTGTGCTTTTTGTAATTAATATTAATTTATGTGTTGCGTGTTAAAGTTAAATCAAGAAACAGTTTCATCATTCTCAATTTAAAAATTTGTTAGAGAAGCAAAGCGTCACGATGCGTTATAACATCACGCCTGTATTCCCCAAGGGTTATGCAGAGGTGTACCTATAGTAGGGCAAAACTTGGCTAATTCGTGATATGCAGCTATTCGGTGATAGATAATTGTGTTTTATTACCAAGTTACTACTGACTTGATAAATGTACATTTTTCAATCATTATAGTATTTGCCACATTTTTAGATATAAGTTAGCAAAACTTATTTTGTCTACTATATCACAGTAAATTTAAAAAATAGTCTGATCAATGAATCGAATTTTACAAGTAAAAAACAAAACTCACCGATTACCCAAGTTTTGCCCTACACCCACATTTCGCCAGTTATGTTTAAGTCTCACGTAGGGGGCGAGGCTATTGCCATAAACCGGACACAAATTCAGACTCCGGGCCGCTACTGAGAGAAACGTGTGTTATGTATGGATGCACTAAGGTAGAAACGAAATCCAAATTTTCTTAGGTAGATTTGAACTGATTTGTATTGATGATTATAATCATTAAAAAAATATGATTCGTGACCGTAACAAATAAATATTTACTTATTTGTCACGAATCATATTTTTATCGACAAACAACCTGCTAGGGAGTATCAGGTTGTTTGTCGAGGAGGATCGGGATACTGCCCAGCAAATTGCAAAAAACGTAAGACAATTTGAATTTCGCGGGTGTCCCTGGTGCTTTCGCTTTAAATTAGTTTTCTAATTTCTTTATTTGCGCGTAAATCGTAGGTCATTGTTGTGCGACCTTTTTGTTTCTGTTTGTGTGTGTGTATATATGTCACAGTGGCGTGGAACAATTATGGATACGTACCTCAGCCTTCAGTTCGGCGACTTGCTCCTGTAACTCACGGACTCTATCCGAGTCGCCGTCCATGTTATTGCGGAGTTCGCCTTCAGTTGCCATCACTTCATTCTAGAAAGATACAAGTGTGTAATTACAGATTTGTAAGGAAGACCATGTGACATGTTCATACTGCATGATATCTATCAAATCAATCTGACTAGCCATTTCCCAACTATCTTCGGGTCGCTTCCAGTCTAATCGGATGCAGCTGAATACCAGTATTTTACATGGAGCGACTGCCTATCGGACTTCCACAACCCATTTACTGGATAACACGACACCCCTTGGTAAGATTGGTTGTCAGACTTTTGGGCTTTAAGACTACCCGTAACGACTGTCAAAGATCTACGAATGACAGCCGGAACCATTGGCTTGTGCTTTCCGAGGCACGGAGGGGTCTCAATATGTAATGGATGGTCACCCATCCACGGCTCAACTTGACTTAACCTTCGATCGACCCATGCGACTGTTATTTAGCCAGGAGCCCCTCTTATATCTATATAAATAAAAATGAAATGCAATGCAATGTACGTTGGTAAGCGCATCACTTGAGAACCGCTTTGGCTATTTTTTGTTTTAAAATGTTCGTAATAGTCCGAATTAGGTTTTTATGGAAAGAAAAATTGGAAAATTTGCAGATTCGGGAAAAACTGAGCAATCTTTTTTCTATGGAATGTTTTATGAATTATTGAAAATTGGACAGGACAATGTCTGTCGGGTCAACTAGTTGTGAATAAAATCTATGTTGTAGTAAATCAAAGTGAACCAGAATTTAAACCCCCATAAATTTATTAAGTTACATTGAAGGAAGAGAGACAGCAATTATTTTGATACCATGACGACAGGCAGCATCGTCCCGAGTGCTAATCAAAACATACTGCTATCATCAATCCTTTTGCCAAGCGATTTAGCCATATAGGGACTAATCTGCTTTAAAATTTCAAACGAATGTTAATAAATAAGTCAACTTACCTTTAATTTATATTCAGACACTTCAGTTTCCAGCTCGGCTATTCTCTGAGCGTCCTCCATGTTCCGAATGTTCGCTTGCATGGAGTCATATTTAGCCTGTTGAGGTAAGGGACTCGTTAAAATGGAGTGATTATTATGTATACACGAAAAAGAAAAATATATTGTAATGTTTGTAATGAAATTACGAAATGAGCGCAACAGAAGACAATATGTTTGAGATTTGGGTATTTCTCGGCTTTCTTCCGGAATACTTGATGAAATCGCCCCACACCAGGTAAGGGACCTAACTAGGATACACGCGTATAAAAGTATATTCATGCGAACATATTTGTATTAGTCAGTCGCAGCAATAGGGCAGCACGTACGCTATAAGATTGTCAAAGTGGCATGTGACACCATAGCGTGCAAAAACGTGCGTGTCAAAGTAGCCCAAAACACCGTACAAAGATGGAAAGATTTCTTGATAGGACTCAATCTATGTTTTTTGTTTTCAAGCATTTACAGCTTTTTAAACATTCAAACTGCATTTATGTATATTTAAAAGAATTTATGCCCCAATATACATGTAATAAACAAGGTGTAACATAAATAACGCACAACCTCTTAAGGGATCATTGTACTCATCATTATGAACAACTTTTACTATGGGACCAAACCTGAAATCGCGAAAAAAACATCAGTAGCTCCGTACATTTATGTTCGCATAACTCGTCAAAATGTAGGGAGCAGCTGATTTTTTTTTCGCGATTTCAGGTTTGGTCCCATAGTAAAAGTTGTTCATAATGATGAGTACAATGATCCCTTAAGAGGTTGTGCGTTATTTATGTCACATCTTGTATATATATGTATGTATTCACAGAATCATTGAGAACCTCATCTTTTCTGAAAAAGTAGCTTAAAAATTATTCATGCTATAACAAGCAATTAAAAAAAAACAAGCCAGCAAAAATGTTATGACAAAAAAGTCGTACCATGAACACCATGTGATGAAGAAAAGTAAAAAAAAAGATTGTATCTACCAACATTTATGCTCACCTTGCTCTCCAAGTCCGTGTATTTGTGCTGGAACTCTCTCTGACGCGTCTGCAGCGCCCTCTCGCGTTGAAGCGCGGCGTCGAGGTTTTCGCGAAGAAGACGAGCTTCCTCGTCCTGACGACGCAGCTGGTTCGTCGATACTTGCACCTGGGTTTCTAGCTCCATTACCTGGAAATAGTGTTTGTATTAAAGAAGGTGACCGACATCTACTTAATAAAAATCATTCATTCATTCACTCACTGACTGACAATGCACAGCCTAAATCGCTGAAACTAGAAGCATGAAATTATGGGCATGAGTTCTTTATATAGCGAAAGTGAGAACGAAGGAAAGATTTTTGAAAATTCATCCCTTGAAGGATAATTAAGGAAATTGGGGATTAAAGTTTGTATGGAATTTCATCAATTCTGAAATTAGAAACGTTGACGTTGGTACTTAAGACTTTCGCTTTTAAGTAAAAGTTAGCTGTATCTTCGTTTTTAGTGGATGAGTTTCCACTCAGACCCTAAGGCTCCTGAGAAGTTGTCGATGGGAAATCCCATCGGGCACATGCCTTGTAGCCAGAAGCCAAAACTGGAGTGGCGACCGCGTAGGCGCGCACCGGAAGGCGCAGTGTGGGTCTCCCACAAGGTGGATCAACGACCTGGTGAATGTCGCGGGTATTCGAAAGATCAAGGCCGTTCGTTGCCGATGTTTGGACGTCTTTCGGCTACAAGCTACCGTTTCATGATCACATGGTGTCAGTACCAAAAGATTCGATTAGGTTTCATACTGCGCAATGCTAAAGATTTCAGCAACATCAGCGCTATTCAATTAATTTTTATAGTACTTGTTCGCAGCAAACTGGAGTCCAGTGCATATGTCTGGAACCCGCCCGAAAAGAAGTACACTTTACTTTTAGAAAAGGTACAAAAGGTTCATCATAAGTATCTATATAAACGATTCAATGGATATTGTCCGTTTATGTACCCTTCAAACTTTATTTTAGGCTGTTTAGGATACAATTCTCTCGAGGTTCGATGAAAAAAATTACCAAATTTTTATTATTTGTAAGATCCTTTACGGAAAAACAGATGCTCCTGAACTGCACGATGAACTGTCCCATCTTTTTGCTCCGATAAATTATAGGCGTAACAGGAGGCACAGATTATTCGCCGTGCCTGGAAGTCGAATTGTCGCTCGAGCCCAGTCTCCTGTCCGTCGCACATTCTGCGCTCTACACTCTCTTGGACGCTAAGCCTGACTGTGATATGTTCGCGGAAGAATGGAAGAAGATCTAGTCAGTATGTCTGGAGTATTGTGTCATGAGCGTATGACTGTCGAGTAGTTGTATTCTTTTGTTATTGTACTTAAATAATGTGTTTATGTCTTTAATTCTTTCAAGGACACTAAACGCCCATTGACGTCATAACAATACAACTTTTATTGTGTGTTGTTTAGTGGCCTTGAAAGCGTTAACTAATGTAATTGGCCTTGGCCGTTTATGTAAAAATAAATAAATAATGATGATGATATAAGCACAGTTTTATGCCATCCTCGAATGTACTATTTTAGTACTGCAGGTAAAACGTTTTTCTCATAGCCTTCGAAACAAACTCTCTGTGTTGCCTTCACTGAATAATCCGTCATGAACGTTTTCAAGTCGTTATACCCGTCCCTCTAGAATCTAGAGGGACTGGTATAACGACTTGAAACGTTCTTTTTTTGGTGAGCTCAATCTAGAGTCTAGATTCAGCTGACCAAAAAAGAAGACGGAGAAAAATACGGACTGCTCAATAATTGGCCGTATAAAAAATAAAACACCTCATTACGCCATTACCTTCAGTCTTAACTCCTTAAGCTCAGTCAGCGCTTCGACTTCCCTTATCCTAGTGGTCATAAGTTCCTCCTCCAACTTCTGCATATCGGCGGAGCGGCCTTCCCAGGCGCGCAACAACTTCTTAGGCGTCGCCATTATATCAGACACCACGTTGGACTGTACTGGCGTGGCTGGGGCGTCTTGCCTATGCTCCTGAACATATTTACATGAAATTACTTTAAACTACTATGAAATTGGGATGATGACTATATTTTTTCTTGTCCGTCAGCTAATTTATTAAAAAAAAATATTGGACACTTATTTTTTCTTTTTTTACGTAATCAAAAGATTACGGCGATACATTGAGTTAAAATGTGGCATGACGTTCAAGCCTTGCTAGATTTTATACTGAATTGTGAGTTTGTGACGTAGCGAGCCCCCAACTTTAGTGCGTTTTATCTCATTTTTTATTAATATGATAAAGCAAAAAATACGTGTCTAATATTTTTTTATTATCTGACTGACGGACTAAATTGAATTTCGTTTTTTTATTCAGGCATCATCCCGATTAAATTAGAAAAACCGGGGCAAAATTTAGAAAAAGAAAACAACGACGATAATAACCAACTCATGAAAAAATGAATGACGTTAAACTGCCTGCGACCATTCTCAATTTTTCTGAGTGGTTTCCGTTTTCGATTTAACAGGACCAGCCATGTATGAGCTTAAGTTTTATCTGTGTGCTAAGAAAATCACAGCACTGAATCATCTGCACTTATGGACACGTCTGTACATAATAATCACGGCCTAACACGTTCCTTTCCGTAGAAAATTAGCAATGAATGTAACAATAATTTTGTTTTACTTGTAGATGTCGCTGCCACGCTTCAGATATCTCCGTCACACGTTGCCGCAGATCTTTCAACGATAAATTAGCTTCAGCCTCGCGTAGCTTCACAGCAATTAGCTCGTCCTGAAAACATTTACAATTGTATTACGTACACACAAGAGCAAGCAGTATTTAAAGAACTATAATAGATGTTCCAATAAAGCGCGCGCAATCGCTGCCTGTGTTTAAACGACTCGTGAAGGAACATTACTTGTCGTTGTGATTTTGTTCTCGTTGCTGGCTGACAGTCTTCTTTTGTTTTCGTCTCTTATATATTTAGTATGTATGTATCTATGTATATATTATATGGCATATTTATCTACTATATAGCATATGTATGTATCTGTGTATCTATTATAGTATACTGTACTTATATACTTTTTATTTGCACCAAGAACAACCCCATTTAATGTCCATAAAATCACTGTCCATTCCAAGGTTGCCTGGAAGAGATCGCAGTATGCGATAAGGCCGCCAATTGTATATTTTGTAGTTTAAGATGTATCTTTAAGTAATGTGTAATCTGGTGTACAATAAAGTATATATAAATAAATAAATAAATAGATGGGTCAGTTTGAAATTACATTTTACAGGTTGGTTTAAAAACGCCACTTGTCGAACTTTTATTTAATATCTAATATGCCAAGTTTAACAAAAAGAATGTTTCTCTTCATAAGAGAAATAGCTTGTATGTTATTGTTACTAAGTCAGGGTACATCCCTATGATAGGGGTTCGTCAAGACAAGAGCAATAAACCATAACCGGTCAAGCGCCTTAAGCGGTCAAGCCTTAAATGATTAACGGCCGAACCCAATAACACCAGTCATCACCAGTTTATCTATCACCAGTTTTGGCATACTGGAGATAGAAAAACCTATCTATCTATGGTTTTAACGTCCCAATAATCTATAAGAGATTATAGAATCTAACCGGCCTGACATACGGACAGATATAATGTTACTGTCTACCATCAATAGCGATCTGTGTTCCGTGTGTATTCTGTATTTTACTGAAATTAGGTTATTGGGTTCGGCCGTAAATGTAAGTATTCGATCAGAAGTAGTGATGATGTATGACATTAATAGGTCCGAACTATTTATTGACTTGCTAATCTTCTGGTTGTAGGTATCGTCGAAAAAAGTAATGGGTACTTCTATATATTCTGTTTAGACTTTTCCCAACTATGTTAGTGTCGGCTTCCAGTCTAACCGGATGCGACTGCCTATCTGACCTCAACAACCCAGTTACCTACTGGATAACACGATACACGTTGGTAAGACAGGTTGTCAGACATTTGGGCTTCTGACTACCCGTTACGACTGTCAAATATTTACGAATGAAAGCCAGGACCAACGGATAACGTGCTTTCTTAGGCACGAAGTGGTCTCGATATGTAATGGATTAAAAAAAATGCCTAAATAAATTATTACCTGCAAATGAGCCACATTATTATCAACTCGCTGCCTCCTCAAGCTCTTGTTTTCGTTCTCCAGTTCAGCGATGCGGGCCGTCAGTTCCCTCTCAGCGGCCTCTCGTTCGGCCGCATGAAGTCTTGCGCGTACCAACTCCCTTTGAAGACAACGGGCCAATTCTTCGCCTTTCTGCGTACTACCGCCCTCTATGCCTTCAAGAGACGACTGTCGGGAGTTGTTCTAGAAATGGGATGGATTTTAGTTATGGTGGTATTTATTCATAGTGATGATACTTGAACAGCGAGAGTCAGCGAATGTTGTGATACATTGACATCCAGGGGGGTATTTGAGTAACACGCTTAACATGACAATTGATCGCAATGGGTATCATTTTGACAGTTCACCCACGTCCATTGCGTTATTTGCGTTGTTGAGCAGACGAATTTTTCAAACCTATGACGCAATGGTTTAGCAATATCCTTCAAAACTCTCGGTTTGTGAATGAAATCGTGATACGCAATTAGGGTGCTGATGACGGAGTAGAAGTTACATATACATTTTTAAAAGTACAAGTTTGGTTTACTCCGCGTTTATTAATAAAAGGGTAGGAGACGCGTTTACGTTAACAACGTGCAGATGACAATATTCGCCCTAAAGTCAACGCTCCATTTGATCACTGCTTCACTGTTTAATGTCATGCTACTCACCTCAGCGATGGTCATTTCAAGGGAACGTATCTCGTCCTGAGCGACGGCCAGCCGTTGTTGCGAGTCGACGTTAGCCCTCCTCAGAGCCTGCACCTCTCGAGCCAGCGCGAAAGTTTCCTCCTCTCCCTCCGCCAAGTCCACTTGCCCCCTCACAAGTCTCTCAGCCAATCCCGAGCTCTCCTTTTCGAGCAGTTCTACTCGTTGCTTCAACAGACGATTTTCCTGACGCAGGCACTACAATAAATACCATGTTTCCAAGAATATAGAAATTCAGTTGTTAATAAAAATTAATTATCACATGCATTTTCTGACATTTCATCACCAATCCTTATTGCTCGTTTTCAAAATTCGTGAATGTTGGCACTTAGTTCGGATGTAGGTACGGTGACGAAATGTTTAATTAGTTTGTTAGTCCATAACCTCACGCCTAAAGAAGGCCACGCAGACGGACAATCCACAAACCCCCAAACTATTTAATGTTTTCTTACCCTCAGCACCGCTATATCACTTTGCTCCTTAGTTTTGATAACCGTGTACTCTTTCTCAAGTTTTTTCATCTTTTTTGGGTTGACTTTGATAGAATACGCGAGGTTCATAAATATATCTTGATCAGCCTCTGCTTTCGACGGCAGTTCTTTTTGTATGTACTGTAAATAAGGGAAATGAAGATGGTTTTTGTCAGTGGAAGGCATGAAGTAAGAATAATAGAGCGGTGATGTGCACATTATTTTCACCGCACCGGTCTAAAGGTGCCATCAATGCTGTGAATTGATTAGTTTGATTGATTGCACATTACACCTTTAAAGTGGACTGACATCAACATTTTTAATTTGACGTTGATCAATAGTGAAGGAACACTATTGATCAACCGGATGCCGTTTTTTGATTGAGTAACGGACAGTTACTGATCAGTCGATCATCGAGTGGCATCTTATAGCATTGATCAATCGGCGGAAGCTAGACTTATAGGGCGTCTAACCAACTTATAGGGCGTCTTACTAACTTATAGAGCGTCTTACTAACTTATAGGGCGTCTTACTAACTTATAGGGCGTCTTACTAACTTATAGGGCGTCTAACCAACTTATAGGGCGTCTTACTAACTTATAGAGCGTCTTACTAACTTATAGGGCGTCTTACTAACTTATAGGGCGTCTTACTAACTTATAGGGCGTCTTACTAACTTATAGGGCGTCTTACTAACTTATAGGGCGTCTAACCAACTTATAGAGCGTCTTACTAACTTATAGGGCGTCTTACTAACTTATAGGGCGTCTTACTAACTTATAGGGCGTCTAACCAACTTATAGGGCGTCTTACTAACTTATAGGGCGTCTTACTAACTTATAGAGCGTCTTACTAACTTATAGGGCGTCTTACTAACTTATAGGGCGTCTAACCAACTTATAGGGCGTCTTACTAACTTATAGGGCGTCTTACTAACTTATAGGGCGTCTTACTAACTTATAGGGCGTCTAACCAACTTATAGGGCGTCTTACTAACTTATAGAGCGTCTTACTAACTTATAGAGCGTCTTACTAACTTATAGGGCGTCTTACTAACTTATAGGGCGTCTAACCAACTTATAGGGCGTCTTACTAACTTATAGGGCGTCTTACTAACTTATAGGGCGTCTTACTAACTTATAGGGCGTCTAACCAACTTATAGGGCGTCTTACTAACTTATAGAGCGTCTTACTAACTTATAGGGCGTCTTACTAACTTATAGGGCGTCTTACTAACTTATAGGGCGTCTTACTAACTTATAGGGCGTCTTACTAACTTATAGGGCGTCTAACCAACTTATAGAGCGTCTTACTAACTTATAGGGCGTCTAACCAACTTATGGTGTCTTGATCACATAACTGTGCGTATAAGTACTCCAATCTTATTACTTCAAGGTCATTGCCAACTTCACAATATTGAAGTGAAAACTTCTTAAGGCACAATTTGCGCTCTTTGTGAACAGTGAATAAAACTGAACCGTCACGCTCGGGTCGGTGACTCTGAAACGGGTATACTCGGCGCCAGTCGGTCAGTGACTCTGAATCGGGTTTACTCGGCTCCAGTCGGTCGGTGACGCTGAACCGCGTATACTCGGCTCCAGACGTATGTTTTCATTTATATCGTGTACCGTTAACATCAAGCTTTACAAACAGATTGTTCCACAGGTACGATTAAACACAGACGAGGAGCCTGGTCTCTCGATGCGCCCTATTTACTGCCTGTAAACGTATGTTATTTCACTCACCTTCAATATACTTTCCATATCCAGTGAAAGCAGATCATTCTTGCCCACTGTCAGCAAGGCGAGGGCTACCTTGAATACTATTTCAATTCCTTCGGATAGGAAGACGTCCATGATTCGGCAAGCAAGCGGCAACGTTAGTGTAGTAGTGAACAGCGTGAGGAACCAGCTACTAGCATACAGGGATGTGTTGAAACTCTGTAAATAATCATTCATTATCAATCAATCGTCATTAAACAACCTATGACTAAAGTAGACCGAGTATAGCAATAGATAAGTCACTTAAGGGGCAGCTCCAGGTAGCCCGCGAAATTCAAACTTTCTTATATTTTTTGCCGTTTGCAAGTCAGTATTAAGTTGTATGTTGATTAAAGTATCATTCGCGACCGTAACAAATATGCATTTACAGAATTATAATAATTAAAATCAGTAATACAACTCCAGAAGTTTGTATGATCCTAATTGTCAAGATTTCATGAAATAGTCATTCAATAGTCTGTCCTTCTCATACTTCTGACTTTGTTCATTCTTCCTTTCATATTCAGTCCATTCTTCTTTGGAATGCGCTACCTCTTGACATCAGGATGGCCACCAGTCGGTATTCATTTAAGCGGAGATTGCGGAGTTATTTTCAAAATAAATAGCGTAGAGTCATCTCAAAACCTCTCTCTCTTGAATTTGTATAATATATATATATATAATATAGGTATATATTATAGTAAATATGTATGTATGTGTATTATAAGTTTATGACTTATTTATGTACAAATTGTTCCATTTCTAACAGAGCACCTGCCATCTAATCTCTTCACCACCCTTGGTTGACTGGTAGAGAATGCCTAAGGCATTAAGTCCGCCTTTGTACTTATTTAAGTGTGAAAAGTTTAAATAAATAAATAAATAAATAGTCGTTGGTCTTAAAGGGTTGTATTGATGACTTTAATTATTATAATTTTGTAAATACATACTTTTCACGGTCGCGAATCATATTTTGATCAACATACAACTTAATACTGAGTTGCAATTTGCAAAAAACGTTAAGAAAATTGGAATTTCCCGGACTATCTGGCGCTTTCGGCTTAATAATTAATGAGACAAGAACACTTATGAGATCCAGTAGTAAGAGAAAACGAGACAGAAGTATATTTTCTTTATCTCCTTCGCATATTCAAACTTTTTGTCTAACCCATTGGGGTTAGCCAACAACTGGGGCCCAACAGAACTGCTGTCACTGTACAATGCATTAATAGTCTTACAAGTAACTGTCAAAGACTATCGCTATCTCATATATGTCTTGTATACGCTGACAGATAATCTATACAATAGTACATCTACTATGACTAAGTAATCCTATGGACCTAAAATGAGTCCTGTCAAGGGATTACTGAACTTGGCTGAACTGTGGCCAAAACTCGGTTTAGGTTTTTGCTCAACATCTGAACACCATTTTTGTTCTCAGTGACATTATAGGTATAAGTAGCTTGAAATGTAGCCGCGCTGGGCCGGTGAACCGCAGTTTCAATAAGCGGATAGCGAGTACAGTGACAACAGTGTACGATTGTATTCCATTCAACCTATCCAATAGTCAGTTTCAAGGTTTACTCTTTGTTGTGTACAGTAGTCTGTATGTGGCACTTTACTTGGCGTATTTGTCCAAATATTCGCGTTACTTGGGTTATATCAAAATATACTTTATGTTAATTGTGATACAGTTGATTTTGTATTAGCGAATTACGGCCAGCATTAGCTATTGTGTGGTAAACGCACCTGTGATTGGAAGTGCACGTGCAAGTCGGGTAGCAGCTCTTGGACAAGGTTCTCCAATTGAAACATGCAGAGGCCCAGCTCTGCCATGCTAGGTTTGAACATGTCACGCATTCGATGCTGTTGCATTATCTTTACTAATACTGCAAAGGCTTCTTCTTCCGGCATCTGTTTGGAAAACATAATTATGATTACCTATTTAGTTTTTAAATAATTCGTTCTAGTTCTTCATAAACGTAAAATTAGAAGCACGTGACAAGTATAGTTTTAAGTAAAAAAGTAAGGATGGTTATAATACACACACAAAGACTTTGATCGCCGGCGACACGCTGGCGATTTCAACATCTCACGCACAGTTTGACAGCCGATTTTGAATTTGACAGCGCGATCAAAATCGCTACGTGTGTAGCATAAGAAACCAGGCAGAACAAAGATGCATCGATTGTGTGAAACACCATATGGCTAGGAAGGAAGTGAACATTGAGATGGCGGCTAGTAGACATGTGAGGAAAAGACGTACTGCGTCGACCTAAAATAAATTGGGATTAGCAGAAGCCTGAAAAACCGTCGAAAAATTACCATATTGTTCTAGCGTTCAGCCGCGTTGAGAACTGTATCTGCTAGATAATATCAGTACTTTCATTATTTGTTTTGGAAAATACAGTGGATTTCATTTATTACGACCTTGGTTGTAGCGACCATTTACCTATAGCGACGTTAAATCTAAGTCCCTTGAATTTAAAGCATACTTTAGTACAAAATTCATGTGGCTATAGCGACTTTGGATGTAACGCCGAGTTCGGGTGTAGCGACTGTTTTTAATGAATCATTTGTAACAAATTCCTAGAAATCCCATGCAGATATTGCGACCGGAGTCGGCCGCCAAAGACACAAAGATTTTTTTCTTTCACAAACATTTCTTATCTTTTGTTTACATCCATTGCACACAGATGGTCAGCAAGTGTGGAGACCTTTACCTTTTGTTTATAGATATCAACTAAGTAGGTAGGGGAAGCGTGTACGTTTCGGAGCTTTTATGGTTCAGTTACAAAGTGATATTCTGAGTAGCAACTGGGTTTAGTAAACTTTTGAATAAGTATGGCTGCTAGACGCACATTCACTGTTAAAGAAAAGGCGGAAATCATTTCAAAATTGAAAAACGGTGAAAACAATGCTGATTTGTGCAAAGAGTACAAAGTTTCCCATTCAACAGTATCTACGATGTGGAAAAACCGTGATAAAATATTAGAATGCTTTGAATCCAAATCCTTAAAAATTAAGAAAAACCGCAAACCGACGCATCAAGATATCGAAAATGCCCTTCTAATGTGGTTCAAAGCCCAAAGAAGCCAAAACGTACCTTTGAGCGGTCGTCTGCTGCAAGAAAAGGCTAATCAATTTGGCAGACTGTTTGGAAAAATGGATTTTGAGTGTTCGGAAAGCTGGATATACCGATTTCGTCAACGACACGATATTGTAGTAGGCAAAGTTTGTGGAGAAGCCGCTAGTGTATCGCAAAGTGACTGTGACAACTGGCTAAAAACAGTTTTCCCAAAATTGACTGAAGGTTATACTGATAGCCAAATATGGAACGCTGACGAGACAGGTTTGTTTTTTAAGTTAACTCCTGACAAAACCTTGAAATTTAAAGGGGAAAAGTGCGTTGGTGGAAAATTATCAAAAGATAGAATCACCGTGCTTGTTGCATCAAGTATGGCAGGGGAAAAAAGAAAATGATTGGTCATAGGCAAGGCAAAAAAACCCAGATGTTTCAAAAATGTTAAATCTTTGCCAGTTGATTACGAAGCAAACAAAAAGGCCTGGATGACTTCAGAGATTTTCGAAAAAGTTCTACGCAAATGGGACTCCCAGTTAAGAAATAACAAAAAGAAGATCATTTTATTTATTGACAATTGCCCAGCTCATCCTAAAATAGAGAATTTGACCAACATAAAACTGGCATTTTTACCACCAAACACTACATCAGTGATTCAACCGATTGATCAAGGGATAATTAAAACCCTCAAAAGTCATTATAGGAAGATTTTAGTACAGAAAATGATGAACGACATTGAAAACTCGGCAGGCCCGTTTTCCGTTAATATTTTAGATGCCATTGAAATGGTAACTACGGCATGGGCTCGGGTGACTCCAGATACGATCAAAAAGTGTTTTCTACACGCTGGGTTCCGTAAATCTTCGGCTATCACAACAATTGACGACGACTCCGATGATGAATTGGACATACCATTGGCACAACTGACTACAGTATCATCAAGCGGAACAAATGTTGCGGACTGGGCAACATATGTTGATATTGACAGTCAACTTATCACTACTAGCGATTTGTCCGATAGTGAAATTGTTGAAACTGTTGTTCCATCACATACGACGCAAGATGAGGAAAATGAGGAGGAAGAAGAAGATTGCAAGGAAGGTGAGATTCCTACAACTAAGGATGTGTTAGGTGTTGTAACAAAGCTTAAAAGATACTGTTTATTTGGTGATGGAAAGGATATTATAGATATTGAAGAAGTAATGAAAATAGAATACACCCTACAGCGTACACTAGCACAAAAAAATAAATTGAAGCAAACTAATATTACACATTTTTTTAAATGTACCGGTGAATAACTATGTGTGCAAATATTTTCAATAATAAATGAATATAAACTACACATGTGTACTTGTCTGTATCTCTTTACCTTTGCCTGTAACGACTTCCGGATATAACGACGAAAATAGAGTGGTCCCTTCATTGTCGTTATACCCGAAATCCACTGTATACATGTATTATAATTGCTTATAGGTTCCTACAGTCCCACTTAAAAGACAAAGGCCTTTGTCCTGCACTGAGATCTACAAAAGACCTGGATTTTTCTCACCATTACCTAAGCACAGATCGCGCCGGAAATAGCACATCGAGTTCTAGAAGAAGTTTCACTCGTGCATATTATGCACAGGGCACGGTGACACCTCGGCGGGCGGTGAGAGGCGGCATATCCAACACTTGCCGTACAACCCAAGCGAGTAAACGGTGACAACCATTTACTCGCATTACGACACAAATTACGTTAACACTTTGCGGGACACTGAACAAGAAGTTTTATTGTTATGATGTCTGTGGGCGTTCAGTGTCCCGCCAAGTGTTAAGAAGAAACTGATGGCTTTGAAGGCGATCCGTGAAGTTGTCCTCTCACCGTAGTACTGCCATCTCTAGACGCTATCGGCGCGGCGATTCCGTGCTCTTTGATATAATGTGACATACTCTTCCTAATCTCCAATAAGTATGTCACATGAACGTTCGGGCACTGTATATTAAAAAATATGTAGTACTGAGTAGAATAAAACTGACCTGCATTAGTAATAAGCCGACGATAAACCCAGAGCCTTGGCAGTAGCCGACTTCGCGATCATGTAACGAGTATGCTTTCATCACGTTAAACAAAGACTCTTGTCCAAGACCATCCTTTTCTTTGAAGAAGTCATGTTCTGGGTATGTCCGTGCTATGTCACGACGGATCACCTTCTCACATGCAGACTTCGCCTGGAACAAAATACTAGGGTGAAAGGTGGAAATGGAAATTGAAGCATTTAAATCCAGTTTTACATAACAATCAATTCAGTCGCAAAGCTTAAAGGACTGTTGATGATAATGTTCGTTTACAATATCTGTACATTCCAAATAAAGTTATGGATAAAATAACAATCGGATGTCGTAGAGTACTTCAAATCTATTACAGAATTTTTGAAACGAAGTTTTTTAACGCGGCTTGCGGTAGGAGTTGACTGGTAGAAATCGTCACGTAACGAAAAAGCGTTGTGCCCACAAAAGTCAGTTTCAAGTGTCAAAAGTTTTTGTTTTTTAATACAGAGCCATCTATATATGTAGTATACGTTTTTAGCTTCTAAAAACTTTACAAACTCGATGGCTTTGTATTAATACATATTATACAGCGAAAAGAACTTCGTTACAACCGGGTGTCCCACAACACCTCCCGAATTTTTTAACTAAGTTTCACTTGATAAGCTGTATTAATTTCCAGAATTTTTTTTTCAGATACAGCTCAAACACACTTGTAGAAAATTGAGATATACAAGGTGTAATTTTAATCACCGTTTATGTCGTAAGGAGTCATAATACTCATCATTATGAACAACTTTTACTATGGGACCATACCTGAAATCGCGGAGATAAAATCAGCTTTTCGCTACATTTATGTTCGCATAACTCATCAAAATGTAGAGAACACCTGTTTTTGTTTTCGCGATTTTGGGTTTAGGCCCATAGTAAAAGTTGTTCATAATGATGAGTACAATGACCCATTAAGAGGTTAACGGTGATTAAAATTACACCTTGTATAAGAAAAATCTTCAGATTCATCCTTTAAAACGTTATGCTATCAGCAACAGTAGATAGTGTCCGAGATATTATCGACTGACATTTGTTTTTCACAAACCCGACGACGACAGGAACCCCAATATATCAATTAGAAAATTATTTGGGACTTGGCGATAAGAATCGTGTTGTGTAGGACCCTTTTCCACTTACGCTTATGTAACAATACTAACTTTCATAAGACTGCCTCGTGGGTCTAGTGATCGCAAGCGTTACTGCTGAGCACGAGATCATGGGTTCGATTCCCAGGTCGGGCAGTGTTGTTATTAGAAATTCTCAGTAGCAGCCCAGAGTCTGGATTTGTGCCCGGTTGATAGCAATAGGCTTGCCCCTTATTACATGATTGAAACATATTAACTGGCAAAATGTGGGTGTACTATGCCTCTGCCTAACCCTTCGGGGATTACACGCGTGATGTAATTTTATGTTACATTGTGTTATGTAATAATACTAACTTTTATATATGAAGCGTAGAGCTTCTTCTCAGGGGATGTGTCGACCCCAGCCAAGAGTTGCCACACGATGCCTCTGAAGTGATGCGGCACTCCTTGGCGCACCAGATCCCGTACGAACTGATTGCGTCGCTTCCACTCGGTCTCCCAGTTGCTGACGATGCGTCCCCATAGACTCCACAAGTCTTCTTCGCCGTTGCCACTGGTACTGACTCGCGCCTCCGCGTCATGGCTCGAACTTGTTGCTGTAGACAAATATTTCACTTACTCGCGAACACCTAAATAGCATTTAGCTTGTAAGACGTTTTTCTAAGTATTCCTGTCGCTTTAAATACACGGACAGACTTACCGGCGACTTAAAATTGAATTAAGTATTTGACCGTAGCACACTATTCTTGAGTGTTGCCATCAATTTGTGGGACTATCAAATTAAAATAATACATCTTGTTTATAGGCTGCTATAGTACTGCGCTGACCTCAAATTGGGACAAAAGCAGGAGGATGATGAATAACCAATAGGTTACAACCAGTTAACTCTTCATGAATGTTAAATAAAAGCCAACTTATCATTAATTCTTAGTGTTTACTTTAGAATATATGTAAAATTGCAGCTGTACCATGTGTGACTGTACACTGTATGTTGTTCACATGATTTTTAACAATCAAAGCAAAACTGAAACCTATTGTAGATTTTTAATCGACGTCAAAAAAAGGAGGAGGTTATATGTTCGTATGTATGTATATACATATAATATTTGTTCATCGATATTTTTGTCAATTGTGGACCGATTTTCAAAAATATTTTGTCATTTGGCAGAGGAAGCTTGCGCGGTGGTCCCATATAAATATTATTAACTTTGCTTGGGTAGCTTTTGAGTTAGCTTCAATAATACATATTTAGTCCACTTTGGGTATCTTAATGATGTTACAATATTTACTGTCACTGTTGTTTACATAACAAGTAGTGGTATACGAATTGGTGTGGAGTAGGTACCATAACTAAAAAGTGTAAAATTAAAACACTTTAAAAAAAAAAAAAAAAACAGACTGCAAAAAAAGACACTACAAAGTGAAAAAATAACTTTAATTTCGGAAGTCGGTGGCAAAAAACTAAAATAAAGATCTAAAAACACCGACTTCAGAAATGAAAGTTATTTTTCGCTTAGTAGTGTTCTTCTTGGAAGTCAGTTATTTTTTTTTATTAAAAAAGTTTTTTTTTATTATTTCCGATTATTTCTGAATTTTTTAACAAATTAAGCGAAGTTAAACCCTTCTTAGACAATAAAAAATTTATGTAAGTAACTCGTTTGTACTTCAAACACATTTCTATACTTAGTCAATGCGTCACATATTTAGGCTACATTTGTATTACACTCACGTTAAAATAATAACCCACCTAATGACAAGTTTTCTAGGACACAACTTATGTAAAATTCGAGCACCGTTTTGGTTTCATCATACAAATTGTTTGGATCGTTCATTTTTATAAAACACTGTATTTACAAGATGTATAAAGTTATAGTACATATCTGTGCTATCATCGCTAGTTGCTTACTGATAAGAGATAACAATCTGACAGTTGTGCATTCTAGTCAGCGAACCAGTTTAGAATTGAATGAAAGAAAGCTTTAATATTTTATTTAGACTAAAATTAAACGTGAACAGTCAAAAAATATTAATGAGTAATTTAAAAAACCTTCTTGATTGCCCAATGATTTTATTTGAAACGTAATTATGACATTTAGTAAACCTTACCTTAGTATCTTCGTTTGAACGAATCTAGTTTCAGAACGGGTGTCACAGATAATGTGGCGTTCAGTAAACTAAACAAGATACAGAGTTATATGTACTGTTACTTACGCAACTGGCGGATTACAAAGTCGTGAGAGTAAAACAGTTTTTATTAATTGTCTAAGAAAAGAAGTAGGTCACAAAAATGTGTCCATTCATTACAATGTAAAGTCCATAATTTTGCAAATATTTTAGTGGATAACTTCTGTGTTTATTGAAATTTAGAACTTAAACTTATGTTTGTAAGATTCATAATAACACTAGCTGTTGCCCATGATATTGTTTGTAACATGCTTTAGTCCTTACACTGTTTGTCAACCGCCACCACCAGTTAGATTTGTTCTAAAATGTCTTACTTTCGGTAATCATGACATTTTGGTATAAATCTAACTTAGGGCGAAATCGAACATAATTTTATACCTAGTCTAATCCAGCGAATACATTTTTAATTTTTGACAGATTTTCCATACAAAAACTGTCAGACGTCAATTTTATTCCGCGGATAAAAGTTATCTGACTTTGGTTAAATCCGCCCTTAGAGAGATGTAGGTATTGATGATTCTTATGGTTTCATATTTTGATCAAGGTACAACCTGACGCTGACCTGCAAATTGCAAAAAACGCAAGAAAATTCAAATTCAATATAATGTAGAGGTTACTCAGGCTCATTTTACATTATTATGATTCTGTCGGCGGTTTAGACTGTCAGTTTTATGGACAAACACTCAATCATGGCAATCCAAACTAATATTAAAAACAGGTAAAATTGTTTGTTTGTAGGTAGGTAATTTCTAAAAGTACTGATCCGATTACAAAAATTCATTCACTAATAGGAAGCTACACTATTGCCGAGTGTCATAATTATGGTCTTTCATCTCAGCGGTCGAAGTTGTGGGCAGAAGCTAGTAACTTACATGTATGGTATCGATAAATGTTTTGAGTTCGGAAGTACGGTACAGTGGAGAAGATTAGAGTCTGTAGTAATATAATAGAAACTTACCCGAGGCTAAAGATACTTGTGAAGTATCGGAACTCTTGCGGCTGTGCACGGTAGTCAACGAGGGGCACTTCGCGTCCGCCTCGATCCGTCTGTTTTCCTCCTCCAGTTTGGCTAGCAACGCCCGGTCGGGCGTCGGAATTGTGTCAGTAGTAGGCTCAAGTATCCGGTAATCTGCGCACATTAGGAAAACAATTTATTCTTTACTTCCATTGTGATGGTCACAAACAAAAACTTAAGAAATAATTAGTCTTACTACCTAGTAAACATACAGTTGTAGCTCCAAACTATGATCATGAAAACCCCAACTGTGTTACCGCCCTCAAGCGATGAATCGACAATAAAAAAGTAACATAGCATAGAACACAAACAAGGATAAAAATTTGTTAAAAAAAAATTTCACCGTATTGTCTTAACATGCACTATGTTCCCGCCACTTCTGCTTGTTTCAAGTGCGAGTGTGGAACTCATCGTATTTGCGTTTACCTGTAACTCTGTAACGAGTCTGCCGCACGCAACATCTCGTGCTCAAGGGCTTCACTCGGGGAACGTTCTACGCGAATATTATGCGATGTGCTAGTGTAAGGTTCGCAGAATTGCTTGTCTGTACCGTTTTAGCTTGTTCGAAGTTGAATTTGTAATGTTTTTAGTAATTAGCCACCATAGCCAACAGCACCCAAGAAATACGTACTTGGTACGTGTACGTAGGCAAACGTTCCCGGTCGACCACTTTTCAACTTTATTAATGGGAATAAAGGGTGAAAAGTGGGCGACCGGGAACGAATGACAGTCAAACTGAGCCCAAACATACTATTAATAATTATAGCCCACCCACATCGATAAAATATAGGTATATAAAACCCACCCACCACCGGCTGCGTTATCTCCGTTAACCAACGTATTGAAAAGTGCACAAAATTCTAAACACTTTTATATCTGGAATACATGCATTACGCAAAGACCCGACAGCGTCAACCATGAGTCATTTTTCAATTAAGAGAGGAGTCTAACAGGGAGACCCGTTATCCCCACAACCTCTTCACTGGCACTCTTAGAAAAGGAATTATTACAATCCTTGGCAAAAACAGGTCAGGCAAAGGGTTCCTTATCGGTGAAAAGAGATTATCAAAGCTCTGCTGTGCCACTGATGACATCGAGCTTGTCTCCTTATTAGCAGCTGACTAACGGCCGAACCCAATAACCTATCTATCACCAGTTTTGGCATACTGGAGATAGATAAACCTATCTATCTTTGGTTTTAACGTCCCTATAATCTAGAAGAGATTATGGAATCTTACCGGCCTGACATAAGGACAGATGAATTATACTGTCTTCCAGTGGCGACGGCTTCATACAACCCCACTCCTACCGGCTTCTCTTCGGAACAACGACTGTACTTGAGTTTACTATTACTAAATAATATAGCACATACATAGTCATATTACAGGTAATTAATACAATATCATAAGATAAAAAGTATTATAAAAACGCATATCTATCTAACTAACGCGTATCTAAATTAAGAAAAGTAAAGGAATGACGAAAATAGGTTATTGGGTTCGGCCGTAAGAGAGCCATTGAGATACCGACTGCCGACATCGCGGCTAGACGAAGGTGGAGAGACGAGCTTGACTCGTACCGAAGCCCACATTAGCTGAGGACAGAAGTGTGTGGGAAAGGGAGAGCGAAGCTTTTGTCCGACAGTGGGAAGTTGGGAACAATACAGGTTAGTTACAGACATAATTAGATACTTCGTACAGGTAAAGTTCTTCCTGAGTTGTACACATTGCCTCCACGGAGGAAAATAATTTGGGTTCTGTTTCATCTTAATTAAGGGGGAAGCGCTAAGGTAGCCCGCGAAATTCAAATTTTCTTACGATTTTTGCGATTTGCAGCTCAGTGTCTGGGTGTATGTTGATCAAAGTATGATACGCGACCGTAACAAATATGTATTTATAGAATTATAATATTAGAATTAGTAATACAATTTCTTAAGTTAGTATAATCCTGATGTTAAGATTTCATAAAAAAAGTCATTCAATAGACTTACTTGGGTCTTGGAGAGTTGTATTGATGACTTTAATGATTATAATTCTGTAAACTCATATTTGTTACGGTCGCGAATCATATTTCAATCAACATACAACCTAATACTGATCTGCAAATTGCAAAAAACGTAAGAAAATTTGAATTTCGCGGGCAACCCTGGCGCTTTCACCTTAACTGTTATTGTATATTTTAATTATCTATCTATTTTTGCGGAACTGCGATTGTTAACCTTTTGTATCGGGCTGATTCACGAATAGAGATGTTAGGTGATTATCGATTGAACTTAAGCCAATTATGCGACTTAATTAGATCTGGATGACCAAATAACAAGAATATACATACCTACGTATGTAGGGCATCATGTGCACGAGGGGTAATGAAACCATGAAAACTCAAAGTTCGACGTAACGGAAGTAAATTATAGAGCTTCCGGACAAAATGTAAAGAACGTTTCCTTAAGAATGTAATGGTGGGTAACAACCAGAATAAGAAATATAATAATTATATTAGCTAAGTTAGATGGGAAATATAAGTAAGGTAAATATAGGTAAGTACTTATCTAGGTATGTATAACAGATAACATAACAAAACTTGAAATTTTGACACTTGATGCCTTTTATGTTGTTAGTCTCCACTAAGGAAGGATTTTTGGAAATTCGACCTTTAAGGGGGTAAAAAGGGGGACTTTGTTAGTATGAAAAATCTTATTTCTCAAGATAATAAACTTGAAACTTGGCACGAATACTTATCTAAGTAAATTATGAAGTTTCCGTCACTTTTTGCTTTTCTAAGCTACCCCGTAAAGGGGGATTAGAGGGGATCAAAGTTTGTATGGAAGACTTTTTTAACGCACGGTCCGAATAACTCGGAACTCGGAATTTATACTCAAGACCGGAAATAAAGAATAACGTGTATCAGGGTTTTCGAAAACCTAGCCTTAACGGGGTGACAAGGGGTAGTCATTTTACGGGGGAAATTACTGCGTGGCTTGGTTAACTCGAAAAAATTAAAAAGACACAAAATCATTTTTCAAAAATTAAAACTGGGGTGAGGGGAGTAAAAAAGGGGGATAAAGTTTATATGCTAAAAACCTTATCCCTTTGATCTATTCACTATTGGTCTAGTGGTTATGACAGGCCTGTTGGTCTAGTGGTTAGTGACCCTGACTGCAAAGCCGGAGGTCGTGGGTTCGATTCCCACCCAGGACAAACTTTGTGTGATGAGCATATTGTTTGTTCTGTGTCTGGGTGTAATTTATCTATAATATGTATGTATTTATAAATTATATAAGTATGTATATCAGTTGTCTGGTTACCATAACACAAGCTCTGCTTAACTTGGGATCAGATGGCCGTGTGTGAGTTGTCCCAAGATATTTATTTAGATATTTTTACTTGAAACCTAGCTCGGACCTATCTAAATAAATAAGAAAGAATGTAGGTAATCATTAATACAAGCATTTTAAGGGTTTTAAGGGTGGTTAAATTTGTAAGGGAAAGTTACGAAATCCATGCGAACGAAGTCGCTGGATGACTTATCAGCGCGCACAGCCCAAACTACTGGGACTAGGGACGTGAAATTTTGTACAAGGGTTCCTTAAAATGTAGGCGAGCACTAGATAGGGGTTTTTGGAAAATTTGACCTCAAAGGGAGTGAAAAGGGGGATTTCTTTTGTATGAAAAAACCTATTTCTTGATTTCAGTATACTTTATGCTCCGTACTCACATACGGTTATACTCGATCGAGCAAAACCGTCGAGTAAAAATCATGGCTCGGGCTTTCATTTATCTATCGAGCGATGCGCAACGTTCAGTATTCACCGAACCGTTTGAGCCAAAAGATGCATGTTCAACAAAGGAGACAGTGGCTGCATTTAGCTAGTCTCGCAATTCTCAATTATAAAAAGATTAGTTAGATCACCGCTCTGATAACAGCCATGTGAACTTGATTAAAGAGCTGTGTCCCGTGGATTATAACAATTATTTAAGGATACCCGAAGATATCAAGAATTACTTTCTATGATTTAACCCATTAATAAAAAAAGACGCTCGACACGAAGGATGTGTACATACGCACGAGTCAAGCTCTATGACTCGCTTCGAGTAGGCGCGAAGGAAATTACATTTATTTAATTCCATCGAGCCAGCTCGATGCGAGCCTTCGAGTTGTGAGTTTTGCGGTCCACACGTTGATGTTTACACGCTTTCGAGTAAAACTATCGAGTAATAACGTATGTGCGTACCTACGGAGATTTAAGCGGGGTGCCGGCCAAAAGCTAAGCTAAGTAAGTTTAGCTTAGCTCACATAGCTGGCGTAGTTTTTCACTGTTGAGTGCAGACCGCAAACTATGACACAATTATGAAAAATTACCTCAGCTGCGCGAGCTGAGCTAAACTAACTTAGCTTAGCTCTTGGTCTGCAACCGGCTTTACACGAATACATTCTTAAATAAATAATAAAATTTCTCTTTATTAGTTTTTCAAAACTATCAAAGGGATTTTACGGGGTCAAAATCAAAATATTTTATTTCACATACATATGAAACTGGCATACCTACTGGGCACTTATGAAACGTCAGAACCTAGGTGCACGGTTCCAATTGGTCGTTTCCTATGTAGGAGAGTCGGCAAGAAACTACACGGTACTGTTTTAAAAATAATTAGCTTTTACTATGTTTTCAAATTACAGTGTTGAAAGGTATTAGTATTAGTGTTAAAGTTTGAATGGAAGAATCTTAACGCGCGGTCCAATTACCTCGAAACTAGGTGTTGTAGGTACTGTATAATACTTTTAACAGAAACTAAAGACTAAGTAACAAGTTTTTGGGTTTTTTGAAAATGGATCCCTAACGGGGCAAAAGGAGGTTATAAAATTTTTAGGGAACGATTTTTCTGCGCGACATGCTAAACTCAAAAGTAATTAAATGACGAAGTTGCGGGCAAAGTGCTATTTACAAAATAAGTTTTTTCTGTAGAACTAAGTTTAAACCATCGAGCCATTTTTGAATTTCGAACTTTATTCCAACAAAAATAAAATAAAGTTCTAAATTCCAAAACAGATTTTATACTAGAGGCTAGGGCACATCGGCGGACGGCGGGACAGAGTATTTTAAATTTACCAACGTAATTTCGTACGCACTAATATAGAATCCAAAGCCGAGACCGTCCACGGAGCGACAAAGAGGATTTCTCTCTGCGGTATTGAAGAGCGCGCTGGAAGTAACCGCGACGGTATGCGCCAGAGTCCGCTAGCATACGATCGCGGGGGAGACGTAGTGCAAGCGGGGGTGCACTCCGCATTTCCCCCGTTGAATACCGCGGGGTGCTTCTCGGCAAATCCTCTTCGATGCCGTCTTCCGCCGTCTGCCGGTATGCGTTGGCCTTAAGTTGTCATTTTTTATCCGACTACGGCAAAGCCAAAAAGGGTTATGATTTTTTATTAAGAACTTTATGTCAGTCGGAATACGGTAAGAAATGAAAAAAAGAAGTGTCTTTTAAAGTCCAGACCATCAAGCAGGTTATTGTCTGAAAAGGTCTATAGAGGAAACAGCCATGCCGAACGTTTGTAACAATCAGACCTGCTGTTTGTTGTAGGTACGTACCTAAATAACTGTTATAACAGAACCACTTTTGTATGCCTACGTATGATTGATCACCAATATGTAACAAATAATATAGTTGAGCCGTTCGCAGTTTACCTTGGACGAATATTTTTACACTTTTAATATCTAAGTATCGTATTCTCCAAACGAAAATACATAGGGTTATATTGTTTTGCTTCTCGAGTCCAAGTCCGTCGCTATTATGTCTATCATTGCACACACTACATCTAGTACAACTAAATACTTAATTAAAAAAAGCGGTGGTGTTCGGCATTAATAAATTAGTACTCAAGCAGCGTCAGCCATGTTAGTGTCGTGACAAAAGAAATGATTTCAAGATGACGTCGGTGTGATAGAATGCAAGCTCAGTATTTACAGTGCTCATAGTGAATGTTAGTGTTAAACCAACAAACCGTCCAGAGATGATACAGGTGATTCTGTATTACTAGCGATCGGCGTTCCGGGAGCAGCGGGCGGTGCGGCGGGCGCTTCTCTGGCGTCGGCATCCACCTTCATGGTGACTCTTTGCCATATAGAGCCCTCCCCTCGCCCTTCGCCCCTGCTCACTGCGCGCTCCTTTCTGCACCAGACACGCGCGGTCACGCCATCAGCTCCACACACTCAACCCAAGGGCCACACGCCCTCATAATTATGTGAGGCACGAACAAGAGACTACGTACCCGGTACGATTTGTTGCACAGTTATTATTTAAGGTTTTACTCTAATAGACGGAAAACCAATAATTCCGTTCGTGCTAGGCTAATACATAAATTTTGAATAGCAATCACCGCATTTTTATCTGATGTGTAGGCATTACATCATAAATGACTAATCTTTTTATTTAAAATCATGCTGGTCTAAGATGTATTTTTAAACATTCAAATGTCAACCTGTATGATAGGATGTTTTTATGATAGAACACTAAACAGGGCGAAAGAGCTTAGTATAAAATATGTAAGCAACCCTTTTACAAAACGTTTGTACAAAAGCCAGCCGCAGCTCCACCACACATGCACAAACTGTTAATGGATGAAATAATATGATTAAAAGAAAATTCTAATCTATCTGCGTTCACAACACTGCGTCACGCAAGATGCACTAGTAACTATTCGCCTTCCAGAAATAACTATAACGCGTTAAAATAAATAATAACATACGAATGACCGGCGGAGTCGTAATGTTTTAAAGTTTTGTTTTGATGAAACCAGCAGCGCAGGTGAAAGTCGCGGTGATCCGCGCGCTCCGCGGTCATCCGCCCACTAAGCATGAAGGCCGCTCGCGTTCTTCACATCTTAATAGAATAACATAGCGGAGCCGCGAGCTAGATGCGCGCTAAGCGGACTCACGCAGACTTACTGCCGATACATTTTTGTTTAAAAAATTGTATAAGGCAAATTAGGCACGCTGTACCTCATTGACTTGTTTCTTAGTTTTAATTAGGTACTCTAATACATGTTCCGATGTTATGGTATGGAAAATAAATCGTAAAATGCACAAGTTCACACTGCTCAGAGCCACTCACCTTATCTACTACTGTTGAATATTACATTTACCTACATAGAATATACACAAGTGGGCGTCACCCAATCACGCATCGAATAATCGTAAAAACTGAAATCAGAACACCGAGTGAGCTCGAATTCACGTTACGCACTCGGTGATATTATACGCTAGCCTGCGCTGGAACTGGATCGAGACGAAGCGGTTTAACAAATACTACTAGACATCTACGTCCAAGCAAACAGAATAGCACACGTGACACGACACATTTAGGAGAAAATGTTTGCGAAATACATACAACACAAGTAGGCGCTAGGGAAATTCATGGCAGATGAAAAATAAATGTTTTGATTGGGCTGAAACACAATCCTATTGGCTAGATATCCACTGCATATTTAATAGCCTCAGTGGCACGGAAAAAGCGATAGCGCGAAACAGATTCTGTTTGATATATGCGCTAGGTTGTTAATAAAAAGAGATCATATTATGTGATGTCCTATAAAAGCTTTATTAGCTATCTGTAGTTAATTAATTAACTAGGCCATCCGAGATGACAATGATTTCACCACAATCTAGCAGTGAAACGTAACTTTCCAGAAGTCATACGAGAGTCACTCCAAAGAGTAATAAACTATTCTAGAGCCGAGGTTTCTTCCTTTGCTGTGGGTAACCAGAGAGAACCAGAGAATGATCCTCAAAGAAACATTTTTGCTAGGCCGACTATCTTCAGATACGAAAATGAAATAATCCCTGATAAATGAACTAAAACTTAAAAATAAATCATGAAATTTATGAAAAAATAACCCATTTCTTATAATAACAAAATATTATAGTAGCCATTTAAGTGTATTTTTGGCCATTGGTATGTATAAAATTTAACAAAAGCGGACCTAGAATACTATAGGTACTGAGGCAAGGCAGACCATTGTCTTGAATTCGCCACCTACTCTAATCGTCCATTACTGAGCAGTTCTTGAAGAATTCAGGTGAACCTTGTCAAGTTAACAAATACTGCATCCGCATTAAACATTTAAACTCAAAATCGAAATCGCGGGACAGAAATAGGAATACTATTCTAGTTTCGACCTCTTTCCGTGACAAGTGAGTCAATAGCAAGTAAAACTGTAACAAAGATAATGAAAAAACATTTTTACTGCTTCTTTTATTAAACAATGAATCTCTCTAACACTTATGATATAATGCGTATGCTCAATGGTAGACAAGTATACATGCTTTTTTACGTCACACCTGCTGAAGTGAATATGTGTGTAGGTATAACAGAATTTAATAAGGTCCGTTTTAATGATAAAGATTGCCTGGTTACATTAATAGTTAAGGTGTATTTATGCGTGGATTCGATAAGTATCTATTTTCGTGATATGTAGCTAGTCTATTACCTACTTTGTTTTCTAGCCATCTTATGAACATATTTTCAGGTGTTTCAGGATCTGAATAAACATGACTTTGTTGCATCCACTCAGTTTGCTCTGGTTAAATTATTCACAGACACGGCCGATTTGTGCTGCGATATTTTGAGCCTCCAACCTTGCAGCCCCTGCCGACATCGCCAGCCAGGCTATACTTTGATGTTTAGAGCTTTTGAAGCTTTTGTTATAATACAACTAGCTGTGCCCCGCGACTTCGTTCGCATGGAAGTCGTAAGATACACAATATACTAAAATAATAGCCACATTTTAATAAAACTCCTTCGTCCCGCGACCCACCGCGTTGCATCACCCGCCCGCGCTAATACTTCGTTTTCGCTTAGCGTTCATACTGACTTTTTTTTTGCTCGGCTCCTAAGGGTCCTAGCGTGATGTTAAATAGCGTATAACCATCCTCGAGAATTGAGCTACCAAATGCAATAAGAATTTTTCAAATCCGACTTTCTGTTCACAATTTCATGGGTTTCATTTTTTTTGTGCGGAACCCTAATTCTTTTTCTAAAATAAAAGTAGCCTACTCCTTATTCCATCAGCTATCTGCCAGTGAAAGTTCCGTCAAAATCGGTTCAGCCGTTTTGGAGATTAGTCGGAACAAACAGACCGACAGACGGACAAAAATTTAAAAAAATGTTTTTTTTTTGTTACAAGTACCGTATATATACTTTCATATGCATTTAGTAAAAAAACTGTTAATTTGACATTACAAACAGACACTTCAATTTTATTTATTTGTATAGATATTATGTTTATGTTCGGTAGCTGAATACAATTTGATACTCTTTTATTTGGTGTTTATTGAAGTGAAAAAGCACTCAGGGAGACAGCCTAATGCTGTCTCGCCGTTGTTTGCTTCGTCGATAAACAAACAAATCAGGTTTCAGTGTTCTTAGATAGTATTAATAGAGCTTATCGTCATCGCTAGTTAGTATGACTAAGCGCTGATGATTTAATAACTTTAGCGCCGTGACATATTTGACCTCAAGCTGAGTAATGTCGGTTTAAGGCAGGGTTCAAGAAGAACCTTTTTTTATTTTTTATTACCTACCAGTTATTGAACCAATATTTTTATTTTATTTTAGTAAAAATTATACGGACCTATTTACAACCGGCATATGCTTCGATATATTAGTATTGATAACTAGGAAGGTAGTATTTTAATAATTTTTCTGAAGGTTATATTGTCGATTGTTTTTTTTTTATTACATACTTCTACGATTGTTTTCTGTTGCTGCGGTGTTCTTTGTGTTTCGTAGAATTTAAAAGTTTTGATTTACTTTTCAATTATTTATAATTAGAACTAAAATGCTAAAGACTGAGCGTGCTTCAAGCAGCATTTTGAAAGACGTGTAGCGCACACTTTAACTATAGATATATTTAACCATTTGCATTAGAGAAAACTATCTTACCGCATTTAGATACGTGCAGTGATTATATTAAAAAAACAGCAAATTAAACAATAATACGTCACTTTGTTCTTTAAAGCTTACATTATTAGTTGTATGTTAACCCATTCGCTGCGTCGGACGCCTTTCGGCGTTTTTTGATTTAACATTCAGGTTCGAAATACGCCCATTGGCGTTTTTTTAAAATTGCTTATATCTTATCTTTATATTATCCTTATGAGGTGCGGAGGACGCCCATCGGCGTCCGCGACGAAAATCGTCCCGCACTTGGCTAATAAGCGTAATTTTTATCGCCGCAGCGAATGGGTTAAATCATCCAAGTAAAACTTTTCAAGTTTCAATGATAAGTAGATGTATACTTTAAAAAACAAACTGTATTTTCTTGCAAACGAATTAATTGTAAGTTTTAAGTTGTGAATACTACCTTATTAAATAATGTTTGTAAGTACCTGTAGTATGTCTATAAATGTGGGAAGAACACGTCTCGGCTCCAACTGGCTCGAACATTAACTGAAAAAAGAAGTAGAGTCTTTGTTACAAATAAAAATAGTTTGTATATCAAAGGTTTATTTAAGGCTCTGACGTTGTAACCATTTGGTAGAGAAATGAGATGTTATCAGTAATCCATTGTATGTGCATTGTACAGACCAAACTAAACCATCACACCCATCACATCGATTTGAAATTAACGTGTGGAGTGGGGAGGTTATGACGTAGTTACACAGACACAGGGTGGCAATTTGAGGATCTCATGGCATCTTGAAATAAAAAGTAGAATCGAAGATCTTTTAGTCATTTGCACTCATTTTCTAATCAGTGAAATGAATGGAGCTTTAAGTTAAATTAATTAAGTTTTTGTATTTGTCTCGAAAATTAGAGATGTTCTTATAAGAAAGTTTTCCTGTAGATACACGGCTAAGGTAGCTTAGCTACCCTTTACACTTCATCTTAAATTAGCGATCATTTAAAATGTATCAAAATACCATTTACAAAAAAAAAAAAGTAGATTCGTCTAAATATAATATTCATTAAAGCAGCAAGCAAACAGCAAATATGTTTCTAAGAATTATAATTCGCATTAGCAGAAAAAATAAGATAAAATAAATAATCTTAAGTTAGTTTTCGTCTGTTACAGGATTTGATATACAATTGGAGTCTTGTTACATTTTACACACACCACATAACATCACGCCTTGTTTCCCCGAAGGGTTGGGCAGAGGTGTACCTATGGTACACCCACATTTCGCCAGTTATGTCCCATGTAATAGAGGGCGAGCCTACTGCCATGAACCGGGCATAGATCTAGACTCCGGGCTGCTACTGAGAAATTCCAGATAGAAAACCTCAATAACACTGCCCGACCCGGGAATCTAACCCAAGACCCCATACTATTACATTTTATAGCTTTTTATATTTGCTCTACTTCTATATTTCCCATGAAATGAGTACTCGAAGTTACGTTTAACCTAAATAATAGGCTATACTCAGCTGTGGCTCGAACAAAGGCTGTCAATAATGATGAATAGGCGTCATTATTTTTAAATAAGTAATTTTAAATGAAGAAACGTAGTACACAATTCAGTGGGTAAACAAATGCGGTAATCCTAGATTTAATGCTCCCATGAATTAACTTAGGTCAAGAGTGATCGAATACGCCACCACCGTTAATATCGTTCAGCCTAATTAAAGGGCTCAGCGATGTTACATCCATTTAAAGTGCTTCTATTATTATTTTACGCATAAACCCAAATACTTCTATTTAGGCCGCATAGAACCATAATGAATAGAACGGCCGAACATAGGTACTGTGCATATTTCCTATGTAGTTTACAACACAAACAAAAAACATAACTAGTCGCGAAGTAGCGAGGGCGACCACGTCACGTGGGTAGGCAACCGTGACTCACAGCATAGCTGTGGCACGCTTGTCAATTTAAAGCGACGGCAATCGCTGATGGCAATATACCCGTTATGGGTTACTGAACACCTTCTATAATGTACCTACCTATATGTACCAAATTTTGATGTACACTTTGTATTTCTTGATTTAAAACGCTTGCACAAGTCGCTTGTAGATCATTTTAAAAGTACTTTCAAATGGAAAAATGCTCTTATCGTGTCACATAACGCACGTACATGAACGCAATAACATTGTAGTGATAGTATTGGATAAGGACATTTGATACGTGATAGTTTAGGTCACGATTGCGACACTGGAATAAAGATCTAGACTAGAGTCGAGTGAGTGTTAACTCCCCTCATCCCGTTTCGCTGAGCGGCTCTCGACACACATAATCCAATTTAAATGCTTAGTGCATCTGTACCGACAATCCTCAAAGTGTTTCTCTGACGGCATGTATAGCAAGTTGCTACTGTTATTTGTACGCACGCAACCACTGGTTACTGTTACTATACACAGTGCAAAACGAAGAGGCGAAGGGGGCGCACGACACCACGACGCAATACATCAATGTTGCAATGCACGCTACAGCGCAAAGCGTATTAAACAGGTGTCGCAAATGAAATTAACTCATATCACAGCATGAAGACAGACATTTTTTTTTTCACAACCATTATTAAACCTATTATTATAATTATAAACCTAGTTAAACAAAATACATTATTATTTGAACAAAATTAAAAGGGGCATACCTAATGTATGTGACAGGTCACGGGAACCATTTGTGAGTCCTGAATTTCCCTTGAAATTAGGTAAGCCGAAGATCTGTCTTGTATGGAACAGAATCTTTCTAAGTTTAGCCTTATTTTTCTTGAAGTTTTAGATACCTACCTATAATCTAAGATTATTAGGTGTAGTCAATTTCACTAAGATGATTCTCACAATAATTGCAGGAAACACTTAAATACATGTCATAAAGATGTAGGTAGTATATATTATATTCTATTATACTCCAAAGAAAAGTGATAAACAAAAGCACGCAAAGCTAAGCACTAAAACCGGAAAGGTACACTTTTGGATGATTCTAAGTATAAATACTTAATGCTTAATATAAATGAGAATTATATGTAATATCCAGCTCAGCACCAGCTTCAAGCCAAAAACTCATAAAAAAACTAATAATGTGGTAATTATAGTAATCAACACATTCGCTGTGCTATGCAATGCATTTTTTTTAACAAACTATTAAACTTTATTCCTCATTTTTCATATTATCATTCTGACAAAAGTAGAATTATTAGTTTTTTTTTTTAATACAAAATGTAGGGTAGTAATGGTAATTCCGTGGTTCATAATATTTGCCTGGTTTCACCGACCGGCCGCGGCGCGAACCAACATACTTTTGCAGAGGGTCGCGCTTACGGCGGTTGGAGTATACCTACCTACCTACTGCAGAGTTTTTAGATTATTAATTATCCAGTATCAGTTACTTTGTATATTTTCACTTGTTTATGTGGTGAAAGTTAGCAAGAAATAATATTGTTAAGTGCTTTAATTTCCTTTTACATAAAAATAATTGAGGTCAACAAATGAATACAATTTATGAAAGAATTCGAAAAAAATCTAGTTCATTTGATGATTTAAAACTTTGTAGGAGAGACTATTATTTCTAGATAGGGATTTGATTTATTCCACAAAATGTAATTTAAAAATATTATTTTGTTTATGGCACATATAATTCAAGTCTTTAACAACTCGATTTTGTTTAATTTTTATTACAATGGGAATAAGTAATAAGTTAAACGGATATTAATATAAATAATGATAATAAGTTAAATAGGGAATAAGTTAAACCTCAATCCATAATGATTTAACTATTACTTTTCAAGGCCTAAAATGTACATTGTATCATCATCTGCCTAGCCTTTTCCCAACTATGTATATTGGGGTCGGCTTCCAGTCTAACCGGATGCAGCTGAATACCAGTAGTACATTGTATAACAATAGTAAAAACAATTGTTTTATTGCAATGTTAGTAAGTTCCTACAATAGAAACTAAATAAATAATAAATAATAAAATAAATAAAAATCTTTTAATTCAGACAAGGTCCATTTGGTTAGTACAACACACAACTTAGAAACTAGTATTAGTACTTACATCTACTAGAAAAAACAAAACAATTATTAATTATACGCCACAGTGGCATGTAGGCGTATCCAATGCCCCAGTATAGGACTGTCCCACCTGTCCGCTACAGTGCTCAGGATGCTGTTGGGGCTGCCGCGTACCCTGCGCATGATGGAGGCGCATCGCTTGCGCATGATGGCGTGAAAGCCATCTATGCCCGCTTCTGCGAACATGCCAGAAGCACTGCAGTAGCGCGGCAACCCCATCAACACCCTGAATGCATTGTTGTATTGAACGCGCAGAGTGCTGTATGCCCTCTGCGTGTAGTTGACCCACAGACCGCATGTATAGAACGACTGACAGTACGCTCTGAACAGTGTGGCCTTTACTTCAGTTGAACATTTCGCAAATCTGCGAGCCAACATATTGCAGCGGACAGCCAACGCTCTGCGCTCACGCTCTATGTCCAGGCTGTCTTTAAGGTCCTCGGACACCCAGTGGCCCAGATACTTGAACGATGTGACCTGGTTTAAGGGGCTTCCGCAAAGTTTCAGCAGTGGTGCAATCGGGTAGGTTTTAGTGCCTGCCTTGAATACCAGTACTTCACTTTTCTTAACATTGTATCTGAGCCCATGGGCCTCCGCGTACCCTTCACATATCATGAGCAGACTCATCATTGAGTTAATTGATGGGCTCAGCAACACCATGTCATCAGCATAACTAATATTGTTTACACATATTCCGTCTACATAACAACCTTGATAAGTGTTGCTAAGCTCAACGATCAACCGGTTAATGTACAGACTGAAGAGGCGGGGGGAGGTCAGGCCACCCTGTCGAATAAAGAAAACTTCCATTGGTTTTCAACAAAGTGGTGTAAAAAGGTATAAAATGATTAGTTACTGTTAAAATAAAATTGTAGGCTATATTACTCATTGGAGTTTCTTTGTATTGCAGCTATATGATAAACGATTTTTCGTCTTTATGTTGATAATAACACTTTACATTTTTTTTTAATTAGCTTTCTTTATAGTCTTCTAGTTAAAAAAGCACTATCATTGTAGCTCAAGTGGACAAAATTTACAATGTTGAAGCAAATTTTTTGAAGGATCTGATCTGTTTGGCAGCGTAGCTTTGACAAACATTCAAGTGTATTTAGGATATATTATAGGGAATATTATCTATCTATCAAATATGTAATACAAAGAAATACTTTAATGAAATAATCTAATGGGATTCAGCTGCATCTGGTTAGACTGGAAGCCGACCCCAACTTAGTTGGGTATAGGCTAGGCAGATAATGGTGACGATGATAAACAGAATATTATCTATACAATTTTTTGATGCCCTCTGATTATGACTTTCAGACTGTTAGTTTTTAAATTATGTAAATATTAAATGATGTATTATTTAAAGAATTAAATTAAATATTGAAGAGAGAAAAAAAAAACCTGATATATTATCTATTTAATTATAAAAACAATGGAGACACTGGACAATGTCAGGGAAACAAATGAATATTTCTTGTTATCCTTGCATGTTGGGTCCCCGTTATATTTGTTGTGTATTTATGCAAATGTCAATAAACTTTATTAATTTTTGTACTGCTAAACTACCCACTTTTCGCATACAACAAGTTTTGGTATTTGTTGCATTCCAGCAGAAACCGTTTTGAGTATGTTATAAACCCACTAAACTTTAAGTAAACTCAGTAAATTTATGGGACCTACTTTTGCTTACATGGATTAATACAACTATTCTGTCCAAAGCCCCCAATAGTAAAAACACTTGTGTCTACAGATTACTCCAACACCATACATCACACCTTTAGTGACAGAGACAGTATCAGACTCACTGTGACACAGAGTTGTGTTTGAGCATTCAGCGGTAGGTTAGTGTTGTTCAGAAATTAATTTCAAGAAACAACAACCGCGTTCTCTTATGTTTTACAGCCTATTAAATCGATAGACAATAGAATTAAAACTAGAAATTGAAATAATTAATGTTGGTTTTTTTTCTCAGAGTCCCAGCCTCATTATGTACTTGTAGTTCTGCATTCCGACATCCCGCAAATTTATTGTAACCAACTTTACGTGCAGACGGCATCATGAACATAGCCATAATTTGAAAGGTTATTGCACTAATTCATTTTGTTACTTTCGCAAGAATTTGAGGAGCTTTAGGTGCAATGGTATTGATTTCAAACGACAAGCAGGTAATTAATATTAAATTAATGATATTACAGTACTTACATGTCACGGCTAATGTTCCTATTGGCAAGAACTACCAGTGGTTACAATATTGTTTAGGAATATATTTTGATTTTAAAATTATGAAAATAAATATCGGAACCGCCCAGCTGGCAAATTTTAAATCACAGAGTAAAAATATATAATTGTCAATACCAATGTATTGTCAATTATGCTGCGTTCAAGTTCAAGAAAGAATCTGTCATCGTTATGCTATAATAATAACTTTAGAAATAATAAAGCTAATTAGTTTTTCATAATAAAATGATAAAACAGGAAAAAAACTGCCGATTAATCAGGGATAGAACCTCTTAAAAAAAAAACAAACACCAAGACTACAAGAAGAATCGACTAAATGAATACGTTATTTTTTATTCTTGCAACATTTAAAACGGATGATATTCTCGGTAAGACGAATGATTGGAATATTGATTTGATTTGGAGTCAGAAACCATAGACGACACACTGTGGATTACGGAAGTCATATTGTCTAATTAAGGGGGAAGCGCCAAGGTAGCCCGCGAAATTCAAATTTTCTTACGATTTTTGCAATTTGCTGGTCTGTATTAAGTTATAGGTTGATTAAAATATGATTCGCGGCCGTAACAAATATGTATTTACAGAATTATAATCATTAAAGTCATCAACACAACTCTCTAAGACCAAGTAAACCCCAAGAATTACTATTTCATGAAATCTTGACATTTGGGGATTATACTAACTTAACAAGTTTTATTACTGATTGTAATGATTATAATTCTGTAAATACATATTTGTTACGACCGCGAATCATATTTTCATCAACGTACAACTTAACACTGACCAGCAAATTGCAAAAAACGTAAGAAAATTTGAATTTCGCGGGCTACCTTAGCGCTTCCCCCTTAACTAGTGGTTAGAAGTGCGCCAAATTCGGTGAATTTCCGGTGGTAAGGAAGTTTTACACGGTGGAGTAGGCTGTGAGGTCGGAGTGTGGTTTGGTGGCATTCTTAGAAAGAAAGAATGAAAATAAATAATAAAGAGAAATAAAAAATTCTAAAATGAAGATATAAGTATTTTTGGACTAGGAGTAGGTATTTATGTACAGTTAAGGGGGAAGCGCTAAGGTAGCCCGCGAAATTAAAATTTTCTTACGTTTTTTGCAATTTGCTGGTCAGTGTTAAGTTGTACGTTGATGAAAATATGATTCGCGGTCGTAACAAATATGTATTTACAGAATTATAATCATTACAATCAGTAATAAAACTTGTTAAGTTAGTATAATCCCCAAATGTCAAGATTCCATGAAATAGTAATTCTTGGGGTTTACTTGGTCTTAGAGAGTTGTGTTGATGACTTTAATGATTATAATTCTGTAAATACATATTTGTTACGGCCGCGAATCACATTTTAATCAACCTATAACTTAATACTGACCAGCAAATTGCAAAAATCGTAAGAAAATTTGAATTTCGCGGGCTACCTTGGCGCTTCCCCCTTAATACTAGTTGTCAATAGGCAAAACGTCCCAACCAATTTATTATTGCCAACAACAGACTGACTTTACACGAGACATTTAGCTTAGGTTGCGGCTAATCGTGCGACTAGTCGTGGTCGTGGCGGAGGTCTCATAATATAAGGTAAAATAATGGTAGTAAACAAATCTGCTAACCCCTTCGGGATATTTAGGCGTGATGTCATGTTAGTACCTAATATCGAGCATTCTATCACATATGATGCTACATCCTTTTTGTATGTGGGGACAATATGAGTAGGTGGCCATTATCCCAATAAGTGGAGGATGAAAACCGTGAAAGCTTACTTACTTCAAACAACAATTTCTGTTTGATGTTACGGCAAAAATAGCAGAGATCTAACATGATTTATTTTCCAATGGTGCTAGGCCTTAGGTAAGTACACAATACCATACACCATCTTGTAATCCGCTTTGCACAGCATCATTTCAATACAGAGGGTAGGTAGATATTTGTGTGATGTTTCTAAAGAGTTTATTAATACTTATGTCCAAGTTAACAGTAGCAGACGCCTAACAAGCGGAAAGTGGGTAGAATAAAAGCTTGTGAAAATGCGTGGGTGGGACCTACACACAATATATTTTGTTGACGTCGTGGTGGGGCTTGCGTTGCGAACTCTAAGCCTGTGCCAGTAGAGTTTACTTTGCCGGAACAGGTCTAGGATGAGGAGCTAGACCAAGAGACATACAGAAACCCGCAGGGCTGCATGTGGCGAGCCGTTAGGGCAGTAGCGACCCCACGGACCCTATATTCCGGGAGTAGTCTTGTTCCTCATCTCTGGCTAGCCTTATTGACTGGCTAGAGTGAACACTGACGAGGAACGAAGCTCCCACTTCATTCTTGCCTTTATTGGCCGGCTTGAGTGGAGATTCGCAAGAGCAAATGTGCTTGGAGGAAGGAAGTACCTTGACCATCTTCCGGGCTCTGAGATTGTCCTGATAGTCGTGGAATCGTCGTATAATAAAACATTGATCAGACAGGGGCCATAGTACTTTTATAGCTCTAGGTAACCAGTCCACTTTAGCCATCCAAACACATCATATTCCAACATCTTTGTTTCCATACCCTGCAACAGTCCTACACCAACCGGAGGTTGTCCTTGGGTGCACTTGCATAGTGCATACAGGGATAATCGTCGGTGCCTCATTTTAAATTGTTTAGAGAGCCTCTGCGAGTTGGCGTCGGCCCTTCGTACGCCTTCCAAAGAACCAGAACTCCAATGGTCCCGGATATGTAAAAATAAAAAAAATAATATATTGTATACAGAAGCTTTACCTATACCTATATATAAATAAATAAATACTGAAATGAAATAAAATGTTTATTTTTGTACGTAGATCTTAGACACTTTTACAAGTCAACTTTTTGTTCAACATTTAATACTAGTGATGCCCGCACTTCCTAGCTGACTTATCCCCGAGAAGAAATGCCATTACAAACTCAGAGGTCATGGTCTCTTTTAAAGTCCAAACATTAGGTCCTATACCTATACATTAGGTCCTATACCTATTATTAAGATTTGTGAAACTAAAAGTGCTATTGCAACTTTGAATTGCCTGTCCCGACAGACAGCACGCATGCAACCAGTCATCGTGTAGCTCAACCCTATTTCGGCGAGCTCAACGACCCACCGGCGGTAAATAATTTGATATGAAATGAAAAAAAAACCATTAAGTGCATTCGATTTAAATTACCTAATGTTAGTAGCGAATGTGGCAACATATTGAATGCAGAAAACTTGAATTTACGTTTTTCCTGGGAATCACGCTATTGTCAGAGATCGGAATAGGTAGAGCTGTTTTATGTACTTGCCATAGGATAGAATAATATGGATATCCCCCGAGTCCCGGGATTTGGTTTTTAAATAGTAAAATCATAAAAAAACTATTCTCGCCTTCGGGACTAATGAAAGATTACACTTCCTTTCTGACGGGTAAATATAAGAAGGACGGGATTAAGGATAGTATAATAAATAGATAAACTTGATTCATTAAACCACATATATTTTTTACGTAACAATTTCTTATTCAAGAATCAACAATCATTTAAACATTTTTATTCTGAAGTTGTACACAAACATATTACCATACAAATTATTTGTTCCTCAGAAAATCAAAACATTATCAAATAGAACAATTTGTATTTACAATAAAATCCAAACGCTTCAACAATAATTCACTTATATAAACAAAAAATGTCATTGGTCTGGTTCGTCTTCCGCTTCACTAGAAGACTGAGTATGACCAGAGTTAAAATAAATCACCATTATTTTTTCTAAATTATCTAATTTTAATCTATTTCTTTTTACATCTAACACCCATTTATATGTGGAAAACGAGCGTTCCACATCTGTTGATGTTAGTGAAGCGAATTTATATGACAAAATTTCGTCATTCACATCATTTTTCGATAATTTTCCTTCATATTCTTTGAGGATGTCAATGTCAGGATTCCTATCCATAACTTTTTCAATTTTGTATTTTATTCTATCAGAATTACATTCATTTAAAGCAGCTCTGACTTGATCAAAAGCCAAAAACGTGTCACTTAATGCTAAATTTTGTTTCTGCAACTCTTTTAATGAAAATAAAATAATCGTATAATCATTTTCTATATATACTTATTGATTCCGTAGATTTTCCGTTTCCAGAATATTTTTCGCATTACGTATTGCCATTGAATCAGAGCTGTTTAATCTAGAAATAACATTTATTATTTCTTCATAATATTTTGCATAATACGATGCAGCTTCGAGCCAAGTGCCCCATCTAGTTATTACGGGTTGTGGGGGAAGAGGTAAGTTAGGATAGGTATCTTTCAATACTTTTATTCTGCGAGAGGCTTTTAAAAATATTTTTTTCACATTGGATATTAGCATATCTACATCATGTTACTCTAACCGTATCTGTTCTGATACGCGATGAAGAGCGTGTGCCAAACAGGTGACATGTTTTAATTGAGGTAAAAAAAAAACATTTTTGGCCCGCAGACAACATGTATGCAACATTATCAGTACATAATATTAACACATTATCAACTTTTCTTTCAAAGTTGTCTTGCCAAATATTTTCCAAACACTATTACAAAATTTGAAATAGTTTGGCCACTAACCACCTCGAGCATTTTACAGGCAATTAAATAAGGTCGACCAGAAAAGTTTTCATTTAATGGCTTTACTAAGAAATGCACAATATAACGACCTAAGAAGTCAGTTGTCTCATCTAACGATATCCAAAGTTTCTCATCTTTAACGTTTTCATAGATGGAGGCAATTTTATTTTTATAAAATTTGTCCAAATACACCTTTCGTAATAGCGATTCGTCAGGCACTTTTTTGTTATTGCAATTACAACAACAAACAATGCAAATGCAAGCAATGTATTTTTGAAAAAAATCTTTGATGACATTATTTTTTATTTGCGACCAGGGGATGTTACAAAGAATTAAAAACTGAATAAGGTCAAATAAAATTCTTCTTGAGGCTGTTTGTATGTTCCTCGATGTTGAGCACCTTCAATATGTCGATTAACATTCGATTTTTTTACTAATAAATGGCTTTCACACTTGGTGCAGTAAATAGTACAGCTGGCAGCGTCAAAAATCAGCTCAGGATAGTCACGTATCCACTTCTGAACTGTTTCAGGCTTGACAGAACTTGACACCATGTTGAAGTACTTCACCTGAATCAAAATGTCGTTAAATTAGAAATGCTGAGTAGAGTCACCTCGACACTTAGTGTTCGAAAAACAAATCTAGTAAAATATATATAATCCCAGAGCAAGTTTGAAAATGCAAAGTCAATCAAAAGTTTTTAATTTACGCTAAGAGAGGGTACGGTTAATCGCACACAAGTAGTACACTCAGTACAGTTCAATGATAGTTCATATGTGCACGAACTGCAAACATGTTAGTCTATGACTCCTGTACTTTACCGTATAGCTAATTAATACATTCTATTAATAAGTTTCTAAGTTATTTTGACACGTGCGTGACATACTTTAAAGTCAAGAAAATACTAGATTGGAATACATTAGTATTAATAAAGTTTGCTAACAAGAAAAGGTTTTGCGTTTAGTGCGAATAACACTGTACTTTACTTTTTGTATTTAAAATGTTTTTTATTGGATCGACTTAGGACAAGCTTTTCGCTAAGCCCAAACAATATTTTTTTCTAATATGTCAAGGTAGAATAAGATTAATACATTTACTTAAAAAATAGAACTTACCACATCAGTATCCAATAAAATAACTCCAAACGTCCAATCCGATAAGGTCAAATCAGAGTCCGTAAATGCTAGCCAAAATCGTAGTAGCAAGAAGGTTCCAGAATCCAGTAAATAAGCCAGGGTCAGAAAATATTCACCACACAACAAAACACAACAGGAAGCAAACAAGCGCACTCTAAGAACCGAAGTAATCGAGTGAGACAACAAGTTACTGTTTGTAAAGAATTGAATTCTAGTGGCGCAGAAAGAGACACAAACAGGTGCGTCACTCTAGCGACAGAAACACCCCGCTATTGTTTTCTTTTGTTTCCATAATGCGGCGACATTACGCGTCTCAACAAAGCGGCAACGTCGCGCGCTTGGCAAAAAGTTTTATAGCGTGCTGTTGACGTAAAATTTACAACGTCGCTCATGCGCTTATTGGCTTACATAAACCATTTTTATACATATTGACAAAAATAATGAAATTCAATAAAATCCCGTAGTATCAGTCGGAATCCCGTGGAATATCCATATTAACATCAATGTTTGTGGTCAATGAACCTAAATAGCTCTACCTATTCCGATCACTGGCTATAATTATAGACGAGAAATTACAACGGGCACCTCATACTTTAAACATCTCTTGCTGGGTGGCTAAGCTCGGCCGCTTATGCTGTAAGAAAGATAAGACAGGTAGTAGATGTAGAAACCGCGCGTTTGTTTTATTATAGCTACTTCCACAGCATTATGTCCTATGGCATTTTACTGTGGGGTCGGGCTACTGACATTGAATCCATCTTTATTGTGCAAAAGAGAGCTATCAGAGTCATTTATAATTTATGTCGCCGCGAATCTGTCAGCGAACTATTGATAATAGTAGCTTGCCAATTCATTTATGAAAATATTATGTATGTACGAAAAAATCTACATCTTTTGGGTAAAATAAGTGCAATAAATATAAAATAGATCAACCATTTTTCAGATTATCTAAAGTACATACATCTTTTAACAAAAACTGAACTGATTCTCTTCACGAAAAAGAGGAAATTGCCGATACTACAACTACCACGATTCTATGGAACTACTCTAAAAGCCTATCAACTGAAACCAAATACCTGGGCATCTTTTTGGACAAACAGCTGAATTGGGCGAAACATACCAACTACATCGATAGAAAAGCCAGCATATCCCTGTAGCAGGGCAAGCTACTCTGCTGCTCGGAAGGAATTGGGGGATCAGCCACAAGGTCACTTACTGGCTATACACCACAGTCATCCGACCAATTATCACATACGGCTCACTAGTCTGGTGGCCCAGGATAGACCTGAGCACAACCCAAAGAGATCTCGAAAAACTTCAGCGGTTCGCCCAACACAGCTGTATGAGAACTACACCCACCGCCGCCCTACAGGCAATGCTGGGTGTGTCGCCTCTACACCACATCGTGCGAGAGGCAGCGGCCATGACCGCCTTTGGGCTCAATATAACAGGAACCCTGAACAATGACTCCAGGGTCGAGCACATAAGTGTAAAGGAGGATGCGATCAAACGACAACCAGTGATGGCATCACCCTGCGACAGAGCTCCGAAGCTGCACTATCTCTAAAAATATTACAACATAATACTCAGAGAAGAACAGAGTGACTTATACTCAGGCCCAAAGGAGATGAGAGTATACACCGACGGATCAAAGACCGACTCAGGAACCGGGGTCGGAGTTTTGTTACATGAACTTAACGTAAATATATCCAGCCCGCTGAGTTCAACACCGTCTACAAAGCAGAATGTGTGGGCATTTTACAAGCGGCTTACGCCATAGAAGCCTTCTGGCTTCTGTAGTTACGGACACCAACATCTCTACGCATACTATCCGACGGCGCCTCAGTTATCTAATCCTTAGGGAAATAAATTATTACCTCGAAACTAATACTAGAATGTCACAACGCACTAGAACGAGTGACGGTATCTAACCGCAATACAGTGACACTGCACTGGATAAAAGGACATAGCGGATCACTAGGTAACGACGCAGCTGACGAACTAACTAGGAGAGCATCCAGCATGTCTGTCTGTGGACCCGAACCAATCTTACCCATCCCCTTCAATCAGCTACGCAGGTGGCTACAGGAGTTCACCCACACACAAGCGGAGAGTTGGTGGTCCTCGAGACAGGCTGCAGGTAGTCTAAATAGGCCATGCCTAGATGGTAGGTTAACCAGGCGTTTACTACGCCTGGACAGGAACAACCTGCGCCTGATGACGGGGACTATCACAGGGCACTGCTCACTAAACAAACTCGTCCACGCAATAGGAAAAACGGACAGTCCTCTGTGCGGGCAACCAGGCATCACCCAGATTAGAACAGAAACACTCGGGGCACCCGGATCTTTCACAGGTGTTCTGTACAGACCTGCGGGGCAATTGCGTAACACACTTACAGTAAAAATCAGTTTCATTTTAACAGTTCAACAACATTCATTACGTTATTTACATTGTTGAGCAGACAAATTATTCGAACATAATGAAGCAATGGGTTAGCAATTTGCTTCCAAATCATTCAGCTTGTGATTCATAGTGTGTTACGCAATTAGGGTGCAGGAAACCTAATCCACTTCTGGAGAGAGGTGGGCTGGTTGGAATAACCACCGACGGCCGCCATGGCCCACGCACAATGGTCCACCTGAAGGACTACGGAAACTAAATCTCTAACATATACCTCTTTAATGGGGTACTGTGTTAAATCATCATCTGCCTAGCCTTTTCCCAACTATATTGGGGTCGGCTTCCAGTCTAACCGGATGCAGCTGAATACCAGTATTTTACATGGAGCGACTGCCTATCTGACCTCCACAACCCAGTTACTGGGTAACACGATACCCCTTGGTAAGACTGGTTGTCAGGACTTTCGGGCTTCTGACGACCCGTAACGACTGTCAAAGATCCACGAATGACAGCCGGGACCAACGGCTTAACGTGCTTTCCGAGGCACGGAGGAGTCTCGGTATGTAAAGATGGTCACCCATCCACGGACCAACCCCGGCAAGCGTAGCTTAACCTGATGGATCGACCCATGCGGCTGTTATTACTTAGCCACGAGCTCCACCAAAATACCTTGATTCTGTGATTACTTTAACTCGTAATATCGTATACTTTTACAATGTTTGTAAATATGTGAGCATCATGTACCTCTCACATAATTAAGTTTTATCTGTCATTGCACACTGTCAGGATCACTCGTATGTCTGTCTGTCTGTCCGTCTGTCACAGCCAATTTGCTCCGAATCTAATGGACCGATTAATGTTGAAATTTGGTACTTACGTACATATGAATTTCTGTGAAAATAACTCAGATGTGTAACGTAAATAAATGAATTTTGAATATGGGGGTCACTTTTAGGAGGCAAATAAGAAAATTTAAAAAATAAGTTTTGCAAACTGTATCGTGCGGCATAACAAATGAAAGGGTTTACTGTGAGGCTCTCTAATATATTTTTTTTATAATTTTAAAATACTTAAATAGTTGTAAAGTGAGAAAGAAGTTCGTTAGAAAGTAGGTAGATGAAAATTGACCCTTATCTCCGTTACGGCTGAGCCTAAAATTTGGAAAAAAAATCAGAGAATATACCTACTTAATATATATATATATATATATACTACTTTACCTACATAAAGATTACAGGAAAATTGATAACAAATCTATGGTCTTAAAATAACATGATAAATCGCTCAATATTGTGCGTACAATCTTACATTTCCCAACTTGATTGGGGTCGGCTTCCAGTCTAACAGGATGCAGCTGAATACCAGTATTTTTACATGGAGCGACTGCCTATCTGACCTCCATAACCCAGTTACTGGGTAATACGATACCCATGATGCGTGGTATAATACTTTTATTCTAGGTCGCCTTCACAATATTATATAGGATCGCCTTCACAATATTATAATTATTTATTTAATGTATACAAAATATTGTAAAACTTTTTAAAGAGTAACGGTGGAGTTTCTTGCCATTCTTCTCCATACGAAACTACCTTTTGGAAGGGGCGACTAGAATCAATTCTATTTATTTTTGTAATTTTGACGTTCAATAGTGCCATTTAAATGCCTATTGGAAATAAATGATTTGACTTTGACCGTCACACGACGCTACCAGTTCTGCAGGACATTTGTGTAGGCCACATAAAAAGTACTCGAAACCACCAGACAGTTACATAAATTAAGTCACGTATTCTATCTAGCCTGTCAGGTACATGCATATTAGGCTCAATTTATCTAGAAAACGTAAATAAACTATTTAGGGTAATATGAATAGTTGCTCTCATGCATGACACAGACATTGTCCATTCAGGGCCCTTTCATTAGATTCTAATGTATATACACTTCTGGACACAACTATTGGCCCACCTTGTATTTTCAGTTTCGTTTGGTCCTAGCTAAAATTTTATATTAGGTCGAGCAAAAAGTTTTTATGCAGTTTTGAACCTGGCACATTCACAATTTCATTCAATAGTCTTTTTTTGAATTTCGAACACAGAATTTAAAGAAACAAAAGACAATTTGGAGCCTGTTTGTTGATATCAAACAATCGAATACTAAGAAAACTTGGTTTTATTGGTTTACTTGGATTTAATTCTTGAAAAAGTGATTGATATCTTTGTTTTTGCAACAAACATTACTTATTCTTAACATTAAGGTGAGGTTCTATCAATAATCTATGGATACTTCACCTGAAGTCACCGCCCAAGCTGTGGCACTTATTCAGGCCGGACACAGCCAAAGAAACGTGAGTGCTCAACTTAATTTAAGTCGATCTGCGGTCCGAAATGTTTATCGGAGGTACCTAGAGACTGGCGGCTTTGTTCGTCGCCAAGGAAGGCCACGATCTCGGGTCACAACTGAAAGGCAGGATCGATTCATCGTGACGACCAGCTTGAGAAATCGTCACCTTACCTCCATTGAGATACAAAACCAACTTCGCGACTTCCACGGAGTATCTGTGAGCGCTCGAACTGTTCGGAGAAGGTTAAAAGAACGCGATATGGTACCACACAAGCCAGCTAATGGGCCCAAACTAACGCGAGCCCACCGAACAGCGCGCCTTCATTTCGCACGCAGTCATTTAAATTGGACACAGCAAGATTGGAGCCGTGTACTCTTTTCTGATGAGTCTAAAATTGTGTTACATGGCAATGATGGAAGGAAGAAGGTCTACCGACGTAAGGGAGAGCGTTTCGCACAATGCTGCTTTGAAGAGAGGGTTGCTTATGGCGGTGGCTCATGGACTGTCTGGGGCGGTATATCCGCGAGCGGCAAAACTCAACTTGAGGTTGTTACAGGACCACGGCTGTCAACATTAAATGCTGAAAGGTACATTCGTGAGTGCTTAGAACCTCACGTGATACCATACGCGGACTATGTGGGCCCAAATTTCCTTTTTATGCATGATAATGCAAGAGCCCATGCGGCCGGCATCGTCAGGGAATATCTTCGGGATGTGAACATCACAGTTATGGACTGGCCAGCCAGAAGCCCAGACATGAACCCCATTGAGCACATGTGGGACGAGCTAAAAATACGTGTTAGGGCTCGTCAGCCAGTTGCCCAGACGATGCAGGAGTTGAAAACTGCCATAGAAGAGGAATGGGAGATGATCCCTCAAAATTTCATAGAGCGGTTGATAAACTCTATGCCTAATCGTATGAGAGCTGTGGTAGATGCCCATGGAGGCAACACGCGTTATTAAATTAAACCTTTATTTGATAAAACATGTTTTTTATTCAAAAATCAATTGCCTTTAACAAGGCGCATATCCGACTTGTAAGGCGTAGCTCCATGTCGTATGGTATTCTGAATTCAAATTTAAAACAATACGATCGAAAAAGATGGTAAAATGTATCAGGTTTAAAACTGCATCAACAGTTTTTGTTCAATCTAGCAATCATATTTCGGTAGGGGCCATCGAAACCTAAACTCTAAGGTGGGCCAATAGATGTGTCCAGAAGTGTATTATATTAAAAAAAACAAATAAAAGTTGTCTACGCATCGCGGGTTCTATTCGGAACGTGACCAGGATTTTTAAGTTCAAAATGGCCGCGAGTCCACTGTCAGGGCGGTCGAAAGTCTTTAATGTCGCAGTAAATCAATCAAATAACTACGGTCCGATGTATAGGAGGTAAAATGTAATGTTCCACACGGTACCACAACGTGGGTAGGTAGTAGGTATAGTCACGAATAGTCAGGTAAATTACTGTTTAAGCAAACTGACACCCTACGTCAATTTGCCATGCTAAGGCTACTTTCCGAATTACACCGTAATCGCTCACAGCGCTTACATAAATAATTTGCGTTCCGATTTAGATATCACGATTATGACAGCTGAGAACTGTCATTAATACTCATGGTTGGATTACAGTATTTCTTTGTGTATACATTACAAATTTCTTCTTCTTCTTTGGTTAGGTGGCGACTGTAGCCAGAAGCACAATTTCGAAAATGCCACGTTAGTTTTAAAGGTATGTTGCGACTTAAAACAAAACAGAACAACTGTCATTTTTGACAGCACTCACGGTGATAACAATATAGGGCATGGACAGCGTTATCGCACAATAGCGCATGTCATGACGTCATCTATGACGATTCACGGGACATCGTTGTCGCGCTCACGCAAATTCGGAACGGCTGTAAGCACGCTCAAATCGATTACAGCTCAATTCGGAACGTTGCGTAAAATAGTTATTTCATACAACTGTCAAAGAATGACTGTTGTGTTTTGAATAAACTTACGGATAAATTAATCAATATCACCGAAAAGTGTTGTGGCAATAAGAATAAGAAAGTAGTGTATGTTTACGACCCATCATGTCAATTTGCTTAACGAATTTTCCTGATTTTACTTGCGTACCAACTGTTCAAGACAATATAAAGTTACTTGCGCCTGTGATAAATTATTATCGTCAGGCTAACTTAAATACCTACGGCTTAATTACGGGTATCTTATGGTATTAAACTAAGGACATCCATATATCACAAACCGGCTAAACTATGTTTAAATAGTCCTGGGCAAGTTTGTGTCTTAAAACCTGTTTTCGAGTATGACTCTGATATAAATACGACGCAAAAAATTTAATTACCTAGACACGTCCTAATATGTCCCTTAATCATGTCAAGTTAGCATATAGTCTGCGAACAATATAACAATTGGGTTCACCGGATTTCGATATATCTCTCTGACATGCGGGCTTGCATTTTTAACTGCCGATAGTGCCAATACAACATACTGACTTCGTTGTCTATGGTTGTGAATAAAAAAAAGGTGTTCAAACAAACCCTTTCGGATACTAGCACATTTTATAGATGGTTTTTCAGTGCTATGGGACGAGCTGAAGTACATTGTAATAGTTTTATTGATGAAAAGTGTGCTACAATTTCGAATTTTAGTGACGAAGTCTACCATTTGGCCATAAATGGTTTTTTCTACTTGACATTGAGAGTACTTACTTGCTAATACTTCCACAGAATAGGTAGGTATGACACGATGGGAAGAAACTGCAAATGCACTAGGTACTTATTACATCATAATAGAATCCTTTCTTTAATGCATTCTAGTTCCTACTCTCGTCTCTAAGACGATAATCACGTTAGGTTAGCATTAAATAATAATAAAGTTATGACATCGCCGCGTTGATAGTAAATAAGTAAGTCTGGTCACAGTATAATAAATTTACAGTAATACATCTTCATAGAAAAGGGCCAAAACGACGCGCTTCGAGAAATCTCAGTGTGCACAGTAGTGTCGAGTGCGCGGCAGTTACGCACGGACGCGGAAGGTGTGACATTTATGAACGTGAAATATGGCACGAAGTTATCGACTGTATTGTTCAGTGTATGGCTGTTTGAATTCATCAATATAGAAACCAGAAATAATATCATTTTCTAAATTACAAACTTAGGCGGCAAGGTAAGCCTATAACAATAACAATAATTTTAGTTTTTATTAATTTCTGTGTTATGTAGGTAGTTGTATATTTATTGAAACATAGCGAGCATAACGTCCTTGACAGGTACTTAGTAATAATATAATAATAATAATAATAAATGAAAAAGCTTATAGAAGTCACGACAGAATTTAGCCAAGATATAAATATGAAATTTGGGTTGGATAAGTGCAAAACATTACATATCATAAGAGGTAAAATCAAACCTGGCAGCTATACAGTTAACGACACGGACACAATTGCAACAATGGAACCAACAGATCTATACAAATATTTAGGATACAAATAACTTAAGGGACTCGACCACACAGCAATTAAACAGACACTAAATACAGAATATCGAAGGAGAATTAACGCAGTTTGCAAAACACAACTATCAGGAAAGCATCTTATTAAAGCCTTGAATACTTTTGCCATACCAATATTGACCTACTCATTCGGAGTAATTAAGTGGTCAAAAACTGACATAGAACAGTTAGAGAGGACCACGCGCACAATACTCTCAAAACACAACAACCTGCACCCTAAATCTGCGATCGAACGACTCACCATCAAAAGACAGAATGGAGGGATAGGCCTAATCGACATCCATCACCTTTGGCAGAAACAAATCACTAGGCTAAAAACATTCTTTTATTCTAAATCTCGCTCTAGTGACATACACAAATATATCTCTCTAAATGATTTTTAACTATACCACACTTAACTTAAATGAACAAAATATACAAGACACAGATAACACTGACCCACAGAACCAAAAAATTGAAAAATGGAAGAAGAAAGTCCTTCACGGTAGACACCCTCATGATTTAGAACAATCCCATATTAACATAGTGGCGTCTAATTAGTGGCTTAAAATAGACAATCTGTTCCCTGAAACAGAAGGCTTCATCATAGCTATACAAGATCAAATCATCAACACCAAAAACTACAGGAAATTTATCATTAAAGACCCTGCCACCACAAGCGATAAATGCCGAAGATGCCACATTCAATCAGAAACCATACAACACATAACTGGAGCATGCACAACCCTCACACAGACAGACTACACTCACAGACACAACCAGGTTGCAAACATCACTCACCAAAAACTAGCACTCAAACATAATCTCATACAAAACTCTAACACTCCTTACTACAAGTACACACCACAAACTATCCTAGAAAATGATACGCACAAAATGTACTACGATCGCGCCATACTTATAGATAGGACTATCCACTATAATAGACCAGACATAACCCTACAGGATAAAATATGAAAAATTACCTACCTTATAGACATTGCAGTTCCTAATACCCATAACCTACAAAAACCATATCAGAAAAAATAAGTAAATTTTGGAAAAATACCTGAATTACAGGTCACCAAGCCCCATGTCTTAGTGGTAGTAAATAAACAGGCAGGTAACATGTATTTCTACTAAACAATTAAAACAAAAAATAAATACCTAAGTGAAAAGAAAAGTAAAAATTGAATAACACAACAAAACACAAGCAGTCTAAGGGTGTGAGGTGAATGGTGGTGAATCTGTAGGTGAATGGAGGTGAATATCTAAGTGAATGGTGCTGAATGTGTAGGTGACTGGAGGTGAATGTGCAGGTGAATGGTGTTGAATGTGTATATGAAACGAGGTGAATGTGTAAGTGAATGGTCCTGAATGACTGGAGGTCAATGGCTTTGAATGTGTAGGTGAATGGTGGTGTATAAGTAGGTCATTATTTGAATACAAGTGTTATTTAATGAAGTGGAGCAATTTCTCAGTGTCATCGTAGGAAAGCGTTTTTAAGAAGTCTGTTACTTTTTCTTACAACTGGGTTTGTGTAGTAGATAACTATTTAGAGACTTATTGATAACATTATAAAGATAATCCCCTAGGTAACAAACGAACTTTTGGGACAGACTTGAACGGAAAAATGTTGTACTGCACACAGTACCCTTTCTTCGTTTATCTTTCACAAGATCAAAATCATAAACTAGCTGCGAGTGCTTTTTGAGGACTGTATGCAGAACGAAAGTTTGTCTTATAGACAGTACATCCCACTTTTTGTATAAGTCGACTGTAGGAAAGCGGAAGGGAAGACCCGCAGCGACCTTAAGTATGGCACGTTGAGCTCTTTCTGCCTCTATCTCAAGGGATCCAACAAAATGGCAATGCCAAGATGTAGAACAGCGTACTGCCATAAAAACACTAGTCGAATGGCAATAAAGATATTTAATAATATACCGAAGGTTATTAGAGAACTCTGAACCAGCTTATTTCAAAAGCATCTCAGAGCATGGCTTATAGAGAATTGTTTTTATAGTATTAATGAATTTATGAATCATAGGACAAAAGGGAAAGTTGCATGACAAGAAAATTAAATTTGACATTTTTATTCTTCGCTATTGACATCTGTTATTTAATTCTATTATGTTATGTATTTCCGTGGTTGTCATTGAAAGTTGACATTTATATAATTTGTAATTTAATTATTTTGACATTTGTAATTTGATAAGTAGACAATTATTGACTTAGTATTTTTTTTTAATTGTAATTTAATTATTTTGATTAATTTGATTATCGTCGTATCATTATTATTGTAACATTTGCATGCCGGATTTAGTAGGCGGAATATGAAGAACTTTTGTGTGTTAAAAAATCTGTAAATTACCATATTTCGTGCAAATAAATGAATCAATCAATCAATCAAGTGCGTTTTAGCAGCACCTCCTCAGGTGATGATGCAGTAGTCAATAAGTGACTGCCGCAAGGCATAGTAGACCCTCTTGATGGTACGACGGTCGGCTACGTGTTTCAGACCATTGAATATGAATATGTAAATTAGTTTGCGCAATCTAGTTACCAGAACGTCTATATGTGGTTTAAAGCTGAGGAGTTGGTCTAATGCAACTCTAAGGTATTTAATTTTATCTGTCCTTTGAAGAGGAGGACATACGCACGGCTGTTAGGTTGACCAACACTTGTGGGCCGTTATTGAAAGTGAACGTGTGGGTAACACATTCGATCGAAGTGCAAATGTCACGTATTTGGTTTTTGTTACACTCAATGTAACAAAAACCAAATAATGTGAACCAAACGGAATAATGTGCTGACTCTCAAAGTCAGCACATTATTCCGTAACCAAGCAACAACCCCGTTAAGCCCCTCCTGGGCCACACCAAAGACCCCATCCCAGCTATCACCACTAAAGAAGAGGGCAATGTCATCGGCAAATGTAAAGATTTGGCCATTACTAAGGTGAAGCTGACACAGATCGTCGATGTAGATCAAGAAGAGAGTCGGTCCGAGTATACTGCCCTGAGGCACTTCAAAGGTCACTGGCTCTTCGATACTCACAATACCATCAATTTTAACCTGCTGCTTCCGGTTAGATAGAAAGTTCCGGAATAATTTTAGGGGAAGACCTCGTACTCCCATATTTTCCATTTTGTGCAATAAGTGTGGGACAGAAACCGTGTCGAAGGCTTTTACCAAGTCCAGAAACAGCGTCAGGCACTTTTTCTTCTTATCCAAGGTCATTATCACCGAGCTAACCAATTCATGAACCGCGTCATTGGAAGATTTACCTTGCCGGAACCCAAACTGGGAAGATGAAAGAAGGTTGTTAATCTCGAGGAACCTAATCAGCCGGTCATCCATTAGCCGTTCCAGAACAAATGATTTGGTGTAAAATGCAATTTTTATCTAAGTACATAAAATTTCCCTTACGTTAAGAAAATGTATTTCGATAAGGATTTAACATTACCTAATTAAATTACCCTAGACAAATTAACATATTTTTTCGAACAACTGTGTCATACATATTTCATCAATTTGTGAATTAACCTGAGCATTTAGTTATGTATATGATAAATATCATCGCGGACTTTTTCTAGGCCTATTTATATAACTTTTCTATAGAAAGTAAATTATTTTATAAGCCGAATAAATGGATAATATCTATTTTCGGTGGCACTTTGCATCCACTATAAGCCGCCATGTTGGATTTTGGCGACGTCATGTAGCCTATGACCCGCGGAACAGTTTATCAAAATATAATGAGTAGTATAAGAGTTTGAGTAAACAGATGAACGTACATACATACATACATACATGGCTGTTAAAATCATACCCTCTTTTGGCTTTGCCGTAGAAAACTTACAATATTTACTTTAACACTTTTAAGAAAAATAAAGGAAAGAAAAGAAAAAATCAAGAAAAAATACATAATAATGAGATAATACGACAATTTATTATAGCATGATTAATACTTACGTCATCCAAGAGACACAGACAGTGGGCAACCTAGTGCGTGGCCGACTACCGAGCGGACGTAGGTAATTATTACAAGGTTACTACCGAGACATAATACTATTACTTTATTATACTGTGGTCTGGTAATCCGTAATTAATAAATTGTTAGGTGCGCTTGCAGCCTTATTTAGAGCAGCAATATTAATCTGTAGCATAATGTAAATGAAAGAAGCAGTAGTATGTCTCGGCAGTGAACTTGAAATTATTACCTACAACCGCTCGGAAGATAAACGCACAAGGGTTGCCCACTGACTGTCTCTTGGGTGACGTAGGTGACGTAATGCATTAAATTGCCATTTAATATCTTTTAATTTTTTTTCTTGAATTTTTTCTTTCCTTTTTTGATATTTTCTTTTTCTTTTTTTGAAATTATTTTTTGTTAAAATGTATTACTGCAAATCTTGTATAATTATTTTAATTTTTTCCAGACTAAGGCAAAGCCAAAGGAGGGTATGATTTTGACAGGCTATGTATGTAGGTACGAGTATGTACGTTAATCTATTCCTTCATAACTCCTAAACTACTCATCGTATTTTGATAAACGAGGTATTTTTGGAAGTAAGTACCACGATGTTTTAGGCTATAGACATCTCAAAAATTCCAACATGGCAGCTTATAGCAGATGCAGTGTCACCGAAAAAAATATTACTTAGCGGCTTTTTTCGCAATTTCAGGTTTGGTCCCATAGTAAAAGCTGTTCAGAATTATGAGTACAATGATCCCTTAAAAGATTGTGCGCTAATTCCGGGACATGTTGTATATTAAAAAATATACAACCACCTACATAACACAGAAATAAATAAAAACTAAAATAATTGATAATTGATTGATAACAATTGATTGATTAATGAATTGACCCTAACGTCAGGGTTCTTACACTGAACAATACAGTCGATAACTTCGTGCCATATTTCACGTAAATAAATGTCGCACCTTCCGCGTCCGCACATAACTGCCGCGCACCTCGAGACTGTTGTAAACTGTGCACACTGAGATTTCGAAGCGCGCCGTTTTGGGAGTTTTATACAAGGTGGAACAGGACGATTGACATTCCTTTAAACCACGTAAACGTATGTTCTTTACCGGTATACAAAAAATCATTCAAATCCAATGAATACTTTAGCCACAGGTAACTATTTTTCATTTTCTTATTTTTCAACATAATGATGATTTCTAAGACCGTAATAGGTAAACATTGCCGCTGCCGTGCCCCGCACCCCGCACCGCTTCGTTGGTCAGTGACTTCGTTGATAAAGCGTGTTTACTTTTTATGCAGTTGATTCTGCTGTTTATTTTGATTGATAACTGCAATTTTTATATTTTTCATTAACTAGTCATCTTCGTGTTTTAAAATGTTTCGATGGACTAGTACTGTGCTCGTTTTAATTTAATGTCGTACGTCCAGTTCCACATTGTATGAAGATAAAATAATGTAACTTTTTATTCTGTGTCCGCAGGTAGGTAATCAATGTAGGTAGTGCGATTGAGATGCCTATGTGGGTAGATATACCGAATCGGTTTAATGCAGTTTGAGATACCTTATCAGGGTCTTCAAAACTTCACAGACGTTATGAGCAGTGATAGGAATAGGTAGTGCTAATTTGCCTAAACTTCGAGGAAGGAAGTAGCATAGAGTGGATAATACCTCCTCTAAAATCCCGGAATAATTTTAATGACGTTTAAATCCCGGGATTTAAAAACCCACGATTTTTTTATCGGACTTTATTTGTAGTTACAAATTATTGATTTGAAAAATCATAACATTTTTTAGGGTTACACACACACACACATTTATACATGTAATTTTTATGGTGTACATAGTAAAGAGTATTCTATCCATCTATAAATCCATCTATCCATCTACTCCATGTTACTTCCTTCCTCGAAGTTTAGGCAAATTAGCACTACCTATTCCTATCACTGGTTATGAGTTTAGAAAATGAAGAGTTCGGAAAATCAATTTTTTTTTGTTTTATCGTTGTGTTTCGCATACTGCTCGCAGAACAGATGGCCGATGGGGCCGATAGGTTCTGGAGTGGCGACCGCGTACCGGAAGAGGTTGGAAGGCCTCCCACAAAGTGGACCGATGACCTTGTGAAGGCCGCAGGAATCCGCTGGATGCAAGAAGCACAGAACCGGTCGAAGTAGCAGTGCTTGGTTTTTGTCTAGCAGTGGACGTCTTTCGGCTGAAATGATTATGATGATGTATATGTCGCCAGCCATTTTTTTTTCTGAAGTAGTTGTATAAGTGCCTACCATCCCAAATATTTTCGAGTTCTACCATTCAGGTCCGTCCGCTGATCCGACCAAAATCCGTACCGGAGTGGCCGTTACGGCCTCAAGATACGACGGCGACGGCCTGATCAATTTCTACCTATTATTGGAAGCAAATTGACGAAACTAGACAGTGTATGCATTCAATCAGACCGATCGAATGAGATTTCTTTGTCGATATTGGTCTCTCGGGGCCTGCATGTACCTACCTATAACAGTAGCCTTTACGATTTGTGTATTCACTCTCAGCTTATCAAAGTCTTCAGTGGGATGTTCCTTTGAAGCTGCCCTGCTGCACTGGGCTACTGTGTAGTACACTTTTGTTATGTCGTTACAAGTATTTTACAAAGAGGATACAATCCTTTCAGTTCTTTGTTGACTACAGTTCGGCGAGCAACAGGTATGGCCGTGTAGGAACTGAGAGCGAATGAACGAGCCGAGAATACGATTTTATCAAACATTTTTCAAATACGAATCCCCATTTCGTTATAATTTGTATCGAATGTACCAAATCTACAATTCTAATCCCCCCTCATTAATGTGTTCAGATTGTAATAGCAATTACAATGTCTTTTGCTAATCACCTGATTCTCGTCCCCATAAAAGCCGATTTATGTGTTAATTAAAGATTTTATTTTATCGTGTTCCTGAAGTAATTTCGGATTTAATGTTAATTGGGCCCTTGACTTATTTTATTGTACCTACACTAATATTATAAAGCTGAAGAGTTTGTTTGTTTCGTTGGTTGAACGCGCTAATCTCAGGAACTGATGGTTCGAATTGAAAAATACATCCAATAGGAGCGGAGCATCAATGAAAAATATTGCAAAAACGGGGAAAATTTATTCCTTTTGAGAGCTTCCGTTGCGTGCGCTGCGTAAACGGTTAAAGTTACGTAACAATCATGTATGACGGAATTTTTCCTCTTAAAATCTTTTAAGGTTGGCTCACTATAACTTTTTTAATGGTAATCAATTTTATTATAAAATAATGCAGTAATTACGAAGGTGTTTTTTATAAACATGGTATTAATCTTTATCCAAATAATTAGTTTCATAATCAAGGTTGATTAAGTACGTGTAAATTTCATTTAAATTATTCGAATCGGACCTTTCCTTTAGAAATTACGACGGGTATAAAAATTCTTAAAGTAAGAAAAATGTGCTTAGTCTATTAGTTACCTACATTTTATTTTTTATTGATTGTTTGAACGCGCTAATCTCTGACACTACCAGTCGGATTTGAAAAATTCTTTTTGCATTTTATAGCCCAATTCTTGATGAAGGCTATAGGTTATTTACCATTACGCTAGGACTCTACAAAGCCGAGCAAAAAGAAAAAAAGTAAGAAAGAGCGCTAAGCGAAAACGAAGTAACAGCGCGGGCAGGCGATGCGATGCGACGGGGTGGGTTGGAGGAACAAGAAATTTCACGCGGACTAAGACGCGGGCAGAAGCTTGTCAATAATATAGGAGAAAAAGGAACCGTTGAAATTCACGAAAATATAGAGAGTATTATAATTGTAATAACAAAAGAAACAAAACAATACCAATATGACTTTATTACTTAAATATGTACTTTTTAAAATTAAAACTGCAATTAAACGGTCTTTACCAACCTTTTTTAACCCCCGACAGAGGAGTGTTTGTATCTGTCTGTAGCAGCGTAGCTCCCAAACGACTGAACCGATTTAGATTTTATTGGTATTGTTTGAAAGGCGACTTGATCAAGAGTGTTCGTTCTTAGCTATGATTCAACAAAATCTATTCAGCCGTTTAAAGATTATCAGCTCTTTCCTAGTTGATGAATGGATGTGAGCATCTTCCACAGGGCTGATCAAGTCGAAATTTAGTATTCTGTTACTTCAATGATATTAGAATAACATAAAAGGTAACCTTGAACTGATGCTGCAACATTGCCTGGAATTTGCAAGATACCCAACTCCCTCACCATCTTACAGCAGAGGTATCATGTTTGGGATGAATAGGTTATAGACAGATGTTAATCAGGGTCTAATGATAGAGTAGCAATAAATGAATGTAAAGTAACTAACTTTAGTGTAGAAAAAATACGTACAGCTGCGCAGATTTAAGCGGGCCACGTGTCGATCGTAGCGTGTCTACTTGTAATAAGTAGGTATATAAAGTTTAAAAAGCAGGAAATAAAAGTTAAATTAAAATTTTTAAAAACCCCCGACACAAACAAAATCCTTTAAACAGTAATAAAATAAAATGTATTGTAAATAATTGTGTGTGTAATTGTGTATGCTAGGTCTAGGCTATGCCTGGTCTATTTGGCGTTTTCATTAGCCGTCCCCCGACGCTACGACGACGCTTGGATCAAAATATTACCACAGATTTTCTACAACTTAAATATAATAAACTTAAAGGGCCAATACATTTTATTATATTACTTTTTAATGATTTTCGTTTCGTCGGGAGTTTTTAAATTTAAAATTTATTTTTTTAGTGATGCAACTGTCCTAAAATTTATACAAATAAAATGTTGAAAATGAACATGGTGTATTCCGTAAAATACAGTATGATAAAATTCTTTGCGGCGATTTCGTGGTGCATTTATAAATTATTAAGTAGATAGATAGACGTACAGAACACAAACTCTGGTAGTAACAAAAGTACAGTCGAATGAACGCTTCCTTATCGTCGCAACGAGAGCGAACTTCGAACCTAAACTCTGATTTATATTCACTCGGCGTACTGGCACCAGTTTCTGCACCTCAGCTGGCACTCGTTCCATCCAGGGCTGCCAGGATCCACGAAACTATTACCTACTTTATTAACAACTCAAGGGACATTCCGTAAATTCCTACCTTAGCAAGAACCGACCTAGTATCAAGACTGTCGATATTTTAATAAATCTAAGTAGAGCAGTCTCTTTGTTATTCAGATCGCGGACTCCTTTTTAGACATTTATTTTAACAAAGCTGTGGTAAAATGAACATTTTTTTTTGTACGAAGCGTAGCGTACCAATATACTGTTAATTTATTATTATAATAATAAAATTCGGCCAAGTGCGTATCGACCACGCAAAATGAAGGGTGCCGTAGTTGGGATGAATTTATCCCAAGAACAAACTTAACATTGTAGTTGAAAAACATGTTCTCTCATACATTCCAACTGCAAATGTAAGTTGGTCGACTATTACTTAGCTGTGATAGTTTTTCTTTTAACTTCGTTGTAGGTATATACTACTACCTCTCGATATATGATACACGAAAACACAAAAAATACACACAACAAATTTGAAATAAATAAATACACAAAAATATATCAAATTTTAAGAAAATGTCTGATAGTCATAGTTTAAATACCAGGAATAAACACAATCTTGCTGTACATCGCACTCGCCTCCACAAAGTAGGCAACTCGTTAATGGGTCAATGTATACGCTTTTACAACAAACTTCATTGACATTCGAAACTTACCCATTAAACGATTTAAAACCTGTATTAAAACCAAACTTTGTAAAAAAGGGTACCTACTATAAAATTTCTGATTATTTAGAACAAAAAAGCTTGGGATTGAGCTGCTCGCTATGCTAAACCTGGTGATAAAACCGTAAACCTTGATATTTTAATTATTATGCAAAATCATTAGTACCTATATAGGTACCATTTTATATACATATTGACATTGTTGAATATTATATACAAAATGACATGAATATTTACTTTGAAAGTACTATATTACTTTAATTATTGTTGCTGTGAGCACTATCATCGGTTATCTATTTTATTTTTCTTTCTCAGTTAGTTTTAATGATGGTTTGGCATTTTTGAGTACTTTTGCGGCCTACCCAAATGCCCTTTCTTTGGTATTGTTCGTCGAGTCGTTGAGCTCCTTAAGTCCCGAGTTGAGCTACACGATTACTGACAAATGCTTGCACTGACTGGACAGGTCAACTCAAATTTGTGTGGTTCTTTCCTCAAAAGACCATTTCAGACACGGATCTACATGGTCCTCACATGATTTGACCAAGATTATGTCTGGACTTTAAAAGAGACTTTGACCCCTGAGTTTGTTTCGCCATTTCTTCTCAGGGGTAGTCAGATAGGAAATTTCGACTCCATCGATCATCCCTTTTCATCTGGGCTTGAGACAAAGTGTAAACAAAGAAAACAATTTTTCTCAAACTTTTATTTCCCTACTTATATATTTAGTTTTTAAGCTACGCTTGCCAGGGTTAGTCCGTGGATGGGTGACCATCTTTACGTACCGAGAATCCTCCGTGCCTCGGAAAGCACGTTAAGCCGTTGGTCCCGGCTGTCATTCGTGGATCTTTGACAGTCGTTACGGGCCGTCAGCAGCCCGAAAGTCTGACAACCAGTCTTACCAAGGGGTATCGTATTACCCATTAACTGGGTTGTGGAGGTCAGATAGGCAGTCGCTCCATGTAAAATACTGGTATTCAGCTGCATCCGGTTAGACTGGAAGCCGACCCCAACATAGTTGGGAAAAGGCTAGGCAGATTGATTGATATATTAGTTTTTATTTCTATTTAATTTAATGTAGGGTTTCCTATTTGTGTATGTAGCAGCTAGCTGTACTGTTCTTATGTTGTATTGTCTGAAAGCTTGATTCCATGATAAAAACAAACTATGCATTTAGTTTCCGTACTTACTTTGTGTAACTTACGTAGTTCACATGGTACAAATAATTGCACAAGTTTTGTTAGAAGGTACAAATATTTGCACAAATTTTGTTAGAAGGTACTTAACTATTAGAATAATAAAACCAAAGATCTCTTATTTAATTATTTATTCGGAGAATTCGGAGGATTCTGAAGAACTGTCACCAACATGAATAACAAAACGGTCAACTACATTATCAATTATGCCATCAATTTTTAGCATCTTTTGCTCTTCTTTTATCACATATGGTCAATGCACTTTTGCACACACTTTTTTCTTTGATTGCTTTTTCTTCGGCAAAGAAAAAGTGCAAGCGTTGCTTGGTCCAGGTTCACTCATGTTTTTAAGCACGAAAACGTCAATATAACAAAAACAAAACAGTCGACAAATAACTTTAAACTTAACAAAACAAGAAACTATTAAGTTTCTTGTTTCGTTTTGTTTGTTTTCATTAGAAAACAACAAAAGTAACAACGGAATAAGAATTCAACGAAAATATTTGGAAAGTGCTGCTTCTCGTATCAACACGTTGATCGATAGTAAAGATGGCGGATATAGCCCGACCACAGAACAGATAATTTCACTACGGAACCCTACAAAACGTGTGTGGTCGGGGGAACCCCTTAGGAACAAAGTTCCTTCTCACGTATGATTTAAAACAAAAACAAAATTTTCGCAGCTGCCATCTTGGATTTACATTTTGACCTCACTATCGACTTTAGCACCCTCAACGCTATGAAAACGTCACCCATGAGGAATATTTTGAAAATTCTCACAGCCTCCATCTTGGATTTACATTTTGACCTCACTATCTGCGTATTGCAGCATAACTCTGCATGTCAAAACTTTTTGGTTCTTTAATGTCAACCTTTTTTCCGTTTGTCATTAATTCTTGTCGATATTTTTTTATCTTTTTATTTCGTGATTCGAATTATTTTTTTCTGACAGATGGGTCCTCATTTTTTTCAGTATGGTGCGTCAGTTGCAAAAAGTTGATCTGTTGATACTGACCCAGTTAGTTGGAAATTTACGTGTAATTTGTGAAATCGCATTGTCTGTGTTTTATAAAAATAGCAAGTTGCTATCCTTGTCGTCCTATCTTTTAATTTCGGAACGTTTCTTTCAAGTACGAATTCATTCTCCATGGTTTGAGTCAGGAGGTTTCATCTTTATTTTCCTGGTACGTATCTTTTAATCGTTTTCCTCAATCGTAAGTTCAGTCTGATCATTCTGGTCTAACCCTAATTCATTTTGTCTTAGGATTAATCAGTTTAGAACAGGCCACCTTTCGGCCTCCAGGTTCTGGCCCAAATAAACGCTTGACATCGTTGGTCAACATGGAGTAATTGGCCGCATCCTGCCGCAAGAGCCACACAACCAAGTGGACCACCCAGCCAGCGCCAACTCCTGAGCCAGAGAGCCAGCTCCTGCAGTCTACGACACCTCGCCGGACGTAATTACGTTGGACAACGATTTTTTACGATATTTTTACATACTAGCTAAGTAACGTAGTTAGTAACTCTCTGCAAATTTTTAATTCGTTCACTATTTTATTTTAAATTTTCAAACCCGTAAAATGCGAGATACCTTGGTTCTCTGATCTTTTTCCCTTTACGGTTTATTTTGGGAGCGTTACCTAATAGCGATTGCAATCGATCTATTAGGACGTTTTTTTTTTCGATATTCGTGTACTTCACCCCATCGGACCAAAGTTCTCTGCTATTTATCTTCTTTTTTTTATAAATCAACCAGCAACTTTTTGATACTTTAAATATTCATTTTTTTTTACTTTTCATACTTAATTCCAATGTTTTTTTCTATTTTTTTTTAATATAACAAAATTAAACGTGTTTCGGCGGAGAAGTGTTTTTCCTTTTATTTTTTTTTCGCTACAGTATGCACCCTAGAAAACTATGAAAACGACACCCATGACGAAATATGAAAAAAAAATTTGCAGCCACTGTCTTGGATTTACATTTTGAGCTCACTAATGGCTTTACCACCCTCGAAAACTATGAAAACGACACCTATGATGACAAATTTTAAAATTTTCACAACTGCCATCTTGGATTTTCATTTTGACCAACTTCGCGGTTTGGTCGGTTGGCGGTCGTGGTCACGGCTGCCTGGTCGCGACCGCCAACCTCCGAATAGTACCATAAGCAAATTGACTTTCAACTTAAATTGTCCATATACTCAAATCACAACTTACTTTGACAGTTATATGAAATGGCTCTAACACAGCAAATTGACGTAAGGTCTCAATTTGCTTAACTATTAATTTCACTGAATGTAGGTAGGTACATATTTCACTCTATAAGCACAGTGATGGTGTACAATCGCAATAAAACAATTTGATAGTTAAAGCTGTCGAAAATCAACTTGTAAAACGGTTTTGACTCTGGTGCCTTGTCGCCCCTAACTAGTCAAAGGTGTTGATTCATCATTATCTAACTCCTTACGGAATTGAGACTAGAGAATGTTGATTTGAAAAGTCTGAATTTGGGTGTAAATAGTGTATGACTATAAACGGTAATTGAAAACAAACAGTTTTGTCTAATTTACCATCAGCCTCCCAAATTATAATTTTAGCAAGTATTTACATACTTATATAAATAAATTGGAATACTGTCTTTTTAGTTTTCCTAAATGTGGGGTACCTATTTACTTATCATTTGATTCTTCTCATTTATTACAAGATACGGCGAGTTTTGCATAAATCCTACTAATATAGTTGTCTTTGTATGTTTGGATGTTTGTTACACAATCATGCAAAAACGGCTGAACGAATTTTGATGAATTTTTGCACACAGATAGACCATGACCTGGCTTAAGACAAAAGATACTTTTCATCTCGGCAGTGCGTTCCTGTGGGATAATTTTCGGCCTCCACACTGGCGAAGCCGCGGGCAAAAGCTTGTATTTAAGAATAAATTCAGTAAACCTACGAGTCTAAGGTTTTGAAAATGCGAAACTTGGCTCTAAATTAGATCAAAACATATTTAAGATAAAGGAGTCGCGAGACTTGGCGTGATTTTTAACATGAATGCTTTTGATGGGCTGCTTTTGTTGTCGTACGTAGCTTATATTGATTTAAATCACGGTAGACAACAATCTAAATCGATATGACGCTATTTAAACCACTACCTGGTATTTAGGGAAGTAATTGGAGAAAAATATAGCAAAATGATATAATACTTAACCTCGTCTTGCTTAAGCAGGTTGACCAATTTCAATTATGTGCTTAAGCACGTTCGCACATTAGATAGATTCTATCTGAAATGCCAACGAGACATTATGAACATCCATTGGTCGGACCGTGTTCGTAACACGGAAGTACTACGGCGAGCTAATGTCGGTGGAATAGAGGCTTATGTAATGCGGCGGCAGTTGCGGTGGGCTGGCCGTGTCTCCCGAATGTCTGACGACAGAGTGGCGAAGCGCATCTTCTACTCAGAACTGCGGGATGGCAAGCGGAGGCAAGGCGGCCAACTCCTTCGGTACAGAGATGTGCCCATGAAGCGGTGTGATCTAGAGACGTCACAATGGGAGGCAATGGCAGCAGACCGGTCACTGTGGAGGCATACCGTGAGCACTAAGGTAGTTGCGTTTGAAAGGCGGCGTAAAGAGGAGCTCGATGCTAAACGAGATGAGCTCAAGGCCCGACCACCTGCGGCCATCCAATATAATTACATCGGAGGGGTGCTGACTTGCCGTGAATGTGGACGCACTTTCGCGGCAAAAATTGGTTATATCAGTCACCTGAGGGCAGTGAGGGCACACCAGCGATGTCATCAATAGGCAGATCCAAGTCGCTGTGGCCGAAATCGGCCAGGATCATATAATATAATTATAATATACTTAACTTTTTGATTTTCAAATTTTTAGGGTTCCGTACCTCAAAAGGTAAAAACGGAACCCTTATAGGATCACTTCTTTGTCCGACTGTCTGTCTCCTCTGTTTGTCTGTCTGTTAGTCTGTCAAGACCCTTTTTCTTAAGAACGCGTGAAGGTATCAAGTTGATGGATATAAAAAACGTACGAGTAGGTCCCTTGGAGCTCTAAAAAAATCAAGCTTCTCAGTCAACGCGATAAAAAATACGGCCTTTTATGCGCCATATTTTGATATTCGCAAATAAATCAAAACCTTTAGGGTACCTACTTCCCGTTGACCTAGAATCAGGAAATTTGGCAAGAAGCAAGGTCTCACAGCACAAGTAAAGGAAAAAGTCCGAACATACAAAATTTGTAGTTTTATCACTTAAAAATATTTTTTTGCGATTATAAACTTACATTTGCAGTTGGAGAATTGACCGCGACGTATGTCGATGTATGAGAGAACATGTTTTTCAACTACAATGTTAAGTTTGTTTTTAGCATACATTTATCCCAACTACGGAAGCCTTTATTGTGCGTAGTCCGACATGCACTTGGTCTTTTTTTTTTATTTTACTTAACAAAGTCCGTATAGGTACCTGCACGATTCAAGGTCTCTCGCAAATTTTGTCCTCCAATGGACGCTAGATTTGCACACTCCGTAACTTATATTATGTTTTCCTACTTAAAATGAATAAAGCCGTTTTCAAAGAGAATTATTTCAACCATGTTTGAACAATAAATGGGAAAATATTTGCTTTAATTTCGGAACCTTTTGTATAGGTAGCTATGATGTTGGAGAATTCGTATGGACGTGTATGAACTAAGTATGTGAGGAATTTAATATTTCCGGGAAAAGTTTTATTTGATTTTAAAACTTGATGAATCCTTTTGATAGACATTCATGAGGGTTTCGCTGAATCTCCTACGTCACATGAGTTTCGCAATGAGAAAAAAAAATCTAATAGAAATACAGTGTCATCTCGGGTTGTCGAAATGAGTTCCATGATTATTTTACATGATGAGCAACGAAAGATTAGGATAAAAATAATAAGAATCTTTTATTTGTTCATGACTACAAAATTACTAACTATTTACAGGCGACCCCAAACTAAGTTGCTTCTATTCAAAACACAAGTAAGAAGTATCTTAGAATACGCATGTACAGCGTGGAGCCCGTCTTAGGCCGGTCACATACAGTCCGGAATTCCGTTTCGAAATATCGATTTGGAATTTCGGAAAGCAGCAAATTCATACAAAATCAAGGATCTATCACACACGTACAGTATTTCTCCGTTCGGTAATTCCGAACGAAGAAAGAGCGTGAGCGTGGGGCATTTGAACATACGTTGTATACGTTCAATGCGTTGAACGTATACAACGTATGTTCACACGTTTTGTGCCGTTTACCACTCGCGGTATTTTTCATAGATGGCCCACATAACCAGCGACTTTCTTTCTTCAAAATGACTTCTCTCCGTGATCGACGCGTAATGATCTGTAGGTATTTCATTTTTGCACAAAATTGTTAACGGAAAGGTTGATTGTAGTCACCTCCTAGCAGAGGTTCCCATCACAGTTCCACGTAAGAGACTTCGCGCTGTCCTAATGAACACATTTTGTCCTCCATTCTATCGTACAAATATTGGTGCTAATAAGAACTATTAATACTACTATATATATAGAATATAATAAAACAATATAATAATATAATATAATAATATAATATAATAATAATATATAATATAATATAGATATATATATAGAACTATTAATTAATCATTACAATATGCTCAACAGAAACTTACATTCAAACGTCATGACTCCTTGGATGGTACTCGAAAAAAATTACTTGGCAGTTATCATTTAGGGCAACCTGCAGCGAAATGATACAAAATTCACGGTTTAATTAAATCTCGATTTTGCCGTAAACTCGACTTAACTTAAATCTGATTAACCATGTCTTGCACAGTCACATTTCACATTCGATTTAACTAAACTGAGATTAAGTCATGAATGACTTAATCTCAGCCGTTTATTCTTTGCGTTCCGTTTTCAAATATAAAGTGATGGCAACTCATTTCTGTGTAAGTATAGAATTGTCAGTGTAATAACGTCCGTGTTAGTTGTATTGTAGTTGTGTTCTCGTGTTATTTTCTAGTTTTCTTTAGCGTCAGTCTTAATATACCTACATAACATAAATTACAATGAAGAGATCTAGGGCACCTAATTTTACCACAGCAGAAATAATGCATTTAGTACGTCTTGTGGAAAAATTCCCGATAAATGTCAAATGTCTAAAATCGAGATTTAACAAAACTATAAACCGACCTAGGTGCCGGTTTTACTTTGACCTTTATTTAAATCGAGATTTAAGCTAAGTTGATGACAAGCATGTCGTTAAATTAAGTTTAAGCATAAGTCGAGTTTAAATCGAGATTTATGTAAAAGCTGCAAGTCGCTCTAAATAGTACAAGTCCGAACAGCAGGGCAAGTGCGTAACACACTTACAGTAGGAATCGGTTTCATTTTGACAGTTCAACAACATTCATTGCGTTATTTACGTTGTAGAGCAGATAAATTTTCGAACATTTGAAGCAATGGATTAACAATTTGCTTCAAAATCATTCAGATTTTGACTGATAGTGTGTTACGCAATTAGGGTGCTGTTCTCATCATCGTTCATTTCGAACTTTTTCCACTATTTACTCGGTTAATCTCAGAGACTGTACCTAAATGTTGAAAACTAGTCATGTGAGACGTGTTCGGCGCATCCTCTCGTATTCACATCACCTCCAACGCAATCGTGTGTGAGTAAATAATTTTATGTTGGTTGTTTGATTTTTACTATTCAAAAAGTATTTTGAAGGTGTTTTAAAATTATGTTTTACTAGTTACTAGTAAAATATACCAAATGATAATAATTTAAACTATGTAAGGATTTGACTTAAGGGGTTTAATTAATTCAATGTTTTATTCCACAAAAATCCAACATTTACCAACCGTCATTGGTAAACCTAGCATGTAACCAAACTAACGATAAAAGCCCGAATTATTTTATATTTTTTGTAAAATCCTTACATGTACCAACTCATGTTGGTAAATCCTAAGATTTACTAGTAAAAGCTAAGATTTACCAATATGCAGGCTTTTACAGTAACATATACATTAGCAGTAATAAGTATCTTTCCTAAATAGTTTTGTTAACCAATGTTGAATGTGAAAATGTTAAATATGCTGTTGAGTTACCGTGGCCCCGGCACAGGCAACTGAAGGAACACGGGTGGGTTTTAGTCAGTAAAAGTCTGACACGCCCTCCCGCTCCGCCCAGAGCGGGAGAAGTCATTTGATGATTTCACATCCAAAAAAAAAAAAAACGTTTATACTGTTGGTGTTCTTCTATAAATCTATATCTATACAAATGAATAAAATTGAAGTGTCTGTTTGTAATGTCAAAATAACAACTGTTTACTAAATGCATAAGAGGGTATATACGGTACTTATAACAAAAAAGCTATTTTTAAATTTTTTGTATATCTGTATGTCTGTCTGTTTGTTCCGACTATTCACCGGAACGGCTGGGACCGATTTTGACGTGCCTTTCACTGGAAAATAGCTCATGTTACGGGAAGTAACTAAGGCTACTTTTATTTTAGAAAAACAAATTGCGTGTAAAAAAATTAAAACCCATGGAATAGTGAACAAAAAGTCGAATTTGAAAAATTCTTTTTACATTTGGTAGTCCAATTCTCGAGGATAGTCATAGGCTATTTAGCATTACGCTACGACCCTTAGGAGACCAGAAATAAGAAAAACGTCAGAAAGAACACTAAGCGAACACGAAGTCAGGCGATGCAAAGCGACGGGTCGTGGGACGAGGGAGTTTTATTAAAATGTGGCTGTTATTTTAGTATATTCTGTACTTTACAACTTCCACACGAACAAAGTCGCGGGGCACAGCTAGTTAATAAATAAACTACAATCCTACATGACATAATTAAGTCATCTTTATACCTAGCCAATTTTCTTTCTGACCGATTGAAAATGAAACCGATTGAAAATGAAATGTCGACGTTCTTTTTGGGCGATCGAGTACGAAATGTTCATTCGTCATTCACTCATTAGGTATTTTGATCGTTATCGTTCACACCTCATTCTTTTTCCGCGCCGCATGCGATGTCTCATGAAACCGTTGTTCAATCTGACTCGCAAAACGGATGTAGTGAAATTGTGCGTATTGTTAATTCTGGAACACTGTAAAACTGCGCTTTGCATAATTGTAAGTAACCACTGGGTTTTAATAGTTGATTCTTGACAACAAGTTGAATTGCCTTTGAACCTGCAAAAGCTACAAATAAAGGTTTGATGTTCCCTTTAGCTATTCGTACTAACCGCGTGATCTTTTACGTTCCAAATCATAATTTTAGCAGTAATTGTCCGTTAAATGTCCGGTTCTGAAACTTAGGTACCCTTTTCTGTCACATTAACAGCTGATTATTCTGTGCAATTTAATCATTTCCCCCAAATTCTATTATATTCTTTTACTTCCAGTTGAGTCTGAAAGAAATTGAAATTCTTTGCTTTGTAAAGTGAGCGTCTCCGATATTTTTACACTTCATTGAAGAATAATTGTCGGGCTTTTCCACTGAGTGGCTCATTTTGAGAAGTGGTACAGAAACTAGTAGGATTGTCCATGAAAATATTATAATTTTTTTTAAAATTTTTGAATAAAGTTATGATCAACAGGGTCAGCACCATAGATATTATAAAATCTATGGTTAGTACCAATATGGAAATTTAAAAAAATGCAACAAAATGTAATAAAAATAAATTATAGAAAAGTACTTAAATAAACTGAGTGCCTTTCGCTATGGCAATTTATTAGGTAAATTCGTTAGAGATGGCCATAGTTTTTTAGGCTTAAATAAAACTGAAAATAATGAGATATTAAACTTTTATGAAGATATTTTTATAATGTAAGGAAAATGCATAACATTTTAAATATAAAAAAAAACATAATTGGTGTCTCACCTATTCGGGAGTGATGGCTGCAGTAGTAGGTACGGGACAGACGGCCGGCACTAGATTTGCCTGTGCCTTTCCCCTTTCCTTTGATTTCTGCTTTCTTTTTCCTTCTTGCACATTTAGAGCACATGTCATCAGAAGGTAGGTTTACAATTCTCATGTCTTCAATAAGATGCGGCTTCCTAATAATTTTCGCCACACCAGCTCATTATCAGCTTTATCTTCTGCGTCTTCTTCACCAGATACGCATCACATAATATTGGTTCCTCCTTACTAGCGCTACTTTCAGGCCTTCTTTCTGTCTGTTTGATAGCTTTCGTTTATTGAACGGAATATATTTGTAAATAGAAAATATTGCAGATAGTTACAGATTAAACCTTATCACCGGGACCAATCGTATGTGATGTAAGAATCTAAAATTTGGAGCATTACTATAAATTTTCTCCTCACTTACTGATGCAATGCTCGAATCTGAACTGTTAAATAATTCACTCACAGAACGTATCATTGTATAGGCCTTTCAAAAATATTGCGGGTATTTTAAAACTATTTTTCGATTCAGGGATCCGTAGTGCTAATTTTTGTTAGAGTCAAGTGCCCCACCCCTCCCCTCGGCCAGCGAAACAGGTTGTCTGGTAAAGAATGGATAACCTTGAAATAGCATAATAATAGGCCGTTCTAACAAAAAAAAAAAAGTCCCAAGTACTTACTACCAAGTACTTAGTTTTTTTGTGACATAATGACCTTATTATTTACTAATATTTTAAATACAATCATTGCAAACTATAGTTTTGTATAAATTAGAAGCATTTTTTCAATTTTGTAAATGTGAGTACCATGGAGCGGCTTTATGTTATGATGTAGGTATGTTGACTTGAAAGAGTATGGCAGTTGAGAGTATGTCATGCTCACTTAAATGTCTCGCTGATGGTGGCGCGTGTGTTGGATCATTCGGTTCCCTACAAAATGGTTGAGCTGGATGGTGCTGATCCATGCGTCATGTTCATGAACGGGCGCCGTCAGTGGAGACTGGTCATCTCTTAACTGCCAGGGCTTGTTTTTAATCTTATATTTTGAATTGTTTTTAATTATGCAGGTCAGGTGCGTAGTACTCGCAACCAGCGTGCGTGTATGACCAGATGTATGAACGTAAACGAGGCAAAAGGAGTATGTAAGGATCGTAGCAGGTGGCGTTCTGTAGTTTCTGCCTACCCCCATGGGAAGAAGGCGTGAGTTTATGTATGTATGTATGTTTTTAATTATTTATTTTTTACATAGTTCTCACATATAGAAGCAACAAGAACAATGTACCCAGGATTTTGTAATAATTTTGATTTAAAAGAGTGTCCATGGAGTTTCTTGCCCATTCTTCTCCATAGAGATCTACGTTTTGGAATGGGCGACTAGCTTCAATTTTCTGACTAACAGACTGACTCTTTAACAATTCAAAAGTGCCTGTAATTGGTTTAATTGAAATAAATGCTTTGAGTTTGAGTTTGAGTACTTACCTAAGATTTTTAGACAAAAAACTATTTTTTTTACATTCTTCTTCACCACAACCACAAATGAATTAATTCCATCGGTTATTTGTTGCTATAATATTATACGTTGACTATGCCGACATAAAGGCAGTAAATAGTGTGACTAGAAATTGCACAGTTTTTTTTGTAAACAATCGTATCTTAGGTACATGGGATATATTATTTTTTGTACTTTTTTTTTAGAACGGCTCTAAGGTCTATTATATGCTATTTCAAGGTTATCCATTAATTACTGGACACCCTGTATAACGAAGTTACAAGGAAAACTATCACAGCTAGTAGGCCTGTCGGCCAACTTACATTATTTTGCAGTTGGAATGTATGAGGGAACATGTTTTTCAATTACAATGTTAGTTGGTCGACTCCACACGTGACCAGAGGGCTGGCCTATTTTTTGGCCAAAGAATCAGCATTGCTATACAACGTGGCAATGCTGCCAGCCTTCTGGGCACTTTTCCTGTTGACAGCGATGCGGATGAATTTTTTGATGCCCTCTGATTATTTACCCCTCCCTTTTTTATATACTTGTACATATTATTATTATTATGTTAGTAATTGTATAGTGTATTTAAGATTTGAGAAAATAAAAATTACAATGTTAAGTTTGTTCTTGAGATAAATTCATCCCAACTACGGAACCATTCATTGTGCGTGGTCTGCCACGCACTTGGCCGGTTTTTTGGAACGAGGTTCTTTTACGCGGCTGGCGGTAGGAGTAAACTGACAGAAATTGTCACTCGAAAATTCGTTCATACTTGTATGCCGCCTCCATGCGACTTTCTTCTTTCGAATTCCAAATTTTGGTCAAAATGAAAATCCAAGATGGCGGCTGCGAAAATTTTTCGTCATGGGTATCGTTTTCATAGTTTTTGAGGGTGCCAAAGACGATAGTGACATCAAAATGTAAATCCATGATGGCGGCTGCGACAGTTCAAAAATTTTTTCGTCATGGGTGTCGTTTTCATAGTTTTAGGGGTGCTAAAGCCGATAGTGAGGTCAAAATAAAAATCCAAGATGGCGGCTGCGAAAATTTTGATTTTGTTTTTAATGATACGTGAGACGGAACTTCGTTCCTGAGTGCCTGAAGGGGTTCCCCAACCGCACACGTTTTTTTTAATTACAGATTGACACAATACAGATACAGACAAGCGGTTCGGAGACCGCACACAGTTGTACAGTGTACACACATGTTCCAACACTATAAGTTTCGTCTCATTATGTTCTCATGTTGATGACACAATTTCGGTCCAATTTTCTCTAGTTCGCACTTCCGTTGGGTTTCAATTTTAAATCATTTGATCCTATATCTTTTCTGCGGGATTCAAAACGGGACTTTTTGGTGGCCAGTGAATAACTTTTACACTTTCGAGGAACTCATTTATTTCCAAGACAATATTTATATAATTTAACAGCTAACAGTCTTAAAATAATAATAATATGTACAAGTATATGTATAAAAAAGGAGGGGAAATAATCAGTGGGCATCAAAAAATTCATCCGCATCGCTGTCAACAGGAAAAGTGCCCAGAAGGCTGGCAGCATTGCCACGTTGTATAGCAATGCTGATTCTTTGGCCAAAAAATAGGCCAGCCCTCTGGTCACGTGTGGAGTCGACCAACCAACATTGTAATTGAAAAACATGTTCCCTCATACATTCCAACTGCAAAATAATGTAAGTTGGCCGACAGGCCTACTAGCTGTGATAGTTTTCCTTGTAACTTCGTTATACAGGGTGCTGAAAAGTGCCCAAAAGACTGGCAGAATTGCCATGTTGTACGGCAACGCTGATTCTTTGGCCAAACAATAGGCCAGCCCCCTGGTCACGTGTAGAGTCGACCAACCGATTGGCGACGTCTTGAGCTGGATATTTCCTGTTTACTTACTCAAGGGGATCAGCTAATGTCCGAAACGGGTTCCTTCTATCTGGCAGAATCTTAATGCTCCGAAATTTATTTGGCATAATCTTCTTTAAACGAATATTTTTAAGGCATAAAAATTATTTAATATAATTATTGTTTGACCGAATGTTTAGATGTCTGAATTTATAATGGCATACTTTTAAAATGGCAGAATTTTATTTAGCATAATTACCTTTGGCAAAGTTGAAATTCCGCATAATTTCCTTTAGCATAACGTTTATTTAAAGCGACGATTATTTGGTACAATTTCACTTGGCATACTATGAAGTTGTCAGAACTTAGGATGCAAGAGCGAGCGAAGCGTGTTCGGGACTTGGGGCACCCCTACTCGGACAGGTTAGGTTAGAGCCTTCGCGGTTATTTTTCTTAAACCACTCAGAAATAGGAGCCCCACGTAGCGGGGCTCCGCTGATCACGCCTTACTTCAAGACGTCTGTCATTGAACTTGAAAATGCTCTTGACCCCAAAGCTTGTCGCAAGGTAATATTTTAAGATTTGAGCTTAATAATATTTTGGTTTGTTGACCTTGACTTTTGGGGTACCTACTTATGCGATATATGAGTCTTTCAATTATTATGGATATAAAATGTATGCCAAAAGACGATTCTGACTGTGAGCTTTCTGCGATTTGATGATTCTACTTTTTAATTATTACAGATATGCATTGTATGCCTAAACATGATTCTGACTTACAAAATTATGAGTTTTGAATGTAGGATCAATGAGTGTTTGCCAAACGATTTTCTGCGAAATGAAGTTTATGCTATCCGCTGTTATGCAAAATAATATTATGACATAAAAAGTTCTGCTATAAAGGGTAGACCCGTCCAAAACAGACTGTCTGTACCTACATAAGTTTCCGATGAAAATTTGTAGGAGGTTTTTTAGGTATTTGTTGATATAATGGTTTTTCCTTGTTTAAATATCATAATGAAAATGCTCTTATAGCAGTTTCGTTTCAAAGTTTTGAGTTCCATTGCTAAACAATTTCAGGCAGTTGGACGATATCTACTTATATTTCGATTATTAGTTCTTGTTAAGTTATTTATCTCCGCTTAATTAAGTATTGATTGTTTCGAATTAAGGAATGTGCTATATCAATTATTTTTCATTTAAGCGCTGTTTGCCGCCTAAACAAAATAAATTTACAAAATGTCGAAATTTGTTATAATAACTGACGTCTGCTAATTAAACGGGAGCGCTACTCAGATATGACCACGCTTGCCAAGCTTCATCAATATTTATCACTAGCTTCTGCCCTTGACTTCGTCCGTGTGAAATTTCTTGTTCCCCGACCCACCCTGTCGCATCGCACCGCCTGCCCGCGCTGTTACTTCGTTTTCGCTTAGCGTTCTTTCTGACTTTTTCTTTTTGCTCAGCTCCTAAGGGTCCTGGCGTGATGTTAAATAGCCTATAGCCTCCTCAAGAATTGGTCTATCAAACGCAAAAGGAATTTTTCAAATCCGACTGGCACTTCCAGAGATTAGCGCGTTCAAACAAACTCTTCAGATTTATTATTAGTATGTGTATATGTAGATTATTTCAAATAAACATTTATAAACAAAACTTTTCACACAACGCTTATTATACCCATGTGGCGTAGGTTAGGCTTTGTTGTTGTTGTTGTAGGGTAGGCTTATGAGTTCGTACAACGGCATGATAGGTAGACAGGTACCTTCCTAACACCTAACTTTTCAGTCATGGATGAGATGTAATGTATGTACCTACACTAGGTACAGTCAGCCTCAAAAAGATACATCGACACGAATTCATTTGATTGTTCCATAATACTGTATCAATGTGTAACTACAAAAAAATCGCCCAAGTGCGAGTCGGAGTCGCACACGAAGGGTTCCGTACCACCGTACAATATTTAACACTACTAATTAAAAAAAAAAACTAAACGAGGAATATTTTTTATATTTTAACAATTGCAAAGATAGCTTTGTATTTCATTGATACTGTGATTTATTAGTTACTGTGAGTTATTTTTTGCAGTTATAGAAAATCTTCTATATTTAAACAAAATATCTTATGAATACGTTTTTAGTATTTGTTGATTAAATACAGTTTATGGTACATGATATTTCAAATTCCTAACTTGTTTAGTTGTTGCGATAGAGCTCGTACAAAAATGGTCTAAAACTGACAACTTTTGCGGCTTGTATTTCTTGTTTATTGAAGATAAATATATATTAATATATATATACTCTATGCGATGAGTTCTAGACAATGACACCCCACATGCCAGGAAAAGATAAATTTTCAAAAACAAAAGTTTATTGTATGGGAACCTCTTTAATTTTAATTTTTCACTTTATTTTATTTTTATTATTTTTTATTATAGCGGCAACACAAACACACAATCTGTTAAAATTTCAACTGTCTACCTATTCATTTCAGTCATTTCAGTTCATGAGATACAGCTCGCTGACAGTCAGGCGGACGGACGGACAGCGGAGGCTTAGTAATAGGGTTCCGTTTGGCATCCTTCGGGTACGGAACCCTAATTAAGTACCCAATGTGTAATATGTTTTGTGGCTACATATTGATACAACATTATAGAATACCGATTGTAGACAATTACATTATATTTTGTCGATGTAAATAAATATTTTTTGAGGCTGACTGTAGGTACTTCTACTATCTGGGCTCCAGGGTGCCACAGCTTGGGTTTTGTCTGGGCTAACAAAACAAGTATATAAGGAATCAAAGTACGTTGACCAGCTTTAGTCATCTACGTGAAGTTGGTAATTAAGAAGGGGAAGGCTTTGAAAGAGGAATGATAGAGGTAGGAAGTCGATATTCAATTTACATTTGAATCGGCTCAGGGCGCGGGGGACCCAGCTGACAACAAAGGCCACAGATTAATTTATATGCAATGGGGAACACAGTAACACGTAAATATGAAACATTGAACCATGTAGTGATTATGACGAAGTAATTGGAACCCATTCACTCGCGACGGTAATGTAAGTACAGTCAAGGAATGAAAATGTTAAACACCTTAAGGTAATTTTTTATTTGCGCCTTTTTATTTGTCCGACAGTGTATTGCCTACATTTTGAGTTTAAAGTTACCGATCGAAAAGGTGATATGCGCTCGCCATTTGGGAAAGGAAAGTGGAATACTTTGACCGTTCATATTTTCCTTTTATAACCAGCTGTCGTGCCGGGTATACCTGGATCGCTCCGTTTTGTGAAAATATAAGGAGTAAAACGTCTCGGTGAAATTAACGAACAACTTTTACTTTAACCTCTTATAACTTCTCGATCTCCTGTGTTTAACTGTAGCTAGGTCAGTAAACTTCTGTTTGTGATTTCTCGACAAAGTTATTGCTGTTTATGAGTGAGCTTTCTTTTTCAGTAATTAAATGGTATAATACTTCGTTTAGTTTTACTGTATCTAGATTTATAAAAGGGGTTACATTGTTAAAACTTGCTAATAGCTCGCTTCCTGTTTGGTACTTGGGACTTAAACATATCTTTGGATATATGGGTGTAGGTTAGGTACCACTACCTACCCTTCAGGGATTAGATAGGCACAGCCGTGATACTGTACTTATGTTTTACTATAACGAAACATAACAAAAAATAGGTTTTGCAGTGTGAACATAATTTGTTGATTGTAAACGTTTGAATAAAGTTCCATTTTCACGCTAACCCTCTCGTGGCAAACTATCTACGATGTATGTGATTTAGACAAAAAAACATAGTAAAGTGAAGCTTTACATTACACGGCTCAGTTTCCTGTTTACCAATGAAGCCACATCGCAATGCCACGAATGAATAATGAGTCCCTTTGCAAAACTTAGTCATGCCGTGATACCAAGCGGTATATTTCTCTTTACAATTTCTATCTAACCGTTCAGAACTTTCCTAACTACATAATGTGTCTCTAATTAGGCAGTAAGGGCAGTTATGCTCACAAAAGAGACATTTATTTCCCTCGCGGCCAACTTGCCGTAGTTTTTGTGTGATCCGAGATTGCGATTACAGAAACTAATATAAAATTGTAATGCCAACTGAATAGGTATGGGTATAGTACATATTATTGTGTTTTTACGTGTTGGGTTGGCTTTTTATAAGCAGTGGGTTTTATGGCGACCTAAAAAGTGGTTATTGCCAATTATTTTTGTTTGAAACTTTTTTAATAAAGTTTCGTTATTGAAATTCGATGTGGGTAGGTAATTTTCATCAATGTCTGTTAAATGTGTAACACGTCTCACAGGCTTTATTTTTTTGAATTCGTGAATAAAATACAAAAACGATTTTTTTTGTCATTTACCGTAGAAAGGTTTAATGAATTTCCTAGCGATCCACCCCTGCTTCACACGGTTTTTGTGACTTGACAAAACATCAAGATTTCTTTATTGTTTATGTAAGTTTATTATTAATGTATTATACCAGGGATCACCGCTTCGTTGGGGAAACTTGTTTAAAATAATAGGACTGTCGTAGTCTGTTTGGCACACGATTACTAGTAATAATTTTCATATTAAGTAATGAAAAAAGAAAGTAAGTGAGTAATTAACATTAATGTGAAAAATTACATTATTTACTCTAAACCATCTGTCTAAAGTCTGGAGTATCGACGGCAGAAAAGACAAAGCGCGGGCTAAATTAAATGACTTTCGCAATTTTTTTTTAAATATTTTATTTCTTAATATTCTGACTTAAGGCCCGCTCAAAATAGGTCGCCGGTCCGGAACCGGACCGCGGTCCGCCATTTGGTTACTCCTTTAAACACATATAAACCTTCCGAAATAAATTCTCTAAATGGTGTTCAAACGCATCAAAATCCGTTGTGTAGCTTAGAAGAACATCGCGGTCACACAGACAAACACGCAAAGCGATTTTAATTTATAATATGTACATAGATATACTTATCTAGATTTGTGTGAAACAAGGAGGATGAGTATCATGTAAGATAGCGTTCTGGTGATTGACATCTATTGATATTCAAAATGCTTTTAATCAGACTGAGCAAGCCCGACTAGCAAACCTTGGTTTTATTCAATACAGTGCCTACATAAACAAATTGGAAACTTGTTAATTTTGTAAGCTGCATATAATAGATGGACGCCGATAGTATTAGTTTGTTAGGTTACATGACTAAACTATGGCCAATAAATGCTCTTTTTGATAACGGCTTTCATTATGTATAATTGTGTTACGGCCTAATAGGTGTGGCCGGTAGAATTTGGATAAACTTAGGTGTGGGCTGAAAGGTACATTAGGTTAGAACTGTGACCACACAACGCACGAGCCGAGCGAGCGAAGCCAGCGGTGCCGCGGTAGCGGCCAGCGAGAGCCAGGGTCCGTTTAACCACAAGAGAATGTAATGTTTTGGGAAGGTATGATGACGGTAAAGTTTTAGCCGAATGCAATAGGTTACTTCTAAGTTTAACAATCTGCTATCGGCCACACCTAGTTGTAGCCGGCCAAAACTATGTACCCATAGCCGCACTTCGGATTGTAGCCGTAACATATACTCATGTAAATTAATAACTGGAATGCGATGAATATTTATAAATGAAAGACAAGCATTAGCAGTCGGTAATCACGTTAAACAATCTATGTAGGTACCTACCTGTTGTATCTACGTGTCAGGCCATTTGGGAACTGATTAAGAGTAGGGCTGCCATTCATAACCACACAGGAATGAAAATCTATAATTTTCTAAAAAGAGTATCTTTGTTTTTATAAAATTTATCCTGAACTGCCCACGTTTAGTTGTGTGTGGCGCGAACAGCATCATCCTTCTATACAATGTGTCTGTACACAGTGTGACGAAAATTAAGGGTGAGGTACAGACCATCAAACTGAACAACTTTCTCCCGGGGACCAACATCGTAATCGCAAAAAAAATATCAGTCGTCTCATACATTTGTTCGAGTAGGTATTGAAGTTTTGTATGAGATGACTGATTTTTTTTTCACGATTACGATGTTGGTCCCCGGGAAAAAGTTGTTCAGTTTGATGGTCTTTACCTCCCCTTTAAGTTTTACTATTCCGAAACCAGACACCCTGTATATCCCAATTTATTTCAGATCGGCGAAATACCTCTTTTTCTTCCGTAGGTACGTCTCTATTAGCCGTTATGTAGCCGCTTGCCATCGTCTTTTACACAATCTACCATCATTTTTGATCTACCTTTTTTCTTATACTCAACAATACTTTTGCCGCGAATATTGACGGATTAATAAAACAGGAAAACAACGCTGCAATGCATTCTTCATTAATGTCGCTAATTGTGAACAGTCTTGCATAGCAATCAATATGCTTTAATTGATTGATCATTGTGAAATTACCAAATTGATGCAGTGCTTTGAGTAGTTCGTAGGTGTAGCAGGTGACAGCCCTACATGGATAGCATTTCGAATAATTATAGCGACAATAACGGATCGTAGCGGTATTATGAGGTGTTGGTAGTTACATGCAAAACACAATTGGATGTCGCTGGCAAGACAAATCTGGGCATACGCCGTTTCAACCAATAAGCGTAGAGACAAACTGTTCTCACGTACGCAACGTGTGCAACGCATTACGACATTGATCTAACATTGATCTTGAACTAAGCATAAGAAATACACGTACCATTACCATGTAGCTATTCTGCGTTTTTTTTCCTTTTTTACTTTTACGTGACGGAAATTCTGCCTGCTTCTGTTTTCTGTGTTTTTTTAAATATTAATTTCGGCAAGTGAGTGGCTAACTGGCCCCCTTGCACGTTTAGTCGGGTTATATGAATAAATGTAGAGTTGGTAAACTTGGAGTTAATTAACATTTTAAATCTTATTACGCGTTGCGCCACTAAAAAGTGACACCGGGTTAATTAACCTGACATTAGTGTTTTTTGAGCTGGAAACATTGCAGTTCAATCGAGGAAACTAAATAGAATAGCAATGTCTGTGCCCTGATATGTAATCCAACCAAAAATGAATGAACGAACAATAAACGGAAATTGTAAAACCATCTCTTTTACACTACATTGCGATACGTAATAATTTCTGGGGGCCAACCACCACCTCTTAAAGCAGTATTATTTTAATAGTACTTAAGTGTGAGAAAGAGATGGAGCTATACGGGATGTCTATCTCCATCTCTTTCTCACACTCAAGTAAGATTAAAATAATACTGCTTCAAGAGGTGCTGGTCTAGGCTCTGGTCTTTTAATTTTATAACATCACATTTCATTTTAATCGTATTGTATTTGGTTTCCAAGGAGATTTAGTTAATTGATTGACGAAAACGTCAGATATGGAAAAGTATGTTTTATGTATATAAATTTTATTAAATTTATTTTTATACTAACTGTGCCCCGCGACTTCGTTCGCGTGGAAGTCGTGAGATACACAATATACTAAAATAACAGCCACATTTTAATAAAACTCTCTTGTCTCCCGACCCGCCGCGTTGCATCACCTAACGTTATTTCTTCTTTTCGCTCGGCTCTTATGGGTCGTAGCGTAATGTTAAAAAGGCTATAAACATTCTCGAGACAATTCTCATAGCCCAATGGCTACCAAATGCAAAAATAATTTTTCAAATGCGATTGGTAGTTCCAGAGATTAGCTCAAAGCAGTTAAAAATTCATGGGTTTTATTTTTTTTTTCGCGGAACCCTAATTCTTTCTCTAAAATAAAAGTAGCCTTAGTTACTTCTTATAACATCAGATATATGCCTGTGAAAGTCCCGTCAAAATTGGTTCAGCCGTTTTGGAGATTAGCCGGAACAGACAGACAGACAAAAAGTGTAAAAATGCACTTTTTGTTTTATGTACCGTTTATACTTTCGTATGCATTTAGTAAAAAGCTGTTGTTTTGACATTAGAAACAGACACTTCAATTTTATTTATTTGTATAGATGTTTAAATAAATATATTGCCTGCTGATATACCTACCCTTTTCACTTACTACAAAGTCGAACAATACACAAAATAAGATCAGCGGTAAGTACCTCATAACGTGAATTTATTTTGGAATTACTTACACTAACCCAGCGTTAAGCGCTCCCACATCGGTGAGTTAAATATTTATAAGTTTTACTCCAGGCTTACCTCTAACTCTTGGTGGCGCAAGATGAATTATTTGATTAACCCTGAATTAGCTGTTAACTTCGAGTTGTTTAGGATTACCCGTGAACGCGCAAGTGGGTCTTAATAGAGAATGACTGAAACAGACGTAATTGTCGAGTTCGAGCCGGCGCTAAAAATGGACTTCTTTTGTTCTTATTTCTACCTAATTGTGTCTGTTAGGCTGGCAAAGGCTGTATTGTTAAAGTTTAGTTAGGTGGGTGGATAAATCTCATCATTAGATTGTTTTTAAGTATTTCAGATTGGATGAGGAGTAATTTTTGGAGAAGTTGTGATCTGTTGATAGTTTTAACATCATCATCTGCCTAGCCTTTTCCCAACTATGTTGGGGTCGGCTTCCAGTCAAACCGGATTTAGTTGAATACCAGTATTTTATATACATGGAGCGACTGCCTATCTGATCTCCACAACCTGATGACCCGTAAAGACTGTCAACGAATGACAGCCAGGCTTAACGTGCTTTCCGAGGCACGGAGGGGTCTTGGTATGTAAAGATGGTCAACTATCCACGGGCCAACCGCGGCAAGCGTACCTGATCGAACGACCCGTGTTGCTGCTATTACTTAGCCACAAGCCCCATAAAACATTAACAGTGAATAGAATTTTGTCAAAAGTCCGTGTCTGTAAATATTACATGACAGACAACGGACAGATTTGACCTTAAGCCTTGTCTCCCAGTGGGGTGAAGATAATCTGGTCTCTTAACGCCACCAAAACATAGGTATGTCTTTTTAGCGCTAAAAGGAGTCGTTTCGATCAAACTCCTACTTTTCTGGGTACATCTGTTCCTGTAACTGATCGGCTCAAGCTCCCAGGCATGGAGTTGACATTGTGTCTCAACTTCGGAGCCACCATCGAGTACAAAGCCCAAACTGCGGCCAATAAACTGGGCATCCTAAATAAGGTGAAGTGATACTTTACGTCTAGACAGCTTTTAACTCTCTACAAAGCGCAAGTCCGATCCTGCGTGGAGTATTGCAGCCACCTTTGGGATGGCTCAGCTAAATACCAACTTGCCGCGCTTGACTCGGTAGAACGCAGAGGTAAGAGGCTCATTGGCGACGTAAGACTGGTGGATGCCAAGCTTCACAGGTTGGCTCATCGCCGCAAGGTTGCCTGCTTGTCGGTCTTCTACAGATTGTACTTCGGTGAGTGTGCTCAAGAACTCCACGACCTCATTCCGCCGGCCCCCTTCTACCATCATCGGACATCTAGACGCACTGCAGGTTACAATCCCTACCTAGTTGCTATCCCACCAATTCGCACTAAGCGTTTCCAAATGTCTTTTGTGATGCGCACAGCAAAGGAGTGGAACTCTCTGCCTGCGTCTTTGTTTCCGAACGCATACAACCCCGATCTCTTCAAAGTGAGAGTGAACAGGCTTCTTCTGTGTAAGCTCGCTCCATCGGCGACTTTGTTTCTGTCATCTCTGACCTAGACTAGAGTCAAGAGCAAACCTGTCTCAAATTAAAAAAAAAAACGTTTCGAAGACGTAGCGATGACACAATTATGTTTTTCGTTTACATAAGAAAATTCTCTACGAGTACTCAACATAACAATAGACCTAAAGCATTAGCTTATGATTAGCATCACTGCATCACAGATTGGCACGTTTGCACGTTGCCAAGCCGGCGCGGCGTAAGGCGGTGTCCATACATATGCCGTCACCGATTTCCGCTCAACTTCATCGCTATGTATTCTATCAATAAATGCAAATACTTTCATTATCATATTCAATAACCTCGGCTAGCGTCCGGTAGAAATAATACAAATAGTGAATAAGGTCACTGTAAATATATTAGCTAATAGTTCATGGAGATACACACTCCGGGTGTTCGTGTCCCTCGAACGGTTCTTGAAAGAGCTGTGCCGTTTTGCGAATTGCTGCCAACTGAAGATTTTTATTTACTCCTATTTCCACGGGCTTTGTGACGTTGTTTTTCAAAGAGAAGCTTTCAGAATTTTGATTAACCTCACCATGTTCAGAGTGAAGAATTTCAAGTCCATATCGCTATTGGCGCATTGAGAGTTTCACGGCAGTTTTATTGGATCGAGTATGGCACGGATGAGTTATTGGGTCGAGACAGCTTTTTCGAAGGCTAACATGATATTCATTTTATTATTATTCACTTCTTTGTCATAAAACAATCGTTACGTTTAATTTATTACCGCAAAGACTTAAAAAGAGAGTCTGTTATTCTCTTTGGTTGAACTTAAATAAAAGGTTCGTCTCGTAAGCACACTACACATCACTACGTGTAGTGTGCTAAGTTATGTTAGATTGTACGACATTCCGTTCGTCTAATAAACAAAAATTAGTCGACATTAACTTGATTTCCTTCGGGTCCATGGTTCTGCCACATGGAGTTGTGATGTCTATTCCATTAAGATTCACCGAAGGCGTGAAACGTCACCGAATGGCGTTGATAAATGACGTTCTACTTTGGCAATTTTCCACTTTTACCACGTCCACTGTCTACTCGGTTTGCTTTAATCTGTAAAGAAATTATGTGACAAAAACGTTACCATTTCTTTTGTGCCGAAAAATAGGCATTTAATTGTAAAAAGTTCACGTGAACTTTTATTCTCCAAGGACAAAGTGTCACCCGATATAAAACATCTTCGTGTAAGTGCCTGATCAATCAATACATTTGAGTGGTTGACCTAGTGTCGTGAAAATATTTTTCCTTCATTAATTTTATTGAAACTCTGGAAGTTAGCTAGCTGTTTAATAAACGAGGATCCTTAACGTGGGATATCCTGTCAGCTGCAATAAAGATGCCTTGAAATGAATAGTTCAAGCCTCAATGAGCTTTACCTTTCTTTTGTAAAGATTAACTGCTTGACTTAACTATATACCTTTTATTATGCTTGTCTTCCATGGTAATTTTTTTACAGACAGGTCTGCTAAACTGCGATAACTCGTCTGGTACATTTCATGTTGGGCTACATGATAATGTATGTTCAAACACGCTAATACCTCGCTGTTAACAAAAATACTCTGATGGAATTTGCCCGATTAACACGAATCTCGGTGTAAATATAACTTGGCCAAAGGGTTTTAAAAATCAGTAAGTATACCAACCTAATCAAGTTTAAGAAAGTAAAATTTATTACCTACTGAGTTTTACCTAAGTTTGCCTGCGTGGCTTTAATAAAATACGTACTTGTAAAATAATTTGTTTCGGTAATCTGAAAAAAACACCCGAAGTCGCGGGTAACAGCTAGTCCTACCTCATAAATAATTGAATTGTTGAGCTCTGCCTACAATTAGAACAATGAATAGTCCTTGGTAATTTAGTATCGTAAAATCAAGCAATTACGTAGAAGTTATTGTGGCAACAACAGGCATCGGATGACGGATTCTTCAATTAGATGCAGGTAAAGTTATTAATATTTTCAAGCATTTTGCATCTGGATATTACAGACGAATCAATGGAACGAATGATGGAAGTCATCATATATGATATTTTATATTCATTGTCGAAATCGAAATGGAAGACCCCTTGTCAAAGTGGCGCCAACTGGTGGCGTGAATTTTCATGAAAACCCTCATTACAAGCCGGGTGTCTGATGGCATCCACCTCGGCAACAATGGCGAACTTCCATTCAAACTTTCATTCCCTATTCAAACTCTTCAAAAAAAAAAAAAAAAATCCTTCCTTATCTGCTCAGTTTCGTTGTCAAGAAACTCTTGTGCAAACATTTTTCTAGACCCAGGGGTTTAGTTAGGCTGTGCGTTCTGTCAGTGAGTGAAATTTAGACGACACCACGCGCGCAGTGGCGCCCTAGTCGTTTGTTTGGTTATTTCTTTTATTTTAGAATGAAAATGCAGAAAATAAGCATATTACGTTGTGCTCCATAAGACTATACATTATTGTTATTACAAACGGTAGTTTTACATAGTTACTAGCGACCCGCTGATGTTAACGACAATTATAATCTACATTTAATGCCCAAGAATACTATTATATTTATTTGGATAAGGATTAATACTGATTAAGAGTAAATTGCGTCGCAAAGTTTTAATGTAAGAAATGGTTACTGTGAGTCAACAGTAACAATTAGAGATATGCCATTGCGAAGTTTTCTTTAAGATTTTAGAAGAGCTACAATACTCTAGTACATAATTTTTATGTATCTCTTAAGGTTTAGCCTACGTCAACCATGTAAATTTATTTTTTGCAAAATATTATTTTTTTCTACTTACATAAAAACTTAATTAGGTTTTATTATGTATAATATAAACCTCCCGTGAGAAGTTATCTAATTAATGGTGAAAACCGCATCAAAATCCGTTACGTGGTTTAGGAGGAGCTAGCGGATAGACAGACAGACAGACGTGGAAAGCGACTTTATTTTTTTAAACTGTGTAGTGATGTAGTATTATTGTAATCCTTAAAACGGAAGATTTTTATTAAGTAGATTCACGAGGTTTTTCGTAATAATATTAATAGATACGCTGATAAAACGTATGAATAAGCATCACATTCATCCTGAAAAAAAGCAGCGCAATATTCTTGCAACGACATGATTTTGTGTTACATGGAGCTTGTGGAAACATGACCCGCACACTTACTGCATGCAATTTTTCCCAGCAATATACAAGCATAAGCATTAGCATAATTAGCCTATAATGTTCCCACTGCTGGGACACAGGCCTCTTCTCTTTAAGAGGGAGTGGACTGTAATTTACAACGCGGGCCCAGTGCGGGTTGGTAGATGTCACATATTATCTTCGAATTTTTGCTTCTAGGACATGCCGGTTTCCTCACGATGTTTTCCTTCGCCGTTTTGAGAGCAGTGGTAATATACAAGGTGTAATTGGAATTACTCACACAAATGTGGAAGACTGGATGTTCTTTGAATAGTCTGAAATAAAGTTATTATACCTATAATACAATAGTAACTGAAAATGTCTTAGGGGTCATTGTACTTATCATTACAAACAACTTTTACAATGGGACCTAAGATATAATCGGGAACAAAAATCTGCTGCTCTGTACATTAATTTATATCTAGTTGATTTTTTTTTTGCGATTTCAGGGCTGGTCACATAATAAAAGTTGTGTATTATGATGGATTACAATGACCTCATACGAGCATTTCAGCTATTTCAATAACCCTTTGTATATTCAGCAACACAATAAGTATCTTGTGAGGTCTGCAAGTTTTTTCATAATCAGTGGACCGACTTGAGATACGGTAGAACCGAAATAGCTATACCTACTTAGGCGTGAAAGCCGATATGAGAGCCTATCTGCTGAAAATACACAAGTACGGGCAAAGTAGAAGAGACTTAGTCGGCAAGTGGACCTTTCAGCACGCTGGAATGGCGCCAGAATGGCTTGAAACTCACCACTAAGCGATGGTTAATCAACCTATGATAATATTATGCACAAAAAACTTACATTAGGTATATCACCTAAAAGGGTTAGGCTTAGGTGTTAGTTATGCATGAATCTAGCCTCCGGACTCATCATAAGGTGGAAAAACTCGGTAACATTATCCGGTCTGGGAATCGAACCCATGTCCCGCAGTTAGGCTTGCGACCAGTAGCCCAACGAGGCTGATAAACCTTTTTATTTTAATCATATTATCTTCTCGGTACTTTCTCCTTTCGCCATTGTTTGACTTTTGAAACTGAGACTGCCGCTGAAGTTTCACGGAACGGTAGATTTGTGCTTGAGCTGATTAAATTTCATCGCTTATTATAAAATTACTAGTGACTTAACTATGCTTCGCACCGGTGCAATCAGCTTTTAAGGCGTGATGTTAAAACATCTAGATTTCTGTTCTATATCTAAGTTAACTATTAATGTATTATACACATAAAACTTCAGGAATAAATGCTCTACATTATGGTGAAAACCGTATCAACATCCATTTGATTCTGTAATATCGAAGATCTAAGCGGGCGCACAGGCAGACACGAAAAGCGACTTTGTTCATGTTTAAACCTGTGGAAGTAAATTAATTCCTTTCTTCTCGGGCAGCGGTTAGGAGTGTGTCAAAAACATGAATAGTGAAGTGCAAGCATTACATACACGTATATCGTAGTATTTATTTCAGTAGTATGGACGTAAACGAATTAAAAGGAGTATGTAGGGATCGCAGTTTCTGCCTACGCCCATGGAAAGAACGCGTCAGTTTATGTATGTATGTAGTAAGGACAATGACTTAATTAAAAACGGTCCAATGTAAACAATGAACCCCCGTCCGTTTTATTGTACGTAAAGGCGAGATACGATTATCTATAAACATTTAAACAACGTGTCCCGGAATTAACGTACAACCTCTTAAGGGGTCGTTGTACTCATCATTATGTACAACTTTTACTATGGGACCAACCCTGAAATCGCGAAAAAAAAATCAGCTGTTCTCTACATTTTGACGAGTTATGCGAACATAAATGTAGGGAACAGCTGATTTTTTTCGCGATTTCAGGTTTGCTCCTCTAGTAAAAGTTGTTCATAATGATGAGTACAATGACTGTGCGTTAATTCCGGGACATGTTGTTTAAAAGAACAGGGTATTTTCGTAAGACTCTCGCACAGCCCTAACCGCTAAAGAGAAACTTGAATGTTTGACAGTAGTTGTGGTTTAAAACGAAATGGTGTAAGTAGTTACTAAGAAATAATTTTGCAAAAATCAACCCTATCCTATAGGGTATCTTCTGAATAATAAAGATCGCAATGAATCATTTTCCAAAACTAAAGATTTTTTAAAGAAAGTGGATGTTGAAGTTCATAGGGGAAAATACGAAATCCACGCGGACAGAGTCGCGGCCGAAGTGCTGGTATTTTATTCTGTAGTCTTATGATGGGATGGAAAAGCTTTCATAAAATCTTTTTTTAAAACAATGTCATCCCCAGAACTTCCTGTCTCGTCGCGTGGCACACACAAAACTGCAAAAAGTTTGTAAGTTAGACCACAGTACATGCAAAAAGGCCAAAGGTCCATCCGCCTCGGTGATGCAGATCTGTAATAAAGTCTGGGTCCCAATTAAAGACTAATAGGTAATATAAGTTGGGACTGTAGGCTGTAAACAAAGTGGTATTAGGCCATTATCCTGAGTGGCTAAGACGTAACACTATGAAGCACATCTACGTACAGTTTAACGGGTTGACATGGATCCAAAGATGGGTCGGGTCTGTACCCGTAAACATAACGGATTAAGGATTATAAATCTTTAAGTAGGTATTGTTTGTAGTAACGTTTAACTACTATGTGGTCCGGCTCGCAGGGTGTATCCTGGATACATTCAAAACAATGACGAAATGTAAAACAAGTAGCACATAATTATTGTTTTCAGAAAAATATTAAGTTGGTTTATCACCTGAAACCGACTTGGTACCTACTGTGGTACCTACGTACTGCTCAACACGAGTTTATTGTAAGTTTCAAATTGGGCAAAGTGATTTATATTTTCAGACTAATCGTAACAATAATAGTTTTGCATCACTTCACATGCACACTTGCATTGATTCAAAACCATTATTTGAGATACGGCCAAAGTTGGCTAATTGAAGTGCTTTTAAATTTTCATCTAAGTTATTACCTATTATGGAATGAATTGAACGCAAGATTAGGCCAAAATTAGACGGCGTCGAGAACTAATGAGATAATTAAAAATACACCACAACTGTGTATATTATGATGTTCAGCTTTTCTTATGAGAGAAGCTTTTGATTGAATGAGGATAACATATATCAACAAATAGCTACTCCGAGAATTTATTTCTTTTACTTAACCTACTCCTGCTGATAGGTACCTGAGAAATATGGCTCTTCGTAATTTCCACAGCCCTGAAGAAGACATTACGTTATACAATAATTATTAGTGTTTTGTTCATAGTCCGTTACTTTATGTTATTAAGCCTGACGTAAATAATTTTAGCCAGTTCCGTTTTGGTGATCGTATTTAGGTGTTTATCTTAAAATCTAGTAAAAAATCTTTGCAGAGTCACAATTTATTTGCAGTTTGCATCGAGAGAAACAAAGGAGAGTATTGTTAAATATTTAGTTTCCTGAATGAAAAATATCTCTGCACTTCGCTTACAATTATTATAGTCAAGCATCTACTTTAACCGCAAAAAAAAAACTTAAATTTTTGTCCTTAAGGGTCGGCACCAGGAAATCGTGTTATGGGTTAAAGTAGTTCCCATGAAAAAAAATGTCTGCCTAGCTCAAGAGTTTCACCAGTCAGTGAGAAAGTCGGATTGAGGATAAATCTTGTAGATGATTGTTGAAAAAAAAAAAATAATATCACTAAAAACGATAACTAACTAAACGAGATTGATAACTTTGGAGTAAACAAGAAGTCACCTAATTAATATTATACTTTAATAAAGACAACAAAGAGCAGTGAACCCCCTGAGATTTTTTCTGTTTTCCACAACATTGCTTCCGTTTTGAGGAAAAAGTTCGGAAAGTTTCTGAATTTTCGCCATAGTAGTTTGTATGGATATTTCGGGTGTGAAAATTTTCGAACGTTTTACGAAAACAAAACTAAAGTTATGAAAATCAGAAAACATAGGTGGTTAGAAAAGAAGGTGGTGGTAAAAACAGGAAATTATGTAACTTCATAATTACGCCAAAGTTATCAAACTACGGCAGTGCTCTTTGCACGGTTTTAGTGATATTTCATTTTACCTTGTAGATGATTAAGAAAACTTTTTCACTGACTGGTGAAACTGTTAAGCTAGCCAGACGTTTTTTTTTTTCGTGGCTACTACTTTAAGTTTTCTATATAAACTTATCCAAAACCAATAACACGATTTCCTGGTACCAACCCTTAAGTGGGGTAGATTCATGTAATTGCAAGCAATTTTGGGGACTTAAAAGCCAAAGTAGATTTTTGTTTTTTGCTTAAATGTAGTGTCCGGCGTAGAATAATGCCTTCGAGGGGCGACTTGATGAGGCTAGGCGGCGAGGGCGGCGCAACGCGGAGCGGCGCGGCGCGGCAAGGGACGAGGGAGCCGGCAGCCACCCTATCCAGTGGCCGCTGCCGGCTGCTCATAGCGTTCAGTCACGAACGCGCGCCCGCGATACCGCCACGTTTGTAACGCTCCTTCGCCACAGCGTACCGTGCTTGCAATGTGTTCGAACAAAGTTTATTCTCACTTCAAATAAATTAACTGTGCAAAATGAAGAAGCAAAGCTGGCCCAGCGGGAAAGCAGAATGGCATTTTATGAGGTACGTACACTTTTACTAAGGAAAAACTTATTTTCTTCGGAATTTCCATAATTCGGTATTAGTTCCGGCTTCGCACATAGCAAATTTACTATTTGCGAATGCTTATTGCTATTGCCCCGGCGATATACTTTCCTGGGCTGTGCGTATAGGGAAAAAATATTTGCTTAACTTCATATTATTTATTCGCGAATTCCTTTTATTTTAAATATTATTATGTACAATCATTGACAATATCATAACTTTTGGGGCAGTAAGTTAAAGACGATAAAAGTGATTCCGGAAAATGAATAAAATAAATGGAGGGCTAGTCATAGGAAAAACAAAACTTTTTACGGCTTATCTTTATTCTATTCATTATTATGGTGGTTTTTGAAGCCAGGATAATGTATAACGGCGGTGTAGGTATGAGGGGTTGAGGACGCGATACATTTTCGTACTTCTGTTTTTCCGCAGTTTTGTTTTTATGTTCCTAAATCATCGTCAATCGTTTCCGGCTGAAGGCGCTAACTTAGAACAAAGAACAACAAATTGTAATTGGAAAATAAATCAGTCTCATGGACGCGGAACCATCCAATCATACGAATCCGTCAGATGTAATAAATAAATAATTTATTATGAATATTTGAATTAGCATTACTAATTTAATATTTATATTTTTTTCCACGTTTTCCGACTGGTTTACTCCCTTCCCCGGCAACAGGAAATGATTACTTAATGTTTTGCTACAAATGGTAATTGCTTTGGAACCACAAACAATGAAAGACTCAAACGTCAAAGAGAAGTCAATTACAAGACGTATGTAGTGTAAATGTTAACTTATTTGATGGAAATGATTGGTTTTCCCAAGAAGAAAGGGTGTAAATTAACACATAGACTTACACGAGTACGTATTCTTTACTAAAACTATAATTATTGAACCCGGTTTCTAGTTAATAAATTCACGTAGCTCAAAAAAATTTGGTATCCATGAGAGGAATAAACGGGAAAATTGTGGAGTCATGAAGAAAGTTGAAAAGGATTTGTTCAGGAGAAACTCGAGGTATCTCGAATGAAGTAGGGAGCATTTCTGGAGACGCTGGCCGCCGGCCATGAGCTATTTATCAAGATGCTGCAATCATAACAGAAAGTCTTGAAGATATTCAATTTAAAAGCGACTAGTCCCAGTAATAAACGGGTCTAGATGCGATTTCCACGAGGATTTACATTATTTAGGAGCGGTTTCCATAAACTCTTGGCTATCTTTGGTTTAAAATGTTCGTCTATTAGTTTGTCGATTTAATTGTTGGATTTTTTTTCCGTTAGAGAGAAAGAACCTTACAAAGAACAAAAATAGAACCTACTATTGTATCTCCGTTATGATTCGTTAATCAAGTATGTAATCGGACTTTTATTGAAAGAATATGGTGCTCGCTTCATATTTTCTGATCGGAAATGATTGATTAGTTTCTATATACAGCCATTTTGTGAAGCTCTATTCATCTTGTAGTTTTCCCAATTGTGGGAATAATGTGTAATGCTCAAAATTTTCCTTTACGGAGTGTAACCAGGTATATAAATTTGTTTTATGACAACGGTATTCTTTTGATGAATCTTTAGATTAGTACTTTAGTACACGTTCAAAATTTCAATCAAATAAAATGCCAATTTTATCTGTTTTTTTTATTAGAATTGCTAGGAACTGTACTATTAATGTGCTTATTATAAATAAACAAATAGGAACCGGATTTACTTCCGGATTTTACTAATTATTAGCAAATTAATCATTATAATTAAATGAGATAGGTATCTCTATTATTTCGCAGGAAAAATTGCAACGTTGCAATCATCAATACCTGGAATGTTTCTTCAGTTCTCAACTTTTGTTAAATCTTCTCCGCTTTGCCGAATATTGAACATTTTCAATAGACAAGCAACGTCTGATTGTTTCCAGTCAGCGCGTTTTTGGGGCTCAGCGAGGTTTTGCACCGGGGACCACTTGACAGCATCTGGCGCTTTTGCTTGCTTTCTCCTTATTTCCAGCTTTGTTACCGGCTTATAAGAATCCATTGTCTGTGTTTCAATTGAAGTTAAGGACGTAATGAGACTAAAGAGGGATAGTTTAAAACATCTTACGAGGAAATTCAGTATAATGAACTTTTAAATCGACCCCGTACTTATAGAGTTGTTCGAAGAGTTTCTTGGAAATCTTAATAATTGAAGATGAAAAGCCTGACAAGTGTGTTCAAAGTGTATGATGAAGATTTCGCTTTCTAGGAATTACATAGTTGAGGTAATTTTACTACGTTTATCGAAGCTCATAATAAAAGGGGAACTCGTCTGTAGTTTGGTGACTATTATACCTACGTAATAAGCAATATTATTTTTAGGTAATGAGTTGAGCGCTGTTTTACAAATACCGTCAGTCATCTTACAATAAGGAGCTTTCCAATATCTGAGTATTACAGGGGAGAAAGCTTAGGTTATTCTTAAAGTAAAAACTGAACCAATTTAGTTGTAGGTACTCGCGTACCTACCAGTACCTACCAGTACCTACCAGTACCTACCAGTACCTACCAGTACCTACCAGTACCTACCAGTACCTACCAGTACCTACCAGTACCTACCAGTACCTACCAGTACCTACCAGTACCTACCAGTACCTACCAGTACCTACCAGTACCTACCAGTACCTACCAGTACCTACCAGTACCTACCAGTACCTACCAGTACCTACCAGTACCTACCAGTACCTACCAGTACCTACCAGTACCTACCAGTACCTACCAGTACCTACCAGTACCTACCAGTACCTACCAGTACCTACCAGTACCTACCAGTACCTACCAGTACCTACCAGTACCTACCAGTACCTACCAGTACCTACCAGTACCCATTTAATTAATATTTTATAGTTACGTTTTAAATATTAGACATCCTTTTTCAGACAGACGTACAGGAAGCCAACTTCTTCTTTTCGTTTCGACGGTGCATCTATGTTTCTGAAGCCAACAAAATGATAAGAGTAACTACGTTGAACATTGCTTCAGTAACTGATGGGTACCGACCTGGGTCCTCCTTTATAGGTCGGCTCATACAAACTGCCCAGTAAACTGACAGTCACTTCAAGGTTTTTATCTCATATAAAGATTGCGTTTTAATTGTGTGTAAGTCCAGTTTACTCGCCCATCCTAAAAAGGGTTAATATCTCATAAATGTTTGGACTTGGCTGTAATAGTTTCTAATTGTTTTAATTATCCGCACACTGCTGCAAAGCAATAATAATTGGGGTCTAGAAAATAATTGGACTGCTACCTTAGAAGCAATAAAAAATACTTTTTAGTACCTTCCCTTAAATAAGTTTAAAAGTAAAAAAAAAATATTCGTTTTACATGTATCAATTTTACCTGCGTGTATTAAATTACTTTACTCTTTTATTTACAAAAAATGTTTAATTGATTGCACTAATCTACCATTCGTGCGAGGTATGCTTATTGCTAGGATCAAAGAGCAGTAGGTATAATCCTTTTTCCATTATTACATTCAGACAAAGGATTATAAAGGATTACACTCAATATCTCATGTATGATTCGTATGTGAAACAAGGTAACTTAGAAAACAAATGTTGTGGAAATGCGGACATCATTTTGTTAGCTTTTGTGCGTTTCGCGGTTGTTTGGGTTCCGTAAAACAAGGAGTTCTTTATAGTTTTGCCATGTACTATGTAAATTTGCGGTGAACCACTTTTCGACCTTATTACTAAGGTAATAAGATTGTGCGGCTGCGGTTGTGGTACGTCTGTTCGTCTGTATGTCACAGGCATTTATTTTTATAGGTTCTTGCTTCTATTAGATCTCTGAATTTCAGGTAACACCAAATATAATACAAAAGCCGTTTGTTCCTTATACACAGTTTTTCGTATTAGGAAATCCTACTTTATCCGAATTTGGAAGAAAACAAAGTAGTTCAGGTATAATAAGATAAAAATAATTACAAGGCTTAAGAAATGGAATTATGGATTCAATCATTCGAAGAAATGAGGTCGCTAGTATATTTCAAATAACTTTCCTAAAAATTGTACTTAATACTAAAATTGTACTTAATACTAAAATTGTACTTAATACAAAAATTGTACTTAATACTAAAATTGTACTTAATACTAAAATTGCACTTAATACTAAAATTGTACTTAATACTAAAATTGTACTTAATACTAAAATTGTACTTAATACTAAAATTGTACTTAATACTAAAATTGTACTTAATACTAAAATTGTACTTAATACTAAAATTGTACTTAATACTAAAATTGTACTTAATACTAAAATTGTACTTAATACTAAAATCAGGAATTTAGGGATTAGAATTTCCGGAATAATCGACAGCTCTTTATAAATGGGTTAATACTGTTAATACAAAAAGATGTACATTTACACCGTACAAGAATATCTTTTTCCATAATATTGAATCAACGTGTAGTCAAGAAACATAATTGCACATTGGATACTTAATTGCAACTAGGTACATATTGATATTACGGAGCACAAATTGTAGACAATCAAATGAATTCTTGTCGATGTAGGTACACATCTTTTTGAGGCCGACTGTACTTATACCAATAGGAATAAATATTGGATCACCTTGTAGCTATTAATTCAAAAGCTTTAGCAGACGGTACCTCCCTCGTTTGCTTAGCTTATCCGTCAAGGTAGTACAAGAGATTATGTTAATATCCTTCACGACCGTGGTTTGTCTATTAGGAGTTTATGACGATGATCCTTCATCCAGCCGCTTAGATGCGCCCTTTGCGTCACTTATTGTCAGATTGAAATGGCCTTTAGACGGTTTACAGGTTCACTCAACGAGCTTTGAGTGCAGGACTTCTTTGAGTGGACCTGTCTCAGTTGACAGGCAAGAATCGTGTTAAGCCTTGTCTGTCTTAGGGAGCTCTTACCCTCAGAAAAGATAAAGGGGTTAGGAATTAGTGCACAGACTGTCATGAGATCTCAGGCTTTGTCATTACAATTAATATAATGTTTAAAAAATACATGATACAACATTAAACCACTCGATCTAGTCGCAGTCCCGGATTAACCCAGCGCAGGGCCTGTAGCAAGTTTTACCTTGGGGCCCTTTGGTAGAACTTCGTTTGTTTTAGGTGTTAATGTTTAGAAAATAAAATAAAACAGTTCTTTAACAAAATAGTTTAATAACTGCTGGCACCAGCTATGCGAAAAATTAATCATGTAGGTCTTTCAAAAGTACCTGAAGAATCAAGAGACCATTCTTACATAATATTTCATCAGACTTATAAGGTACTTTGACTTGTTTTTTTGTACGTCCAGGCGTGGAGCCTGTAGCATACTACACGTGGCTAATCCAGCCCTGTCTAGTTGGTAATAAACAAATCTATAAGTCGTGGTGAAGGCTTTATTTTTGTTTTAGGTACGTTCCTTGCTACCTAGCTTCTTACGACACCCATGAGAAAAGACGTCGTATCGAAAATCGAATTCCCGATTTCAAATATTGTAACAGCTAATGTTCATTTTCACGACTGTTTCGGGATTTACAAGCAACAAATATTTGGTAAGTACGTAATAAATATTCATGCGGTTTTATAGGAGAACAGGAAAGCTGACAAAATATTCGAATATTTCAGCGATGGTCTAACTTTTAATATCCTGTTAAAAAAGTAGCTGGACGGATTTTAATATGCAGCAATGAACAGTCGGGTGATGGTCACATTGGCGTGGCGGCGCGTTTCGGGGGCAGGTACACAGGAGCGAGACATTCCCACGGTGTTTGCCACTGCCCTCGTCTGTGCTGGCGGACAGTCGAAGCACGTAAACGCATTACTACAATGTTGAATATGTTGCCAGTGTTGCCACCCAGCGCGATCCACCAAACAATGTTACCACACAACAGAAATAACAAAGACGACACGTCTTACGATGCGCCATCTAGCTACTGGATCTTTATCGCAACAAAGTTTGTTTTACCAACATTTTACACAATTTTGAAACAATTTAGTATGAGGACAAAAGAATTATACAACTCGTTATAATGTTTGGAATTTCATTGCGGAGGTGCTTATTGCTAATTCTAATAAAATATAACATTGCAAATGTCACTAACTGGATGATTCACAGGAAGGTTTTACAAGATCTAGTATTATATTATGTATATCAAATGAATTTAGCCACTCACATTTGGTAAACAAAAATTTTTGAACCAACCTTTCCAAAAGACTACGTTGTTCTAACACCTCAAGAATTAAAATTTTAAATATTCCTTACTAGCTTTTGCCCGCGGCTTCACCCGAGACGACTTCAAAAATGATCCCACGAGAACGTACTACCGCGCTAAAAAGTAACCTATGTCCTAACCTAAGTCATGGTTTACCCAGGTGCCCATCCAAATCCGTTCAGCCATTTTAGCGTGAAAGCGTAACAAACAAACAAACTAACTCACTTTCACATTTATACTATTAGTTAGGATGCATTCTGCATAAAATTGGCTAACTGCAAAGTTTTAGAAGTTGGGCTCTGAAAAGAGAACATTTTGTTTTAATAAAGGGAAAAGTAGTACCCGTACGGAACTTTTAAGAACTCCAGGCGATGGTAGCCGACTTTTAATGATTTTAAACTGAAAATCACGTCTAAACGAGTAATGTTAATGATTTGGAGAAAATATATGATAAATTAAAGCATTTTCTTAATAATTTAATATGTGAATATTTTAGATTATGTTTATATTACAGAGTGTAAGTAATTTGTAAAGTTATGTCTAACGCGGATAAATGAGAATCACGCAAAAACTATCAAGAGTATTTTTATGAAACCTTCACCATATTAAGGATAATTTAATTATTTATCTATTAGTATACGTGCTTTAAATCTTTTGTTTTATGTATAATAAATTAATAATACGTCTAATTTGGGACAGCGCTCCTTGATGGGCGAGTCCTATTATTGGGTGTACGTAGGACTCGTTGCGTGAGCTCAGCACAGAACACGCAAGCTATGTACTCAAGGCCGTTGGCATATATCTGCGTCTTAAGTAGTGATAATAAAAGCTAAGATATATTAGGTTCACACGAGGGGCTGCCGCCTGGTGCGTATCGACGGGCTCTCTAAATATTCAAGTGTTGATTGCGACATTGTAGTATGAAATATTGGCAAAAGTAACGTGATAGCCGATAAGTCAACTTCAGTTAGATTGAAACTCGAATTGCGAAGGCGACGTATGATTCGACGTATTCCAGTATTGCCAGTCACACTCGCCAAATGATTTCAACCTGATACTGTTGATGCTTTAAAAAATCGGGTGGGACTGTGTCATTGCACACGACCGTTGGACAATTGCTTTATTGGATCGAAATGAAAACTAAACATAGAAATAGAAACAACATTTTTCGTTACGTTCAAATTTCAGTTCGGGCAGTTTTAGTAATTTTCAACATTTAACGGCAAACTACCCCCAAATAAATCGTATATTAGAAAAGAAAACTTTGAAACTGTACGCCCACACTACGAAGTTTATTCCGAGCTCGACAGTCACAAACTGCACAACCATTATGATACCACTTATCGTTGGGCTGCTCTACCTCCGTCCTGTCTGAATTGTCTTCATCGTTTCGACATTCTACAGTTTACCACCCGGGCGGTAACTGCCAATCAACCTTCATACATAAATTTTGGCGTTCCCCCTAACACTCAGTTTCAATCTGTATACTAGGATTTGACGGCGGCGTTACGTTATTGATGACCAGGCTGGATGGCCGGCTACGATAGAACACCATACATTTTTAACAGCAATTTGTAATCCATTTTGCTGCTTCTGCAATCGAGCTGACAGTATTCGAAGTGGGCCGTTGCCCGATCACTAATTCAGGGGTGAAACTGCCTGAATCAGGTTTTACTATTAACTAATAACTATTGTCTGGATTTGTGCCCAGTTGATGGCAATAGGCCCGCCCCTTACACAATAACGCTGGTGAAATGTGGGTGTACTATAGGTACTCCTCTGCCTAGCCCTTCGGGGATTACAGGCGTGATGTTTTGTTATTGACACTGGCTTTCTGTACGGTTTCATGTCTTTATTCTCCATCTCGTAATCTTATTAGGTGCTTGGAAGAAGAATTTATATGCAATCGTAAACATTAAGTAAGTGAATGCCGGCAGCGTCTGCCTTTATGGCAGGCCAGGAGCAGGAAGCAATCTGCATTTGAATATATAAAATAATATTTAAACAGCTATTTTATATTAGCGGTAAGTCTTAGACCTACTACCTGCCTAAAATATATAATTAAACAGTTAGCGGTTATTTCATGGGATCTAATTGATTGAAACCTAAGTACCAATTTTGCTACAAGTAAAAAAATAAGAAAATAATTATATAAAACTTCGATAGCTCTTCGCTCGCGACTCCGTTCGCGTCAGTCGTACTTTGCCCATTGAACTTGAATACACCTTAATCATTACGGTCTCTGTTATTCACATAGATGAGTACTTGTGCCAAGTTTTAAGTATCTAAACCGAAAGAACAGATTTTTAATACAAAACAGTATTCCCCTTTTTCACCCCAGCAGGGGGTGATTTTTTAAAAATATTTTTGTTTGGTATGTTTCCATAGTTTGACCCAAAGATTATTTGTACCAATTTTCGAGTTAATCAAAGCAAGCAGTAAAATCCTGCCCTAAAACTTTATTACTCCTTTCACATAGCAACGGGTTTATTTTCGAGAAATCTGAAAACACGTCAATGTTTTTGTCAAGATCATCAATACTAAGTTTCCCGCGCGATTCGATCCTTCCATACAACTGTATGAAAGTACCTACCTACCTAATAATAATAATAATTGTTGACATTGACATGCTTTAACTTTGGATTCCTTCTTGGGTGCGGCGACTGACTCTCACTTTGATGATTATTAATAACTAATATACATTAAATTTATTCGGTACTAGCTGCGCCCCGCGGATTCACCCGCATAAGTTGGGTAACCTGAAAAAGAGAGAGCATCCGAACACGGTACGCGGTCAAATTGTTTCCCCCTCCCCTTTCATTGATGGATCGTGTGCATCTCATGCGCTGCCAATTTCCGCCGTGAGCTGGGACCCTTTCAGAGGCCGGTGGGCCTCGAGGTCCACTTAACCCGTCCGGTGGCTGGCGTCCTCCACATCGACGAGCAGGTGGTGGCGTCGTGGGCGGAGAGAAATACTCATCGCTCGAGCTCGACGCAACTGCCGCGGCCGGTATCGTCACAGCGCTCACAGTGGGGCTGGGTACCGGCTGCGGCGAGGCGGAGCTGAGCGAAGAGTCCGGAGGTGGTGGGCGTGCTCTTCATGCGGCTGATCTTGTCAACATTTTTCGATAATTTTTATCCTTATTCTGTTTTTCGGACATGACAATATCTGGGGACACGGCAGTGCCCCCGCCAAGACGAGCCAAGCGAAGCGCAAGGGCACTACTTACCTATTCTCGAAGCGCTTCGTCGTTTTTTTGAACCCTCATAACTTGGGTTTGGATTATACCAGATAAACAAAATTCTCGGCATATGATATAAATAGTAGACTTATTAAACATATAAGATTTCAATTGAATAGCTCTTATACTTTAGACTTTATTGATATCTAGAGAACCCCGATTTCGTCACTGACTCACTCACTGATGATCATCAAAATTCTTAGGGCACTTCCTGAAGTCCTAGAAAGCTGTATGTAAGCCAGTATTAGTACACAAACAACAAAAAAATCCTAAAACTTGGAACTTTTACCTCCCAAGCCTTAAGGGGTTTGTACTTTGTATAAGACTTCCGCAAATATTGATGCTAGAGGTCTGAAAATTGATATAGGGACTCCTTGTTATAAATAATAAAATACATTTTCAGGATTTTTAGTAAATCACCCCCCACCCTTTAAATTAGGAGATGCAAACGTTTGTATGGGTTTTCCCATACAAACCTGATTTCACGCTAGAGATCTGAAAATTATACAAGTACACAGATATCTTATTACACATTAAAATATACGTGTTTCAGCACCCTAATTGCGTAACACACTTACAGTAGGAATCGGTTTCATTTTGACAGTTCAACGACATTCATTGCGTTAGTTACGATGTTGAGCAGACACATTTTTCAAACATATGAAGCAATGGATTAGTAATTTGCTTCAAAATCATTCAAATTGTGATTGATAGTGTGTTACGCAATTAGGGTGCAGTTTTAAAAGAAATCATCCCTGAACCCCTTAAATTAGGGGATAAAAGTGTATATGGGGCTTTCGTAAGGTTTCACAATGTTACTTCATTATTATACATATGTATATTATACGAATAATATACTTATATACTCATGTATTTCGTTAAAAATTAAAATGTGGTGACAAGTATTTACAAAAGAAAACTTCTATGGGGATGGGAAATAGACCCCAAAAACAGAAAAAAAATTAAACAAAATAAAAAAATATTGTGATAAGCAACTTACAAAAAGAAGTAAAATCCCACCAAAACATTTTCATGTAAAAGTTGCCAAGACGAGACCATATGGCTCGCACGATCAAAAAGTTATCAGATCTCATGTAGAGCCAAGCTTCTAACTCTACACTCCCTAACTCTACAAGCCCTAACTTCACAAACTCTACACATTGGTCAAAATATGTGGCTTGGCTGTTTCGCTACCGTCACATGGGCGTAAGTTGAAAAATTTATTCACTGTACATTACTTTTCTGTTACACAATTAAGTTCTTGTAGTAACGAAACGGCCAAGCCTAATATTTTGACTAAGGTGTAGAGTTTGTAAAGTTAGGGCTTGTAGAGTTAGGGCGTGTAGAGTTAGAAGCTTGGCTCTATATGAGATCTGATAACTTTTTGACAGTGCGAACCATATTCTTTCGGTTTCGTCTTGGCAACATTTTACATGAAAATGTTTTTGGTGGGTATTATATTAATAGCTATTGACTTAGCACACGAGATGTTATATGTGGAATGTGAGTTCGGCTGTCATTGTGCCGATTGTCGTAACGGCCAATGGTCTAGTGGCCGAAAGCTTCTCGTTAGGCGGTTGGATTAAGGGCCAGATTCAGAAGGCAGTGCTCCTCGATACGGCCCGCATCGTGCGGTGTCCTGTCTCTGAAGCCCTAACCACCAGTAGCTTGGGCCCTGCTCCCGACACAGGCGAACCACAATTTTTTATATTTTTAAACGTTTTTTATATCTTTTTAAAGAAATATTTAAAAACGTATTTTATAAATACTTATGGAAAAAAATTAAATAAACGAAGTAATAGTTAAAAAGGCACTTTTAGTACCTATAAGCGGCTAGTGATGTAACAATACTTTTACCAAAATTATTATTGAAAGTAATGAAACAAACCAAAAGCAGTGAAACATACTAGTCAATATCAACCAGTCGATATTTTATCTATTACTTTAAAAAATTAACAAAAAAAGGTGAAGTTCTTGTAGAACTTATTGCATCCGCGATAATTCCGCGCTTGCCGGAAAGTTGTGAGTCCCGACACTTCAAATATAGTGAGATACCCTCTATCAGAAGATGCCTTCATAGACGACTTGAAGGATTTACGTGAGAGAGAACCTTTGAGAGAGTCAAAGATTTTCAACTTATTACAACTTTTCAACTTATTACATAAAGATTTATTCAAGCACATAAAGTTACTGAACAGACTATACTTATAAGGTAAGTTAGCAGTACATAAGGATACCTACGGGTAAAATTACAAAAGTTGTAAAAGCGATTCGATAAAAATATAAACTTCAACCTTGAGTTTTGGACGCGCGAATCTGTCGAAAAATATTGATTAGTTTCATTCGTGTCGAATCATAGAGGGGTATTCAAGAACCCCTGCTATAGAGTCACCCCTACAGTCGCACCCCATTGTCGTGGGGCACCAGACATAGCGAACGCATATGAAGGGTGATCAGTGAGCGTTTTATGCGCACTACGCTACGATTCATAAAACTATTTGCGTTCAATTTTGGTGAAATAAAAGGCTTTGTCTTGTTGATATCTCCTTTGTGCGATTAGATTGCGTTATTGTATCAAAAATTATTTTTGGAGATTGTTTAGCCTACCTATAGTTTTATGATAGTGTAGTTCATATATGTAGCTTGCCATGATAGCATCTTTGAAAACTTAAAAAAAAAAATTGGAAAATTTTAAATCTAGTTTTTTTAACTCTAAAATCAACGACGTGGTTCTTAAGAACATTTTTTGTACTTGTAATAGTTCCAGACTTTTCCATACTGATCCATCTCAATGAATCACCCAATATACAGAAGAATTGAGAATCTCCTTTTTGAAGTCTGTTCAAAATATCTAAATTGAAAAACTTTTCGTTTTAAAGATTGCTTAAATAAGTTGTAAGTAAATCGAGCTGAATCGGTATTTAAGATTCTCCGTACCGATACGAGCTCAAACGCTAATCAAATTATTCAAATGCTTTGAAAAGTTTATGAGCTCTTAAATCTATGGAACTGTTTAAAAACAGCAAGAGCCCACCTTATCTGAAGGTGAAATTAAACAAAGCCAGCGGAAAAATACAGGTCATTGTTAGGAGTTGGAATTCTTCTTATTGTCGGAGGAAGTAGGTCCCTAAGCTAAAGATCTGGATATAATGATGCCCTCGGCCGCTACTCGTATCAACTCACTGAAAAGAAACTTGTGTAAATCGCATAGTGTAGCTACCTTAATGGCGGGGCGCCCGAACTTTGTTCCGATCCCGCTTACGCCTTGGAGTTTCGTGAATAACACAAGATACAGCCGACAGAAATGGCTAGTTGTCGGAGATTTTTAGAGAATAAAGCTATTTACCAGCCAGTTTAACTCCTCAAGGTTTAACAGTATCTACATATTTGCTATTCCCGGGAGAGAAAATTTCCCCCCTAACGTCGGGTTCTGATGAAATATGCATTCGGCTAATCGAATGTGATATTACGGACAAGATGTACCTACCTACCTATATATTATGTTTGTTTATTATCTCCATGTCCGTAATGTTGGAAGCGTTTTGGGAATGGCACTGTGTGTAAGCAGGTACAGAAACTATGTAAATAGTTTATCTGTAAACCATGGGTTGTCATTAAGGACTTCAATTACGGATAGCGGTAGAAAGTAGGGCTAGTTATCATCTGGTATTTAATACTGTTTAAATCCTTTAGTATACACCTTACTGAAATAAGTTTGAATTGTCATGCTACATATGTATATCACTCCAAAATAACTTTTTGTGTCTGAAACTAAAAACATAAGTCGAAAGAACTATTGTATAAAACTTACATCAGCGCCGAAGAATTTCAAATTAAATTGCTTTCTGGAAGCAAATTTGAACTATACTTTCTATTACCACTACTACTACTATTTGAACTATGAAGTTAGTTAGCTCGTTGAGATGTGACAGAATCACTTAGCACTCTCGCTCACCTATAATACAAAATATGTATGATGCGAGATTATCTCATGTTGCGTCTACTAAAACTAATTTTCTATTTCTTTTTTTCTTGGAAGTAAACAGTTTGGAAAGATTTTGTATTAGAATACAATAAAGACGGAATTAACCTTAAAAACTATTAAATTAATTACTATTTAATTGGAGGTAACTAAAAGGATCAAACTATTTCACGTGTCGAAGGCTTTGCCAGCAAACTGTCGGCCCTGGACCTGGATGGACCTGTCGGCTCGCCAGTAATGCAATTTATAACGTTACGTAGACACAGGCACTCAGTTTCTTTGTCTTTTACGAAATAATTGTATTGACCGCTGACTACTTTGTTGCAAATGTTTCAAATTCTAACTAATATTATAAATGCGAAAGTAAGTTTGTTTGTTACCTTTTCACGCCTAAACCACTGAACCGATCATTCTGAAATTTTGCATATACGTTGTCAGGTGTACAGAAGCGGACATAGGGTACCTTTCATCCCGAAAAAAAGTACTGTTCCCGAGGAAAACAACAATAACGTTCTTATGGTAATAGATGGCGCCACGTGTCTTTCAAATCATGATTGAATTATATTATTATAGAAACTTTAGTAGTGTGTTAAGTTTTTTTTTTTTAATTAGGCTACTTTTATTTTAGAAAAATAACTGCGAATCCGCGCAAAAAAATTAAAACCTATGAAATTGTGAACAAAAAGTCGGATTTGAAACATTCTTTTTGGATCTGGTAGCCCAATTCTTGAGGATAATTAAAGGATTATTATAACATCACGCTATGACACTTAGGAGCCGAGCAAAAAGACAAAAGTCAGAAAGAACACTAAGCGAAAACGAAGTAATAGCGCGGGCAACGCGACGGGTCGGGGGACGAGGGAGTTTTATTAAAATGTGGCTGTTATTTTAGTATATTGTGTATTTTACGACTTCCACGCGAATGAAGTCGCGGGGTACAGCTAGTAGAGGATAAAGTTATGCAGAAGACCGATTGACCGCTGACTGTTGTCGACGTTCTCAGTGCACTGAGTGCTTCTGAGAGTGCATCAGGATATCTGCACTTAGTTTCCTTAGTGCATGTACCTACTACTCTGTGGTGCAGGTGGAGTTGGTGCGCTAGGAGAATATAGCATACGAATTTACGCTTTTCTGATTAAAATAATATTGTGGTGTTCTCACCTCCAATTACACATTCATTCAGATTAGCTGAAATATATGAATAATAAGTAGATAAGTACCTATTACCAATCCAATGTGGGTGTACTATACATATTATACATACATATGTATATAGGTACACCTCTGACTAACCCTTCGGGGATTACAGGCGTGATATTATGTTATTTAATAGCAATCCGAAACAATAGGTGCTAAATTTGTATTAGCATACTGAATGGAAAGCGTAGATTGAGTTTCATGTATGTATTATATAGCTGATCAATGTTTGATAGAATGACGTGTATATATTGCCGTCTGGAGTGTTGGACTACCTCAGACACACGTATCATATATCCATAACTTAATTAACACATTTAACTTTGTAAATAAACTGAAAGTTAAAATGGATTCTCGCAACGCCCCATTGGAAATTTGGAACACCCGGAAGCCATGTTTACTTGCGGAAGAAAATTTAGTATTGGCTACGTGTTTTTTATTTTTTTTTACCTTTTCAATCTTTGACAAATGTTGCATTCCGTAGAACTATAATTATATTCTTTAGCTGCGCACAAATAACAACTTATACCAAATTATATATTGTTTAGTGAACATTGACAGACAAAGTCGCGAGCTGATGACGTTCAATAACGCTCGTTATTATTCAAGCAGAGTTAGTTTTACAAGCGAGTTCACTCGGTGCCACTGAAGTTCACTAAAATGTTTAGCCGGGCATCTTATAATGACAGCTACTACTAATGTTTCTTGATACGCCCCCTGACAGTGACGCGTCCTACAATGTTTAGGCATTACGTGAAAACATCTTTGACTAACCTCTCTGTAAACGGAGCGGTTGGACAATTGGACAAGGGTAACAAATTAACCCTGTCTCTCCTTTGAAGTGGATGTAGGTCAATAGCAGTACACTTTTACAGCGGACTCGGTACAAGCCCGGCTTAGTTCTGAAGTAGGCACAATTTGGTGATCTGCGGCTTAACCGACCGTCGCAAACTATTCTCATTTATTAACGATTTTCATTTTCGTACAAATCGAGAGGTTCTTGTCGTACTCGTTTGGGCCATGTTTATAACTTTGATTATATTTGGCGAGCAGTTATTATTGTTGCAGACTGCTTGGCTGATTAACGTTAAAAGTTTTGGCTTAATATTTTCTTGCGGTTTAGGGGTGGTATACTGCCACTTTGTTGCCGAGGAAAAGAAAAAAAGTACTTAAACATTAAACCGCATGCCTCAGGAGTTTTGCTCTCAGGTATACATAGCTAAATAGGGAAAAAAGGGGAACGGAATAGCCTTAATTTTGAAATGGATGAACCTGCTCCGCTTTACGAAGAAAGGTAAATAGTTTCCACTTCGCTGTTAAAGAGCATTTAAATGCTCATACTTCTCATTTTCATGTTTTCTGCAGAACGTATCTTGCAGGTATTCTCGAATTAGTGTTCATTTAGTCTGAAATTAATACAGTCATGATGTCATGAAACTTCGGATAGTAGGTATTCTCTTGTAAGTGTCTTTAAATTGAAAAATAAAACTGTTGAGAGAGACCTATTAATAGTTTTGAGACTACACCTAGTCATTTGGAAAAAAATATGAAAGTAATGAAACTGGCATCTATTCTCTCGATAGTCGATAAATACTACACTATTTTACAGTGGTAATTTTAAATTTTTAAAAGATTCTAGCGTATTTAAAAGAGTTTTCTGCACTAACATTAATCTTAAGCCAGAGTGGATCGTAAGAGTTCTCGGTGTGTCTACGCCTCCACAGACATGTAATAATGAGGGTCCGATTTCCCATTTCTAAAGAAAAAGGAGAATAAAACAACCGTTTCGTATCCAGTGCGGTGCTAATGTGGGTCACGAGAAGTCGCGGCCGCAAGAGTCCGCACGAGACCGCATGAGTCCGCGCGACTACGCGACTGTCTATGTCCCGTTCAGTATCCACTGTTCACTATTCACTTTTGATATGTTAAGCTATGAGTCTCTTACAAATAACGGAGGTAAACTCACTTTCAATTGGCTATCAGATTCAGATTGGCTGGAAAGGGTTAAGATCATCTAAAGTCTTGCATCTTGTCCTGTTTCATTTGAAACTAAGTGTGCGTAGAGCACTGCTTGCGTTGATTTACGTACACTTAGCCAATCAATCTGGTTAAGAAAACCAATTTCTCGGACAAAACAATAAGCGCACATACGGACAGCGCAAAGACGACGCTATGTACGTCTCGTAGCGTTTTACTATGTTACTCAATAAGGATGGTATCTAACTATTGTATTGTGTTGTATTTAAAATGCTCTGTAGGTTCTTGTAAGCGGCCATCCACACTGCGCTGTAACTGTATGATATTTAATGGTAAGTAAAAAGATAACGCAGTTTGAAACTGCCATGTGATCCCAAAATTATACAGGTACTGATTATCGCCGTGTGACTGGGGCCTAATAGTAAGTTATTTTCCAGACACCAGGGGGCCAACCACCACCTCTTAAAGCAGTATTATTTTATTTATTTATTTATTTATTAAAACTTTATGCACAAGTAAAAAGAATACCGTACAAAGGCGGACTTAATGCCTGAGGCAATTTTAATGTTACTTCAGTGTGAGAAAGAGTACGCGCGACGTAAGATTGCAATAATACTGCTTTAAGAGGTGGTGGTCTAGCTCCTGATGTTCGTGCTCGCTCGCTAGCATCGTCTTCACACCGTCACAGGAAAGTGCGATCCTGCGCCAGTAGTTAAATTGAGTCTGCACGGAGCTGCCACTGTATTACCATCTCAATATGTGGTTCAATAATGTCTTCAGTCACAACTAATCTCAAGGGAAACATACAGACCTCCAATGCAATAAACGCATTAACTTATCCTATATGTAGTAAAGTTAGGTTTGCTCTGAGTTGACTGATAGAGTTTGTCTAGCTAAATAATGTAGTTCAATGGGGTCGTATTAGACCTGAGACAGATAGCTTATGAAGTTCATTTGTCTAACAAATTAACAGAGAAGCATGTCCTTTTCAGATCCGCAGGTTAAATCGTCAGTAGTCGTCGGGAGCGTGTCCCTACTCCGGTGGTATTAAGTTGAATGCTGAGATTCTTCACAGGAGATCCATTCATTTGGCCGATTTAGAGCTCTTTGTTAGCTCGGGCCGAGGCTCTTCGTCCGTCTTGACAAATTCCTTCCACCGACCTTATTAATAGCTTAAAGGATTAAATACACAGCCTGTTTTAATACAACGGAGGTATTGCGATGAGCTGTTCTTGGTTTATATTTCGAACCGCTAAATACGATAAAAAAAGTCATTTGTCTGGGTTTTCAATTAGAAGTTAATTTTCACCAACTGAACAGGTTTTAACGCAGTTTTCACAACCATTTACAGAATTCTACGAAGTCTTTGATGAAGTTTTTGTGCAAAATAATCATTTTCTTATTATATTGAACAAAATGACCAGGATCAAGTGACCCTAGGCTTGCTTAGGTTTTTAAACTTATAACGAAGACGACATTAATTAACATTACAGTAGGTGTCTAAAACATAATTTTCACATGATAACTGCGCAGATGTTATTTATTTAGGCGATTTCATTACCTTCAATAAAAAGCAAATTACGGTTTTTAACGATTAATTGCTACCAAAAATAACAACATAATTACAAAAGCAATGTTTATGTAGCAAGATTGAAAGTTTCATTACTCAGGCTGTCGTGTATTTCGTGCTAGTCGTTATATTGAAGGAAACCAGTTATTACGGGGACCCGCGGCCACTGTATATGCACTAAGATACTCTACGCCGACTTTAATAGCTGTTGTTGAACGTCACTTTAAGATTTAAACGGAGTTCCTGCAATACCAGTTTCATGAATGGTGTCGGTATTACCTGGCCAGCTCTAGACATGAGTACTGCTGCATCTGCACACTGCGCCAACCCTTTTTGTTAATTAGCGTCGACACCTGGGCAGCTGGGCAGCTGGATTGTCCTTCTCAGAGACCGCTACAAAAAAGCTAAAAGGACATGTCATGCCATCATACGCGAATTCAACAAAGGCGTATCAAATATTCTTTATACTGGTTTTTGCTTCCACTCAAAAAGGCCGAATAAAGGACTGTATTTAAAAAAAGTCCGACTTCTATTATTGTAGGGTCATTAAAACACGTTTCGGAACTCTTTTTGAAAACCTACCCTAATTACATGTTTAATATTCAGGTGGGGAGGTAAATATCAAAGGTATTTATGTACCTACTTACATATAAATCAGTATTCCGTTGTAAAAATTATGAAAAGTAACAGCTGTCCGCCACACGCAGATTTTGTGTAACGGATTTGTTATCTTCAATAAAAAACAGATTTAGGTTGCTCCTGGGCGTTAGCCGCATCGTCTTTGGTAAATAATGAGCAGGAAATGTTAAAATTTAAAGATAAAATTCGTTTCAATAATAATAAAAAATGTTAAATACCAAAATATTTGGATTATTATGAAAGTTAGGTAGACAAAGGAGTACAAATAGGTACCTACCAATGTATAACAATTCAGAGGTCAAAATATAGTAGCGAATAAATGAACAAACACATATTTAAACCCTTTGAGGGCGGAATCATACCTGTAGCCGCACAACAACCGCAACGCACTTGAGCAACTCGATCCATGCGCACGCAACTCCTCTATTTCTGTCCAACTATGCCTTGACATCTGTGTATGAGCCATTGAGCCGGCACTCGAAACTCATCAATACATTATTATATATATTTAGAGATCAAAGGCCGAGGGCCTTCATTAATCTATTTCGTATAAATACCTTTCAATCTAGTTACGAGTACCTTCTCCGGTACAGATAAGGAGAAAAGTTAAAAATCTGGGAAAGTTTATTTTTATGTTACGAGAAAATTTAATGTTCGATGCGATGATAAAAATATAATTTATACAACTGACTTTTCCAAAAAACCATAGATAAACACGATAGGGTAAATTGAGACCCCGTTGAACTCACATTTTTGCTTGGAGATAATCGAACACCATTTGATTCGCTTATATGTAGTAAATCTCGAGCCAATAAACAACTAATGAGATCGTTTGAAGTTTCGTCGACATTTCAAGTTCGCAGATAAATAGCTTCATAGCGTAAACATGTTTGAACGATGAAAGAGCGTCTCGTCATTTGACAAGTTAATATTTGAATAAGTAATCGATGTTTTAGAAAACCGGGCAAGTGTGAGACGTATTCGTGTACTACGGTTTCGCACTAGCTGATAAGGTAGATAGAGAGGACGAAAAAACCGTATCTTCCTGTATGGACTCCTACTGGACCTACGGTTCAAAAGATGACTGTGACAGACGAAAAGACCTAAGTACTGTAAAGGTTTCATGCAAAAGGCAACCTTATGTCACAGGCTGTTAGGAAAATAAAGCTATGGTTGCATTCGATCATTCAAGCCAAACTTGGCTAAAAGTAATTCCAAACTTGTTTGGAATTACTTTTGAATATGAAGAATTAGGTTTTTGTTTGAAGAAAAATCAGAAGAAAAATAGTGCCGTTAAGTTATGTACGTTTCTTTGAGATAAACTGTTAAAAAGAAATATATATATAAAAGTTTATCATCCAAATGTAGATTCGCCCCCGTAACATATATTCTCACAGTACTTAATAGAGTCCCGCTGGCATCCTTTAGGTACAAACCCTAATTAAACCGATGTCTACAAAATATACTTTGAAATGCCAACAGCAGGTATACCAAAGATTTATTTTAACCCTTGAAGTTGTAATCGAGGGTCGTATTACTGAGCCCCTTGCGTCATTATTAGGTAATATCTATCAATGTTGAGGTATCACTTTAGAGGAATCGCGCCCCTTTGTAATGATAGATGTCTGTTGGCGCCGCGCATTCATTAGTGCTGATATTGTGAGTTGAACTGTGTGAGAGACGACCACAAGGGTGAGGTATAACAGGCATTGATTACCTTCACGCGAGCCTTCAGCTTAGGTTGCCTAGCAGAGCCTGTACTCGCTTACAATATAATTTCTAGATAATTTTGGTTTTGTCTAGACTAATATTATAAAGAGGTATTTGTTTGCAAGTTTATACATATGTAGGGGTAAACCCCTACATATGTATAAACATCTCTGGAATTGTCAGTCGGATACCTTCCTCAATTCTTGAGGAAGGTATAGGCTACTTAACATCACGCTATGACCCTCAGGAGACGAGCAAAGTGAAAAAAGTCAGAAAGAATGCTAAGCGAAAACCAAGAAGGGTGATGCGATGTGACGGGGTGGGTTGGGGGGCAAGAAATTTCACGCGGGCGAAGTCGCGGGCTGAAGCTCGTAAGTATAATATAACACCAAAGCCCCTGAGGCTTTGGTATTATACAATATTGCGAAGACGAATAGATCTTTCAATTAACTTTTTAAAAATTATTTATTTTTAAGAACTAGTAAACGGTACTTGTTTTCCTATCATTGCAAAGAATAGAAAATTATCATTTAAGCAACGCATAAAAAATCTTTTCAAATTCAATACACGAATGAAACTTATCACTGATTTTTCATATGAAAATATTAGTCTTTCTTAGAGAGGCAGACATACACAGTTCTATAATCCGATAAAAGTTAAAAAAAAACTTTCTGTTGTGGTTATTAAAACTTCTTTAATTGAGACCTCCATGATGTAGGGCGCAACGCTCGGGGATTAAAAAAAAATCTACGGCACTGAAGTCAATTAAAATACTTTGTCGTTCACATGAATATCGACAATATGAGAAAATGCTCGAACAGTGTAAGATACGAGTACGATTCGTAAATAATTGTTTGTAACAGTGCTCAACGACGATACTAATCGTCGATGAATATTGTTAACAGATTTCGAAGATTATTTATGACACCCGTATATATAATATTATCATAGGCTCCAATATTGTACAATTTCCACAATTCATTATCATTATCATCGCTTAAGGAGTAATCGAGGTCAAGGGCAGGTCCATTCAATAATAAAAAAAAATCATGAACACACAATAATGTGAATTATAACAGTTGTTTGCATGAAGGTAAGAATTTGATAAAATTGTAATTTACTGTTTATTCTATGTAAGGTTCGATATTAATTGCAACCCCTCGATAATATAAATGAAAGCTTTCAATCTCATTGCGAGCCGACATGTCGGCACTGAAATTGTTTAAAACAATCGCTTTTGCTATATTGATGAATCCTATCCTATATTACTGAAACGGATAACCATCCTCATAGAAAAGCCCGTTCATGTAGGCTTTTCATTATTTAAAGTAAATAAACATTTATTTAATTCGTTGGGTTTTGTATCTTATTTGTTTAGTTAGAATTGTATTTTAAGCGAATTGTTAGAAAGCAGCGGCGGCACACAAACAAGGCAGTGGTTAGTGAAAAGGTCTGTGGCGGGTGCGTAATCTTTTCTCCATGTACCAAATCCTACCCTATTATCCTTAACGGTATTCTTATTAGGGGGAGCTTCGCTCAACCGCTTGCTTGCCCGTCGCCGTCTACCCCCCCCCCCGGCCCACCAACATACATGCATAATAAGAACTTTATTCTATTTAAAATCTCGCTTTGAATATCAATGGCTGGTCGAATAAATGCGCCGGCCGTCTTAAGTTCTCTATGCCTATGAACGAGATTGTGCCATCGTCCTTTATAACGCTTTTGTTACCACACACGTGTCGTCGTCACAATGGGTAATGGTACCTACCAATAAGGTAGGTAGTTTACCGAAAAATAACTATAGCCTTATGTATACATTGCGGTCGAGGACGAAAGCCTTTAAAGGCTATAACTCTTTACGGCGAAAGAAAAATATTACCTACTAACACTTACACGTGTATGTCACCCTTTATAATATGATCCCATACTTGAATGGGTGCGAAAAGAATCCTATTGCTCTCGTTGAATCCACCATTCTATTGAATTATCGTTTGTTGTCTTGTCCCCTAAAGTTGGTGCAAAATGTATTCACAAACCGGATTAATATTAATGTTCGATGATAAAAACGTAGTAGGATTGCGACACAGTATTTCGTCTGTTCTCTAATAAAACAGTAAGATTTATAATACGACGCAATTTGCACTGTGATTCGGAACCCTCGGGGCAGCTGTGCTGTACAGATTGTTGCTTTTGACGCCACTGAGGCAAACTGAATATCTTTCGTGGGGTGTGTCGTACACAAAAGAAATATCTACCTATAGAGAGTGTTCAACGTCGCAATGCCGCACTCAGCATAGTAAAAAATTATAAAAGACGCAATCATATTTGACGTGTGCTGAAACAGTGTACAAATAATCAGCTTTTCTTTTTTAGTTCTTCACAAAAGAGTTTTTGTTGTTTACATGAAGATTTTTTCATTACGTCTCCTAGTTACTACCTACTGTTTCGAAAGCGGTAACTACTGCATCATGTCTTATTTAACCCTAACGAAAACTCTAACCAAGTTTTGTTAAATAAAAGTTGTCAGAATGACTGGCAAAGAACTGGCAAATTTAATACACTTGTTAAACTGAGTTTCAATAAGCCGACTAAAAAGGAAGAAAACAAAATACCATACCCAAGGCTGTTTGACTACACACTTAATAAGTAACTGAATACTAATTGATTTTTTAAACTAATCTCGAGTCCATTGGTTACTTCTTGTTTGTGATATTTTACATTACATACATTACCAATTTAGGCATAAATATAATTTTAACATTGATATCTTCATACCTCTTATAAGAAACTCGTTGCTTAGTACAACTCAAGCATAGAATTTATTTAGATTTTAATGTGCATTTAGAGACACTAAATGAAATTGGCACTTTAAAGTGGTTGGTATTCGGAGGCGGTACAATATGGCCACGTGACTGCTAGGCGGTATCTAACTCAGTAAAATGTATTTTCAAATTGAGCGGTCAAGTCAAGTAATTCAATAATATCTGAGGATTCCAGAAGATGTTAGTACAATATTATTAGGCCATGACTATGTGTTTTTCCATTGAACCCGTATCCACAGGGACTACGGAGAAATCAATTTGTGCCGCGTAGTCGTCATGTAAAATAAAGGGATATAAAGAGAAGCTCGTACAAATGTGTTTCGGAGATAAATAATAACGATAAAGTCCCTCGATTTGACCCACGGAGAAGATTCTTTATATAACGCCTTATCTCATTGTACTCGAACCGCACACAAAAAAGACCATTGCTAGCCTTTGTTATTCGTGGAATCGAACTTGTACGATGAGTCCCGATGATAGGCACTCACATAAATAACAATCTCATTTAATCCTGTAATACCTTTTGCCTACCCAAAGCACTCAATATTAGGCCTACCTTGCCCAACCCCATCGTATGAATTCCATTTGTATTAAGAAAAGTCTCTTTCGCAAGAATATTTACAGAAATATAAGTAATCACGATAAAGATGTAGAAAAATAGAAAATCGAGGAACGCTCTGATAAAATTGAATATGTCATAAACATAGTCGACCGAGGCATGGCAGTGTTTTTATTAAGTCGGTACCGATTTAATAATAAGGTAACGTCGATAAATGACGCGACATGTTCAATAATACAACAGAGCTACGTACAAAGTATAACGCTGGTGGACGTTTTGATGGAAATGCGTTTGTGGACTGGCCAGAGACGTTGACTTTCTAGTAACAAGCAACAGGGAGTTATGTGCATTCACTTGAAAATATTTCTACGAGTGAATAGAAATCGTGCAAACGTATCTAAAGCTGGTACCGTGTCCACTTCGCTCACGCTCGATCTCCTGGGATAAGGTGGCACTCACGAGAACGTGGATTGGTCCATTTTTACCATTTTACTTTCCTCTTTTAACGCTTAAAGTATTTCTCATAATACACTCAAGCCGTGAGCATAATATATTTCGTAGTTTTATCCATTTCACATATCGTTTTTCAAAGGCGGGCGGGCTGCCTGACAAATTACATTTTTGTTCGGATGTCCCGGAATCTGAGCATAAAAGGCTCGTAAATCTTGAAATGCATTTTTCATGCTCGGTCAAGCTCGTAAAACGATGACCTAAGTACAAGCTTCGGTGTCCATAACTTTCATTATTTTATTGATAACGAGTAGGAAGAGATGAGAGTAGTTTACGGTTTCATTTTTTTATTTTATTCACAAACATCTCAAATACCTGATGAATTTTAATTATAAAATTTTAATAATAGCAGTTTTTGCTATCCTTTTACAGAGTTGACTATAAACTATCTTTTTATTATTCCTCTAGCGTTGACGGCAATATAAGGAATACGGAATATTGAATTAGTAAACTTTCCGATATAAGTATGCATCGTAACGCTCTGCCCGTATAATCTGAGGCCGCACAGAGACAAAGCACCCGACCGAATTATATTTATGTGCTCGTTTATTACTTAGCGAAAACTGTGTGGCATCATCGATATTAATTTATTTACGAATACAAGCTTTTAAATCAACACTCAAGTTCTTTTTTTCCTGTAAGAAAAATCGTTTCCAAAGAACTAAGTATAGTCATCGCGGATTTACCAAATAAGTGTATAGCTGAGACAGGAGCTCACATTTTGTATATTATCTTCAAAGTGGAAAAAAATTCAAAGCAAATGCGAATAGAAGCTGAACGAGTTTCAGCCATTGTCGGTGTCGTTGTATCCTTTGTTGGCGCGTCTGATAGTACGAGGAGTAATGGTCTGTTCAGCTGTCCCTCACATAAGCTCGTAGATTTTTCGGTTGGTTCACGTATTCACTCACACAAATAGAATCCAATAAATTAAAATGCTTTAATGTTTCCTTTATCAACGTTGAAACGCACTTGATAAATCTCATTTGCTTTTTCATTTGTAATTTCCCTATGAAGTGCGCGGTTCACAATCATTCGGATGCTTTATGCGTCTGTGCGGCGTGCGGCAGACGACTGTTTAATTAAGCCAACTCACGTCACCGACCAAATAAAGCGAAATTAGATTTGTCCACCAATTGTCAATAAAATAAATCTACGTGTATAATTACGTATCCTGTTCCCGTTATCCATAAAAGCGACGACAATGGTCGACAGTGGTCGTGGCTCGGGCAGCGATTTCCCGACTTTATGGGCGATGGCACTGAGTTAGTACGTGACAGTGGGCCGTGTGACACACCCGCGTGACTACGTGACCCGTCATCACGAAAAAATACACAAATACCTACGCAATGCGATAACTCTACATACAGACAGATAAAATAGTTTTAAATTCAGGCTTCATGAACTCAGCCGCTTCGCCAAATGTTAGATGTGCTCCATGATGGATAGCTTTTATTAGCTCGCTTTTAGTTGTATCGTGAAGTTTTGTACGTTGAGTGGTTTTATGAAAATGTATGTGATAAATTGTGTAGGCAATCATTTGAACAACGGTTACGCAGATACAATTTAAACTATTGGTTATCTATCATGTCATTCGAAGTCTCTTTTCGAACTTCTACTATGTAATGTATAGGTACTTATCACGAAGTTCAAAGAAATACTAAGTAATCATAGAGTTCGAAGGAGTCTGTGGTCAAATAGTTAATAAAAATATTATAATAACAAGACCTGTGAGAATTCTGTAATGAGAAAAGTTTAGTCTTGGAATTAATAAATTAGACGAAGTTTTTAGGGTCCCACCGGCCGATGAACCAGTTTAATACAAATTTCATGAGATAAGTAAGTTGTTGATAGAAGATACTGTGACCTAATTGACCTCAACTAGATATTACTTAATCGTAAGATATGTAGACCAGGCATGTCTAAGACAGACGTACCATGCCGCATAATATTTTAAAAATTTCTTTATGTAAATGAAAGTACTCCTATAAAAATGTTTAGTAAACATATCATGACGAAAACATGTCAGCCTTAAAAGCTTCTGAAGACAAGCACTTTATTAATTTAGATGCACGTATCAAGTATCAGTATCAATTAGTTCAACCAGATTTCAGACTGGCTAAAGAGACTCATCATTCATGGGGTACTGTTTAAAATGTTAAAATAAAACACCTCCCCACATACTCCAACTGATGAATCGAAATTTAAATCTTGTATAAAACGCACACCATGCAGCCAAGAATATAAGTTGTGCGATTACATCACCAACAACTAATTGATTAGCATTCGAAAATATTGTTGGAGCTGCTGTAGATTGTAAAAACTATCTAATAGGCATAATATTTAATCAATGTTTAGATAGCGGTACGCTTTCTGATTTAATAAGACATAGTAAAGTAGTACCAATTTTCAAATCGGGTAGTATGAGTGATCCCTCTAATTATACAAGGTGGAACAGGACGATTGACATTCCTTTGAACCACGTAAGGAGAATCATGTTCTTAACCCGTATACAAAAAAAAAATCAATCAAATCCAATGAACACTTTAGCCACAGGAAATTATTTATCGTTTTCTTGTTTTTCAACATGATGTAGATCTGAGTCCGTAATAATGGGTAAACATTGTACGGTCAAGAACCTGTTCAAAACACGTATAATTCTATTATCTGCGTCTCAATATACTTGAAAGACAGAAAAAGGTATCATATGATTAAACTCTGACGCGCCCCGCCCAGTCCCACAAAATCTTACAGTTAGAAAGAAAACGAAATATTACTTATGCAAATTATGCATTAGTGGTGCACAGACAATTGCGAGTGTGTGTGTGAGCGGATTTTTTTCGGCAAAAAGTCTCGGACTCAATAATTAGGTCAGTCAGTGCACCGGAGCCCTTTGAAGTGAGCGCGTGCTATTTTTTTATCACGAGACGAGCCGCGCGCGTATTGTCGTAATTTTATTAAATGTTTGTTTGCTATTGACCTGACACTACTGGATTTCTTTTTATGGGGGGGGGGGGGGGGCTTAAAAAACGAGGTGTATGCACGAGAAGTGAAACTGTGGACGATTTATAAATTAAAATAATTAATGCCTTCGACAAACTAAAAACAATGGCAGATGGGGGACTTGTTACGTTACGAAGAGTCCGTGAAAATTTAATAAGATGATGTCGCTTGTGCATAATGAACAACGGACACTTTGAAAATTTTGAAATTTGACTCTATTGATGATGTAAATTCTGATTGTGATTTGATATTATGTGATTAATCATTCAATCAGTGATCTTTTAATTCACAACGCGCAACTTTGAGTTTGTGTTGTTCTCCTATTAAAGTACCTACCTGCGCCCTGCACGGCCGCCGCCGCGCCCTGCACCGCACCGCACCGTTGGTCAGTAACTTTTCGTAGATAAAGCGTGTTTACTTTTATGCAATTGATTCTGCTATTTATTTTGTTGGAGAAGAGCAATCTTTAAATCCATTAGATACGAATCTTCGTGTTTTAAAATGTTTCGATGGACTAGTACTGTGCTCGTTTTAATGTCGTACATCCAGGAGCTAGACCAGCACTTGTAACTTCAGTGTGGGAAAGAGATGGAGCTAGACGTCCTGTATAGCTTCATCTCTTTCTCACACTGAAGTAACATTAAAATAATACTGCTTAAAGAGGTGGTGGTTGGCCCCCAGATCCACGTTGTAGACCTATCCTGTGTTACCAGCATTGAGTAAATTGTGTAAAATGTATGAAAAAATCATGCTAGACCAGATGTTGTCACATTTTAATTCAAATGGAATTCTACATAGTCGCCAGTTTGGTTTCACGTTTGGTCGACGGCTGAAGCAGGAGTAAAACTTATAATTTTGGAATCCTAGGAGAAGTTCCAGGATGCAATTGGCATTTTCTGTGACCTCTCAAAGCGTTTGACTGCGTTGACCATAATACACTAATCTGTTAATTACACCACTATGGAATTCGTGGACAAGCTGCTGATCTTGTTCTTTCCTATCTATCGAACAGGCAGCAAAAAGTAAACGTTAACGGCGCGAGGTCCTCGAGATCTCTAGTTAAGATGGCGTGCCTCAAGGTTCAATTATTGGCCGTTTATTATTTCTAGTTTATATTAATGACCTTCCATAGACGATGGCTAACTTATTGGCTATAGTTATACTCGCTGATGACATTTCTCTTATTTTTAAAATAGATAGAAAAGATTCGGATGTCTTACATATCAAAGATACTCTGGCTATTCTTTCTAATAATCTTTTACTTAATGCGAACAAAATTAAATGGCTTAAGTTCTCATTACCAAATGTACCCCAAGTGGATCTAGATTTAAAACTTGATGGCAAGAAATTATATGCTATTACGGAAACTGCATTTCTAGGAATTACTCTAGATTCGAAATTGCAATGGGGTGCCCATATTAAAGCTCTTTCATGTAGATTAAGTTGAGCTGCATATGCAGTAAGAAAAATAAGGCAGTTGACTGATATAGCCACAACTAAGTTAACATACTTTGCTTATTTCCACAGTATTTGTCTTATGGCGTTCTGCTGTGGGGATCGGCACCTGACGTAGATTCAATTTTCATTTTACAAAAGAGGCCAATCCGCGTGATCTATAACATGAGCTCTAGTGAGTCCCTTAGAAACAAATTCAAAGAAATTGATATACTGACTCTTTATATCTTAGAAAGTATTTTGTATGTTCGCAAAAAACTTAGGACTTTTCAAAATAAGAAACGATTTCCATAATATAAATATACGTATTAACATGAAATTGTGATACCCAGATTAACTAAAATATGCAAGCCATTTCTTATAAACAGTATTCGCTTTTATAACAAGTTGCCAAAGTCGAGAACTTGGCGATGGAAAGTTCAAAACCCACATCAAACGTGTCCTTATCAAAAAAGCATATTATAAGATTAAAGACTACGTTGAAGACAAGGAAGTTTGGCAATAATCCCTTCTGCACATGTAGCTTCCCTCGTACCTTACTAACGGCATATCTATGTAAATGTCTATTGACTGCTCCCAAATTACGATGTTTAATTTTAGTTCATTTGATTTTTTACATACTTTAGTATTTTACATTATATGTATACCTATAATTCTAATTTAAATCATAAATTAGTGGCTTTTGTGGACAGGATATTAATTCAGATTAGTTGCAGTTGCATCCATGTCATTTGGTTTAAATAGGTTTTTATTCTTATTATTGTATTTGTTTGCCTAACCCTTCGGGGAAACAAGGCGTGATGTTATGTTATGTGTATTTGTTTGTTACTATAGATTATTTTATATTTTGTGAATGTGAGAACGTTGTAGATTATAGATTCGTAGACCATTTTCTATTTTATTAAGTACCTAGTACTTGTTGACAGGCCTACACTGTCCTACCATACCTATTAACACTGTAATTTGAAAACATTGTAAAAGCCAATTATTTTTAAAAGAGTAACCGTGGAGTTTCTTGTCAGCTCTTCTTCATAGGAAACGACCAATTGGAACCGTGCGCCCGAGCTCTTGACGTTTCATAAGTGCCCATGTAGGTTTATGTGAAATAAAATATTTTAACTTGCATCGTATAAATTCAATCTCTAAGTATGGTATAATTGCATAGCACATGTGTGAGCACTATGTACTTACTATAAAGCTACCATTTTACTGGGTACGCCTTTCATTGACTTGAATGTGCCTCGGCGGCTGAGAGTAGGTATGTCATGCTCACTCAAATGTCTCACTGGTGGTGGCGTGTGTGTTGGATCATTAAGTTCTCTTCAAAATGGTTGAGCTGAATGGTTCTGATCAGCTGCCACGGTATATTTTAATTTTTAATTTGTTTTTATTTTTAACCGGTAAGAACAAAGTCACAAAGAACACTAAGCGAAAACGAAGTAATAGCGCGGGCGGGCGATTCAACGCGACGGTTGGCGACGGGTTGGGGGACCAGGGCGTTTTTATTAAAATGTGGTTGTTATTTTAGTATATTGTGTATCTTACGACATCCATGCGAATGAAGTCGCGAGCACAGCTAGTTTGAAAGAAATGCTTTGAGTTTGAGTGTTGAGTTCAAGTTACTCGGACCAGATACTGTATAGATACTTACCCATAGCTAGTACCAAAGGGTACATTTTTCGACTTTCAGTGTTCTGAATCAAAGATTATTTTATAGAATTTCGCAGAGTTAGAAAAAATCTTCTGCAGGTTGGCTTTACTATCAAATTGCCACTAGGCTGATGTGATATCGGTACGTTCTACGCAACTATGCCAGGTACACACATGTCCAGGTAATTATTTACTCGCTGACACTGCCGGGAATATCGCTGATAAATGTGTCGTTAATGTACGTCGGTGATGGGGAATCCTATTGCATATGCGTGCATATATATTTAACTGTATTGTACCACTGCAGGGCAAAGAGCTCCCTCTTCCACATAATGCTGTCTTTTGCTAGTGTCGGGCAGTTTCTGTAGGAGTCAAGCTCGTCCCGGCCTGCCGCGATGTCGTCGTGCGTTTAGTGGGACCGAATCTGTGGATCTCTTAGCCCAATTGTCATCTGACATGCGGCAGACATGTCCGGCCGAGTCCCACTTAAGTTTAGCGGTCTTCTGGGTAACATCCGTGATCTTGGTTTTGGCGCGAAGTGTTGTGGTTCTTATACCGTTCGAAATTCAAACCCCCAGGATATTGCGCTCCATGGCTCGCTGGCAAACCTCGAGCTTGGACCTCTGCTGAAGTATTGAAGACAAGGTTAGAGCACCATATGTGAGAATGGGGGGAAAAACATTTCTATAATTCTCCGATTGAGACAGAGTGGTGGATCTCCTTTCAGAATATCTTTAATTGAAGCTCCTCCAGGCGCTCTCGGTGCGTTAAGCAACTTCTTTGTCTTGACGCGCCTGCGCCTGGAAGCACAGACAGATGTATTCTTGGACATATGCAATCTACTCACCCCCAGTGTATAGTCTCCTTTTAATTCTGTTTGTCACGAGTTTGGTCTTTGACATGTTCATCATAAGCCCAATCTCGAAGCTTGCCTTGTTCAAGTCTGTGAGCATATTACCTAACTCAGCCGCTGATGAGGAAAAAAATACAATGTCATCGGTGAAGCGGAGGTTTAATAATCTCTTTTCACCAATGGCTAAATCCCTTGTCTGCCCAGTTTAGTGCCAAAGTTTTGAAGGCTTCCTCAAGAGTGGCAGTAAAAAGCTTAGGAGACAACGGGTCTCCTTGCTTAACTCCTATTTAATTGGAAACGACGATGTTAATTTTCATTGATGCAGTGCTATTACTGTATATTGTCTTAAGTAAATTGATGTAGGTGGGTTTCCATATATACAAGATGTAACATAAATAACGCACAACCTCTTAAGGGATCATTGTACTCATCATTATGAACAACTTTTACTATGGGGCCAAACCTGAAATCGCGAAAATAATCAGCTCTTCCCTACATTTTGACGAGTTATGCGAACATAAATGTAGGGAGCAGCTGATTTTTTTTCGCGATTTCAGGTTTGGCCCCATAGTAAAAGTTGTTCATAATGAAGAGTTCAATGACCCATTAACAGGTTGTGCGTTAATTATGTTACACCTTATATTTATATGAAAACAATAAATCCCTTGGCATGCCAGTGTCACCGGTCTGCAAAACAAACGCGATGATAAAAACAAAATTGTCACAAATAAGATTCAGAGATAAATGTAGGTACAATGTCCTCTTGAACACTGAAAAGAAAATGAATGACTGAAAATTTCATACAGCAAAATAGTACGATTTTATTCCTACAAAAAGCAATGGCATGCTCGCCACTTGCCATAAGTTTGCCCTCCCTGATCTATGCAATACTTACGCGTTTACTAGCAGATAGTACTGGCTGATAGTGCCTCGATATTGAATGCAGTGTCAATATTGGGCCAGCATCAGTGTGTGGAGGACTTTATCCTCGCTTTAGTATTTAATGGATCTATTACGTAGCTGATCATTTGTTTTGCGCTGTAGACTTAGAGAGGGAATTTAATATCGTTTTGTTGATCGTTATTTAGTTTACCATATTACAGTTTAGAGTACAGTCATCAAAACAAAAATGTTGTAATGTGATCCAGATGATTTGAAATGAAACGTTTGCACTCATACCAAATGTAGGTATTTATTTTGATGCGCGGAAATCCTGTAGTAAAAAGAGTAAATAGAAAAGGTAGAGCCCACATTTTGTTTTATTCACAAACATAGCGAGCATAGTCTTTCGAGACAGATTTGCTTGTCAAATCTGTCTGAAAAGTTGAGATTTCAACTTAAGTTTAAATGGTGTGTTCAAAATGAAGAGATTTCTGTTTGTATTGAAATAATACAATAATACCGAACTACATATGTTGTGTAAGTGCTGTTTGCTAAAATACAAAATGTTCACGACTCTAAGCAAATGCCAGCAGATCTGGTGGAAAGAAAATAGAAGGTCATGGTCATGGTTTACCACGGGGGAAAGTTGTAGTCGGTCCTCCGAGCTTATAATAACAAGGATAGGTAAGTTTGTACTTACAAAAGTAGACTGATTCGGAAAACGGAGGTGTTTTTCCGACAAAGTATCAAGTAACTTCACGGCTATAAATATGATGAATGTTGGCACCGCAATACCACACAGTAAAGTGGATTCAGAGATGGTAATAGGAAACGTGCGAGTCTCAAGATAACGAGGCAGGATCGCCCATTCGGCATCGTCTCTGACGTATCCTGTTTGCGTCAGCCGAATCCTGCGCAGCATATTAAACAGGCAACATTCTGTTTTCTGCTTTCACTTCACGATTAGCATAAAATAGCTTAAGTTATCAGGACAACATTATGGCTTTAATAAGATGAGTTATGAAAGAATGTGCCTACATAAAAGGGAGGGTAATATTAAATTTGAAATTCAAAAACCGACATTGTAATATAAATAAGCCTGTTACGATATTCAAAGCTGGCTCTAGTAACCCGTTAAACCCTTTGGTTTGTGGAGGTTGGATTTATTCAATTGTTCGACAACATAGTGGCAATGTCCTGCTCTCTTAAATACCTGATCCATATTCACGAGACGTCCCCGGACGAGGCTGTCTACTGGCGCATTACTGGCGCTAGTCGCCCAGACACAAACTGTCTGTTATTGTGTTAGAATTAATATAATCTAGTCATGGTTTTTTAAATGAAGCAGCTCTGTTTCTTACTAACTAGGTAATTAATTAATTGTTCGTTTTGTTTGTAATATGGTATGTTAATGCTTATCTACATAGATAGATAGAATACTCTTTATTATGTACACCATAAATATTACAGACATAGAGTAGAAATTTTACAAGGGGTGACACAATAATTACAAAACGTAATAACAATTAACACAACAACAACATAACAATTTACAAATATACAATTTGTTAATTCTAGGACCAAGTGAATTAAGAAATCCCTTTGCTTGGCGATTCAGTACATCTTCCTATAATATTACTAAGGCGGCCAAACGTTAGCCAGTTGACGAGAAGATATGAAATGTAGTACCTCAACTTGTTTGTTTGATACTGTTTCTATACAGTTGATAAAACAGCTGAGCTTCACTTTATAACTTTGTTCAACAACGAAATAATAAAGTTTTGCTGCTTGAGGCGGTTCATACAGAGAATAATAGATTTTATTACGGCACCAATCGCCTGCTTACCATTTAATGGCTTGAAGAAATACCTAAGCTTTGAGGAATTTATAATCAAAATGATTCCATTTATTTTGCCAATTGACTTTGTTTGTTAGACCTATGTCCTTCATAAAACAATGATAAACGACAATGTTACGTGTATAGTTATTAAATAGTATAATAAGGTTTTTATTATGTATTAGTTTATTGTTGTATAAGATTATTTTGTGTATTTTGTCTATGGGCCTCAGTTGCGTTGATAATAAAATGATTATTATTATTATAAGCCTAAAACACCAGGTTACCACCACATTATGGCGGAACAATACTTTATTTAAAAACACTATAATACTATGCGGAGTGTTTTGTAATGACATCTTTATATTTCAAGGGAACAATCCAACAATTAAACTCAGTCCTTATTCTAAAGAGCTAATTAAATAATGTTCCCTAGAGCTTTACAAAATGATTCTTTATTTATGTTCATAAAATACCCTTCCTTACCGAAGAAAAGTTCCGCAAAAATATCATACTACATAAATCCTGTCTGAGTATCTTCCTTGTTCAAAGTCACCATGAACCCTTCTTAGTTCAGATAATATCTTTCTAATGTAAATTAAAATTAAAATAAGCTTTGCGGTCGTGATGTACCTAACAAAAGAATTTCTTTTTTTCATTAAGGTGCGAATAAATATTTCGGAATTCGCATAATGGATGCCGCTTAGTCGGCGCGTCAAAAAGCCTTTTGTTATCTAGCCGTTATTTTTCAGGGGTTTTGATTCCGCGGACAAAGCGAAGCACATATTTCACAAGACTGTAATCTCGTGCCACGTTCACAGGACTCGAGCATTTTTTACACTTACCGTGTTAATGGGCGGATTAACAATATTTTTACCTGTTACGACCTTAACATAGTTTTATTGCCGATAAATTATGGAGGGTAATTAAGGGCACATTCCAAGGCTCGGATCGCTCAACAAGCTCTCTCCCCTTCAGACGGAAACCATAAGTTATCGCTGTTAACTAAGCCCTATGTAAACTTAGTTTATCTTAGATTAACGAAAGATGTAAGCGCTATTGGATTAAGAACATAATTGTGTAATGCTGGTGTAATGAAAATGCTCATAATATAACATAACATAAATCACGCCTGTATTCCCCGAAGGGTTAGACAGATGCAGGCCTATTGCCATCAACCAGGCACAAACTCAGATTCCGGGCTGCTACTGAAAACATCTAGATGGAAAAACCCAATAACACTTTGCTCGACCCGGGAATCGAAACCAGGACCTCATGCTCAGCGTGCTTTCGATCACTAAACCTACGCGGCAGTCAGCTTATAATATTGTACTTATTAACATATCACGTAAAGCTTAATTCGTCTCAATTAAATGTTTCCAGTCCTGGCTTCGAATAATTGTACTGATGCCACAGGAAATTAACAGTGTATAATCAAACGGTGCCAATGAGATTTTAAGAACTGCATGTCTGCATGTCATTTACCTTTGTTTGCGAATGAAATGTGTCTGGTTTTTACTTAAATTATTTTTACAGAGAATGTAGGTTTAAATAAGTCTAAGTTTTTGTTTGTTTTTAGAGATCCGTAGTCAACAAGGAACCCTTATAGTTTCGCCATGTCCGTCCGTCTGTCCGTCCGTAGCTTAGCTCAGAGATTCTTAGTACTAGAACGCTATAATTTGGCATGGATATACATATCAATGAAAGAACACTAAGCGAAAACGAAGAAATAGCGCAGGCGGGCGACGCAACGCGACGGGTCGGGGTAATCATGTCGACAGTGGTAAAATAAAATCATGAAATAAATTCTTTTTTAGGGTACCTCTTGTACACGTAAAGTGGGGATGTTTTTTTCTCGTTTCCCCATTGTGTGGGGTATTGTTGGATAATTCTTTGAAAAATATTGCGTTTGTGGAAACAATTTTTCAATTAAGGGATCTGTTTCTGAAATAAAAAACTTTAAAGTGGTTAGTTATGGATATGTGAAAAAAATCACGTTAGTAGTATTTACAACGAAGTTAAATGGAAAACTATCACAGCTATGTAGGCTTTACAACTTAACTCCCATTTACAGTTGGAATGTATGAGAGAACATGTTTTTCAACTGCAATGCTAAGTTTGTTCTTGGGATAAATTCATCCCAGCTACCGAACCCAACATTAGGCGGCTTTTTTATATTTTATTACGTGACGTCACCACCCTCAAGTAGGTGCCTATTATACATCACTCTGTTGTTTTTATTTGTCATAGAGAATGTTAAAACTGTTTCGTGACGCCGCGCCGTGCCACACAATAGTCATTATATTCAGAGCTAGCCTTCAAGTTGTTGACTTTACTATAGGAAAGTTTCAGCGCGCAATTTACTGGGTTGTATCTGGTATTAACATATATTTTGTTTTGTTACAGAAATACGAGATGTCAGCTGCTGTTCCTGCTGTGGTTATCGACTGCTGTGATGATGAGCTGCAGCGGAGCGGAAGTGACGTGCCCCGACGAGTGCGCGTGCCGCAGCACCTTCGACGCCGAGGGCGGCGCGGCCGTGCGCGTCGCCTGCACGCGCGGCCTCATGCGCGCGGTGCCCGTCGACTACATCGACCGCAACGCTCACATCATCATCATCGCCGCACCACCTGACAAACAAAATGAACTCACTATCGGCCCCATCTTCACACAACCCACCCCATTCGTCAACCTTCGAGAACTTCACATCGTTAACTCCAATGTCCCATCTATCGGTCAATACTCTTTCTGGGGCCTCCAAAACCTCAGGTTAATAAACCTCACTCACAATAACCTCACCAGCATCGGTGCGGACAACTTTCGAGGTCTCATAAATCTCACGGACTTGTACCTCGATCATAATAACATAGAACAAATGCCGAGTGAAACCTTCAGACATTTAACTTCACTGAGAACATTAACTTTGTCAAATAATGAAATTACTACATTGGTGCCGAGACTATTCAGAATGTTGGCGAAATTAATAACTTTGGACCTGAGTGATAACCCTCTTACAGAACTAAACCCAGAAGTATTTAAGGACATTCAACACCTGCGAGTCTTCAAGTGTAGGGGATGCCTCTTGAGACGGGTCAACACGCAAATATACCATTTGGTTTCTAATTTGGAGGAGTTGGACTTGGGAGAGAATCAATTCAAATATCTGACTTCAGACGAGTTTATAAGCTTAAAAAGGCTTAAGAAGTTAAAACTGGATGGGAATCAACTGTCTGTGATCGTGGACCACATGTTCGGGCGCAACCGCGAGCTGCGCGTGCTGTCACTGGCGCACAACCGCCTGGCACTGCTGGCACCCGCCGCGCTCGCCAACCTCACCAACCTCACGCACCTAGACATTAGTCACAACAAAATAGACAGATTTCATTTACAAACTTTTGCACCAGTCGTGGATTGCCTGAAAACTATCAACTTCAGTGGAAACAACTTGGTTTTAAATGAAATTGCCATATTACTTCAAATCTTACCAGAAATTCACGGCGTTGGTCTTGCGAATCTGTCGCTTCCGGACATACCACCGAATTTTTTTACTTACAACGAACACCTTGTGGCGTTAGATATATCTTGGAATAAAATAAATAATTTTCCATATAAACTTCTAACGAAGACAAAGTTTTTACAGAGATTAGATATATCGCATAACAAGTTACAAACGCTTACTGAGCTGGATTTGCAAAGACTGGAAGCGATAGCTCAAGTGAATTTGGCAAAAAACACGTGGCGCTGCGATCAGTGCTCGGCGGGAACTATGCTCGTGTATATGACGACGACAGTGCTCAATGCAACTCTGCGTCACCTAAAGTGTTACTCCCCATTACGTCTGCGAGGGGTGAGCTTCTCTGACATGTCATTTGACCGACTGGACCCGTGCCCGACGACACACGAGGCGCAGATGAGCGTGATCGCGGGGCTGATGCTGCTGTGTGTGGCCGTGCTGGCGGCTGTGGCGGGCGCACTATGCTGCACGCGCCGCCGTGCTGCGCACTACTACACCAACGAGGAGAAGCGGCGTGAGCACGAACACGAGCACCCCGACGAGCTGCTGGGCCACACGGAGCTGGGTAGCGTGGCCACCATCCACGCGCCCTACCACCTGGTGGGTAAGGGCAGCTAACGTCGAGCCCGCTCGCCGCCGGCGCCGGCGCCCCGCCACGCGCACCACGCCGCGCCTTGCGCGTACGACCTCCCGCTGCCCCTGGCCTCCCTGCCTGTCCACCGCTGCGACGCCACCCGCCGCCAGTACTTCCGACCTGCCGTACACCCGCCGATGGTGGAGTGCGTTTCAAATGACATTTGATACGAGTACGAAGATGATCTAGTGTAAAGCCAAAGAAATTGAACTTTGAAGTGTTTACTTAGTATTTCTATCCTTACTTCTGAAGTCTATTGTATGATTTATATTTTGAATAGTTAGGCCTCGTCTACAAAATTACCAAAAAATATTTTTCTACAAATGAAAATTTTATTGTACATATAGGTATAAAAAACTTTACCTGAAACAGGACTAGATATTAGCGTAGCTATAATATAAATAACAGGCAAAGCTAAATTATTATTTGGTTTTAGTGCGAATACTTTTGTAAATTGCTTATTTACGGTTGCAGCCGAATGTCTACGTTTCCAATCACAATGTGTGTTGCAGGCTACAGTGTAAGTAGCTTGATGCATTAAATTCGATCAAACTGTTGGCTAGGTCACCTGTCGTAACTTCCAGCGAACGTTCATAGGACTTCTGATTTGTATATAATTGATTTTTCATTTCAAGATAAAATATACCAATTAGCATATTTATATATATATTTTTTATTTTTTTGCCACAAAATCTTCAAAACTTCTGTAACACATGCAGATAACATGGTTAGCGAATCTTCCTCGGCTGGTGGCTTTAACATCGATTGAAAATTAGAGTTTTGAGGTACCTCTGTTTTGACGTATAAGAAGTGGAGCTATTTCTGCCATTAAAAGAAAATAGAGGTAGGCATTTTACTTTTTCTAATACTCCCCTTCACTGGCGTTCCGCGAATTTTTGACCTATTTTCGTACGTTCGGCGATGGCGTTCGCTGGAAGTAGGAATTAAAGTTATAAAGGTGTAATTCTGCATTTCTTTAGAAAGAAAAACTTTATGTCCAGTCAACCCCGTCCCAAAATGGAAAATGTCTTTTATTTGTGAATGCGAACAAAACAAAATAATACACCAACTTTGTTTTAAAAGGTTAACTTTTTGTTATGCGAGTTAATGAGCAATTCGGCTGTGACACAATTATTTCATTGGGCGATAACGAAAGTAATGCACACACATTACGGCAGTTTGGAACACGGACGGCCACAATATAAAAACTGTTTATAAACCAAATTCTTTCAAAACTTATACACATGACGTACCGCTTTATAAATATAGGATAATCAAATTATCAAATTCTCAGTCTTGGAGCGGAAATCTACATTTTATTTATGTGCTTATTAAAAAAACGCTCATTTAGGTAGTCTGTAAAAATCTATGTGATGTTTATAATATAGTGTACAGATTTGTATAAAAAAATGGCATAGTGCCAAAGAGAATCTATATCAAATTTAAATTTCTAAATTATTATTACTTGTTAATTGAATGGACGGCGACAGTTTTTGACTACTACGTTTTTGACTACTAAAAACAAGATACAAAAATGTGAAGACTCTTCGGACTGTTCATAATAGAGACTACTAAGTATTTAAAAAAAGTTATAGTTATCCATTGTTACATCTTTCATCTTAATGCAGTCATCAAAATCACAGCGACATTATAATCTTCAGTTATTTCAGTGGCAGGTTCTGGATAACCCACGGCTACAAATAAAGGTAGGTAAGTAAACTGTTCAGTACCGTAATTGAACATATTCAATGTTTCTACAAAATATTGTTTTCTATTATTTTGACCATATCTAGGCACAGATAACTGTCGCCGTCTCTAAACCAGAGCACCTGAAAGTTTTGTTAAAATGTTACGTATACCCATTGGTGGTTTCACCTAAAAGGATATTGTCATATACATATTTGAGCTATGAGTTTTACTGCTGTACGCACGGCTAACTAACAAGCTTTACAGTTGTAGTATAAGTTGCACTTTTGTACGGAAATCATATACAATGCGAGATCAGCTTATACTGGAAATGTATAGCTTGATATGTAGCCGTGTGTACGTACAAAGTTACCAAAAAAAAAAAAAAACAACATACATAATTATATTTTGTTGTAAATACCTGCTGAACAGTAAAAGTATTGTGAAAAATTGGTAGATGTACATATTATGTAATTATTAAGATTAACTATTAGCCAGACCAATGGCCGGGGGCTAGGCTCGGCAAATACGCACAACTTACCGCTAACCCTGCCGTGTTCACACACTATGAAAGAACGTCTAATGGTCACCCAAATAGATATTTAAATCACCACAGTCACGAAAGCTGTTTATACATAACATATTATTAGTATTAGTACAATGTTATTACTTATTACATGATTATATTTACAAAACAGTATGATTGTAAAACACTCCGACGAGTTTTTTTCTTAATCTTAGGTTACTTCTGGCTAATATTATCATATTGGAGTTTTCATTTTCGAGACTATTACAGGTCAGCACCCTAATTGCGTTACACACAATCACAATCTGAACGATTTTGAAGCAAATTGCTAATCCATTGCTTCATATGTTCGAAACATTTGTCTGTTTAACAACGTAAATAACGCAATGAGTGTTGTTGAACTGTCAAAATGAAACCGATTCCTACTGTATGTTTCGCAATTACCCCGCTGGTTAAAAAAATATAGGATCTGTCCGTCCGCCAAACTTAATGCTCCTGCGTAAGTAGGGTTACGCTTCAACTTGTGAGTCGTCTTTTGTTTTTAACAATAACAAACTTTCATGCTGATTGGGGAGTGGAAGAAGCACACAAAAAGACAGCCTAGCCATCCCAGCTGTAGAAGTCTTTATTATATTCACTTTAGATATCTGTCGATTGGTGATCATTGTGTTCAAAAAGAGCTTACTTACATATGTAGGTAGATATAACTGATATCAATATAAATTAAAACTTGAATAAGGAGTTTCACTGTGCTATTCATTCTTCTCATAGGATTAATGAAATCAGAATGATATTGAGTGTCTTTTAGTACAGTTAATCGCACATCAGTGGTGACAATTTACATTGACGTCGGCTTTATGTCGTAGCGTTCTTCTAACTGAACAGACAGCTTTGCTGCTGGAGAGTTTGTTGCGCCACTTCTTCTTCCTAGCGAAAGCACTAAGAAGTGGTGAAGGGCGGGTATATTGGGGGACTGTCTTGTGTAACTATGACGTTCAAAAAGTGCTGATTCTCTTAGTTTGAATAAATGCATTATGATTTGATTAGCAGAAAGGGCGATTTTCATAGTGTAAGTGTCCGACTGTTCTTAGACCCAGTTTCGTGGGGGCTCTAATATGATGATAATTGGCTGTTTGTATCTGACTACAAACTTAGTTTACCTGTTTTATAATTACTTTAAAAGTTTAACGAATATTTTAAATTAACTCTAATTAGGTTCGTATTATTTATTATAATATAGCTACATAGTGTTGTGTTGTGCATGTTACTTTAAGAAATATAGATTTTATTGAATGTAACTACATTCTGTCTCTGCGTGTTTCTTATGATAGACACTTGGGTCAACCAAGTGAAAATAGTTATAGTTTTAAGAATTTCAATTTTTTTTATTTTTTATTAATATAGCTATAGTTATGTTCGTAGATCTGTCTTTTCTGAGTGTGTATGGATGGATTGTGAGGCTCATTAGTATACTTGATCACTCAATCTCTTTCAGCCCCGTCGATTGACATAGACGTATTTACAGATTGGCATGCAATACAGTAATCAAGTAAAAGCTCCCAAGGCGATATTTCTCAAGATGAAGCAAAATTATTTTTGCTGTAACTAATATCTTACAATCAATTTCTTTACTCCAGTAGGTATGTTTCAAAAGCAAAAGGCGAGATTATTAGGTACTTGTTAAATCATAATCACAACCGAGAATATTTTAAGACGTCGTTACAGAAAAACAAAAAAAAAACGAACAAAAATAAATAATATATTGTAAGTTATTTTGAGTTCAATGGATATCTACTTAGTCTAAGTTTTAGTTTCTTCTGTTCTGGGCAGCGCGCACTAACAAGCCGCAGCCATGTAAGGATGAACACCAAATAGCAGTACCAAGTAGTTGTAAGTATCAAACTAGAATAGACAGAGACATATTTTCTGAGAAATTCGATGTAAATAAAAGAAAATTATGAACAGTGGTCGTAAATGATCATTAATGTACATAATAACTAATCAACGATTGCTTGAAATCTGCAGATTGGATACAGGAATGTTATTTAATATTTGGTCGTTCTATACGTTAATGTTTTACCTAAGTATACGAGTCCCCAGTCACCGCTCGTGCCAGGATGTATGTTTACCACTTCGGAAGTCGACCTTTAGTCACCAGTAGAACAATGCCAGGTGTCACATTACGAGCTCGCTATAGTTTAGACTTCATGGATGAATGTGTATGGATGAGTTGACAAAGGAACCAGATTGATTGTAAATAGGACAGGAATGGTTATTCATAAAATTCACATTGATAATAATCATATTCGTGTCATATTCGTCAAGTTTATATTATTAAGTCATAATCATACAGATTTTGTAATAGATATCGGAGACCGACAATCTGGAGGGAGGGGGAGTATGGAGAATCGTGGGGAACACACAAGGATTTGTTGTTCGTCATTGGGTTGTAGGTTCATCAGGCGCTAAGATCGAACCAATTTAAAAGAAAATCTGGGAGAAATCATCAAGTATGAAAAAAAGAAAAATGGCCTTCGCCCTATACTCCCAGACCCTTCTGTTTGTATAAAAAGAAAGATCTGCAACACGGCTTAACATTCTGTAGAACACGCCACCTTGCTTTGGGAATCAATGAGACAATTTCCAACTCTAATTGAAGTCATCCCAGTCTGTACACCAATATAGCAGTAGTAGAGTTCCATGTGAAAGGGCTCGACCGGGGAAGTACTACCACCGTACCCATTTCTGCCGCCAAACAGCATGGCTGTGTTCCGGTTTGAAAGGTATGGGTGCCGATGAAATTACGGGCACATGAGATATTTCAAATTCGTCTCCATAAATGGCAGCAGTGTTGCAGGTGTTTTGAAATGGCGTTGCCACACACCACCTGGTGGGTCGTCAGCTGACATCTAATGGGGTCCCTTCAGAAGTACTATCGAGGAAACTTACATCTGACTAATTCGAAAACAAAATCCTGTGCACACGATGACCATATCTGTAATTGGCAAGCGTTAGTATAGCGACCGAGTGCTGCAAGCAAGAATAGTCCTTACGGTGTATAGATGTTCGTTTCACCCATGGTACCTAGGTATTGCTGGAGGAAGTGAGACAACTCCGAACCACTGCTGATTACAGGAAGGATTGTAATGGGAAGATAATGGATGGTTAATATCGGCAGAAGAAACATTTGGGGATCTTATGATCTAGCGCCACAACTGACTACCAAAGTCAATAATAATGTTATTGACTGTTCCCTTGCATTTCCAACTGGAAAGACCAAATTACCTACACCTCATTTGTGGAATACTTGGAGTATGTGGTATAGGTTTATTTACATACGTAGGTAAAAGAGTTGTACCACAAAGTAAGCTTTTTGGAAATACGACTTAGAAAGCGGTGTAAAGGGGACGAAACGGAACCACTAACCACGCGGACGAAGTCGCGAGGAGGCCTAGTAATAACATACTCGAGAAAGGGTTAGGAGCAGTAGAGATGTCGGTAACTTCTGTTACCAGCAAAATGTGTAAGGTTATGATGTAAGATTTGTAATCATTAAGATGTACATACAAATTAAACACTATAAGGAACCAGACACCAACTAATTATATTAAACGGGGTTTTAAAACCTCCTAGTTTTTAAATACTTATTTACTGGAACTTTATTTATAAGCTTGTCGGAGTGTTCAAAACTGTATTTATTTCGAGATGGCTGTACATACAAGAATGTTGAGAAGAAAATTAAACCTAATAATTGTCTATTTGTGTTATAATTATCACAAATGTAATCACTTCGAGGTATCAAATCGTCTTTATTAAATAGTAACTTACATAATTAATCTGCTTATCCCTTCGTGGAATGCAGTCGTGATGTTGTGTTATAATTAATTTCGCATGCTTTAAGACTATCGATCATTTCGCTTTGAAAATTATTTCTAAGTATTATTTATATTGATTTGAACCTACTGACATGGGTCTATCTAGTGATAAAATTACATATCCGTTTGGCTATTGGAGTATCTAGATCCTGATATACGCAAGAATCGCGTCAAAAGAAAGAAGGATCCAACGTTCAGCTGGTAACTTATGGTACTTATGGTAACCAGTATTTCATCCGAATTTAATTAACCAATATGACAAAATTCACTGTCTTAGATTATGAATTTAGTAAGTAAGAACAACTTAAGACAAACTCATATAATACCAAATAATCATAATATACCAATACTCATATCGTACGTATCAATAGAATAAAATACATGAAAGGTTGATTCACACTTCACGTGGGTATCTTTGGTTCAAAACACTGGAGCTGAGACTGAAAACATGATTGCTTTAAGATGGAACAGTCTCATATTTTCCTCTACTAACTGTCAATAAACAATCTCAGTGACGCGTTAATTGACCTTCTAATTTGAACTAAGCATTTGAACTACTTTGATGTTTAATTAAGGATATAAACTATATTTGTGTAATAGCCGTAGCTCATACATAATATTGTCTCACTCTGGCCACTCTCATCTGCGAATCTTCCACTCAGCAAATTATTATGGTTTAAGACAATTTCAAAATACCTACTGCTTAGTTGTACAAACAATCTCATACATAATTTAATTAGAACAGTTGCTAATAGGTTTGACTAACTCTTCAAAGTTAATATAAATTTTTCATACTAATTGTTCACCTTGATATTTAATTCAGTTGGCTATTAATTACTGCCACTAATTGAAAGTTCTTTAGGCTGTTGATTTAAGAAGTATCAGTTTCAAGCACCATTTGGACTTTAACAAGGTACTTGAAAACGATAATTAGTTCATTTCAATCGCTTATGAAATGGCAATATACCTACTTAACTGCTGTAAACTCTCTACGATATTTGACTAGGAAATGGGAACTTAGAAGCAGTAAGGCAAGAAAAGAAGCTGAAGAAGTGTTAAGGTGAAGCCGTGTATGGAAATCCTTGGAGTGCACGGAGTTGGGAGCGCCACATAATTTATTGACAGGGCGGAGCTTACTCTGATCCATTCGCCGGGTTTTTGCGGCGCATCCACAGGCGCTCGCGGCATTCCGCTGCCTTCGTGTGGAGCTATGTCACCGCCACGCTCAACAATTTATCGCGGTAACCAAATTATCATCATCGAAGAGTAAACCACTTTTTGCACATTCCAAGGGTTCCAGCCTCATTTGTTTCCTTCACAGATTTTCGATAAGTTATTGCCGGTATTTATTTTAGTTTATCTGTGATAAATGACAACTAAAAACATTAAAAGTCAATTGAACTGCGCTGAATTCCGATAACAAGTTTAATTTTCGCAATAGTTTCGTTAGTCTGTTAGTCTTTACACACAAAAAACTTTATGTTATTGGCGTGATAAGTTCACTTACTAAATGGTTTAGGGTATGTACCATCAGGTAGAGCACAATAACGGGAAGTAGAAAACATAAAAAAAACAAGTATATAAATAAGCCGTTTATTTGAAATCGTATCGACAAAACTATCGTAAAAACGGATATAGCACCTCTGGTATAATATAATAGCAACAAAGGAGTGAAAATTTATTGGTCTATCCGTAAGAAATCGAAAGAAAACAGAGAAAGTTACCAAAATAGAGGATTCTTTCAGTATTCGGCATGAGCTCGTTCGTCATCTAAACGATTCGATTCACTTAATATTATATGTTACATTACTCGTTACGACCGTGTGAGCGAGCTTTATATAAAGGTTAACCTAAGCAGTCAGTTGTTATGAAATTTCTTTGAAAACTGTTATTATGTTATTTTTAATTTTGTAACCAAGCCGTAGCTTCACGAGCACTTTTGGGAGGATGGCTAATAAATACGTATGTGAAGTGGAGTGGATGAAGGTGTACGATTAAGGGATAGATAGTTATTGACAGACGTATCCGGGCGTCACCAGGTTTTTTGTGAGAAGGGCCAGACATGAGGGCGACTAAACTTGTTATCTAGGAAGGGACATAGAAGCAATAAAACCAAGAAATGTTTGACAAAAAATATCGTTGGTACAGGGGGAAAAAGTATTGTATTTATTTTGGGGGCGCTTTATTAGGTTTAGAGGCCGATACAATTTTATTTTATTAAAAATATTATGGATAATGATTTGAATCAATGATGATGAACCAAATAACAAGAAAATAGCAATGATTTATAAAATTGTGAGAAAATAAAGAAAAATAAACGAATTGAGCAAAATAGCGCCACTGTATTATAATGATATGAGATTTCCAAAGACCTTTCGATTAAGTCGTATTTTTTTTCTCAATAAAAATTGCGAGGTGGAAGATTAGTAAGATGTTTATGTAGCTTTACTTACTTACCAAACTGGGTGTTCCATCATGCCAGCTACTTATTATTATCAATGTATACCCAATTATCAACAAAAATACAAAAAAAAATCCACAAAAAAAATATCCGGTAGCTGTAACCACTATGTGTCCGTCCTTAGACGGGAGTACCTACTTAGCATTAAAGATCTCTAGTTATATAATAATATGTATTAATTATAATCTAAGTAGATAGGTATCAAACATATAGGATACCTCCTCATTTGTATTAATGTCTGATAAAATCGATTTTAAAATGTAATCAATCTACATGTTTGATATTCCATAATATAATCAGAATTGCAGTAGGGCTGGCAAAAGCTGAAAAATAACGTCTTCCTGAAAACATTACGTATTTAAAAATGTTTTAAAACAGTAATTATTGAATTTCAACGCTTAATTATGTTTAAACATGCACGTACTGAAGTGCTAGGATGCTCAAGACCTCAGTAAGGGTTTGCGCATTACGATTACGAAAACCATACAAACCAAATTCATTCATCTATATATGAAAACCCACAAAATCAAACTCCATAAAGGGGCTCTATTCTAAACACCGAGTTCCCAGCCAGAATTATCACGTCTGATAATTTAAGCGAAGTTGGTCATCTAACACGGACATAAGCAATTTGATATACATAGCAACACAGCAAACAGCTGTAGTACAGATAACAACGAGGGTGCAAACTGTGCCGCTTCCTTTCGGAAATAGAAGTTAACCTGTAAGAAGATAAATTACAGAGCTTTAGAACATTCTGAACAGACCAAATAGACAGATGGATGGGCCAATCCGCGAAAAATTGAAGACAGAAAAAGTAGGTACCTTCTGTCACAAAAATATACAAACAATTTACAAGACCATCTTATTCTCTATTGAATGCATTCTATATGTACAGTATAGTTCATTAGCTTTTAAAAAAATTATAACGGAGTCAATTGTTGCTAACTTAACTGATTAAAAATAAGGAGCAAAAATGGTAACTTTAGCGTGTCACACCTTCTGTCGCTAACTTTAACTAACCGAAGTTCATGGTTTTTTTAAGACCAACCCCAGCGGTTTTTGTGAGCTTTTAAAGGATACTGTTTTTTGTAATTAAAACATTAATTTTATAAACAAATCTTATTGTATTACAATAACATTCTTGAAATAAATGATAATGAAATTAAAACCAAGGTGGATATTCCACTTTAGTCACTACTGTGACAGTGACTAAAGTGGTAACTGTGGACTAAAGTAGTGACAAAACTACCAAAACAATTGATTTTATTTTCATGGTAACAACATTATGGTAGATCAGCCATTTATATTGACCCATCGGGCATTCGTAACGTGGTAATCAGTGACGAAAGGCGTACTCGACACACGTCACAATTAAGAAGTCCACTATGGTCACAGTTATAACGTGATACCGCTAAGTTCTTAAAACATTCATTCATTTGCGAATTATACTACATGTATCTGCCTATTTAATGGAATAATGATTCCCTCCAAATGAACAAAGAATATTGAGTGTTGTCGTCATTATTGTTAATAAAGCGGATGTTCGTCACGTCTGTTTAGTATCGTGACATATAGTGGTCTTTTTTAAATTATCCAGTTTGTCCCACTTACAACCACCACCACTTGTACTTTTGTACAATTTTTCACGGAATGGCTCTGATACGAGTAGATGAATCACATGTATCTATCTATTAAACTATAATCCTTAACAAGACCGAGATACTTGCTTACGGAAGGTAGCCTATACAGCCCCGATCTCTTCAAAGTGAGAGTGAACAGGCTTCTTCTGGGTAAGCTCGCTTCATCGTCGACTTTGTCTCTGTCATCTCTGACCTAGACTAGAGTCAAGAGCAAACCTATCTCAAATAAAAAAAAAGCCTAAAAGATTTAAACGCCTACCATACATGGAAAGACCAAACTGAAAAGAAAATAATGACACGGTCTCATCAGTTAGAACGATTTGCTTCAAGTAATCTTAGAAAACGCGGGATGATGTCACCTCTTTTTGAGAGAAGGTGATGCATGTAAAGAAGGTGTCGGAGAGGAAAAGAGAGAATATAACCTCTCACTCCACCAGTATTAAAAAAGTAGCAGGGCGTAGAGTGGCACGACCAGTTAGGCCGGTCGTAGACCAGTTAGGAAAAGATGCAGTCGTTGAACAATATCATGGTGATGGGGCCCGCTAAAGCAAGGCGGGCCGATAGGTACCAGTCGGGGTGCTAACCTCTCAGGCTCCTGACTTATCATAGCAGATACGTCTAGGGAGGACGGTATCCATAAGGATATCCCCACAAAAAAGAGACATTAATATCTACAGGAAGAGATTTCAAGAGAGATGAGGTGGATCTTAAGGTAGACCTGATGAATAACGTACGCAGGTAGCTTAATGATATAACGGTGATTTTGTCAGCTTCTGTCAGCCTGATTTTAGAAATACGTGTTGTAAACCTAAGAAATTATGTTTATATCTTTGCATGCACCAAACTGAATGTCCTGCTGAATGTAATCTCCTATTTATGAACTAATAAACAATATTTCTTCGTATTACTGGTTTTATTGAGTCACAAAACAAATAATTAAGTCCTCGGGTCAGTTTATGTAGCACATTTACACGAAGATCTCATATTACACGAGCAATACACACATGCATCGAACAGAACTGAGTAAGCTGATTGATTACAGACTTTACAAAAAGTCGTCTCAGGAGGTATCTGCTCAATTCTAAGTAATCTCAGAGCCTGAGCTTGCATACCTACCTACAGAACTACATATTCTATATAGAACATCACTTTGAAAGTCCTAAGAGCAGTACAAAATGCATGTTGAGTTTATTTTGCATAATAAAGGAAGTGTTTGTATTCGTATATGCGAACGTGAGCTAGTGTTTAATACGACTAATGCCATTAATGTTATACAAATAATGCTCATATTCGTATGCGACGTTTACTTTACTTAGCAGTATACGTCTAAGGGCGGTCTATGAATCTTACCCTAAAGCCGAGGTCTAAAAACGTTACTTAGTACGTACTTAGGATAAGCGTTATTTTCCTGTCACTGTCGCACATCTGTCAAACTACAAGAGCAAGACAAAGACGGGAACATGTAACGTTTATAGATCTCGGCTAAGTAGTTACTTTGATACTACAACCGACCAGACGAGAATAGTTGAAAGAAGTGTCAACCGTTAAGTAGGCAAAGCTGAGTCCGGAGTGCACCGGACGTACTTAAGTCTCCTCACTTGTGGAGGCTCTTTAAATGCACCCCTTACAATTTATTGTGCAAACAACAATGTACGCGAGGGCTTCGCAATGCAGAACTTCATTGTAATTTTATGATGTTAGTTAACCAGATATATACAGTATGTCCGGTTTCGGATTGTACAAACTTAAATGGGAGGTGCAGACCATCAAACTGAACAACTTTCACCCGGGGACCAACATTAAAAAAAATATCAGTCATCCCATACATTTGGTCAAGTAGGTATTGAAGTTTTGTATGGGACGACTGGTTTTATTTTCACAATTACGATGTTGGTCCCCGGGAGAAAGTTGTTCAGTTTTATGGTCTGTATTGTACCACCGCTTTTAGTGGGTACAATCCGAAACCGGACATACTATATAATATGTATCATAACAATAGTGTGCGGCTTTTCGGAATATCCGGGCTCCTGCATTTCTTACATCGATTGTAAAATAAAACAAAACTACACCTATATTTCCGCTAATAAAACATACACTAATTAGGAGAAGACTTGTAGAGTCAAGGAGTTATCCTAACGGACACTTTATACTTATACCCCGTAAGGGATGGTAAGTAAGTTTATGAATCAAGTAAGTTAGTCAAAATTAGTTAGGTAATTAATCATTTAGAGCTAATTTCACCAAATTGTCCATAATCGGACATTAGTAAATCAGCCATTAAAATAAATATCGATGTTAATGGTATTTACGTTCCATCAGAAAAAAACAAAACCACATTAAGACACCTGGTGTCTCCAAATTGTGATGACTGTGGAGTGGTTGATTATGTCTTTCATATTCTGATGGAGTGTATCCGGAATGAAAATACTAGAATTAATGTTTTCAAACGATTTAAAAGGTATGATATTGGCTTTTGTAATACCATTCTTGCTTTTCCAGTGTCCGATAAGGCTAAACAATAATTGTACAAGTTAATTATAAGATAAGTCGTAATCAACAATTTTGTATTTTTCTGCACTGGGCGATGTGGTCGCTAAGCGACAAAGCCCTGTAAGGCGAGGATAGCCGAATAAACGACGTTTTGTATTGTGTTTCATTCGTAGCACGGATTAAAATTTTGAAAAAAACATATGACATATTTCACATTTCGATCTAGATATTTCGGCCGTGCGATACACGATTACTTGCATTTTACTGCATCCAATTAGATCGCAAAGACAGGTCAACAGAACAATTTTAAAATTTTCGCAGCCGCCATTTTGGATTTACATTTTGACCTCACTATCGGCTATAACACCCTCGAAAACCTTGAAAGCGACACCCACGATGAAAAAAATTAAACTATTCGCAGCCGCATTTTGGATTTTCATTTTGACCAAATTCACAAAAGAAATAAAAAAACCGAACCCGAGACCGTTTTCTTCGAATGAAGAAAGTCGCATGGAGGTGACATAACGTGTATGAACGCTTTTTCGTTACGTAGCGATTTCTACTAGTTAACTTCTACCACAAGCCGCGTTAAAGATCTTCGTTTCAATAAGTATACTTATTTTTATTAGTAATTAGGTATTCTATCTATAACCTTAAATACTTACCACAAAAAAAACTTATATTATATTAAACAATTCAAGTTGATCTACTGCATTGCTCTATTCTGTGACGCAGCTTAGAACCTACTCGAGTTCGTAAACTCATGAGCGGTGCGCTTGGCGCACGCATCTCCCGCGCATCGTAACTTATTATGTATCCCTACTCCTTGCGGGGGCTGGGGTAAGCGTTAAATACCTATGGCGCTCGCGTTAGCGTCATCTTAAATAAAAAATTAAAAAATAACAAACCTGGCGTTAGGATGTATCATTCACATTCGGTCAGTTGTCAAACCAACGAAAATAAAAATTCGCAATGTCACATGTCAATCTTCATTGACAATGCATCATTCTATCTAGCCGTATAGCATAGACTCGCGTTTTTCAATTAAATTTAACGCCAGATTAAGAAATTTAATCATGAATTAGCACATGGTGAAACACTCGCTACTCTTAATGTCCCGTTAAAATTTTAACAGAAGATTAAACTAACTAACATGGCATGTGAAACTGGGTTTTAATATCACACAGATATTATTCTAATTATAAGAGGAACAATACAGTCACTCGCAAATAGCTCGATTTATGTGATACCGTGAAAGTTGTGGGACATTTTGGCACTTTGTTGGCACTACTGACGGTCGTGGCGAGTGTCGATGGGACGCCAACTAATACGCGACGATTTACTATTGTGAAAAATGTGCAGCATTACGATTGTGAGATATTTTCTTTATTTAGGGAATGCAATCTCGAGTCGAGATTGGCAACTCGAAATCTCGAGTGCTAAGTCTGGAGTTGAGTGCCCGGCAATCTGGCGAGATCTCGATTTCGAGATTTAAATTAAAACTGCTTAAACTTAATTTAAATTAAAACTAAAGTTAGGGTATTGGTGCTACATTTTGTAAATAAAACTACATTATCGGAGACACAAAAAAAAATCAACGTTTATTTAAGAGCGTTGTCACATTTTGCACCTCTCTCGCTCACACAGAACCAAATTTTTAAGAATGTTAAATGAAAAAATGCTTTTTAGAAAAATGTAATCAATGGGCGGTCTACAAAACAATATTAATTTAATAGGTAGTTATCAAAAACACTTTTCTATTGTGTTATCTAATAAACTAATGTAATTAAGTATTATGATCTGTTTTTGAGATGATGTAAATAAATGCCACAATAAAAATGTGTTTTTAATAATTACCTATTAAATTAATATTATTTTGTAGACGGCCCATTGATTACATTTTTCAAAAATGCATCTTTTCATTTAACATTATTAAAAATTTGGTCCCGTGTGAGCGAGAGAGGTGCAAAAATGTGACAACCCTCTAGCATTTCGCCCGCAATTTTTTCCTCCACAAGGATTAGTACTTTCCGCTAAGAACTTCAACACCCTCTTCATCCCCTTTAAAGGATAGTTTTGGAAAATTAATCATTCCGGTCGGTCTTTATTATTTACCTAGATAAGGACTTTTGTGTGCCAATTTTACAAATTGTTTTCACGCTTTTCACCCCGACAGGAGTTGAGTTTTGAAAAATCGTTTAATACGTTTCCATTACTTGACTTAATGATTATTCATATCAATTTTCGAATTAATCGAAGGAAGCAGTAAAACCCTCCCCTAAGAACTTGATAACCCTCTTTACTTAGTTAATGATAAAATTTCGTGAAATACAAAAACATGTTTTTTTTTTAAATGTTAATATTGCTGAGTTTCAAATTCATCAGACCACGCGTTAAGATTCTCCATAAAAACTTTAACACCTCTAAACCCCTATTAGAGAATAGATTAGAAAAACTAACTGGCGAAATGTGGGTGAAGTATTAGGTACCATCGCGGACATTTGCGGTGAACCACTTTTCAAACTTATTCTGAAATAATTAAATTGATTAACGCATTTTTTGTTAAATACCTTAAAAACAACAACATCTGGTGGGGATTGTTACTTATTTTTCCTAAAATCCCCACTAGGCTGAGTTTATTTAACTAGTGGGGATTTCTAGAATAAATCAATATTTGGGCTCCTGCACATTCCCTGCCTAAGTAGAAGTGTGTAGGAGTGCAGACGCACATACCTTGTAGCTGTAATTTTGTCAATTAAGCTTTATACTGTAGTTGTTATCATTATTAATTTTGTTGCTAGTCATGTTGTGCGATCATGCTTTGGGTGATAGTCAGGTCGAGACCTATAATGTGAACCTAGTGATATACTGTGATTATTACCTGTCGTTTCCTTGTGAATACATATATAAATAATAAAAAACTTTTTTTTAGGTTTATAAACAAATTCCCCTTTTTTATCCCCTTAGCGCGTTTGTCCACTGACAACGTTAACGAGAACATCAACGAGGAGAAGACAACACATGACAGTAGCGATACATACAACCAAACGTACTATCGAAAATTCAAGTTTCTATCTTTAGTGTTTTGGGCTGCGCGAGAGTCTTACGAACATACCCTGTTCTTTTATGTACATAATTAGATGATCATCTGCATAACGTTTAAATTACGCAAAAAATCAGCTCACACGCAACACGCACACTAAACCCAAGAAGCATACCTATAATAGCATCTCGAAATCTCGTTCGAGTCCGACCGTGTTCAGTATTGGTCGAAAAATGGTTTGAGTTACCGCGAAATCGAGATTACATTCCCTACTTATATTCTCTAATTTGTCTAACAATTAGTTGTGTCTACATTACCTGACATCATGCTTGTTTTTCATGATGGGTAGGTTAGGTTAGGTACCTACGTTAGAAGCGACCTGTCGCTGCCGGCTGTGATTCATTCTATGGTCGGTAGCGCAGCGTTGTGGGACGCGGTGATCTCCTTCTGCGAAAATGTCATGTCGCAGAAGGAGGCAGCTGAAAGGGAGAGGGAGATTTCAAGTGCTCTCCCGGCCCGCAGCAAGCGCACCGAGCGTTGGCAGAGGGCAGATAATGCCCTCTTCCGGAATCCCCCACTACACAGGGCCCGAGGTGGTGGCGCGTAGTGTTCCACGCGCGTCCCGCGCGTGGAACACTAATATTAAGGATTGATTCGCTTCAACGACTGAGGATCAGTTCTAGCAACCTGTGCTATTTGACATATCCTATTAATATTATAAACGCGAACGTTTGTGAGGATGTATGGATGTTTGTAACTCTTTCACGCAAAAACTACTAAAGGGATTTGGATGTTTAGCACACAGATAGTTTATAAACTGGGGTAACACATAGAATACTTTTTATCCCGATATCCCTACGGGGTCGAGACTTATGTGGGTGAAGCCGCGGGGCGCTGCTAAATAGTACTCGTATACATAAAGACGGAATTCTAGTGCTGTGTAGGATGTGCACGGAGGGGTTACCTACCTACGTTAATTGCGTTGGTCATTTGTTTGCCAGCCACACATCATAGCATGGCCGTCGGTCGCAGTGGACGATACCACCTACATTTTCATGCAAAAGGAAGCAAAGTACACTAGTCGTGGCCAGCAATAGAGCCATGTCATGGCGACCTGAGTCGAGTATGAGCCGAGGAAGCTCCTTCAAGCAGTTCAAGCGGACTTAGAATATCTGTGTTAATCGTAATAAGTATACATACTTGGAACATAGAACAGTTTTAGATATATTCAGTATTTAAACTACCTGAAACGACTGTAATAAAATTAAATGTTCTCGTGACAACATAGTAGCAGTAGCATGAACGGTCTGTGTTTCATCAGCTTTATCTTGGCGGCGTCGCTTAGCAACGAAGATCGAATTCTGACCCTAAATGAAGAACAAGATAGATTGTGTGTCAACTTAGCCTATCGTTACTGTTAAATATAAGCCTCCAGAGCTGTGTCAGATCGTCCGCTCTCGACACTTGTATGAAACTATTGAAATAAACAGTCGCTTAGCCCAATTTCTTGACAATTTAACCAATCAATTTTGTACAATCAGTCGCATAATAACATTATTGTATTCCATGGAGTTGAAAGAGCCAAAATGACGTTTTAATTATGTTTAGTCCTAATTATATTTAGCGGGTCGTTTAGTGGGTTGTCGTGAGAGCTCAAGTGTAATATTAAAAGCGCCCGTAGTTCCATATGTTAATCCGTTGCCAGACCTCTGAATAATTGCCATGACCTTTGTATTGCGACAGATTAGGTAGATAAAAAAATAATTTACTTTATCCGATTTTGATAATTATTTCATATTTTAATGACAACAAGGTTACGTTAAATTGAAATTCGATAGGTCCTTCTGGGCTTATTTTAGCGTGAGCGTTGTAAAATTTATACTTTCCATTAGAAATTATTGGAAAATTATTTTGTCAAATTTGTGTTAGATCAAAGTTATGTACTGTTATGTATTGGGCTGTGTATTATGAAATATTCATCTAAACATTCAAATATGAATAGAGTGCCTCCTGTGTGGTGCATAGGATATGAATAATGGAATTGAAATTAAAAAACGGCCGGATTTCCGTAGATTTACTTTCAAGCGCTTCGTTGTGTATAATGCTAGGTTTGTTAGAATTTGAAAGCATTGAAATAAATTGATGTTGTCTACTAGCTAGAAAATACGAACTTTTTGCGGTAATAGCCATCACGCAGAGGGGGTGGTCAAAGCTAATACGTACTATCAATATGGGAAATAACCTTTTCCCTGAAGTTATTACAGACTGGCTGATACCTAGACATATAAAACTAAAGTAATAGGTTCTTCTTTATTCGAAGCAGCAGTGACAGTAAACTAGTTAAGATAAAGAGGCCGTTCCTGTTCCCAGTTGGCTCTACAGCCGTAAGCATAATAATATCTGTAATCCGATGAGCCGGTGACGAGCAGGCGCGTCACCGGCTCAAGGCTATTAGCATAACGACCAACAAACGACGAAGGCGACGCGAAGGCGAGGCGAATGCGAGGCGAAGGCGAATGCGAGGCGAAGGCGAATGCGAGGCGAAGGCGAAGCGAACACATGATTAAACTTTTCTTCGATGAAATAGTGTCGCGATCGTAATATACATCATTATCTGCCTAGCCTTGTCCCAACTATGTTGGGGCAGACTTCCAGTCTAACCAGATACAGCTGAATACCAATATTTTACATGGTCCGACTGCCTATCTGACCTCCAAAACCCAGTTACCAATACAATACCTTGATAAGACTGGTTGTCAGACTTTCGGGCTTCTGACGATCCGTAACGACTGTCAAAGATCCACGAATGACAGCCTGGACCAACGGATTAACGTGCTTTCCGAGGCACGGAGCTCGGAGGAGTCTCGGTATGTTAAGATGGTCACCCATCTCAGATAGGTACATTGGATTTTTGGGAAAAGGCTGCACAAATAGTGAAAAACCCTGCCACCTAAACTAGGGGAACCCTGTGACCTAGGAGTCCGAGTTCTACTGTAACTTCGTGTACAAAAGAAGGCTTTATTTATTTATGTGCGTTAAGAGCGTTGTCACATTTTGCACCTCTCTCGCTCACACGGGACCAAATTTTTAATAATGTTAAATGAAAAGATGCATTTTTGAAAAATGTAATCAATGGGCGGTCTATAAAATAATATTAATTTAATAGGTAAAAACACATTTTTATTGTGGCATTTATTTACATCATCTCAAAATCAGATCATAATACTTAATTACCTAAGTTTATTAGATAACACAATAAAACTATGGAAGGACTATGGCCCCTGCCTGACCAATGTTTTATATTATTATTTAATATACTCGTATTATTCATTTATTTAATATATATAAAATATATATTTTTTAACTTGCATCTGTTTGCTTGATACAAGAATGTTGTGACGTGTTTAGTCTCGTAAGATATTATTTGTGATTCTTTTTGCAGGGTTTTTTAGCCTATTCCACGTTAAATGTATTTATAGAAAATCTTATGCATTCATCTTTACACATTCGTTTAAACACATGTATTCAGGAGTTTTTTTTATAACAGTTTTGGAGACTGACCATTAGAAACCAATATCTCTGGTTTGCTCTTGCAATTAATTACTACATAAAAGGTTCGTTTGCATTCATGTTTCATACTTTCGATCTAACTAACATACTGGAATACCGGGCTTCAAACTATGAAATCCATATTATACGACCATCAGTGTTTTTATTTATATATGCTTATCAAATAGCTGTTTTAGAATATTAGAACTAAACTACACATAATCAGGGATTAGATTAGTAATTTAAACTTTGTAATTAATGCAAAACTCACAGAATTCCTGTGAATTAAGATAACATGTTTCCAACTTTTATGTAAACCTCGATAAAATGTTCCCATTTCTAGGTAAACATAGTATCAGTTTTAACGTTTTATTATAATATATTACTAATTACATGGTTCAAATGCTGTGAGAGTTTGAACCACTAAGGGCGAATTCGACCAAACTTGTACACCTAGAATAAGTCTAATCCAGCAAACATTTATTATTTTTAAATTTTGACAGATTTTCCATACAAAAACTGTCAGACGTCAATTTTAATCCGCGGATAAAAGATGAATTCGAAAAACAAGATGAAGATGAATTCGAAATGTCTTATTAAAAAAAAAGATAATTGGAAATCTCTGTTTCTATGGAAAAAAGTCGGTCGAATTTAGCTGTAACACTATTTTTCAAAAATGTTATTAACTAACTTTTTAGACCTATCCTGTTTATGCGTATGAAGTTTCATTAAAATTGGTTCATTCATTTCGAAAAACAAGGAGTTCAAAGTTTCTATGAAATGCCATACGCCGTAAACGCTCTTAAGAATATTTTGAGAACGGATAGCCCAGAATCAAATACGGGCAGGTACCAATGTGACTTTTTCAATTCGTATGTGCCATCGCAAACATTTGCGGTGAACCACATTTCAACCTTATTACCTTACTAAGGTCGAAAAGTGGTTCAGTGGTTTCTTTGTTTAACTGTTCAAGATAAACTTACTCAGTGACGGAAACCATCGCGAGGAATTATAATCAATAAGTATATGTAAGTCTGAAATCGGCGCCTTGAGCAATCTTGGTTATATCAATGCTCATGATTAGAAGAGGCCTGTGCCCTGCAGTGGGAAAATAATAGGCTGTTATTATTATTCTCCCAAAAAACATAACGGGTAGGGACTTCGCATTTAGGTACTTACTACTGGATGAAAGCCTATCATCATCATCGTACAGTATGTCTTTTTATTACATCTCTATCAGTCATCATCTCAGGGCTGATTTCTTTTCCAACCATCATCGGTCAGCATCCTTATTTTTTTTAACCAACGAAGTCATGCGTGGTCATCCACGCATAACTTTTTACAGAATAGTACGATTCTTTTTTTTTATTTGATAGGATATATGTACCTTGAAATTGGTCCCATTTAGTAAGCATATTAATTACAAACCCAAAGCGTTAAATTATGGCAGCTTGATTGATCTTCGTTGATTGTTTGTTTAGCGCCGCCTCAAAATTAGTAACATTAATTTAGGAGCTTAGTTAGAATTTTTTTTTATGTTTAAGCGAAACAGATTCAGTTATTGTTTTCGTTGGTTAATTTTTTTGTTAAAAAGTTTTTCTTTGGTCTGTCCATTTTCTACAAGTACTTCATTCCTTCACATATCCACACCACCACAAAATAAGTCCTTGAAATCGAAACGTTGAAGTTTCGGTCTTGAAATATGTAGGTCATCAAAAAAGTGAAGCACAGCTCGAAGACGGCATATACACCGCGTGGTGACCCATGTGTCCATCAAACACATAACTACTAACCGCAGGGTAGTTAGGACGCGGCAACTAACAGTTTGCAGCTACACATACGAGTAGCAACAAGATGTTGGTTCAAAGCATGTTCAAACACAACAACACGACGAATACAACACAGACCGAGCTAAGCTAGAAGAAATAAATAGTTATTGAGGTACTCAAGCGTCAGCAAAAGTTTGGATTAATAATGTTGAAGGAGATAGAAAACTTCTTGTAGAATTTTTCAGTCGCATGCTTGAATACGGTCCCAGAATGCGGTTTCATGTCGTGAGCAGTGAGTAGCCGAACGCTTGCACGCCAAGTACTCAAGACAACTGGGCAACTGCTTCAGGAGAACTAACTGGCCTTAACTTTCGAATGCCTGAAGCAACGTGCCACTGCACAATGCAATCCTCTGAATTTCCCTCCACTCACTTTGCTAATTTGGTTAACGGAATGTCAGGGGCGTAGCCTTCATACAACCCGATTCCTATCGGCTTCCCTTCGGAATAACCACTTTTCTTAATGTCTACTATTGCCACATAATATGGTAAACCTGTGTGTGTAACTGTGTACACACACACACACCCAAACACACACATAACACACACACACACACACACACATTACATAATTATATTTAATACCAGTTGATAGTCATCATAAGATTAAAAACTTACAGTTTTTGTCTGAGTTTATTAGAACTGAACAATTTTTCTTCAGCTTCCCTCTAATGATAATTGTAGCTGCGCCACTGCGGAATGTATTATTCTAACGTATTGCGTGATTCTAAGTAATCCGATGATAATTCCATCCTTGAGATATGTAAAATGCGCTTACGGGTTCTATTTTGATTATTGAATATCACCTATTGCTTTGTTGATGATGATGTCGGTAATGTGTTTTCCTGTCGGGAATAATAAACGCATAGCCTATTTGCTTTTGTTTTCAGAAATAATAAACAGGTTTAAGTTTATAATATTTTTCACATTTTTGAGGCTATTGTTAAGAATGTTGAAAGCTGCTTTTATCAGGCTCATTTAATATAGGAACGAAACTTGTTATTCTTTTACACAAGTCTCTTCTTCATTCGACAAGTTTAAAATATGCCAGACAGAAAACAACCTTGTAGTCCGATGTAACGAAAACAAAGTATTTTCATCAAAGTTTTACTTACATAAAATAGAACCTAATATAAGGTTTGTGTCGTTGCCATTCCGTTCACGAAATAGACGTTTTAGACTTGTGAACATATGAAAGGAAATATTATAGACTTCAAAGTAACTCCCAGCTTACTTCATGCTCCCAGCCTCCCAGCAAGTCCATATTTTGAAGATAACGAAACTGTGAAGTAAAAACTTTTTTAAAGTCTATTCAAATATTTCTAAAAGGAGACTTTATGAGACTTTAGCAATCGAATTTCGATCCATAAATAACGTCAATGTCTCACGTCCAACGTCATTACAGTAACATATAATTTTAAAGAAAATGCTTTTAGTTAAGCGTGGTGTTTTGAAAAATCAAAATTGTGTGAGTGCTAAAGTGGTATGTGAGCATGTTCGGTGGCAACAGCAGGACCAGGGAAATCATCCCGTGACGTACACGCCGATATGCCCGCCACCCTCCTATCCTTGTTGCTACACACCACCCACACTATATCCTCCCTTCTACTGCTGTCCAAGAACCAAATACCAGACGACCTGGCTCTACGTCAATGATATTCCACCAAAGACTGGATTGACAGACTTCGTCGATCGGGCAGCACAAGTTGTGTTTTGGACGGAGATAGTGCGAGGTGAGTATACTGTGTTTTTTTGCCCCCGCCCCTAAGATGACCCTCCCCGCGGCTTCGCCCACGTGGTGATACCGAGATAAAAAGTATACTTTGTCCTAACCCAGGTCATGTTCCATCCGTATGCCATATTTCATCTAAATCCGTTCAGCCGTTACGGCGTGAATAGTTTCCAGACAGATAGTTATTTTCGCAGTTATACTATATACATGGTGTAACTTAAATAACGCACAACCTCTTAAGGGGTCACTGTATCCATCATTATGAACAACTTTTACTATGGGACCAAACTTGAAATCGGGAAGAAAAACAGCTGTTTCCTACATTTTGATCAGATAATATGTGAACATAAATGTAGGGAACATCTGATTTTTTGACCCCTTTAGAGGTTGTGCGTTATTTAAGTTACACCTAGTATAATGTATGGATGGATGGACGCGGTACAAAAAACATTCATATAAACAATAATACCTAAAGTAAAATATTTTAAGGGCCGGGGGTGATAGTAGTCACTCATTAATATAAATAACTTTTATTGAATAAGAAGCACCTGTTTGCAGTCATACAAAGATGCAATGCTTCCTTGATACTTGTACAAATTGTATGAAATGGCTGTTCTATGACCTTTTTATTATAATATACACTATTTTTTAAATATTATTATTAGACGTCTAAGAAAAGTGTTTTTCGCGACACGCCTCAAAAGTTCACCCTTTTTCGTGTCCGACATTGTATTATATCATCAGTAATAGAAATCAAGGATTTACTTGTGTTAGCGATAAAATTTGAATTGGATAGAAGCAATCCCAAATGTATAAAGGTTATCTTAAAAAAAAAAAAATGTTTGTTATTATTGCTAAATATATTACCTTACTAAAAATGTAGATTTCTTTAAATTTTGCCTTAATTAGTCACGACTAACTGGTCTAATTTAATTTGCTTTGGCCCTTTAAACATAACCAAAGTCAACCATATGACACTAGCTGAAAATTAAATGTCTTTTCAGGTTTTGCGGTAACATTAGCGCATATTTTCAAAGAGCCAGCTACGATAAATTATCCTTTCGAGAAAGGTCCCCTGTCTCCGCGTTTCAGGGGGGAGCACGCGCTGCGTCGGTACCCGTCTGGCGAAGAGCGGTGTATCGCCTGTAAGCTGTGTGAGGCCATCTGCCCGGCGCAGGCGATCACCATCGAGGCCGAGGAGCGTTGCGACGGCTCCCGCCGCGCCACTCGCTATGACATCGACCTCTCCAAGTGCATCTTCTGCGGCTACTGCCAGGAGGCCTGCCCCGTCGACGCCATCGTTGAAGGACCAAACTTCGAGTACAGCACAGAATCTCGTGAGGAACTCATCTATAACAAAGAAAAACTACTCACGAACGGTGACCGCTGGGAACCGGAGATAGGAAGCAATATTAGAGATAACCATTTGTATCGTTAGATTTATTTTATTAGAATTTGTTTGAATTCTTCCGATTATCATGTGTTACAAGATATTCATATATACATATGATAACATAGTTTTAAATTACATTTATTTACCTACAGAGCAACATTTAAGTAGGCACTGGAACATGCTTAGGCATGTTCCAGTGCCTACTTAAATGGTGCTTACACAAAGAAACAGGTTTCCGGCACAGACAAACCCGTGCGGGTCGGTACCGATTGGTACAGTGTTAATAAGGTAGTCGGCACCGACAAGTTTAAACCTGTTTCTTTGTAAGTGAGCACATATGAAACATGGGAATATTATACGTGCACCGATCGGTATCGACCCGCACAGACTCGCCTGCATCGGAAACCTGTTTCTTTATGTAAGCACACTAAAGCATGTCTAAAAGCAATCATTTGACGACAACCTTGAGACTGGTTGAGACCTAATAATAAACATTTTATACATATAATAACGCCATGAAATGATTTATCAACCGTGAAATAAGTTATAATTTATTTCTGTAGCTTCTAATATATTTCTTTTGTTACTAAGCAGCTATTTACTTACTCCAAGGTTAATAACGAGTACTATGGGGATCAAATTTGATCCCAATAGGGAACAAATCATTACATTATTTACATTAAATACGTTTTTAGGAGTTTTTGTCCTCGATAGTGAAAATAGGAAGTTAACAGCAGCTATCTTTTCTACAATAGCATTCATTCCTTATTGCTGAGTATAAGCCTCGTCTGTTTGGCGTTTTCATTAGCCGTCTCTCAACGTGACGACGACGCTTGGATCTAAATGTTACCTACAATTGATATATTAAACTTAAAGGGCCCAGACACGCAGATACACACGTTAAACTTGTAACACTCTGTTTCCGTCGGGGGTTAAAAAGGTCAGATGTGTGGAAGGTTCTCGCAACAAGCGCGAGTGTATAGTGATGAACAGATGATGTAGCGCGTGGCGTTCTGTAGTTTCGGCCTAAAGCTGGGGTTTCGTAAGACTGCGGTAACCGCCACATAGCGTCCGCAATTTACTTTCGAATGACGTCACTGACATGTTATTTATGAAAGTAAGTTGGGGTGTTTTCCTAGAGAGCGTTTTTTGACGCCGTAAAGTCAAACCCCGCTGCCATCATTTTAATGACGGCTGGCACTGCGGCCGTTGTATTATAGCGGTTACTGCTGTCGTAGGATATATTTTATTTTTATTCAAAAGGAACAACAAACGGCTACAAAATAAAACATAGAAACAATGAATATACAAAAATTATAGACAATATTGCAGCCCACAACGCTGATCACAGATTAGCTATGGGATACAAAACAGTGAAAATAATCGCTAGGGTTACAAATATATATATATATATATTTTAACTAAATGGCACATAACAAAACAAAAAGAAAAGTAGTGTCTTTTCAAGTTAAAAGCACATGCAAAAATGTCTACATGTTCAAAAGTCCCATTGTAGGAATCGACCATTCTGCGAACAGGCGAACGCAAGCCAGAGTTGGACTTGCAAGTACCCACAGAAAATAATCTGCCAGCGCGCACCTTTCGCTTGTGGACTGTCCTAGGAACCGCACAGCACAGCATGTTGGACAATTCAATGCAGTCAAAATTTATTTCTAACAATAATAAATACATGGCTTCTAAGAACTTACGTCTATTTTCAAGTGTTGCGAGATTATACTTTGCAAGCAAATCTTGGTATGGCAAATAGCATAGCATAGCATAGCATAGCATCTATAATGCATGGTAGAGTCTGACCAACGAAAGTTGTCCAAGAAAAAAGGCGGGAATTTAAAAAATAAAGAGCTGTCAACCCTGGCTATTAAACGGAGCTGATACTATTTATAATAAATTCAAGACATATTTAGATCAGTATTTCATATTTATATACTTAGACCATAATAACCTTATTACCCTTGATATTTACTTGGAACTGTTAAACCACCGTTATGTATTCGCGCAATGGTGGATAAGCAAGTTAGCGTTACAATATTTCGCCGTGAGGATGATCATTATCAGTACCAAAGTTAAGCTCTAAACGAAACTAGTTTGGCATTTTTTAACTTCTGCACATTGAAATTCACAGCTCAACTTTCCTGGCACAGCCTTACACAGAAAAGGTTAAATTAAACAAAAAGTTATTACTATACATTTATTTAATGGGATAGAGACCACTGATGTGATGAGGATGACACAATAAAATACAACAAAACATAGGGGTTTTGAGTCATAGTCGAAATCGGAATTCAAAAACTCTCCACACTTAATCCATGCCCTTTGTTTCTTTTTAGAAATATTTATAAGCGTACAAGAGAACCATATGGGATAGCTAACTGTTCTAGGTCAGGCCAGTGGGGTGTCATGTTTAATGATATTATCCATTTCAGTGTAGAAATTATCCAGAGCCTCTTCAGAATTCATAAAGCATAGCAGTTCAGACAGTTTCTGTGTGTTACAATTAATATTGTCAAAAGTGGCCTTATGAAAACAATATTTGTGAAGAGGAGTTTTAGTCATTGGTGTGATTTTGACGTTTAAAAAGGTCTCACACGTCAAGACAGGATGGTAGGTATCAATCTGTAGTAGGTAATGCATTTGTGATATGAGAAATATTAGAGGTGACTAGGTCAAGAATTTTAACTTTATCATTTACTATGTTATTCAGTTGAGAAGCACCCAGAAGTGAGATCATGATATTTAAATTTTCGCAGGCCAAAGCTCCTCCAGGATATGATGAAGCAATGTTTGAAATATCTGCCGCAGACGATACTAACCGGCGTGCGTGTCTGACCAGATGTATGAATGTAAACGAGGCAAAAGAAGTATGTAAGGATCGTAGCAGGTGGCGTTCTGTAGTTTCTGCCTACCCCCATGAGAAGAAGGCGTGAGTTTATGTATGTATGTACGATACTAACCAATTAGCTTCAAGCAGATTATAGTCTCAACAAAGAAATTATCAACACTAGGGTGGCCTAACACTAAAGTAGAAGTCTTAGGTGGAATGTAGACAGCACTCACAATGTGTCTTTTATTGTTGACAGTGCTGGGCAACTCAACCATAATGAGTTCAATGTGAGTGTATGAGAGATCACACTGTGTTAATGAGACATCTAATTCAGACGGTTTTAAAGTGCTTAAAATAGCAACCAGTACACCTCCACCGTCTCGTTTATTAGTAGCAGCGTGATCACGATCACAACGGTATACATTATAACGCTGGTCTATGAGCTCAGTTTCATAAACAGGTGTTAGCCAGGTTTCAGTTAAGATATTGATATCGTATGGATTCATAAGGATATAATTATGTGAGAACTAGTGTAATTTTGTGCGAATACCCCTACAATTCTGGTAGTAAATGTTGATATTTTTATTCGACATTATTAATGTTAAAATATAAATATATATTCATGATAGGATTGTGTTCAAGCAGAAAATATGTATACAATCTTATAAACAAAATATCATAAATGAAAGTAATGGGAAATAAAATTGGTTGAAGCAGGAGGCAGTATAGATCACAACACTTTTTAAGAACGACAACAATCAATTTGGAATGTTACAAACAAATAGGTTGAATTTAATAGATATGAAATCGGAGTTGATTTATAATTTTTACATGATAAAAAACGGTACAGAATTGACGAACACAATAAAACATACACAGCACAGACAATAATTTGAACAGACTAAAGACAGTCAATACAATCAGGCAGTGACTACAATTATCGAGTGAACAATTAGAACTATAATGATCACTGAATATTGGTCTCACTAACGACACTATGATCATTACTTTTTATCTTAGTGATATCTGCTTCTGATCTAATGGCAAAAGCAGCTTCGCCGTCTTTCTTACGTACAAGGATAGTGTAATTTTTAATCCATCATAATTAAACTGCTGAAGTTTTGCCGCTTCCTTACATTTACGAAATAATATTTTGTTTTTTAAAGTTAAATATTCGTTAATGTAAATATTTGTTGAAGACCAGCTTATACCTACTTGATCCGTTTTCAGTGACTTAGCCTGCCGGAATGCGCTAAGAACATTATCGCGCAATATGCACGTGGAGAAATTTACAATAATGTTCTTTGGTCTGTTAGTTTGTTGATAGGCGTGTGGTACTCTGTGGACGGATATTATGTCCTTTTTAGGTACAGAAAAGCTAATGGCATCTCCAATCGCCCCCAACATCTGGAAAAGGTTTTCACCACGCGTGTCTGGTACGTTGCAGATTTCCAAATTGCATTGCCTCGCTTGCTGTTCTAACGCTTCAATTTTAGATTCCAAATAGACTATGGAAGTGGCTGATTGTTCTGCCTGCAGACGTGCAATGTCTTCAACTTGTTTTTTAAGGTCAATCTGTTCGCTAGCGTGGAACTGAGGCGAATGTTTGAGACTGAAAATATCATCGTTCATTTCCTTCACATTCTTTTTGAGGTCAGCTTGGGCAGCGCAACCCAACTCCTGCTTCATATCGGCCAAACTGTTTTTGACACTTTCGTGATAACTGAGCATGCCAGCTTCCATCTCATCTCGCCAATCCTTCAAAGTGTCTTCCTTAAACAATGTAATGTCTGCACAATGTAATGTCTTCCTTAAACAATGCCATAGTACGACCGATGTCAGATCGCCATGCTTGTAATGTTTTGTTTAATTCTAGGGTAAAAGACTGGATTTGGCTGTCTACAAGCGCTGATGTGGAGGTATTGTTAACTCTTGTAGAAAGCGACGTGTGCATACGTGGTGGAGTGCGAGGGGAGGGTGGTCATTGTTCCATGTTATCGCACGACATATTCATGCTATTGTCCTCATATGCTGGAACCTGTCTGCTGGAACGAACAGGTGTATCCAAATTAGGACGGGTGCGACGCGTAATGTTACAGCAGGGGGGACATTTCCAGCCAGTCTTGAACTCATGCGTTAGTGTCTTAAATTGTTGCAGAAAAGAGTTTAGGCACTCATGATGATATCTACCCTTCCACAAATAAAATAGTAGGTAACCAGCATCAGATGCCAGCACACTGTTATACTTCATCTTGAATGAATATTCAATAGTTGATAAAAATGTTATCTATTTAGGAAGGTAAAATATCAAAGCATAAGACTAAAGACGTGGCCTATATGTGTTTTTATTTATATAAAGTTCTATCCAGATTATTATAGTTATAACAAGAGAAAATAATACATACCATGTTTATATAATTTCTCTTTAATAAAATTGAATGCGAAAGGCGAAACATAACTGTCAGCGCGAGATAGGCGGTGCCAAAAGTTGGTAAGTAAGCGCACAAAGGAATTAGGAAACGCCTAACTTTATAAAGGCCAATTCAATTTAGCTAATGCTTGATTTTATTTGAGTCATAGGTTTAGTAAATAATGAAAATTATTCCTGCATTTTTAGAAGAAGAGATAAAGAACAATTCACTAGAGAGATTTAATTAAGCTGTATATAATCGAACTTCAAATAATTCCCATTTTGCGTTCCTAAAAATGTTTTTTAACACTCTAAAATAACAATAGCGCCTCTTTTTGTGAATCTCAAATAATTCCGCCCATTTTGCGTTCCTGCAAATATTTTTAACACTAAAATAACAATAGCGCTTCTTTTTGTGAAAGCTCAGGCAAACAGGCGCGACACGCGACGCGACACAAAGGCACCGCGTGTCGCGCGACGAGCGGTGCCTTTTTGTCGCGCGAAATTCGCGTCGCTGGTCGCGCCTGTTTGCAGGAGCCTTTAATCTCAAATAATTCCCATTTTGCGTTCCTAAAAATATTTTTTAACAGTCCAATATAACAAAAGCGCCACTTTTTGTGAACCTCAAATAATTCCCATTTAAATTGCTTTCTTAAAAATATTTTTTAACACTAATATTATATAACAATAGCGCCTCTTTTTGTGTACCTCAAATTATTCCCATTTTGCGTTCCTAAAAATATGAATTATTTGATGTTTTAACCTAACCTAACCCGTTTGGTCGGGGTATCCCAGCTTAGTTACTGCGACCAACTGTGAGAAAAGGCCAGAAAGCTAAAAAGAGACCTCTTATTTTTTTTAAGTGTGCATCATTAGAAGCCCAGAAAGTTTTTAAAGGTTGATTAAATTAAAATACCTTACAAAGTCAATACGATTTTAGAGGATCAGTTAAATATTTCCTTTAATTAAGTAGGTACAAAAAAAAAAACAATGTCGACACAATAAATAAGGCACAATGAGTACACAGCTTTTCAGATGTAGTCGCTGTCCTGCACCCTAATTGCGTAACACAGTATCAACTAGAATCTGAATCATTTTGAAGCAAATTGTTCATCCGCTGTTCCTGTTCCTGCGGGGCAATTGTGTAACACACTTACAGTAGGAATGGGTTTCATGTTGCCAGTTCATCAACATTCAATGCGTTATTTACGTTGTTGAGCAGACACATTTTTCGAATTTAATGAAAATCATTCAGATTGTGATTGATAGTGTGTTGCGAATTAGGGTGCCGTAGTCGCTGTGTGGCCCTGGGTTCAATTCTCGAGTCGGGCAAAGTGTTATTGGGTTTTCCATCTGGAATTTCTCAGTAGCAGCCCGTTTGTGCCCGGTAAATGGCAATAGGCTCGCCCCCCTTTTACATGGGACTTAAACATAACTTGCGAAATGTGTGTAAACTATAGGTACACCCTCTGCCTTAGCCTTGCCTTAGTGATGTTATGTGTTTGTCGCTGTCCTATTTCAGGCGATACCTACTACGCGCATGCGCACGGCGAATATTTTTATTTTTGTGATAAAAAATAAAGTTTTACAAAACGCCCGCAGGACTTTTTCATGGAGCATAGATTTTATTTTTTATTAATCAATAAAACAGTTTATAAACATTTGTTGAACCCTTAAACATACCGCACAAACCATCGCGGGTTTAACAGCGGTATGGCAATTCTATTATGCCTTTTTCTTGAAGCTTAAGATGAGATGTTTATTTTAATTGCTGATTTACTAATGTCTGATTATGAACCGTTTGGTGAAACTATGTAGGTATTAAGGTGTTTTTCAGTTGCCGATTGAGGTTAATTGTATAACATCAATTTTCGTCGATGATTTTTTAGTTACACATGAATAATGTTATTTAAACAATATTAGTTAGAAAAAGTAGTGAGATATAAAGTTGGAAACTTCTAAATACAGATGAATGTGTTTCATGCACTCACTCACGCAATCACTATTGTGTCACAATTTCCAACTCCCGTAATCAAAAACGTTCAAAATCTAGACGCAATCTCATCTCAGCGACAATGAAATGTCAAAAATTTAGGGAAATTATATGTAGGTATTTTTGACATATTGAGACTGAGATCAGACTGTGAATGTTCTTAAAATTACGGGAATTGTCCCCCTGATCAGAGTTTGCTTACACTTTCATTAGATACCTTTAGAACAGACTATAAGTCTAGGAAGACTTACAGTCTGTTCTAAAAGTATTTCATATTTAATCTCTCCTACTGAAAGTCAGGAAAATGTATTGATAAGCAATTTAACTACCAAATTAAATTGTCCGTTTATCCAAATCACTAATATCATTCTTTGATAGTTGTATGAAATGGCTATAATACGCCAGATTGACGGAGGGTGTCAATTTGCTTAACATTTAGAATTTCCCTTATTGCACAATGCGAGGGTGTCGCGTGCACATCTAGTTTATGTCCTCATTTCCTATAAATTGTAAGCAACTCTATGTTCTTATTAGACCAGAGGGGCAATTGCGTAACACAGTAGGGATCGGTATTATTTTAATAATTCAACAATATTCATTGCGTTATTTAAGTGGTTGAGCAAACACATTTTTCGAACTTATGAAGATTGTGAATGATAATGTGTTACGCAATTACGGTGCAGGTATCTAATGCTCTAGGTTATTACTTTCATGTTAAAAGGATGCAGAGATAGACGCAATAGGTAGTACGTAAGAGGTAGTCAAAGTGAGCTTTCTAGCGCAACGAAGCAATAACCTCAGAAAACTTAGCATGCATAACTCCATGTTTCATAAAAAGTAATTGAAAACTTGAACAAATAAGTAAATAATATATTTTTCATTAACTTTTCTTTTGAACCAGGGAATGCCTTTTGATTTGGTAGTATTGTAGACAATTTTAATAAATTATAAAATAATTAAATTGACTTATATTAGTTAAGATATAAGTACCTATCTTAACTAATATAAATAAATTTAATTATTTTATAATTTTTAGTGCGTGATAAAAGCGTGTTTTTTTAGTTTTTTATTTAAAATAAATATTTTTATTTTTCCTTTTTAATCTAGTATATTCTTCATTTAGTTAATAAGCCTAAAAAGTCAACGAAGTTAGGACTTGACCTGTTTAATAGTAGCCACTAAAGAGTTCCGCTACCCACCTCCTGGCTCCATCATCCAGACCCTCAACACCAACTGCAATTTATTGGTCTCACCAAAACGAACTATATGACCCGAAACTCGAAGGGTTTACTAACAGTCACTAAAGAGTTCCACTATCCACTTCTTGGCTCCATCTACAGACCCTCGACACCAAGTGCAGTATAATGGGTTCATCAAAACGAATCATATGAGCCCAAACTCAAGGGGTTTACTAGTAGCCGCTGACGAGTTCCACTATCCAGCTCCTGGCTCCACCATCAGATCAGATCAGCTCCAAGATACCAAATTATAGTTTTGTCCTCCGAACTACATATACGTAGCTATATCTACATACGTAGGGTGTTCTGAAAGTCTTGAGATACTTAATAATACTAAGACGAATGACCGACGCGAGCACGTAGTTTGATTTTTTATGTTATGTTATTACATTCAGTAGTCAGTTGATTACATTCAGTATTGCCGCAGATCGTGTTCGAACAAGTTCACTATAATGGCTTCGTGGACGACTATCGAATATCGCGCAATTTTGTGTTATAACTTTTTATGTGGATTAAGTCCAGAAAACTGTTTACAAGAAATGAAGCTTGGTGATTATTGTCCGTCTCGTGCAACCGTCTACATATGGTACAAACAGTTTGAGCGTGGCTGTTTTAACCTAGAAGACGACCCGCGTTCAGGACGACCGGCGGATGCAGTTACTCCAGAAAATATTTCTGCAGTTAAAAATTTCATTGAAACTGAGTGGCGAATAACCTACCGGCAAGTAGAGTCCTTACTGCAGATTGGCTCAGCAGCGTTACATTCAATTATTCACCATCATTTAGGTTATAGAAAATTTTGTACTCTTTGGATTCCACATAAACTTACCGATGAACAAAAGGAACAGCGAGTTAAATGGTGAAAAAAAAAATGATCGCAAAGTTTGAAAATGGAAAATCCAAAGACATAATTTCAATCGTCACGGGCGATGAAACGTGGCTTTATTATTACGACGTGCCCACAAAGCAGCAAAATAAAATATGGGTGATAGAAGGCGAAGAAACTTCGACTGAAGTATAAAAATCTAAGTCGATAAAAAAGAAAATGATCGTGGTTTTTTTTCGGTATTCGGAGAATTATTGAACAAGTAGTTCTCCGTGAGCAGAAGACTGTAAACGCTGCTTGGTACACCACTGTCTGCCTTCCTCAACTTATTCAGGAATTCAAGAAGCTTCGTCCAAAGTCACAACTCTGCACCTGGTATCTTCATCATGATAATGCTCCGGCACATCGTGCTGACGTTACATGCCAATTTTTACGAGATACCGGCTTGAAGCTTCTTGAACATCCGCCTTACAGGCCGGACTTGGCGCCATGTGACTTTGGACTGTTTCCTTTCGTGAAAAGTAAATTGAAAGTGCAAAGATTTCGGGACGAAGAAGCTTTACTTTCGGCCTGGGACAATATATATGTGCGGACATTTTTAGTGATTGGATTATAAGGATGCAGAAGTGTATTAATTGTGGTGGCAATTATTTTGAAAAACTGTGAAAAAATAAAGTTAAATCTCAAGACTTTCAGAACACCCTACGTACAAAGTTTGATTTCGATACGACAATAAAAGTAGGTTTAAAAGGGGAAAAATCTTGGAAATCAATCTAAATTGATTTCCAAGATTTTTTTACATTGTTAGTTACTTAGTTACAAGTGAAGCTAATAAAAGCGTGTTAAAAAATGCACGCAGACAAAGTCGCGGACAACAGCGAGTGTTATATAAATAACATAAAACCTACATAGTTGTAGATTCATCTGGTTTCGAGCGAGAAAGTAAATACATCCCGATAATACACAGAAAATAATAAATGGGCACTGTATTCCATGATTTCCATCATACAAAATACAAAATAAATACAATTTCATCAATCCGAAATGTTAAACGCCAAAATTAAAGTATCTCTTTTCTAATAAAACGTAATTAAGGTTTGAGTTGAGCGACAAAGTTATGCAATTGCAATAACAATTAGCCTAAAAGTATTTCCACACAAACTCCATCCCAAAAGTTGATTTGAAGTTTCGGAACTCAAGAATGTTGAAGTCAATTTAGTTCCTGATACTCGCTCCTTTATATTCCGACTTACTTGGATTTATGGAACTTGTGCTATGCCATTGTTTGTTACTGTGCATTCTGATTCATAACGCCAAGTTCCGAGAAACCAATTTGTACGACCACCAATAGGTACCTACCACATAATTTAGTCAAACTAAAGCAGTTTTCGCAACTTCAAGTTGGTAATTTATTTTTAAAACTGAACTCATTCAGTTTGGTAATAAACGACTTGGAGATCGTACATACATAGGTAATATTTTGGTTCCTATATTAGTTCCAGCCGGCTTTTAGTGAATAGTGAGTTAAGTTGTTTTATGTTCCCGTTAATATATCGTTCAGATGATTGTTCGCCAGCCGCCCATCGCGTGACTTCACTAGCATTCATGGATTAATTGCGTGCTTTGTTTCATACCACTAATATTTTGCCAGTCATTAATTTTAAACAAATGTATTTGTCAGAATGCTGTTATCCGTATTTGTCATGCGGCCTATAAAATGGCTCACTAATATAATTCAGCCTTTTTATGTGAATATTTTACAGCGAATCGTGTTGGGTGCGATAGTGTAGGGGCCGTTCAATTTCGTTGTCCAAATTATTATGAGCAGGTTGTATTTGTGTGGTGGAGGGGCTCTCGGGACTCGTATATTTGGTTTTAAATCGTGGCAACGTGCAGACGCCAGGCGGCAGGCGGCAGGACGCGCCGTCCTAGGTCATTCGTTAGGTAAATGCGTTGGTAAAAGGCCATTAGGGGCAACGGCGGCAGTGCCGTGATACCGCCAGTTAATGGGCTCGATTAACAGAATTAAACCTCAATTACTTTCTTCTGAATTCGATTATGAAACAATTGTTTAGTTTTTTTCAACAGTGTAGGTACTGAAACTACGTGAAGAGGTTTCTTTGTACCTTTATACTTTAAAAACCTACATTTATTTTTACTTTGCGTCTCGACTCGCAGTAGTTGGTTACCTGGAAGTTAAAGAAAATTTTAACACAGAGTAGGTAGTCAGATCTTTTTTATCGGAAATGTGGAAGGAGAAGTTTGCGTGCTCGCAGCGGTGTAACAAGATGGTCGGAGCGAATTAAAGAGAAAACTCACGAAGTCAGCTCAATTGAATTCTAAAATGCAGTGAATATGGCCGCTGGCAGAGATAGTTGGTGGCCGAGCCGACAGTGAACGCCCAACTCAATATAGATGAGACGACAATGTGGACGCTGCGACCTCTCAACTTTACCCAGATAAATCTTTACATAAGCCCGACTTTGGCCCAACATCGTAATAACAGTGCAGTGAATTTATAATTCAAACAAGAAATCCCGGTCGGATAACTATGTATCTTTTCATAAAAACACCAATCACAAAATTAATCGTGTCAAAATTAAGTGCAATTTCTGCCTTCTTAGTTTCATGGAAACGTAGTTAGTAAAACTCCCTTAGGAAGTAGGATGTCTCTAAAAATAATAATCTGACAAAGCAATAACTCGGGTAAATGCATCAAATCGAAGCAGAACAACATAGCGATTAGCGATTCGTCAGGTTATCAGCAGTTACTGATGTATCACACCTGCTCAAGCCGTATAGTACAGCGGGCTTTGCGGACGAACGGTGCCATCTGTAGCGACTACACAACTGTACCTAGCTATCAGATAACTTAGCCATTGTCTGCCCCAGTCGTCGCCTCCACCCATCATGTCATTGGCACCAGATAATCCAATTTATCGAGACCGTCTTTGACTGTTGGACAAACTGCGACAAGAAGGACACGACGCAGACATGCACATCTGGACAGACCGTTTGTGTTTGCCATTCAAGTAAATTCAAAGGGTTTATCGGTTCCCAGATGTACAGAAAGTACCGTTTATTTTTATTCAGTATATTAATGAGAGATATGTAGTTCGATAGAGATACCTATTTAGTTTATACCACTTTAAGTTTAACTAGGAGCTCCAGGTTTTATTTGACGACTAATAAAGTTCTAAGGTATAAAATAGAATTGAGCGACTGCAAACGATATGATGGGTATAAAATTGTCTCATAGCTTTGAATGTAGACTTTAATGTTATAGTCGAGCTAGACATGAGGTAGATAAATTCCTTGTTATTTCATTCAAAATTAGTGGCCATGGATAATAGAAACCAAGTAGATAATTCACAAAAACTGACTAGGTTAATCATTATTAATTAAAGTGTCAATAAAGAGTAGCTATCATTAACAGTTACGGCCGAACCCAATTACCTATTTCCAGTAATAGACAGATCGCTATTGATGGTAGTATAATTATATCTGTTCTTATGTCAGGCCGGTAAGATTCCATAATCTCTTATAGATTATTGGGACGTTAAAACCATATACATAGATAGGTTTTCTATCTACAGTATGCCAAAACTGGTAATAGGTAGGTTATTGGGTTCAGCCGTTAGTCGAGAGCTTGATACAGAAAGTACAGTCTTGGACACAGCTCAACTTGAATGGGAGGTTACCTTCTTTAAATCCCTTATTTATTTCCTTACTCATTTGGCCCGTTATCCACCAAAAGTGAAAATGGGTGGAGATAATGCTAGTTAATGGCGAAAAGAATAAATTAAAGAATAGGTGAACCCGAACATCATACATTTAGTAATAGAACTAAATACTAGTATACTAGTTATAGAAGCACTCAAAAAAATGGAAACAGGGAGCTTCATTTTAAACTAGAAATAATAAGTACAAGGGATATTATACCGCGCAGTTTTCGTAGCTCGGGGAGGGTAACGTAAATGAGATTTTAATGTTATTTTTTAAAGACCAGGTTAGCTAGGTAGATGCCCATAATGGGTTCAAAATGAAGTCGGAATTTCATATTTACGCACATTCCTTTGATAGTAACACTGAGACATTTGGCAGAAACACTACAAAAATATGTCAAGCACTAACTGCACGAATTATGATTACGATAAAATGTAATTCAATATAACTTCCGAATTAATAGCTGGATTTTATATACTTGCTGCCCTTGATAATTTCATGTTATAAAGTGGTACAGTTATTTTTAAGACGTTTACGGGTACGTGAGATATATCACAATTTGTTAAAGTGACCAGGGGGCCAACCACCATCTGCAGTATTATTTTAATCTTACTTCAGTGTGAGAAAAAGACGGAACTATGCAGGACATACATCTTGGTTAAATGTTACAACAAAATACATTGTGATATATTGCAATTAAATGAAAGAAAATTTAAAACTCATATTAAAAGTACATTTTGTAAAAAAGCATATTACAAATTAGAGGATTATATCCAAGATAAGAATGCTTGGAAACATGCTGGTCCTGCTCCATAAGACAATCTAGAATCTAGGCAAAATCAAACTGGTTGCTAATTAAATTGTATAATTTATTATGTTTTATGACTCTGCTTTTACATTCTGTGATTACTTTAGCTCACACACAGACGTATTACTTGTTAAAATTTTAGGAAAATCATACACTTTGACAATGCTTGTGAATATGTGAGCACCGTGTATCTAACGCATATTTAATTATCTGTCATGGCTTCCTTTTTAATTGTTTACTTATTGTGGTATAGTAATTTCATTCTAGGGGCATCGTCTTCACATATAATTGTATAATAAATGTACTTACACAAAATATTGTAAAACATTTTAAAAGAGTAACGGTGGACTTTCTTGCGTATTCTTCTCCATAGGAATCTACCTTTTGGAAGGGGCGACTAGAATCAATTTTGACATTTAAAAGTGCCAATTATGTGGCTATTTGAAATAAATGTTTTGACTTTGACATTGACTTTTTGTACTTCCATCTCTTTCTCACACTGAAGTAAGATTAAAATAATAGTGCATACGAGGCTTGAGGTGGTGGTTGGTCCCCAGGTGTCATGCTCGGTTGCTATAAAAACAACGAATCGTTTGCTTATCCATGGTAGCATTTTTTACTGCTACATTGGGCATATAAATAGATACGTAAGCTAATTTTACCTGTAATAGCTACTTCCATATGGGAGAGTCCACTATGCATAGCTTTGAGTCATTGCTTCATTATTGGTAAAGATACAAGAGTTTTAATTTTAACCAATAACGGACCGTAAATTATAGGAATTGGCCATTAGCGAATGAACAAATAAAAGTTGTTAGTTAAAATTCCAATGTAACATTTAATTTAAAAAAAAAGTATTGGAAAAATAATAACGAGCCACGAAATATCTATGAAACGATGGGATTTACGTTTTGTTTTCAGCAAAATGCCGTACTGTGTAGTGTGTGTAGTGTCTGGATTGCAGATCCTGTTGACATGACAGGCAGCTAAATGAAGCATCGCACCAAACAAGTTTTTGGAACAAAACGAGATAAAAGAGGTACCATTTCGGTGCCTAGGTTTAGTAGATACAAGGATGATACTTCTGAAAAAAAAGACATTTATTTCAGAACGATCATAGAGTGTTTCTTATTCCCGAGTCAGTGTTTGATATCAATTATAAAGTTTCATAATTATGTTTTGTGATTGATGTTGGTTGGTCATTTTTATTCATTTGAACATTTTTCAAGAATAATCTACGTAGGTTACATCTCCTCGCGCACATGTGGGAGTGGCGCGAGAAGGCAAAACTCCGGCGTAACTCCGCTGTCGCGAGAAATCGCGGCACGGCGGACAGAGCTCCGGCGGGATCTCATGGCGGCATGGAGAGTGCGATTGTCGCGACCCAGCGCTGGGCACGCCACAACTACGGCGATAAGTACCGTCTTTGAGGAGTGGCTGGAGAGGCGCCACGGCGTCCTCACCTTCCGCCTGACGTAGGTCCTCAACGGACATGGGTGCTTCGGGAGGCACCTGTTCCGGATAAGGCCTGGAACTGGCCCGGGGTAGGGAAACGCCTCGGTTTCACCATGGTGGATCGCCCGGAGGTCACGGTGGAGCATTCGGTGGAGGTCTGCCCGGCTTGGGCGGAGCACCACCGTGTCCTCACTGAAGCGATCGGCGGCGGCGATCTCTCGCGTCCGGCCCTGGTCCAGGCCATGGTACGGAGCGAGAGTACATGGGAAGCCATCACCTCCTTCTGCGAGGCAGTAATGCTCGCAAAGGAGAAGGCGGAACGCGTGAGGGAGAGGCAAGCTTTGCGCCCTCACGCCCCTAGTCGTCGCAGGAGACGCCCTGGGCGTCGGGAATTGACAGCCGATTTCCGGCCACCGTAGGCGCGGGCTTGCGGACGGCGAGCAATGGGTAACTCGCCGTCCGGTAAGGAGCAAGCCCGAGTCGACGGCGCGTTGTGTTCCACACGCGCCTCAAAGAGATGTCAGCACCATTGAAGGGTTCCGCTAGGGCCGATGCCAGTCAGGGTCGCGGGATGTTCGAAAGACTTACCTTGGTGAGTTTTAGTCAGTAAAAATCTGACACGCCCGCTTCGCCCAGAGCGGGAGAAGTCATTTGATGATTACCCATCCAAAAAAAAAAAAAAGGTAGGTTATATTAGGCCACAGGTCAGTGGTACGAAAACCGATATAAGCTGGCCTCGCATAGGCCAGCTCAAGATCATAAGTCATGTATTTCATATCAAAATACATTGTGTTGAAAATATTACAGTGATGTTAAATAAAATAATTTTTTTTCCTTTATTAATAAGAAATAAAGCTATTAATAATTTGTTACAATCTAGCCTAATAGATTAATTCCGTAGCACTTTCTTAGGGGTCTGATAAATAAAAAACACTTTGTTTATGTGTTACATGTAGGTATAGCACATCATTGTTACTATTTTCACTATTTATACACTACACTAACTTTAATGGTTTAGTTCTCTTTTGCCTACGCACTATGTATGTCCATGTTGTCTAGCAGCTGAATTGCCTCGACATTCACATGTCGGTGGAGCCTGTGTTCGTGGGCTTCAGCAAATTTTTGGATGATTGTGATGACGAGTTCCATTCTTAGGTCACGGTGGATGATGTCATTTCTAATGTACCATGGTGCATTTACAGCATCCCTGAGTTGGAATTGGAATTGCTGAATTATTATAACGTTGGTTCGTTTAGTACAGCCCCAAAGTTGGAAGCCATACGTCCAATTTGGCATAAGAATATGCTTGTATAATATAATTTTATTGTACATCGAAAGGCGGGATTTCCTTCCGAGTAACCGATACATACGTACGTACTTTTATAACGTATGCCGAGTTCCTGTCTTGTATTTTGACGTGAGCTTTTCAACGCAGTTTGACGTCAAGAGTTATGCCAAGGTAAGCTATATTAGCATGAGGCACTTGCATGACAAATAAAATAATAATACAAAAAAACATTACATTCATATTTAAAATTCATTACGCATTTAAAATATATCAATATCGCTAATAAATAATTATAAGTCAATAATGCAGTAACAACAAAATAAATAATCACCAACATTGCATTTAAATTTGAAAATCATTATCCAGTTTAAAAAAAAGATATTTAAACACAAATAATAATTCACAAATCATTAAACTAGTGGCTGTCATCTAAGAACTCATCGATACTGTAATAGCCCTTCCTCAATAAATAAGTCTTTAATTTGTTTTTAAATAAGTTTGTGCTGTTTAAAAGACAGATTCACTCTGGGACTGTGATGAACCACGTTCAATTTCGGTTGGATTGTGGATGGTAAGTCCTTCCTACGAGTACTATCTCTCTTTTTCCTTTTTAAACGCCCATTACACGGTAGGTTTTACGTCAATCAATTCCAAAAGTCACGAATGACGAAAGAATGATGGTGAGTGATGGAATTCAATCAACATTAGACGCTTATTCTTACTGATCGTCAGTCATACCCAAGACTTTACAGAGAATACACGTGTTCACTCAAGATTATAAATGGATATTCGTAAAAGAAAAGCCTGTATTAACAGCGTACTTATTCACAAGCATATTCTTTTCGTGTACACGTGCTAATTATATGCTACTAAGTAGTACCTGATCGAAACTAGCATGCTTTATGTTGAGAGACCGTATTTTATGGATCGAAATGATAATACTTACGTAGTTCTTGTTGAAAGTATTCTTATTGACATAACAGGAGTGACAGGACAAAAATAAAATATTGTAATAAAATATAATAAAATAAAATACTTAGGAGTAGGTACTCATTGATGATATTGAAAACTTTTTTGCAAAAAAAAAAAAAAAACAACCGGCATCCAAAAAAATAAAACTACAAAGTGAAAAATAACTTTAATTTCGGAAGTCGGTGTCTTTGGATCTGTATTTTAGGTGTTACCACCGACTGCCGAAATTAAAGTTATTTTTCACTTTGTAGTGTTTTTTTTGCAAAACAGTTTTTATGTTTCACTTTTTAGTGGGTCGGTTTGTAATTTATCTAAGTTACAATAGCCTAATGACAACTGCTCATCACCTTATACAATATATTGCTTTTCCTAAGGCAGGAACGTTAATTTTTGAGGAGTTATCCTGGTACTTCACCATCAGTTCCACTTCACCATATGCATTGTGACGAGCTTATATTGCTTAGCAATAATTTTAAAGTAATCGAATCGCAACCTGTAAAATACATATTATTGAATTGTTCCGGTGGCCATCTGTGGTTTTCATCATCAGTTCCACTTCACCAATGGGTGCTTTCCGAGAGCAAATGCACAAGTTACAATAAAAATACTCAAATCGCTATACGTGTGCCATATTTGAAGAGTTCCCTCGATTTCTCTAGTATAAAGTCATCAGATTCTGACCTAATGACAATGGGACCACCTGTGAAGTATACCCTTTCAAACAAAAAAAAACATTTTCCAAATCGGCCCAGCCGTCGTCGAATAATCGGGGAACATACATAAAAAAAAAAACATTCCGACGAATGGAGAACCTCCTCCTTTTTTTGAAGTCGGTAAAAAAACTTTAGACTAACTATAAAACTAGCCAAGTATAGACAAATTATAAAAATCAAACACCTTTTGTATTTGTTTTATATTGAGGAATCGTGGTATCCCACAAATGAGGGAGCGTCTCAAATGTCAAAATAAATTCTTTATATGGCTGTAGCACATTACGCGGGCGGGAGTGATGGTGTTTGGCTGCGCGAAAGCGCAAGAGTCTCTTCAGCGTCATCCGTCTCCGACTCCATCGCTGTCCGCGCGCTGACTGACGGGTGATTGACGAAATGCTCATGTTCACTCAAAAGTCATGATTGATGGTTGCATGATGCAAAAATCAAAATATTCAGATTTTCGTCAATCACTATCATGCAACTATCAGTCAATGTATTAGACGGTCGGTCACAATCCTTGATTGAGGTAAAACTGACAGCAAAGCCTACCGTGTAATGGGCGCCTTAGACTGATGAGTCTCGTGCAAAATTTTAATAAAGTTGGTTAACAACGCTAGAAGATAATATATAGAGAGTGAGATCATAGAGTTACTACTGGCGTATGCTCGACTGTAGGTACCTGCTGTAGAAAATTTGCAATTAATTTAGAAAAAGATTATCATCCTCCTGCCCTTATCCCAATTTATTTTGGATCGATGCAACATGTCTTTTTCTTCCATACTTCTTTAATAGTCGTCATCTCGGTAGTCACTCCCTTTCTAGCCATATCATCTATCAAACAGTCCACCCATCGTTTCAATTTACAAAAAGATAAAGAAAATAATTTCTAATTCAGGTGCGTTGGAGAAGTTATAAGTTAGTAGGTAACATGCGTATTGTTTAAGCACATATTTCTTTGCACAAGTATATATACACAAAAGCTTTCAATAGAAAATCTTCCTTTAGAAAGAAACAAACTTCTTCGTATGACGATTTTAATTTGCTAGTGAAAAATAGAGCTGTACAGTACAATAGTGCTATGTTTCGACAGCAATAACGTCATGGAAAGATCTTTACGAAGTATTATGTTCTAAGGTGCTTGGTTGTTTAGGAAAGTTATTGTTTGCACATTGTGCACTGTCACAGCAGTGTCTACTTCTAAGTATACTTACATGACGATACACTACTTGAGCGCTCCTGTGCCAGTGCTGAGTGTGACCGTCTTAAAAGTTTATTAAACTTTTCTACGACATCAACGAGAATGACGAAGCATTTACAATTTTACTCATAATTTCTTGACTGGATTGATTTTTGAGCCTGTCCCGTCAGACTGTTTAACAACTACGAGAAACTCGTTTAATACTTTAATATCAATTTATGACATTAGAACCTTTAAACTGGTCTCCTGAAAAGTAGTGTTACTGCCAGTGTTTTGCTATATCTACGTAATACCCTTCTAACTAATCATATAAGCTGAGGTTTGACAACAGATACAATTGGTATTGGCTTTGAGAATTGGATTCCAGGAACCAGGACTAAATTTAGGACTGTTGGTTCGGATCTCCCGCTAGTCCGGTTGCAAACCCGAGGGTGTGAAATTGTATTAGTGTCAATCCACAGGTCAGACAAAGGTATAATTAGATTTGTTTGTTTGAAAAATACTCAGCTATAGTAAAGCTGGGGTTTTCTGGTAAGTGGCCAAGTGTGGTGACCGGTGAAAATCCCACCTTGTGAATACTACCTACATGGGAATTACTACTGTCTCTCTCGAACTTCGGGCAGCATAGATTTTGTGTGTATACCATGTTACTCTTTTGTAAACCATTATTAATCGTTTTATAGGTACATACCTATCTACATAGATAGGTAATCACTATAACAATAACACATTCAATTCTGAACCAACTCAAATGACAGTAATAAATTAAGGCATTAGGTACCTACCGTAATGGCCTGCCACGATACTAGGGCAGACCAGTACTTATATGTCTGTTTGGTCTCTTCTAGAGGTGTGTTGTTGGTTATATAAATGAGACACACAGCAGCACTGCTATCACTATTTATTGGCTTATGGGAAAGCACGTTACATTGTCAACCGTAAAGCTAGCACAGCACTGACTCAATATAAAACAATTTGACTATATAATTATCATAGTTCAAACCTATTCTGTATTTCAATAAACCAGTGTTTATCTTATCAGCCAATACCACAATCCGTGGAGGATTCATGCTAAAGGCCGGCCCAATTAAAGCCTCTACAGTACTGTAATAATCCACAAGGACCTTACGGGAGCGGAGCAGATTATTACGTGTTTTATGTTGTGTTGATTGTGTAGTGTGCGGGGGACACCAACACTACTAGAGTTTAAACTCAATAAAGCATTATGTTATTATAATTGGATAAGCTTATTAAAAATACATTTTCAAGACACCGCTATTTTCTATATGGCTTCTATACAAACAATTGGCATATCCTTCAAATTCAAATATATTCTCCACCTACGAATGTTCGAATGTGCCCATAGGCAATTATTTAACGGCCTGTGCCACATAAGATTGCCACCGGCATCAAACCTTAACAGTACTTAGCTATCATTTATTAAACAGATAAATATATAAAGGTGGGCCCTTTGAATAAAAGGATCGGCGCAGTCGCATTTCCCAATGAGACTTTTATTCACAACATTCGAACACTCAGGCGTAACCTACTTAAAACAAAAGTTGTATTACCTAACATTGGACTCAAAATTTACAATATGAGGTCGGTCCCTTGCAAGAGAAAGCTAAACTCAGGAAGAACGAATCGCGAAGATCTGCCACTACGTTAAGTGTCAGTCAAATTAAACATTAATGTGCGCTACTATTTATCCACACAAACCAACATTCTCCTATTTTATCCTCGTTGGCTAAAACCAATGTAAAAGGCTCCACGCCGCCTCCTATATAATCAAACAATATGATGTTACAATTCACATCAGCCCAGAGAAGCCTCATCGAACGCTAATGAGTCAGAGGGAGGGAAAGGTCAAGAAGTACAAGTTCATATAAAAAACCTAACTAATGGCCACAGTCCAGAGGGAAAATGTCAAAAGTATCCCGATCTTGCTAAACTCAAAATCTATTGAATGTCCGTCACTCCTGACTAAACTGTAGGTCCACAATCATAAACTGGACCAGTTGCAAGGACTATGTCCCGTCAGCAAATTTGGTTTCAATTTAGACTGCTTACGCCCGCTTACTAGGATGGAACCACAGTTTTTCAAACTTATTCCCCTCTTCTAATTCGCCTTATTAAATTCTGGAGAATGTTCATGCTAATTCGGCCTATCGAATCAATTATAGAAGACGAAGTTATCCCTCGGACTCGTTGAGGGCTGTGAGGTATGGCACCTCACTCGCTCCCTGCCGCATCCGGTGTATCTCGTGCAATATGAAACGAAACACACAAAAAAAAAACAATGCATTAGTATAATATAACTAATTCATCACACTAAAATAATGAGCTAATTAAAATGTTGTTTACATTTAAGTGACGTTGACGTGACAATAAAAATTAAATGACATAGGAAAAAAAATTACATGGCATTACAAAACAATTATAACTGAAATAGTTAGATAATTCTCAAAACAAAAAGTTTCCATCCATTATTATTAGTACAACTATCTACAAATAGTTTAAAAGGAAGTTTGTTCAATTTCAAAAACTTGAACTTAAAATGGAAAACTTCTTTATAAAATGTTTATTTCCTTTTCTTTTTAAATTATTTATTTTTGGAACAACGTTTGTAATTTTATTATTTCTAACAAATAAATCCTTTTTCTTTGCTGGTGCTTTCCATAAATTGTTCATAGCACGCTTGCGTCGTAAGGCGGCACTGAGAAAACTATCATATTTTCCTTCGCTATGATGAGAATTAAATTTTATTCTACCAGTTTCCATTGCACATGACTCGACGTTATCCTTAACTAACTTACTGTCGACCTTCAATTCGTAAAATTCATCTGTTGATAGTGATGGATGCCCATCGTCCTTTATTTTAGTTACTAACACGGAATGGCCAATCTCCTGTGTTTCGTATTTTTTACGTTAAAATTATTTTCAATAGATCATCAGCGATGTTATTTATATTAATTTGGACATCGTGATCAAAATACTGATTCTGCTGCTCTAAAACATAGCTATTAGATTATAATAAATGGACTGGACTGACCCGATTCATCTATTTCTTCCTCGTGTTCCCTCTCGAACACTTCATTCGGCTCCAACTCATCATGGACGGGGCTGCTCTTTAGGCAAGTTTGCTCATCATCACTATCATCAATTAGCGGATCACCTTGTCATCCGCTAGAACACACATATGCATCAATATCTTAGTTTGATACATTTTCCTGTCCACCTTCTTCTGACAGTTCTTGTGCAATAATATTCTCTTGCACACTACTAGAAACATCTCCCCTGTGACACTTACAAGAGAACTCCACTTTCAACGCGTTACATATCTCAACAAAACTCATACCATCGTGGTATGTATACCTACAAAAAGCTCAATACATGCGCCTAGTATTTGCGCCCAATCGCTTTCTCGCCACCTCTGTATGTGGCTAGAAGCCTGAACTCTTCAATGAATATCTGGAGGCATTTTTTGAAGCCTGAGTAATCATTCTGGAGCCATTTCGCTCTTTTTATAAAATAATTAATAAAAACCACTTAACTTTGCATGGAGGCACTCCTCTGTGCCTCTAATATTCCTCAGCTTGACTCTATGCGAGAGGTATCACTATATCTGAAACATACGCGGGACCACGTGTGGCGCACTCCACCAGAATGTAATAATCCACAAGGACCTTACGGGAGCGGAGCAGATTATTACGTGTTTTATGTTGTGTTGATTGTGTAGTGTGCGGTGGACACCAACACTACTAGAGTTTAAACTCGATAAAGCATTATGTTATTATATTTGGATTAGCTTATTAAAAGTACATTTTCAAGACACCGCTATTTTCTATATGGCTTCTATACAAACAATTGGCATATCCTTCAAATTCAAATATATTCTCCACCTACGAATGTTCGAATGTGCCCATAGGCAATTATTTAACGGCCTGTGCCACATAAGATTGCCACCGACATCAAACCTTTACAGAACTTAGCTATCATTTATTAAACAGTGATATATATATAAATAATTTATGATAGTCTTAAAATAATAATAATATGTACATGTATAAAAGAGGGGGGAAGAATGCATAGGGCATCAAAAAATTCTTCCTCATCGCTGTCAACAGGAAAAGTGCCCAAAAGGCTGTTACACTTCATTAGCACGTAAATATGCGCGTTCCATAATTTGCATAAATGCAACACGGGGTTAGGGACCGCCAAACTTTTGAGCGTCTCTTTTCGTCGTTTAGCTTACTGCACATACATTTAGGTAAGCCCTCAAGCAGAAATCCTACGACTAAAATTGTTCAATAAATAATTTTGCTTGAAGGAAACAACTAAACAAGATATCATCTAAACTAAAAGAAAGTAAGGCAGAATTTCGTTTATGTGTGTAGTGTAATGCAAGATAAGTCTGGATGGCAACTGTTTTAATGTCATAATCAAACATAAACAATCCACAACACCTTTTCCTTAAATAAGATAAAATAATAATAAAAAATAAAACTTAAAATAAATCATTAGTTCCACATTATAAAAACACGTACATGTACAATTCGTTAAGTCTAACTACGGGTATGAGGCGGCGAGTAAGATGACGATACATTTATTTTGCTGCTCGGCACATAATCATAATCCCTATCATCCCCCGAGAAATACTCATTAACAATAACAGACAAAACATGGTCTGCAGAATCTTTTACAGATTTTATCAAATGTCGACGATTACGACGATAAATACCTTTTTTGTTTCTAACAATATATGAACGTGGATTCGTCGCTTTTCCAATGATTTTGCCACGACGTCTATTATTTGTGTTTCCTAACATTATAACTTCATCACCCACATTCAACTCAGGTAGCAGTTTACAATGCTGATCATAGCAACTTTTAAGTTTTATTTGTTTTCCAATATTTTTTTATGTTGTAAGTTATCACAATTTGTTTGTTTGAAATCTAGATGGTCTGCTGGCCCATCATTAACTGTGCAGGAGAATTCAAATTTTCCCGCGGTGTATTCCTGTAACTTAGCAAATTTAAATAAAAATCGGATTTATTGTCTACTGACTTTTTCAATATATTTTTAATGGTTTAAACTGCCCTTTCGCTCTTACCATTAGATTGAGCATAATACGGAGCTGAAACAACGTGTTTAAAACCCCATTCTAAAGCAAATTTATTAAAATTACGATAAGAATATTGTGGACCATTGTCACTGATGACCGTATCGGGTATACCATACCGTGCAAAATTTTCTTTCATAATACATATTACTGAGTTTGATGAAGTATCTCTCAAATATGCGACTCCAATAAAATCAGAATAATAATCAGTGTAATGGTTGTATCAGTCTTTATTTACCATCAAACACAATTATGAAAGTACAGACATTCAAAATAGATGGAACACAACACAGTTTTATGAGGTGTGGGACACGAAAAATTATTTAGCGCGAACGACGCGTCGGCGTCACGAGATCACGTGCGACTGGTTGTGCGCGGGACGCGGGCGGCATGGCGGAGCCGACCGAGGACGAAGCACACCGAATTACCACGAGAGCGCGCGGCTGGCGCGAGTATTCAAACGTTCGTGGCGCGAGTATTTGAATGTTCGCCTTATATCAGTTAATATTAAACAACTTTGCTTTCCTTACTCAAATATATCTGTCCCAATTTTATTCCATGGCAATTTTGGCATAGTTACCGGAATCATAGGTTCCCTACATGGTTTATTTGCGGTTTCCTGACATATTTTACATCTTATCACATAATCCTCAACATCTCTTGTTATACCCAGCCAAAACATTACTTCACGAGCACGTCTCTTACAGCGATCAATCCCTAAATGCCCTTCTTGAATAAGCTTTAACATCTCTCTTTGCATAGAACGTGGAATCAAAACCTGTCTGTCTTTAAATATTAAACCACAGTACAGTTCGTCTCTTATAGACCAATAGTATCTTAAATCATTGTGTATGTTAAACTTATCAGGCCACCCTTGATTAATATATTTTAGCAACAATTTTAAACACTCATCCTTACTAGTTTCCCGCTTGACGAGAGTTAACTTATACATTATTGACTACCATTTTAATTTGCCATAGTATATAGCCCTGCTAATTTTATCGTTCAAATGGTTTATGGTCCGATTCGACGACCACACTACTTTTTCCATAATTATACTGATGAAACGTTTCAGAAGCGAATACAATTGCCAGCATTTCCTTTTCTATTTGTGCGTATCTTTGTTGTGTGTCAGTGAGCGTGCGTGATGCATACTCTACTGGACGCCCCTCATCCATGAGCACGGCGGCCAGTGCCACACTGTTCGCTTCCACTGACAACACCACCGGACTACTAACATTGTACAAAGATAGAGCTGATACATTACATAACAATTCGCCTAGTCTATTGAATTTGTCTTTGTGACCAACTTCCCAACATCAAGTCACATCTTTTTTTAATAATCTAGTCAGCAGAAAAATAAGCTCCGTGTAATTTGGTATAAATTTACAAATATAATTTACAGCCCCTAAAAACCTTTCTAAGCTTTTCCGATCCGTCGGTTCCGGCATATTAGATATCGCTCTGACTTTCTCAGAATCTACTTTCATTCCATCTTTGTTAAAAATATGACCTAAATAAGTTACTTGTTTTGCTCAATAATCGCAATGCTGTATCATACTGATCTATTGATTCTCCTACTTCCTGACTCCTTGTAAAAAAATTGTATCTTGCTAATGTTATATTCTGTTTGACTCCAAAATATTCATCAAATTTCGTAAGCAATAGATTGACATCATTCTTATCGCTTTCCTTATCAAAAGAAAATGTGTCAAAGACTTCAAAACCCTCAGGTCCGATTAAATTTATCATTAAGCTGGCTTGAATACCAGATTCTTCTTTTTGCACCCCCGATGCTTTTAAAAATAACCCAGTCCGGCTGACGGAGCTGCCCTCCAAATATAATTCTGTTGGCTGTCGCGCGTGGTCCATAGCGCTCTTGAACCATCCCTGACGTTTTAAAGTCCACAGCGTGCCTTTGTTACCGACTTATACCATTTAAATCGATTAAATATCCCACCGCTGCCACCATGTAGTGTAATGAAAGATAAGTCTGGATGACAACTGCTTTAATGTCATAATCAAACATAGACAATCCACAACAATGTGGACACCAAAGAGTAGTAACTACTGTGGACACTGTTCGTGAAATACAAAATAAACAACTAGACTGAATAATCCATGAACAGCGAAGATTGAGTCGTCCGCCTTTTTGCTACGTTCCATAGCATGATGGCGGACGTAAGGAGGCGAGGTGATGTAAAGCCCCATCGAGAGAGACTTAGAGCAATAGCACATTAGCAACATGTTCAAAATTTATTATCAAGCTTCCTCATAAGCTTCTACGAAAATATTTTATTCATGTGAAAGTTTGAAAAATGTTCACGTAATCCGTTATTGAATCGTGCATCGACTATGTGCATCGATAACGAATAGACAGGCCGGACAGTCTGACGTTTTAAAGGATTTGTTATATTTCAACTTTTTGAAGCAGTTTTAAACGAATATAATATTATATTATACCATATTGCTCATATTTCTTTGTCTGAAATCAAATTTGCTAAAGAAAATAATATATTCGTGGCGTTAAGCTACGCGGTTTCCACGTCGTGACTACGCAGGCCTAACCGACTGAAACGCAGGCCTAATCGACTGAAAGGCAGACCTACCCGACTGAACTGAACTTACGCGATTCGAACGATGACCTACGCGACTGGAATGCAACTACTATACCACCACGCGACTCGAGCGCAGTCCTACTAATCTTGAAGGCAGGTCTACGCGCCTGCTATACAGCTTCTACGCAGGCCTACGCGACTATTATACAGCTTCTACGCAGGCCTACGCGACTGCTATACAGCTTCTACGTAGGCCTACGCGACTGCTATACAGCTTCTACGCAGGCCTACGCGACTGCTATACAGCTTCTACGCAGGCCTACGCGACTGCTATACAGCTTCTACGCAGGCCTACGCGACTGCTATACAGCTTCTACGCAGGCCTACGCGACTGCTATACAGCTTCTACGCAGGCCTACGCGACTGCTATACAGCTTCTACGCAGACCTACGCGACTGCTATACAGCTTCTACGCAGACCTACGCGACTGCTTTACAGCTTCTACGCAGACCTACGCCACTCCTAGGTTGCTTCTACCGCAGAAGCAACAATCTACGCCTTCTGAACAAATAGCCAGTATGATGACGATTTTATAGTTAATTATTGTTAAGTGTCAGTATAGAAAACCAATATTCCGACAAACAATGCAATAACGACATATTTTCAATAAACCTGCTTGTTAGAGGAATGCAAGAGATGTTAATTGACTTCCAAGATAACTAACTGAACGTGGTTCGAATGTCCATCGATATAACATCCGCAAACTGAATACTAGTACTTTTATTGAAGTTTGCAAATTACTTGTATTCCTGGTAACACCTTATTCAAAGCTACCTAAATAATATTATACCTAAATAATATTATTATCCTTGTGCTACGGTATGTCAGTTATTATGCAACCCATTGAGTTCGAACTCTCTCGCTCGCTAGTTTCACCTTATCCGTTGGAGTAGATTGAACTTACTTATAATCACTCATTTGGTTATTCGCAAATAACACGGGATATTTAAGTAGATACTTATGTTTTTTACAAGTTTAGAGCTTCCGATATTTTGCCACTGTTGTAGTTGCAAGCGGGAGCGTCAAGTTCAAAAGTTTGGAAGCTTCACTTAATCAATAAAAATGGTGTGTAAATAATTCTATTGTAACTACTAATAATACTATTGTATTGTTATATGTATTGTACTATTGTTGTTTTTAATACAGGTACTCTAACCTAGCTCTGGAGCCAGAGTCTCATGTTTTTCTGTAACCTGTTTATGGCAATAAAGAATTTATTTATATATTGTAGATTATTTCGTGCACACATCTGTGTACGTGTTTGTTTGCAAAACTAATAACAGAACCACAAATTAATGATTTGCAGTCCAAACATAAATGTTAGACAGTAAACCGATAAGACTGTGTCCAAAGTTGTATCAAACAATACGAAACAACGTACATACACTTGCAAACTGGGAATTTGAATTGTTGCCGAGTAGTCGTGTTCTTAGATTTCATCTGAGAACGAGTTCACGCCCTCATTATGCTATTGTAGCTTTGAGATTTTATTCTGTGGAAGTATGTATCTCTGTGTTTCTCTGTATAGAGTCACGGTATCGTTCCCAGGACGTTGATCTATCGGTAATCTATTAGAGTTAGCCCGATAGCTACTTGTAATGCCGCCACTTCTCTCATTAGTAGCTCGGCCGATAATTCATAGCGTGTAGAAGTTTCTCGCTGATGGTCGGTAGAAGACGACGACTGAGTAATCTACCAGCGGGTACTCCCGTTAATTATGTTTGTCTGGATTTTGATGCGCTTACTGTTCTATATTAGGCTATAGGAATTATTATGAATAGACCATTTGTTTAAAATGTTTTTGAATTTGCAATGTCTCCAATTTTATTTTCTTTGTGAGAATTCTTGCGACAACAACAAAGGAATCTTGAATGTGGCGACATATCGCGGTAATCTGATCAAAGGTCACAAATGACTGGACAGATTGTCCATGTAGTGTATGTAGGAAATACAAAAACAACTTTATTGTAGAGACTTGAGCGACGTCGTCTTCTTCATGTGTTTGTCTTCGGCATTCCGAGGAGGTATTATTTAGACGTAGATTTTGTTTGTACGTATGTTGACCTACCTAACAACAAATCTATAAAATTCCATTGCCTTATTACATCCATAGGAGTACAAGAAAGCGCAAAAGAAAATAGGTTTCAAATACAATCGTAAGTGTACGATGTCCATAGTTGATAATGTTATTAAGAACAGTGGCGAAGGAACGCAGTTGAAACACATTACAAAAATTCCGATACAATTGAGAAAAACTGTATTCCATTTAGACTGAGACGTCAAGAGCAGCGACCAGCGAAGCGGCGTGAACTGTTCAATGTTTTCACTGAATAGGGATGACCAGGGTATATATTAAATTCAAGCGACCCTCGCTGACATATTGCATCCGTTGCCCTCGTATTCGTTTTAATGAAAACCCGGGGTGACATTATGTGTAATTAAGAACTATTATATGTATACAAAGTCCATTGCAACGCAATGATATATTGTCGATATATCATTGCCCCAATCTGTAATTTATTCGGTATTAACACTCGTTTGGACACGCGTATGCGTCTGCATCCTGATAAATGTACAAATTGGTTTAGTAATCAGGTTGTTCGAGTCACGGCGGATTCCTTATAAGCTACCGTTTTATTATTTGTAATGTATCGCAAAGTATTGTTAATAATACTAGTTTAGTGGTGTCAAACTTGACACTAAATATGATACTATGTTATTACCAGTGATCGGAATAGGTAGAGCTATTTAGGTTCATTGACCGCAAACATTGATGTTAATATGGATATTCCACGGGATTCCGACTGATACTACGGGATTTGATAGAATTTCATTCTTTTTGTCAATATGTATAAAAATGGTTTATGTAAGCCAATAAGCGCATGAGCGACGTTGTAAATTTTACGTCAACAGCACGCTATAAAACATTTTACCAAGCGCGCGACGTTGCCGCTGTGTAATAATGAAGTGTAATCTTTCATTAGTCCTGAAGGCGAGAATAGTTTTTTATGATTTTACTACTTAAAAACCAAATCTCGGGAATCGGGGAATATCCATATTATCTAACCTATGGCAAGTACATAAAACAGCCCTACCTATTCCGATCTATAGTTATTACCTATTTGATGATATTTTTTTGGCAATTTATGTATTTGACGGACAAACCACAGATACCTACATACGGTTAGGTACAACGTCTGTGGAAAGTACTCGTATCATATAAACCATCGGTCTAATATTAGCCGACTTGCCCCCCCCCCCCCCCACCTAGCCTGAGAGCCTACATAATATACGTTTGCCGATATGCAGTCTTCGCAAATAATACACCTGTACCAACAGGCATTGGTTCCATGGCTAAATCTCAACTAATACAGGTACCTAACTAACTTTCACGAGTAATTCCAATCCAAAAAGAAACTATGTTATGTATAACAAACCTTATTATTAGCAAAAAATAAATTGCTACTCAGAATGCGAGACGTTAAGCAATTACTTAGAAGCTACTGTTGTTTCAAATTGTTCATCTTAGAGCCCAGTCGCGAATACCATTTAATATTAAATAGCTGTCACAATTCCTTATCAAAGTACGTAGTCATAACTAACTCAGGTTTCAGTTTCTGGAGCTAAGTTTAAACAGATATTGTCACAACGTATAAGGCTAAACATTCACGGTATTAAAACTTACATAGAGCACAGAATCTTTGTTGGCATCTCTTAGCTGAGCAACTAGGTCAAACTAGTGTCACATGGGACTATTGTAACATGCATATAAATATTTAGTTATCGGTTACTTAACTGTATGAATTAATTAGACAACACTGCTACGTTGAATCTTGTAAACGTCTTCCTTCCCTTCGGAATACTCCAAACATTAAACTATATATCTTACTGTGCATAGATGGTGACTGATAATGTGAGGAACGTAGAATATACACAATTTCACAAAAGAACAAATAATTATATTGATTCTAAAAATATTATCAAAGAAAATGTTGGTTTCAATTTTCCTGAGCTTTAGATCGAATCTCTTTTATTTTTTATATCTGTAAGCCGACAAACGTTGAGTTGAGAACGTTGTGGTCACAAAAGTTATTTAAATAAATATGTCGAATATTGTGTAGAGTTGTGACGTGAAGCAGCAAGCGGAAAACTAAGTTTGTGGCATAATTTGTAGTTGTATGATTGTAGCGTATTGAATGAGCTCGGTACCTGCGACTACCCTGCCCACGACGCGATAATTGCACACCCACCGTGATGACTGATTGGATCCTGCGACTCAATTCAGGGAAACTTTATTTTCCAACATGTACGACGGAACCAGATGAGTTTTTAAATAATATAAGCAATACGGAGCTGCTTAGTGCACAGCACAATGTTATTACGTTATTACTTGGAAAGAAATACTTAGTTCGACACAGGTAGTACGCAGTGACCTAGACATTTAGAGGAACTAGACTTTGAGATGAAACTGCAATTTACTATCTTTGTTCTTATGTACGAGGATTATGTACGAGAAGTCAATTTAAATATTAATATTTTTATAAGTCAAAATCGAAATACAAATTGCTGCCGATTGCTGTTTTTTTTTTAAATCTCTAATTATTTTGTCTGTTCTTATACAAAAAGCCATGGGGCGCTCAATGGTACCTCCGAAACGTTTATGCCAAATTTATTCACGTACGTCGTACATGCTAATGAAGCGAGGGGAGGCGCTGTCAGTCATAACTTCAAAAATCAAGTTACATGTTTTCAATATCACCTTTTCAGTTCAGCAACCAGGTAAACGCTTTTATAACTTCTCTTGTAGATACCTACTTATAGGCACGATAAGCAGAGTTCAAAGGTTTGGAAAATCAATTAAGAAGGCATCAGTAAAAAGTCTTAAAAAATCATCCTGGTAGATTTAAATAAAAAGCTGTTTCCAGGAAACGGAAAATAAGGCATTATAGTAAGTATAAATATAAATACGCCTAATTTATTTAAGCTTTCTTATTGCGTAATGGAGGGTTACAAAATATTAAATTTTGTTCTGCGAGATAATAAAGGTAAGTAACTTTTTTTTTGGTATTACATGGTCCTCTACAAAAACAACAAAGTACCAAGAGGAAAAGGAGTTTATTTGTGTACACTAAGTCTCTATTACGATAACTCTTTAGATAACAAAATGTTGCTCTAAATTTTACTAAAAGATACGTTTTATAATGATAAGTATGTAACTTGCGTTACGTTGTTGAAAAAACCATAACTGCATGACATTATAACGACCGTCCGAATGTAAAGCTGATATAAATACGTAAGTAATACACACGTACACTGCAAAATTTACAAAAAGATACTTCACAGGAGTAGACCTTGTTCAAAAGTTGTTTTCCTTAATTGCATCTTATATGCTTAGTGTTACAGTCCGTGGTTTTCGCTTTTCATCCTAAAGCACACTTGCTAACTTTCAAAATGTTTCGCATATTAAAGCTGAAAGCCTCTCGACTAATTGGCGTGGTATGTACCAGGTAACAGGTAGATCTCCTCCAGAAGGCGGACCACAGAATATTATTATATTTCGACAAACACAAACTAGAGCTGCTCTTCTTAGAGCAACTCTACTTTATATTTGTTAATTCTTGTACAGAATAATTAGTTGCTTCCCATTGTTGACACACTAACCACGATCAATAGTGATTAGCAAGGCGCCTGGTTAGGCAGCAACCATTCCTCGCTGCCAACAAATAAAGTCTTGTCAATTAATACTAGTTCAACGGAAACTTGTGAAACTGATCGATGAACTTCGCATTGTATAGTTAGCTGTACTGAAAATATCCTTGAAATTCCAGCAGACATTCTTTGTTACGTCTCTAAATCGAGTTTGTATGATACTCGAGATATCTTGGCGATGGACATAAATTTCGGTGTGTCGGTAAAAATCGTAATTTCAGCATCTTAGCCTTCCTTTCCACTTCTAAAATTTGGCAATCATCCAAAGACGCTTTATGCTAATTGGTAGCGGGTTCGGTAGGTCTACCGTTAGTAGCATGAAGACGTCACACAAATTAACAATCGATACCTACCTTTACAAATACCGTCCCGGGGTATTTTTGTGTGAATCACGACGGCACTGCCCAATAAGCTAGTGTACAATAAACAGTCTGTTAAATTTTCTTCTTACTAAAGTGGTGGAATCATTGTGGAAGTACATTTTCAAAATGTCTCGTCCACCTATCCAGGCTACCTGAAGTAGACACTACTGAATACTGCTTAAACAAGCTTTTAGCGACTTATAATTAAGTTACAACGAGGAAATCGACGTCTTCCTAAGTAATTAATAAGCTTTGCCAACATTTAATGTTGAATTTCTCATTAAATGTTTGTATTTTTTCTGTGCCTTGCGTTTAATTAAGTGAATAAGTGATTGAGGTCGATCGGTTCGGGAAGCTTTTATATATTTTTTTAATTAAAATCCTTAGAAAATTTTCTGCTGGGTATTTTTTTAATAGCCCAGTAAAAGGTTAGCTAGAATCCACTTGTGACTCGCATTGGCTTACCTTCTCCGATCCAGGCAAATGTTTTCTTTTTTTATTCTGTACCTACAGTGTATCAATGGAAAATAAATAGCACTTTTTCAATTAGAAATTTATTGAAAACCTAACAAAGCAATCGTTTCCAAAATTTCTATAAAGAAACTGCTGTTTTTTCATTCTAAAACAACTTAAAGTGCAAAGTATCCACCCTACGCTGCAAGCTTGCAAACTAGCTGCAGCTAGAGTAGCTTCTCTATAGCTAAGCAGACACTTGCGGCGCGGTGAGTGTAATGTGCAACACCTATGTGATTGCGGCAAGCTGACCGCAGAGAGCGCTTCCGAATCGGCGTAATTGAGCAACTCGTACTTGAAGTAAGCTAGTAAATATTTATTTTATTATAAGACAAATAAGTACTTATTAGGCAGGAATTGTTTAGTAACAAATAACGGGTTGGGCTCCAGCAGGGATTCGGCACAGAATGATGCTTTTATGAACCTGAATGACGAGCTGAAGTTATTTCCCATGAGGTACAAATTGAAAGAGTCATCCTGTCCGATATGCGTACTATATTCTTTCTCAGCTGCTAACGCTTAATATTCAGAAAGCGTGAAGCCGCTACCCCTGATCCTGCAATAATTTTATATAAAAAAATTGTCGACTATGGGGGATCTTTACTCATTTATTTTTGATACTTATTACCGGAATACAAATAGCGTGATACTTATATAAAGCAAATACCATGGTTAAACAACGTGTGAGCACCGATTTTTTTTTGCTTTTAATTTACCATCCTTATTCAAATGTTCTGAATTCCACTCGACCAATAAATAAACTGTAGGTAGGGACAAGAAAAAAGGGACTTTGAAATGACTTGTTTAGAATTACGGCATCGTGTGCGCGTACGATGGTGGCTCAAGGAAACATAATCTTTTCTACTCAATAAACTTTATTAGAAACAATTTAGATAGAATGGCCTGATCTGATCACTAAATTTCTAGAGATGATAACATAAAAGCAAAATAAGTGGCTCTAAAAATGAAGCACAAATGCCAGGAACTAATTCTATTTAGATTGAGAAAAAGAGCACTTTGTAGATTGAATAATTTATTAGCTTCATAGAACTCCAGCTATGAGCTAACCTGCAACTGCTGGCTTAAGGAACGGCTATGGAACTGTGAACAACTGAACAGTCGTCCGGCTGGCCGATATTATTGATCTTTAATCCCAACACGATGGATGGTGGTTGAACAGCTTAAGCACTTTACATTGCCTGCTAACTGCCAGGTTGTACGCCACGGAAGTGTATTGAGAGAGGTGATGCAGTAGGTACGATGTGCTGTTTGCTTTGCTCGGGAAGTTGGTAAACAGTCGACATGGAGCTCACTGCTGAGTGCTGAGTATCTGTCTTTTATGAAAGGTCTATTTATAACAGATGTTGTGTTACGATTAATAAACTTTTTTTTTTTTTTTGAGATAGGTTTGCTCTTGACTCTAGTCTAGGTCAGAGGTGACAGAGACAATGTTGACGATGGAGCGAGTTTACCCAGAAGAAGCCTGGTTCACTCTCACTTTGAAGAGAGTTCACTCTCAATTTTGGTTGTTGTGTTAGATGACAAAAATAAACATAACATAACGCTTTTATTCTTCGAAGAGGTAAGTAGAGGAATGTACTAGATCTATCTACCTACACCCACATTTAGCCAGGTATGCTTAAGTAATAGGGCGCATAAACGGACACGAATCCAGACTTCGCGCTGATACTGAGAAATTTCGGACGGAAAACTCAATAACACGTTGCTTGTCCTGACCAAAATAACAACAACCGACATAGTCAAATCGATTATAGGATATTTCAATAAGGCTTGACTGAGACGGGTTTCCGTTCCTGGCCAAGACCGAGAAAAAAATAAGATGTCAGCCGAGACCGAGAATGGATACCTAAATCGTGAAAAAAATAAGATGTCAGCCGAGACCGAGAATGGATACCTAAATCGTGAAAAAAATAAGATGTCAGCCGAGACCGAGAATGGATACCTAAATCGTGAAAAAAAAAATTAAATGCGTTAATTTTGCGTAGTATACAGGACCATTTTTTATTACAACCCAAATTTTCACACGGTGTTTTCTACCCATCAATATGAACAACTTTCACTATGGGTCCAACTCTGAAATTATGAAAAAAAAAATCTGCTGTTTCATACAAAAGTTCAACTCGACCAAAATGAATACAATACAGCTGATTTTTTTTCGTGATTTCAGAGTTGGCCCCATAGTGAAAGTTGTTCATATTGATGGGTAGAAAACACCGTGTGAAAAATTGGGTAGTGATAAACAAATTGCCCAGTAGGTATACATATGAGCGTAATAGTTTTAACATTCAAAAATAAACAACATGATGTTATAGCACAAAAAAAAATTCTGCGCTTTAACCCTTCAAATAGTGATCACCTCTAGACGTATAACTGACCAGCTCGGCTAAAGAGCTGTTCACTAGGTAGGCGGCGTTAGTAAAAAAAAAAAATTGCGGCAGGTCTAAGTAAATATAAGGTGTCGAATACTAGTAATCAACATTCTCGATTATGGCCGAGAATCTCAGTGATTTTTAGCCGAGAACCGAGAACGATTTCTCGGTTGGATTTGTAGCCGAGAAAGCCGAGACCGAGACAGAGACCGAGATCTCGGTCGAGCCTTCTATTTCAGATAATAAACTATGTTATATACATAGGTACGTCCTTTTGAAGATGGGGCCAAAAAATTAAATACCAACCCATACACCGGATGAAAAGTAATTAAGGTCTAGGCTATCGGGGAAACTTACATCTGACCAATTTGAAAACAAAGTCCCGTGCACACGATGACCACATCTATTAGCAAGCGCTACTATAGCGGCCGAGCGCTGCAAGCAAGAATAGTCCTTACGGTGTATAGATGTTCGTTTCTCCCGTGGTGCTTACTTGTTAATATTTATATAGAAACGATATTCAAATTTTGATAAAAGTTGTTTGTGTTTAACCTTATCAGTTTTTTATTATAATAAATGACCGCTGTTGTGAAGTTTTAACAACCGCAAAAAATTGGATAAGTTAATTACACTTTTAGTAATTTAAGAAGTTTATTTCATAAAAACTAATACTGATTTCGATATTTTTATCGAAATTCTTTACACACCTATTCCATAAAGAGATAATGTTTTGTAGCGGAATAATATCCTCACAGATAAAATACAGCATGTAGGGTATTTAACATTATTGTGTTTATTTTTTTATATTTACCCACTATGTATTAATTTTTGCAACAGATTTTGTATACAAGGAACCGATTTTTTGGAAATACAGGCATTCCACACTCAACCTGCTTTTGGGTCTCAATTTTCATACCCTGCGTATCAAACAGTGGTGACCCCGACTGAAGAAACTCTAAGAAGCAATAATTACCCCGATTATTTGAAAACTGAACGATGGAAGCGAAACATCATCACTGCAAAAAGATTCGCACGAACTGTCAGCTGTCTCGTACAACCAACGGATACCGCCTTTATGGAGAAACAGAATTAAGCTTTAGTTCCTGCAATTTGAAGCGATCGTATCTGCTGGAAAACTAAGCGACAAGGAACTATCAGAGTTGCTCATCTGCCAACTCGACCTACAAGATCTAGACGAAATTCAAGACATCATGTTCGATATCCAAAATGCAACAGAAAACAATAGATACGCTACCAAGAAGATGAGGCTCATCCAAACCTACGACAAGAGCAACCACACTAATCTCGAGCGGCTACTGTCCAACGTGAAACTTGGAAATTTGAAGCCTTCGCCACTGCTACGCCGCATGCAAAATTTAGCCGGTAACAACATTGCTGAGATCACACTGCGTGTTATATGGACGAAGCACCTACCACCGTCTGTACGCGCCATTCTTGCTGTGAGCGAAACTATAGCCAAGAAAACAAAACTAAATGAGTTAGCAATAATGGCCGACAAAATGCTAGAACAACTTCACCACCAAATATACTTATACTGCAAAGCTCATCCACTGCCACCTCACCGTTATGAAGCTGCGAAGAAAGAATTTCAAACCATGATGGATTATGCCGACCAAGCAAGAGCCCCTGGGCCAGTCCACTTCACGTGGAACCCAAACCAAACGGAGACTTACGCGTATGTGGAGACTACAGAAGAATAAATGCAATAACCAAGCTAGACAGATATCCTGTACCACGTTTGAAGGATTTCAGTTACCAGTTGCACGGGAAGCAAAAATTCTCAACGCTTGACCTAAATAGGGCCATACCAACAATTGGCTGTTCTGGAAGATCACATCGAAAAAACAGCCATCATCACACCATTCGGGCTTTTTTAATTTCCCCGGATATTTTCCAGCGTTTTTTTCACGAAGCACGGACTCGGCTATGCTTACCCTTTTGTCGACGACATCATCATAAGTTCCAATACAGAAGAAGAACACAGACAACATTTACGAACCGTCCTAAAGCGACTGAACAAATACGGCATCACTATAAATCCATCGAAATGTGTACTAGGCAAGAAAGTGATCAAGTTCCTTGGACACACTGTCTCACAAGATGGCATCAAACCTCCAGCAGAAAAAGTAGAAGCAATCACCCACAACCATTGAACAATTAAGAGGATTCCTTGGCACCGTCAACTTCTACAGAGATTGCATTTCGAAGGCAGCCGAAATACAAGCACCTCTAAATGCATATTTGCACATCAGCAAGAAACGAGACAAAACAAAGATTGTATGGAACGACGAAGCCAAGAAGGCATTTGAGTATATAAGGCTGGCTTACAAAACGCGGCATTACTAGCTCACCCTTCATATAACGCACCGATCGCGTTGATGACTGACGCCTCTGATAAGTGCGCCAGTGCTGTACTGCAACAATATGTACACAACAAATGGCAGCCACTGGGATATTTGTCCAAAGCATTGTCAGGCGCGCAAGTCAAATATAGCACATTCGACAGAGAACTACTAGCTATATACATGGCCGTGAAACATTTTAGAAAAATGTTCGAAGGAAGACATCTTATAATATTCACTGACCACAAACCGATAACCTACGCGATAAATAAAACATCGTCAGACAGCGAGACACCGCGCCGAGTCAGACAACTCATGTACATAAGCGAATTCACAAACGAAATTCGTCATATCAGCGGGCTAGTTAACATAGCCGCAGATTCATTATCACGGATCAACACAGAAACTATCACCTGTCCTACAACGATCGACTACAAGCAACTAGCCACAGCGCAAGAAAGAGACAGCACTATACGTGACTTAATGAAGAAAAACAACTTACAATTGCAGCGCATACTCCTACCTAACACAAATAGCAAAATACTGTGCGACACATTAACACAACATATTCGCCCGTACCTACCAGAAAATTTTCGCCGAGCAGCGTACGAAAGTGTACATAACCTCAGTCACCCCGGCACGCGCACAACAAGAAAAATACTCAGTGAAAAATACTTCTGGCCATCCATGAACGCTGACGCGGTACGATGGACGAAAGCCTGTGAAGCCTGTCAAAATCAAAAGTTAGTCGACATACAACGAGTCAAATCGCAACATACCCACTATCGGAACGATTCCAACATGTCCATGTCGACTTTGTTGGGCCCCTACCTCCATCACAATATGGACACAAGTACCTGCTCACTATTATCGACCGGTATACGCGATGGCCCGAAGCATTACCTTACCGCACGACATAACTGCAGATACAATAGTCAAAACGATATATGAAGGCTGGATAATAAGATTTGGTTGTCCTATCACGATAACAAGCGATCAAGGACGTCAGTACGATAGCAAACTCTTCTGTGAATTATTGAAGCTAATGGGAATAAACAGAACGAGAACAACTGCATATCACCCGAAATCAAATGGAATCATCGAACGATGGCACCGCTCGCTCAGTCAAAACCGCACTTACCGCGTGCTGCACTGCTAGTGCAAAAGGAAAGTGGTTTGACGAATTACCGACCGTACTACTCGGAGTGCGCGCGGCTACTCGCAGCGATACAGGGATTAGTCCTGCACAACACACCTACGGAACATCGCTGTTTTGTTGAAACAAAAGGAAGCCCAATGAGTCACGATTTCGTTGAACAGCTGCGACACATTACCAACGCATACCGACCAACCGAGACCTCGCATAGCAACAACAACGTTTGTGCATTCCGACCTACGTACCTGCGAAAACGTTTACCTACGTAGAGATTGCGCGAAAAAACCACTGCAGCCGACATATGAAGGGTCATGTCCCGTATTGGAAAGATGTGAGAAATACTACAAGCTCCAGCTACCCGAAATAGTAACCAACGTCTCGATCGACCGACTGAAGCCTGCCTACACTATGAACGAACAATAATGACACACAGAGAACAACGCGATCAGGAAGAATCGTGAAACCAGTAGTATGCTTCGCTTGAAGGGGTGTACTGTAGCGGAAAAGCATCCTCACAGATAAAATACAGCATGTAGGGTATTTACCATTATTGTGTTCAAACTAATTTTTATATGTACTCACTATGTATTAATTTATGCAACAGATTTTGTATACAAGGAACCGATTTTTGGAAATACAGGCATTCCACACTCAACCTGCATTTGCGTCTCAATCTCATACCCTGCGTATCAAACAGTTTAAAACTCCTATAAAACTGCAAAATCTTTTTTTTATTGTTTTGTGCACCACAAGATACTGTTAAAACTAGTGCTTTACCCGATAGCTATGGCTTTTTCATTCAGTTCTGTGAATTACATTTATTAATATATACCTACATTAAAAAAAATAAAAGGCATGACGCTCGAAAGTACGATTTTTCAAAAGAAGCTGTTGCTCTTTAATTTAAACATTTTGTTTTGATTTGATTCTGGTCTGAGAATCATTACTTTACTAATTATATGAATACATAAAATCTCTTACATAGAACAAAATTAGGCTTTTTCAACCAGTAAAACTAAGTTTGTCGCGGATACTACCGTAGGAGTAAAATGGGTGCTTAAGAAAATAGAAGATCTTGAAGAGAAAAAGAAAAATGGCTATTATCTACTATCGGCCAAGTTTCGGTTCTTACTTCAGGACAGCAGGTCTGGTGCAAAAATAAACTTTTGCGAAGTAATATCTGCCTGCTGATCTCGCTAACGACGCTCTGTTTTGTTTTTACTACGAGACATTTTTTCACATGCTGGTGTTTGCAATCTTTGCCTGTAATTAGTTCCCAATCCATATGCAAATACGACTAATTCCCAATTTGGCTGCTGTAACTAGTTATAAAATCCGAAAGGAATTAAACTTTTTCCTCCATATCGTGTAGCGGTATAAGCAAAGGCATTCAAACAGCGTTAACAAATCCGTGTGAATTTAATTAAAAATCGATAAAAAAAACTCATTGATAAAACGGAAATTGCAGCTATGTCAAACGGAATATGAAAGTGTTAGTAAAACAAGCCGCAGGAAATAAATCTTCGTTCAATTGAAAATCATACAGAAATGCGCACGGGAGTAAAAAGTGATCGGAGAACAAAACGAGCAAAAAACTTTAAACAATTTCCTCGCATGTTGAGTAAAACTGAATGTACTCGTATCTGTGTGAAGCTGGGAATGTTTACTGAATAAGAATGCTACATTTGTTCAATAAGATTGCGTTGTAACGTTGTAACGTTAATATGTTTTATGCGTCTGCCTCATGCTCATGTAACTATATGTATACATATATTTAATATCATTTCAATTTTCCAGCGGCAGACATCGCAAGCAGATGTTCTTAAAACTTGCTTACATTCATGCTCGGCGAGAAATATAGATTTAGTGTACGTGCCTGGACTAGTGATGCGTGGGTTGCGAACGACCGCCTGATAAGTATGGCGATGTGCCAGTTACCACCGTCCCTTATAACCCAAGTGCAGTTTGTACGAAAGGAAAAAAACGTCTCGGTAATTTGCGAAGCCTTCAGCTAAACGAGGCACGCTTTAAATGTGATTTATGTTTTTGTTTGATGAGGGTGTGATATGATTGTTGATTGGTTCCTGCTTCCAACTCAATCTTAAATTATGATTTGATGTCACAGACATTTTTCTTTGAAAAGTATTTAGAAATATAAACCTACTTACATAATTGGCGTTTGCTTTTCAGACTTGAACTCAATTTATGCAAAATGGTTTGAGTTTCGAAAATGGGATAAACTTTATGCAAAATGGAGGCTGGGCGCCATCAATTTAATGTCAATTTAAACCGAAACTTTGGTCAGATTGACAATCGACGAGTTTCGCCCATGCGTAGATTAATATAAATCGACTTTTGTATATGTTTGACATTATCTTTCTTATCGGGCCGAATTAATGCCGTAGGTAACTAGTCCCTCTATAGCGTAAATAATACCAACATTTAATTTATAAACCATCAACACAGTGGAGCAGCATCAAGTACAAGTAGCTTAGAGCGAAACAAGGGTCTTTATTTGAAGTACATTTTGTAACACTGTTAAAGAATGCAGTCTAGAGAGCCGAGGTCGATCTCTTAGCCTCGGAAATCCTGAGATTAAGTCATCAATGGGAGACTTTAGGGATTGTACAAGTAACAACATTCGGTACGTATTAATTAGTATCCAAATAAAACAACTGAGTTTCTCCCGATTTTTTTATTTCATTAGAAGCTTCTCCAGTAGACTACAGGTATAGTTTGACTGACGAGCTACCTAAAGGTGGGTACACATATATGTGAAACGTAACACGAAATGTTACACTTCAATACATTATATTGCATAAGTTAGGACGCACCACGCGCATGAACCGCGCTGCTAAGAACCTCCACAACAACGCAATAACCGTCCATGCCTCTGCCACGAGCACAGTGTGTTCGTCGCGGGAATTGAAGAAAATGGATCGCTGCGCGCACGATTTGAAATGCTCGTCGCGTGCGCGAGTGAGATGCGGTTCATGCGCGCGACGCGTCCAAACTAGGCGAATTTATTTCAACGTGTGTTACATAAATATGTTGCATTGCATATTTATATATGTTGGATGTTCATTTTAACGTATGTTACATTTCATGTTACGTTTTACATAATAATATCGATGCCTAACAGATATAATACATTTAGAATCTGCTTACAAATAAATAAAATTGAAGTGTCTGTTTGTAATGTCAAAATAACAACTTTTTACTAAATGCATAAGAAAGTATAAACGGTACTTACAACAAAAAAGCAATTTTTAACATTTTTGTCTGTCTTTCTATCTGTCTGTTTGTTCCGGCTTATCTCCGAAACGCCTGGACCGATTTTGACAGGACTCACTGGCAGATAGCTGATGTTACGGCGGGTAACTTAGGCTACTTTTATTTTAGAGAAATGATTAGGGTTCCGCGCAAATAAATTAAAACCCATGAAATTATGAATAAAAAGTCGGATTTGATTTTTTTTTTTGCATTTGGTAGCCCTATTCTAGATGATAGTTAAAGGCTACTTAATATCACGCTACGACCCTTAGGAGCCGAGCAAAAAGAAAAAAGTCAGAAAGAACACTAAGCGAAAACGAAGTAATAGCGCGGGCGGGCGATTCAACACGACGGTTGGCGACAGGTCGGGGCACGAGGGAGTTTTATTCGAATGTGGCTGTTATTTTAGTATATTGTGTAACTTACGACATCCACGCGAACGAAGTCGCGGGGCACAGCTAGTCGATATATAAAAGTCGATTTTGCAAAAAAAATATCGCTTAACCCTTTTTGGCTGTTAGGCATCGATATATTTACCCACACGCTTATGGCGCCAGACCTCTGAGGTATGTATGTATCTACATAGCTATTGGTATGTACCTACTTAAAGCTTGATAAACACGGTGTGATTTAATTGTCTGTGGCATACCATAAGTTGGAGCAATAAAAATATTACATCGTCTAAACAGTCATTAGACGATGCAAGTCGTTTGTCGTTTGTTGCTTCATATAGGCAAGAAACTTGCATCGTGTGAATGCAGCTTAAGATTCTGGGTAGACTGAGCCAAAACTATTAGACAAACTTGCGGCTATAATATCGCTCTATAAAATCAGCGATGGCGCGCTACAAAAAACTTCTTATACTCAAAGTTGTCATGAATTTGTTTTAGATCAAGACACAGCTATTCGGTCTAGGTATGATACATTGGTGTTCTACAGGGTGATTTTGATTGTCAAGTTTCCAATGTGCGCTCTATCTGAAATAAACTTTAATCCTTTTGAAGTTGAACGATTATATATATATACCTTTAAGCATATAATATAATACAATACGGTAACTACTAATCTCTTCTGTTACTATTCAAATTGATAACTTTACATACTCGTTACCGCCACAGTGAGGAAACCGTTACTGCGTAGATTAACGAAATAATCCGCAGATTAACTAAATTGGTGTCTTCTTCATCGTCATGATGATTTAAGAAACTACATACGTAAAGTCAGGGAAATTAATTGTTAAGCAAATTGATTACCAACTTAAATTGTCCGTATATTCAAATCACGACTTTCGGTCATTGATAGTTGTATGAAAGAGAAAACAGAAACAGATTTTTTTTTTTTTTATCAAGCAGGTAGGTACGCAGGTTTTAACACAAATAAAATGTCATAAACTTAAGTGACTTAAAATATCATCTACAGCTAGGTTACATTAATATTATCTACCAGTGAGCCCCAAACTAGACAGGTAGTCTGTTCAAAACTATGACTGACTATCGATATTATCGTAGATAATAACTACAGACTTACGAACTTCACCAGAGATGTTTACCACTGCCACTGCATCGGAATATAACAAAAGAAAAACTTTTTATATAAAAAAAAACAACCGACTTCCAAAAAAAAAAAACACTACAAAGTGAAAGATAATTTTAATTTCGGAAAACGGTGCCTTTGGATCAGTTTATTAGTTTAATGCCACCGACTTCCGAAATTAAAGTTATTTTTCACTTTGAAGTGATCTTTTTTGTTTTTGTAAAAAAGTTTTTTTTATTTTTCACATTTTAGTTCCATAAATAAAATGTGACAAATAAAAAACTTTTCATTGGTGTGGGGTTGGCGCCATTGCCTACCCCACACCAATTCGTATGTATAGTGCTACTTGCTATGTAAACAATAGCGACAGGAAATATTATAACATCATCAAGATACAGAAAGTGGATCACGTATTAAATGATTGATACGTACCTACTATCAAAGCTAATTCAAAAACTACCCAAGCAAAGTTAATACAATTTATGTGAGACCACCACGCAAGCTTCCTCTACCAATTAATCAAGAATTTTCAAAATCGGTCCACAATTGACGAAAATATCGATTACATAAAAAAATACTTACATAAAAAAATTAAAAATCTACATCTACGATAGCCTCGACCAACATCTCTCGAGGCTCTCGTTAGGCGGTTGGATCAACGGCCAGATTCAGAAGACAGTGCTCCATACGGCTCAAATCGTGAGGAGGTTCCTGTCTCTGAAGCCCTAACCCCTGCTCCCGACACCGGGAGACTTTAGACTTTTAATTGTTTTTTCATATATTTTTACTTTAAGAAATATTTAAAAATTTAATAAGGAAAGAAAATTAATAATCGACATAATACATACCTACAGAGCATATAACCTCCTCCTTTTTTGAAGTCGGGAAAAAAATGAGGTAGTTTAAAACTACCATATTCTTATTGTACATTACTAGAACAAGTAAAACTGTGTAGTGATTGCCAAATACCGTATATTGAACTCTTAACCTCCACACAGAGAAACTTAAACGTTAATAGATAAACTGTAGGCCATAAATTGTGACTCATATCCAGCCAGAGAAGAACTTGCTAAAGTTCCCTACTTTTCGCAGTAAGGAGACATTTTTATGAGATAAAGTTGGTCTAACATTAATAGTTATGTTGTTAATATGTTGATATTGGTCGCTAGCAAGAAATGAAGTGTAACCCAAGATGAGACAAAGTGGAAATACTTAGTACAAAGAGCAGAGGTAGTGGCTTCAATGGGTTTGGCCTTTTTCTGAAAATAATAACAATGGTCGAGATGTCGGATCTAAGGATTTTTTTTTTGTGTATTAAACTTATCTATTTTAACCGTCGTTGTTCGTTGTTTACTGATGTGCTTTTTATAATCTTTTAATCCTTCGTTTCACTAACATGAGGGCATCCGTATCCTAGGGGTGCTTTGTGAGATGGTTCATAATAGTAACTGTGTTTCAGCTTTAAAAAAGGTACACTGTCTTCCTGAATTTCACATTCCTGTAAAAGTTCTGATTAAGTAAGTAGCCGGAAAGTTATCGCCGCTGTCCCAGATAAAAAGGAACAACTCGATTTCTGTCAGCAAGTGTCATAAGATGTGGCGAAGGCGTATCACACCATTGATCAAAGCCTAGACGTAGATATATGCTCTGTACAGTCAAGGCATGAACATGTTAAGCACCTTAAGGCTAATTCTTAATTGCACCTAGTTTTTTCAACTAAGTGTTACCAACATCTTGAATGAAAATGATAGTTCGAAAAGCGCCCGCTATGGGGGAAAGCAATTTGTTTGAAAATTGCTTACGTTTTCGCTCCTTGATTGTACCTATTATACCTATGTTTAAAATGATGAAAATAAATTTGATAATGTATAATGATGACGAGTAATCCCGAATTCATAAAAAAGACAGTACCTATGTATTTATTTAAATAAGTATGTCTTGTTATATTGTGTAACAAATGTTAATAATACTTATGAATGCACCTGTCACACAAACGGAAATTACTTCGTATGCAGAAATACAGTGCATGCATTACCTACCTACATTTCTTTTTAATTTTTTTTCTTCCAACCTGTATTGTTCCACTGCTGGGCAAAGATCTCCCCCACAGCTTCCACTCTTCCCTGTGTGTTGCCTTTCCGGCCAATCCCCCATACACGTCAAATTCATCAATTCAATCTAAGTAAGCAAGATTTATTTAAATCACGAGCTGTGCCGTAAAAACCGATGAAGTAAAGAAGATAACTGAACCGTACCGAATAGAAGTAGTTCAAGTAGAATAGAGATAAAAATACGATAGATAGAAAAAATATGCTTAAAAATATTGTTGACTCTTTATTTTTTCCGGTCTGTATAAAATTGTGAGAAAATCTACATCATTTGGAGTGCTCTGTACCCAGGGATACCGAGACTACAGTATTATTCAGGAAATACAAAGTCTACACGGAATTGACATCAAAGTAAAGATAGGCATGAGTGTCGCGAACAAAAATATTATTTCACGCCACCTGCTCGGTAAAGTTAAATTATGTAATAGATAGATAGATAAACCATTAATTCAGTGCATATAAAAACATAGCACAACACACAAAAGCACAAGTAAATGGTAAGAAATTACATGAAGATTTATATAAAATCAAGTTGTCAATATAAATACAAAAAAGAAATAAGAAAAACATTCAAGTATTATTTTTGTAAACTGTATCTTATAGGTATAGGGATGAATGAGGTCTTAATTCGACTATGGTAAAATAACAGTTCCATAAGACAGAATAGTTGAAGATTGCGTTTGTATGGAAAGGTCTGTATGACTGTATAGGTTTTTGACACCAACGGTCATCAACGAAAGTCCATCAACACTGTCACTTTTACATATCATCAAAATTGACACCAAAGAAACGGTTTTTTAGCATAATTATAATAGCTAAGAGTTAATATTCTATAAATTTTACTTCGGTTCCGATTTTAATTAAAAGTTTTGCTGAATAATTAAGTATTACTATAAATACTATAATTCCGAAAGGCACGTACACGCACTGTAATGACTGAATAATCTCGTCTTATGTAGTATTAATTAGCAGTAACTAGAAACAAATATCCATCGCTATTTGCTATATGACACATGAGACTCTCCTGTTAAAAATTATACATATATGTATAAATCAGGGGGTAGCATTCATACAACCCGTTTCCTAACGGCTTCCCTTCGTAACAACCACTCTTCATAATATCTACTATTGCCAAACAATATGGTACACCTGTGTGTGTTTAACTGTGTATCACATCACAATACATAAATATATTTAATACCAGTTTCATACATCATAAGATTAAAAACTTTTTGAACATCATAAGATTAAAAAGTTTTTTGTTTGAGTTTAAGAGAACTGAACAATTTTTTCTTCGGTTTCGTTCTAATGATAATTGTAGCTGCGCCACTGATGTACATTCTAATTATCGCACTATTGGCATCATGTGGCCACCACAAGCACTAATTATCATTACTTCAGTAAATAGAAACTTATCACGGAGCTGAAATAAAAAATACAGTAGGTAGGTACTGCTTCGAACCTCGTGAACTCACTTCTTGTTGTTTATTACCCGACTGCCTTGGAATGGTCTTCATTTTGTGTAAATCGATCAGTCCGAGTTGTTTACATTACCTACTATTTATCATAGTATACCCATTAGGTAGGCTACTCTCTGTGCAAACCAAAAAGGCAATAGAAACACAAAAACATGATTACCTCATAATCGTATCGATAATAATTGTACGCAACAAATATATCTTATTTTTCACTTTCATGACCGCGAGTGCGTCCTCTGTAACTTAAAACCACATGTTCAATGTACTTGATATTTTTCTAATTCGCAGAGTTATATTCTCTGTCCAGATCAAGAAGCATTAGTTAGCGCAAACATAGCCGGGGCCCCAGCTAGTATGTAATGCAAGGAGTTTGTAAGTACCTAATAAGTAACGATTGCCGCTGGCAGCCACCCTCGTGCACAAACATAGTTGCAACTTAAACCCAACAGTTAGTAAAACCAATTTTAATAAAACATACTTAGAAACACAGGACGCATCTAATAAAGCTGCATTAAAACGGTATTATAATATGATGTGAAGCAATGGGAGACCATTCAAAGGGAATATGAAATGAGGATGGAAGAGATTCTAATGGGTAATAAAACTGTGAAATAAGAACGTAGGTAAGTACCTACTCGAAACAGGGTTGTCTGATGTTACTTAACGAAAATAAATACCTAAATAAATATAATAATGAACTTTACTTATTACCTAATATTTTTATATGAGAGAAAGAAGAACTAAGATGAGGGCCTCATACACCTATTATAAAGCTGTCATCGCTGTATACGTGATGCAGAATTTTAGAATAAAAGTTCCGCCCTTAACACTGACTTTCATAGTTTTTCCCTGCATATGTTCATAAAAAAACAGCATCCTAATTTTTCAATTACAAGTCGAGGGTTTTGAAGTAAATTCCTAACCCATTGCTTCATCATTCTCCTGCCCTTGTCCCAAATAAAATATAGTAAATAAAGCAATGAATGTAGCTAAACTGTCAAAATAAAAGCCATTGTGATCAATTGGCATTTTATGTGTGTTACGCAATCATCCCGCTGGACCACAACAGCGTGTACAGATCGATTCAAACTTTATGGCGGCTCGGAACATGAGGCGAGTCGCTGCGCAGTAACAAGTTCACGTGTCAGCGGGGGTGAGGGGTGCGGTACTGCGCAGCGAGTAGCGCACTTCACAGCCGCCATAAAGTTTGACGCGTAGGTACTATAAAAAGGATAGGCTTCAGCGCTGAAATATGAACATTAAACAGTCAGTTCACCTAACTGACGGATCTGACAAGCATATTGATGAATATTGTATGCAACGAACGGTCCATAAACAGCCTGATTAATAATGCACGTGAAACCGTTAAAACTTTTAAAGTTCCGTTATTCCGAACATATGAAAATAAATCATTTGGAAAGTTAAGCGGAAATACAGCGTCGTGGGACCTTCTCGGCAGCCCGCAATAAATAATTGTTGTTGCATACTGACAGCCCCAAACAGCGCCCGGAGATTTTCGTCCTCTTCGTAAACTGATTTTCCGTGAAGATTGTACAGGGAACAATTTTAATGCTTACGCAGTTTACACAAAGGTGCCGTTTTGCGCAATAAATGTTCTTATAAACATTGTTTCTAACACGTCTTAAACATCTAGATAAAGCTTGATAATAAGATGTTATGTTATTTTGTTATGGTTAGGTACAGAAAGGTTCAGAAACATTTGAAGATGTTCATTTTACCTAATTAACATATCATTACGGTTGTCTTTGTAAAGTATGTTACATACTAAGCTGTTTAAAAAAAACTCTTGATAAAAATAAGTTTCTAAATATACTTAATATATGTAGCTAAATAAATAATTGTTATACCATTGTTTGAATTGAAAACAAACGCGTTTCATTACCTGCTGCGGGTGGGCAACAAGGCAAAGCGCCCGGAGATTTCTAAGCAAGCAAAAAGCATTTTTAAAAAGTTGGTCTTTAAGGTAACTACGTACCAATTCGCATCCTGTTACGTATGACCTTTCTCTCTTCCCAAAGAAATACAGCATGAAGGCTTCGCTTTATTGCTGTAGGTTTGCTGGGCTGACCAGAAGCCGAAAAACAGATCTTGTTTCAATTACATTGCATTTTTCATAACCCGTTGGGCTTTGTCGCGACTTTATTAACGTCCGATTTGATTTTTATTTCTCCTACATCTAACTTTCCTTTGTTCAGTCTAGCTCATGAAACTGTTTTATGGTTTCCGCCTGATCTCAGACACGGAAGGGTGGATGTGTTCACCTTTGAGTTAACCTCCTTATATGTCGTAGAATAGTAAGCATTGTCGCCGGATAGAAAATCCAATAACATTCGTAGGTATAAATATTCTTCTGTATCGTTTTCTTATCACGTATGATCCGTATTTATCGTGAAGTACAATTTGTAAGGGATGTAATGTAGTGTCGGGTGGAGCGGGCGGTGGAGCGGGCGGCGGGCGGCGGCGCGGCTGCTGAGCGTCCTTCCTTCCGCCGCGATTATTTACTTTGTCACCGCATTGTTAGACTGGAAAGCGAGGTTCCCATGAACAATGATGTACGACGCAAATAACACAACACACAGTTCACCACATGTCATAGCAAATCAAATCAAATCAAAACTTCTTTATTAGGACAACAGAGATCCATAATGTTAGTAATACCTTATAGCTAGTGTTAGTAAGTGATTTATTAAAATTATTATTTTTATTTAAGTTTGAAGCACTTTGCACAGAAGATGACCAAGTAAGGTACAAGTTTCTCACTTGGCCATCCTCTCCACAAAATGCCTCAAAATGGGAGAATAGAAGCTCTCTGACACTGTTTTCAGAATGCTGTTGCTACTGGCCCGTGTTCTGGTTACTAATGATGTGATTTTTTTTCGAAAGACCGCATGAAAGCCGTCGGTTCGATTAAATGTAAACATTTCCGACGCACTACAGAAACGGGGCAGTCGCAAGAGCATTCCAGAAATATTATTGTATTGAACGCGCAAGACATCTAGCGACCTTTTGGTGTAGCTGATCCATAGACCCCCCGCGTACAGACCCTGACAATATGCCTTGAACAGTGTTATCTTGACCTGGTCGGTACAGCGGGAGAATCTACGTGCCAACATATTACCTCGGACCGTCCGTGCCCTACGCTCCCTCTCAATATCTACATTATCTTTAAGGTCGTCGGTAAGTATGTGCCCCAGATATTTAAATATATGCACTCTTTTTATGTTCAAGCCATTTAGGGTAAGATTAGGTGCATAGTCTGTGCATTTACCGGCGGCCTTAAAGATCATGTACTCACATTTTTTAACATTGTACACGAGCCCATGCGCAGCTGCATAGTCCTCGCATACCTTCAACATGTCTACAACCGATCCTGCAGTCGGGCCCAGCAGCACCATGTCGTCCGCATAGCTGATACTGTTAATATTAACACCACCAACCCGGCAACCGACACGCATGCTGCTGAGCTCGACTATGAGGTCATTTATATATAGGTTGAAGAGCCCGGGAGACGTCAACCCCCCCTGTCTCACACCGCACTCCAACCCATATGTTTCAGATAATGTGTTGGACCACTTTACATTATTAGTTTGGTTCACGTACCAATACTGTAAGATTTTACGAACTTCCGCCGGTACATTCCTGTCCTCCAACTTCTTCCAGAGCACATCGTATGACACAAGGTCGAAGGCCCTGGAAAGATCCAGGAAACAGGCATACACCGGCGTTTTACGATCAGTGTAATATTGGACAGTATTCTTGAGACTTAGGATTGCACTTTCCGTTGAAAGTTTAGGTCGAAACCCAAATTGTGCATCGTGCAAACACAGATGATTTTTCAAGCACGAATCAAGCATACTGTCCAATACTTTAGCAATGGTCGTCGCAAGAGAGATTGGTCGGTAATTTCCCTTGTCCGCGATATCCCCTGTCCTGTTTTTGACTATTGGAATTACTATAGTTTTCATTAGTTCATCTGGTAGGTATGAGTGACTAATGCACAATGAATAAAACAAGGCCAAGACCCTTGGCAGATGAACCCCTGCATGCTTAAAATGCTCGATGCTGAGCCCATCGTGTCCGGGAGATTTGCCTCTGCTCATGTTATTAATTACATCTCTGACCTGTTTAGTCGCAAAATGCATTACCGGTTCTACTTTTTCACGGCTGGACTCAGTACCGGGCATCGCAACTGTGGGACCAAGAGGTGACCGCACTTTAAAGTGTTTCATGAACATGTTTGCGATTCCCTCTGGCTCATTTATTCCCCCAACGCTCACCGGTAGCCCAGGCTTGCTATCCAGCTTACCCGTAGCTTTCCAAAATTTACCGAAATTATTAGTCGCTCTTTGCTTAGCTATGAAATCCATTTGTATTTGTTCCCTATTTTTTTGGCACCATTTAAGGCGACCCTTAAAAATTTTTCGAGCTTCACACATTTCTTCATAAATTACTCCAGAAGTCGGTCTATTATGCAAAACCCACATTTTCATTTTAAGCCTGGCCTCTCGGTGAGCGTCTCGTACATGATTGTTCCATCCATACACTTTACCTCTTCTTGGCCTATACCTTTCTTTATCACTCGTTAGTACGGCAGAGTCACATAAAATATCTACAATGTTCTTGTATAAATTGTCTAGAACATGTTTATGTTCCACTATGCTGCATGACCCATAACTACACTTTGCAAATTCTTGAGGGAGATCAATGTTCCGCAACCTGATATTACATAGATTATGATATCTACCAATTTGTGATTCATCCCTCTCTCACTCCCTTACGCTACAGCGCGGAGCATTTTGCGTTGTCAACTTTGGCCTTACTATATTCAGATCACACTCAATGTATAGTGGTAAGTGGTCAGATAAGAATACGTCCTCTTCTATGCCTACCCTCACAATTGTTTGCCACGCCGATAACGATACAACGCAGTGGTCTAACCACCTTCTACACCCGTGAGCTTCGCTAACAAAAGTGTAGCTATTTGCCACGCAGCCCAGTTTCTCTATATCGGCACAGATCCAGGATTGATCAGCGCAGAAATTTGTAAGTTCCCTAAAAAACAGTTCATGAGGATGCGCATTAAAGTCGCCCAGAATAAAAATACACTCAACACCTCCACTCTCAACAATTGCACTGATCTCACCTAGGACTTCTGTAAAAATAGGCAAATTATCGAGCGAATCAGTTGGCATGTAAACCGAGATTACGATAATGGAACGACCGCCAATAGTAGCTCTGATCGCAGCCAAACGGGAGCTGGAGCATTCTAATATGGACACCGCCTCAAAGATTCCTTTCCTCCACAGAATGGCTACTCCCCCATGTGGCCTTCCTACCAGTAGACCCGCAGAAGTGTCAACAGCCGACTTACCGGTATATTCAAATTTCTCACTAATTGTTCCTAAATAGGGAATGTCCTAAGGGAGAAGCCACGTCTCTTGGAGGGCCACTATGTCCGACATCTCACAAATATTCCTTACGTTGTCAATTGAGCGTTTAACAGACCTACAATTGAAGCTAACAAATTTACAACACTTATTATGGTTATTATTCATAATTGTAACACTTTACATGACTATAACTTATTTTCCTCCGATTTCTTTCGCACACACGAAATGCCTAAATGTTATGCCATCTGGCCACAACTCATCATTTAAAAATAAGTCTAATTTTGCTTTAGAAACAAACAGCTTATATGCATTGTATTTCTTTGTGGCTTTTATATTTATCATTTTAAGGGATACAGTCTCACTTGTTTTTTCATTTATATAGTTAATTATGTCCTGTTCACTCGTTTCTTTGCTAACATTTGATATAAACAAAGGCACTTTAACATCCGCCGCTTTAAATTTACCGTCCGGTGCAATAGTCGCACCGTTTGGATGTTTTACTCTGCACTAACGTCCATTCCGTATTTCTCTCACTTACCGCTTGCTCACATTTCTCTCGCTTACCGCTTGCTCACATTTTGCGTTTGACTCCAGCATGCACATACTCGCTTTTGATATTGGTGGCTCATTCATGTTATTTTCATGTAACACTGCAGCGGCTTCCGACGACCTCTCACCACGGGTCGCAGGCTGCACTGAGGCGAGCGCTTGCGCAAACGAAGCCGGTGTGCTAACCGATTTGAGCTCGACGCGCTCCATTTGTTGCTCTGTCCCGCTCGGACTCTCACGGCCGCCACCGAGTCCTTGACTATATTCGCATATACCCTCACTCGTTCGTTTCGAAACCGCAGTGCAAGATTGCGCCTCCAGGTGTCCCTGAGTTTCTGTTGCGGCTTTTTGAGTGTGCAGAAAAGAGACAAAATCAGCTTCACCATTAGATGTTATCGTAGATGAGTGACTCACGAAGGCCGGGAGGTTATTGACACTAGTCTCAGCTGATAGTTGTGACGTCTTAATGGGCACGTATTGAAGACCTATGGGACCACTGTCAAGTTGGTTATTTAGTAAACAGGCCCCTCTTCTTCTATTCACATTGACATGGGAGGAGACATGATCTAATACTGATGCATGTTTCATATTATCTACCTCCCTCTTGAGTAAATCAAACTTTTCCGTAGTAACCGTTTTTTCCTCCAACGCACTGAGTTGGTTTTGCAGCTTTAGTATATCCTTTAACAGCCGGGTCACATCTACATGATCGAAGGTGACTGGTGGGACCTTATGTAATTCCTTTGCTACAAATATTGGGAATAAATCTTGATCTGTACTCTTCATAAGACTGATTATATCTTCTAGGTCACGTAGCACTTTTTTCTTCCCATCTTTTCGTCGAATTGGCATCTTCCTCGTATTAGGCACTGACTCAAATAGCAAGGATTTAGCCTTCACTATAATTATCGTCAGCCGAAAAAGACGTAGTACACAATTGCTGTATACTCTGCTCATCCATAAAGCCCAGGACATTCCGCAGGAATGCCAAAACTTCATTTATTACAATATTGCAATTCACACATTTCACAGTATTAGAGGTCATTGTCCTCCGCGATGAGTCACCGGTAGACGTACCTAATGCATACAACCGCAGTACGTCGCGCGCACATCGAGACTCCGAAACAGAATAGGAGAGAGATATTATTATACTGACAGTTTTCAAAGCGCACCTACCACAAATCGTTTATTAAATTTTACAATTATTATGATGGTATAGAATGAAAATCTCAAGAACGTTCGGACATATAGTCCTTGAGATTTTTCATCATAGTTTAGGGCGAAAGCGCCAGGTCAGCTTGCGACATGACTGACTGACCTGCAAATTGAAAAAAAAAGGTAAGAAAATTTTAATACCTTAAGTTTATTTATACTGTGCAAGGATTTTAATCGTGCTACCACAAATAATACGCAATTTCAGTCGGTCTGTTAATGATTCTGAAAAATAATCATTTTTAGGTTTCCGTACCTCAAAAGGTAAAAACGGAACCCTTATAGGATCACGCGTATGTTTTTTTTTTTTGTGGAGGGGAAATCACCCGTGTTCCTTCTGTTGCCTGTTACTCTAACGCGAATATTGAAAATACTAATAGTGTCTACGGCATCCTTGCACCAACCGGCAACCGGTGAACAGCGCACGTCGAGTCGCTCCTGCCGCTCAGACTTTTAATCAATTTAATAACATGAAACTTCAGTTCAGTAATCAAATTTAATACGGAACCTGAAACTTCGTCACAAACTAAGAAAATTTGCTTAGGAGATTAGTCTTTACTTATCTCGTGAGCTAAAAGTTGATCCGTGATGGGTTGCTGCCTACAGACCGTTCGAGCATCACCGGCGCCTTTTAGGCGCCGCGCTCGCCACTACCGACAAACTGTCAAGCCCCACCGGTGCCTAAATGGCGCCACCGGTGACTCGCGCGGTTCAAATCTCTATTTTTACTCCTAATTAAGGTCTAATATCGTCTGTGGGCAGTTTCACTCTATGGTATGGATGATATTTTCGTCAACTAAATCATTCCAAACCAAAAATATCCATATGGCAATTTTTGTGCGCGCAGTCACAAACATACCACGCCGTCGGAATTCCCTCGGGGCTCGAGCGTCGTTGACGTCATCGCGTAGTTGGCTTGCTCCTTTACAATAGTTGGTTTCGATCACGTGATTGCACCAAATGAGTTTTTATTAGTGAAATGGATTGGAAACTGCAAGATTTGTGTCAGTTAAAATAGAAGTTCGCTTCAGTGGTGGAGGTTTTATGTAGGTAAAGTATTGGAATAAATTTCGGTACCTACATTCAATAATATAGGCCTAAAACCAACACCTCTAAGAATGGTGTATCATTCAGGATCAACATCGGTATTCATCAGTGGGTTCCAAGGTTTACAAAATATACATTATCGGAATAAGGTTGAATTAATGTGTTTCCTCCATTCCTCACCTAATGGTATTTACGGGCTCACCTCATTACATTAATAAAAGAGATTCGAATTTACTTGCATCCTGTTTCATTCAATCGTTTTCCTCGTGGCAGTCGAGCAGTCGGAGCCATGTCGTGATTCCGTGACGTTGGCAATAATTGAACAGCCACGTCCTTGTTTATGTGCCGAACCTTTGATGTTCTTTCATTCGAAAACAAATAATAAAGTCTGCAATTAATAATTAATGAGTAATTTAACTTGTTCTGAGTATCGAGTGACATTTACATCAGCTGCCACACAGCAATTTTAAATACTTTGACAAAAAGCTTTTGCAATAAAACTGCACTGTGATCCAGATTTATTGTAGTTTTAACAGTTCACAAAATCACGGGAGTGACAAAATGATTTCACAAAATAAATATAGACGAATACTGAAAATAAATAGGGCCATGGCAGAAGCTTTGAATTTCTGTGAGTGTGTTTTCGCCGTCGATTCAGTTGTTTCGTTTTGAGAAATACATATCATGTTATTTAAAGTTTCATTGAATTTTATAATGAAGACCTTTTGACAATATTTAAACTTATTGTGACATCGGTTTACTGTGTTGTAGCGCTTGTGCGATGCTACTATTGAACTAGGAAGGACAGAAATAGGCCTGAAATATTCAAGGTTCAACGATGTTAGGCCCTTATCCTATAACGATTTTAGCTCAAAGAACGAGATCAGGCACTTAGATTTTATGTTATGTAAGTGCCAGATTCAAAACTCACCTTTTCCCTTTTTTTTTTTTTTTTTTTTTTGTGGATGGGAAATCATCAAATGACTTCTCCCGCTCTGGGCGGAGCGGGAGGGTGTGTCAGACTTTTACTGACTAAAACCCACCCGTGTTCCTTCTGTTGCCTGTGCCCGGGCCACGGTAACTCTTTCGAACATCCCGCAACCCTAGCTGGCATCGGCCCTAGCGGACCCCGTCAATGGTGCTGACATCTCTTTGAGGCGCGCGTGGAACACGACGCGCCGTCGACTCGGGCTTGGTCCTTACCGGACGGCGAGCTACCCATTGCTCGCCGTCCGCAAGCCCGCGCCTACGGTGGCCGGGAATCGGCTGCCAATTCCCGACGCCCAGGGCGTCTCCTGCGGCGACTAGGGGCGTGAGGGCGCAAAGCTTGCCTCTCCCTCACGCGTCCCGCCTCCTCCTTCACGAGCATTACTGCTTCGCAGAAGGAGGTAATGGCTTCCCATGCACTCTCGCTCCGTACCATGGCCTGGACCAGGGCCGGACGCGAGAGATCGCCGCCACCGATCGCTTCCGCGAGGACACGGCGGTGCTCCGCCCAAGCCGGGCAGACCTCCACCGTATGCTCTACCGTGTCCTCCGGGCGATCCACACAGTGGTGACACCCGGGCGTTTCCTCCCGCCTTATCCGGAACAGGTACCTCCCGAAGCACCCGTGTCCGGTGAGGACCTGCGTCAGGCGGAAGGTGAGGACGCCGTGGCGCCTCTCTAGCCACTCCTCAAAGAGGGGACTTATCGCCGCAATTGTGGCGTGCCCAGCGCTGGGTTGCGACAATCGCACTCTCCATGCCGCCATGAGATCCTGCCGGAGCTCTGTCCGCCGTGCCGCGATTTCTCGCGGCAACGGAGTTACTCCCCGGCGTCCTGCCTCCTCGCGCCACTCCCACATGTGCGCGAGGTCACCTTTTCCCTGAGAGGAGTCTGAATAATTTCCAAGAATTTTATTGAAGGAAGTATCTCCCTTAAAAAATATAATTTAATGTGAGATCTTCGCTGTCATTAGGAATTCTCTTACACGATACTTTATGCATGGATGTCCTCGAACAAACGGTGCCTTGTAAAGTAAAATATAAATTGGAGAATTTCAGTCAACCTTGTGAGAAATAAACTTTATTACTACACCGTGTGGTGACATTGAACAATTTAGTATAAAAAAGTTAAACCGTGACTTGTTAAAGTAGGCAAAAAAGGTTTATTAAAGTACAGAAGAGGGCAGTATTATAAAGGAGCTGGAAAAAATCGCACCTTATGCATAAATCATGTCCAAACTCTAATAAAAATAATCTGTCCCATTTTGATGTCAAAAAACTGAGTCCGGAGATGACTATCGACTATTACTTTATTTTAGGTACAAGAGACTATTGTGGCAGAACTGCTGCCTAACCTTTCGGAGAATACAGGCGTGATGTTATGTTACCTATTATGTGATAAAACCTAACTCACAATAATCTTTTCCTAACTATGTTAGGGTCGGCTTCCAGTCTAATCGGATTCAGCAAAAACTACAAAAAACCTAAAACTAATCTGGACTATATATTAAATGATATTGCAATGATATTTACTTCTGTAAGTAGTACATTCTTAACGACACTATCCATATACAGTTAAGTACTTACTTGACATGTATAGGTACATCAAAGTCTTTATGTTTTTTTACTAGTTAGTGCAAAGTCAAAGTCAAATCATTTAATTCAAATAGGCACATAAAAGGCACTTTTGAATATCAAAATTGATTCAAGTCGCCCCTTCCAAAAGGTAAATTCGTATGGAGAAGAATGGTCAAGAAACCCCACCGTTACTATTTTAAAATGTTATACAATTTTTATAGAAGTACTCGTGAGTACTTTATTACATTATATAATTATATGTGAAGACGATGCACCTAGAATGAAATTACTATACCACAATAGGTAAACAATTAAAAAGGAAGCAATGAAGATAAATTAAATATGCGTTAGATACACGGTGCTCACATATTCACAAGCATTGTAAAAATGTACGATTTTCCTAAAATTTTAACAAGTAATAAGTCTGTGTGTGAGCTAAAGTAATCACAAAATGTAAAAGCAGTGTCATAAAACATAATAAATTATACAATTTAATTAGCAACTAGTTTGATTTTGCCTATTGGCTATTGTGTCCTTGTCAGATACAGTTTTTCTAATTTACTAGAAATTTCTTTCCATCCGCAAATCACAAAGGAAGCTAAAATACGCTACTCAACAAAGTCTATAGAACAAGCCAACTATATAAACTTATTTATGAAAACTCAGGATAAAAAAAGGATCTATACTCAGTGGGCTTGTGTTCCTTTTTCTGATGAGTCGCGCTTTGAATTTCATCCCGATTAAATAAGAGTGCGTGTTTGGCGAGTTCCTGGTCGCCAGACTCGACTTCGGAATCCTCAGGAAGTTCATCCGTACTAGGGCGGAACGATTATGGTGTGGGCTGGAATACGCATGGGTGGAAGAACGGACCTCGTTTTGGTACGAGGCGATTTCAATGAGGAACATTACTGTGACGAGATTGTGCAACCTATAGTCATCCGTCACCGTCAGCAGTATGGCGAAGAATTCATGTTCATGCAAGATAATGCGCTTGTACACATAGCCAGGATGATTTTGAATGTGCTCTGCGAGAACAATATCACGCTTTTAGAGTGGCCTACTCAATCCACTGATCGCAATCCCATACAGCATGCGCGTGGGATTTGCTCGGGAGAAGAGCGTTCAGTGACTTTCCCCAAAATTTGAACACGGAAGTAGAGCTTTTGCACACCTTTCCAGAGTATGGAGATATATGCCACAGGTGACAACAGACAATCTGATACTCAGCATGCCACGCCGATGTAGAGCCGTCGCTCGTCCAACAGATTATTTAAAAAGTTACTAGGAATGTTTTTTTTTATTAAACATTATCTGGGCGTTAGTTTTTTTTAAATCTGCATACAGTTTTTTTCGTTTTTGGTAACATTTTAGATTTTTCATTTTTTATTTTTGCACTTACGTTTTTATTTATTAAAACAATTAAAATCTGTATTAAATTACGCTTCTATAGATATAAAATAATATATGTTACATAAAAATTGTTACATTTAAAATAATTACTATGTTTGTTCCCTTTGTTCCCTAGACTCTGTTGAGTAGTCTTTGACAAAAGTTTGTTCTATGTATTAGTGATTGAAATAACCGCAATGTTGTCAAATTTTCATAGCCTATTGACACTGGATGAGATTGTTTCACCTATCCTTCTTCTTAGTAGCACTCTTATCAGGCAGGCAGTCGTGGTCTTCATGTAGTTTCTTGTCCAGGAGGTGACATGATTCACCTCACGTATTCTTGTCATCTACTCCGATTTTTGGTATTTTTATTGCACCATACAAGGGATCGCCCACTGTGGATTTAATTTCGTCAATCCATTTCTAGGTGAGCGTCCGCGTGGTCTAGTGCCCTCCACTCTACCCTGCACGGCAAGGCGCTCTATAGAGTCGAGATGTGTCCGAAATTTCTGAGGAAGCGCGTTTGGACCAGAACAGATAGACGCTTTTTGATGCCGAATTCTTGGTATACAGAAGTGTTGGTGCGAACCTCGATCCACAATATACCAAGCATTCTTTTTCAGCACCACATTTCCAGATACCCCAAGCAGTCTTCTCCAGCACTACATTTCCAGATACCCCAAGCATTCTTCTCCAGCACCACATTTTCAGAACGTCTATCCTCTTCTCGATTTTACGCAGCGTCAACGTCTTAGCAGCGTATAGGAACATAGGGAAAACCAGTGTTTGGACAAGCCGGATCTTGGTGGCTTTTGTAAGATTTCTGTTCCTCCAGACTTTTTCCATTTGTCTATCGATGATTTAGTTATCGCTTCAAGATAAATGTAGGACTGGACCACGACGCAGTTCGCAATTTTACAGACTTAGGGCGAGTTGTGGTTCATCGCCTTATTTTTTTGGCGGTTAATCTTTAGTCCGAATTTGAGGTTCACACTCTCCATCTTACGAAGTAATTTCTCTAGATGACTTATAGCAAATAGTGTGGTGTCAGTAGCGTATAGCAGATTTGCAATTTTGTAGCCACCGATTGAGACACCATCTGTCCAGTCCTCCAGAATAATGCGCATGATGACTTCGGTGTAAGCATTGAAAAAGTGCGGTGATATTATGCAACCTTGACGGACACCTGCACTAGGATAGAAATTGTTCGACAAGATTTCATCGGTTCGAACTGAAGCTGTGCCTGTTTCGTATAGCTTTCTCAATAGATGCACTAGGTATTTCGGCATACACATTCATAGTAAAGTATTCGATCACAACATTGGGCATTTCTCTGAGTCCAAGCTTAGAGATGTCGACTAAGTAGATATAGGTCGATTTTTTAAATTCTCGGGATTTCTCAATAACCTGAAGATCAATTAATATTTGTTCTCGGGTGCCTTTCCCTTTCACAAATCCAGTTTGCTCTGGTGCAGAATATGAAGCAGTATTTTGCTGGCGTGTGAGATGAGTGCAATAAGGCGGTAATTGCTACGTATCTTAGTGGAGCCCTTTTTATGCAATGGAGTAAGGAGTAAAAACTGTATGGGTCCAATCGGTAGGCCAGATTCCAGTCCTCCATACCTTGTCGAAGAAGATATCAACTCCCTGCTCTCCTAAGGCTTTTATAGTCCCAATAGGGGTTGCATCTCTGCCTGTAGCTTTGCCGTTCTTCAGGTGTTTAATGGCCACTTTAATTTCCGACTTCAGTATGTCTGGTTCCAGTTCATAAGCACAGTTGTAGGATAATTTTGTGATTGGAAGTCGAGGAACAAGGACTGACAGAAAATCTTCCAAGTCTCAGAAATATGGTCAAGTTCTGTCACGATGACACTATTGTAGTCTTCAACTGCCCAAGTTTTAGAAGTCAGTGATTTGGTTATGGAGTTGATTTTCTGGTAGAGGTCTCCCGATTCACAGCGGCCCGAGTGTACCTCTATTTCCTGACATATTCTCTGATAGTGGGTGTTTTAGTTTCGACGGCATGCAGTCTTGGGTAGACATACAATTTATAGCTCCGATGTCTGCTCTTTTCGGCTTCATAGCCCGTCTTTCCTCGACCAAATCAAGAGTATCGGCAGTAATCCAAAGCTGTTGCATTCGAGATATCGCTGGCGGATTTGTCTCGGTGATTGCATTAATGATGACATCCTTGGCTCGATTCCATAGAACATCTGGCGATGCCCCGTCGTATTTAGCATCTGACCATTTTTTCAACTTTTGTTCCACCGCTTTAGGTTGGAACAATCGTAGACCTCCAATCTCTTTCGCTTTTTGAGAGTTCTGGCTGTTGTCAATTTGACTTTCTACTTAGAGATCAGAAGTTGATGATCTGATCCACAGTCGGCTGCAGGTAGTGTGTGAGAATTGTTAATAGACCGTGACTGAACTAAGATACAGTCAATTTGGTTGCGATACTGACCGTCCGGTGATGTCCAGGTGTACAGTCTGCATGGGTGATGCTGGAAATGGCTATTTGCTAAGACGAGGTTTTTTTCAATGACAAACTGTATAAAGCGTTCTACTCTTTCATTCCGCACCCCTAGGCCAAACCTTCCGTCGCAACTGCTCAAGTGTGCAGAATTCATTTCAATTTTGGCATTAATGTCACCTAAAATCATTAATAACGCTCTCTGTTTTGGATTTTTGTAACAAGGTCTCAAGTTTTGTGTTGAAGTTTTCTAGAGCCTCTTCACTTGAAAAGCTAGTGGGGGCATATACTTGGATTAGGTTGAGTTTCACCGCTGTTGCTTTCAGTATAATGCTGATTATTCGGTCGCTGACTGGTTCGTATCCCATTACACAATTTCTTAGTTGTTTGGGTATAAGAAATGCGACTCCATTTCGACTGGTGGTGTCATTGCCTGAGTAGTTAATTATGTGTTTATTGGTGAGCGAATAGCCGTTGTTCTTCCAGTGTGTTTCACTGATTCCATAGTTTAGGGCACATCTAGAAACTGTTTCCAGGATGTCGAGTTTTCCCGGGTGAAGCAAGTCTCAGATATTCCATGTGCCTATCGTCTGGATTTGGCGTAGCTTGACGGAGATTCCAGTAGCAGAGTTTCCATGGTAAGCCTAGTCTCTTACACCTCCATGGCCGGTAGTTCATTTCTCACTGCGTGTCCCGCACACGGCAGGGCGCCGGTTGCTACGCGGATTGCATGGCGATTGTGCTCTGTTGCGTTGTACTGTCTTGAGAGAATAGTTGCCTGGTATCCCCTTGCCTTCTGCACCAATCGTTTTCAGAGATCAATCCAAGGCTGTTGAGGGCTTAGGGTGGTTCCGTTTTGAGGCACAGAATAGTCGCCTTTTGCCCTTCTGTTCGCTACTGCGCCTACGAGGATTTGGTAAGTTTGTTAAAGTGTGTTTTAGGTGCAGCATTGCCCGAGGAGCACGATGCACGATGCACATGGACGTAGACAGATCGAACTGGCTGGTGGTGCTCTTTTGAAGCCTTTTCACACAGGCGTAGCACAAGGCAATTCTCAGCATTTCGAGAGAGCTGACTCAGCTCCGCTGAAGCCAACTCCAACATAGACTGTACAGCGATATTCTTGTACAGCGTCAGGTAAATCCTAATTCCTCATCACCTGCTAGTACGTTTCAAAGTCTATATTTATGTATTTAGAGCTACTGGTAGAGACTACTACGTTATTGTTTCGCACATCTGTTTATTTAAATTAATAAAAATCAATTGCCGCATGTATGAAAGATTATTATCACTTGAGAACGGCTCGACTGATTTGGCTGTTTTTTTTTGTGTTCGTAATTGTCAAGACAAGGTTTGTATGAAAGATTTTTTTTTGGAAAATCCTTCGGTCGTGGTTCGCTTTATAATTTAACAAGCAGTTATTAAACATGACTATGATATAATTTAATATATGTAACATCTTGCATACCATGTGTGTGTAGGTATACTCATGTTTTGGACAAACAATAATGATCTTATCGTATTATTTGGTTTGTATGAGGATGGTCAATAAAAGTTTTTCTTTTGTGTTCACCAATAAACAAAAAGCAAAAACCGACCAAGTTCGTGTTGGACCACGCACAATGAAGGGTTCCGTAGTTGGGATGAATTTATCGCAGGAACAAACTTATCATTGTAGTTGAAAAACATGTTCTCTCATACATTCCAACTGCAAATGTAAGTTGGCCGACTATTACTCGTTAACTTGTAAAGCCTACTTAGCTGTGATAGTTTTCCTTGTAACTTCGTTACGTACATATACTACTGCTGTGAATTATTTCACATATCCCAGAACATACGTTTAGCTGGCAGGAGTTTGACACTTGACTCACTCAAAAAAATAGCATTTAAAAGCTTAATATATCGCAAATGGATCTCTGAATTGAAAAATGGTTTTCTCACACCAGCAAGATTTTTGAACGGCCTATCCAACGACACTCCACACCATGAGATAGACGAGAAAAAAATTCATTCCCACTTTACGTATGGGTAAAAAAAATACATTCAAGATTTTTTTGCCACTTTGTCGGTGTGATTAATACGTCCGTGCCAATTACAGCTTTCTAGGACTAAGAGTCTCTGAGCTAAGCCGCGAACAGACAGACGGACATGGCCCTAAAAATCAAAGGAAAAACTTTTATTTTTAATTAATCAAAGTACTTACCCAATATTGTGTGACGTACGCACTTTGAAAGAATTATTAATGGCCTGTGTACAATTTGATTCACTCCACAAAATATTTTTAGAATAAAGTGACTCCATAAAATCTTTGTTATCCACATTCATCAAAACGCGTGAAAAAACAATCAAATATTCGCAATGAGTAGGACTAATCGGTTTATCGCCAACAAAGGGGTTTTCGTCAAAGCACTTAACTACCTTCATTGTATAATAAAACAGCTTTGTCAACAACACGAGCTTATGGTCAAATTTAAACGATATTCTCTACCTAAACGTTTGAATCCTTTGAAATATTTGGTGTCCATTTTGTGAATATGGAGTTTTTATTATTTCATGTTTCGATATTTGCTCTGTACTGTAGAAAAAGTAATAGAAGCAAAAGGTCATAGACTTTTTTCGATGTCGCTCGCGCAACTTGAATGACGAGTTTTTGTGGACATCGTTTTTTCACTTTAAATTTTTTGTCAAAGCATAAAGTAAATAACCCTCGTTTTTTGGCTTCGCCGCAGTCGGGTAACGAAGTATTGTACGTTGCTTAATCTGTCTTTTCGGTTGATGAAATGAAAAGTGTATTTTGCATATTTTTTTCTATAAGTATTGTTCACTATAGTCCTCGAGTCACACGTGATTTTGATACTACAAATGTAGTATAGTAAAAAATACTACTAAAATGAACTGTGTAGGACCTACACTGTATGTAGAAGCACTAATCGCACATGGCAGGATTGGCGAAAACCCACTTGGCCAGACGGATATGATCATCATAAATTGATGTAATCCAAGCGAAATCCATCGTGTGGCACGACACACGATCTAGGTATTTAATGGCGGCAATGTGTTTCCCCCGTAGTTTTAATTATTCTCAATAATATGCCAAATAGCAGACAGCTATTAAAATCATAACGATAATTGTACACAACGATTAATTCAAGTCAATATTGATGATCTAAATGAGCTTCCGGTTTGCCAGATATGATACGGTTGCATTGTCAATTTGTGTTTATTTTGGTTTGTTATTCAGTGTTCAGTGTTGTTCACACAGAATTCGATGACAAATTGAATTCTGTAAATAGATCTGACGGTACTAAAAAAAACATATTGAACTTCCCTTAGATCACGATTTACCAACACAAAATAGACGGTCAACAAATTATGTTTGTTCAATCATCCGTTATAACACTAGTATCTCCCAAAAGTTTTTTCTGTTTTCTTTGTACTTTTCTTTATAATTGAATTAATAACAAAATATCTATCTACACACATACAAAAGCTATTTGTAAAAGAAAATTACGCATTTGGATATTAAATCTGGATTACATTGCCACTGAACCCTTATTAAAACCGTGTGTTAATACCCACAGATTTACAATCACACACCTACACTTATATACATTTATACATACAACATTCTTCATTTCCCCATTTCCATTCTTAAATTTTTTGCGTATTATTTTATTTTGTTTATTAGATAGTACCTAAGTACGTATCAACGTATCAATGAATAATAAACACATAATTTGTATATTTATTTGAATTTTGTTTAGACTTGCTTTTCTTTGATTTTGTTTTTAAATATTTTATGTTCTGCCTATACCCAATTGCAATTTCAGTCTATAATACCTATAATATCTTGACTTTAACTGTTTTGTAAATTAAGATGTCCTATATAAGAGAGCCCGGTAATCTGTAACTCAGGAATCTCCTACTTCAGACACCTTTCTCTATTTAAGATTGTGCATTTTATTAACCTGTGCCTGTAATATGATGTTGAGATAATTAAAGATTTATGATTATGACAGGTTCTTATGTAAAATCTTTTCCTTTACTTGTATCGAATACAAATTAGGATTACTAAATTATGCATGAATCTCGCTCTATTTCTAATCCCCTGTTAGGGGAATAGGTTATATTTGAGTAGCAACAATTCGACCTCTCACATTTTTATATTCCATTCTCAGCACTCCGGAAGCTAAAAACATCGCTTGCAAAATTTTCGGGCTTTGAATTTGTCATAAAGTTTGGCAGAAATCAGTGATAAGAAAAGAAAAGAATACCGTATGATAAGTGTAGTGGTAGAGACTAAATCTAAATGTGTAACGCTAAACAAAACGTTCCAGAAACTTTGTTTGTACATTGAAAAACGAGCTTTATAATATTTGTGAAATAACTTCGGTTGCATATTTAATATGTTTCATTAGGTACTGTAGTGATCTGCCAGGATACCACGGCAGACCACTACGTGTGTTTGCTGGACGTATAAATCAGACACACAGGAGCACTGTATTATTATTTTATTGCTTATAGTAAGCACGTTACATTGACAACGTAATACTAGGAATCCCTCGACCTAAAACAATTTTACTATATGTCATAATTCAAAGCTATTCTATTTTAAATTAAACCAGTGTTTGTCTTATCAGCCAATCAAACAATTCGCGAAGGTTTTATGCTGAATGCAGGCCCGATTAAAGCCTCTACAGTACCTTCCTACATGTCTTGCTCGAAGGTAGGTAAGCTCGAGCCTTTGAACCACAGAGGTCATGTAAAATGTAAGCTACATAAAACTTAGCGACAGTATTGGGATCCGGAACGATTGTAATTGCTTTAAAAACGGTCCTTAAGGGGTGGCAGCACTCTCGGCGCATTGTCAGGTTGTTTGCTTTCCACCGTGGCTGTAATCCTATTCAATGATGTGTATGTGTAAGTTTGTGTGTGTGTGTAAGGCTTAAGACGCCACCGCCGGTTCCCTTTATTTATTTTTACAGCCTCGTGTCAAGTCCACGTTGAGAGCATTTGTCTCCCACGTGAGCGTATTATCTCTAACATACGACGTGTGAATGTCGCTGTACATTACATACATTTTTGTGTATTTATCATTTCTCAGAAAACTCATCTTCAACTTTGCATCACATGACCTAACATCACTCTGTTAATATAATATTCACTATTAAATTTCCCATAAAGTTGGTCTCCAACGTGAAGCACAAGCATAAACTTCTGTATGAACTCAAAGGTTTGAAATTGCGAATGGGTATCAACCATCGAGTAATAAATTGGGTCTAAGCTCTCGCCTAGTTGAAGTTTCCACTTATAATGGGTGGGTTGTCGACGTAATGGTCTATCTGCATTTAACATCATCATCATCCATAGCCCGTTTTCTTCACCCACTACTGAGCATAGGCCTCACTTTTCTTGTGCCAATCCCCACGCTCCTGTGCCAGCCTCATCCAGGTTCTACACACGATGGTCGCATTTAACTTGCTGGAGCTAAATTAACATCGAATATTAAGTCAACCCATAAAGGTATTACAAAGTTTTCAACGGCGCCGTTCCATACATTGGAATTTAGAATATCTAATAAGTTGAATATTTAATGTCTTTCGTTTAACTTTTTCAAAGAAAGAGGTCTCTGTAGTGCTATGCGGCGGTATGAGACGGCTCGTGATTTTCTGGCAGAAAGTATATGGGCAACGCGGGATACACAAGCGAAACTTTTTGCCGGAAACACATAATCGCTCGACTCCAGCCCTAACGTCGTCACTATGCAAATTCAGTGCTAGTACTAAATAAAACGTGTTTTTCGTCTCATCCCACACTTAGCGCCTGTCAAGATGTGAAAGTTAGTAAGTAAAAATTCTGCATGGCGTTGACTATAATTATTATGTGATGGACCACAGTTGACATTCGTAAAGAGTACATAGTACAAGTTCTTCCCTACTTTTTGTAAGATATTACTACACTTTTAGCGAAACTGCTCTATGAGATCAGCATCAAAAGAAACGGTTTTGTCTGATCAACGGCTGTTATGATGGCCAACAAATTGAAAAGAAACCTCATGTTCACTTGAATACCGATTCTCGTTTGGTTGCGAACCATTATATATTGCTATTGTTACGTGCAAATCTGCTGAATTCCACTGTGACCTACATTATGTGTAGTTTAACAACAGTTTTTACAGAAATGATCTTAGAAGTATAGAAATGATCGTGTCATTATAGTTGTGGTTTTAAAGGTATGCCTGATTAGATTATATTCTGAAGGTAGGTTACATAAAAAAATGATAACTCACATTTTAAAACGGTAACTCCACGCAATATCTAGGTAGGTACTACCTTAATAATACAGAATGCATAAATACACTTAAACAACCGCGTGTTTTTAAAAGAAAATGAAAAGGCAACAAAATACTTTTACTCGTACACATACCTAAATAGAAAAACAATATACATTCGTACATTTTATTTTATTGCGGCAAGTAAGAGGCAGAACTGCAATTAGTTGGCATTTAAAAAAAAAGTTTGCGATGCAGTAGTTTGAGCACACTCTCGACTTTTGCATTTAAAGCTTACAGTATTATTTGTTCTATTTCACATGAACTAAGAATCATTTGCGCTCGCCCCGATGGCTTTATGCAACTATTTGACCTGCACTTTCTGTTTAATTGGTTGGAAATCATGGAATTAAACTTGATGCGGTGCCTAGTCGCCCGCTTGCATTTAAGTCTACACAAAACCGTCAAAACATCATTGATTCGCTCAGCACACAGGCTATACACATAATACACGCTACCACTACATGTTTGTGATCTTTCACTGCTCGCCTATTCATAATCCAGTGTCCGAAGCCTTGCCGCCGCTGGCAGGTCTCAGCTGGCTGCAATTCTACAAGGGTTACCGACTAGATCCCATTGTAACGGGCTGTTCCGCAAAACATTCCGAGTTTGAAGGCCCCGGTAATCTCGCTAATCCGTAGCAAACCGCACGTACACAACTTCTAAATCTGATTTGACCCCTACAATAACTAGCTATATTTGTTCTCAACGACAACATACAGCTGTGTTAAGGGACAATGCTTCATTGTCATATTAAAGTAGATCGGAAGGATGGGAAGACGTATGATTTTCAATTTAATATTTGCCATAAAAGATGTGATAGGAATATTGAATGCTTTTTGTAGTCATAATAGTTCCGTGACATAAAATCGTTCGGGTGTGAAAATTGTACCCTTTCAAGGAAGCGAGCTTTCGTTAAGTCGTTTAGGTATATTATGATGATCCTACGAGTATTACAATAAAATTTAAAACTATTTATTTTTTTAACTTGGCATGGAACATCTTACATAACAGTAGCGCTCAATCCTTGATAAAAAATAAGAGTAGTAAGAGATAATTATAAGTAAAAGATAATTATGATGAAGTCTCGAACCTAGACGTAGGCATGCTTGTCTTTAAAATTATGTTACGGCATACACTATTGATTTTTTATTTCCTAGGTAGCGGTAGCGGCGGCAGCAGAGATAATTTTCAATCGCTGTCTCTACCAGGGGCGTAGCCTTCATACAACCCGATTCCTATAGGCTCCCCTTCGGAATAACCACTTTTATTAATGTCTACTATTGCCAAATAATATGGTAAACCTGTGTGTGTAACTGTGTATTACATCACATTACAAAATTATATTTAATACCAGTTAATAGTCATCATACGATTAAAAACCTACAGTTTTTTATCTGAGTTTATGAGAACTGAACAATTCTTTCTTCGGCTTCCCTCTAATGATAATTGTAGCTGCGCCACTGGTCTCTACCACTACTAACACTATTAATAATGCTAGTCTTATTAATTCGTTGCTAAGTAGCGTCTTCATTAAACAATAACTTACATTACGATCGACAACACCGTCAAACGATAATAATGATTGTAATTGTTGTGTTACCTGTCAGTTTGACATTAATTACGAGTAGGGTTCCCGCAGACGGTAAGTAAGTACTCTTGACAAGGGACCTTAATAACGGACACGAAATTAAATTGTGAACTGTTTCGTTTTAGTTCTAAAGCACCAACTTGTTTTGCTGCAGTTCTATCCATTTTATTATTTATGGTTCGTAAAAACTTTTATGAATGTGGAATTAAATTCATGTTTTATGACTGGAGATATCTTTTAAAAACTCCTTCGGAAGAAATGCCTACGTGATTTAGTTATGTAAATATCTTCGTGTAGGTAATTATGTAGAAAATCTAATGAAGTTTATTAGGCAGAGGAGTCTGTCTACTAGCTTTCTCATTAAATTCGATTACGTAGCCCTTAAGGATGTAGGTGGATGAGTAAACGTATGCGTAACAGATGAGTACCTAAGCTAAGTAGTCATGTATGTACTTAATCAAGTAATTATTGTAATCACTAAGCGTAAGCATAATTAAGTAAGCAAACAGCCAGTATTCAAACAAGAAACATTTTTGAAACACAGTAACTTATGTATTTATTTCAGTTAGAAATCTTTCTGTCTGCAGTATTTATGATGTACATAATAAAGAGTATTCTATCTATCTATTTAATCTGAAAGCAAAGTTCGATTTCCGCGTATGCGCTTAATCCTGGTTAGCTTGCGAAAAGCACGTATCTAGTGTTTTTGTTCCGAAGTAACGCCACCTGTACACAATAGCCGATTCTGGCCACACTTCAAACTAGTACTTAGACAGACCTCTTGTACACGAATTGAGCGATGGCCGCTCAAGTGTGACCTAAGTGGCAGTTGTCTACAGAAGGCATAACATACATTACGTTCAGCGGCTCTGAGCATTATCCTGCTTACTTTACATCTTCGTACTCTGTGGCTAGCTTGTTCTGAACACATTTCAGAGACAATGTGTGCAGTGTATCCTGTCCCTACTCCAGCACGTCTCAGGCAACACTTGTTGTGTGTATCTTTTTACGAATCTCAAGTAGGTACCTACGTTTCGCATCAAATACACAGCGGAGCGTGTGTCGGTAGTACGGGAGACCACCGACACACGCTCCGCTACTTCAAAGTGAATTGATTACTGCATTATGTAGCCATTCAATTCTGTGATGGGTTCCAGAATGGTTTATTTGGCAATCAATCTTATTAATCTCACTGAGGGACCAACACTCGTTAAAGACTCCAAGCACCTCACACGTTATTCGGGACACATAATCTGGGATCCCAAATGAATGGTATTCGCTCAATCGCTTTGTCCCAAATGGAGAAGTAAAACCGAAATCAGGGTCGTTAATACGCTCAACTCGAACATTTGTCTAAATACTTACGAGTGTATAAGTTCCTCACACATTTTGACGACCTTCTAACGTCTGACCTAGTTTGCTCAACACTTATCGTGTAAATCTTTTAACCAAAAAGAGAAAAAATGTAATTACTTTATTCATCATTATTCAGCTACTCTACAGATATAATTTGAAAGCTCTTAAAAGCGCAAAGTAAGATTAAACATTTTTCAGGAGTTCATTCGTTACCTACTGTAGGATTTATACCTCTAAGTACATTGCAAGCAGCATTCTACTACCACTTGTTTTTTCTCGAACACGATTTTAGCCTCGTCGACTGTAAAATTGATACTTTGTTAAAAAGACGGATATAATATTACATGCCTATAGTTTCAGCTGGTCAGATACAATAGAACAAAGACTTTGGAAGGGTATTAAAGTTTACCTCCATCCAGCATCGGCAACAGAGACTAATTAAGGATCAACCGATAACTATATTATGCAAGGTGTTTTTTTTTATACGTCATAACTCTAGGGTATGAATGAGACCATATCAAGGAAACAACTGGCCATATGAATTATTTTTCAATTATCTTTTTTTTTTTGGTTTCATTTTTCATAGAAAGTAATTCGACAAAGTCACGATTATTAATGTAAAACACCCTTACGTGAAATATGACAACGTCGCTTTTTCTTAGCTTTAATTATGAATGATTGGTATGAATGAACGTGAATTACTCATATTTATCTATGAAACTTAGATACCTACACACATCGAGAGTCTTGATGATATCTTCGGAACTATGCATTTTTGGACCACATATTCTAGGACTTTTTGTTTGAATTTTACTTATAGAATATAACTCTAGTTATGACATATAAAAAAACACGTTGTGTATATGCGAAAGTGAGGTTGTATGTTTGTTACGCTTTCACGCAAAAACGGCTGAACGGATTTGGATGAAATTTGGCACATGGGTAGACCATGACCTAGAGAAGGGCATAACTACTTTTCATCCTGGATCGCAGACGAAGACAACTGCTAAAATGAAATATTTTAAGCAATATTTAATTAGAATCCAAATAAAGTAGAATTGTATCAAGTGTTCATTAGTAATTGTAGGGTCAGTAGGTACTTAAAAGTAACAACAACTGCAACACGCTTTTAATCTTTGTGACTGCTTTCAAATAAAACTTTTTCAAATTACTTTCCACTGAGAGTAATTGGAAAGTATTAAGGAGACTGCCTCGGCTGAAAATTACAGCGCACTAATATTTTCTTATATTTTTATTACTAAGGTATTTCATATTTTTCCTATTAACAAAACAGACGTTCTGAATAACAAAATCGATGCTTTGATTAGATGCGACAAAACAATTCACCGTGTTGGTCACATTTCTATATTATTACACATAATATCACGCCTGCATTCCCTGGAGGGTTAGGCAGAGGTGTACTCATAGTACACCTACATTTCGCCAGTATGTTGTATGTTCTAAACGTTTTAAGTGTATAAAAGAAAATAAATATTCTTGTTATGAAATATACACACATCATACTATCTTATGTACAGTGCCTACTACGTGGGCATGTAGGTATGTAGGTGTGTATGTACATAAAACTATAGTGCTGCTTTATTTTCTTGCCGCAAGCATATCTTTTGGCCCAAGAAACTTATTGTGGGTTCATCTTGATCCCTGATTTCCCCCGAGACAGACTGAAATTCACTGCTTAGAGTCAAATGTGGTCAGTGCAGTGGAATACGAGTCAGTAACCTGCGAACTGGACCATTATGATAAGATCAAAATTATTGAGGAACGAAAGCAACTCTAATAAAACTAAAATCAGATCTCCTGCAAAAAAAAAATGTCAATTAAGGGCTTCCCTGTTCATGTGGCACGATCAGATCATGCTTAAAACGTGATTGTGTTTGTCGAATGGTTGAGGTACGTTCACAGCTTCCCCCACCCCCACTTGAGTCAATTCTCTTTCAGACCTCCTTTTCTCACAAGAAATCTCTCTCGATTCTACATAAGCCGTAAATCCTACAGATTATTCACAAGCAAACAAATAAGTATCTACATCGGCTTAAAACATGTTGAAGTGTTGAAGTTTATTCAAACAAAACAACTCAAATGAAGTATTTTAAAATTAAAACATTGTAAAACAAACAACAAAGTGTATGATTCGTCTGTCAGAACAGGCCGGCCGATTTATAATTCACCTGGTGCCTGCCGTGCCTGTGGGGCCGGCGGAAAGCTATCCAATTAGCTTCCCAGATAGATCTTAGTCCGCTATGTACGGAAAATAACTGAATATGTGATGTATTTAATTACGCATATTTCATTGAAAACTACACAGACTTATGATTATACTAGCTGTGCCCCGCGACTTCATTCGCATGGAAGTCGTAAGATACACGATTTACTAAAATAATAGCCACATTTTAATAAAGCTCTCGTCCCGCTGCGGTGCATCGCTCGCCCCCGCTATTACTTCGTTTTCGCTTAGTGTTCTTTCTGACTTCTTTTTTTTGCTTGGCTCCTAAAGGTCGTGATGTTAAATAGCCTATAACTATCCTCGAGAATTGGGCTACCAAATGCAAAAAGAATTTTTCAAATCTGACTCTTTGATCACAATTTCATGGGTTTTAATTTTTTTGCGCGGAGCCCTAATTATTGTTCTAAAATAAAAGTAGCCTACTCCCCGAAACATCAGCTATCTAGTGAAAGCCCCGTCAAAATCGGTCCAGCTGTTTCGGAGATTTGTTGGAACAAACAGACAGACAGACAAAAATTTTAAAAATTGTTTTTTTTTTGTTATAAGTAGCGTAAATAACTTCTAACGCATTTAGTAAAAAGTTGTTATTTTGACATTACAAACTGACACTTCAATTTTATTTATTTGTATAGATTATATTTCTATATCAAGGGCCTGTGACTAAGTAATAACAGCCGCACGAGTCGATCGATCAGGTTAAGCTACGCTTGCCGCGGTGTGTACGTGGACGGGTGATCATCTTTACATACCAAGACCCTTCCGCGGCTCGGAAAGCACGTTAAGCCCTTGGTCCCGGCTGTCATTCATGAATCTTTGACAGTCGTTAGGTACGGGTCATCAGAAGCCCGAAAGTCTGACAACCAGTCTTACCAAGGGGTGTCGTATTACCCAGTTACTGTGTTGTGGAGGTGAGATAGGACGTCGCTCCATCTAAAATACTAGTATTCAGCAGTATCCGGTTAGACTGGCAGCCGACCCCAACATCGTTGATAAGGCGAGGCAAATGACGATGACGACATGACTTATGATTCATTTAACAAGTACTGTTCGTGACCCTAACAGTGATCTGTTATTTTACGAAGATGTGGAGGTACCTATAGTTATAACACAAGGAAATTGAGGCAACAAGAAACCAGCTGCCGATAATGGTGTTGTAACATACATCTGCTTTGTCGGCGATGACACGGCGCGCGGGCGCGGTCACCCCACGCCACACAATATTACGAAATGACAAGAAAAACTTTTTCCCATTTATGTAGGACATGAACACAAGCCTACATGGAAAACTTATTTCAGCTTTGAGATACGTATACGTATCACACTCATATGAGTGTTTTCTATTTCCCCTCGCCATTACGTCTCAGGATAGATATCTATCCTGACGTAATGGCGAGGGGAAATAGAAAACTTTCACGAATTTGTAAGATTCCTAGAAGAATTCTGTAATGTAAAAAAATAAAACAAAATCCCGATGGAGCTGTCCCGGGATTTTTCGCTAAACCTAAAAGCGGCGTGTTCATATATGAATAAGTAGAATAAAGCGGAATGCATAAAAACGCTATTCAACCCCTTAGTATCATCATGTCGTTTTGTGCTCCACAATTTCCCGGTAGAATGGTTTTACAAGAGTCCTCGTTTTGATCTCTTTCATAAAACTTCATTACCGGACAAAACAATCCTCATTATATTTTTATTTTGACTACTTTTACGTTTTTGGAACAGAATATGAAACACGTTAAAATGTAGGCTTGAGTGAGAAACGCAGCGCCTCGCTTCGTTATCGTCTAGTGTTTTAGCAGAGGACGGAAAGAATTAAAGTGTAATGTCGCGACAGCTATAGTGTCGACAGTCCGCTCTCGTCTGTATGCGGCTTTGTTTATAATTCCTCATATTTTAAATTTAACATTACAACGGAGAGCTTTAGAGTATAGTGCCCAATGGCTAGAGGATTCTCTCCAGCCCCCGCGTCGCAAGAAACAGAGTCTTATGTTAAAAGTTTAAAACACTTAGAACTAAATCTCTTATACAAACATTGTGCTCGGTATACGAACGCTGAAAGATGTTCTAGTCAGTAATAAGTAGAGATCGGATAATCGGATGCATATTTACCAAAAGTTAATTTTAGGCTTAGAAATTATGTATGCGGCTTCTTATTTTTTTTTTAATATAACTCCCAGGATTCCAGAAAATCCGGGAATGCACAACTAAATGGATACGATTTCTTAAACATGTGGTATTACTTATTTAAAAAATACCGGGACACCGGGAACTATTCCTAAGCTTGTTTACTTGAAACTAATTTTTAACCCCCGATGCAAATATATGTGTAAGTAGGGTGTAAAGGAAAGGGGAGTGCGTGTCGATTCTATAGTAACAAAGTACTAAATTTATCCATTCTTAACTCGCGAAATTTTTACGATCGATACAAAAGTGCATTCCATATTAGCCAACACCTCAACTTTAGGTAAATATGCATCCGAATATTCTATCACTGGTAATAAGTTACTAAAAGATTTAGTAATATGAAAACACAATATTCACAGAGTGCGTCTTGTGAGTGCTGACCCTAGACTGTTCATACAAATGTTATTTTGTCCGCATATCGAACCGAGCCGAAGGAAATATGCCTATTTTATATCCTTATAAATAAAATAGGAAATACTATCTCATTTCAATAAGAATTTTGTTGGCTTCTATGAGTTGAGAATTTTTCTGAAGAGTACTTTTACTTACTCTTAGAGACCGGATAACTTTATCAAAAGTAACTTTTCTTTTTCCATGTATGGTTTTATTACGCTAAGTGTTTTGTGTAAATAAATAATTATTCTAGACTTTCCCTTCGCAACCTTGCCCACTTATTTGAAGAAGAAAACGGCCAAGTTTATAGCATTGTGTGTCTAGTTAAATAATTGTTTACATTAAAGCTTTATGACCATGGAGTTTTTTGACTTTTCCTCGAACCAACCGGACGTAATTGATGTTTAATCACATAGGTACATGTATTACAAGTTTCTTACGGTTAAAATTCAGAGCTTCACTTAAAATATTCGGTCTAGGTTAGTAACCTAGACCGAATATTGTAAGTGGGAAAGATAAAAACAAAAAAAAGTAAGACTGCCGTCAGACGAAGTAAACACTTAAAACATAAACATGTACACAGGCTGCTGCGCATCGCCGGTCTGGCGCAACACGTTACATGAGCATGTCGCAAGTCCTGATCCCGTAAGCTTTTCCCCTACCAAAAAGCGCTCAACGCGCCTAAAATGTTTTCACTTCAAAAACCTGACTGCAAAAACACATAGGTAACTGAAAAGAGAAAAACAAGCATTATAATCTATAGAATTTTGGTATTGCAGCTGGGGGACAAACAAAAGTTACAACATTATTAATTTCAGGTTAGTGGGTTTTTTTTTTAAATTTGCTTTATTTCAAGCTTTTAAGTTTTATTAATAACATGTTATAATAAATTTTAAAAAACTTCCCCTCCTTTTTTTGTATTGACCCGATGCAATATATAAATATTATATAGCCTATGTCACTCCCAAAATTAAGACGAATCTAACGACACCTCATCATTATGTTAAAGTCCATCCAGACGTTTAGGCTACAGAGCGTGCCAAAGATACCTACATACTCTCGAAAAACTTTACCCTCCTTCTGGCGCAGGCGGGTAAAAAAGGATTCTACTGCAGTAAAAAAATGTAGTTCGGTAACTATTAGTTTCTGCCTAAACTCCTCATCACGCTCATCGCGTTCACGGAGACCAAATAAAGTTATTTGCTATTGCAGCAGATACGATGGACATTTGAAACGACTACTTTTATGGATACACAGGCACGTTCTCCAATTCAATTTACTCCTGACAATTCATAAGAACGAACACAATATTTTTGTAAATAGCTTTTATGGCCTTATTACGTAACGTGTAGTTCGCGTAAACCAACCACCTAAGAAAGTAAATAAGGTAGATTCGTGTGTGTATATACAAGTTCACAGTTCATCCTAACGAGTATTACAGAAAGGCACGTAACCGCATCAGATAAATGTGTGAATGAATGTAGAACTTCACGCCGGGACTTTCGCGAGACGTCGGACTGACCAAATACATCACTATTAATAATTAGTGCACATTTAGGCACCGTAACATGTTTAATCTTCGTTAATTATACCTAAATTAAATTAAGTTATGGAAGAGCCAATTTACATTTGAACACTTCACAATTTCAGGGACAGATCCTGTCAACGCAAATCTGACTTTCTATTGACTTATTCTTTAGTCCGATTAACTTCGGATTTTGTCTTTCCAATATTTCAAGTGAAAACACAAACAGTTTCTTAAAAGGTTTAAATCTGCTTTCAAAGTGTTTCTGTATCATGAATTTATATGGCTTTTAACCCTATTAGTTTCGTGAAAACAGACAAGCCCATGTTTTTAGACATTTCACGGATTAGAGATTTTTAGGAACAAAAAATCGTCCCATCAGGGTCTTATCTCCCTAAAAAATCGTTTTCAGTCTACTTCACATCTATCAGTAGCGACTGTAGCGAGGCCCGATCCACCAGAAGGGCCTTTCTAAGATATTAGTGCTCCTTGAATGAAGTATCAAAATATTTCAAGACACGTGTACTAATTCGGAGACGCGAACATTTACAACGTATAATATCTTCATTATGATTTCACCTTACGTGATTACATTGTAATAAATTAGCCGCGACTTTCCACCAAGACTTATCGACTTAACGAACGTTGCACTAATTCTTTAGTTACATATAAATCTAATATCTTAGCGAGATGGATCCACTTTAATGTTCCGAGTCCTTTAATGTTAATGTAATTGTGGTACACGTACGTGTACTTGTAACACATTCGTATGCTTCATATATGCATTATGCAGGCTTCCGGAGCTCGGACTCTCTGATGGCATTACTGTACTTCACATATTATACTGGGCAAATGTTCTGCGGAAAATTAAATTGTAGTTAGACGCTAACCAACGAACTGCACGAGAAATGAAGGATTTATTTTTGTTTCACCCCTTTTTTTTTTTGTGGATGGGAAATCATCAAATGACTTCTCCCGCTCTGGGCGGAGCGGGAGGGCGTGTCAGACTTTTACTGACTAAAACCCACCCGTGTTCCTTCTGTTGCCTGTGCCGGGGCCACGGTAACTCTTTCGAACATCCCGCAACCCTAGCTGGCATCGGCCCTAGCGGACCCCGTCAATAGTGCTGACATCTCTTTGAGGCGCGCGTGGAACACGACGCGCCGTCGACTCGGGCCTGGTCCTTACCGGACGGCGAGCTACCCATTGCTCGCCGTCCGCAAGCCCGCGCCTACGGTGGCCGGGAATCGGCTGCCGATTCCCGACGCCCAGGGCGTCTCCTGCGGCGACTAGGGGCGTGAGGGTGCAAAGCTTGCCTCTCCCTCACGCGTCCCGCCTCCTCCTTCACGAGCATTACTGCTTCGCAGAAGGAGGTAATGGCTTCCCATGCACTCTCGCTCCGTACCATGGCCTGGACCAGGGCCGGACGCGAGAGATCGCCGCCGCCGATCGCTTCCGCGAGGACACGGCGGTGCTCCGCCCAAGCCGGGCAGACTTCCACCGTATGCTCCACCGTGTCCTCCGGGCGATCCACACAGTGGTGACACCCGGGCGTTTCCTCCCGCCTTATCCGGAACAGGTACCTCCCGAAGCACCCGTGTCCGGTGAGGACCTGCGTCAGGCGGAAGGTGAGGACGCCGTGGCGCCTCTCCAGCCACTCCTCAAAGAGGGGACTTATCGCCGCAATTGTGGCGTGCCCAGCGCTGGGTTGCGACAATCGCACTCTCCATGCCGCCATGAGATCCTGCCGGAGCTCTGTCCGCCGTGCCGCGATTTCTCGCGGCAACGGAGTTACGCCCCGGCGTCCTGCCTCCTCGCGCCACTCCCAGATGTGCGCGAGGACTTTTGCCTCCAGATCCCATGGCGGTAATCCGGCAAGGAGGTTCGCCGCCTCCCCGGAGACCGTGCGGTATCCCCGGGCTAACCGGATGGCCATGACCCTCTGGGACGCGTTCAACCGACGGACCGGTCGCCGCCTCACGGAACGCGCCCACACCGGAGCTCCGTAAAGGGCCATGGACCGCACGACCCCCGCGTAGAGCCTCCGGCAGGAGGCGTTTGGACCCCCCAGATTGGGCAGGAGCCGCCCCAAGGCAGCCCCGGCCCGCTCCAGTCTGGGAGCCAAACGTCGGAAATGCTCCACGAAATTCCACCGGCTGTCGAGGACGAGTCCCAGGTACTTCATCGTCGACTCGACACCGATGAGAACCCCTCCTACCGTTATTTGGGAACCCGATGGTGGTGCGTTCCGAGGACCATGAAAACACATGGCCTCGGACTTGTGCAAGGCCACCTCGAGTCCCAATTGCCGGATCCTCTCTACGATTGTCGCAACCCCGCGTGCCGCTAATTCGGCCGCCGCCTGGTGCGACCTCCCCTGCGCCAGGACCAGCGTGTCGTCAGCGTAGCAAACTACGCTGACGCCACCAGGGAGGTCGGCGCGCAGCACCCAGTCGTACCCGATGTCCCACAGATGCGGTCCCAGAACCGATCCCTGCGGGACACCGCACGACATCTCTCGCCGGTTCCACTCTCCCCGGTGACCGGGGTAGATGACGGCCCTGTCCGTCAGATAGGCCTCGACCACGCGACAGAGGTAGGTCGGCACTCGGTGATACCGGAGTGCCTCCCTGATGCAACTCCAGGGCAGGGTGTTGAAGGCATTGGCGATGTCTAGAGACACCGCCAAGACGACCCCACCCCGGGCCACAGCATCCCCCGTCGTGAGGGCTCGTACGCGCATGATGGCGTCCACCGTAGAGCGCCCCTTGCGGAAACCAAACTGGCTCTCCGCCAAATCCGGCCCCACCCTCACCAGCCGCCCGACAAGGCGGTCTGCAATGACTCTTTCAAAGAGCTTACCCACCTCGTCGAGCAGCACGATGGGCCGGTAAGCGGACGGCGAGTCCGCAGGGCGCCCCGGTTTCTTAATGAGGACCAGTTTCCCTGTCCTCCATTGAAGCGGGAACTGGCCCCTCTCCAAGCATGCGCTTAGGAGCCCCCTTAGTCGAGGCCCGAGAGCCTCCAAGGCCAGGACCCAGGCTTTTCCAGGTAAGCCGTCGGGTCCTGGGGCGGTATTCTTGGCATTCAGCCTGCGCACCGCCACTCTCAGCTCTACCTCGGTCACCTCCGGAGCATCGTCGTCATCGTCGGCTGCGTGGTCCGCATCCGACACCGCAGGAGGCGGAGCCATGGGCGGGGGAGTATGTTCCCCTCGCGAAGGGAACAGAGCGCTCACCACGTCCTCCACGAGCTGGGGCCGGAGACTCTGCGTTGTTTCACCCCTTAACGTCTATTTAATTAATGAAATCAATAAAACAATTCATGACCATGTAGGTTATATTACAGGTTTTCAGTGGTTCTTAATGGATTTGCCAATGTGCTACGAATATGAGTTTATTTTTCAACTGCATTATTCTGGTTATGCGGTCTCCACCCAGAGAAATCCTCGTCCTCGTGTATTACTAACATTTTATTGTGGGTGGGTGTGTGAGCTCATTCGACTCCTACTAAACAATTGAACGCACTTTCTTCTTCTTCATCTTCTGAATCGGTCCCTCAAGGCTTAAGATTGTGAAGACGTAGGTATATACACTTGTGTGTAACTTGCTTAATTTTGACGTTTGAAAATGCTGCACCACAAAATGTAATGTTACCCACCCATATACTACCCATATCTCTGGATGATGATTTTATGGCTTCCCGTCTCAATACAAAATAAATAATCCATTTTCCGGAATATTCCACATAGTGGTTATTAATATTTTAAGTATAAGGGAAAACTGGACAAAATGACTGCCTCGTTTGTTTAGTGGTCGCAAGGGTTGGGTGCTGAGCATGAGATCCTGGGTTCGATTCCCGGGTCGGGCAAAGTGTTATTGGGTTTCCCTATCTGGAATTTCTCAGTAGCAGCCGGGAGCCTGATTTGTGCCCGGTTGATGGCAATAGGCTCGCCCCCTATTATATGGGACTTAAACATAACTGGCGAAATGTGGGTGTACTATAGGGACACCTCTGCCCAACCTTTCGGGGAGACAAGGCGTGATGCTATGTATGGACAAAATGACTTGACTGTCGTTAATGTAGTGGTCGCAAGCGCTACTGCTGAATATGAAGACCTGGGTTCGATTCCCGGGTCGGTCATAGTGTTATTAGAGTACACGTCTGCCTAACTGACAAAATGACAACTCTGACAAAATGGTATAATTCTCAAAGAGAACTGGAAATTATTTTCGGAATAATACGTTTTGTCACCATATACCTATTCAAAATATATTTTAATTCGCTTACACCAGAATAATGTCCCGATTTTGTGAAGTTTATTCATAGATATTTTGATTCCTAGTACTTACAGACATGTTTACTGATATGAAATACATATTAACTTATATTTTAGCTGATTTTGTTATTTTTAAATCAGTGAAAACTATACAGGGGGCCAACCACCATCTCTTAAAGCAGTATTATTTTAATGTTACTTCAGTATGAGAAAGAGATGAAGCTATACAGGACGTCTAGCTCCATCTCTTTCCCACACTCAAATGAGATTAAAAAATACTGCTTTAAGTGGTGGTAGTCTAGCTCTAAGTCCTTATAAAGGGTGTCTCAGTAAGAGTGCACTTTTTAAAATTGGAATATTTTATTTTTCATGCAAGTGGCAACTCTGAAATTTGACAGCTGTCACCTCTGTTTATTCCGATTATTAAAAATGGAGCGCTTTTCGAAAGAACAACGCGTTATAATTGTGAAAACTCATTACAACGGTGAACAGCATTCGTTACAGGAATATGATAACGGACTTCTTGTGGCCTCAACTGGACGGCATGAATCTGGACAACATGTGGTTTCAGCAGGACGGCGCAACCTGCCACACCGCGCATGAAAAAATCGACTTATTGCAGCAATGATTTCCAGAACACATATTATCTCACGAAATTCTGATGTCAACTGGCCACCAAGATCGTGCGATTTAACGCCGTGCGATTTTTTTCTTTGGGGTTTTGTGAAATCTCGGGTTTATGCGAATAAACCCGAAACAATTCCTGAGCTCAAATCGGAAATCCAACGCGTCATCGGTGAGATACAGCCACATCTCTGTGCAAAAGTCATGGAAAATTTCATGAAAAGAGTAATGGCCTGTCATCGGAGCCGTGGGGGTCATTTGCCGAATATTTTATTCCATACTTAATCGGAACATGTCTTCTTTACAATACAATAAAAAAATATCACAACTCTGTCATAAAATACTTGCTTTTATTTTAAAATGAAAAAGTGCACTCCTACTGAGACACCCTTTAGCTTCTCTAACATAAATAGTAGGCTGTACTTCAGTGGTCACAATTTGAGCTGGCCTAGCGTACTACCGCACTTTTTAATCGACTTCAAAAAAAAGAGGAGGTTCTCAGTTCGTCGGAATGTTTTTTACTAATTGTGTTACCACTGACGTGCGACATACTGTACCTTACTTACAGCTTAGTGTTAAACTTGATTTTAATAAAAAAAGAAAAAACATTTCATAAGATTTCTTGATTTTCTGACCATACGTACCATACCAAACCTCATAAGTACCATTATGAATCTTGTACATGTAAGTATATGTAAATAATATATTGTACTTGCCATTTACAACTTACTTTGGGGGGGCTTGTAGCTTAGTAATAACAGCCGCACGGGTTAAGCAACGCGTGCCGCGGTTGGTCCGTGGATGGGTGACCATCTTAACATACCAAGACCCCTCCGTGCCTCGGAAAGTACGTTCGACAACCAGTTTGACATTTACAAGCGATATTACTGTATGTCAAGTGAGATTGCAATAGGTTTTAAGCACCACGTTTATTATTATTTATTCGTTAATTTTATTTTTAAAAGCATTGTTTATTTATTGACAGAACGCCTTATTTAAGGCGTTCTGTCAGTCCTACTCCAGCGGCCTGTTGGTGGTATATACGAGCCGAGCCTACAACGTTCTGCGCGTACAATACAACAACGCTATCAGGGGGCCAACCACCCCCTCTCAAAGCAGTATTATTTTAATATAACTTCAGTGTGAGAAAGAGACGGAGCTATACAGGACGTCTAGCTCCATCTCTTTCCCACACTCAAGTAAGATTACAATAATACTGTTTTAAGAGGTGGTGGTCTAGCTCCAGGATGCTGTTGCAGTTGCCGCGGCGGTGCAGTTCGTCGGGAATGTTTGCTGCAGCTCGCACGGATGGCTTTCACGCCATCATGCATAAAAAAGCGGCAACGCTTGCGTAACACTCGTAACGGCATCCTGAAAATGATTGTTGGCAAAGCGGACTGCCTCATCCAAAGACACTGGGTAAATATAGGCCTGGGGGCCAACCACCACCTCTTAAAGCAGTATTATTTTAATGTTACTTCAGTGTGAGAAAGAGATGGAGCCATACAGGACGTCTAGCTCCATCTCTTTCCCACACTGAAGTAAGATTAAATTAATACTGCGTTAAGAGGTGGTGGTCTAGCTCATGATCATTGTAAACCAATCAAATAAAATTAAGTACTAATAACACTAACATAGCATATATGCACAATCTGTAACTAACCACTAACAACTTATGGACTTATGGTCTGAAATAAAGGCATTTTTTATTTTTTTAATTTTCTGACCAAATCATAGAAGTGCGCTATTGACTTTGGAACACAAACTGATACTTCTTTCTACTAGGTAATGAAAAAAAAAACGGCCAAGTGCAAGTTGGACTCGCACACAAAGGGTTCCGTACCACCGTACAATATTTAATACTACATATTTTTTAAACACTTTAAAAAAACGCTGAAAAAAAATGTTGCTTGTATGGGGACCGCGTTTTAGTTTAACTTTATTTTATTTTATTTTTACCCGACTGCGGCGAAGTCAAAAAAGGAGGGTTATGTGTTTGACCTGTATGTATCTATGTATATGTAAGACATCTTCTTAAATTTAACAATAAAGACCTTATTGCCTACGACTGCATGAGATTGTTTGGAGACGAAATAGGTCATCTAGTTCCCATCTTTTTAAAAGTTCAATTTTTACGCTGACGGGTTTTTAGATTTTTTTAAATTTACTATTTTTATTTGTTGTTACAGCGGTCATAGTAGCACACATTGTGAAAATTTTAAGTATCTATATATTACGGTTCAAATATACAGCCCTGTGACATACGGACGGGACGGACAGCGGAGCCTTAGTAATAGGGTCTCGTTGGCACCCTTTAGGTACGGAGCGATAAAAACAACAATCTATAACACTACATATGTACTAAGTTTGAACTTCCTTGCAACAACAACGTTTAGTCGTGTTTGTGAACATTTAAAGTTCGCGATATTTTCTCCTTAAACTTTTAACTACATGTTTAACAGCCCACGTTCTAAGAAATCTTTCGTTCGTATATATTTTGAAAGGCAGGGCAAGGGTTAACTTCCGTCTACAGTTAGGCCCAGTTGTTAGTTCATGGGTTATCCAATATAACTCTGAGTTAACAGCTAACCAGGGTTAATCAAATAATTCATCTTGCGCCACCAAGAGCTAGAGGTAAACCTAGAGTTTAACTTTTAAATATTTAACCCACTGATGTGGGAGAGTTACGTCGCTTAACTCTGGGTCAGTGTAAGTAATGTCAAAATAAATTGACGTTTTAACATATTTGTAAGTATTTTATATTGTTCGACGTTATAGTAAGTGAAATTTCGGTACTATATCAGCAGGCAATATATTCATGATTTCATATAAAAATAAATACAAATTATAACAAAAACAAAACATATTTTCCATATCTGACGTTTTCATCAATCAATAAACTAAATCTCCATGGAAACCACATACAATACGATTAAAATGAAATGTCATGTTATAAAATTCAAAGACAAGAAAAGAAAGTACATATCGTAATGTAGTGTAAAGGAGATGGGTATACAATTTCCGTTCATTGTTCGTTCATTCATTTTAGGTCGGATTACATATCCGGGCACAGACATTGCAATTCTATTTTATGTTTCGTCGATTGAACCACAATATTCCCAACTCAAAAACACTAATATCATGTTATCTAACCCAGTGTTACTTTTTAGTGGCGCAACGCGTAATAAGAGTTAAAATGTTAATTACTTAACTCCGAGTTTACAAACTCTATATTTATTTATTAAATCCGACGAAACATGCAAGTGGGCCTTGTAGCAAAGTTTGAAAAATTGACATAGGTATGTATACTTTTTCTATTTACCATCAAGAGTTTTCGTGAAATGCTGCCAGTCAACTACATATGGGGGTCACACTGAAAGTTTTTAGAATAGGCCAGTAAGAAAAGCAGCCCATGAAAAATTTATTTAAATTTCGAATTAGGAGCTCTTTGGGAATCTGTAGATGTGTGATTCATATGTCATTTCTTTTTACATATAGGTAATATTACGCAAAGCTGCCACATGGACATGAAGTAAACAAAGCAAACTGTCAAAGGTGAGCGGCAATATTTTTCGGCGTTTTTCAATACTATTTTTAAAGCTTTATTCTATCCTTGATACTACATATAATTGTAGGTTAAAATAATACCAAAAGGTTAAAAATATGCGAAAAAGAATTTCAAACATATTTGTTTTTTGTGATATTTAACTACTTTACAATAAACTTTTAACGTTACATTCAAGTAAAGAACTTTAAAAATATTGTGTTTTTACACTAAGTTAATACTCTGACCTGTAAAATATCCTTCATTATTATAGTCTTCAGCTTTAAAATGATCAGAACACAACCTTTAATGTTTTGTGACTGTAAAATACATGTGACGTAGCAATTTACCACTGCTTGCGAAGTTATTCGTTTTTAGTGAATTAATGAACACCTTCGTTCTTGCATATACTACCTAATGGCACAACACTGATTCACAGACTGATGCATTATTACTATCTATTATAGAATATTCCTGACGAACGGATATCACTAAAACAATATATCAGTAGATGGTTAACACACCGGATTTCTCATGAACAGTCTTCTAACCATAGATATTTTTTTATAACAATAGATGAAAGAGGAGGCCTAAACATGAAGTTTGTTTTTCTCTTTACATTCAAATGTCAAATGCCTTTTTAAAATCAAAGTATGCCGCGTCAACCTGCACCCCAGTATCGACTTACGGTACTACCTTCGCCATGAAGTTGAGTAGATTTCATGACGAAGCCCCATCCCGTGCCACTGTTTACAACTGGTTTAATCAGTTTAAGCGTGGTCGAAGCAAACTACTGTTGATTCGCGAGAAGGTCGTCCTTCAGTGAAGATAACGTGAGTGCTGTGCGGCTAGTGATAGAAGCTGATAGAAGGGTGAAATATCAACAGATTCGGGCAGCTGTAGGCATTGGCATGAGTCAAGTACAAAAGTCTTACATGAACATTTAGGCGTCAAAAAGCTGTGTACTAGATGGATACCTCATAATTTGACGGCAGATGAAAAACGCCATCGTTTGGATTGGTGCCGCTCAATGTTTGAAAAGTATGACGGAGGTTGACGAAAAAGGTTGATTCAAATGATGTATATGACATCGTCACAGGTGATGAAAGCTGGATATATTGTTACGAACCCGAAACCAAAAGACAATCTGCGCAATGGATGTTTCCATTCGAAGAATTGCCGACAAAAGTAAAGAAGAGCAGTTTAGGGAAAAAGATGATTGCCTCATTCTTTAGACGGACGGGTCATTTCGCAACGATTGTCCTAGAAGATAAGTCAGTCATTGTTTACCAGTTGTCTTGGAAAATGTTAGGCAGCAGCGCCCAAGAAGCAGGATGCTCCTCCACCACGACAACGCTCCAGCTCACTCCGCCAGACGGACTATCAAATATTGGTCTACCGAAGATGTGGAGTTAGTGAGTTATCCTTCTTACAGTCCTGACCAGGTACCTTGTGACTTTTATTTATTTCCAAAAATAAAAGATAAACTTAGAGGAATTCGTTTTATGAACCCTGAAGATACCGTGGCTGCGTTTGAAAAAGGCGTGAGAGAGATCCCTAAAGAAGAGTGGGCCCACTGCTTCAGTTAATGGTTCCATCGCATGTGACGGTGCTTAGAAAGGAACGGAAACTACTCCGAAAAGCAATAAAAATATTAACAGGCTTCTACATCATTCCGTTTTTTATTTTCTAAACACTTTCAGTGTGACCCACGTACTATGTAGTTACAGTAGTTAGTACATAAGATGTACTAATGAAGACAGAAGTGCATGGAGAGTTCCAAACCAAAATCGTTTGTACAGGGTTTCATCGCCTTAATAATATGTCTTAGATGACATAGATGGCGCTAGTATAGTAGTTGGATTGGAAAATATACAAGAACATTAATATCTTGTTTTTTGCTAGTTACAATATTACTCAATTTTAACACAAATTCTCCTACGACATTACAAACCTTATAAAGCAAAGCACGTAATAACTAGGATTCGAACTCGGTGGCATAAAATTTACCGATACCATTAGCCACTAGACCATTGCGTCATTACGCATTGAGTTGAAATTATCCTTCTGTTTATTATATTGAAGTTGTTAAGTGACTCCCGTATCATAAATCTCAAAAGAATTGAGGGTAGTTTAATATTGACTGTGTAAAAATTAAATCTTTTTGTTCAATCATAATGTTCTTTACTATCTTTGAGTGAGTTCAGTTACGATTGCGTTTACAAGTTTTTAATATTTATTTTTATCATGAGTTCGCGTTCAAATATTGATATGGCTACGAGGGCCCAAATAATAGCATTGCATAATCAAGGCTTAAATTATTCTGAAATTTCGAGAGAAACTGGCTTAAACGTAAGTAATGTTTTAAAATCACTGTTCGTTATTTATTCTATTATCCATGGTTATCGATACACGAAAATAATAAATAATATATTTCCCTTATAGGTAAAGACTGTCACTTTATGGATAAAGCGGTTTCAAGAAGAGGGTTCGTTGGAACACCGTAGTAGATCTGGCAGAAGACGCCATATTGACTCAGACCAGCGTAAACTTATGGTGCAAGGTTATGAGGAAAATGGCTTTACACCAACAAAATATTACGCAGAGTTGTTTGATACATCTTTGCGGACGGTGTATCGTGCTCTTCATAGTGAAGGTCTGCATTATCGTCGTCATGCTACTAAGCCATTGCTAACCGAAGCTAATAAAAGAGCACGATTGGAGTTCGCTTTGAAATACAGAAATTTCGACTGGAGCAACGGAGTCATCTTCAGTGATGAAAAGACTTTCAAGTCTAGCCAGCATGGGCGAGTTAGGTTGTGGCGTAGGAATAATACGCGTTATGATAGTGATCACGTTGTGCCTAACTCTGAATCCGGTCGTATAACAGTGAACATTTGTGGATGGATGAGTGCTGCAGGACCAGGAGAACTTACTGTAATACCCAGTCGTGCAAACAGTGTAAACTACATAGATGTGCTGAATGACGTCATGTTGCCCACCGTGCGGAATGTTTTTCCTGTAGAAGACATGCCAGTGATAACGTTCGTGCAGGACAATTGTCCTATACACCGTTCCATAATTGTGCAAGAGTGGTTTAGCCAGCAATCGGATATACAGATTATTCCTTGGCTTGCGAGATCGCCAGATTTAAACCCCATTGAAAATTTATGGGGCGTTATGGTTCAAAGGTACAATAGGAACGAAAGGACTAAGGAAGTACTGAGTACTCACTGCATGCAGGTATAGGATTCTATACGGGGTCTAAATTTATGTAAAAAAATAATAAACTCCATGGGTTCGCGGTTGCAAGCTGTAATCGATCAAAATGGACACACGAAATATTAAAAAAATAATATAAAGTGTTGACTATTGGATTGAGTAATAACAAAGACCGGGGTAGCTATAATTTATTTGATAAATTACAGTGATCAAACTTAGTGTAAGTGGGATAAATTTATTCACTACTTTATAACAACAAAATGTTTTTACACTAATGATTTTGATTTCTTATATAATATAAGAAATTAAAATAAAAACAATATAAATATAGATTCCTTTCTAATATAATTAATTATTTATTTATTATTATAAACAACTTGGTCCCAAAATGACAGCTATAACCCGGTCTTACAATTGTTATTGATTTGAGGTTTAGCTTCAATTTCTTCCTCGTTCTGGAACGAATACTTAAGCTGTGAACCTTAGTCATAACATAATGCACAAATCAATCATTATAGTCAATACCACTAACCATAATTATGCAAAACGTAATATGTATTTTTATAATTTGTGAGTAGGTAAAATATTTACAGAACTAAGGTTGCATATATATAGTGTAAGGTATTATAACATTATGTAAATAAAACTAAATACTATAAGAATAGCACAACACAGTTTTGACTTAGAATACTTATAACATCTATTATACATTTTACTTTGTTAATGTCTTCCATTTTGTAATAGAGTTATTCAGTTATAAATTTTACTTGTATTTCTCATAACAAGTGAATTAAATAATTGTCAATTGGGTGTAAAACTGTTAGGTTAGGTTATACACTGTATAAGAAAGAAAGAAATAAATTGTATTCTTCTTTGAGAATTAAATGTCTTAAACTATAATATCACTAAAATAGTTTCATTTCTTATCCTTTACGAGAACTAAACTTAGTAAATCTTAATCTGTAAGAAAAATATATCTAAATCTTCTTAAATAAATGTTTCTTACTAATAATACTAATACTTACCACCAATTACGAAAGTAATTTATATATATTTATTTATATAATGTTATACATATATAGTAGAGTAGTATACATATGTATGTATTATGCCTTTATTCATTTATACATCTTATACCTTATATTATTTATAACAAAAAATAAAATAAAAACCGTTTAAAAATATAAAAAATAGAATATAAATTACATTATATAATAATAAAATTTAAAAAAAACCGACTGTGAACTGGGTTTCGAACTAGTGCCCTGCGAAACGAGCTTTGTTATTCTGTCATGCTTATCCACCTGAGCTACGATCTACTTATTGTAGAATGCGAAAATGAGAGCTAGTTTGTGAATGTAGGGATTTTTATTATTTATGATCTACGCCATCTGTAGTCGAATTAACTAATCAATTGGTTTATTTGGTTTGGTTTAGATGGCGCTGTATTAAGTACTCGGAAATAAGAAAATAAAATAATTTATGTTTATTTGAATATAAATATATTATTATTTCTTAGTAATTATTTTAGGTATTAAAAACCTTATTATGTGCCTCTGCATAATAAGGTTTTTAAGCTTTGCGGTGTTATTTTCATGTTTGAACAGCGCCATCTAGTCGTCTCATGAAAGTCATGAAACGTAATGCAAAACCTCAGTCAAAAGTCGACCTTAGGCTCGCCATGCACTTTTGTCTTCAATAGTACATACATGATAGCTAGTTGATTTTTCCAGGAACTGTATCTAACCAATAATATTAGGTTTATTTTTTCATTTTCCCTCACTATTTGATGATGATGTGTCTACTATATCACGTTGATCAGTAGGTAGACCTGACGCCTCTAATATCGACTTCAGTTTCCAGTAAACAGACTTACATAATTTACGTGAAAAAGTTCCATTTCTCAAGTTATTACATCAATATTTTATTACTAAGTTAATTACCTTTTTGCGGAAATAATTTTCACTATTCAATTATTTGTACAATACCTACGTCACCGTTACAAACTAAACTTATAATGAGGAAAGTTTTGTTTGTTAGGGATACACATAAAAAGCTTTGGCTACACCCTACTGAATAGCATATGACTGTGTGTATACCTTTCATGGGACACCATTGGTATCAAACGAGTCATGTTGTAATTATCAAATAGCAAATATGTATTAATCGTATTAAAAAGAAAGTTATAAAAATATCATCCCACCAAAATGCAGACGTGTAAAACGCTAATTAAAAATAAGACAGTAAACTCGATCTAATAAAATATTCAGTAACAATTTGTAAGAAATATTAATGGGAAAAGATCACCCAGATCTACAGTAATAATGGGAGTCCCACAGGGCTCAATTCTTGGTTCTTTCTTGTTTCTTATTTATATTAACGAGTTGCCTTACCTTAAATAAGACAATCATGATATACCTAGTGTTGTTTGCGGATGACACTTCTCTTTTGTTTAAACTTAAACGTCAGCAGTTGGTGACTGACGATGTAAATAGCGCGATCTCAAAAGTAGTTCACTGGTTCAATGTTAAAAATTTACTTCTTAATGAAAAAAAAAATGAATGCATCAAGTTCACGCTACCTCACGTTAGGCAGGTAAAAACCAATGTGTTGATAAAGGGCAAAGAATTGAATCCTGAAGATAGCACAGTATTCTTTGGCTTAACTTTGGATGCTAAGCTTCAGTGGGGCCCACATAATATAGATAAATTGTCAAAAAAAAAACTAAGCTCTACGCTGTTAGAAAAATTCGTAATTTAACTAAGATAGAGATAGCCCGTTTAGTGTACTTTAGCTATTTTCATAGTGTAATGTCGTAGGTATTCTGTTGTGGGGAAATGCCGCCGACATTCATACTATATTTGTTTGGCAGAAAAGAGCTGCTCGATCAATTTATAAATTAAGTCCAAGACACTCTCTCAGAGAGAAATTCAAGGATATTATTGTAATGTAATGAGTGTGCCTTCTTAGTATATTTATGAAAATCTTTAAAAAAATTATTTAAAAGATACAGATTCATAATATAAATACAAGAAGCAAACACAAATTTGTTGTACCTACAACAAGGCTCAAGAAAATTGGTGGCTCGTTCAGATGTCAATGTATACGTCTTTATAATAAACTTCCAAGCCATGTTCATGATCTGAGCCTTAACAAATTCAAATTATTCATTAAACGTAAGTTGTGCCAGAAAGCCTTTTATACCGTTAAATATTATATTGAAGACAAAAAGGCGTGGGATTGAGCTGCTTCAATTTCTTTTCCTTTTTTTTTCGTACCTACTGAATGTTTTTTTTTTGTTCTTTTTCGAATTTTTTGACATTGATGAATTTTATATAAACAATGACATAAATATTTACTAAAGTAAAATGTAAAGTATTATAATTTTTTAATTATTGTGAATGTGAAGACTATGTGGTTCCTTGTTTTTTTTTCTCTCTCAGTTAGTTTAATATTGGTCTGGCAGTTTGAGTAATTTATGCGGCCTTTCCAAATGTCCTTTCTTTGGTATTGTTCGTCATATCGTTGAGTTCCTTAAATTCTGAGTTGAGCTGTACGATTACTGACAGATGCGTGCACTGACTGGACAGGTCCACTCAATCTGTGTGGTTCTTTCCTCAAAAGACCATTGCAGACACCAATCTACATGGTCTTCACATGATCTGACCAAGATTATGTCTGGACTTTAAAGGAAAGTGTGACCTCTGAGTTTGTTTCGGCCTTTCTTCTCAGAGTAGTCAGATAGGAAACGCCTGCCTCATCTTGTTTTAAAAAATGTGATTGACGTTTAAAAGTCTTTGTACAAACCTACTTACAGAAATAAAATCATTTCCCATTAATTTAATATTTTCCAAAGTAATAATAACTCGCTGCACACTCCAGTCTTCATTATTCACGCAAGACTGGCTCCATGATGTCAGTTTAATGATGTATTTCAATGATGCAGTAAAAGGAACGCATCTGAACATACACATGAAAACAAGCTTCAGGAAAAACGATTTTTTTTAAAATAATGATGGAAGTTATGTGCACACATTTTCTCGGAACACTTGTCTACTCATTAGCAGGCATGTATTCGGAGAAAATGTGGAAAACTATAATTAGTTTAAATAACGATTCAAATTACTTAAATCAAAACTGTACATGGAACTCGCTTTGTTATTTCCATATTTTGCACTTTGATTGGACGAACTAGCCGGCTGACTTAGGGCTCAACACTGACACATAACACAAAACTGCGATGCGACGTCGCATCGCATCGCAGTTTTGTGTGGGAAGCCCTTTGGGCCAACCGCATCGCAGGAACTCTTTAGTGGATTCAGTATAGACGGGTAGTAGGCAGATGGGGAAGGAATGCTCTGTTTGTACGGAAAAGCGTGGTTTGGCGTACGGCATGCGAAACTTGCCGGAGTATCCAACGTTGCACAGTGGAGCCCGTATTTAGGAGTGGTTGGTCCAATTCCTTTTTTTACTTTGTCGTAACTACATATATTGTTTGTCGAGATGGGTTACTCGAAACAACCACTTTTGAACGAATGGGGAACAGTCACGGTTTTGTTAATTTTCATAGGTAGGTACCTGTTTTCGAAGTGGCTGTGGCATAGTTGGATGTGTAGTGTAGGTATTATTATTATTATGGATAATATGATTAAAAACTTTTGGACAAACAAAAGTACGGGCCAAATGACAAATTTAACTATTAGGGTTCATTTAGAACCAATGATCTGCGCATATATGTTCGGTTCCTATAACGAATAACGAAACGTTTTGCTTACCAATGGTAGCTTTTGTTATTGCCAAACTTAAATTTTATATAAATAGATTCGTAAGCTAATTTTACCTGTGATAGTTAGTTAGCTTCTTCCATATGGGACGGTCTACTATGCAAAGCTATGAGGTTTTGCTTCATTATTGCTAAAGATATAAGTATACAAGTCTTAATTTTAACCAATAACGGTCCGTAAATTATAGGAATAGGCCACTAGCCGACTTTGTTATGGACTATGATATGTACGAGTATGTATACATAAATTATAATAAAAAAACTGCAACAGTTCATTATTTATCTGTTTCGTATTCGCTGGAGGAATACGAAAACTTCGGAACTTGCAGTCTTTAACGTGAAACATCCATAAAACCACATCGACCATACCAAGACCAAGATAAAAGAAGAAAATATACCCGTACCTACCTACTACATACCTACATCTGCAGTTTTCACTTCAATATAAAAGAGCAACTCCCTGCCTTAGACGTTTCACAATAAACCAACGACAACACGGTCTCGCCTGATATTTTGTTAAAATAATTGAAAGTTGCAACAAGACATGTACCTACACCTATATGGTAAAATTTTAACTTGTCATTTCTGACTCAGAAAGTGCTTAAATTCTTTTGTCCTTTGTCCAAACATTTGTGTGGGTGCTGCCCTGTGCAGCGGCACCGCTGGCCTTAATGAAGTTTGCGTCGCGCTTGCCAGCTGACGTCCTGCACCTTGTTTTTACTATGCACTCACACACGGCGTACGTCAAAATTCAGAAGTCGATTTTCATTTCGACAATAGGACTATTGTCTCGTAGAAAACATAAAAACGTATGGCGTTATTGAATAAAATGCTGAATACATATCATGTTTTACTAAAGTTGAATGGATTTTGAGCGAACAACGTAAAATAAAAGCCAATATAAAAACTTATAGTTTACAGCTCGGCCACTAAGGGGCCAGCATTGAAAACTTCCCGAACGCCCGATATTGAAATCAGATAAAGTTATTTTTATTTTCACTCTATGGCTTCGTCGGGAATATATATTGTTTTGTTGGCTAAAAAGTTACAACATTTCGGCAAAATGTTACGTACATGTCTTTGAGTTTCTGCGCTACTTTGGTTACAGTTCTGTTTGTATTTCTGTTTTTGTATTGTATTTTACCAAGCAAGTTACATTATATAAACAAACATTTATTAAACAAATAGTAAACTATTTAGCATTTCCATCACTGTAACTGCAACTGTAAAGCTGTATTTGCATGATGCATGTTTAAAATCCCGACGCTGAAAATGCTGTGCGTAATAAATTAAGCTTTGCAGCCGGTCGGTGTTTAAGCGGTACTTTTAATATACCTACGTACCTAATTAAAAGTTTTAGACGCATTGTTCTTGCTTCTGCAAGTTCCACCACACAAGACCTTGTACCAACGGAGCGTAGAACTAAATCTCAATTTGAGGAAAGTTTACTTGCCAATAGTTGCCAAACTTGTATGTTCTGGCTAATGCGTTAGATGCTGGATATCGCCGAAACTAGGCGGTAGCCCAATGCCTGGTCACAGTCTCCGTCAATGTAGAGATCTTCTGTTGAGTACCTACCAATAGTTGCGGATTGCTTCAATCGAGTTTTACTTATTTTTAAACGACTTGGACGTTGCTTGTTTGATACATAAAGAATCCGCCGAAGAGTGCGATCCGTTCTCGCTTTTAGTCAATGTTGATTCAAACTTAGGGCTAAGAGCATGATATTTTCGTGCAGTGTTCTTTATAAAGTAGGTAGGACTGTTATAATATATGTATAATGAAAGTTATGTTATATATATAATATGCTAAGGTCGACAATACGGGAGTAAATGTATCAATAATTTTATTAAGGCCTGATTTTTTGTAGAGGCTAAAGATAAACGCGGCTTTCCCAACATTTACCGGTGTATTAAAAAATCATTGTTTCATCCGACACGCCTATTCATTAAAAAGTTACGTTCACGTTAACCAGTTCGCACATCGGTGATCGTATTTTTACTTTGTGTCTGCACTTGGCCGAGTGAATAACAATAACATGAGCTGGATTTCATTAACGCGTCAACATCAACGGGTTTTGAACGAAAGCTCGTGGTTGATTTAACGAACATAGTTTGGGGAAAAACGTTATGTATTCTATGAGTGAAAACATGTATTTAAGAGCTATGAACCTACAAAGCGAAGTACTTAGGTAATGATACTTGTTTCTAAGGCGGCCGAATCATTCCGCTTCGACGGGCGCCCGTTGGAAAATAACATTTTACCTAGTTCTTTGAGAAACTCATGCTCACCGCTCAGAAGTTCTTACAAATCCTCTTTACGTAACTCCGCCTACATGAGTCTTTTGTTGCTGGCCTCCTACAATATTTGTTCTTATCATTCTTTTTGAGAAAAGTAAATGAAACAATGTTGATGCAGCCATACTACGCTATGTCGGTTTAAGTCAATTCGATGATAAATATACAAATCCGAGAACATATCTATTTCAGCTTTGTAGGGCCCTAAACATAGCCTGAGTAAAAGTAGCTGTGGGATATGACACCTCCGTTTCAAATGCCTCAGGACAAGGAGATTATAAATCTGTTCCGGATATCTAGTCGGTAATAATATGTCACACACACATTTGTTAGTGGCGAGCTCCTGGCAAAGCACTTTGCTAGTGTCGTCATTGAAATGTGTTAGGCCGGTGATGTATGGGGGCATGTTTCAGCGGACAGCGATGCGATGTTAGCTATTAATATCATCCGCAGGTACCACTCTGAAACCCGGTTACAATCCTGCTACTCTCTGGCATTTTACTTTATGTTTGTAATGGAAACACATTTTATTTTCAAATAAAACTTTAGGTAATAATTTATAATAGGACCGCTGGAAAATGACGATAAAATGATGGGAAAATGAAGATACAAAATTAAATATTGTATAAAAGGATTTTTGTAACGGTCCTAATGTAATATGATTTCAGTCCGGATACAAGCCAGTAACCACATAACTTTTATCAACGGAATCTTTACAAAACCAAACAAAAGAGTTTTATAATACATACATGAACATGTAGTTTCGTAACATGAAAATGTATATCTTTGATCAAAGATCACGAACAGATGTAACGGGGGTGAAGGAGAGAACAGTCTGAACTCATTGAATAGGCGAGCAGGGTTGTGTGCAGACAGAATGTTGTTACCTCCCTACGTTTTGATAAATATGGAGGTTCTAGGTGCGTTACGATCGTGTCGTCAGTCCTTACATCGAACCTGCCATTGAGCCAAACGGTCCAAACGATCTATGGGCGAGCCACCCGGAAAGGTTTCCACAAAACAGTTTTGTTTTACAAATGAGCGCGGGCGGGGAGCTACAAAACATGGGTTATCGTAAGCTGCGTTCGTAAATCAGTGACAGTACAAGTGGTGTCAAATTATTGATCAACGCTTTTTCTCTTCTCTGTTTTAGCATTTAATATTCGGTTAAGATCGTTGCCAAATTGCTAGCAAAACATTCATTTTGGTCTGTTTTTAAACTGTTCCGATCGCTGTTTACAAAATATGAAAGCCGACTTGAAATAGAAACCGACATTATTGAATTGGAAAAGGTTAGTTTAGTTCGATTTAGGCTCGATTTTGAGTTCATTTATTCAAGACTGCAGACCGTTCAATACCTATTCTATTTTTACTTGGCCTAGTTAAAACTTAAGAGTCGTGCATGTAGTCTGAAATGGTTAGGTATCTATATCTAGGGTTTATTTCTTAAATTGTGGGTGATCAATTTGAGTTTCAATTTAGACCTCATAACAACTGTCACACTCAGAAGGGTTCAACTTAAACGTGTTACAAGTGTACAAAGGAAGGGTCTTTTTTCTAGACGCGAACAAAAATATAACAAAATGTGGCCATTACTGGGTTGTCCGGATTGAATGCTGACGCGGCTGTGAGACCGCAGTTGTTATCGCCGAATGTATATAACTGTGTAAGGCCGTACGTACCGCGGGGGCAATATTCACAACTGTGCCCGTTTTTGATGATTTAGCTTGCTTTTTTATGAGGTCATTAGAGTTTACATTTTTTAATGCAATTATGTTGGAGTAAAGCTATACTTACTTTTAGAAAAACCTAACAAAGTGCCCTGAAAATATGAATAATTAAGGTAATTCTCGACAGTGGATGAGGCCTTATAGAAATTATTATAATAATAATAATACCGGTAGCTTGAACCCTGCTCCCGATACCGGTGGGCTACTATTTTTTTAGGTATATTTTTAAATGTTTTTATAAAAATATTTAATAATGTAAATTATATGTTTATAAATGAAATAAAGGAAAGTAATAAATTTATTTATTTCCAAAAAGGTTACAGACTTAATTTACTTAGGGCTGATTTTTCAATCGTCAGATAAATTTTACCTGAGGAATAAATATGGCGGTTTGACACATTACCTATACAAAAGCTGTCAAAATGTCAAACATATTCCCCAGATAAAAGTTATCTGACGATTGAAAAATCAGCCCTTAGTTAATAAAAAGGTATTTTAATAACTAGTGGTAGGAGAGCAATAATATATGCTGCAGAAATCTGAATTCTAAAAATTAAACTTCTTTCTTGTCATCACAATAACATTGTTCACGAATGCCTTCAAATATAAGATCAGTTTATTATTTTGCCAAGTATGCACTACTTATTTTTTTCTAGTAGATATGTAGGTACCTAACATAACAGCACACCTGTATTCCCCGAAAGCTTAAGCAGAGTTTTAAGCAGAGGTGTACCTATAGTACTCCCACATGTACCTATCAGACTTATTACACACCACACAATATAAATAAAAGAGAAATGTCTCGGCAAGTACCTTCATTACTGAATTTACATTGATACGAAAGGAAACATAATTTTAATTGAGTCGATTTCATACAATTTTAATTGGTTTCCAAATTCGGATGCAATTGAACTATCAGCCCGCCGAACGTGGAAGCAAAAAAAAATAAACGAATCAAAAAAATATCAGTAGCAATCGGAAAAACTTACCTATACTAACATTTTTTCATTTCCCTTAATGATTGTAGGTAGCAGTGCGGGAAATCGTTACATGGAGACAACAGGGTGCTTTACCTGTCCCATGAATTCTGAAATCGATCAACAAAGTGTGAAAAGCCGTATAAGTCTGTCGAGGTGTTTCCATTAAACTGGTAGCCAAGTATAGATTAAGCCACCTACATAGCACGTTGGAACAACGCCTCATCAAAACTTGTGTTTAATCTCATTTGTAGCTCGATTGCTTCTTACGGTGACGTCAAACTGGTCTACAAACTACTTTATGGGCTTCGTAGATCACAAGGAAGTGCGCTAAGACGAACTTCTGATACGCGTTGAGGCATCCTGTGTGCACAATTCCTCTGTCATCAAAGACATGCCTGCACTATCTTTATTTCGTTCTAAACCTTGTTTTTTATTATGATTTATCATAAATAACATCATAATAAAAAATAACATTTAGAAGGAAATAATACAACCCACATACATGGGACTTAAACATAACTGGCGAAATGTGGGTGTGGTAATAGGTAGATACTCCTTTGCCCAACCCTTCGGGGATTGCGACGTGATGTTGCCATAAATAAACCCAACAAACTCTCAAACATTGCTGAAATCCATCACAATACGTATTAATGAACTTAACATTTCTACTTAATTGGTAACGAATGTGGACCCATTTATATCTGCAAAGAGAGAGCCAACAATAAAATAATGTGTGTAATAAATTAAGCTAGGTGTTTAGTGGATATCCGATATTAATTTATTGAGCTTGTAGTCCATTAACAAATTGCTTTGTATCTATATTCCTGTCTGTTTAGTATTTATCTGAGAGTCTGCTCAACTATCGTATGATCCAATAAGGACTAATAATAAAATAAACAAATTAAACCCATAAATCCCTAAAACTCAACATGTAGGTAATTATTTTTCATAATTTTCATACAAAAAGTGAAAAATTCCATATAAAACACATCGAGGCTACTCCCTGCGCGCCTCCGGCTCAAAAAAAAATTCACGGGGTAGGGCAAACAAGTATCTACCACGTGGAGTCGCGCGATTGTTAAATTAGATTTTAGTTCTGTCAAAATTATTTTTAAAAATGATATTTTTTGCAGAATAGCTTTAAGATTCTCATAGCCAAAAGTATGGAATTTTAGTGATAGTTTAGTTCGATGTACAAGAGTATCGGCACCAATGAATGTCATACTTAGTTAGGCTTGTTTTAGTTCGTTACCATATATCTTTTTATCTTTATTGATAGTGTAAAACAGTTTTTGTTCTCTTTTATAATGTAGTTTTTCATTTTAATGAATAATTTAAATTTTCTAATTGTATATAATTTACGAAGGTTGCTTTGTATTATGTTAATGTCGTGTACACCTGTAATTGGTATATAGGTACATAAGAACCCATACCTGTTAACTTTTAGTATTTAATGTACAATGTATATGCTGTTGGCGTACCTATTTTAAATAAATAAACAATGCATCGAGCGGTGCAAATGATGCTAATTTGTTATCACAACAAGGCTTGTCCGCGACTCCAGCCGCGCAATAACGAAGCGCACAATAACTTCAGTCGACTTGTAAGACTTTTGTAATTACTTCTGATAGCTTACAAAATATATTGTCAGAAAAGTTCGAGCATTTAGTAGCCATTTTTGTTGTTTTGCACGGCGCGAGGCAAACTTACAAAATACTTGAGGGGCCCTACACCTACAATAAGTTTCCTAAAGGTTTGTAAACAGGCGCGACACGCGATGCGACACAAAGGCACCGCTCGTCGTGCGTCACGCGGTGCCTTTGTGTCGCGTCGCGTGTCACACCTGTTTGCATTAGCCTTTATACTTATCCGACACGGTGCAATTAAAATATGGTGCAATAAAAATTAAACTCGCTCAAACGTTTGTCTTGCGCAATCTCAAAACATTACGCAATTCGCGATATTGTGCAATATAGTTGATCGTTTAGGGCTCGCCGTAATAAAAATATTGATTTATTCTTTCCATTTTGATTGTATGCCGAGTTTTAGACTTACAAAATATTATATTATATCTTCTTAGAATAGACAACAATTTGTAACTGTTTTAATAACTAGAGGATAACATGATATTGTGAACAATATATTGAGTTCATATTCCAAGTTAAAGAATGTGTCCTACCTATGTTTAGTTTTTGTAACAACGAAAATATTTATGCTACGGAGTCCTAGGTTTCTTGTACGATTCTTGTCCCAATTTGTATGTTTATTTTTGTTATGTAGGTAAGTCAAATAAGTGAACTAGGAGAATAAACAGCGCGTCGGACCCGATCGTATCCACTTCCGAAATGAGCGCCACTAGAACCACAAATATTTTCCTTTTCCCTCACAATTTGTGCGCACTTTGTGGTAATAGTTATTTTCCAGGGAGGTAAGACTACAGTATTACCTATCTGCCAGGGACCACAAGTTTCTATCGCCCTTTCTACTGCAATGACAAACAGCTAGGTGTCCTCGTTACCCATCACCTAAATAACCCGCAGACCACCTCTGCAACATAAAGGAAGCGTACTTTTACACAACTTTCTTTAGTGGAAAGATGTTTCCCAAACTTATTACTAAGTTTCTATAGCTATGCTCTTTTTCGTTACCTAGCTGAATTCTCCGTTTCTGGGTTTAAATAAAAGGACTGAAAGTGAGCCGTCCGCAGCTGAAAACGAGGTACAATCATTTCCGTGCTTATTTATTTTTGTCTGGGAAGAAACTTTAATAAAAGCACATCTGCCGTCAGCAAGTCTTTAAATGAGTCGTGGTTTGGAGAGCTAAGCATAATATTGAGATAAAATATTATGAGGAAACTTAACTTTGATAACAAAGTCAAAGTCAGCTTTGCACTTGGCACAGGCTCCGGGTTTAGGCTGTACGACTGACTGCACTCTTTAATTAAATTAAATCAGACCTTACCTTAAAGAAAACAAAGGCTATTTTTACTACAAAGTCTCAAACAAAAGGTCAAAGACTCGCATTCATACCTCAAGACATCATAAAATAATGTCGCAATAGTATTAAAATGAAATATAGGATTACGAGCCGAGTGAGGAGGTGCAAATGGCGGGCGTAACAAAAACTTTTATAAGAACGGAACATTTTTGTGACGCATTACAAAGGTACAGTTGTAAAAAACGTTGACGAAATTACTGAACTAAACGTAACAAATCACTGGGATTTCGGAGGCTCAAGAGTCACCTTAGTTAACAGTCAAACCAGTCAGCACCGAAGATTACTACCAACCAAGGGAAAATATAAGGATAATGTTAAAATATAGATAGTTAGCTCAATGTTGTTGGCCTGCTGCACTTGTGTGCTACACTTTGCTACACTTTGGCGGAACTGTGCGTAAGTGAAACAAGCAATCCTACAAATATCATAAATATGATGTAGTTTGGATGTTTGTTACTCAATTACGCAAAAACGGCTGAACGGATTTGCACACAAATAGTTTATAACCTGGATTTGTTAATCCATGTTATACACATAGGATACTTAGGGCGGAGTTCACCGATTTTTAAAACTGCTGTGTACCTATATGTTTAATCTTTTCTTTTCGTATGAAATTTGACATAACCCAACTGTTTGAATACCTAATTGGTGATATGAATGTTCGTGAATACAGATTATTACCATATGAAATACCTACGGGTAATTTTATAATATTTGGTATTTACAAATTCAGTCAGGTAGTTTAGATTCATTAATATTAAATTCAATAAACAAATTCCACAATACCTATACAACAAAAACACACACATTCATTACGTCCTAGTCAAAATCGATATTATGAATTAAATGAACAAACAAACAGTTGCTTTAAGCGATTTTAGGATATATATACGTCCCGCTTCGTATGTCAAGAAAATCCTTTGTAGCTCTTGGCGGAGTAAAGTATACTAAGCCCACGGACAACTATTACAGCATGGATGTCAGGATGACACGACAGTTCCGCCCCAGCTTTCTCGATGGACTTTATTGATTTTCTAATAAAGAGAAGTCTTGATAATTACCTAGTACCAGGTATACATAGCACTTAGAGACACACAGAAATTCTTGACGTTAAAATCATATTATTTTTCCACGCAAATAAGTACCCAATAGTAAATTAATTACTAACGGCCGAACCTAATAACCTATCTTCAGTAAAAGACAGATCGCTATTGACGGTAGACAGTATAATTCTATCTGTCCTTATGTCAGGCCGGTAAGATTCCATAATCTCATAAAGATTATTGGGACGTTAAAACCATAGATAGATAGTTTTTTCTATATCCAAAACCAAGACTGGTGATTGATATGTTATTGGGTTTGGCCGTAAGGGGTTCAAATAGTGTCATAATGTCACGGGCGATATTTCGAATCCCGAACGCAACGCAGGACCCTACGGATTTCGAGCGCAGCGAAGGGTTAATACGAGAATCCTGAGTGCAGCGAGGGATTGAAGCTGGCCCAAGACGAAGGCACCTTTACCCGCGAGGAGAAAAGCTACTTTTTGCACCTACTGCGAGGTAGTAAAAACCAATTCGATTTTGAATTTGTAGTTCATGACACTCTTAAACAACCGGGCAATACCTGGTTACGTGCAGTTACAATTTTAACTTAACTCATGCAATTTCATCAAAAACCACGGAGTCGTAAATAATATCGTAAATATAACGCCCAAATCCAACATTGTAACGCGGAGGCACATGACAGTACAGTATTGTAGTATTCTGTGGCGTGGGTACGCGCCACCACAGCATAGACTATACAGCAACCGATCAGTTGCGATGACATGCCGCCATTACCGCCACAGATGATGTAAACAGCGGTTAGGCGAGTTTAATATGCATCTATACATCTATCTATATCTATGCTCTATATGCTCTATACATACACACATACATACATACAAATAAATAAAATTGAAGTGTCTGTTTGTAATGTCAAAATAACAACTTTTTAAATGCATGAAAGTATATACGGTACTTATAAGATAAAAGCTATTTTTAAAAAGTTTATCTGTCTGTCTGCCTGTTTCGGCTAATCTCCAAAACGGCTGGACCGATTTTGACGGGACTTTTACTGGCAGATAGCTTATGTTACGGGGAGTAACTTAGGCTACTTTTATTTAGGAAAATTGTTAGCATCCCGCGTAAAAAAAAACCCATGCAATTGTGAACAAAAAGTCGGGATTTGAAAAATTCTAGCCCAATTCTCCAGGATAGTTATAGGCTATTTAACATCACGCTATAACCCTTAGGAGCCGAGCAAAAAAAAGCCAGAGAGAACACTAAGCGGAAACAAAGTAATAGCGTGGCGGGTGATGCAACGCGACGACGCAACACTGCAACGGGACGAGGGAGTTTTATTAAAATGTGGCTGTTATTTTAGTATATTGTGTATCTTACGAGTTTCACGCGAACGAAGTCACGGGCCACAGCTAGTCATTCAATAATTTTGGAGTTGACCATATGCAGAGAACAATTTATTGTTTTATTGTTGTAGGCAATTATTTAAGTTTGATCTATTTAATTAATGTACATTATTGGTCCTTATCATACCTCTATTAACTACCATATCTCTATTAAGTAGCTTATTTAAATTATTTTGTTCGTCAAAATTACGTTTAACTAATTTGTAAATTAACATGTCCTATCTAACAGAGCCGGGTGATCTGTAAGTCAGGACCCTCCTACCTCAGACGCCTTTCTCTATTTAAGATTGTGAACCAGTGCCTGTATTATGATGTTGAGATAAATAAAGATTATAATTATTATGGATTTGACACCTCCGGTAAAAATAGCATGCAAACATTTACCATAGTACATACTAATTGCATGCATTTACCATTGAGACTTGTACTAAAAAATAAATTGTTCGAAAATCGAACTGGCCACCACGGGTAGAACACAAATAAAAGAAAGATGCACACAAATAAAAAAGGCGCGAATACTGCAAATCGCTTTACTGATAAAAAAAAAACAAATTAAACTACAAATCAGAGTAGTATGTTCTTTGCTACAAATTCTCACAAAAATGTCGAGTGACGATATTGATTTGACTCCGGAGTACATTAAATCTGAAGCCATTGGCATAGCCAACAATCTACTCCCAGAAAAGTCCAAGGAATCGTACGACAGTCTACGACGATTTTTACAAATGAAAACTATAAAGGGCGTCAAGCCTATATCTGAATCAGTATTTTTAGTCTACATTCAGCATTTATCATGTGCAAAGAAGCCGAGTAGCCTATGGTGCATCTATTTGATGCTCAACAATAAACATCACACATAATATTCAAATTAATACATTAAAAAACTTTATGTTATTATGCATTTTTAAAAAAGGAAATTGGAAGGACATCTTGCTAAGGGATCAAAAGTTTTCACAGCACAAAATGTGGAAACGTTTCTAAATAAAGCCCCTGACCACAGCTTTCTTGCCACAAAAGTAAGTACCGAACTAATGATTAAATTTTTAGTAAGTACGTATAGGTAAAATAGTTACATACTTACTTGTACTTACTATACTAGTGACCCGCTCATGCGTCGATCGCTTGTGTGCGATCTAGCGATGAGATGTTTCGCCATGACAAAACGTCGAGATTTCTGCGCTCTATCTAAGTGAAATAAACTTGTAAACCTTCGTAAGGTTTATGTGTATATTATTACAATTATATGTGTCAATGAAATCTAAGAAAGTGCATAACTTTTTAATAAGAATTAATATATTAAAGTACGTAAGCTACCTTCCTACTTACTAACCACCTGCCTATTTTTGTTACAGGTGGCCGCGATTTTTGAAGTGAATGGCCGCTTATCGTGGAAATTAAAGTCGATGATATCGAAAAACTTTAAGATAATTTGTTGCTGGTAAAGCCAGATAAAATCAAAGAAAGAACGGTCATACCTAGTCTGTGTAGAATACGTAAGAATTGTTGGAAAGTACCACGTTCTACGAGCCACTAATATAAACCCAAACAGATGTTTCGTAGCTTATAATAATGGCAAGTGCACCAGGCAAGTCTTTGGCAAAAATAAGATCAGCACCATGCTGAAAGAAATTGTGAAATACCTGAAATTGACTAATGCCGAGCTCTACATGGGCCATTATTTCAGGAGAACATCCGCTACTCAATTGGCAGATTCAGGAGCAGACATGACCCAGATTAAAAGACACGGTGGCTGGAAATCTGATGCAGTAGCAGAGGGCACATTGAAAATTCTATACAGAATAAGGATAAAATAAGATGCTGCATTGGTAACAACATCAAATTAAAAACACCGTGGATAACCGATCCTTGGACACCTTTGTCACCGCAACAATCCACATCAAAACACTATTTTCATCTAGCCCGCTGCCTCAAGCACCAGTTTCACCAACTTCCACGACCCAAAATTATCTTCAGTAGACCCAAGTTTCTGAAACTTTATTCAACACCAATACTGAAATCAACTCAACTTCAATAAATGTACCGAATAAAAACATAACTTTGTCTTTCCATAACTGGTCTATTTTTACCTTTAACTTTTAATTGTTTTTAATAGGTCTACTATTCTAGTACAATTTTTTTGTATTGTCTCGTAGATGGTGTGAAGAGTATTCTCCTCGAGGATAAAGGTGCCTTCGTCTTGGGCGAGCTTGGATTCGTTACGCTCGGGATTTAATACGGCGCCTGCGACATAAGACTGCTATAACCCCTTGGTGCATCTACTATTAAATATTCAGTAAATTCATGAAAATATAAGACGATAATAAACCCACCTTACGTGCAGTGTGGTGGCTACCATTAAAAAAATAATTGAATTTGTGATTTACTCAGAACTACTGCAGTTCCGTGGAACAAACCCACTTCATAACTGTAAGGGGGTGTAGCACCCCCCTAACAGTTATGAATCTTTTATTCAAAATCTCTTTGTATTCTTAATTGAAATTTTAAAACTTAAGTTTCTCTCTTACAGTGTCTTTTAAAAAAATACTTGTAAGGAGTATTCTTCCGAGTGAAAATAGTTTAACAGCGAGGAGCGCTGCTTTAAGTGGTTTACTGATAAACGGCACCTGTGAAGCGGGAAGGCTTTTATCTCTTGCGAAGCCCGGCCCCCGCATTTCCGAGCCACGGAATGCACTCGGTGAAACCGGCGTCATTTTAAAAGTATATTTTACCGCTTTATTCTAATGTAATCATTTAGAATGCACTAACACCCTACATGATTGTGTTACATAAATCAAATGCTCGGCGCATTTGATTTATTCACTCAGTATTCTGTTTACTTAAATCAGCCAAAGAAAATTCGTAATGATAATACAATTATTACGAGGAAGATCTGAAAGCCGCGAGTCAATGAACGGTTTATTTAAGCAAAAGATAAGAGAGGCAAAACCAAAACTCGAAGTACGTTTATTTGAGGGCTCGGAGCCGTCGCCGACGTTGATAATAATAACAAAAGTAAAACTGCTGATTGGATAACGAATACAGTTCATGCTCAGCCAGCCACAGTTGATACTTAATTAATATTTAATTCACTTCCAATTTGCAAGATCGTTATCATCTGGTTATTAGCTCAGTTAGCTATCGCTGCGTCTTGTTGACTTCAGCGAACATTATCGTCCCGGGGGCGTGTATTTTCCTCATTTTTCAGTAATGGCAAAACGACTCTGGCCTCCCCTCTAGTCGATAGTCATTGATGATTGATTACGACGCTTTCGCACGGCTATTACCGTAACCAGTCACTCGGCAAATCTTAAAAGGATTACGGTGAAATATCAAAAATATTTTTTTATTTACTTGTGCAGACACAGCCGGGGCACGGTGGCTGGCGGCTGGCAAGACGGAGACATCAATTTCCTGGTGCGTCACCGCTGCAACAATGTAGCAACTATTAAAAGCTGAGGTACGACATACCCTTTATTCTCCACTAACATTTCACCACCTGCTTTACCTACAACCTGTCACTATGTTTGACATTTTTACACCAGAAGCCCAATTCCTGTAACTAAAAAAGTTTATCTAGTCGCAATCTCATCTCAGCGACAATCAAATGGCAAAAACTTGTCGAAAATGTAGGGAAATTACCTATAGGTATTTTTGAGATTATTGAGACTGAGAGATCAGACTGAACGTTTTCAAAATTACGGGAATTGCCCCTCAGTTTTCCGGTTGTGTAAAAAATAACAACTAAAAATGTTGTTATACATCTAAATATAACGCTGTGTAACACATAAACATTCGTAATCTCTGATTTTGTCGTAATCTACATTCCCAACCGTTACTTTAACTACCTTTCACTAGGTATGACTCACCCTTTCCGGGGCAGGATGTATTCAAATACCACGGTTATATTTATAATGGCAGGTTGGTTCCCATGTTACGCTTACCTGCACGCGTGGGCACACCCAATCTGACAATCTCTTGAAATATTCAATATCCTGTTAATCCGTTTGGAAAAGTTACTTATATATTCAGCGAGTGTTAAATTATTATGAGGGAAACAATGACGCTGTAGGCTAAGCCTTTGAAACTTTTGTGGCCAGCGCATCCAAATCCAAATCCATGAAAGCTGATTTGATCTGAGCATACCTAATTATTTGTAAAGGAATGTAGGTACAATTGAAATGTTTGGGTAAATTTCACTGAATATCGGCTTTAAAACTATTTAGGCACGTTTGAATATGAACCCGTCTTCAGTAAGCTGTCACGTCACCACCGCCAGCCATGTTAACGAACATGTTTTTGTAACCAACACTCGATAAAGTTGGTTTAATATTCTACTCTGGACGGACCGAAAAGCTAACTAACATTCCTCCAGTCAGACTGAAAGTTAGCTACCTACATGATCGATTGGGAACTCGTGGCGTGTTTTTATTTTGAACAAAATAACTGTGATCAGTTGGTAGCCTTCAAGTGAAATAGTCTGTGGTGTTCGGTTTTTATTTGAATATTTTGTTGAATAATCGAAATGTAGAAAAGGAGTATCTACATATTCTAATGAGATGTGATTGTGTTCCTTAAAGTGTTTTGCAACTTCTAATTAACAGCGAAACGTTTCTGCAGTCGTCGCAGAGTTTATAGGAGTGTAATTAAACACCCACGCTGTCTACACGTCGCAGCTCCTCGCTGGATCTATTTCGAATCAATAAACCTGGTGGCCCAAGTGGCGTCATTAATTGATAGCTTTGCACTTAACAACATTGTTACAACGTGCCATAAATTCTCTGACAAAAACTGCTAGGAACGTTGAAAACGGAAAACAATTAATATTTTCTGAAACTTTCAGCTATTCCCGACAAAGGTGAAAGCGAAATGTAATAAACACCTTTTTTTTTAGGTAACTTACATATCCTTGTTCCTTCAATCCTTGTTATATCCTTCAATTCAAAAACTTTAACATTGTCAACTATATAAACGCGTATATCTTATTATCATAACATAAAAGACTCGGTCGGAATATGTCAATTTAATTTCCATGTTACAACGCAAAGGGAATTCGACATTGATGCAATTCCCGAGGAAACTATGGCGACTGAGAATAGAAAGAGGTGACAGGCTCGAGCACGACGTATTCAATTACCTCTAGTCTGTGAACGAATCGACCGACGACACGCTATAACAACAGACAAATAGCGCATATCTAGATATATATCACAATAGTTGGTTGTGCTTGTGCTCGGCGCATCGGGACTTCAGATGCGCCGCAGGCTCGCCACTTCGCCGTCCTACTTTCTCCTACCAGTTAGTTGTTTGCCAAAACGTCTCTTAAAGTTTTTCGTACTGCTTTTAAAATTCTACGTCTAGTTGCCACAATGTTACGTAGGTAGTGCCGGCTCACCGCCTCACAAATTTACCTCAACTTCTGCGAAATACTAAAACAATAAATTCATGCAGTAGATGCAGAGGAAACTTCATCTGGCCGAGACCGTCTCTTTATCTATTTTACTCAACTTTTCTGGCAAAATAACTTAGTACTGAATTAATAAGTTCCTAATTACATTTTAATTTATGTCTAGCCATAGACTTATTGCTGCTCTACTTTGAGCGTAAATGATTTAATTTCACAGGTTTCCATTTTAATCGGATCATTAATTTATTCTGCACAGTATTCTCTGCCCCTTTGGGGCATCCATGTCTAAGCCTGCATTTCTCTAATAGGCTTATGTTCCTGCTATACTTTTGTAGATACACGCTCAATTAAGTTTATATCTAGTTAAAATTTGTTAATTGTTATTTTAGAAATAATTCATGGATCAAGTAATTTAATTTAAATGAATTTGACGCTATAGTTATAGTTTTATTGTTATTACAGTACTGAGTTTAGATTAATAATAAAAGTATTTTTTGCAAAAAAATAACTACAAAGTGAATAATAACTTTAAATTCGGAAGTCGTTGTCTTTGGGTCTGTATATTAGTCTTTTGCGACTTTGTGACTTCCGAAATTAAAGCTATTTTTCACTTTGTAGTGTTTTTTTGGAAGTCGGTTGTTTTTTTTAACCGACTTCAAAAAAGAAAGAGGTCATCTTCTTTTTTTATGTATGTTCCCCGATTACTCAAAGAGTACTGAACTGATTAGGACAATTCTTTTTTTTTTGTAAAACGTTTTTTATTTTTCACATTTTAGTAGGTCGGTTTGTAATTTATCTAAGTTACTATAGACATGTCAACTGCTCATCATCTTTTTACAAATTAATGCTTTCCCTGATGCAGGGACGTTAATTGTTGAGGAGTTCTCCTAGTACTTCACCATCTGCTCCACTTCACCATATGCATTGTGACGAGCATAAATTGCTTGGCAACCATATTAAAGTAATCGAATCACAACCCGTGAAATACTTATTATTGAGTAGTTCCGGTGGCCATCCGCGTCTTCATCAGCAGTTCCACTTCACCAAATAGTGCTTTCCGAGAGCAAATGCACAAGTTTCTATAAAAATACCCAAATCACTATAGGTGTGCGCTATAATATTTGAAGAGTTCCCTCGATTTCTCCAGGATCCCATCATCAGATCCTGACCTGATGACAATCGGACCAACTAGACCCTTTCAAACAAAAAAGAATTTTTCAAATCAGTTCAGCCATCTTCGAGTAATCGGGGAACATACATAATAAAAAGTGAAAAATAAAAAAGTTTTTACAAAAAAAAAAATAACAACCAACCTCCAAAAAAAAACACTACAAAGTGAAAAATAACTTTAATTTCGGAAGTCGGTGTCTTTGGATCTGTATTTTAGGTTTTTGCCACCGACTTCCGAAATTAAAGTTATTTTTCACTTTGTAGTGTTTTTTGGAGGTCGGTTGTTTTTTTTTTTTTTTGTAAAAAAGTTTTTATTTTTTACTTTTTAATGGGTGGGTTTTTAATTTATCTAAGTTGCAATAGCCTAATGACAACTGCTCATCACCTTTTACAAAACGTTGCTATTCCCGATGCAAGGACGTTAATTGTTAAGGAGTTCTCCTGGTACTTCACCATCAGCTCCACTTCACCATATAAATTGTGACGAGCTTATATTGCTTAGCAATAATTTTAAAGTAATCGAATCGCAACCCGTGAAATTCTTATTATTGAGTTGTTCCGGTGGCCATCTTACCATCTGTGGTCTTCGTCATCAGTTCCACTTCACCAAATGGTGCTTTCCGAGGGCAAATGCACAAGTTACTATAAAAAAATACCTAAATCGCTATAGATGTGCCTATAATATTTGCAGATTTCCCTCGATTTCTCCAGGATCCCATCATCAGATCCTGACCTGATGACTATAGAGCCACCTGGAGAATATACCCTTTCAAACAAAAAAGAATTTTTCAAATCGGTCCAGCCGTCTTCGAGTAATCGGGGAACACACTAAAAAAAAAAAGATTCAGACGAACTGAGTGAGAACCTCCTCCTTTTTCGAAGTCGGTTTAAAATAATTTATAGCCAGAATGCATCTCATGACGACTCCAATAAGCCCAAACACGGCTTGGATACATTGTTTTATTACGGACTTCCGGTGCCTACCTTCCAGCTTCATCATCAGATCAGTTCGATGGTACCAATTTCATCAGCACTATTTATTTAAATTGGCTTCTTCATTGTCGCTTAACTATCTTAATCGAGATATCTTATCGCCACCCGTGAAATACTTATCATTGAGGAGTTCCCGTGGACATCTGTGGTCTTCTCCATCAGTTCCACTTCACCAAATGATACTTTCTGAATACAAATGCTTGACTTGATGTTGAAAATATCAAAATCACTAAGTGTTTGCCTATAATATTTGAGGAGTTCCCTCAATTCCTCATGGATTCTGTCATCAGAACTGGACTTTGAAATGGGACCCATCTGGAAGTATGTCCTGTCAAATAAAAAAAAGAATTTTCCAAATCGGTTTATAAATGACGGAGTACTGAGGTAACAAAAATTAAAAACATACAACCGTATTGATAACCTCCTCCTTTTTTTGAAGTCGGTTAAAAAAAGAAAAAAGGTTCCGACGAACTGAAAACTTCCTCCTTTTTTTTGACGTCGGTAAAAAAATACTACCATCAAAATGTTCGGAAATCTCAATATAAAGTTATTCATGTAGTATTTGTAACTTATTGTATACTGCGATCCAACAAGTGACACGACCCCAAAACGCGACAAATATCTCCTCATTAATTCCCATTCTACATACGGTACACATCTCACGGTTCTCACCTCGTGTTGTATCCTTATGTGTGGGAGCCAACCAGAACAAATTATGCTATAATTCATTGTGGTGCGGCCACGGAAAACTCAACCAAAGTGCTGCCAGGTTTATGTGGCCTAGACCAACACTTTTTCTACACATCAAAAGTATACGCACGCTGAATTCAGAATTAGTTTGCGTCGTGGAAGACGAGCGGGCCACCGCCGTAGGTCACATTGGCTTCGTATCTCAGGTAAGACATTATCGCAAAGGTCGCCGCTATACTACAGGGTTTTGACGGAGGATAAATATTTAAAATATTCAGACTGGGTTTGGACATCGATGTTCTCAATAACTTTCTCAATAATGTTCACGAAGCTACCAGCGCCATTACTGTAAATTAAGATCATAGGGCGGGCATATCTACCCAAATCTGTAATATGCATGCTGGCAGTCCTTTGGTTGTTAAAACATATTTGAATATTTTAAAGACTTCTTTAGGCTCATAAAACTTTATCACCCTTTTATAAAGGCTTTTAAGGCGTTTTTATGTGGGACTACTTTTTTGTGTGGACTTAAATACATATTAACATTTCCCTCACGAATTTAGTCGGTTACGGGTGGGCAGAATTATAAGAGCGCCAGCCGACAATGGCCAACATTGCACGAGTTACTGCATTGTTTGGTACATTGTATTTAATAGTTAGGTAGGTACAATTTGCCAGCCCTTTGTCAATAATAACATGAAGTGTAATAAAATATATTGACGTAGGTAATAATCTTAGTCTCGGGTGTGAGCTTCACGTCGTAATAACAAAATACTTGTAGGACACCTATCTATTAATCGTGTTTGAAATGTGCCGGCTATAGATTTTCTGTGCGGTAAATGATGTGGTCCGGTGCGAAATCTAGATAAACGTGATAAATGGTCAGCCTTCTTATGGTGGCCATTCGTTTTCACTTTTGATGGACGCTTGCGAAATTCCAACTTTATTATAGCAATCCATTTTGCGAACCTGAGTTAAACCAGTAATTTCCTACCTATAGCCTCCTCACTATTAAAGATTTACGGCTGTACTAACAGTTTTGCCGTCAGCTTTATTATTAGACCAGTCGAGTATTAGGCTCCGTTTTTAAATGCATTATTTCGTTTATGCCAATTTTATGGTAGCTACACAAATTCAGGTTAATTGCGACTATATTTATTCTACTTCCTGAGTGAAGTCTTAAATTCGGATGCCAAGTTAATATTTTCAGCATGCACATTCCTTAGCAATCTATTTATAAAGAGAATAATCATGATAAATGTTATAAAATATTGTTGTATTCCCAAAAATAATAGTCATCCTATGGAGGAAGAGATGCGAATGCGGGCTGAATGGCAGCCAGCAGCGCGTCGAATAGTCTGATACTGATTAGTACCGCAGTCAGAATTATCGGCTGTATATCCTTCCACGCGAGAAAGAACGAGTAACAGTCGGGCGTCGGGCACGTATTACATACGGTGTTGTACAAAACGCGAAGGCTCCTAAATTGCTGCCGCAAACCTATGAAAATACATAAAGTGAAATTTTTGCCTTCGTGTAACTTGCATCAAAATGTTTGCTTCTCACATTTTCCGCAAATATGGGATTTATGTTGTTTTAACGAGGATCCTGCATATTGGCTTAACATGGTCTTTCAAAATCCATTAAATTCGTTTCACCATTGTGCACAATGCGCTAGGTTAGCTTCGAATGGTGTTTTAAAATGGCGCTTCTTGTCTGTGAATAATTTAGTAGTGTCCTGGGATTATCGCGATGATGAAGCGACCGTGACCGAGCCGAGTCACTTCACAAATAATTATTTGAATAAATCTTGTATGTGCTCTCAATTTATTTGTGTGAGAAGCCGTAGATTCTTATCACTACATTAAACAGTGCCGAGCGCCTTTGTCTCAGGAAATAGTACCTCATCTAAAACAGTCTAAGTAGGTATGTAGCCACCGAAAAAAGCCTTAGGCACATAAAGTTTTTGCTCTTTACGACTCTACTTTTTACAACTGACCTAAGTTGTAGCCTGACGAATATTTTGAAATACTGTAGCAACATGAAATTGTATTTTCATATTAGTTTCATACTGCGTCTGCTAGTACCGTACTGTTTAATTTATGATTACGTACGGCGACGTGCAGACCGGGCATATCAAATTAAAAGCCAGGAAAAGCAAATCGTCGAATAGTGTATCAGGCAGCCCATTTACAACGTTGGCTTCCGCGTTCCGCTGGTATGTTTTCAGCATGTTGGTGCAGTCCTAATAAAAAATACCTTAATGCACTCCCGGGACGGTAATCAAAGCGCGCTGACATAACACAACAACAGCGAAAACCCCAATAAACCCTACCCAGGTTTTATGGGAAGCGCTACAACATGGATAAATACAGACAAAAAATAAACATTTAGGAACTAAAACTGTCTAGGTCACCGCGCGCTGGTAGCGGCGAGTGTTTATCAGATTAGGAACCTGTATCTACGTTTTTTTGCCTGACGTGGGGTCTGCTACGGATGTACGGACTAAAATATAATCTTCCGTATTAACAAGGCGTGCAGTTTAGTGATTTCTGGGTGGCGAAGGCAAACGTGACACGGGTAGCCTAAATTACTGAAAATTGTACTTACATTTTGCATGACTTTTACAATTATTTTTGACATTTTGATATGCGAGGCAGTGACTTGTTTCATGAAAATTGCTGAATATTGGTCTCCCACATTTATTGTGGAATGTTTAATTATGATCATCGCGTGTTGGTGATTGCGTGTAATTATTACACAGCGCTTACTTCAGCTACAGTTACAAAACCAAGTAAATACTTGGAACATTGAGATTAAGGCGCATCTATATGTACTTATCACGTACTAAATATTTATATTCATCTTTTATATTTTTAAATCAACTGTAAAATATGTCTTCCATGAAATAATCAGGGAGCCCACCACCACCTCTTAAAGCAGTATTATTTTAATGTTACTTCAGTGTGAGAAAGAGCTATACAGGACGTCTAGCTCCATCTCTTTCCCACACTGAAGTAAGTTTACAATAATACTGCTTTAAGAAGTGGTGGTCTAGCTCCAGTCCATAGAAATATAAAAAACAGGAGAAGTGGCAAGGAGGCGTGTCGGTGTCCGCGCGACATGGGCACAGTGCTCATGTCCTAAGCAAATGGCCGTCTCCGCGAAGTAGTGCGCTTTCGACCGAGATCGTGACAAATTATAAGAATGCCGTGTTGTTCAGACAACACGGCATTTTGGTTTCTTGTAAAATCCAAAGCAAAAACTTTATAAATCATGGGATCAGTTACCATATGTACAGAGATGTGTCCATATGTATGTGTAGAGGTACAAATATTTTACTTTATTTGTCTTTAAAATCATGAAAAATAACAAATCGTAAAATATTTCTTACTTTTACTATATTATTTTTGTTTTCAAATATCACAGTGACTGTACTATTTTTGCAATAAATACATACATTGCTCCTTAACCACTACCTAAGTTTGTCGCTTATGTGACTGGAAAAGCAATGTAAAAATCACGAAACAATACCTTATTATGCGGATGCATCGCGTAGTACGGCCGCTGCTTCTTGCAAAGAGTCAGTGATGTGCTTGTGCAGATCCACTAACGTAGGCTATCGACAACTATGTCGATTGACGAATGAAAAATTGCTATTATAGTTTATTTTTCAATTTGTCAACCGGTTACAGGTCAGTGAGTAAACACCATAGCAGGGTTCAACAGTACCTTTTTTTTTTTTTTTTTTGTGGATGGGAAATCATCAAATGACTTCTCCCGCTCTGGGCGGAGCGGGAGGGCGTGTCAGACTTTTACTGACTAAAACCCACCCGTATTCCTTCTGTTGCCTGTGCCGGGGCCACGGTAACTCTTTCGAACATCCCGCAACCCTAGCTGGCATCGGCCCTAGCGGACCCCGTCAATAGTGCTGACATCTCTTTGAGGCGCGCGTGGAACACGACGCGCCGTCGACTCGGGCTTGGTCCTTACCGGACGGCGAGCTACCCATTGCTCGCCGTCCGCAAGCCCGCGCCTACGGTGGCCGGGAATCAGCTGCCAATTCCCGACGCCCAGGGCGTCTCCTGCGGCGACTAGGGGCGTGAGGGTGCAAAGCTTGCCTCTCCCTCACGCGTCCCGCCTCCTCCTTCACGAGCATTACTGCTTCGCAGAAGGAGGTAATGGCTTCCCATGCACTCTCGCTCCGTACCATGGCCTGGACCAGGGCCGGACGCGAGAGATCGCCGCCGCCGATCGCTTCCGCGAGGACACGGCGGTGCTCCACCCAAGCCGGGCAGACCTCCACCGTATGCTCCACCGTGTCCTCCGGGCGATCCACACAGTGGTGACACCCGGGCGATTCCTCCCGCCTTATCCGGAACAGGTACCTCCCGAATCACCCGTGTCCGGTGAGGACCTACGTCAGGCGGAAGGTGAGGACGCCGTGGCGCCTCTCCAGCCACTCCTCAAAGAGGGGACTTATCGCCGCAATTGTGGCGTGCCCAGCGCTGGGTTGCGACAATCGCACTCTCCATGCCGCCATGAGATCCTGCCGGAGCTCTGTCCGCCGTGCCGCGATTTCTCGCGGCAACGGAGTTACGCCCCGGCGTCCTGCCTCTTCGCGCCACTCCCAGATGTGCGCGAGGACTTTTGCCTCCAGATCCCATGGCGGTAATCTGGCAAGGAGGTTCGCCGCCTCCCCGGAGACCGTGCGGTATCCCCGGGCTAACCGGATGGCCATGACCCTCTGGGACGCGTTCAACCGACGGACCGGTCGCCGCCTCACGGAACGCGCCCACACCGGAGCTCCGTAAAGGGCCATGGACCGCACGACCCCCGCGTAGAGCCTCCGGCAGGAGGCGTTTGGACCCCCCAGATTGGGCAGGAGCTGCCCCAAGGCAGCCCCGGCCCGCTCCAGTCTGGGAGCCAAACGTCGGAAATGCTCCACGAAATTCCACCGGCTGTCGAGGACGAGTCCCAGGTACAGGGTTCAACAGTACCTACTGTTTCAATAAGCTATGAAAGCATAAACCAATGTAACAATTTTTTTTTAATTTACATATTAATACATTAGCTACATACTGGTGCCGATTCTCTTGTCACAAATTCCTCTAAACTAGACTAAAAATCATCAAAATTTAGTTTATTCCTGTCAAACGACGAGGTCCCATTCTGAAATTGACCCAAGTGATACAGCTTAACTATATTTTAGTTTGACAACACTAAGATGGCACTGAGTTATTAGTTTAGTGAAAATGGTAATTTTGCAATTCTGAATTTGACGTTTTCCACCTAAAATTTAGATTGTCTTACTAAATGTGACTACTTTTAGTCGCGATTAATAAGGCGTGGAATTAGTTGGCATGAACTAAAATTCACACCAACACCTCGACGTTAGGTGCAAAAACAGTACTGTAGCTTTTTTTTCCTTTTCTTTTGCTTATATCTCGAAAACGGTGTGTCCTATCGCAAAAATAATGAAAATTTAGATTTCTATTAAGGTCGTAAACCCCTAATACTCAACATGTAATAATTTTTCATATTTTCCATACAAAAAGTGGAAAATTCCATATAAAACACGTCGAGGCTACCCCCTGCGTGCCTCCAGCTCAAAGAAAATTCACGGGGTAGGGCCACAGGTAGGAGTCGCGATTGTCAAATTCGATTTTAGTTGTGTCAAAATTATTTTTAAATTTAGAGATATGTTTTTGCAGAAAAGCTTTAAGATTCTCATAGCCAAAAGTAAGGAATTTTAGTGATAGTTTAGTTTAGTTCGGTGTACAAAAGAATCGGCACCATTGTTTATTTTTATTATTATATGTTTAGGACCTCAAAAAATTTTTTGTACAATAATAAATGGATGAATAGTTAACTTTCCGATTTAGTCAATCACTAGCGTATATGTAAAATAAATTGTTTTTGCACAGCACAACGACAGTGACTGATGCTTTTGTGTGAGAAAGTTGTACGGTGCATGGTAAATACACGCTGTGTGTGGCGGCATAAGGTTTATAATTGATTGTGTAATACATTCTGATTTCAGAAATGCGAGTGTGTGCGCGCCTGCGTATCTATTGCTTTTACTGAACTGCATGTGTAGTAGTTGCCTTGTGGTGGGGGCAACCTGGAGACATAGGTTTCCGATGTATCATATTTTCGTCTACCGAGCATATCTCCTTGTTTATTATATCTATGATCAGTCGCACAACTGTTGCGGTCAGCAACTTGTCAGCAACAAAATTCTTCAGAATTCATTTTAAAACTGCAAGTTTTCATTCCAGCGTTCAATATCTTTCGACTCGGGCTGACGGCGAATGCTTGACCGCTAGATGTATGGGTAATAAACATTCGACGCTGTGTATTTATTGCTTCATGTCACAGCCCTATTGTTGTATAAATGTAAATACATAAATATGTGGGATGACGAGGTTGGTCGTGTAATAAATTGTCATTAAATAATGTCGGAGTGTCTGCGTGTTATTTGTAATGCTGTCTCAGGAAGCTGCTGGTTAGCGGCTGTCTCCGCTGCTTGGCTCGGGTGCGTGGCTGTCTGACAGAAGGGGACGGGGTCCCCTTGGCCAATTTTCCCGTCTATCCCGGACGCGCCGCTAAATATATTCAGATGCATGCACATTCTAATACGACAGGCGTACTTGCGCAATTTGAATTTCGATCGTTGGCCGTTATGATAAGTAATTTTTTGGAACGTTTATCTTTTGTTTACGTTTTTCCGTAGCCCTTGTCTTTAATAAAACATTGTTATAAACGAGTATATAACAATGATTTAATAAAAACAAGACAATCTTTTAGTATATAGTGTTCTGTCTGTGTTTTAGTCTATAAAATATAGTTTATTATCTTTTTTATAGTTTTCCGTTCTTTCTTTGTTTTTATTTAAACATTACTTAATTACCTTTTAGCAGTGCTTAGGGTTTCATTACAGAACTTCTTTTTAAGTACCTGTAAAATAACTTTAACTAACATTACCTAACTTTCGTTCTTAACTTTTAAGACGAAAGTAAAAGTAGATACCGGATGTATAAATGTAAACGAAGCAAAAGGAGTACATATGTAAGGACCTTAGCAGGTGGCGTCCTGTAGTTTCTGTCTACCCCTATGGGAAGAAGGTTTGAATTTCAGTGTTTTACTAATTTCTCTTTATCTACATTCTTTAAGTGAAAAATAGTCAGCGAGACGATGCGTTTAATAATTAAGGACAAGTTCCTACCTATCGTTAATTTTTTTTTTCAATATATCTCAGTATACGATTCCATAAATTAATTACTTGTACAACAGTACAAATTATTCATTCGGAGAACCAGTGGCACTGACAATTTCGTCGGCGAAATTTGCAGCGGGTAAATGTGACGAATGTTGCCACAATCAGACCAAGTCTGGTTTAGAGAGGCATTTCAATTAACAGCCGTGAACGCCGCGGACATCTCTGATATGACGTCACAACAAACAATGACCCCAGTGCACCTATATTGCAGGAGCAATTTCCATTGTTCATGTTTAATTGCAGGATATTTTTTAATAAATTGTAGCCAGTTTTTGAAATAATATTTCACATGGAAAACTGAAACTATGTTAAACAAGAAAAGTTGACAAAGTAGTCACGAGCTCGATTTAAGTGACAATTAAAAACGCTACGAGGAAATAAGGACAACCACGAGTGCTACGTAACTTAAACTCGCAGGAAATGTAAATGAGCAAAAGTTTCACACAACTAGATTGACTTGACGCGCAGTTAATACACCCGAGTTGCACATCACAAGTATTTGCAACAAGTAAGTATACAAACGTACTTTGTGGACAAAACGACAAAGACTCATGTCGTAGCATCTTGCTATGCGCTACGCTTTTGCTACGCTATTGTCACGCTTTTGCTTTGAGCATATAACGTGTCATTTAAACAGCTAGTAGTCATGCTATTTCCTGTATTGATAAGAAAGAACAAAGTATGAGAAATAAATCCTTTTTTCCATAAAATTATTAGAGGAATAATTGCCACATCCGATGGGATTTTTCTGAAGCAACTGAAGTTGCTCGAACCATTCATATTTAGAAAATTTTGTTACTTGTGGCTGTGTATACGTGGTGTGAGTTGTGAATCATAGGAATCAGTAATCCACCCGTCTATGCGGGTGGCATAAATTGTTCTTGCGTAGTATTTCACTCGCCACTGACGCCCAAATTGAATACAATTTGTTTCTATTCAAGTATCGCAATTGAATATAGTTTGCATACCTAAAGGTCGGCCGTGGAATTCCCTGTTGTACGTGAAACATTTTATATCATAATTCTTAAATTACCTGCATTTGAAGGGTTGCGGATGAAAAATGGATGAGAAACCGCATAAAGGAATACTTCGAGGCATTGTAACTGAGGGGGAGGGTGGTACCTATTGATGAATTTAATAATTAATAAAAACAGTATTTTGTAACAATATCATTTAAAAGAGTGTCCGTGGAGTTTCTTGTCCGTTCTTCTCCATAGGTACCTACTACGCTTTGGAATGGGCAACAAGCTTCATATTTCTGACTGACTGACTCCTTTACAATTAAAAAGTGTCTGTAAATGGTTTAAATGAAATGAATGCTTTGAGTTTATAAAATAAACCAAGATGGCATAAATCTTTAAATAATAAAAAATAAAGTCAATCACCATGTCTCTATGTGTGTGTGACCGCTTATTTCTTCTAAACTATACAAATACATTGTGTAGTTTTATATGGTTTTCACCATAATTTAGAGAATTTATTCCGAAAGGTGTTTCCCTCCATGCGTCGGCAAGCGCCTTAAGACGTTGGCCCCGGTTGTCATTCGTAGATCTTTGACAGTCGTTACGTGTCGTCAGAAGCACAAAATCTGACAACCAGTCTTACCAAGGGGTATCGTATTCAGTAACTGAGTTATGGAGGTCAGAAATAGGCAGTTGCTCCATTTAAAATTCAGCTGCATCTGGTTAGACTGGAAGCCGGCCCCAAAATAGTTGGGAAAAGGCTAGACAGATGATGATTCCAGAAGGTTTTTATTTAAACATCTTAAAGAAATCTCGATGTTTTGTCAAGTCGTTAAATAAAAATCATGCGAAGCGGGGGCGTGTCGCTGTTTAATTATAAATGCTTTAGCAGATATTTTTTGAAAGGCATATCGATGTCATCCCTAAAGCTAATATAATATTATTATGAAGCACCATGTATCTATCACATAATTAATTTACCTCTCATTGCTTCATTTTTTTCATTCTTTTTAACTAATGTAGTATAGTAATTTTATTCTAGGTGCATCGTCTTCATATATAATAATATTTCATGTAGGTATACAAAATATTTTAAAACATTTTAAAAGAGTAACGTTGGAGTTTCTTGCCCGTTCTTCTCCCTACTAAACTACCCTTTGGAAGGAACTAGAATCAATTCTATTTTCTTGTTAATTTTTAATGTTCAAAGGTGCCTATTTGAAATAACTTTGACTATGATTTATAATTATATTGAATGCATTTTAAGCCCTGGAGCTAGACCACCACCTCTTAAAGAAGTATTATTTTAATCTTACTTGAGTGTGGGAAAGAGATGGAGCTAGACGTCCTGTATAACTCCATCTCTTTCTCACACTGAAGTAACATTAAAATAATACTGCTTTAAGAGGTGGTGGTTGGCCCCTTGGGAATTAGAAATGTCGCTAATCGGAAAAGAAGTGCTACGAGGCATTGAGAGCGGCAACGTCCTGCTTATGCGATTATGTACTGTGCTCTCAGCTGTCTGCGAGCAATCTCTTCTAAAAATTACACTTCAGCGGGCCGCGCCTTCGTGGAATCAATTATATAGCTTTATATGGAGGATGTAAAGGACATCGACGCGCAAACTGGTACCATGAATCAATTAGGTACCTACATGATTCCAGACCCACAAGCGCCGAAATAATTCGTCAGATATTTAAAAAAAAAACAAGTCAAAGGTGCAACACCTACACGGCCAAAATGTATAGAACAGCAGACATAAAAAAAAAATAACCGATGCAAAATTTCTACTCTGAGGAATCTTGTATAATTATGTACTGAATTCAGGGCAACTGTGTACGCGTCGATGTCCTTACTCCTTACGCCGCCGTACAGCTTTGTATACCTAGCATTAGCAAAGATTTCCTCAATTACATAGCGACGTTATCCATAAAGCATTTTATATTATAATTCTTAAATTGCCTGCATTTGAAGGGTCGCGAATAAGAAATTTCGCCTACCACGGGGAGCGTCGGATTGGCGACGTTAAATTAATGACTCCCATTAACAAACCTTTCGAGCTCGAAACAAATAGAATTTGCAACTGAGAAAGTCTCGGGACCAACGACTACTGCCAAGCTTTTGTTAGCAACAATAATAATATGATAGCAAATCTGTTTGTGTAAGCATTTTGTTGTGTTTTTCGATGTCATTAAGTAGTACACTTTGTATCATATTCGTTAGGTTTCTTCGTTGTTGTTTGTAAGTAATTCTTTAGATTTATTCAAAAGTGCCTGTAATTGGTTTAATTGAAATAAATGCTTTGAGTTTAGATGCTACGAATTACTGCCGTGTCGTGTGTTGTGGTTCTAGTCAAACTTCAGCTTTATCGTAATGCCTGAAAAACGATGTGCATATAGGTACCTCTAGCGGTCGATAATGGTGTACCTACCTAAGTAATAATTAGACCAGTGTCTTCAGTGTTAAATCTGAATAAAGTAATAAACTTGAAACATATTTGAACTGTTTGCCATCGATACGCTAAGAAGAAGAGTAAAAAAAAAAACTACGTTAATCCATGGTTGATATGTTCAATGTAGCGCTGTGGTTCTCTTGGCGCGCGGCCAATACGGGAACTAACGCCGCCATCTTTTTTTTTTATTACATTTCACAAACCAATTGCACAAATGTTTACCAACGTCATTCGAGCGCCAAAAGATCCTTGTAGCATTGCAGGTGGGTATTGCTAATTAAGCTCTTAGACCCATAATGTAATAAACCCTAATTATTAATCATGAATCTTTATTACCATATAGAGTATTAATTAAAATAATAAACATTTGTCACTCTTTTAATATAAATGTTAATGTGTTTTCTTTACGTTATTACTAAATTGACACCGATAATGTCCAGTATTGAACATTTAATAGTGTAGTGACCGATAATTCTGTGCTTCATTACAGGCTGTTGCTGTTAATAACTGTGTTTTACCAATAATAATAATTGACCGGGTCAGCCGTTTTTGTATTTAACTTTTACAGCATTTATGTTCGTAATTGCTTATATTTGGTTTGTATTATCTGCATTTTCTTTAATAAAACATGTAGATATGTAAGTATAAAAATAGAACACAAAAAGGTTTTACAATAAATTAATATTTTAGGAATTTTCACCAATTTCAAAACGTCGAAATATATGTAAGCTTCTGAAACCAAAAAAAGTAAGAAAGTTGGTTACTCATTTCCGTTTTGCTTAGCTGAGATGTTTTGTTACTGTCACACCAAATAACTGTCACAAAATATAATTTCATGTGTGCCTGCGTAGTACGCAAACCCTAAAATATAAATACCAAAATTTTATAAAGCATCGCATTTTATACAATTTAATGAACCGTACCTACCTACTTAACGTACCTCATAATAAAATACAACGAGCGAAAGTAGCAGATCGAACAGAATTATTTTGTCAGTAAAAAGGCTGAATCGTTACATAAATCGGTTCATGTTGAAAAAATGTTGGAATCCATAGATGACACCTAATTTGATGCCTTATTAAAACACAGCATAATATACATAAAAGCCAAGCAGCTGTGACACGGAATGTTTTTTTAACACGTTGCGCGTTGGTACGAGCCGGCGAAAATGGCAATTAACTGAATATGTTTCATTTATTAAGAATGTGTAGTGAGAGACATGACAAGGAAAGGGAGGCCACTACCTACAGTATAAAATAAAAGATAAATTATTTTAAGAATTCCGTTATGGTTAGCACAGTACGGGGAAACACGAAACAATAGGGAGGCGGTTTCAGAAGAGAACCCAGCAGTGACAGAAGGATATGTGACGACGATGCTGCGCAAAAATAATAGACCATAATTAAGTCGTCCCACTCCTGCGCTTTGCGGATGTAAATTAAAGCTATTATTTGCATGTGGAGAATTGATCTAAAATGCAAAAATATGCGCGGTTATTTACATTTCCTCTGTATGAAGCATCAATGCATACGTTTTATTCTTTAAACATAATCCAAGAAGGTGGTTCACAAGGAGCAAGGAAAGGTCTTGAATGAAAAATACTTGCCACAAAAAGTTCAAGTTGAGACTTAGAGAGTAAACGGCGGCATTTTCTGTTTATTTTTTATCGACAGTTTCAAATCGGATGACCTGACAACCTCATCTAAAAAGCGCATTTCAATGAATTGAGTTTATCATTTTAGGTGTGGATTGGAATATAAATACGTAATATAACTATCAGCGGGGTTTAATATTTTCAAAGCTTATAGACGGCCTTAAAGATAAATAATGTATCTGTTTTAGGTATGCATCAGTGGCTTATCTAAAGTTGCGTATCTTAATATGCTGCGGCCATCAGGTGAACTTCACCACCGTCAGACGTAAAAAACTCGTTCGTGATAAGTGCATTATAGTACTAACTACAAGAACATAATTATAACTTATTTGCTGAAATAATAGAAAACACAAATCAAAGCGACTGCAAACTGCATTACTGCCAATGAAAATAATATTTTAGAATGGAACTAAAACTAAAATAGCCTTAATATAATAATGTTATTCATGCAACATTCGTAGTAAATACGACGATCAAGGATGCAGTTCGCCTAAAACAGACTAATGAAATCCAGAACTATTTGCATAAAAGCGAGCACTATGATTGTTTTCTCGTTTGTCTCGATATTACAGTACCGTAAGTAATAAAATAATGTAGATATGGTGCTGTGACTCCATTACATTTTTGAAAGAATATATTTCAATCCCGCTTTTATTTTTTACTATTATTATAGAAGATTTACCATGTTAATCATGTGGCACTAGGTAAGTCTTTTCTGTGGCCTAATAAAAACAAATATTAGCATCAGACTCTTCATAATTTTTATTTCCCAGCCTTTTTTCATAGTACCTTTGTACTAAGCAAATTTTTAACAATAATTTAATTTATCTTTACAGTACAATAAAACGAATGTGTGCATATTATTTTTGTTGAAACTAAAGTGTTTCAACAAAAATAATATTCTGAACATGCTGCTGTAATTGTATCCAAAATTATGGTTTGAATTTAATTTATGCGCGGTCAGGTTATATTTTAAAGCCTGCAGCTTTGCGAGATCGTTCATTTGAAGGTGGTAAAACATACCCTTAATGTCATCAGACCGTTATTTGTGGCAATGTCTTTGTGTATTATGACAATGATAATATTCAAATGAGTGGCACATGTGTTTCTCTTAAGTCAAACTACAGAGACGAAGTGTACCAAGTGTAAATTACAAATTTGCTTATACAGTGTGAGTCTTTATAATGTGCACATATCGAAATGAGGGAATCTATGCTTAATTTTATCGACGGAAAAAATGTAAAAAAAAATCTAAATATTTATTTATATTTTTTATGGATTTTTAAAAAAAATTGTTTGCTTTTGTGACCCCAGTGTATACAAAACTGTGTAACTTTTAAACTAAACGATTTATCACGATGAAACAAACTCTATAATGTTTGGAAGTAATTAGGTGTCGTCATAAAATAAAAATTATGGAAAAAAAATAGCCACATTTAAAAATAAACATTTTTGTTTGGCAAAAATCTGATTTTTTTTCATTAATTTTTACAAAAATTGTAAAATTTCTCAATAACATGCCCCCATCACCTTCTTTTTTTATAACTTTAAGTTATTCTTCATTGTATTAGGAACCTAACGGTAAAAATTGCATGTTTTTAACTCAACCCCAACATTTTTTATCAACTGTCAAAGAAAGGCCCAACGCATAGCTATTGTTTAGCAGGTAGATAAACGTTCTTTTGAATGTGCGCAGGTCGGGGAGGTAGGGCCAGCCAAAGGAACTTGAATTATGACAGATGTCAGACTGGCAGTCGCTCCGAATTATTCGCCGCTGCTACATGTGTTTCGGTACTTTCGTTCGCTGGACTTTCATAACTTTCGTTCGCTGCTACATGATGCCGCGTTTAAGTGAATTTTCCCCGGCACACATCGCCGACATACATTTTTATTATGGAGTGGGACAAGGAAGTGCCAGAGCTGCGCGCGCGGCTTACATAGCTGCGTATCCTAACAGGCAACCAGTGCCATCTGCCCGAAACTTCCAGGAAGTTCACAGAAGGTTGTCGATCACTGGACTTGGATCAAGTAGAGATCGTCGCGAGCCACCTCAAGTAATTATTGATGCGGCTACTGAACAAGCAGTATTAAGTGATTTGTTTGCTGATCCATCCATAAGTACTAGACGACTGGCTCTTCGTCACGGAATATCCCAAAAATCAGTGTGGCGTATTTTAAAGAAAGAAGGATTGCATCCTTATCACTATCAAAGGGTGCAACATCTACATGAAGACGTAGACTGGCGTCCAAGGTGTGTGATGTCCACATGGATTCAAAGAAAAACCAGAGCAAACCCAAACTTTCCAAGAAAAATACTATGGATGGACGAAGCGACATTCACTAGAGACGGTATTACTAACTGTCGAAATTTACACAGATGGTGCCGCGCAGGTGAAAACCCGAAACTGAAACGGTCATCTACTTTCCAAGTAAGATTTTCGATAAATGTTTGGGCTGGTCTTATCGATAACATGTTGATTGGACCAGTCATATTGCCGAGAACGTTGACTGGTGAAAGATTTTTAAGTCTATTGAGAGATGATATGCCTCAGTTATTGGAAGATGTCCCACTGGCTGTGCGTCAAAGGATGTTTCTTCAGATGGACGGATGTCCTGCCCATTACGCTACAAATGTAAGAAGATTTTTAAACGAAAATTATCATGACAAATGGATCGGCCGGCAAGGACCTGTAGGGTGGCCTGCGCGTTCACCCGATTTGACGCCCCTTGATTATTTCCTATGGGGGACCATGAAGCAACGCGTCTACAGTACCCCCATCAACAGTGAGGCCGATTTGCGTGACCGCATAATAAACTGTGCGAATGATATTCGCAATGATCCCGAAATGATAAGGAGAGCGACACACCAAATTCTAATTCGCGCGGCTTTGTGTTTACAACAAAGAGGTGGACATTTTGAGAACCTGATGCATTAAATTTTGTATTTAATAATAAATGGGTTTCAATTGAACTCTTTTGCATTAATTATCATCCCAAACAAACCACCCTTATGAGAACAATACGATTCCGCGTTCGGAGTGCCATCTTTGAAACGACCCGCGCGCATTCACAACAAAGTTAACAAAAAAAAGTTTATCTACCTGCTAAACAATGTGCGTAGCTATGCGTTGGGCCTTTCTTTGACAGTTGATAAAAAATGTTGGGGTTGAGTTAAAAACATGCAATTTTTACCTTTAGGTTCCTAATACAATGAAGAATAACTTAAAGTTATAAAAAAAGAAGGTGATGGGGGCATGTTATTGAGAAATTTTACAATTTTTGTAAAAATTAATGAAAAAAAATCAGATTTTTGCCAAACAAAAATGTTTATTTTTAAATGTGGCTATTTTTTTTCCATAATTTTTATTTTATGACGACACCTAATTACTTCCAAACATTATAGAGTTTGTTTCATCGTGATAAATCGTTTAGTTTAAAAGTTACACAGTTTTGTATACACTGGGGTCACAAAAGCAAACAATTTTTTTTAAAAATCCATAAAAAATATAAATAAATATTTAGATTTTTTTTAACATTTTTTCCGTCGATAAAATTAAGCATAGATTCCCTCATTTCGATATGTGCACATTATAAAGACTCACACTGTATAGCGAGTTTAGGACTGTCAGTGGAATCATGTACAAAATCTATGTTAGAATTATTAGGAACCAGTGGTGAAAGTACCATATAACACGATTCCTACCGGCATCCCTTCGTAGGTTCGCATCAGCAACTGTACCGCTATTGGAAAATGGTACAGTCAGTAGTGTCTACTAATGCCATAAATATAGTTAGTTACACTACGGGCACAATATTCAAACAACAAAAATGCCTATTACAACAACAAAATTGTTTTTCTAAAATAACCTGACGACAAAACGTCATAATCGGAACTAAAAATCATACAATAGTGATCCCTTCATGACGTCACTTTAGGTCACGTGGCACCGCTTGAGACGAGAGCAAGCCGCTGCACAACGGGTTACGCTAGAGACAGATATAGAAATCATGCTTCATCGATCGAGAACGAGATGCAGGAATGTACATTTTACTTAGTTTTCACCTGTTCAACTGTGTTGTACCTATATAATTATTTATATTTCTATAATAATTTTAGCATGATAGTACACATGAGAGGATGGTGATGTGTGTGAGTGGTAGTATTACATGGGACTTAAACATAACTGGCGAAATGTGGATGTAGGCAATACACGTGATGCTTGCCTCAATGAGAAAAGGACCTTTCCTACTTAATCCCACTTTCCACAATCCCACTAATAATATAATATTAAACACGCGAAAGTTTGTGAGGATGGACGGATGTTTGTTACTCAATCACGCAAAAAACGGCTGAACGGATTTGGATAAAATTTGGTACACAGATATTTTATAACCTGTATTAAAATATACATAGGATACTTTTTATCCCGGTAGTACGTTCCCATAGAATATTTTCCGACATCCACGCGGGCAAAGCCGCGGGCCAAAGCTAACATAACAAAACGCCTGTAATAACAGAAGGGTCACATTTTGCCAGTTATGTTTAAAAGTCCCATTTAATAATAGGGGCGAGCCTATTGCTAGCAACCGGGCACAAATCCAAACTCCGGGCTACTGCTGAAAAATTCCTGATAGAAAAACCCAATAACAATACCTAGGAATCGAACTCAGGACCTCAGCTCAGCAATAATGCTTGCGACCACTGGACGAACGAGGCAGTCAAGGCAAGAAAATGAATGTAAAACCAAAAGACAGTGTCCCAGATTGTCCGGTCGTGCACTCACTTAAACTTTTCCCAAAGCATCGCTAATAACCGTTATGGGCCGCCATTACGTCTAGTTAATTATTAGCAAGCCACAAAGTTCCTGCCAAAGACAGTGTCTCGCATACATGAGGGTACCTACGGGGAGGTGCCGCCTTTGTCCGCTTGGAAAACGTTTCAATTGTCCAGAAAGTGCCCCACGTCACGTCGTCACTGCTTATTCAGAGGTGCATTCTCCTTTGTAACTACAACCTCGCTTGAGACTAATTACTCGTCTACCGACAGCTTAACTTCCCTTTCTTGATAATGTCAGGTCCCAACAAAATAGCTGGTCAATTTTCTATTTACTTAGGAAACTATGTAGCAATTTAATGCACTGTTGTTGTGTGAGGGCAAGTTTTAATTCTATGTCCAAGTCCATACTGCAAATTAGATACTGCTTTTAATTATCTTCTATACTTCCTTCTCATAGTTTGAGGAGCTCGTGGCTAAGTAATAACAGCCGCACGGGTCGATCCATCAGGTTAAGCTACGCTTGCCGGGGTTGGTCCGTGGATGGGTGACCATCTTTACATACCGAGACTCCTCCGTGCCTCGGAAAGCACGTTAAGCCGTTGGTCCCGGCTGTCATTCGTGGATCTTTGACAGTCGTTACGGGTCGTCAGAAGCCCGAAAGTCTGACAACCAGTCTTACCAAGGGGTATCGTATTACCCAGTAACTGGGTTGTGGAGGTCAGATAGGCAGTCGCTCCATGTAAAATACTGGTATTCAGCTGCATCCGGTTAGACTGGAAGCCGACCCCAATATAGTTGGGAAAAGGCTAGGCAGATGATGATGACTTCCTTCTCATAGTTTCCATTATTTATTTGGCTCATTTCTTTTAACCTAATTGATAATCTTGCTACGACGATCATCATCTGCCTAGCCTTTTCCCAACTATGTTGGTGTCGGCTTCCAGTCTAACCCGATGCAGCTGAATACCAGTATTTTACATGGAGCGACTGGCTACCTGATCTCCACAACCTAGTTACTGCGTAATACCCCTTGGTAAGACTGGTTGTCAGACTTTCGGGCTTCTGATGGCCCGTACCTAACGACTGTCAAAGATCCACGAATGACAGCCGGGCCCAACGGCTTTAAATGCTTTTCGGGGCACGCAGGGGTCTTCGTATATAAAGATGGTCACCCATCCACGGACCAACCGCGGCAAGCATAGCTTAACCTGATTGATCGACCCGTGTGGCTGTTAATAATTAGCCACAGGCCCCTCTCGATTTTCAAGGATTAGGAATGTAATTTTGACAAAAAATGTCTGAAATCAACTCTAAACAAACTACTTTTCGGACCTGGGTACATCATGCTGCACGTTGTATAAAGGAATATATCGAGTGCACGTAAAAGAAAGCGCAGTATCTTACGGTACGGAAAACTCTCATATTCCTAATCGAAAGTTGGGCCAACATTGGTACCGATAAGTCTAAAACGATCTTAAATATTGCGCGGCACTCGCATTACAGAAATACTTTTCTGTTTGTTTTGATATATTCATGTTTGCTTGAGGTTTGGCTCGATATGTAAGTAAATATATGAAGATATTTTTAAGGAGCTTGTACTTACATTTTAGTAAGTATAAAGTAATACTTTTTGACGATTCCTTGATAAGGGAACGTCGTTCTATTAATTTATAATGCAGAGTGCTTGCGAGATTGACTGGCCAAGGTGCGCCAGACGTATACTTTTGGGTATTGCTCGTAAAGGCTATTATATCGCCTTCTTCTATTATTGACGGGCTGTCCGACACCACACAGCCTAAACTACAGGAAATTGCAACGTAAAAAGGAGATAATGTTCATCATATATCGTAGAGTAACAATGAAGGGATTTTTAGAAAATCAGGGGCGTAGTAACTTGGAACTTTTTTATGTTATATTCAACTGGTTGGTAAGAAATAAATGAGACTAAGGTCGCGGACAAAAGCAACGCAATTATAAAATGTTGTTCCTTGAATACTAGCTACATAACAATAACTTGTCTAATAACGAACTACTTCAATGCTTCTTACGACTGTCTCAGAATAAGCTCGAACGATTCTCGGACCAGCCAATAGTGTACCTAATTGGAATTTCTTTCAGGAAGATCTCAGAGATAGCACTTGTAGCTAACAATAGTATTAGTAACGGGAAGGAATAGTGTTCGATAAATACCTCGATTTCATTTTACTAGAACCCAATTTCCGGGCATAGCTGCAGGGTTTAATGTTGTATTAAGCCCGACTCGCGACGCGACACGAAAGCACCGCGTTTCAGCGGTGCCTTTGTGTCGCGCGCGATTCGCGTCGCAAGTCGCGCCTGGTTGAAGGAGCCTTTATGTCACGGGTCGTCGTTGACGGGATATCGGACAGGATTTTAATTAGTCGTACGATCCGCGGCATTCTTGTATAATAACAACATTATTATCTCGAAAATTGCAAATCTATTTCTATACATATGATAATTTAAGCCGCTTTTCGTGTCTGCCTGTGTGACCACGGTGTTCTTTTAAACTACGCAACAGATTTAGAAGCAGTTTTCACCATAATTTAGAGAATTTATGCAGAAAGGTTTAATGTAAATTTAAACTCACATGTAATAAGGAAATCTAATAGATGTTTTGTCAAGTCGTACAAACCGATCGAAGCGGGAAGAAACCCCCTACTACGGGTAGCTAGTTATATGTGAAAAATTGATGAAAACCAGCTAAGCGCGAGTCGGAACAAGCTCAATGATGGGTTCCGTAGTTGAGATGAATTTATCCCAAGAACAAACATAACATTGTAGTTAAAAATACATGTTCTCTCTTACATTCCAACTGTAAATGTAAGTTGGTCGACTCTTTAACTTGTAAAGCCTACTTAGCTGTCATAGTTTTTCTTGTAACTTCGTTATACATATATACGACTGCCGTGATTTTTTTCACATAATTTTCCAAAAACAACCATTTAGATGGCAGGATGGGCGGACACTTGACTCCGAAAGTGGTTTTCACACACCCGCAATATTTTTGAACGGCCTATACAACGATACCTCCATACCATGGGATAGACGAGAAAAAAAAGTCATCCCCAATTTACGTCTAGGGGAATCACCATAAAAAAATGTTTTCGATGTGATTAATATGTATACCCGTGCCAAATTACAGCTTTCTAGTACTAACAATCTCTGAGCTAAGCCGCGGACAGATAGACAGACAGACAGACATGGCAAAACAATAAGGGTTCCTAGTTGACTACGGAACCCTAAAAATGTAGCTTTATCTTTTCGCGGTAATAGACCAAATAAGTATCGAATTCATTTATTTATCGCAATTTTATTATTACAGAGGTGAAAAACTTTAAAGCCAGTTAAACACAATCTGAAATTATAATTAATGAAACACTTATTGATACTATGAACTACTATACTATTTCGTAATTAATAAGCGCCTGAATAACTAATTTATTTGTAACCACTTTTGTTCTCTTTTTTGATACAACTTATCCGTGACAAGGCGAATGGTGGAATAAAAGTTAAATAGTACATTACTGCCGCGGTCTGCAAAAGGGGCATTGATGGACGAACGTGAAAATGTGGGCCGAGACGAAGCCGAGGCACACATACGTAAGTCCAACTAGGTAAATTAATAATAAATTCCAGAATCAATGACGAACAACTATTATAATTTTTCACGCGTGTTCATTTGTTTATTTTTCAATTTAAGCAGCTAACTAGCTTTTAGCAGCATACAATCTTTGATAAGTTACCTCCTTGGTTGCTATGTGTCGAATTAAAAAGTTCGTTCCATTTTTAAATTACACGACTTAGGGCCGATTTTTCAATCCTCAAATAACTTTTATCTGAAGAGTATAAATGGCGGTTTGACATATTTTCTATACAAAAGCTATCATAACGTCGAAACATATTCCCCAGATAAAAGTTATCTGGCGATTGAAAAATCAGCCCTTAAATGAGTTTTCACAGTAATTTATTCGGCTCATCGGCTGCTAAACATGACAGATATGGATTTTCATACTAACATTGCCGGCCGGTGCTCGCATGTAATATATTTATTTGACCAGTACAGCATTTTCGATTTATCTCGAAGAAGGTTGTCAAAATAATGCTCGAATTTCCAAGCATGTTTGAGAAAAAGAAATTGACGTGTTTATTTACCGTCTATTGTTTTTTCCACCTCCTGGTAAGTTTCATTTGACTTATCTGTCCCATTTTTTGTGCCTTCCTAGTAGATAGTTACTTATATTTGGACACAGTAAAACAGGCCATAAGAATATGTTTATATCACAATTTATAACATCGTAGGCGTAACTTGGAGTGACAAAAAGTCACATATTATTATTTAAAACGAATTTCAAAGTTTTAATAAACCTTCAAATACAAACACCTGCCCCACATCATTTTTTGCAGATTTTGCATCAATGAGGCAATCAAAATTATTCAAATACCTACGGAAGTATTGAAACATTCAAGTAAACGATTAATGTTTTTTTTACGGTTCATTATAAAACAGAAAATAATAATGGTAGACGAGGGATAATATACGCGATTATTTTCAGATTTTTTTTCTTATATTGAGTAACGTCTCTTTTTCGGTTCATTCATAGTTTAGCACCTTGTCCTACTGCAATCAGACAGAAAACTGACAAACTAATAAGCGTAGGGTTAACAAAAAAGTTCCATCACAACTACACCGCGGCGTGTACAAAGCGGCCACTTCAAAGCCCTATCTTTAGGGATAAAAGAGATTCCAAAGGAGAAAATAGGCTTACATTAAAAAGTCACGGGCTCATCACAACAAGGCAATTTTGGCAAGTCAACAACGCGTGTAGCAGTCGCGGATGACGAGGCATGACGCGGACGTCCCGATTTGACGTGACGTGACAAGAATGACGTCGCCTCACATGAAGAGTATTTATTGACGTCACAGGATATGTCATGACGTCGCGTATATCATTCGAGATGCGGTGCTTTGTGATATTTAATCATGTGTTTCGTGAACAAACAAAATAATGTCACACAAATTAACTTTTATGTGGAGAAGGCACGCGGTGATTATTTTTCAGTGCGATTGCGTGTAATTAGAGTTTCGTTAGCATATGTGATTTTCATCGTAAATCTGATAAAAATATCAACTTATTAAACTCTGATTTATTTTAAGGAAAAGTCATAATTATTGTACTTTATTTAAATATAACTCCCTTGGCGAAAAGATGGCGAATAATAACGATTACTATATACTATATTACCTACCTATTTCTTAAACCATTGCATGTCATAATTTTTTTTTCAAATATTTAATATTGCGTGCCCGGGTCACATTATCAAAAATAATATTTTTTGTTGGCTTATCCGAAAGGATGACATAACCGTAATTGGATTTAGCCCATTTCGTTCAAGTCCAATGTTCCCAACAAACCGTCTGACTTGCACCGCGATCCTGCCTACTTGTGTCACCGCTGTTACCCATACTCAGATAACCATGGGACCCCTATACAGCACGTTATTATCGTTTTATTTTGTGAAACAAGAGAAATTCTTAACACATTGTGGAAATAAATTAGAACAGAACTCATTCTTTTTTAACCATTAACGCTAGCAATTTCCGCTCCAGCTTCGCTAAAAAGATCCATATACCTACTTATAGCGCTTTTGGCAGAAGTTTACGCTAGATAAAATGGAGTTGCCGTCTACGGAGCTTTCTGTCAAATGCAATCGTTAATCCCGGGTTCCGAGTTTTACTGTGCGGCCACCGCCACGGTACACAAACAATACCCGCGCTAGACTTGCTATTTGTAGCAAGTCCAGGCTTTGCCGGCAATAATTATGATTATTGAAGTCTCTGTCGGCAACGACTGCTCGAATATCTTGGACGCAAAAAGAACGAACAACATACAGATTCATTGTTATCAGCCAAAGAAAACTACTTCTCTACTTTAACTGAATTTTATTGAAATCTATGATGGCGGAATGGCTTGATTTCAACAATAAAAACATCTGAAATATGTAACACGGGAAAACATAAAATGCGGAAAGGACAATAACAGGTTTTTGTTCACATTGGCTCCGCGTTCTGCAAATATAATAAAAACTGAGATCTAACAAAATCGTTGGGATTGCCGAGCTCAAAATTAACGACAGTCATTATAACGCTCTCGCTGCTAAAAACAAATAAAAGTTGCAGCGTGGTCGTTAAGCTTTGGACTTAAATTCTGGCCTATACAAATGATGAATACATTTTGAAATTCGCAGAATTTTGGCCGCATTTCGAATGAGTTTAATAAAGCTTTCAACCAAATACTTAAACATTCATAAATTAGAACTAAACACAGCTGAAGAGCGTATACTTTAATAATTACGTAAATGTCGACAAATGTCTTTGGTACTTGTTATTACAGTTAAGTACAAAGCTTTTAGGATCACGCCGTTTCTGTTAAGATTCTCGTCTCGCGGGGCAGCCGATATAAATAGTTCTAATGTTTTTTGCTATTTCACCGATCCCAAAGGTCACGTCGTTGTAAAAGCAAAGCTCTGAAATTGAAATATTCCAAAACGTCAAGACGAGAAGTTCAAAGCTTTAAGCAACAACCTTTTATGCGGACTCTTGGAACTGAATGCGAATGTGTGACCGTATCGCTCTTTTGCGATTTGACATTCCGCGAGTACGTTGAGGTGCCTTCAACAACTGCGGACCGAGTTGTATCCGACATTACTATTACTTTGTTGTGTCACATTGTGTCTACAGATCACTATTTGTTGACAGTTTCAACTCCATATTAATATGTTGCCACCCTCAAATATTTGTTTAAACAGATCCAAGACATGTTCCATTTATACATATCTGTTTGACATTAAACGGTTCGTTAACGTTACCAGTGTCAATTTTGTTATTTAATACAAGTATACGATTCATTTTGAAGAAGTAACGGCTTTAAATAAGTTAAAGTAGGTACTTAATCAAAACCAAAGCTAACTTTACTCTGGCTTTAATTGAGCAGAATTGCAATTAGAACTGCAAATTAATTATACCTACGTCTCCTCATTTATTGATGTTACACTAGTAGATTCAACAACACACTAATTGATTTAGGCGAGGAGAGTAGAGTCTAGCTGTTTCCCCACTTGAAAAATTGAAGAATATAATATTAATTTAAAAGGTCGGTCAGCAACGCATTCACATTTTTTATAGAGTCCACTACCCACAACCGTTGTACTTAATACGCGTTTTACCTTTCCATATTTTTAATTCTGAAGAAATAAACGTAAGCCTTGTTTCCCTGAAGGGATAGGCAGAGGTTTACCTACAGTAGGTACACCCACATTTCGCCAGTTATTTTTCAGTACTATGTAATAGGGGTCACTATTATTGCCATCAACCGGGTACAAATCCAGACTCCGGGCTGCTCTTGAGAAATTCCTGACAGAAAAACCCAATAACACTGTTCGATCTGGGAATCGAACCCAGTTCTTCATGCTCAGCAGTAGCGCTTGCGACCACTAGACCAACAAGGCATTCTGAAGAAATATAACTAGATCAAAAAAAAAAAAAAAAGTACACTAGGTATTTTTGCACAGATCACGCTGACGGGCATATTTCTTTTAAAGCCATTGTTAAAAGAAAACAGCATCAATGTTCAACAGAGATTGGACCTGCTCCAACTGTATCCTGAAGATGATAGAATCTACTACTCTATTAGATCTGAACAACAAACTAGTTAGTTACGAATTTAATTAAAGTTACTAATAACATGATGACTATATTCTTCAAAAGCGTAGATAGAGGTGTTGGAGGATATATTGTTATTGATGGGTATATTGTCTTACAGCCCTTTAATCGAGCAACCGAGCACTTAGTGCTATTAACATTTGTCTGACACGTAGCTCTAACTCAAGTTAGGTACGGTCACCCTTGCAACCACTACACCAACGAGACAGTTACGGCTATTAACAAAGTTCATATAAGCTTTCAATGTCCTAGAGTTTTGCACTTAGATGTATTTCAATAATTTTATTTTTTTTTTCCAGGAAAATCCTTAGTCTCGGGAGAACGAAGGGGTTGTGATGTAAAACCCTATAGCGCTACTTCTGCTAGGGCAAAACTTGGCTAATTCGTGATATGCAGCTATTCGGTGATAGATAATTGTGTTTTATTACCAAGTTACTACTGACTTGATAAATGTACATTTTTCAATCATTATAGTATTTGCCACATTTTTAGATATAAGTTAGCAAAACTTATTTTGTCTACTATATCACAGTAAATTTAAAAAATAGTCTGATCAATGAATCGAATTTTACAAGTAAAAAACAAAACTATCACCGATTACCCAAGTTTTGCCCTACCATAAGTCATACCAAAAGGCCTTCAATGAAATTGAAGCAACAAATGACTTTTTTTTTTGTGGATGGGAAATCATCAAATGACTTCTCCCGCTCTGGGCGGAGCGGGAGGGCGTGTCAGACTCTTACTGACTAAAACCCACCTGTGTTCCTATGACTTGCATCGTCAAAACACGTTGAAGTCATGTTGCAAACACTGCTTACGAGATTGCGGCAACAGCTTATCAGTTCATAAAAGTTATTTTACAATGCACGTGCTCAAAAAGAGCGTTTTCCAAGCAGCCAGATTGTGCGGAAAGTGCCACTTTTTCGCACTAGTGCTTTTTACTTATCAATTTTTTTTTTAATTTTTAACTCCGTCGTCAGCCCGTCGCAAAGAGTTTATATTATTTGTGAAAAGTTTTACAAATTAGTCAAGTACAGATTATCATTCATTTAAAGGTACAATAAAACTAATACTTCATTTAACGCGTTATTAATTACTATAGATTTAGATTTTGATCAATAAATCAATTTTCAATATTCATTAAATATGTTTGGCTGAACGTATATTTTGCTCGTGCCTTTTTGCGATATGACGTGGCAGCTATTTGCACATGCGCAGTAGTAGATATGCTGAGCGCGCATGTATTTAAAATAAGCCCGCCATTTTACTAATTTCTTGCTTAGTTCGGAGTCGATCTGTGTAAATCTTAATTTTTTTTTATTACTTCGCACAATGTATAGTAAAAGGTTGTATGATACACGTGCGTAAGATGATTTCCGACTCGTGTCGGCTTATACACTCACTCGCTCGCTTTGCTCGCTCGTGAATAAAAATGCCACTCGCCGGAAATCACCTACATTCCGCACATGTAGCATAAATAACTATTCCAATTTATAATATCTAGTACTGGATGTTTATGCTCCCGAAATATCATATTATTGTATCTAAAAAAACATTGTCGGAAAATGTACTTTTAGGATAAGCTGTAACTTTTCATATTCTATTTTATTTATAACAAATGATTATGTACTAGTATCAATTTTGCACTGTGTCTCATTTTAGTAGTTATAGTAAAATTTTTTTTTAAGTGTATGAAAATTAATGTTGCCTAAATTTGAGGATAGGGATATAAAGTATCCTTTTTTTTGCACCGGAAGCCATCATCGGGCCGAGGACAGGATGTGGCCTACTTATAAGCTCGGACCATCACAATAGATAATTATAGATATTACTTACTGGTATAGAAAAAAGTATGTGTATGTCAGCTCCGACGCACGACTGGAGTTTACTCCGTGAAAGGTGCGCAAGGTACTATGCGCAGAAAAACGTAACGGTTTTGAGTTAACGCTTGTATTAATTTCACTCCTCATAAAATTTCCGTACCGGGGGCCTTATATGAAAATCGATTCTTAAGGAGTAAACTCCAAAAAATATCATTAGGTACTTAGGCGAACGTTCCCGGTCGACCACTTTCAACCTTATTACTAAGGGAATAAGGGCGAAAAGTGAGCGACCGGGGACGTTCGCGGGTGTACCTCTACTCTACACGTTTACATTTTACCTTTGCAGCTCTAATATACCAATACCTACGACAACGTAAGCCAACTTTGTTCTTATACTTATAAACTAATAAATTATTATAACATAATAATGCAATTTCTGTAAATAACATCCAAGAACACGTAAGCTATAGAAAACAAAAAAAAAACACAAAAATATAAAGTAATTTCTCCACTTTTAAGTAAAATAAGAGAACTGCAGACTGATTAGTTTTCCGTACCGTAAGCACAACGTAACAGATTGCAAAATTGTTCTAAGTGCCAATCAATAATTCATTTAAATAAAGTTCCTAACTAATGACCATAGCACTAGGCGTTGGGTCGAGGTAGATAGGGAGGAAATACTTCATGTCGATGAGTATATCTACTTGGGCCAGTTAGGTTCTTTCGAAAACAGGCAGGAAAAGGAAATTGATCGGCGAATTGAAAACGCCCGGAAAAGCTACTGGTCCGTGAAGATGCTAATGAAAGGTGATCTACTGATATTTTTTAACCGCAAACTCATCGACATGTTTATCCTGCCCGTCTTGACCTGGTCGCGTTTGCCAAAGATCGATGGAAAGGGTTCTGGGTGTAAAAAAACAGGACGGTATTCGGAACACCACGCGGTGTTCCAACACGGGCATACTGGATGTAGGAAAGAAGGCTGCCAAGGTCTTATTTACTACGCTCAACCATATAGATGTGAGCGCAACTTACATTGGAAGGTTCTAAATTTCCAAAAATATCATTTTTTTTTAACTTTGGTTTGATTATATAAACTTTCAGTCATCATCGTTTCACAAACTATAATAATTGATAGTTAACCAAAGTTTCAGCCAAATCAACTGGACAACATTTTTATTGCATGATTTTTCATTATTCCAATAAAAATTGACAAAACTTTCTTATTTATGAACCGATTGAAATAAAACAAACAATAAATGTTAAGCTTACCACAGTACATTAGTGAACACCGCTCCCAAATCGGTTAAGCCATGTCTGAGATTAGCGCGCACAAACGCACAAACAATCAGACAAAAATTCTAAAAATCATTGTTTTGGGTACAATTGCGATAATAACATAACACATAACATAACATCACGCCTTGTTTCCCTGAAGGGTTAGGCAGAGGTGTACCTATAGTACACCCACATTTCGCCAGTTATGTTTAAGTCCCATGTAACAGGGGGCGAGCCTATTGCCATCTACCGGGCACAAATCCAGACTCCGGGCTGCTACTTAAAAATTCCAGATAGAAAAACCCAATTACACTTTGTACTTTGCTTTGCGTTAATAAAGACCCCCAATAATAGTTTTTCTCAAATATCTTCCATGTACAGACACTGTTTAGTTACACTTTTTTTATATGTATAGATTACCTATAGGTAACCTACATTGAAGACGTTGAAGGGCAATTATTAAAATATTTTTTACTGGGATAAGTTCCAACTACGATAACAAAACGTTGATCCAGTTCTAACGATTGCATTCGTCAAAGAGAGCGTATACTGATTTTGCCGCAGCTGAGCGAGAAACAACAGCAAGTGCTTTATAACAGTATTAACTTTTATAAGACCGTTGAGAGTTTACGACACGAGTTCTTGACTTATGCGTAACAATTCATGTCTTCTGACACGACTTCGCAGAACTCGTCTGTCGTACCGCTGCATTTTCGCGAACAACGTAATCGTTTAAGTGTGTTGCTATGTTAACGGACTACCGTGGAAGCTTAAGCCGAGTTAACCAACAAACTGAAGTGCTCTAGAAAAATTAAAACTCCCTAAAAATGTTATTCTATTTACGTAACTATTTCTGTGAACAGATTTAACAATATGAGCTTTCATAAAACTAGATAATTTGATGTTGCTATTAGTTTCAAATGTAGCGGAAACAGGGTTTGCTGATACATTATGATTTCCTTTCACTTCATGCCCAGTTGGACAATTTAGTTAGGAAAGAACCGGCTCCCGGCGTACGGAGGGTTAACTCGCGTCTCATCCCATCACGTCATGCCACGTCACGCGGGGCTTTCCCGCTTGATTGAATGTTAAACAGACCATGCTATATGTACGAATGAACATAGTTATCTCGATAAGGCCATGTTTGTAACAGAACGTAGTTTCAGTTGAATATACAAGTAAAAAAACTAAAAAAAAGTATTCACACTGTTATCATGGGTGGAGCTGGAGAATATGGGAAAATAATAAATGATCATTGATTAATAGATTATTCCCGTTTATTATTATAATGAGTGCCGAACTCAAATGGAAGAAAAATATATCAATCATCAATAATTGTGCCGTACTAAAACGACTATATTTTTAAGCCCGTGACAAACCTGAAACATGTTACATCGAGGAGAATCAGCCATGACATGTAAATGAATTAGACATCGATTACATGTCTCGAATGTCGGAGCTATCAGAACTCAGTTCTTGAGATGTCAGCCGGCTTGCAAATTGGATGCAGTAGTAAGCTTAGCTGTTCTGCCAGAATCTAGTGGATGCACCTTACATAATAATACGCTCAGCAAGTATTACTAAATGTATTAATTACAATTAATACATTTCGTAATACTGAATGTATAATATTGCTGAATGTATTAATTATTATTATTGCTCAAATATTGAATACTCAATCAGTATTCAAAATTTAAGCAGATTATGCATGTCCAAACTACTAATTACGTAGGTACCTACTCAGGGGAGCTCCCTGAAAGAAAGAAGAAAAAGGTCAAAAGGAAGGAAGAAAGAAAAGGGTGTAAAAGAAGGTCGGTTTGACAACCGACCTTCTTTTACGTAATGATATTTAATGTTCTTTATATAGAACCAGACATAAATGATAAATGATTTCATTTCTGTAACTAAGTTTGTACAAACACTTTCACGTCAATCATATTTTTAAAAAACTAGATGAGGTCGGCGTTTCCTATCTGACTATTCTGAGAAGGGCCGAAACAAACTCAGAGGTCACAGTCTCTTTTAAAGTCCAGACACAATCTTGATCAGATCATGTGAAGACCATGTAGATTGGAGTCTGAAATTGTCTTTTGAGGAAAGAACCACACAGACTGAGTGGACCTGTCCAGTCAGTGCACTCACTTGTCAGTTTATATTGTTAACTGCATGAGTTATTAAATGGAAATGTTTATCTAAATATTAATTCATGGCTAAGGTTATGATGTGGTTAAACTCGAACCTTCTTACATTAAACCTACAAAAACGACTTAAATGTATTCCTTTTGCTATACGACGTAACGAACCACCTCGTTCTTTTAGTATAACTGCTCATTCCTGCACAAATCCACCCACCCACTGCACTTGTCATCCGCTTGCAACATTCGAATGTGTTAAATACCTAATAATAGTACAGATAGACGACGGACTAAGATGGGACCAACAAATTGACGCCGTGACCACCAGAACATTGCATCTTATACATAAATATTTAAATCTCCCAGAGTGTCCGCCAACCTAAGAATTCTTAAGATGGTGTATCACGCACTATGCCAATCAGTGATTAGTTATTGCATAGTTGCGTGGAGCGGTGCTACAAAAACTGGTGTTCTGAGGGTGGAGAAAGCACAGAGAGCTATACTTTAAGTCATGACGAAAAAGCCCTATAGATATCCAACAACGGAACTGTTCTCTGACTGTGAAGTACTTACTGTTCGTCGGCTTTATGTGCTTAAATCCACCCTCAGAATGCACGCAGGCCTTCCACCTCCTATTCCAAATAAACGCACGTATCTTCCACCAAGTATCCAACACAAAACTTCCTTCGCTAAACATCAATATTTTAAACTAAGTACTCATATTTATAAAAACATTAACAAACACCTCAATATTATTAATCTAAACTCACATGCACTAAAATCTAAAGTAACAGAGTGGCTACTCCTTAAGGATTACTCTAACGGCCAAACCCAATTACCTATCTATCGCCAGTTTTGGCATACTGGAGATAGAAAAACCTATCTATCTCTGGTTTTAACGTCCCAATAATCTATATGAGATTAAGGAATCTTACAGGCCCATGCTATATATCGGGTCTATTGCTTACTACGGATAGCTACATATAGCTATCCGTAGTAAGCAATAGACCCTGACCCTCCCATCAGTTTTTCATACATATATGAAAAACTCAAAATAACTGTCCCAATAACGTTTTGAAAGCTATTTGTTTGACAGGGCTGTTACTAAAGATGACAGATTGGTCCATCGATCGGCCGAATTGCAGAGATACACGTATTATAATAATACACTTTATAACAATTTATAACATGTCCGATTCAAGTAGTGAAAGTGATTTTGAAATGCTAATTTTGTTACTAAATACATTGACAGAAAAATAACCGAATTACACATACAAAAACCCTTGAAGTGAAATGCATCAAAAAGGGAGCACGTCATCGTCATTTCGAGAACGTGTCATCATGTCTGGGAACGTTCCCAAAACGACCGTTCACGAATTAATGACGATTTCAAATAAACGCGCGCTATTTTTTACGGTGATTGTCTTAGACGCCGTTTGACATGATGAAAGAAAAATATTCGAGAATATTTTATTAATGTTGTATTGTACTCTAAAAGGTATTTTTCAAAATGTTTTTCAATGAGTTTTCGGTAACTTACAAACGCATTCCCGGAATACGAGACTTCAGCTCTGCAGGGTTGCTATAGTAATCAGGCAGGGCAGTATCAGACGAGTATAGCTGTGAGCGGAGCTGAACGAGACAATAGTAGTTTTGTTGTTATGGCGTCTATGGGCGTCAAACAGTTAAATTCATAAATTCACTGAAGTCTGCGTTCTATATCCATGCTGAATATTAAATTTATTTGTACGTCAATGTTAGTCCTCGGGAAAAATTAGTGTCCAGAAATATAGACAGATAGACAGTTTTTCATTTCATATTAAAGTTAACTTTAGTTTCGAGGTATAAATAATTATACAAACGGAATGCAGTGAGCAGACCGAGCGAGGAAATGGATTTGTCTCCAAGCGAGTGCTGTTTTTATATATACCTATATACGAGTACGTACATTGTTCGTGACATTCGACTTCGAAAATACAGATTATTGCGAAACAACTTCATTGTCTTCTGATTTTATAACAACCGTGCAAAAGATATTGGTTATGTATTGTTATTAATTCTGAACCAGAAAATAATAGTCTCTATGAAACTGTTCCGTCAATAGCCCAGATTTTCTTCGAAAAGCCTTCGAAAAACATTATTGAAAAGATATAGTGTCTATTTCTTGTGAGTGTTTTACCAATACTTATATCAGTCATATTAGCCACATCCAGTTTACTATTTATGCCACTGTAGCCTAAACAGTATTGATTAACCAAAAACTTTTTTGCAAAAAAACAACCGACTTCCAAAAAAACACTACAAAGTGAAAAATAACTTTAATTTCGGAAGTCGGTGTCTTTGGATCTGTATCTTAAGTTTTTGCCACCGACTTCTGAAATTAAAGTTATTATTCACTTTGTAGTATTTTTTTTTTGGAAGTCTGTTGTTTTTTTGCAAAAAAGTTGTTTATTGTTCACTTTTTAGTGGGTCGGTTTGTAACTTATCTAAGTTACGATAGCCTAATGACAACTGCTCATCACCTTTTACAAAATATTGCTATCTCTATGCAGGGACGTTATTTGTTGAGGAGTTCTCCTGGTACTTCACCATCAGCTCCACTTCACCATATGCATTGTGACGAGCTTATATTGTTGCTTAGCAATCATTTTAAAGTAATCGAATCGCAAACCGTGATATACCTACTTATTACTGAGTTGTTCCGGTGCCCATCTGTGGTCTTCACCATCAGTTCTACTTCACCAAATGGCAAATGCACAAGTTACTATAAAAATACCCAAAACGCTATAGGTGTGCCTACAATATTTGAAGTTCCCTCGATTTCTCCATGATCCCATCATCAGATCCTGACAATGGGACCACCTGTGAAGCCTTTGTTTTTTTTGTGCAATGTTTTCTTTTTTTTTTTTTTAAAAAACCATTCCGACGAATTGAAAACCTACTTTTTGAAGTCGGTTACAAATTGTATTATTTTGACGTAAAATTGACCACTCTGAAAATATCTGAACCAAATAAGTAATATTCGAAATTGATATTCAAAATGTTTCTTGCAATTTGCTTTAGATATCGGCTAGGACGGCAAACATCCAATGAACTAACAGCAAGCTCGCATTTGGAATTCAATATAATATTTGGTAGGTACATTAGTACCTAGCGATGAGAAATGAATTACCTAATGAAAGATAAATAAATCTTACAGGCTTGATTATTGGCTTACATTTTTACTACATACGGCATAAACATACTATCACATTAGTTATTTCATGCTAAAGAGAGGTGGAGAATGAATTAACAACTACAATGCAAAGCTGCACCCCAATTGCGAAACACCCTTTTTCTCTTATTGCGAATGATTTTGAAAGAAATTGTTGATTGTCTACTCAACAATGAAAACAACGCTATGAATGTTGTTTAATTGTCATATTGAAAGGCATTGCAATTGTTAGTGTGTTACACAGTTACCCCGACGCAGAAACAGCTTATGATCTCGTCCGAACAACGATGAAATGATCATGTAAATTAGATATGTATAGTCACGAGCACCAATACACTTAGCACAATTCAAAAGAGCCACCATCGAGTACAAAGCCCAAACTGCGGCCAAGAAACTGGGCATCCTAAATAGGGTGAAGCGATACTTTACGCCTGGACAGCTTTTAACTCTCTACAAAGCACAAGTCCGATCCTGCATGGAGTATTGCAGCCACCTTTGAGATGGCTCAGCTAAATACCAACTTGCCGCGCTTGACTCGGTGGAACGCAGAGCTAAGAGGCTCATTGGTGACGTAAGACTGATGGATGCCAAGCTTCACAGCTTGGCTCATCGCCGCAAGGTTGCCTGCTTGTCGGTCTTCTACAGATTGTACTTCGGTGAGTGTGCTTGTGAACTCCACGACCTCATTCCGCCTGCCCCCTTCTACCATCGGACATCTAGACGCACTGCAGGTTACCATCCCTACCTAGTTGCTATTCCACCAATTCGCACTAAGCGTTTCCAAATGTCTTTTGTGATGCGCACAGCAAATGAGCGGACCTCTCTGCCTGTGTCAGTGTTTCCGAACGCATACAACCCCGATCTCTTCAAAGTGAGAGTTAACAGGCTTCTTTTGGGTAAGCTCGCTCCATCGTCGACTTTGTCTCTGTAAAATACTATGTTCGTAACAACATAAAATTACAATTACTTAACACAGTAAGAGAAAATGACTTTTATAAAAGTTGCTCAGTGTATACATATTAGTGCTCGTAACTGTACAAGATACAATACAGCTGTTTAGCGACTGCCGGCGCAAAGACAAACATTTAATCAAATCGTACCAACATATCGTATATTGTTTACACAATAATACGCGTCCTTTCTATTGACTGATACAACCAATGATGTTATATAACCTCATTGGATACAACATCCCCATTATTATATTGCTACTGCCAATTCGATTAATTGGCGACGTATAATGTATCTGAGATCTTATTGTTTCAGTAGTAACGAGTTATGGTATTCCGCTTCACAGAATCCACATTCTTTGGTATATTTATACTATATTTTGCAGTAAAAGGGCTGGTTGTGTTCAATAATTCTTGTTACCTGTAACTATATTTTTAGATAGGAAATCACAGGACACTCATTTAACTAAATACTTACTTACAAAACATACTTTCTAACTGCATTTTACATTAGTAATTCTCTATTTTTGTAAGGGCTGATTTTTCAATCGTCAGATAACTTTTACTTGAGGAATAAATATGGCGGTTTGACACATTTTCTATACAATAGCTGTCAAAATTTCAAACATATTCCCCAGATAAAAGTTATTTGACGATTGAAAAATCAGCCCTTAAACCTTAAACACATAAAATATTTTCATTCATTGACATTTTCATCATAAACTCTCATAATATAGTGTATTATCTATGCTGTCATCTCTCATGTTTCTTTTTCTATGTTCTAAATTGTCAACGAACCTTTTGTAAGGCGAGTTAATAAGGTTAGGTCTTCACTGTAACCGCCTTATTGTTTCTGGCGGACTACCCGAAAACAAGAGGATTTTGCCCGTGCTGTCAGGGAGGACCATGCCTTCATGTCGACCAACAATAGGGAACCTTACTGACAATTTATCCCGCTAGAGGGCGCACCTGAAACGCTTGGTAAACAGAACAACATGGTATCCGTCTATGGTAACACTAGGTAACAAAAAGGTTATACTAAAAAGGTTAAAGTTCTTAATAATTATAAGTTGTACATAATTTTAATAATAAATTCATTTTATGAGACCGTACAATTGCATTGGGTAATGCAACCTGTAATGATCGTTATAAGGGGAATAAATAATTAAATAAATAACGTAAACAGAAAAACAAACTTCATGTGTTGGGGTCCCTTTTCATCTATGGTTATAAAAAAATATATCTATGGTTAGATGACTGTTAATTAGAAAATCGGTGTGTTTACAATCTACTGATGTATTATTTTAGTGATATCCGTTCGTCAGGGATATTCTGTAATAGATAGTAACAATACATCAATCAGTGAATCAGTATTGTGCTATTGGGTAGTATATTCAGGAACGAAGGTGTTCATTAAATTCACTAAAAACGGATAATTTCGAAAGCAGTGGTAAATTGCTACGTTGCAAGCATTTTACAGTCGAGAAACATTAAAGGTTGTGTTCTGAACATTTTAGAGCTGAAGGCTACACGAATGAAGGATACTTTACAGGTCAGAGTATTAACTTAATGTAAAAAACAATACTTTTAGTGCTATTTACTTGAATGTAACGTTAAAAGTTTATTGTAAAGTAGTTCAATATCACAAAAAACAAATATGTTTGAAATTCTTATAGGTATGTTTTTAACCTTTTGGTATTATTTTAACCTACAATTATAGTAACAAGGAAGAGATAAAGCTGAAATTATATTGAAAAACGCCGAAAAATGTTGGCGCACGCATTTAACAGTTTGCTTGTTTACTTCGTGTTTATGTGGCACCATCTGCTGTCTTAGCTTCGCGTAATATTCCCTATTGCTTTAATTTGAAAACCTCAAAAATAATTAGCTAAAGTGCTATTAAATCTTTCTTGTGATGTTCTATTATCTCTTTTGTAAAATACAATTTAGCCCTTTAGGCTAAATCGGAACGTTACAGTTTTTGTGTTACAAAGGTCACGGGGTCAAGCAAAACATTATTAGGTTTTTGTGTTGCTCCGTCGTACCTGGTAACTAGCGATAAAGTCCGCCGCAATAATATCATATTGTTCAGTTTATTTCCACAGTTTTGTCCACAATGATGTTTCTACTTCATGTTTGGTACCTTGTCATCAGCCCACATACGAGTAGAGAGATTAATTTTGAATGAACTCCTCTAGACTTCTAATAAATATATTTTGACAAAATGTAACTAACTACCGGACTAAAACTAAGTGAAACCGATTCTGAATCAAAATATTCGATGTTTGGACTAAATTGAAAAACGCGATGATATACAAGAAAAACAATTATCAATCTCAGAAGCCTCATTAATAACAAATAACATAACATAACGTCATGCCTTGTTTCCCCGAAGGGTTAGGCAGAGGTGTACCTATATAGTACACCCACATTTCGCCAGTTATGTTTAAGTCCCATGTAATAGGGGGCGAGCATATTGCCATCAACCGGGCACAAATCCAGACTCCGGGCTGCTACTGAGAAATTCCAGATAGAAAAACCCAATAACACTTTGCCCCCCTCCCCCACTAATAACAAATAAAAAATAGCAAAGCTGGAAATAGAACAACAAATTGCGTGTTAAAAATAGAATGAATCAGTTGAAAACATCAGACCGTGAAAGTGGGTCAGCATGACTAGTGGGCGAGCAATATGTCACTACATACACATTACTGCAATCTTCCATCCAATACGTTATTGCACCATTGAATGATGCCCTCCAGCCACAAGTTAGCCGCTGATTTGTTTATCCCTGCAATACGAACACGTACTGTTTCGTGAACAAACATCGGCAGTCCGTTTCAGGCTACGGCCTCAAACAACGGCCTCTAACTAGACGCCAAATATGGATGTTTTGTTTATTGAAAGACGAAAAAGATAAATGGTGGCTATGTTTTCTGATTAGACAAAGACGGCAGCAACAAAAGCAACGGAACAATTCGTTAGTGGCATTGTAATGTCACACAAATCATGCTTTTGTTGCAAGGACAAAATAGTCATAAAACTGAAAATTCTTAAACTGTTTTCTTTTCACACGTTTGTTTAATTTGATGAGGTTGAGTATCATCAGCTGTTCATTACGGCAATTTCCACCTCTAATGGCTATTAAGAACTTCTGCCTGCCCTCTGTAATCCGTCGGCCAAACGCAGCGGGAACATGGTTGCAATGAATGTTCGGACTGATAAATATGATGATACACTTGACTTAACGAGGGAGAGCAACCCTCTCCAACCAGCAGCCCTTCACTAAGCTTAGATATAAACAAAAGCTAGCCATTTAAGTACCTACATTATTAACTCATACTCATAAAATACATAATACATTAAATATTTACTGCATTAGTGTGGTTAAATTTTTGTTACAAAAGGTTGTACCTAACATGAACGCTATAAGGGTAGGGTAGGACAACAATGATTGAAATGTTAAAATTAATGTTAGGATAACTTCTTAATTAAATTAGGGTGTATACACACAATGCTTTTAAACGAGAGTTTAACGATGATGAAACATAATGTGCATGAATGTACACAAAAACGACGGCACGATCAAATACCTAATAAATGCACAGTAACTTGATCCTTATTATTGTAAAATACAAACACGAACCAAAAATGCACGTTTTTTCCCCGTTGCTTCCTCGCATTTCTATTGGTATAAACACCGGAATGAACGCTAACAATCAGCTCTGTGGAACTTTACGGCGTAGTTAAGGCGCGTCTTAAACTCGTTTTACGTATACAAAACGTCTTGTGCATGAGACCTTAGGTTAACCATTTATCGGTTATAAAACACCACGTGCAGATCATAATGATATTTTGGGAAATAAGCGTATGTGTCTACGTTACTTAATACCTGTTCTATTAATAAGAGAGTACAAAATATTTTTTTTTTTATTTAAGGGTCGGCACTAGAGAATCGTGTTATGGGTTTTGGATAAGTTTATTTTGTAAAAACTTAAAGTAGTACACACGAAAAAAAACGTCTGGCTAGCTCAAGAGTTGATAACTTTGGCATTAGTAAAAAATCACCTAATTGATATTTTACTTAGGCCAAAGGCTTTATAAAGGCAACACATAACAGCGAACCCATTGACTTTTTCTGTTTACCATAAAGAAAATTTGGGAAATTTCTAATTTTTTTTTTAATTTTACGCCCGAAACGTCCATACAAATTACTATGGCGAAACAAATCAACATTCGACATTCCAATTGCAAATGTAAGTTTTGTACGCACAGTATTGAGTGATTTAGCATGTTATTTTAAGACCTTCCTCTATTTATAGGTTTTCCTGTAATCTATAATTATAGAACTATTTATACGTACTTTTTTTTTAAATTTTCGGCTCAGTAGTTTCGGAGATAAGGGACAAATAAATAGTTTTAAAGCTATTTATTTTAAAATTATAAAAAATATAAATTTGAGACCTCACAGTAAGCTCTTTTATTTTATATTTCACACGGTACAATTTGCAATGCTTAAAAAACATCACTAATTTGCCTCCCAAAAGTACACGTCTGCAGTTGGTCCGTGGATGGGTGATCATGTTTACATATCGAGACTCCTCTGTGCCTCAGAAAGCACGTTAAGCCGTGCTCTCAAAACGGTAAAGGAAAACCAAAAATTTGAAGACATGTGACATCTACCAACCCGCACCGGGCCGGCGTGGTGGATTACGGCCCACTCCCTCTTATCGAGAGGAGACCATTGTCCCAGCAGTGGGAACATTATAGGCTGATTATGCTAAGCCCACGTTTGCACGGACGTAAAAATATCGCGGCGGAATTTTGTGGCGCACTGGATTTTCAACTCTCGATGTTGAGCCGAGCATTGAAAATCCAACAGAGCGCATCCCAGCGCGTTACAAAATCACTCTGTTGGATTTTCAACTCCCGGCGCTAAGCAGTGCGATGAAAATTCAGGAGCTAGACCACCACCTCTTAAAGCAGTATTATTGTAATCTGTGTGGGAAAGAGATAGAGCTAGACGTCCTGTATAGCTCTATCTCTTTCCCACACTGAAGTAACATTAAAATAATACTGCTTTAAGAGGTGGTAGTTGGCCCCCAATGCGCGAAATAAATCACCGCGGGGAAATCGTCCGTGCGAACCTGGGCCAAAAAACTATTATCTAGCGATTACGGCAAAAGACCAATTTAACTTGTAACACTGTTCACTAACTTAATTAGAACAAAATATATCTATAGTCAAGCAAAGAAACTTGTTCCCGCATGTGAGTAGTCGCTACGTAATAATTTTACAATACAGTCAATAAATATTTAATATGAAACTAAACTTCTGATGTGAATACTTCGCAAATCCTCAGTTAGTAGTGCTCCAGTATAGGGAAATAAAAGATATATTATGCGAAAATGTTAGTGTACACGACAAATTTCAATTAATAAATTTAATTTGGCGCCGAAAGACACTAACCAATTTTAACGTGGAAACTTGAAAGGGAATTTTGAAAGCCTTCATGCTTTTGGCCTCTCTTGTTTCGCCTTTTTGTATAATACAGCAATGTTTTAGTTTAGTCGGTGCGTTGTTACGCAACACTTCAACAGAATTGGGGCTTTGTTGCAGACAAAAACAGAGTTCAAGACGTTTGTCTCGAGGCGTAGCGGTTTTGTAGCTGGCGTAGCGATTATGTAGCTGTCGTAGCGAGCGCTACGGCGTAGCTACGGCGTAGCTACGCCGTAGCCAATAACAGTCGTGCTACTGTTATTATGAAGGCAGATGATTGTTGGATTATTTCAGTCGTGCTAATTAAGTACATATATGCATACAATGTGTAAGAAGTAGCTAGTTCAAGAAATGATAATTATGGATGGACTTTTTGCAGTAAAAGACGAGCGCGTTTAGAAGAAACGATATAGCCGCACATAATTTCTTTAACAATTATATTGTACTTAATGTAATTTTTGAGGCATTGGCCCCATAAATTATTTCATCTTACTGTTCACCTTATAGAAATCTAAAGCCAAACGTGGGCGGACAGGACAAAAGATGACATAGAACAAAAAACTACATATGAAAAGCTCAAAAACTAATTCTGCAGTAGGTACGTACACGAAGAGGTCAAATGAGTTCAACGACATTTGGCTTTTCTAGTGACCGACAGACATTCTATATCTTAAGAGCTACTGGCTTAGGTGGACCGCCCTCAATACATATCCTACGTACTAATACAGTTAAATAATTGCCGGTTCTATACATTAAATTACAATATGCAATGCAATACTAAGGATAGAGCTGTATGAACCGAATTGGACGAACTTGAATAATTAATTATGTTGATCTCTGTATTAGTATGAAACTGTAAGCGCTGCTTCACACTGTGGCTCTCTTGAATATTAATTTGATGGTTTGTAACTTTTTCGACGAATGCTTTTTTCACTTGATGGAGACTAATACTGGTTTGAATACTTAAAGCTGATTTCACCAATAAAACTGAACGCGATCAGCACATAAACCACGTTTAAGGGCTGTCAGTGTCTTTTTGTAATTTTTAAAAGTTTTATGGGAATTCTTTTATTACAGTCCGTACAATTAATAATTCATTGCGAAGTGTCAGTAATTCAGTATGGATAAATTTGAAACTATTAGAAGTAGATAAACTTATCAGCAACCAGGTCATCGATTTTAACGAACAACGTGGTTGCTTAGGTTCCGTTTCTGCTTCAAGATCACCCTGCATAATTTATTCCCATACGTGCCGTCGGTCCGTGAACGATAGTGCGTAGGCTAGCCGGACAGCAACATCCACGGCTCAAGATGTGCCGTGCGTGAGGCTGGATGATGACTCCGCGGACGTACGTCAAATTAGAAGTCGGTGTTGTAGTTTGCGGAATAACACAAAACGGATTGAGAGGCATTAATTATTTCGATTGATGGATGGATATAAAGCACTTTCATATGGGTGGTTACTGATTAGGTACGTGAATAGAAATGAGTCGTGCACGATGAATATTACCACGTAGGCATGAGAGTCTGCACTTCTATCCTGTAATTTAAATATTGCGTATGACAAAATAAACACAACGAGCAACTAAGCCATTAAAAATGGCTATGGCACGGAAATGAATGTTGTTAAAATGATTTAATACTACTGTTTCGATAATATTTTGAACATCCTTAAAATAAATCTGGGCCTTTTTGGCTTAGCCGTGAGGCACACTTTCCTACTAATTTCTAACATCGCATTTAACACTTTTTATTTCATTTTTATTTTTTATTGCTGTATTATATTTAATTATTGTGTGCGTTTTAGTCTGTGCTAAATAAATGATAATAATTTTCTTTCATTCAATATTTAAATTATTAAGCACCTTCTCGGTAATCGCAATGTTTGTGGCCCTCCCAGCCCTCCAGTCATCCTTGCTTATGAAGGGAATACCAACAGACAACTCCACAAATAAAGCAAAGCAGCCCCTTTAATAGGCGTACCTTTGGCCCTACCTTACTTACGTATAAAATTATAATGAAATTAAACTAATTCAATTACGAAACGCGTTGAGACATGGTTGAGAATAATTAAAGTCATATTTATCTCGTTATGTTGTATAATAAACGCAGAAAATTAACATCCTCGCAGTACACAATGAAATATGAATGAGTTTCTCAGAAAACTGAATGTGAAGCTGCGGTTCATAGTACACACAGTAAATGTTTTTCTTTTCTTTTTTCTGTATGATCTCAATCCGTGTAACACCCAAAACTTTTTTATTTAGTTTTATTTAGCTATATTTCAAAGATAACTGTGAACTAGAAAAGCATAAGTAGATGAGGCAAACTTATTTAGTAGTTTTCGGGATGTTTTCCAGGGTGGGATGAAAAAGCCGGATTCTTTGCGATAATGTTAATGACGAGGTGAATAAACAGTTTAAAGTATTTTTCGATGGAATAGCAGTGCTTGACATCCAGACAGCTGGATGAAATTAATTTGTACAATTTTCTCGGTTTTATAAATATTAATAAGGTCACGTGTTCCATCTGCGGTCGTAATATGAGAGGTGTGTTAATGTTAATGATATTCAACGAGCCGTTAACGTGCTGTTTAATTTTATATAAAAAGTTAGGCATAAAAGTACTGCCACAATATCTACGCCAGAATGAATGGAACTCTAGAAAAACAACGGCAAAACGGAAATAAACCACGCACGTTTTCGCCGACTAAGGGCCGGTTGTTTCATACGGTTGGTTAACGTAACATACGTACGTCAAATAATGACGATTAGGTACGTAAGATGTTTAACGTTAGTTAAAATACAAAGCGTTGTTTCACTGCATAAAAAACCCGATTTTCAAAGTTGTTCGGGCTGCCAGTAAAAACAAATACTTTGACCCAATAAAAATGGTTGGGAGATTTTTATAATATATCACGGCAACATTTCGCCGTTCACGTCAAATTTTCAAGTGACAACCAAAACAAGCATAACAAGTCACCGCCGACAATTATTATTTCTACCATGTAGAAAGAATTTGAATGATAAATGATAAATGATTTTATTTCTGTAAGAAGGTTCATACAAACACTTTTACACGTCAAACATATTTTTTTTAAACTAGATGAGGCCGGCGTTAATAAATGAGTATGTAATTAAAATTGCACCCAATACTTTCGGAAATCTACTTGTTTTATAAAAATCGTTGCAACAGCTAATCTCTATTCATCGTTAGCTGGCAGGCTTATATTTATAATGAGGACGTAATTTAGCAACAGCCCTAGTCACTCGATGAATAATACGGCAAACCGTTGATTTATCTATCTGAGCCTGACATGCCACCAACACATCTCATGAAAGATGCGTAATATTGCAGAGTTGCAAGAACCTGGTTTTACTGCCCTGAAAAATGTGAACGAATTTTAGAATCAAATTAAGTATCGTACATACTTAAGTATCTATATGGTTACTGAGTATGTGCACACTTACTTTTGCTTCATCCTTTAAAAAACGGTACCTTGCAATACATTCCTGGGTTAATAACACGAGTTTTGAATAATTTTTCTTCCTTTCTACACTATTAATTGTTTCATCATCAGATGAAGTATCGTCGAACAATGACGAATACAACAAAAGAGAGCCCATAATGTTAGTGTTACTGTTTGGCGTAGATGTTTGAGAACAAAATGACGTTTACCAGTGGGTATGGATGGCATCGGTTACTGTAATCGTTATTATTTAACGAACGTTAAGGCCATAATTTTGTGAAACAACGCTTTTTTTTTTGGTTTGACGATAGTTAGCGCCATGTTTGACGTATACGCGTGCGTTAAGTGGACGCGAAACAACCCGCCCTTATACTGTTCCATCCACATAACCCTGAGTTAGGAAAAACAAAGGCACGAGCACAACGACGACATTGATTTCCGCGCTGCTATATTTTATGAGTGGAGGAAGCTCTCGTACCTATAACAATACAATTGTGCCCTCGGCCGGCACAGCCAACGGCGTTATTGCGCCACTTACGACTCGAGTATCTAGGAATGGAAGGGGCTAGAAATTCCAGCGTAATAACAAGCAAATGGCTAGCTAATAACTGAAGCGCTGCAACGCTTGATTATCACTGGGAGCGTTCAGTGTCCTCCGTCGTCAGCGGGTATATAGCTGACCCAGCCTAATTAGTAAGTTGAATAACTGGGCAACTGCGTTATCTTGAGTGCACCTCAGTGCTCGTGCACTTGAACGGAACGTGGTGAAAGATAACCCGCATAGTCTGTGACATACACACAACCGAACTATTCTGTAAAATTCTCACGTAAATTCTTTGGTGAAGTGAGCTTGAAGCGAGCTGGCATTCCACTTTGTGCTAGGGATAGATTTTTACAGAATAGACCGACTGTACTTGTCTTTATCATTTTGTTTACGAACAAACTAAACTAAGTAAATTCTTCCACAAACTTTTGAATAATAAGAATGCAGAGATTGATTGAAGTAACTTAATTAAATCGTATCAAGAATACGGACACGCTTTGATCCTAAACAAGGTATAAGTTAAAACAAAGTTCTAAATGAATTATTGACAATAAAAACTTTCTCAATGATAGATTCAGAAGGGACTTCGAGGATTTAATTACATACAACACCGCGACGAATGGTCCAATTGTAACAAAGTTCAGCCTGTGATTGAGTTAGCTCGAGCTTTCCAATTATTCAAAGTATAACTTACGGGGTCCGCACTCTGATAACTCAGTTGTTAGTGGGTATCAGTACTTACCATTTTATCGGTAGGTAGTTTTAACCTCTGGCTAATTATTAATTAAGTAATTTAATAATTTTAATTTAATTAAGTAAGTAATTTAAGCTCTGGCTGGTTCTTTTGTAAATGTCTAGGACGTATATCGATGTTTCAAGGAACCTTTTTTTATTCGATTCAGTCACTTGCCCATAACAAACTTAATCTGATCTTTTATCAGTAGACGATAAGACACTTCATATATGAAGTGTCTTATTGTCTATTTGGTATAAAGTACACATTATACCAAAGTAGAGCAAGCTTTTCTTCTATTAAATTTTACATAGGTATCTACAATTTTGTTAGGTATATTTTCAAAATGTAACTTTTATTAAAGAATTGGCCTACTGTATAATTAGTCTATTATGCAGTTACTACCACTGGGCTTTTTAATTTTAATGACGCTAAAGGAGATGCGATTTAATCAAATTAATAATATGGAACAAATACAAACACAGCGATTGACAAACTGTAAACACGTGTTAATTGATATATTTTTAATATTAATATTAAAAATATACATGTGTTTAAGTTATTCGCAAAAAAAAAACATATTACATATATTTAAAACGTAGCAAACAAATAGACATGCGCTTGCACATTTAATCGTATTTCAATTTTAATTTTATTTACCTTTGCTCGTTTTTATATCCTACTAGCGCCTGCTACGCACGGTTTTTATGACATGACAAAACATGCAGGTTTCTTTATTATACGAGTACTAGCACATCCCGCGTGACTTTTTCCACGTGGATTTCGTGCTTTAGTACCCCGCTCAATCAAGTCAGCCTATCGAAGTCCACTGCTGGACATAGGCCTCTCCCATGTTACGCCACAACACTCTATCCTCCGCCTACTGCATCCAGTCTGTCCCAGCCACCTTCTTCAGGTCGTCGGTCGATCTAACAAAGGAGCGTCCCACACTAGGCTTGCGATACGCGGTCTCCACTCTAGGACTCATCTGGTCCACCAGCCATCGGTCCTTCGACAAATATGATCAGCCCACTACCATTTCAGTTTGCTTAGGTACTCTGCAAGCTATGTCAGCAAGTCCGGTTCTTTTCTGGATAATTTCATTTCTGTTTTTATCCTTCCTAGAAGCTCCGAACATAGCCCGCTCCATAGCGCGCTGAGCAACCTTGAATTTATGTACCAGCCCGACCGTCAGTGTCCACGTTTTGGCACCGTATGTTATGACGGGAAGGACGCACTGGTTGAAGACCTTAGTCTTCAAACATTGCGGGACAGGCGACAAGAAGACTTGTCGAAGTTTCCCAAACGCTGCCCAACCCAATTGGATCCTTCTGTCGACTTCTTTCTCAAAGTTGTATCAACCGAGCTGGATGACTTGCTCTAGGTAGACGTACTCCTTCACAACTTCGAGAAGCGACCCTTCGATGTGGATTAGACTCGGCAAGACGTGCGAATTGTACATGACTTGTCCAAATTCATGCCGAATCCAACCCACTGAGAGGCTCCAATTAGGCTGTGCAGCATCTGGTCTAACTGCTCCAGCGTCTCTGCCATTATGACGATGTCATCGGCAAAGTAAAGGTGTGAGATGTACTCACCGTTCACGTTGATACCCTTTCCAGTCCAGTCCAGCGTCTTGAAGACTCTTCCAATGGATTGGTGAACAGTTTCGGGGACATCACATCTCCGTCTCTCTCCTCTGAACAGTTGAATGGGGCTGGTTTTCTGATCCTGGATCTTGATAGTCATCATGACAGTATCATACAAACATCTCAACACTTCTATGTAGCTCCAGACAATCCGACATAGTTGCAGAGAGGCCAGAACTACCCATATTTCGATAGAATCGAAGGCTTTCTCGAAGTCCACAAATGCCACACACAGCGACTGGTTGCACTCCTCGGTCTTCTGTACAATTTGCCGAACAGTATGGATGTGGTCTACGCTACTGGCCTTTGCGGAAACCAGTTTGTTCTAGCGGCTGGAACTCGTCAAGTACCCCGTTACTTCATAGGATCCCGTTAGGGGTAGATTTTCAAAAAACCCTGATACACATTATTCTTTATTTTTGGTCTTAAGTATAAATACTGAGTTTCGAGTTAATTGGAGCGCGCGTTAAAATTCATCCATACAAACTTTGACACTCCCCAATCCCCCTTTAGGGGGTAGTTTAGGAAAACAAAAAATGACAAACTTAATAATTTACTTAGGTAAGTATTCGTGCCAAGTTTCAAGTTTCTTAACTCAAAAAATAAGATTTTTCTTACAAACAAAATCCCCCCTTTTTACCCCCTTATGCCCACTTGCATGTTTAGTCGGGTTAAATGAATAAATGTAGAGTTTGTAAACTCCGAGTCATGCAACTAACATTTTAACTCTTCTTATGCGTTGCGCCACTAAAAAGTAACACCGGGTTAGATAACCTGACAATAGTGATTTTTGAGTTGGGAACATTGGCAGTTCAATCGACGAAACATAAAATAAGATTGCAGTATCTATGGCCTGATAAGTAATCCAACCAAAGATGAATTAACGAACAAAGAATGGAAATTTATACCCATCTCTTTTACACTACATTACGATACGTAATGCTTTCTTGTCTTTAAGTTACATAAATATGTATTATACATAAAAACTTTCCGGAAAATTCTGTAAATGATAGTGAAAACGGCATCAAACTCCTTTGCGTAGTTTAGAGTAATAAGGCGACACAGACAGACACGAAATGCGACTTTAATTTATAATATGTATAGATGCATATTATTTTGATCCTCGTCGACGTTTCTGCCTATCTGATTCAACTCAACGGACTAATGATGACAATACAATAAAATTTGAAAATGTTGAATGAATTGAAAATGTGCTTGTTATGGAGATTGAGACCAATATAAATGATTTCCGTGTTATTTATTTACAAAAAAGACTTTGATCTGAGTGAAAAATACCTACCAACTGTACTGCTGTAACAACCTATTTTATAGGAAACCTAAGATCGTAAAACATTTTTTATTGACATACCTATGGTAATTTATGGGACCGAACCACCCGGAATCTTGAGTTAGGTAAGAACTATTGTCACTTGTAGACAATGTCTTCTCCTATTTATGTTATTTAAGGAAACGAAAAATAACCCGATCAAAGTATGCAATAAACTTATTAATGCAATCCTTTTAAGAGGTCGTAGCACTCATCATTATGAACAACTTTTACTGTGGGACCAAACCTGAAATCGCGAAAAAGAAATCTGCTCTTCCCTACATTTTGACGAGTTATGCGAACTTAAATGTAGGAAACATCTGATTTTGTTTCGCGATTTCAGCTTTGGTCCTTTAGTAAAAGTTGTTCATAATGATGAGTACAAATGGGTTGTGCGTTAATTCCGGGACATGTTGTATAAACCAGATATTAAAAAATAAGACTTCATTTATTAGTTTATTGTCTTCATGTAGTTGATACCTATCTTATAACCTAAACTTTTCAAAACATCGTGCATCGTGAAAATATGAATCTGTGGGTTGAAAAAACGTAAGTAATTAAACCACACGAGGAAGATGCATAATAAAACAATTATTTTTCAAATTACTGTCTTGTAACTTTCTTGCCTAACATTTGAAAATCAAAGGTAATGTAATATGAAAGCTTCATTACAAGATAAACTTACCTAAGTATCAACGGCTAATAAATCTGGTGACAGATCTCAGAGCAGTAAAGTTTTCTCATTCGCTCCCTAACTAATGACTCTTCAACAAATGAAGTTCAGAACAATCAAATCAAATGTTACACGGTACTACTTTCAATATTCACTCAGAAAATACTTTACCTTGAAAATATTCAATTCTAGGTTTACGGGATAAAAACATCGAAAAATTATGTTATGTTCGTTATCCTACGAATTATTTTTAAGCCATCGCACACATAAATAATTCTTTGTTTTTTGCAAATGAAACGGTTTTTCAACATAGTTTTCCGAATATTCTAGCAACTGAACGCAAACAAATTCACGAATCAGAGCTAACGAAGGGAACTTGTAAACGGCACGCTAATGAATAAGGCTGAAAGAGTTCGATCTCGACTTTATCTATTCAATTAGGCTGATGGACACCGGTCAATGGTCATTTGGAGGCAATCAGTATTATATTATGTGACGACTGCGCAGCTATAGGTGCGCGGTGTGATAAGCCGGTGCGTGGCCGTCTGGCCAACAAGTCGTGGCCACCTAGCTCGTTAAAAGGCGCTTCGCTCATCTGACAGTAACGATGATCGATGGCTTCGGGACTTCCCCTGTAATATCCGACACCCCCGAACCCACTAAACAGCCGCCTCACACCCTACCAACTCCATTGAGACCCAAAAATTCAGCTAAACCTAAACCTGCTAACTACTCCAAGATACTACGTGGTTTAATCAATATACGTTGATTAATATCTAACATTAATTGCGTGTGATTAAGCGAACAAATGGGGTGCGTATTCAGCCAGAACGCTTGGCAAGCGTTTATGTGGGCCGTGTGGGCCGCCGACAATATCACCACGCTTACATTGTTACGGAAACGCTCCTATGAATAATTTAATCGTTTACTTACACGACCTTAATTAAGTAAACGCCTCCGTGACAGCTAATCGCATCTTATAATTGTAACTTGTTGTGCTATCTAATTGTTATCAATTGATTAATATTCACACACTAGACGCTTTAGAAAGTAATTATTTTGTATCAAAGCGGGATTTTAACTTATGAAGATAATACTGGTGGTGAAAAATAAAATTCGCATCATCGCTTTTCACGATAACCTTAAGTACACGCGAAAGACACTTGAGTGTCTTATAACGAGGTCATGAACAAAACGGTGATCGGTAGCTCTTGGCCTTAAGTACGAAAGTAACAAAAACTCTTAAACACAAATATACATACATTTGCGTATAGAGGCGATGGAACCCCAAGACTTCTCGACTATTTGGGGCGCCGATTTTAATGGAGCTTGTCCTAAAACATCAAATAATGTTTACATCCATACACTTAAAGCTGCCAAAGGAAAATGTTAATGGTAAATAATTCGGCTACACAAGCTTCTTTGTGAAGGTCCAGGTTTAACTGGACTTTAAATTATTTAAAAATATTCAAACTTTATTTCCATTGCTAATTCGAGAAATTATTAAGCTTTTCTTTTTCTGACAGTTAAATACTTACAGTACGCTGCGGTACGCGCTACGCGGGCTACGTAGTATCGTCTACGACAGAATTTAGTGCAAAGACAAGTAGTAGAATAGAATAGAATAGTACTGCAGTTTCAATTTGTTGTTTAAAAAATTTTATAATAATATTTTAGTACGCCACCTAGTCCTGCCAACTTTAAAAAATTAGGTGATTATTTTAATGTATGTTTCAGCTCTTACATAAATGGTCTACAGGTAACACAGAACAGGCGTTTCAATTCACAGGATCATTAACACGACATGTCTACATTTGATTAATCAAAAAAAGCATAAGGTTAGCTAATAATTACTTATGGTATAGCCATAGCACACATAAACAATGGCTAAATAACTTAATTTCAAGACAAAATCTTATTCAACTTTTAAAGCACCATATTTTGAAAATGTTTTTAACAACTGTTTTTTGTTTTTTTTTTTATCCTAATTTTAGTTTCACCCGAACCCGTCGCTTCCCGGCGAACCCGTCGCTACACTTAATAATTATTGTATTTTTCCACATAGAAGCGAATAATTGAATTCTATTTGAGTGAAATAAATTATCTTAAACCGTAAGTTACGTAAACTAATCTATGGACTTGTATAGCTCAGGACAACAAGATCGAAGGATTGGAGTCCTCGTGAAGCATAGAAAAATATACCGAGTTGCAAAAAAATTGTTACTTTGAGATAAAATCTTTCGTCACACAAATAAACATTTAATATTTGTTTGACTCTCATTATGTATTTCATTTAAACACAGATGTGGGTTATTGTAGCTTTTTGAATGACATCAATTAAGCATGTTACGTCATTTCATACCTAATTGCAGCCATGCATTAATATATCTGCACATAATTTAATTTTGTCAATGTAATTAATGAATGTGCAATAATTGCGTTTGAGTTCAGCTTTAAATAATAACGTTCAATAATGACTATTATTGTAATTAGTAATTTACTACTTCTTTTTCAGGGAAACCGAAGGCTTTGTGGGCGAAGAAATGATGACGAACAAGTAACGGAAATACATTAAAAAGGAAGGCACATGTGACATTTAATTTGGTCGGGAATCGCTCCGCCCACTTAAAAACTCAAGAATCATGAGAACGCACACGTGATTGTTCACATGCCTGCAAGCTATTTTACTTAATGAATTCTACTCAATCCAGTTCTATAATTTGGTGAAATACATAGCAATTAAGCTACGCATATACAGTCACGCTATCATTTGAAGTGAAAGATGTATGTTAAAAACATATCCATAAAGAATATTGCTCTTGCATTTTAGTTCGAAGGGGTTAATACCAGGTGAAAGCTGGAAAGCCGCCATAAAGGAAGCTGTGATTGGATGCCAAGATAGAACCTAATCTAGTATGTTGTCGAGGACTCCAATGAAGAGCAGTTTCGATTACTAAGAATAAGTAAAGGTGAAAAATTCTTTTTCTGTGCACGCCTACTCGCAGGTCACAGGGATATATGAATTGAATAGGTACCTACCGTTCGGGGCCAGCCAGCGGTGTCAACATAGCAAATAGAATTCCATTCATGCGGAATCACATTAAAAAGATAATATCAAAAGCAGTTTATTTTTAACTGACTTCTACTCTCACTAAAATAGAGTAGGTTTTCTATTGAACTTTTATTTAGTGTGGTGTATTTATAGAATAGTACTATTTGCTCATCGTTATTGCAGTTTGAAAGCAGTGCCGAATATAGACACAATTTGAATAATAATATACTCTAGGTACCGATAAGAGGTAATGTTGACAGAAAATAGATTAAAATCAAAGATTTGAAACGTACACCTAAATGCCTACATGCGCATATTGTACCTACCTAAATAACTTACCTACAACATTGAATTAATTAGTGAGGACTGTCCGAGAGACGAAGCACATTCTGCAGTGATTGGTCGCAGGACAATTAAGGAATGTCTCATAAGATGCTGAATTAAATTAGTGAGCTGCCCACACCTTCGATTGAAGACATTCATTACGGGGCCCTTATGTCTCTGGCATTACAATGACTTTATGATTGAATACGCCCGATATTTTCAATACCTGCGTTTATTTACACCACATCAAAACCGAACACAAATTATTGATTTAAAACGGACAATTTTTGCTTTTTTAGCCATCCATAGAAACTGTGACTGGTGGAAATAGACAGTGTTATTTATTAAAAACTGGCAGCTTCTCTTTTTATTCATCGTTTTTCTGTAGGTATTTTAGTTGGAAAAGAGAACTTAAGCCCAATTACCGTAACTAAAAACATTCAACATCTAGTCGCAATCTCATCTCAATGTAGGGAAATAATAGGTATTTTTGTCATATTGAGACTGAGATCAGACTGTGAATGTTCTTAAAATTACGAGAATTGCACCTCTAAACGTAAATATTGCCACATGAAATTTATTTTTTATTTTTAACTCCATCGTCAGCCCGACGCAAAGAGTATTATTGTATTGTATTGTTGTTTGTATTAATTGAGAAAAGTTTTACAAATTGGTCAAGTATCATTCATATAAAAGGTACAATAAAACGTATACTTCATTAAACGCGTTATTAATTACTGTAGATTTAGATTTCGATCAATAAATTAATTTTCAATATATTATTTTTTATTTCCTCGCACAATGCATAGTAACACGTGGTAAGATGATTTCCGACTCGTGTCGACTTATACAGGGTGTCCGGTAAAGAATGGATAACCTTGAAATCGCATATAACAGACCTTATGGCTGTTCTAAAAAAAATATTAAAAAAAATATATCCCAAGTAATAACTAAGATTTTTTTGAAAAAGAATACTAACACTTTTTTACATTTTTCATCACCACAACCACAAATGAATGAATTCCATCGGTTATCTGTTGTTATAATATTGTACGTTGACTATGCCGCCGACAGAGAGGCAATAAATAATGTGACTAGAAATTACACAGAATTTTTTTCTAAAAAAATTATATCTTAGGTACTTACTTACTTGGGATATACATTTTTTTTGTATTTTTTTTAGAACGGCCATAGGGTCTATTATATGCTATCGCAAGGTTATCCATTAATTACCGGACACCCTGTATACGTATACTCGCTCGCTTCGCTCGTTCATGAATAAAAATGCCACTCGCCGGAAATCACCTACTTTCCGCACTTGTAGCATAAATGACTATTATAGGCTGGCAACGTTTACAAAAGAGTTTTTAGTTTATCCAGTGATGAGTAACATGTATTCCACTCGACTTGGATCATTTTTAATACAAAGTAAATACATACAGTTATATCTTTGATGCATACTTGTTTATCTTAAATCAAATTTAATATTATCGACGTGCAAAAATATTCCAATGCACGTAATATTTGGTAGGAATGAAAAGGCGTGTAGCTAGTGTCTCAGACTGTCTTCCAGTCCTTGGAACACACTCGGTAACTACCTTACTCCACCTGTCATCACTGCGCCTTGCCAGATGTCCTGCCCAACTCCATTTGAGTTCTATAACTCGTTTTCGGATATCGGGACTCGGTCTATAAGCTTAATGCCACGCATGGAACGCTCCATGACTCTCTGTGCAACTCTCACCCTGTACAGAGCCTCCTGCGTGAGGGTCCACATCTCAGCACTGTAAGTTATGGTGGGCAGAACACAATGGTTATAGAGGCGGGACTTCAGACATTGTGGAATTTTGGCTGATTTCAGAATGTCGTCCAATTTGCTAAATGCGGCCCACCCAAGCTGTATTCTTCTCGATATCTCGGTTTTTGATGATCTTTGCCAAATGATATAATATGGCTAGGATAAACATAATGGTCAATCATCTCCAACATTTCATTTCCGTCTTTAACAGAATGATTCGAACCCGGGGAATTCGTATCACTAACAAACTTCATGGCATAATTGATGTGTTCAGGTGTCATTTGAGTGAATTCGCAAGGACACTGTTATTTATTTTATATTATAATATAGTTTAATGTAGGTAAGTAGTACTGTGTTGTATTGTGTTATAGTTCCCTTTGTTACAAGTTGTTTCAGTCCTATAAATTATATTTAAATTGTAAATAAGTTAGTAGGTATAGATTTTTAAATGACCGCACTGTCGCATTGGGTATACATACATCTGAAATTATAGTTTTAGGGAAATTTTAATAAATAAATTAAAAAATTTGTTTGATATTTAAAAAATATATATGTACTTATTGTAATCTTTGATTCAGCTACCGTTAATATTATGTACCTTTATTGCATGCTATGGAAGATTTACAAACATCCGCTTTACCTTTAGTTCCTTTAGATGGAAAAGCTTCAAAGATAGAGGAAACAGCAAACTATGGAGGAGGTAACTCGCAATCAAGCATCAAAAGGAAAATCAGACTCCCTTCCCATAAGTTTGAATGGCGCATCCGTAGCCTTATTTGTGACGCTAGCTGAAATAGGAATGGCAGATACAAACAATATTTGCCACAGAACTACTTTGGACTTAATCTAAAATATCTAAAGAGCAGTTGGCTGTAAGTTAAATCTTTGCTTCAAGTTCCAGGTCGAAAAGATTTTAATCGAGTTTTTCGTTTAGAAAATTAAGTTCTGGGAATGACAAGATGATGTCACAAGATTATTAGATGTCAGCAATATTCATTTAGTAGCTGGTAGGAAAGGCAATCTCGTCACGACATTACCAATATGAGATGTCACGCATGAGTGCTCTGGAACGGTTGACTGAGTACCAAACCACGACAAATAGTAAATTTAAAAAGAATCATTATTGAAAATCAACTTGAACTATTTGATTTTGTACGTTTATATATGTTAAATTTGAATGTTACTTGTATGGGTAGGTATATATTTTTGTTCGTATATCATCATGTAGGTTTCATTTTAGTAGTACCAAATTTTGTTTTAGGAATATCAACTTACATCAAAATGCCTCTTACCGGGGCTGAAAAAACTAGACGTTATAGGGAAAAACTAAAACGAGATCGCCCGGAAGAATATAAAGCTCAATGTAAAAAAAATTTAGAAAGAATGAAAAGCAAAAAAAAGAAAATATCAGAAATGACGGAAGAAGAAGCAGAAAAGCAACGCAAAAAATGGAGAGGAAAAAAAAAGAAGCAACATGCAGAAAAAAAAGAAGCAACCAGAACTAAGAAATGTAGAAAATGAACCTTGTATAACTACGAAAGATAAAAACGAAACAAAAATCAAGAAAAAATGTAAACAATTACTAAGAAAATGCAGAAATTTATTGACACAGGTTAAAAAAATTCAAACTCAAAGAGGCTTACAAAAAACGATACCAGCGTCTTAAACAACGTACTACGAAAAAGATAGCTGACTTAGAAAATGAATTGATGAAGCAAAAATCAAGGGAGGAAGTGCTTGAATTTACATTAAAAAAGACATATCAAAGGGCAAAATCTCATAAAGAGAAACAATATTTAAGAAAACTTGTGAAAAACACTACAAACAAAAAATATGTACGCAAAATGATGGGCTTAAAAGCAAAAGACAGAAAAAAAAAGAAGATAGTAAGGTTCGAAATTGAAGAGATAACTAAGTTCTATTTAAGAGATGATGTGAGTAGAAATACGGCTGGAAAAAAACAAGCTAAAACAAGAAACAAAATAAGAAAACAAATAAGATATTTGACAGACACTCTTGCTAATCTTTATAAAAAATACAGAAGTGAAGGTGGGCGCTATGGCTTCATAACTTTCTACAAGCATAAGCCTTTTTATGTTTTAACACCTCACATGAATGCAAGAGATACATGTCTATGTATTAGACATAGTAACGTGGAATTCCAACACACCTCATTAAAAAAACACGGATTACTTAAAAACGGAGTCACAGAAATTTTGAATGAAATTTCATGTGATACTAAAAATTACTCGTGTATGTACAATAATTGTGAAAATTGTAAAGATCGAAAACCACTTTATTGTACATCAGAAAATGGAGTAGATGATAATGATAAGAATGTTTCATGGTTACGTTGGGAAAGAAGAGATCATACATATACAAAAAAAGGAGATGAAACGAATGAAATTAAAACAAAAAAAAACACAAAAGGTGATAAAAACAGGAAGTTTAGCAAATTTAAAAGAGGAGTTTGAAAAAGACCTGAGAGAATTTAAAAGACATCATTTTAATATGCAACACCAATATAACCAGTATCAAATAGCGGTTTCAGAATTAAAAGACAATGAAGTTGTTTTAGTTTGTGATTTCTCAGAAAACTACGAGGCTAAGTTGGGTGAAGAGATACAAGCTATGCACTTTGGTGCCTCGAAAAACCAAATAACCCTCCATACCGGAATGATTTATTGGGCTAAAAAATCACAGTCCTTCTGTACCATATCAGACCTGAACAATCATCAACCACCCGCTATTTGGGCTCATTTGACGCCATTATTAGATCTAATCAAAGAAGAATCTCCAAAGTTAACTGTCGTACACTTTTTCTCAGATGGACCATCGTCACAATACCGGCAAAAAAACAACTTTTATCTGCTGGCACATTTTACAAAATGCCTTGGATTGAATTATGCAACCTGGTCGTATTTTGAATCTGGGCACGGAAAAAGCGTGGCAGATGGCATAGGTGGCTGCGTGAAACGTACATTAGACAGAAAAGTCTGCCAAGGAATGGACGTAGTTGATGCAAAAGATGCCTACGAAATTCTCAAGAATAACCTTAAAAGAATTAAAGTTTTCCTGATTCCAGACTCTTCCATCAACGATATCAGTAAAATATTGCCGTCAAATGTGCAACCATTAAAAGGTACTCTCCTTGTACATCAAATTATCACAAGAGATGAAAATTCTATAAAATTCAGGGATGTAAGTTGTTTCTGTACAACACGTCCAGGACAATGCGATTGTTTTTCCCCGCGAATCCATCATGTGATTCCAAGCCATATTCAAACTCGGCCCCAGACAGAAAACAAAAGAAAGAACGTTTCCGTACTATCCCTCAAAAACTCAGCAACATCACAAACAGATTTTAAAATGTCAAACATTTATACCAAACCACCGTCCAAGAAACCAAAACATGAATTCTCTATTCCTTCAACTTCCAAAGAAAATCTAAGACCAGCAACATCACGCCAGGATTTCGAGATGACAAATACCGAACCACCGATACCGTACTCTCAAGACTTGGAAGACCGTTCTCAAGAAATTGAGTCTTTTGGTACGTTGAACTTCGAAACCGAAGGCAATACTCTGACTGAGTTTGATGACTACGAAGGCGAACTAATAAATGATCCCATAAATGTTGCTAAATGGCCGATGACATTTATTCCTAATGATGATTCTAAAACCGTTGAAGTACTAAAATCTGTAGCGATTATCGAAAATGCTAGATCTTACAAAACCTTGCAAAAAGTAAACAGAAAAACTAATCGTTTTCTTGAATGCCACAAATGCACATGCTCGATTTTAGGAAAAAAAGCTAAATGTCTTGCATGTTCAAAATGGTATTGCGAAGAATGCGTTGATGGAGGGCCAATGGAGTTTGATTATATATGTGATCAATGTTTGCAAGGTAGGGAACTAAAATGTAGCCTGCATGTCGCTTATTACTGCAACTGTTTTTGTCAGGATATTTTTCATTTGTTTTTTTTTTTATTTACAGATTAACCTTCGTGTTTGCATCTACTGAAACAAGAATTTTGATTTTTCAATCCATTATGGTGATATACGTCGATATTGACAAATTACTTACATACGAAGACTTCGTCAGGTTCTATAAGTATGATTTGACGTGGCCTTGGGCGGAGACGCATTTTGTCTTCACCCAGAACTGTTCCAGATGTGGGAAAAATAATCCTAATAGACCTCTGCATTTTAAAATTATTAATATGCGTCGTCTACATTTTAGGGTTTTAATGAAAAGTTCTTTGTTCTGGTGTAATTTTTGTTCCACAAGTGTATATGATCATTATCTGATTGATGAATGTATCCATTGTTCCAATTAAAATTGTATTTTAAAGCTACACTACTGATCTCAGTATGTAACTATTTTTAGTCTTTAAAGACTAGCTTTAAATCCGTCGTAGTTAGATATTTAAAGTCAATAATTGTTATGGTCTAAGGACCGAAATTGATTGTTTTGTTTAAGATTATTTGCCATTATTCTTAATTAATGTTAATGATAAACGAAGACTGATATGATAAGTGCCATAAAAAAACATAAAAAGATTTCATAATGTTGATAGTAAATAATTTACCTTTTATAATTAATAATAAAAATGTGATGCCTTAAGAAGGATCTGATTGTAATAATTTTGTTAAAACTTAGATAATGTTATACATATAATTATATGTATTAATTGTGCCTGCGTACTTTTTTTCGTCATGTAAACGCACCCTTGCCCTTTATAGGTATTCAGTTGTGTGACTGTCCCTATATTACGGAGTTGAATTTCTTGATTATTTGAGTAGATTTTACATTAAATGACCTTCAAATTACTCTCTCAAATGGAAAATGATTCTTTAGTATAATATTTGTGATCTTTTCCCTAAAAAGGTATCAAAAATTTGAAAATAAAGAAAATTGAAGACAGTTGAAGTAACAGAAGTCACATTCTGAATATATTATTGTACTTTTAATAAACTTAGATACAAAAATTGGAAATGGTGAGTGTTTTTTTTAAATTACATGAGCATTTAAAAGTCATTAAATAAAAAATATCTAAAATTTTTTATAATTTACACTGTTTTCTGAGCTACTGAATATAGTCACACAACTGATAGAAATTTGCGAGACTTTCCGTAATGTTTTAATATTTTTTACAGTATTTCCGTTTTAAACCCATAATATTTTATTTTTTCTTAAAAGATATTTAATTTCCGTTCTAAAGAGACCAAAGACAGTTTAAAATAAAATACTATCAAAAAAGCATTATATTTCAAGGTGGGGGTACATTTTTGTGAAAATGCCCAGGTGTGTACTCACAGCGCTCAGCGACGCATCTGAGTTTTAAATGATAAATGATTTTATTTCTGTAAGTAGGTTTATACAAACACTTTTACACGTCAAACATTTTTTTTTTTAAAACTAGATGAGGCCGGCGTTTCCTATCTGACTACTCTGAGAAGAAAGGCCGAAACAAACTCAGAGGTCACAGTCTCTTTTAAAGTCATAATTTTGGTCAGATCATGTGAAGACCATGTAGGTTGGTGTCTGAAATGGTCTTTTGAGGAAAGAACCTCACAGATTGAGTGGACCTGTCCAGTCAGTGCAAGCATCTGTCAGTAATCGTACAGCTCAACATAAAAGCTTAAATATTGCTTGCTCGAAGTTACGCGTACCAATGTATTGCGTCGACAGAGAACTTGCATCAAGAGAACAATTTCGTTCCAATAAAGGAGACCATAACCGGATACACGATATTTTTCTTTGTTTCCTTCTCTATAGAAATATGGGATAGTTCTCTTGTAAAGCAATAGTAAATATTGAAAACATAAATCAAAAGACGAGGATAACTTTGTTATCTTAGATTTAATTTCTCGGATTTCAGTGTTACGGGTCGTTTGCATCGTTCGTTTTGTTCAGTTCTTTAGGAACAAGTTAAAAAAGATTCTGCTAAAATATTTTGTTATCCAAGTATTAAACCAAAATAGATACTTACTGATATTATTTAGTAACAGTAATAATAATTGTGGAGTTCATTGTAATAGTGCTTATTTATTTATTTATTCACAAATCCACCAAAAATGGAAAATAAGTTTATACACGAAGCACTGTGAAAATATTACGATACATTTTGGGTAAATGGGTATCAAATTGGGAACATAATCCGGGATGCGATACATCCTTCGGCTGGATTTGGTTCCCAATTTAGGCTCAGACCCTGTTTTGTGGAAAAGAATTTGAACTTTACCTACCCTAGCTATAGAATTACAACAATGTAACCAGAATAATAACAATGAAAATAATAGTATGATGGTTCAAAGAAGTAATAATAGTTCAGATTTTGTTTTATTAGACTATATTATTACGTCATATGCATTGCCATAATCTAAATGTACCACTTTATAATTATATTGGAATATTGTTTGTTTATGTATTTAGGATTCCCGGTTCGAGAAATTATTATAATAATTATATGTTAAAAAAAACTTAAAATATCTTTTTCTACTAACTAACGAACTAACTAACTATGACGACAGTAGTAACGCCGTACGAAGCGCCAGTCAACCTGCCACATCGTTGGATGTCACTTCTCTAACACCTGTTTCACCCGCTCAACCCTTTTGGAAAACACTTGCAAAATTAAAAACTTCAACCCCAGTTTTAAAGAGAGTTCCTCGTGGCGCGAGACCATCCGTGGCTTCAAGTTTAGCGCGTTGTGTTCGCCTCGCCGCCCGAGAGAACTCTCAAAGTGCTTGGGAGCAACTACTCACCTTCCCGTTTAGAATTCTACATGTGCAAAAAAATTTGAAAAAATAAAAAATCTTTAACAGCACAAATCAAGGATAATTGTAACATTTAGGCCCAAAGTTTCGACTCTAAATTAACAGCGCACCTCCCCCAAAGAGGCTTATTGCACCATGTGGAATCTAAACTAGGCGAAGGTGATATCAGTGGTGCAGCTAGGATCATCTTTAGCAGCGATATGGTTGCGCCGTACTCTCCAGAGACACTTACAGCCCTGGAGAGCAAACATCCCGCCCCGGCAGATGACCTCTCCTTCCCTGTCCCTCCCGATCCGGAATCCAACACACTTGAAATTACAGCTCAACAAGTGTGTGCGGCCGTGTGCTCCTTTCGAAGTGGCTCCGCCGGCGGTCTCGACGGCCTGACACCTCAACATTTGAAGGACCTAATGTGTTCAGGCGCCGGGGAAGCTGGTGAGTCTCTTCTGAAGGAGCTGACGGCCCTCATCAATCTCATGCTCTCCGGCAATGTGAACGAATCCATCATTGATATCTTGTATGGGGCAAGTCTGTGTGCCCTGCGCAAGAAGGATGGCGGCATTCGTCCCATTGCCGTAGGGTCCACTTACCGTCGTACCGCAGCCAAAATTTGCTGTGCTTTCTACAGCGAAACACTGGCCAGCAAATTCCAGCCCCTACAGCTGGGCTTCGGGTCGAAAGGGGGCTGTGAGGCTGCGGTACATGCATTATCGACTTACCTCAACAGCGGTAAAGGTGAGGTCATCCTTAAGGTTGACATTAAAAATGCCTTCAATTCCGTAAACAGGGACACCTTGTTGACAGAAGTCCAAAAAGAAATACCCAAAATTTACAGTTTCCTATATCAATGTTACAGGCACCCCTCTAAATTACTTTATAAAGACAACCTTTTGAAATCAGCCGTTGGATGTCAACAGGGTGACCCTCTTGGGCCAGTCATTTTTAGTTTGGCAATAAATCCAATTATTCGACAACTAAATTCTGAATTCAACGTATGGTATTTGGATGACGGAACCCTAGGAGGTAATGTAGACACAGTCTTAAAAGATTTAGCTTTTATAAAAGAAAAATTTAGTTCCATCGGCCTAGACCTTAACCTTTCAAAATGTGAAATTCATCTTCCCCAAACCACTGACAGACAGACTACCATAGCAAAATTTAATACAATAGCACCAAATATCAAAATTACGGAAAGAAACTCTCTTCACCTCCTAGGGTCCCCAATTTTTGACGAATCCTTTCCAACGTTTGTTGAGGAAAAAATTCAAAATTTTCATGACGTCTCGGAAAGACTATTCAAAATTAACATCCATTCGGCCTTCACACTAATTCGATACTGCTGCTTTGGACCAAAATTTACGTATAGCCTTCGCTCCTCCCATCTATGGAAGCATCCACAACTTTTAGAAAAAGTAGACCAAATTATTAGAAACACACTAACTTCTATTCTAAATGTGGCCCTGGACGACCGAGCGTGGCAGCAAGCTACACTTCCCATTCGCCTGGGTGGTCTCGGCGTCCGCAAAATTTCAAGTATAAGTTTACCGGCCTTCCTCTCTTCGGTCCACGGTACCGACAAATTAACCAGGAAAATTTTATCTTCCTCACTGGTCGATTTTGAGGTACCGTGTTTGACCGATGCGTTGAACGCGTGGAAGATGGCTTGTCCCAATACGGATTTACCTGACAACCCAGCCTCCCAGAAACGGTGGGACGTGCCGCTCTGCAGTATTATACGGAATACCCTAGTAAATACGTCATTTAATACTGCTGAGCGTGCCCGTCTGCTGGCTGTGGGAGAATGGGAGTCAGGCTTGTGGCTTCAAGCGCTTCCGTCATCCACCATAGGCACTATGATGGATGACTCTTCGTTTCGGCTCGCTACGTGTCTCCGCTTAGGCGCACCTTGTGTTGCTCCGCATCGGTGTCACTGCGGTGAAGCTGTCGACAACCTCGGACACCATGGCCTGTCCTGCTGCAGGAGTGCAGGCCGCATAGCACGACACGCCAGCATTAACGATATTATTCGTCGAGCTCTTGTCACCGCCGGCGTACCAGCGATATTAGAACCAAGCGGCTTGGTACGTGACGATGGGAAGAGACCAGACGGCATGACGTTGTTGCCTTGGAAGGTGGGTAGACCTCTGGTGTGGGACGCAACCTGTGTCGACACCCTTGCGCCATCTCATGTTCCAAGCACGGCGAGCTGTGCTGGCGCCGCTGCTGCGGCTGCTGAGACCCTTAAGCGGCGCAAATACTGTAACCTTATCGGTAACTACAGTTTTGAGCCGTTTGGGGTCGAAACGCTCGGGTCATGGGGCCCGAGTGCGCGTCTCCTTTTTAAGGAAATTTCTCGCCGACTGGTCGACACTTCACGTGACCAGAGGGCTGGCTCGTTCTTTGGCCAAAGAATTAGCATTGCCATTCAACGTGGCAATGCTGCCAGTCTTCTGGGCACGTTTCCGGATGACAGCGATGCGGACGAGTACTTCGACGCCTAAGTTTCCTTTTGTTTTGTATATTTATTTGTATAATTGGAATATTAGATTCTTTAAATCTTTACTACTTACAGATTCCTAATAATATATTAATATCTTCTTAAACGATTGCAAAACTCTGGTAAGTAAAGTACCGCTGATTTGTTATTTGAACATCCCACTTGACCCTCTTGCAGCTCAATGGGTAGGCAGGCGTATTATTTCCAGATTGCATGTAAATGAGGATTTTTTTTATTTCTCTTCTATACAGGTCTCTGTTTTATTATTCTCATCAATATTCTCGAGTTAATCCTTCCTTTTGAGTAAGCGATAACCCAAAAGTCAAAACTTGTTAATAATAAGTAAGAAAACATTTAATGACAATAAAAACTAAATGTATTTTTAGAACACACTGTTAGCCAATTAGCTGATAGTTTTATAACTTTTTTTTTTATAAAATTTTTGTATTCTTCGATAGCCAAGTACCTGCATATGCATTACCCTTTTCATTTAATCAGACCACCAATTGTAGGTACATTTTGAGTACAATTGGTAGCTCCATCAGATACACAACTATCTCCGTTAGGTACTTATCAGTTCAATGCACTTTTTGTAAGTAAATATAAATAAATAAATAAAAATCTTTATTGCAGACCACAATATGATCCATAATAAAGCACACAATTTAAAACAAATAATTTAAACAATAAAATGGCACTGTACATACATATAAATAAACTTACGTATTATATTACAGTGCAGTATATACTTGTATTCCTGTAGTGCCCAATAGTATATATAGTATATATCATTTGCCATCGAAATGCTGAGCGTGACTATGCTTCATAAACCATCATTTGCACGAAAGTAACAACTGGAAAAACCGACCATTTTATTTGGTCTTTATTTTAAAATCATGCAAACTTGATCGCTACGTTTGATATTCAAGACTAAATTATTCGGGTTTTACCGATTCGTAGGTAGTTTTACAGATCAGTACCTAGATCATAGTAAAGATAGCTTCAAGTATCTAGATCATCATAGATAAACATTATTGATTTCAGAAATATTGACATGGTAGGGATATGTTTTTTGTGCAGATTTTTTTACGCGGAACCAATTAATCGCGGAATCAATCTGCAGAACATGTTTGGTTTTGACAACTCTGACAATGATTGACAGAATATGGTGGGAGTATAATTCACCTGAGGGTCTAAAAAAGCGGCTTTGGCAGAATCGTAATAGGATAAAAGCTCCTGCAAACAGTCACGTCGTCTTAAAATTATGAAACATATTATTAAAAATCGTAAAATGGTCTACAAATTATGAATTGCTTTATTGAAGTTTAATGTCAATAAGCAGAACCTTAAGAAGTTAATCAAGACCAACATCTTACCAATCATTATAAGCCCACGTTCGCACGGACGTAAAAATATCGCGGCGGAATTTTATCGCGCACTATATTTTCAACTCTCGGTGTTGAGCCGAGCATTGAGAATCCAACAGAGTGCATTCCAGCGCGTCGAAAAAATACACTGTTGGATTTTCAACTCTCGGCTCTTAGCAGAGCGTTGAAAATTCAGTGCGCGTAAAAATACGCCGCGCTATTTTTACGTCCGTGCAAACGTCGACTAAGTGTCTTTTAAACTAATTTAAGTACATAAATAAATATAATTTATCTACCTTACTACCTAATGCCTTCAAGCAGTGCTAGTGAGTTTCTTTGAACATATTATACCTAAGTAATTAAAAGTAAGTGCTCAATAAATTTTTCGTATAAATAATATATTATTAAAACAATTGTATTCTCATTAGAACTCAATAGAACTTTACTATTTGCGGTGTAGCATGGTGCGTGTGACATAGACGAACTGTTCCTTTTTTCATTCTTGAACGTTACCGCGATTTTATGAGATCTACTAATTTAGGTAATACTGATATTAATATTGATCAATCTAATTATGAATATAGATATTTATTATAATAATTTTAATAATTATATAAGTACAGACGCCAGCAGGTCAAGCTACCCGAAACTGTCAAATTTTCCCAATCAATCTTGAACCTAATGTTATAGCAGTAAAGTTGAAAATCTATTAAAGAAATTTGACAGATTGTAGTAGCTTGATGTGCTGCCGTCCATACATAAAGTTTGGACAACGAAAGCTGAACACGAATTATTTTCAAAAGTTTTAGTATGGCAATATTTTAGGACTGTCAAAATTGTCACATTGACGTTTCGTACTTGAGTCATCTTGTGTTTACGTGCAACATTTATATCACAGACTAAGTACTACTTAGTCTGTGATATTTTCGTTGGTTCTGTTTAAAATAATGCCGAAAACAATCAAAAGTTCGACGACGAAACTTTTATTTACTATGATTGACAAATACAAACACGTAAAAAGTGACTTGAATCAGAAATCTGCAGAGAAAATACGACGACTGGATTCAATCATTTCACTCTTAGGTTAGTTTTTTGAATTTCTAATAAAACAACTAGATACTTTTCGACTATTTAAAAAAAATCGCATATATTTTTCACGGTGTATCTACTTTTCAGGAAATATTAACAACGAGGTGACACAACTTAAAATTGTGGAAACAGTAAAGAAATTGAAAACTCTTGAAAAAAATGAAATGTCGACTTGTGAAATACATTATTTATAAAAAAGAAAAGATATCCTATGACAGGTATTACTTCAGGAATTATAGGTTTTTAACAGTTAATTAGAAGGGTAGAAAGAAGGGAAGAACATTTATGATAATGTGTATGGATGGCTAAATTAAATAATATGCTATCTTTGTATTTTATTATGGTTTTTTACTTTAATGACTGATTAGAAGTAATATACTGTTACATAATTTATTTTATTTGTTCTCATCGGATGTCAGTGTGAAGACCCTAAGAAGATTTAAAATTGAAGGGTCTAAAAATCAAGGACAGTGGAATACTCCGGGGAAAAATCGTCCACATTCAGCAACAGTTTCCAATTTGGATAATTTTGATTTTTCGGCTATACATACAGAAACTCACGCCTTCTTCCCATGGGGGTAGGCAGAAACTACAGAACGCCACCTGCTACGATCTTTACATACTTCTTTTGCCTTGTTTACATTCATACATCTGGTCATACACGCACACCCGTTGCGAGTACTACGCTCCTGACCTTTCTGAAGAACGTCACCAATAAGATCACTATATGTCTTCCTAGGGCGTCCCCTCCCGGCGTTTCCACTCTTCGGCTATAAGAAACAAAATAAATGAATTTTATGGAATGAAAAGTCAAGTCCCAACACTGAGAAACCTGCACAATAAGCTGAAGGAAGCAATTGAATTTACGGGATGCCGTGAAACCCTTAGAAAATTTTTACACAAGAACGGGTTTGAGATTCAAAACAATAAAAAAGAACGGGCTTTACTTACAGAAAAATATGATATTGCGGCATGGAGACACAGATTCTTGAGGACAATAAAGAGGCTAGAAGGTAAACAGATTGTTTACCTTGATGAGACATGTACATCAGAACTATAAAGTTAAAAAACCGTGGCAAGGATCTTCAACAAGTGGTGTCACTACTAATATACTGTCAGGAAAAAGACAATATTATTGTGCATGCAGGATCGGAGGAAGGGTTTGTGCCGGGTGCATTATTGGTATTCAGCACAAAATCTAAATCAGCTGACTACCATGATGATATGAATGCTACCAACTTTATGAAATGGTTTGAGGAAATGTTAATACTAAATCACACTAAACCTAGTGTACTTGTGATGGACAATGCAAATAACCATGTAAAACAAGTAAACAAACCCCCTACTATGTCTGATTCTAAAGCTAATCTCCGAATATGGCTTCAAGAGGATAATATTCATTTTGAAGAATATCATACCAAAGCTGAATTAATGTGTTTGGTGCAAGATAATAAAACTGCAGTTGTTTACGAAGCAGAAGTGTGGCGGCATATCTACATCGCCACAATGGAACGCGTCACACTGACGTCACGCAAAATCCTGCATCGCGCAATCAGAGTTTACCGCGCGACTAGCATATATACAACATCCCGACATCAACCGCCGGGCAGTAGCCCACCAGACACAACACCCGTCTGGTCGGAGGATCCTCCCTTTTCTATGGAGGATGAGTGAACTTTACTCCCTGTTCCTCATGCCTCTATAGAAGTACTTCTAAAAAAACAGTTTTGGCGCTAGTGGCTAGGTTTTTAGTAGAAATAATGATGCTGACTCCAATTTGTAGAATGTAGCGAAGAATGGTGATTTATTATCAAAATGTTCCCGCTTAACACGTTCAGGCCGGCATCTCATGAGTACTAGGTACTTGGTATCCTACGGCGCAAATTTTCATATGGCACCGGTGGTACATCACCGCCCCATGAACCAAAAGTCTTGCCGAGCGGGGTGCGCCACCGGTGGACACGGACAGGATTAGACAGGAATTATGCTTTCTCTCTCTTTCTAATAAGCTAGTAATCGTATTATAAAGTAAAGATTTTTCAATACTGATTTTTGCTTACTTTTCAAAATTATATGCACCTCAGAGCTGCACTATGAAAATTTGACTATTTTCTTAGGCGGGGACGGTAAATACAACACTTTCTCTCAAAGCGGCGCGAATTTCTTAGTACATTGAAAGTATAGTGCGACGTGGCCACCGGTGGTACACCTCGCCGTGGCAGCAAATACTCCGTGCTCCACCGGTGGTACACGCCAGTCTGAACGTGTTAAATAATAAATTATAATTATGACCTAACCAATTAAAAGTACAGAATAAATATTTACAAATATCTTAACCAATAGAAATAAAAATATTATAGCAATCAAATCACAGCATTGTTGTTATCCCTTTTTGCCTCGCAGTGTCGCGTTAGCGCCGAGTCGCGGTTGCGCACCGTGCGCACCGCAGTTATAAATATAGGTGCCACGTAGTTCACGCTCCATTCGTCGAGGCAGTGTTGTCCAGTGAAGATGTCTTGTGCTCGCGGCGGCGACAGAAGATTGACGCGAAGACCGGCGTGCTGTTTCGAAGAATAAGACGACGACATGTGGCGTCGGAAGTTCTTGCACTGTTTCTTTATCGGAATTTTGAGTTTCTTTGGCGGATCGTCAAAACGTGCTGTTTCTTTAAACAGGGTTTGTCAAAACGTCCTGTGATAAAGGGTTCTTTTGAGAACTGTTGGTTTCTTTAGTTGAACGTCAAAACGTATTGTTTCATGTAAACAGGGTTTGTCAAAACTTGTTTTGATAAAAGAGTTCTTTTGAGAACTGTTGCGTTTCTTTGTTAGAACGTCAAAACGTGTTAAAGAGTTCTTTTCGGAACTGTTTGCTTCTGTGTTTCTTAAACAAAGTGTCAAAACGTGCAGATTGTGCTGTGATTGCGAGGTGGCTACACAGTCATACCCACAATCACGAAATTTTGTTGCTGCCACCGTATCATTGCGACCTCAATGCAATTGAGCTTGTATGGCGTCAGGCGAAGAGAAAAGTAGCAAGTAAAAATATAGGAATACCAGGGTCTGAAATGCAAAATTTAATAAAAGAATGTTTGTTGTTGTTGAATGTTTGTTTGAATGTTTGTTTGTTGTTGTGTTTGTGTGTTTTGTATCCATAACTGCTGATGACTGGAAGAAGTACACTAATCATGTACTAAATGTCGAACACCAGTACAAATTATGGGTCCGTATTGTTGAAAACGAACTTGAACGATTCATAATACATGTTGGGGACAGTAGCAGTAGCAGCGAAGAAAGCAATGAAGCTGATTCAATATTATCAGATGTAGAATTTTTGGAATCCGATTTCGACTATGACTCATAATCCCTATGTTTTGTTTTGATTTTATTGTGTCATCCTCATCACATCAGTGGTCTCTATTCCATTAAATAAATGTATAGTAATAACTTTTTGTTTAATTCGACCTTTTCTGTATAAGGCTGTGCCAGGAAACTTGAGCTGTGAACTTGCAATGTGCAGAAGTTAAAAAAATGCCATGCTAGTTTTGTTTAGAGCAGGGGTTCCCTAACTTATTTTGTCTACTGCCCACTTTGAGAATAAATTCTTTTTTAGCGCCCCCATTTTTTCACCTACTTAAAAACCACTACCTAGATGATATTACAAATCGCCCCCTAAGCCTCTACACAACGCCCCCATTTTTTTCTAGGTCTCTTACTGCCCCCCTTTAGGCCTGCAGCGCCCACAAGGGGGCGTTATCGCCCACTTAAGAAAAGGCTGGTTTAGAGCTTAACTTTGGTACTGATAATGATCATCCTCACGGCGAAATATTGTAGCGCTAACTTGCTTATCCACCATGGCGCGAATACATAATGGTGGTTTAACAGTTCCAAGTAAATATCAAGGGCAATAAGGTTATTATGGTCTAAGTATATAAATATGAAATACTGACCTAAATATTGCATAATATGTCTTGAATAATAAATAGCATCAACTGCGTTTAAGCAGTGTATAGCTAGGGTTGACAGCTCTTGATTTTTTTAAATTCCCGCCTTTTTTCTTGGACAGCTTTCGTTGGCCAAACTCTACGTACACGTATGCAATCTCAACCGGATTACGGGATTTGAGGAAAATCTATCATAAAAATCCATTACCAGTTAAACCTGGATGAAACTGAATAAATTCGTGAAATTGTCTCTAAACATTAATTAAAAAATATGACGGAGAAGGTACATCTCTCTAGTTATTTTCAACCATATTTTAACTACTGGGCGTGCTATGGGTATTGTTGGTTATTGCGCAATAGAAAAACTGTTTGCAGTACAAATCAAATTATAATATAATTCACGATCAAATTAATCACACTAACTATTCACACACTGTAGGTACACACCACAACTACACGGAACGCGAGACAGTTTCTTAACGTATTCACTGCTCGACAACCACCGTTAAACTCTGCTTAACTCCAGTCGACGAGCGTTATGTTGTAGATTCTGTCGAGTCGAGTCAAACGACGACTAACGTATTTCCGACAAATATAATATATTTGTCGGAAATACGTTAATCGCAAACGAAATTAATTAATAAAATAAAACTAAATTTCGTTTGCGATTTCACGTACCTACTGGCAGCGGTTTAGATTTACCTAGAAATGTATAAAACTCACACTAAACCCTAAGTATTTGATTCAATTTGCGTACAAGTGCGGTAACACCTACGTTCGGTCTTCAGAAAAATGAATAAAATACTAGGGAAAGATTACAGGCCGACCCTTTACGGATTTAAGTCTGGTGATGTAATCCATCTATCTGAAATATTATCCAGAAATTTTATTGTTGTAGGTGGCAGGCTTAGATAGGTACAACGAGATCTTTAATCCTGGAATAAAGCGGGATAAACACGTGTGGGGGATAAACCGGAATAGACCTGTAATCCGAAATGCAATGCGAAGATAATGGACAAGCATTGAGCATTATTTTATTCGTATTGTTTTCCGTTTGCGTTTGACCTCTATCTCGCATCCGTTTTGTGTGAGGCCGCATTTGTCAAAGGGCCAATAAGGACGCATAGAAAAATTTCAAGTGTAACTATTAGGCTCCTAAGTAAATGCCCTGTCTGGTCATCATCAATGTTATTTAGACTTTAAGTCTGCTGCAGCCTTAATTAATATGGTCACTGGATATCTGTCGGTCTACCCAGTAAAAATCTCACGGTGAAAACTCAGCTGAAGTGAGCTTGAAGCGAGCTGTCAATCTTTAGCATGGAAGGTGGAATGACTGCTCACTTCTGCGAATCGGCCGGCGGGCGGCTTCACTGTTTCTACAAGAACATCTTATCCACTCACCTAACCCTGCCTATTGATGTAGGTATCAAAAATTGCAATTTTCAGAAATTGACACTAATGTAATTTTTTATAATATACGAGGTTGTTATTATCTTGATCAATCAATCACCAAACCGAATATTTGACAATTGTATATCTAATATAAAAAAATAAATTAAAAAGCCTCTTTATTTCATGAAAACTTTCTATACAGTGCAATGTTTATAAATATTATGATTACTTATAGTGACTAGAGATCTCCAAACTACGGCCCGCGGGGCAGGTCCGGCCCGCGAGCACCAACAATCCGGCCCGCGGAAGCGGGCAAACGATTTTTTTTTTAACGACCAATTTAAAAATATATAATAAACAGTATATTGCTATGATAAGCTAACTAGGTCCTGGCCATTGGGGGCTTTAGTATCTATACGAGTTAGTCTGGCCCTCGGGCTAAAAAGTTTGGCGACCCATAAAAAGTGCTTTCAAAGCCTAAAGTGGAAATGGGCAGGACATGTTTCCAGATACAAAGACGATAGGTGAACTAAAACAGTCACCAAAGACACGATGGAAAGACGAGTTAGAGGCAGTCGCCAGTAAAAATTTGATTTTTACCGCAACAAACAGAGAAGAATGGAAGGAAGACTCTGGAGGAGGCCTTTACCCATAGAGGCATTCATGCAACTTGACAAATGTACGAGTATATCATACATTTATACGTTTAGGTATCTCATTGTATATTTAACTAGCTGACAGTAGATTAGTAAAACTTGTGCTGCTACAATAGTAAGAAAGAGAGAATACAATTCGTCCAAAAGCTACGAACTGTAATGCCACCTTCCAAAAGAAAACAAACTAGAAATATTCATAGGCAGTGTACCTGTGGGCCTATCACGAACCCGTGGGGTAGACGTAAAGTAAATTCGAACGATTTTAAAGCACCTGTCCCACCGCCGACGATTGGCGAGAAGCGCGCAGAGCTAGCAACTAGAAACTAGTTGACAAGCAGCGAGTGTAGTTCTAATAGTTTTGTTACTAGGCTATGAGCGAGTCCGCGAGTGCGATGAGTAGAATAACTGCCCAGTCACTTGCTAGCATGCGTATATACTAAGCGATAGTTTCTCAGCGAGCGTTCTGCTCGCCAAACGACCGTCGCTGAGTGAGTAGTTTCTTCGATAGCTCTTGTCGCTGCGACAAACTAGTGGAGAGAGAGCTCTCGCCAGCATGCAGCAGTGTACCTAAACATGCAGCAATCAACAATTAATTATATAGGTATGTATCCTTTTTATTGACACGAAACCTGCGACGAACCTGGACGTTTCTTGAGCGAGAAAATATCCCGTTGATAGTCGCTTCCTCCTCGGCGGTGGGACAGGTTCCTAAAATTGGAAATACTCGTTTCGCTCACAATATGGAAGTACTTAGTTTTAAAACTTTACCTATTCATAATATATACAACGTGTTTTTTATATGACATAATTCTAGGGTCTTGTCTTATATATGATATAACTCTTAACTCTTGACTTATATAGGTATGATATGACAACGCTATGGTCTTGACTTGATCTTGACTCTATAAGTCAAACTAATACAGAAAGTCCTAGAATATGTGGTCCAAAAATGCATAGTTTTGAAGATATCATCAATCATAATTAAATTAGGTTCATTCTGAGTTTCATTGATAAATACGAGTAATTCATTTTCATTCATACCAATCATTCATAATTAAAGTTAAGAAAAAGCAACGTTGTCATATTTCACGCAAGGGTGTTTTACATCAATTATCGTGACTTTGTTCAATTATTTTGTATGAAAAATTAAACAAAATATAATAATAATTTATTGCGAACAACAAGACTCAGTGCTAGTAACAATATGCTTACAAACTACGTTAGCAATACACTAACAAAGACAAAAACCAAAAAGAAATAGATTGTGACATCACCGCCGCAATCCATCCACAAAAAAAAGGTGACAGGCCCAGCCGAAACCTTGCAGCAGTGGTTCACAGACGCACAATCAAGCCTGCTTGCTATCATAGACAGAATGCTGTTGGCGCTACCCTGCACCTTACGCACGAAGGATGCGCACCGCTTCCGCATCATCGTGTAGAAACAGCCCACGTGAGCTTCAGCGAACGTCAACTAAAATAATGATAATTGAAATGCCATTGAATTCATATGCCAGTTATATGGTCTCACTAGTTTTTGCCCGCGGCTTCGCCCGCGTGGATGTCGGAAAATATCCAATGGAAACGTACTACCGGGATTAAAAGTACCCTATGTGTTAATCACAGAACAGAAGTGGTGTTAATCCAGGTAAAAACACCTTGTTTCATATAACTATGATAATTTGTTTTACGCGGCGCACGCCAGTAAGTTCCCAGTCGGCATGATTTTTTCCGACATCTTCAACATTCATCGTCATATTTCAGCCAATTTACACAAAACCTGGATGAATTATACACCTAAACCTACCTCATGAATTACTCTCATCAAACAACTTTCGACCGAGTGGACCAATTTTAATGATATAAAGACTAAATGTTACCTCAAGATATACTACATAAATCGACCTATAATTACATTTCCAATCCCTTAAATCTCTTAAAAAGAGGTAGGTACCTACACAACAAATTTAATATTTTTTGTGAATTTTAAAATCAACCCCTATTTTACCCCCTTAGGGGATGATTTTTCAAAAACGCTGAATCACATCATTTTTTATTTTCTACCAAAAGCATCAATTTTTATTTTCATATCCCTAACTTAAGAAATGCTGGGTTTCCCATACAAAATTTCATCCCTTATATCACCCCCTGTAGGATTATATTTGAGACCAAAGTAATCTATGCCCTATCCTGGCAAATTTTATCGAAATCCGTTCTGCGGCTTAGGCGTGGAAAAGTAACATACTGACAGACAGACAGACAGACACAGAGTTACTTTCGAATTTATAATATAATATTAGTGCAGATTTATAGACTTATTATTTAATTTATTGATCAAAGAAAAAGAAAAATTTTCATATAAACTGTTCCTCTCTTTTCACCCCGAAAGAGGTTAATTTATAAAAAATCTTCAATCATGTGTTTTGTCATTTAATGTTTAGATTACTTTTGACTTAATCCAGACACGCAGTGAATTTCTCCCCCAAAAACTTAATTCCCCCTTTTGCAGGTAGATTTTCGAAAAACCCAAAAACTTATGTCCATATTATTTGTCAAATATTATTTGTATACTGTTATTCGAGGTTACTGGATAGCACGTTAAAATTCGACCATATAAAATTTTGCACCCCCTAAAATCCCTTTTGACAGGTAATTTTGAAAAACTAAATAATGACAAACTTTATTATTAATTTAAGAATGTATTCGTACTGTTTCAAGTTTATTAACTTAGAAAATAGTTTTGTATACATTAGAAATCCCCCTTTTCACCACTTTAAAGGTCGAATTTCCAAGTGCCCCTTCTTAGAGCATTATAAAAGGAACACTTGTGCGAAATTTCTCATATTATTGTATTGCAGTCATTCAGCATTTCGCCCGCGATTTCGTTCGCGTGGGTATCGTACTTTCCCATTTAAATGCTAATAATGCTTAAGATCTTTATTATTTATTTATACATAAGTAGACATGTGGCGCTGACCCCAAATAAATTAGGATAATGGCAGGAGAATGATGATGAAGTATTCAGACCACGTTTCAAGTTTATAGATCAACGATAGGATTTTTTTTCATACAAACTGCATCCCCCCGCTTTTCACTCCCACAGAGTTAATTTTTGAAAAGTCTTTTGTGACGTTTCCATTATTTTACTTATAGATTTTATACCAATTTTCGAGTTAATCAAGCCTCGCAGTAAAATCCTCCCCTGTAAAATTTACTACCCCTTTTCACCCCATGGTAGGTTTTTTAAAACCCTGATTCTTTATTTTTGGTCTTAAGTATAAATACTGAGTTTCAAATTAATCGGACCTCGCGTAAATTTTTTTTCATACAAACTTTGACACCTCCCAATCCTCCTTTAGGGGGTAGTTTAGAAAAACTAAAAATGACCAACTTGATAGTTTACTTAGGTAAGTATTTGTGCCAAGTTTCAAGTCTATTAACTCAAGGAATAAGATTTTTCATACAAACGAATTCCCCCGTTTTCACCCCCTTAAAGGTCGAATTTCCAAAAAACCCCTTGTTAGTGCTCCCCTACATTATAAAAGGAAGCCGTGTGCAAAATTTCACGTTCCTAGACCCAGTCGTTTCGGCTGTGCGTTGATATGTCAGTCATTCAGTCAGTCAGTTTCTCCTTTTATATACCTAGTCTTGCCATAAATACTGAAACAAAAAAAAAAAACATTTTCTATTGCAAATAACATTTATTACTTTTACAGTGTGTTAGTTTAATACATAAATATAAAACAATTTAAAATATAAAAAGCTTATTCGAAGTGGTCTCCATTGGCTGCAATACAGTCCTTTAAACATTGAGGCCAGTTATCAATAGAAGCACGCACTCTTTCCATGGGAAAATTTTTCACTGCCAATCGTACGGATTGTTTTAGGGACTCCAAATTATCATGGCGTTTAGAGCAAGCCGTACTCTCTAAAACTGACCATACATCATAATCCAGCGGATTAAGATCGGGACTAGATGACGGCCAGTCTTCAGCTCTGATGAAGTCCGAAACGTTCGTTTCCAACCAAGACTGTGTAGACCGAGCTTTATGACCCGGCGCCGAGTCTTGCTGGAAGGACCATTCTTGGTTATTGAACATGGTGTTGTTAAGGGGCTTTACTACCTTCTCAAGAATGGTATCTTGATACACTTGTGCCGATGTTTTGATACCTTTTTCACAAAAGTATGGACAACATTTGATGTGAAATTTTGTTCAGAAAAATGAAAAGCTGACATTGCCGTAAGGACATACAACTGACATTATCATAAGTACCTATTACTAATAAATGTACCCACTTAAGAAGTACGCATCACTTAGACGTATTATTTTGAATATCCACCACAACAAGATCAAAAAATCGACAGGGAGCGAAATAATCAAAAGAGTGCGACTTTGTATTCAACAGGAAAGGACTCATTTTGAGCATTTGATAAGTTGATTAATGTTGTATTAAAAATGTTAAAATTCATGGTCTTCCTTTTATTTTTGACACTATGTTATTTAGCAAAAAATAATCCTTATGATCGGTATGGTAAAGCTACAGGGTGATTATTTTTCTCGTGTAACGGGTTCGATTCCCGGTTCAACCATGTAATTATTTAAACATCTATGAATGCAGTTTAATTTTTTTTTTAAATAACTTAAATGACAGACTGATTACTTACCAAATGAAATTGTCTATACATATTAAATTATACGTAGATTTTTATGTGTGCTAGATGGGCCTTAAAAAGGAATAAATAGTTGATTTTTGATGTTTAATTAGTAATAAGCCCTATGAATATTTTATATTTTACGATGTGATTGTTACAGCTAATTATGTCAACGAGAGCCTTAATAAAAAGTCTGATTTCAGTTTACAAACGTGTTTTATTTATTTTAGTCACAGAAAGCATTACTTTTTTATATATTTCCTAGTAACATCTCGAAATTGCATACAAAAAACATAACATCACGCCTTGTTTCCCCGAAGGGTTAGGCAGAGGTGTACCTATAATGGTACACCCACAATTGCATACAATTCCTAGGAAATACATACATTTCACAGGAAATGTGTGTATTAAGGAATCTTTGAAACATTATTTTACACATTTTCTAAGTAGGCTCGGAAGGGTATATATTTCCTAGGAATTGTGTACAATTCCTAGGTTTCATACATTTCCGGTAACATATACAAATTAGTGTTCGTGACTGTACGTCGCGCATTACTGCTAGGGCCTCTGAATGCATTGAGTAGGTAGGTAGAAACTCACAGCGATGACTCTCCAACAAATTACATTAACGATGAGTGAGGCGACTTAGGTCGCGGGCACGAAACCAGGGGCGTGAAGCGATGGCCCGAGCGGAGCGGTGGCGGCGGAAAATTTTCTACCGTCGCCACCGCCCCGCTCGGGCCGCTGGTTTCATGCCCGCGGCTTTAGTACTAGTGGTGTTAACTAACTACTAACTACGTATACTAAGTAGTTTAAGTGCCTCCCCGTCCCGCAGGACTGCCCCGTTGGTCTCGTGGTCGCAAGCGACTGCTGAGCGTGGGGTTTTGGGTTCAATTCCCGGGTCGGGCTAAGTGTTATTGAATTTTTCCATTAGGAATTTCTTAGTAACAGCTCGGAGTTTGGAATTTAGCGGTGTGATACCCCCGTGCCTCGAAAAAGCACGTTAAGCCGTAGGCCCTGTGCCTGATCTCTCTCCGGTCGTGTCGGATTGCCGTCCCATCGGACTATGAGAGCGAGGGAAGAGAGAGTGCACCTGTGTCTGCGCACACATGTCTGCACTATAATATCTCCCGCGCCGAAGGCTGGTCTCCGCTGAGATTGCAAGCCATGGCTGTAACTCGGGCTGGATGACTATTTATTATTAAGTTCTTCAGAACTTAATCCAATTACGTAATTGGATTAAGTGGTTTTATAATTAGAAGTTGCGCTGGTGCCACATACTGAAGTCTCAGGTAGTAAACTCAGTTACTGACCTATCTATGTTTTGGTTACATTTTTAAAGTCATAAAAAAATCTTGGTACTAAAAATAACAAAAGTGTAGCTGATGGACTCAATTAGATATTGTTTCAATTAATAATTAGAGTTTTGGCTGCCAGCTTTATTAACAAAAGTGTAAAGGTACCTATCAGTCGCATCCTACGCAAATATCCAAGTCCAATATATATAATATATATTGCAGCCCTAACTACGAATATCTAAGAAATAAAAAATTATGACTGATACCAGTGATACCTTACCTGCCCTACATATTATGACTGATCCCAGTGACACCTTACCTACCCTACATATTTGAACACAAATGGAAGTGGTCAATTTACTATAAGTACATAGATACCACATATAATACCGTACCAAATGTGCGCCTGATATATTATAAAGGTCTTAAAAGGAAGGCCCTAAAAGAGAAACTAACAACCACAAAACAAACTTAAGTAGCCCATTACACGATCAGTGTCTTTTCTCCCCAATATCGCCACACGAGACGAAAGAAACTTATTTCTACATCTTTTATAATTCAACGATATTCTAGTCGTTACATTACGGATGTTTTAAAAGCTAAATATGTATATAAAAGAGATTTAAAATAAACCAAATCTTACTTTACCTATCTTATTTCTGCAGCCTTTAATCACTTAATAAACCCGCTATCACTTTCGAAGCGGCGGCTGAGCTTGGTTTAAGTCCGAAACAATAAGCTCTTCAAACTCCGGAGGCTAGGTGTACACAATAAATCTGTAGGTACTTGTGTAGATACGGAAGCTGGTAATACTGGGTGCATTGGCCGGGAACCACTTAGACACAGCCATAACGCGATGAATTTATAGGACGCATCAGCGCGTAAATAGCACAATGTAGCATCCACTAGAATGTTGCCGAGGGTTGTGCAATACATTTTACAAAGCTACATCAAAATATTTAAATGGACGCGAATTTTCTACACTACACTTGTAAAAGAAAATATTAAGAACAATAAATTCGGATCGAAAGTTAAGTCTTAAAAGAAAAAGCTCCTAAAGGCGGAAGGTGAATCTTCCGGTTTTACTGCTGATATAATTATAGAGGACCGGACGCCGCACCGGCTCACGCGCGCTCATTAAAATATATTCAAATTGCCACGAAAATCCATTAACATTCTCACCGTAAATGCGGCATTATTTACTTATTATCTGACAAACATATGCGCGTAAACATAAGCACGTACGGGACACTGCATTGCACCAAGGCGCTGATTGGTGCAAACCTACTTACCGTCTACAGGTGCACCGTGCGGAAATTATAAATACTTAGCAATTCATTTCCAGCACAATATAATAAAAACTCATTGAGACGCGAAACACGACATCAAACTGTTACCATAGAAATATTAATTTTTACCTCGAGAGAATTCATAAGAATGTAAAGAGAATCAAATTTTCTCTCTCAGATTGTAAACACCGCATTTTTTTTAATTAGATCGTAAATTTATTTCCTGGGCATTCGCGATTACTTCCTTTTTAAGTACTTTTTTTACAAATAATTTAGTTATTAATATTACAGTTGTTTGATATGTTCAGTTCAGTTCAGTTCAGTGCTGAATTGACTCGAGTTCAGTAGAGCGTGTATTAGACACTTAAGAAGATTAAATGAGGCCTGTCAAGAATGTCAAATCTTCAATCCGAAGTTTGAGAATGATAAATGATGCATAAATAAATCAGTCCTATCCTACTAAAAACTTACCAACTGGCATAAAAGTGTATGGGATGAGGCGGCTAGCTTAAAATGGTTTCTTTACTTTAATAAAAATTGTTTTAATCTAGTTTATTTATCTATTACCTGTCTACTGTGATCTATTTTCATGAAAACCATAAACCGATTCTAAAAATTGAGAAACTGCTTCAACCCTTTTGTGTGTTCATTTATTGCTTTGATATAGGCAGATTATTTCTTTATGGAAACATTCAAGCAGTCTGAATTTGTGCCTGGTTGATGGCAATAGGCTCGCCCGTCGCCCCTATTACGTGGGACTTAAACATAACTGGCGAAATGTGGGTGTACTACTATATGTTGTTCTGTCCTCTTCAAGTTTTGTAATATGGTAGTATGTGCGCATGATGAATATGTTCATATCTTCAGTCCATTTCATACGCACTCTGGGTTTGCCCGCCTTAGTGATCGCAGGCTGAGTAGCTGACGCTGCCTGCGAAACATCCTCGGCAGATGTAACTGCTCTACTGTCATCACTATTGTCTAGTCTGTCTGTCGGTTCAACTGTAGTATTTTTGTCGGGGAGAACCCGCCTGCTCAGTCCCCCACTGCCGATGGGTCTTATGCCGAGACAGCATCGGCCCCAGGTGCTCCGCGTCGATCGCCCTCGGGTAGCGGTCCTATACGTATTTGCTTCAATCTAGTCTCCATGTTAAATGGGATTCCAGAGCCACGTTAGCTACGCCAGTAATTTCTCATTCGTGTGTCCGCCACCCACGTGATTAGATGGTCAATCATAACGTGTGGTTATTTAGGGGCGTAGTATTATTATTATTGTAGTAGTATATGTTAAGATGTCATGCGATTATCTTTACTGGAAATAGCAAAAAGAGCCTGTTTACACAAGTTTTATATGATAGTACATAAGTACTATCGACGAAGTGTGTGCTCTAAGATTAAGGCTGACGCTCACGCTCTTGGAGATAGGGTATTTATTTAGACTGCAAACTAGTACGATCTTTCAAGATTATTTAGTTCATCATCCAAATAGGTAAGGTACGGAAAAATAGGTTAAAACTTTATAGGGTTAAAACTTCTATGAGCTGTTGATTTCATAAAAAATAAATCAAATCAAAAGTCATTTATTCAAACTAGGCTGAGAATCAGCACTTTTCAAACGTCAAAATTAAGTACCTACATAAGACAATCCCCCAAAACGCTCGCCCTTCACCATTTCCTAGTGCTTTAGCTGGGAAGAAGAAGTGGCGCGGAAAGAGGAATAAGTGTTATCAGTAAATATGTACATAGATACAGAATGAGCAGCAGGGTTCCTATACATAAAACCGATGGTTCTCATTTCAGGAACCATTTAATTCTCCAAACAATAAACCGAGTTTGAAAACGCACAACTGTAAATCTATAGGTGCGTTTATGTCTGCGCTACCTAAAACTCCGGGCACAGACAATCTACCTGGTCATAAATACTACAACTTAAGTATATGATTATACGATATTTAAGAGCACACAGTCAAGTTCGCAGCAGGGTGCGCTGGTAACCTACCCACCGTAGCGGAAACAGGAGGTAAAACCGTCAGAAACCGGCGGGAAGTCGCTAGTACATCCGGCGCGACGTTCCATAGAGCACTCTCTATATTATTTTGCTTCATTGTTGTTTTTGATTTACATAAATGATTTACGAGCACGGCTTTCTTTGGGCGAGCCGAGGGCGAAAACATTTTAATTGATGGGGAATATACTTGCTTCATAATACACCTGGTTATTTTCAAGTGTATGCTTAAAATGAAAGTGAGTTCGTAGATTTATATTTACGAACTATTAGGCTATGTTTATTAGGTATAAATGTAGATATTCAAAAATATTTATATCTACCTACCAACGTAGGTTTAGGTATTTAAATTGAAAATACATTAGTATAGTATTAGTACCTACCTACCTCCCACAAATTTGTGAACTACTTTAGAATCATACTTAGCAATAATTTTTCACATACCGTATGTTAACCCAGTCACAATAGGTAGGTATGAGGAGTTCCGTGACAATAGAAATCTTCGCAGTCCATGATCAGGTGATCACTGTTAAGTACATCAACAGTAGTGTTTCATCTTTCGTACGTTTACTCATTCACTAAAAATAATCCTTTGAGAAAATTGGCTGCGTTACATAAGTACGGACGGACATACGAACAAGACGAAATTATGAAAGGAAATACTTTCAATGTACAGAAACGCCTCGTCTACAGATTTATTATATGTGCCTATAGAAGAAGATATACCTATAGATATACAGCCCGACGCAGAGTTTTTACTATAGAGAAAAGTTTTACAAATTAGTCAAAGACAGATTTTATCATTCATATAAAAGGTACAAGAAAACTAATACTTCATTAAACGCGTTATTAATTACTCTAGATTTTGATTTTTATCAATAAATTAATTTTCATTAAATATTTTTATAACCTCGCACAATGCGCATAGTAAAACGTTGTATGATACACGTGCGTGAGATGATTTCCGACTCGTGTCGACTTATACACTCGCTCGCTTCGCTCGTTCATGAATAAAAATGCCACTCGCCGGAAATCACCTACTTTCCGCACTTATAGATAACTATTACAATGCATGTGCTCGAAGAGATCGTTTTCGCGTATACACGCGTTTACGATTTTATTACTCTAGATTTAGATTTTTATCAATAAATTAATTTTAAATATTCATTAAATATGTTTGGCTGAACGTATATTTTGCTCGTGCCTTTTTGCGATATGACGTGGCAGCTATTTGTACATGCGCAGTAGTAGATATGCTGAGCGCGCATGTATAATAAGCCCGCCATTTTACTAATTTCTTGCTTAGTTCGGAGTCGATCTGTGTAAATCTTAATATTTTTTTATTACTTCGCACAATGCATAGTAAAATGTTGTATGATACACGTGCGTAAGATGATTTCCGACTCGTGTCGGCTTATACACTCGCTCGCTTCGCTCGCTCGTGAATAAAAATGCAACCCGCCGGAAATCACCTTCTTTCCTTCCACACTTGTAGCTTAAATAACTATTTCCTGTGACATTTCGGGTTACCATTTTGTCCGGTGGGGGTGTCATTTTGTTTTTGTCGATCCACCGAAATGTTACGAAAATATTAATTGCCATGAAAGTCGCTCTTAACGTATCCTTTTATTTATTTACGAAGAACCGCTCAACTAATGTGCGATGGAAAATGGACATCCTGCTAACGTCAGCGCAGCGACGTGTGCTCTACGAATATTTTATTAGCTACCCATGTTTTTAATGCAATAAAGTCATCAACTCATCAGTCGAATTCACGCAACCATTGTGTCACTCTCACAATGTTATTAGGTACCTATTTCTAGTGGGTATATTAGGCGTGTCTTATACCTAAACCTATTGTTAAAATATCATTGTAAGCGCGATAAGATGACGTCCGTCTGAGAAGAGAAGGAAATTTTCAACAAGTATCAAAACCAAGCGAGAATATATGGATAACTGCCGTTTCACTATCGATGCAATTCGGACAAAACAATGCAAATAAAAATGGGTGCCACATAAGGGTGGATCCAGATGGGGGGGGGGGGTCACTACTCAAACAGTTTTAATTAAATAACGCTATAATAACATTCGTTTCGTTGGCGCACGTTTCTTGCGACAACCAGCACTGCCGAGCGATCTTTCTCCACCTTGCACCAGTTGAAGACATAATATCTTCGCAGCAGTATGAATCAGGGGCGAAGCCTTCATACAACCCGATTCCTATCGTCTTCCCTTCGGAAAAACCACTCTTCTTAATGTCTACTATTGCCAAATAACATGGTACACATGTGTGTGTAACTGTGTATCACAATATATGACACAATTATATTTAATACCAGTTTAATACATCATAAGATTAAAAACCTACATTTTTTTGTCCGAGTTTATTAGAACTGAATAAATTTTTCTTCGGCGTCCCTCTAATGATGATTGTATTGGGTTCGAACCCAAGCAGGCGCTTTACTTTGTGTACATTATTTTCAACACCACTGCTCTCAAAATGGTGAAAGAAAACATCATGAGGAAACCAGCATGTCCTGGAACCCAAAATTCGAAGACATGTGACATCTATGGGTCCGCGTGGTAGATTACAGCCCACTCCTTCTCGAGAAGAGGAGGCCTGTGTCCCAGCAGTGGGAACGTTGTAGGCTGATTATGGTTGGTTGGTGGTTGGTAGTATGAATAAAGATCGACTGAATGGACTGGGCCTTATGCATAATATACATCAAGACATTGCTTCAATGATGAACGCTGAAGAAGTACCTACCTACTGGATATCTTCAGCAGCAGTGGCGTAACTACTAAGGTACAAAGTGGGGCGGTCAGTTCGTAGTCGGGCCCGGAACAATGCACCTGCTTAGAGCCTCAGTCAGATTTCAGGATAACATATATATAGGTAGAGTTAAAAAGATAGCGCGGTCAGAGAGACCTAGCGAGTCCAAAATTTAAGCAGTTTTTCTCAACTGAAATAAAAATATTTAGTTAATACCTACCTACTATGAATGGTCAAAAGAAAAACTAACCAAACCATTCGAGGTTCTCTAAATTCTTAAACTGTACTACCGTCGATTATTTTTGTAGTTATCCATAAAATGGTCACTGGTGTGGCGCGGGCGGGGGAGCGCCAACAGCATGCTGGCCGCGCTCGCGGCAACACGTGATACTGATAACCCTTATATTAATCACTGTTGTGGTTTGCACATTGTGCACAGTGCTTGAGCGTTATCCTGGGTCGGAAGCAAATGAAATTAGATGAAATTGTAATTTGATGAGATGTATGTGTAATTTATTTTAAAATAATGATTGAAGTGACATACCTACTTAAGTTTATAATTATTATTAATTGACTAATGTGATGGTGTAATTGAGTCCGTGTTACTTGACAAATAAATGATTATATAGGTATTATATATATTATATAAATATGTCAAAAAAATCCCAAAAACAGCATAATGCAATACTAGATATGGGGACACTTCTAACCTGACTGGCATATGTGCCCCTCCCAGAAATAAATGCTGGATCCGCACTTGGTGCCACAGAGAGGTTATAAAATAAATAGGTAGTTACTGCTTTCGAGGGCTGCCATAGGGCCTTCCTAAGGCCTAAAAATAATTTTAAAAAGATATCTAAACCAAAGTAAGTGTTGGTAATGAATGGATAGCACTGCGCTCAAAAGAAGATAGGTATTTTTATTTTATTGGATTGGCAAACAAGCCCTTTTCCTACCTAATAGTAAGTGGGCATCGACACCTGTGGGCATCAACACCTATGGTCATCGACCCCTTTAGTCATCGACACCTGTGGGCATCAACATCTGTGGGCATCAACATCTGTGGGCATCGACACTTGTGGTCATCGACACCTGTGGGCATAAACACCTGTGGTCAACGACACCTGTGGGCATCGACACCTGTGGGCATCAACATTGTGGACATCGACACCAGTGGGCATCGACACCTGTGGGGATCGACACCTGCGGGCATCGACACCAGTATGCATCGACACATGTGGGCATCGACAGTGACAAAGACATCACAATGTGTTGCCATCGCAGAGACTAAGTTAATGACCCATGCGCTTGTTAGGTACACCGGCAGATAGGTAGGGGAACCTGGGGCAATGTGGGCCCCCTTATGGGAAATCTTGAAAACCTTAGAAATAAAAAGATAATGAAAAAAATCAAAAGCGATGTATGTATTAGTCTCATTAATATTCTTTCAAATTAACGTATTATAATTATCTAAGTCTACTAGAATTTTGAGATAGTGGAACTTTAAAAAAAAAATTTCATGCACAAGTAGAAAAGGTAAACAGGGTCATAGTATAAAGAGAGGAAGTACGTTATCTTCATACAAACGCACCGCGCGCGGCTTGTATGTGTGCGCCAAAGTATATATGCGTCGCCGCACGCACACTTAAACAAATCTCGGCCCGTTTCGCAGCGCGCCAGTCGGGGCTAACATCGCACGAGGTTCGCGCGTCACGGCTTTTCGGCACCGCTAAATGAATGAAAAATGTGTGATAATCGCAGGAGAACGTATTGCTGTGTGTTTGGGTGTCTTAATAATTCATCGATTCCAGAATTGTCTCTGTTCAAATTACCTATTGAACAGGAAAGAAGTCACTTTTTCTAGCATATCATTTTTACTTGATGATGAGATACCTACTTACTTATTTTTTGTTGTATTAGTTTTCTATCAGACAGAGGAAGTAGGTAGGCCTACATTCCTACTAGAATGTACTAGGTACTTTTGATATGTCAATTGATTTGCCGCTATTGCGCTTGTTTATGTTTAGTCATGCCGATTTCTCAGTACCTATTGTAGGTATAGTAACTAAGTACCTACTTACAGTTATAAAATCGTACTTAAAATATAAGTAATTTACTAATTGTGAATCAGATAAATAGAGCAAAGTTCGAATCACCTACCGTTTACTCGTGCTCATCACCGCCCCGTGCCGCCCGTCTGCTGGCCCGTCGCTCTTTCTTTCATCGTGAAAGGTTTCATCATCGTTTAGGTACCCAGACAATACAAGTAAAAAATACAACTTCCCGACCCTTGCCAATTTATTGGCACTGAATTAATATTTAACTAAAAGTGACAACCCTGAGACAGTAGGCAATTATATCGCGGATTGTGCCGGAGATAGCCTACTTCCTCTCTTTATACTATGACAGGGTAAACCAAAACATTCATTCATGCTACTACTGCCGCCATCTAACGTATTTTTGTCTAACTCACAAGTTCAATTAACTTTGTATAGTGAGCCTCATAGTGAGCAATGTACCCTCTAAAGGCTGGTAATACTCATGTCTTCTTTCGTGTCGCCAGTGTCAATATTGAGTATTAATCGACTAAAGAACAAAGCGCTATCAAAAGGTACATCACTCTTACTAATCTGTGTAATCTGTAACGTCTGCCGTCATCGCAAGTCTATAGTAAAGTTACATGCTCTGTGGTCTGAAGACTTCGTTGTGTCTGTAGCGTCAAAACAAAAGCAAAAAAATAAAGCGTATTATTGTAAATAGAAAGACTTTATCACCGTTGTAAAATAATTTAATTATTTCCCTAAACTGCCATATTTTGTTTATCACTTCGCTGGTTCGAATTTTAATAGCCTTAACTCTTGTCACCTTGTCATTATTGATTGATCTGATTTTTTTTTATTGCGCGGGCTTTTTAATTATTTAGTACAATTTTTCGTATTTTATTCTTAGTACTGCAGTCTGTGGCCTAGATTAAGGAAAAATACTATTTATTACGCAGCACTGCGACACGCGTGGACGCGCGTGCATGGGCTTTATACTTATTGCCACTCGGTATTAAAACAAATTTTGAAAAATGCTGTCCAAATTACCAAAATCTTGCGATACATTCGTTGTGTTGCCACCGCTAACCAAAAACAAAACAGTCGTATTTGGAAAGAACTCTGACCGTCCCCAACATGAAGTACAAGAAGTGGTTTTAGTCAAAGGCGGAATTAGAGATAAAAAACTAAAAGTAAGTAATTAGATGTTATCTTTCAATCAAAACCTATTATTAGCGTTACGTATCTTATAGGGAAACCAGGTCTGTCTATCAGGACCTTTTTTCTTAGGAACGGGTAGAGGTATCAAGATGAAAATAATATCTTACGGTTCTTTGGACCGGTACAAAATTCAAGCTTCTATGTCAACACAATCAAGACATAAATGGTCAATTATTATTATTTGGTAAGATACTAGCAGCTAGTTAACTGATGCGTGTGTTTCAAACAGCTTGGAGATATTTTTTAATCCGTCCAGTCCATTCTTGTAGCAGTTCAGTATGGCAGACGTCACAACATTTTCCGGGAACCAATGCCTAGAATTTTGTCACATACTTCCCGTTGACCTGGCCTCATGAAAATAAGAAGCAAGGTCTCATAGTACAAAGAGAAATATCTGAAAACTGTTAAACTACCTACTCAACAAATTTCAAACTTTCTATTTTATCTGAGGTCCTACCATGTAATTATTATTCTTTACTATTGACCTAATAGAAATCTGTAAATGAAGTTTTTCCATCACATCTCATTTTCAAGATAATAGAGACAAGTCAAAAATTACGATTTTCTTCAAAATGAAGCATTCACTTGTAACTTTTTTTGATGTTTTGATTGAAAAGGCGAAGTTTTCTTGGTGCAGTTTGCTTTCGTCTTGTATTGAAATCCAGGAGTATCTCGGATAAAGCTCCAACAGAAATCTGCAAGCATAGCAGGCTCCATTTTCCTTGGAAACGTTTTTCGATTGCAGCTACATCTTGATGAAAGCGTTCCCCATGTTCATATGCTAACTCAACCCATATTTTCAGGGAAAAAGTCCGAATGTGAATGAAGGAAATGCAATTTTAATGACATATTGCATCCCCTTTTATGGCAGCAGTCCAACATGTTTTATTCTTTCGCAATAGTCAGTGGATTTTTTGTTACCAAGGACATTTAAAAACAATTGGGTCTGTTAACACACACATGTGACATTTTGAAGATTCCCAATTACACTAACTCATAAACTATGTTTTGTTTGCAATACAATCGTATTTTCGAACTACCCGCAATTTGAAAATCAAACATATGTCAAAAAGTTAAAAGTTATATTTCTCCGCTTCTAGACGTGATATCAAAATAAAATGCCTATAGATATTTAATTATTAGTCAACCTCAATATGAAATGATATGAACCAATTCGGATATTTTTTTAGTGTTGAGTAGTGTTCAGTAGTGTTGTAGATATCACTGAATGGATTTGGATAAAATTTGGCAAGGAGATAGATGGCTTCCTGGGGGAGGAAATAATCCTAAAGGGAGTGATATAGGGGATGAAATTTTTATGGGAAACCCAGCATTCCTTTAGATATGGATATGAAAATTCAAATTTATGATTTTGGTAAGAAATAAAGAATTAAGTGTTTCAGCTTTTATGTAAAATCATCCCCTAAGGGGGGATATAGAATTATTTTAAAATTCACATCTAATAATGAAATGTCCATGTACCTGTTTTTAAGAGATTGGAAATAATTATAGCCATAGTCTGTATCTAGAAGTAATATTAATAGTCATTATTTTTTCATTTTTAAATCGGCCCACTCGGTCAAATGTTATTATTAAGTACAATTATTTAAAGTCACAAAATAACTTGGATATCATGTATTACATGGTCAATGATGGTGCTGGAGTATTTTAAATTAATGGTGACAATATTAAAATGAATAACTATTATTTTTACAATACTGAATAAAATATGTTTTATTTAAATAAAAAAGATTTAATTAAAAGATTAAAATGCTATTTGTTGGTAAGCGCCTGAGAACGACCGACCAACCGGACCGATTTGACCTTTTATTTTTTTAAAGTTAGTAATAGTCTGAATTATGGTTTCACGGAAAGAAAAATTAGATAAAGTTACCAGGAAAATTGGAGTATTTTGCGAGCGCGAGTCTTACTCCCACTTGTCCAGGTTTTTGTTTAATTACATGAGTTCTCTGTATTGCAGTGCACCTATATAACAGTAGATGGGATATCTCCAGTGCACTCCGTGATATTGAGCAAACCAGCATGGATGTGGGGGGCTGAGATGGGTGCCAATGATAAGAATGTGGTCATTGGCAATGAGGCTGTATGGACAAACAACAATGAAGGAGAAGGAGACGCTCGACTGAAGCGTTTATTAGGGATGGACTTAGTTCGGTTAGTTTGTGGATTAAGAATTTCTTTTGGGTCACCATAATATTTTGATAAAACCTGTGTTAAAATTTTGATTTTTCGAAGAAGATAATAAATAGGACCATAATTGGAGGCTGGCCTTTTGTGACTTCTCTAGTGCTAGTCATTAATATGCCACTGCAATAATCACTCTGACTAAACTAAATGTTCAGTCATCAAGACAATTAAATGGCACCAATTATTTAATAGACTAGTGTATCCATAAATTGACTAATTAAGCTTTTATCATAGGTAGCTGCCTTGCTCCTGAACTCCAATGGATTGTTAGTTTTAATTATTGACGTATTTAATCTTTCTCATTTCTGCAGTCTTGGTTTAGAGAGAGCAGATACTGCCGAAGGAGCCGTGGATATTATTACATCACTTCTTGAGAAGTATGGTCAAGGTGGTCCATGCTCCGAGCATGATGATAGTCACTTCTATCACAACTCTTTCTTGATCGCAGACCCCAAAGAAGCTTGGGTTCTGGAGACCAGTGGCAAGATATGGGCTGCTGAAAAAATAGCAACTGGTTACAGAAATATTTCTAATGGTCTCACTATTACTACAAAAATGGATAAACAAACGGAAAACTTAATAGAAAAAACTAAGCGACTGCGCCTTTGGGATGGAAAAGTATGTTCTAAAAAGATCCTAAAATGCACAACAAGCATTTTGAAATATTTAGATTCTAATATTTTTTCATTTTCCAGGGTGAATTCAACTTCATGAGATGTTACTCATCAGGTGGTGATGAAATGAGGCAGCGAGAAGGTACAAGGTTGTTGAAAGAGGCAACTGCTTCATCTGCATTTCACGTACGAGACATGATGAACATTTTAAGACACAGGGAGAGCCGCATTTGCCGAGGTTGTGATGACACTTTCCCTACTCAGGGAAGTCAGGTAGCACATATCAAATTGTTTTTCAGTCAATATTGAAAGCGTCTGTTAAGACATTGTTACTTAAATTATTTTCTTTCAGGTGTCATGTCTCTCTGCTACAAACATAAATGTGCATTGGTTCACCGCCACCCCAGACCCAAGTGTTTCGTTCTACAAACCTTTTGTTTTCACCCAGAATGCTAAAATTCCTCCTGAGATAATTAGCCCTAATGAGGTAATTTATTATTTTATTACAACATTGATCATCTTCTTTATATACAACATTATTTTTAGTATATGCGAAACTTGAATATAGTTTGTTCAGAATAAGTAACTGAATCGATTCCAATAATTTTTACATCATGTTATATTTTGTCTCAAAAATATTTTAAAAAGGTTACAAATTGAACACCGAGCGACACTAAGTACTCTATCCGCAATCATACGAGCACAACACAGGTCACGGCAAGTCATAGCGGCAATAAAAACAAGCGCGGGCGTCACAGGCAGCGCGGCGGGGGTAAAACAATCCGCTAGGCGTGGGCAGTGTATCATTTTTGCGATTGGAACATTTGCATCTGGCTCACTAAAATGATCCGAAACACTGATATGTTTCATTTGGATCATTTGTATCATCGGCTTTATAGTTGTTAGTGCAAACATTTTATGCAAAAAACGACCTTATAGTATTTGATATGTAAGCGCCTTAGTGGTCATTTTTATGTGCATGGATAACGACAACAAAAAATGTGAGAGTATGAGTGATACACATCTCATTTGATATCTCTTTCCGACTTGTATAGATTGTAATATGTCGTCCGTTCACTCGCGACTCGAGAGTCAGTAGTAAAGTAACTCAGAGTGTGTCAGTTTCCCTCTCTCGCTCACTGCTCAGTCGCCTCGCAAGCGACGCGTTGCGCGGAAAGAGCACAGAGCAAAGTAATGTTTCAGATCCAAATGATGCGTTTGAAACGTTGCTACTGAACCAATCTTTTGAATCACTTCAATGATCCGGATCAGTGAGTCGGCTCCGTAAAGAGTTACACACGCCTACTTCAGTCGCCCGGATGCTACAGGTTGATGCGCACGTGTCACGCTCCGCGCGGGCGTGCGGTCGCCGTGGGCCTGTATTTTTCGATTGATCGTGTAGGTGCCTATCGCATGTAAAAAGTATCGTGCAACCATGTCTTTCTCATACACATACGTCCATTACACAAAAATGGGACGACATTGTAAGTGTTATCACTTACGGCTGCATTTAGAATTAAAGAACATAATAATATCTACCTACACTTGACCGTTACGACAGTCCAAAGCCTGCAAGTGTGATGGAACATGTTATCATTAGTTAATTACAATACAATCGCTGTACGGTTAAGTACCTACCTACTGCCAAATTATTATCAATGAGCGCAAGAGAAGCGCGGGGTTGCCGCGTGTGGTGAGCATGTTTTTGTACGGACAACCAGATAACATAACAAGTTTATAACTTTGTGATTTTTCATGATACAGTTTTGAAATTTTGTATATAGATGTTCTTTACATACAAATACCAGACACGTGTTTCGGGTTTCGCATAAACTAAAACTAATGTTGTATTATTAACTGTACCAGTGAAAGTAAAACAGTGTTTGGTTGTAATTTTTGGACCAGATACCCTCGTGGGCGTCCTCAGAAGACCCTACCAAAGTTTTATCACAATCTGATCAATGGTTTAGGAATGCATAGAGGGCAGACATACAAACATTCATTTTTATTTAAATACCTACTAGCTGTACGCGTTGCAATGCCACAAAAAATGAGTGTTTGGTTGTAATTTTTTGGACCAGAAACCCTCGTGGGCGTCTCTACCAAAGTTTAATTACTATCTGATCAATGGTTTAGGAGCGCATAGGGAACAAACATACAAACATTCATTATTATTCATATAGATATAGATATTATAATTCTTCTATACACCTGTACGTCACTGAACTCCTCCTAAACGGCTAGACAGCTTTGATGATTTTTTTGCGTGTGTTGGAGTGGGTCTCTGGATGGTTTAGATTCACAATTGTGATAGGCGGCGCTGCAATCGAGTTCTAGGAAACAGGACAATGTCTGTCCGGTCAGCTAGTACGTAATATGTATAATTTAGAAGTGTTCATAGACTTTTGTGTCCTTCACCACACAATCCTCACTTTTGAAAACTTCATAAAAATCAATTTTGAGGACGCCAAAAAATAGTCATAAATAGTCACCAAGGTCAAAAAAATAGTCGCATTATGATTCCGAAGTTATAGCTATAAGTTGGTGAGGATTGTGGAGTGAACGTCTCCACACAATCCTCACCTCTAGTGCAAGCAAACGGCTGGGAGTACCGGCTTGGTTACCATTCCATAAAATAGTCAATCAATAGGCGTAAAGCTATGAATTTGAATTTGGTGTCAAAAAATGTCAAGAAATGGTTGTCTCCAACCATGATGATTTTCGACCTGGTTTATTATGTAGAAGTATGTTAAACTTCCTTTTCGAGTCGAGTACAGTCGAGCACAAAATTATTAAGTACTATTTTTGGTTGTATTAAAAAGGGTATAATTGGTAGTTATGTAGCTATTTCAAGTATGTGTTATTATAATGTATATCATAATCATAACATATTAGTACAAAGTCCCCCGCCGCGTCTGTCTGAACGAGACAAACTCAAAAACTACAGAACGGACTTTATGTCAATATGGCCGAATGCAAAATGCGTAGTAAAGACAAATAAAAGTAAGTATGGATTGATATATTACATTAAGCCCATAGGTCTAAAAATACTATAGTAAATCAATCTCTGTAGATATTTTAGTAGTAGATAAGTAGGTAAGATAGTCTTAATGACTCATATAAAATTAATCTGAAATAAAGACTTAAGTACTCTTTTATATTTTATCAGTTAACTCATAAAGCCATCCGGAAGGAAATGTCTAGAAATGATATAGGAGGAAACATTTAAAATGGGAGGAATATTATGTACCGGTAGATAGGTATTCATTAAACTTTGACAGAAAAAAATAAATACGTAAGTTTTTTTTGTTCCTTTTCTGCACAATTGCAATCTGTCCTAGAACAATAAGCCACTGTTTTGACCAATTTAGAGTGTATTTGGTTATTTTATTTATTATTAAGAGACAGCTTACATTTGTGTGGCGTAGCTGTCGTCTCTATGCGAATCTGTCGCTGAGACTAGGGATGTCACATCTCTACAGCCTCGTGTGCTGTAGTCCTCCTGCTTCACTCAGTGCTAGTGCTAGCTCATTTGTATGCTGTGCAAGTCTTTTCTGATATCTTACGCTATGCTGACTCATTTCTTGCTTTACTGTTCGTACATTGAGGTCTAGGTGCATGTATTTGTTGCTTCTACTTTGGGGTTTATTGAACATTTGTTTCTAAGAGCTATGCTTTGAATTTTTCCAAAATTTCGATGTTGCTTTGTATTTTTGAATGCCATATGTAGATATTATTTTGCTCTCGTTGCTTAGGTGGGAGTGGCGACCTGTTAGCCAATATATACCGCGGAGTTTGCTGTGACGTTGTTTACGCTTGGTCCAAATGTGCTTCTGCCAAGTTAATCTCCAATCAATGTGTAAACCCAAGTATTTTGCATGTTCTTCTTGTGGGATATCTTCGTTGTATAATTTTACTGGCGGGCAGGTTTCTTTTCTGAGTGTGAAAGTTACATGAGTGGATTTGGTTGGCTTTTATTCTCCGCTGTTTGAAGCACTTCCCTATTTCGTTCGGTTTTGCAGTTGGGATGAAGCAGTTTCTGAGTTGAAATGTGCTGACAGGACAGCAGTGTCGTCAGCGTAGGTCGCAGCGTAGTGTAAATCAGGTATAGCACCGGTCCCAGTATGCTGCCCTGGGGGACACCTGAGCGTATCTAATATAGGGCAGAATATTCACTAATAGATTTTACTTGAAAGCTTCTTTGGTTGAGGTAAATAAGAGTATGTGGTAGTATGAATGCGGAAGAGACTTTTTAAGTTTGTATGCCAGTCCATCGTGTCAGACCTTGTCGAAGGCTTGACTTATGTCTAAAAAGGCGGCAGAGCAGTACAATCGATTCTCTAGACATCTACTGATGACATCTACAGTGCGATGAACTTGTTTAGTTGTACCATGTTCTTTTCGGAATCCAATTGGTAGCTGGGGATAGGTGCTCCTTCATTCTGTTTAAAAGGATCTTTTCCATTAGTTTACCAATTACTGGTGGGAGGCTTATAGGCTGGTGGGTTTCCTTTCCTGTGGTGGTTTGCCTGGTTTAGGTACCATTAGGACTTGAGCAATTTTCCATTCTCCTGGGAAGTGTTCAAGCCTGATGTAGGCATTGAAGATCTTGACTAGACTCATGATACCCTTGTGCGGTAGATGTTTCAAGAGGGTTGCGTCGACAAAATCGTAACCTGGTGCTTTCCTTCCTTGAGATTTCTTAGTTCTCTCAAAATATCTTTAGGATTTACGCTTTTTAACGGTATGCACATTGCAGACGTGAATAATGCGTAAGTAACTACAATATTTTATTACCGTTTTAAATTAATATAAAACAATATTAAAATAGATTTGCAATTTTAGTGTTCGCGACTGTACCAAAACAAAATTTTTAGAAGTTTACATGGAAGTTTAACATAATTTTACATAGTAAACCAAGTCGAAATGATCATGGTTGGAAACGACTATTTTTTGACACCAAATTCAAAAACGTAAGCGTTCCGCGGTAATAAAGTGAGGATTGTGGCGAGAAAGGCTCACCACGTAATCCTCACCAAGACATCTTCATATATCTGGAATCCCTTAATGACTATTATCGAGATTTGGCATTACGCCTATTTCTTGTCTAATTTTTTGGAATTGAAACCAAGTCTATACTCCCAGCCGTTTGCTTGCACTAGAGGTGAGAATTGTGTGGAGACGTTCACTCCACAATCCTAACCAGCTTATAGCTATAACTTCGAAATCATAATGCGACTATTTTTTTGACCTTGGTGACTTTATGACTATTTTTTGGCGTTCTCATAATTGATTTTCATGAAGTTTTCAAAGGTGAGGATTGTGTGACGAAGGACACGGTCTTTCTTGCCCGTTCTTATTCATAGGAACCTACTGAGCTTTGAAATGGACAACTTACTTCCGTCTTTCTGACTGCCCAACTCCTTGACACTTCAAAAGTGCCTTTAAATGGTTTAATTACACAGAAATATTACTCATTGTTCCTGACAGATTTACTTAAAAGTATTTTAAAAACTAATATTAATCGGAAATTTCTTTAAACATAGTTCGAGTACAATGGTGTATAATATTTTTTAAACGTTTTTCTCAAACTATATAAATGTAATATCTATATCTATTCCGTTTTAAAATATACATAACTAACAATAAAAAATACAGTTATAATTAGTGTGTTGCTCTTTTACAGCCAATGAGAGAACATACCCTTTATAAGATGCATGTAGGGCGCAAAGGAACAGTGGAGGATGCACAAACTACCAGAGGTTGTAAAAGGTTAGAGGCAGAACGCCTTGCACAAATGGAGAGATATTTAAATATTCCTGCTGGCCAAAGTACACTTGAGGAACTCGACAGCCTATTAAAAGACTGTGTAGATGCTGAAGTTAACTTATATTTTGAAGATACTGATGAAGAAGAGGAGCGGGGGGAAGCAGCAGTAGAAGAAATAGAAGTAGGAGAAGATGGAACAGCAAGTTTCTATAACTTTTAAAACTATCATAATTTATTAGATTTACACACAATCTTACTCAAAAGCATTTTTTTTTTTCACCAAAGTTTACTATCTTATCATTATTATTAAGATACTTGAAAATATTGGTTAACGATGATATCATTAGTTATTGTAAGTAAATTATAGGACACGCTAACCGCTCATTAGACAGTTACGTTTGATAGTATATCGCTTCAAAGAAATCGACCTACTTTTAATGTTATCTTTATTTTTAAATGTAACTGATGTCTAGTTGACTAGAATTAAATGTATAGTAAAGAATATTGTATATCGTTTTACTACTCATACATTTGGTTGCCCTAATAAGTCATGTATGTATAAATGTTTAGAAGGCTACATGGTTTAAAATTACGCTCAACATTTTATATGCCAATTTGCTAAATTAAATAAAAATGTACTGATCAAAAACAAACCTGCACCACCTAGGTATGCATTTCTCTCTCGGCTCAACAGTAATCTACGATACGAACCGCTCATTTAGAAGTTTCTAATTTTGTGTGCCTATGTAATTAAAATAAATTAACAGCGACGGTGCAAGAATTAGGATAATAAAAAGTGATTTGCTGGAATCACAAATGTTTGACACTGGGTTTTGCTAAAATTATTTATCTATTTGTCTATTGCTGTATTTTGTGAATTAATATTTTAAAGATATGAAAACTTTCTGCATGCACAATAATATTGTCTTTTTCCTGACGATATATTAGTAGTGACACCACTTGTTGAAGGTCCTTGCCACGATTTTTTAACTTTATAGTTCTGATGTACATCAAGTGTAACTAATATTATAAGTCTAGTAAATCATCGACGTTGACTTGACCTTCAAAACGGATAAATTATGCATTTGTAGTTGCATTCATTTGTGTATCCTTTTTTTTCTCTCGGTCGGCACAAGATGCTCATAAAATTGGAATTGAAACAATAAATTGTGTATAGGTAAGTGCAGTACGCTTATAGGCATTATGCTTATATTTTTTCCAAATGTCTTGTTAATTGCAGATTGTATCTTGTTTGATTGTAGGAATTTTGTAAAAATTCCTACTTGCTTTATTTTGTGACTAGTACCCTATACCTGGCTACATTTTAAATATCTTTTATTATGCACTACGACACTGGTTTACTGCTGTCTGGTGCTAAGTTATAAGCTTAACTGCTTGCTGACATTTTGACAATAATTTGTATTTTATTAAAAATGTAATTATGTTAGTTTTTTTTATAAATTGTTTTTCACAATTTTATGTACCTAATCAAATATCTTATTTTTATAAGCCCTTATTTAGTTTCACCTGTCTGTAATTACTTCACAATATTTTTTATCGTGTAATATTAAGTATGCATAGTTTATAAGACATACTTAAGATGGATCCGCAGTTGTAGCCCGCGAAATCCAAATTTTCTTGCGTTTTTTTTTTTGTAATTTGCAGGTCAGTGTCAGGTTGTATCTTAATCAAAATATGATTCGCGACTATAACAAATATGTATTTATATAATTCTAACCATAAAAACCGTCAATACATCTCTCTAAGTTAGATTTGTTCTCTTTGAATCCGATTTCGGAAATCATGGCATTGTACATCAAAAGAGAACAAATCTAACTTAAAAAGACGTATTGATGATTTTTATGGTTATAATTATGTAGGTAATACATTTTTATTAAATATTATTTATTTTACTATTGACATAATTTAAAACCTAACAATCTTAAAATAATAATAATAATATGTACAAGTATATAAAAAACAAGGAGAAATAATCAGAGGGCATCAAAAAATTAATACATACCTAGTTGCTATAGTCGCGAATCATATTTTGATCAAGATGCAATCATACAACCTGATGCTGACCTGAAAATTTAAAAAAAAAACGCAAGAAAATTGAGTTGCGCGGACCACAACTGCGGATCCACCTTAAGTATATTTATATAATATTAATTTGCAGCTCTTTTCTACTATACGGCCTTGTTCTTTCATGGACTAGGCTAACATGAGTTCTAGAATTAGAGCCATGACTGAACTATATCTAAGACAACCATCATATTTGACATCACATACTTTTATTGTAATGATCCACACTCTGCGCGTAGCTGTGTCGTGATTCTGTTTGTGTCCGTTTTTATTTTTGTTATTTCTCATTAGAACGTAAACTGTCGGCTTATAAGTAGGTACTGTAGAGGTTTTAACCGAGCGTGCCATAATCATGCAACCTTCGCAACTTTAAACGTTTATTGGTTTGTGAAAACAAGCATTGATTGTAAGGCATCGTTCACACCAAACGTATTGTCCGCCGCCGACTGTGAGTATGCTCACTGTCAGCCCCTGTGACAACGTACTACGTAATAGCGTATAGTCGTTTCGGTGTGAACGAGAAGTTAAATATATATGGAAAACCGATAAACTGCGTAACGCGCGCTCACAGTCAGCGGCTGACAATACGTTTGTTCTGAACAATGCCTAAAGATGGAAGAGTGATAAAACAAGACAGGTTGACAGTCGGCCTGCGGGCTCTGACATGGTGTGATATAATGATGTATTAGCTTCTTTTATGAATACAATTTTAGTAAGAGTTCTAAAGTATTTCATTTAGCACACACAGCGATGAGGGGGGTTGGCTATCCACGCCGCAGGGTTACAGCGGTTTGAAGTGGGGGCAATAACTTCCCAGTCGCCACCCGGTGGCAACTGGGAATTTTATTCCCGATTGCCACCTGGTGGCAATCCACGTGGGGGCGACTGAGAATATATCAGAGACGCAAACACACAGTCTGTAATCAAACAATCTTCAAACCCAGCTTCAGCCGTAGATTATTTTTTTTCCTGGGAGATTACCTATACAACAAAGTCAATAAAGCCATTTCCATCTACCCACTCCTTATCCAAATTCAATTGTAAAATGTGAAACGGTGGGCACAGTCAGGAATCAGGATGGTCACAACAAACGATCTATTTGCACTATAATACGTTTATTACTCTTTTAAATCGGACAGGGTTTTACCTACGGCGTTTGCACTTGGTGACGGTTACAAAACGACTCTTTCGAACTGCCTAACACATCGGTATTTATAGATTTCCCTATAACTTAATATTTTGATTGTATTACTAACTAAATGAAGAAAATTAAATAATAATTATTAACAAAGAAATAAATGAGATAAAGTATCTGAATCAATAATCTTAAGCAAACATTAATTTAAACTTAATACTTGGCGCGCCGGAAGCTGACAACCTGAAGGCGCCATAATGGATATTCAACAATTTTGATTATTTTAAACACCACGAAAAACATATAACTAAACAATTTCATAACAATTACCTATTAAATACTAAAATATTGACGTTAAAATGATTATTTAAATTACTAAGTGGAGCTGGTATATGCAGGACCGGAAGTCGATAACAAAAACTAAAATCCAAGTTTAAAATTGGCTTCAATCTCACGATCATAGAGAAACTCTTAGAAGTCATATCATAAAATGTAGATCGACATGTCCTACGCACACTCACTACACACCCACATATACCCTACTTCGCTGTCTAATTAATTATATGTTTTTTCTTTGAATTAACTGTTTTTTTTATCTTGCATTCCAACATTATTATCTACTAGCTTCCCCCGCGACTTCTTCCGCCTGAAATTTCTTGTTCCCCGACCCACCCCGACGCATCGCATCGCCTGCCCGCGCTGTTACTTCGTTTTCGCTTAGCGCTCGTTCTTACTTTTTTTGTTTTTGCTCGGCTTCTATGGGTCCTAGCGTAATGTTACATACCCTATAGTCTTCCTCAAGAATTGGACTTTATAATGCAAAAAGAATTTTTCAAATCCGCCTGGTATTGCCAGAGATTAGCGCGTTCAAACAGTCAATAAAAATAAAATGTGTCGGTAACTAATAGACTAAGCGCATTTTTCTTACTTTAAGAATTCTTATACCCGTCATAATTTCTAAACGAAACGTCCAATTTGAATAATTTAAAAAGGGAATTCACATGTACTTGATCAACCTTGATTATAAAACTATTTATTTGGAGGATTAATACCATGTTTATGAAAACACCTTCGCAAATAATGCATTATTTTCTAACAAATTTGATTACCATTAAAAACGTTATAGTGAGCCAACCTTAAAAGATAGACATATGCTATCCCGGACTTTTTTTTTAGAACTTAGAAGAGGAACAATTCCATCTTACATGACTTTTACGTAACTTTAACCGTTTACCTACACAGCGCACGCAACGGAAGCTCTGAAAAGGAATAAATTTTCCCCGTTTTTGCAACATTTTTCATTGATGCTCTGCTCCTATTGGTCTTAGCGTGATGTTATATGCCTTCCTCGATAAATGAGCTATCTAACACTAAAATAATTTATCAATTCGAACCAGTAGTTTAACCATTAGCGCGTACAACCAAGAAAACAAACAAACTCTTTAGCTTTATAATATTAGTATAAATGACTAAAGTTTGTATTACTGTGACTTGTCCGAGTAGTCAGGAGGCCTGGAGACCTGTAATACAGGTGTTCCTAGTACAGGCTGCAGTCCACAACATCAGTGTATTTTTGTATACTACACATTATGTATTTTACAAATTTTTCATTATGTGGTAGAGAAAATAAACACATGTGACATCTACCAACCCGTACCGGGCCCGCGTGATGGACACAGAGAGGAGGCCTGTGTCCCGGTTTTTTTGTTATTATTATATACCTACCTAATTACAATACATGAAATTCATATTCACGTTAGTATATAAGCTTAGGTAATCGAGTGAGGCGAATTTAATTCAGTAGGTATCATTATGTTAGCAGATTGAAAGGCCGAAAACCGTGTAATCAGTCGTGGAAACATTGTGTGATCAGTGTGTTGTCAGATAATAAATAGGTAGGTATTTACAGTTGTTTCCGTCTGCTATGGAAATAGCCTGGTGTCGTTATTCTTTCGATGTTAGAATAACTGTCTTTGACATTAATTAATCGATGTTAGAATTACCAAGGATGTATCGCGTGACTTTGCTTGATGTATTCCCATTGTCCCCGTCACGGTATTTTTAGTCATTTTATTAAATTATTATTTAATTAATAACAAGTAAAAACATTAGTAGCCCGTGTCCCGTATAACGGGGGCAGCGATAATTTAATAAAATGACTAAATATACCAGATGCATTCCCAATACCGTGACGGCGACACGGGTAACGGGGACAACGGGAATACAGCCTTTGCTACACAGAGTCCGTTATTTATTACTACTTCAGATAGTGCAATTCACGAAGACGCGCCCCACCAATTTTTGGTTGAGGGGATCGCGGGGTGCGGGGAGTTTGCTCCGAGCGGCAGTCGCGAACCGTCAGCGGTTCGATGCACACGAATACTACACTCTATGCTGCGAAAATCCAGACTCGTCACGAAAGTTGCTCTACTTTATATATTTTTAAAATGTCGAAAAAATCTCAGCGTGTTGTTCTTAAAAGCCAGGTATGTAAAGAAGTTTGTAGTTACTAAAATACATGAAATTAGCTAACGAAAGTAATTTAATTTTAATAAATAGCAAATTTTAGTAATAGTGGATTTCATTTCATCTTTACAAATAAGTAAAACTGTGTAATGTTTTTTTTTAATTTTAGGCAAGAGAAATTATTTCTAAAGTTTACGATTTTATGAAAAAAGAAGCAAGTAAAAATTATGCAGAAAAACTCACTGATGCGCGATGGAGAACCGCACAGGCTGTTGGAGTATCTGAAAGCACAGTGACTAGAATTCTACGCGAAAGAAAGGAATATACTAATATAATGAAGCAAACAACAGTACCTGCTATGGAATCGAATATAACTATGGAGACGGATGCGATAGTTCCTATAGCCCCAAGTGCGGAGAGTACAACAGAGCCGACTACGGAAGCGGATATTGAGTCTGAAAATGAAGCGAGTACGTCGCATTCGAATTTAGTATACAGAAGTGCTTCTATTTTTACATCACCTATGAAGAAGAGAAGGGTAAGACCACGAAAAATTAATTTAGACGAATTTGATATTGGTGTAGTCCGAAGAACTATCCAAAACTATCATATATAACATCGTCAATTTCCAACATTATCACGACTTAATATTGTTTTGAAAGACCGTATACAAATTGATGGATGTATAACAACCCTAAGAACATTGTTACTTAAACTTGGTTATAAATGGAGAAAAACTGAGAATAACAGGAAGGTGCTAACCGAAAAACATGATATTCAAATGCTAAGATTGAAATATTTAAAACAGGTAAAGTCTTTTCGCAATGCAGGTAGACCTATAGTCTACACAGATGAATCATATATTCATACCAACCACGTGCAAAAAAAGTCTTGGGCCGAAAAAAGTTGTAAAACAGCAATAAAACAAAACTTAACAAAAGGAGTGCGCATAATTATAGTACATGGCGGAAGTGCAGAGGGTTTCGTACCAAATGCGTTGTTGACATACAGAGCAGAGATCAAATCCGGAGACTACCACGATAACATGAACACAGAAAATTACTTAAAGTGGCTAAAGGAGAAACTTATACCAAATCTCCCAAATGATGCCGTGATAGTCTTGGATAATGCAGCCTATCACAATACTAGTTCGGAAAAAATACCAACATCCAACTCCAACAAATTAGACATGCAGACTTGGCTGAATGCAAAAAATATCTATTTTGAACCAAGCTACAAAAAACCTGAACTTTATGACCTTATATTAAAAAACAAAGAAAACTTCCGCAAGTACAAAGTTGACGAATTATTGAAAGAACATGGATTCACAGTGCTTCGGCTGCCACCTTATCATCCAGATTTAAACCCAATCGAAAACATTTGGGGTATTGTAAAAAACGATGTTGCTAGTCGCAATATCAATCAAAATTACACTTCGATTATGCCCATTTTAAATGAAGCATTTGATCGAGTAAATAAAGATGTCTGGTTCAATACTTGTGAGCACGTGGAAAAAATAGAAGACGAATACATGAGACATTGTGATCTTGATTTTAGTTTTATTGTAAATGTCGGTGATACATCAGACTCTGAATCAGATATTTCTGAAACGAGTGATTGACGATTTTCATTTCTCAATAAAGTTCAATAAAACTATTTCCGTATTTCATTAATATCTATAATTACCTCCCATTATAAAAATAGTAATATTATCGATATTAACTAATAAACACAAAATATCCACACCTAAAAATAAAATAAACATAACCCTTTCCTTGCGGTCGGGTAAAAAATATAAAATTGAAGTAGAGCATCTTTCACTTTGACCATGACGCTCTGTCCTGATTAGTCTATTCATTGTAGTGTGCGTGTACACTCATAGGTAATTAGTGTGTACCGACAACACTCATACATTGACGGAAGCTTGCACACATATACTATAAACGGTTAGGAGGAATAGTGGGGCGCGTCTTCGTGGATTGCACTATCTATATACGTGTTTGGTGTATCTGTTACGGCTAAAATCCGAAGTGCGGTTACACCTAGTTTTAGCCGGATACAACTAGTTGTGGCCGGTAGCAGTTGGATAAACTTAGATGTAGGCTGAAAGGTTGGTTAGGTTAGAACTGTGACGACACAACGGCTGCCGTAGCACCGCTCGCTCCGCTCGTTCGGCTCGTACGTTGTGTAGTCAGGTCACAGTACTAACCTAACCTAACCTACTTTTCAGCCCACACCTAAGTTTAACCAACTGCTACCGGCCACACCTAGTTGAAGCCGGCTAAAACTAGTTGTAGCCGCACTTCGGGTTTTAGCCGTAACATATCTACTTATTATATTTGTATTACTGGTTGTACCATAGGACAACACCACAAAGCAATGTTAATTAACGTATTACGTTGCGTATTAACTGTGAAAACCACGATATTTATGTAACTTCATATTTCTTTAAATGCAATTGTATCGCTAATTTTTTTATGACAGTTTTCCATACATTTCTTTCACTCACCACAACCCTTATAGAGAAGATCAGGGAAGTTAGAAGCAATAAATTAAAATCTGGGTACATTCTAGAGACGAAGTTCCTTTATTTCCATGTACTTATACAGCTTAGTCTGAAGTATCACATGAATTCGTAATTAAACCGAAGTTAGGAGTCTTAAATATACGGGAAGATAAATATTTAAGCTACCTAATTTTAATAGTGTTATATACACTACTAACTTGTACACTGAAACATATACCATATTTTAAGATTATTTAATAAATGCCACATTATAATAGTATCTACACAGATTAATTTACATATTTTCGTCGAAACATAAAAAAATAAAACAAAATATTGTACAACTATACATAGTTTTTACAAACAAACATTAACGTACTATTCAGACAAATTTTACTGAAGTCATCGATGTTAGATTTTGCCTAAATTGATATGCAATTTTCTATTGTTTATAGTCGGTACAATGTTGCCAGTAACCATATTTATATTGTACCTACACTTCATGACAAGTGTACCCGACTTTATTTCCATAATATCTATTAGAACAGATAAATTCCAATTATTAATTAACGATTAATGAGATCTTATTATTTTATGCCAAGTGGACAGTGCAGCAAAACTCTGATATAATCGAAAACGTTTAACAAATACTACGTAACACTGTGTCTATGAGTGGAACAATTTAACTGCACTGTAACGCTACACACTAACAGCTATTGTTTAAGAAATTATAATAATAAGCTTACTCTTGAACAACAATCGTAATCTACATAATACTTAAACTTAACATAAATCCGTCGTATCTACTTTACAGCCACAAGTAAACTGAATGTTAACTTTAATAAGAGTCAATTCACTTTATTTACTTTGAATACATTGCCAAGTTAATTCTATTTAGGACTGAATTTAGTGATTTTTTTTTTATCGTCAGATAACTTTTATCTGAGTAACAAGTACTTATGACATTTTAACAGCTTCAGTATGGAAAACATGCCAAACTGCCATAATTATTCTTCAGAAAAAAGTAATCTGACTGTTAAAAAAACGACCAAACGAAGAGCAGTATAAATAATGAATCTTTTTTTAAATAAAAAACATAATTTTATGACGCACCTAATTGTAACTATAGTCTTAAAAATAATTAATAATGGAATAGAAATGCGGACTAAAACGCCCGGGCATCGAGATGCCTTTTTACTTCTTCCTTATTCATTAAACAATACCTACATTTAAAAACGCTTTATAAGCATGTCCCCGTCGTTCTCTCGCCTTTGCGAGAGTTTGTTGCTTTCAACAGAGCTAGCTAGTTTAGTAAGATGACTATGAATATGAACAGGAAATTATTGGCCAAAAATAAGTAGCACGCGTGTACTTAAAATAAGTGTCAACATAACGGTTACTTGTGGCTTCCTTTTGGGTGAATAGCATACAGGACATCATTGGACATAAATACTTAACTCAACATAATAATATTAAGTTCTCGACACATGAAAAACAATTCCAAAAATCTAACATTTAATTACATTATTATTCAATATTACATTATTAATTATAATCAAAATAATAGGAAGACCAATAGGTACGGTCTCAATTAAGATCTCATGCGTCATTAGCACGCATTATTTACAATTCGTCAACTAGTGCGAATACAAAAATAATATTATATGTAGGTACTTACTCGATATTTTTATAATAATAACAAAGAAAAATATTCGAAACGAACCTTTTAAATTCCAATTGTTTAGAACCTATCGGACGACAAAACAATTTGGAGCTTAACATAATCTTGAAGCGCGACAAACTAACAAACACAGAATATCAAAACAAAGATTAAAGCATTAGTTCTCTTACACACACTACATAACGTATGAGACAAATTGTCCTATATCGTAAATAGACTCCTGGTTTTGTTTAATTCATACCCATATACTCCTGAAGAACTAAGATACTTCTTTTATTATTAGATACAGTTAGGTAAGTATAGGTGCACTACAATTTATGACACATATTTCAGTGTAGTTTACATACTTATCATTATTACCTACGACAGTCAATCATATCAACTTTGCAGAGATTTTTTGAATAATATTGTGACTATAAAACTGCTTACAATTATTGTTAAAACGGAATTTTACAAACTATGTTTTTTAAAGGTTAATGTACCATCGCGGACATTTGCGGTGAACCACTTTTCAACCTTATTACCTCAGCAATAAGGTCGAAAAGTGTTTCACCGCAAATGTCCGGGATGGTACCTAAAAGTGAACTCATGGTGTTAGTGAATGTTAGATAAATCTTATTATGAAATAGAGCTATTTAACTAAGACTGTATTTTTTCTAACATAAAGATATTACGTAATAATTAAAAGGTACTTTATTTTCCAAAATATTTACAATAATTACCTTATTCACTCAAAATATAACTTCATAATGATGAATCAATATGTAATACACCTAAATGACTCATTTACAAAATGAATTCATTTATCTCCAATAAATAGTTAAAGAATACCACCTACCACAAGCTCAATTTCATTCGTAATGCTAATTAAACGTTTTATATTTGGCTTACGCATAATGAAGGAGACTTCTTACTGCAGCCTCGTTCAAGTTCCTCTTCCTATGCACTTTAAACAATGGTAGAATTAGTCTAAAATTACAGAAGATAATTTTTCTAAATTATTTTTGTTTAGCTATAGGTACCTCAATCAGAACCTGAACAAATTAGAATGTAACTACATTATAGCCGTTATTATTACTATTGAGATGCGAGACTTTACAATAGGTAAGTTCTAAAACCTTAGAAGCTTTTTTAAAAATATGATCTCACCTAAAAATTGTTAGAAAGACAACGCAGAAAACTTAAAAGAATGCTTTAACCGTTATGGTAAAAAAGTACATAAGTACTCCGAATTACCCCAGAGACAATGACTGACATGGAATTGGCTGCAAACACCGGAAACACTACGCGGCGTACTAACCCCATTTATGGCGAAAGCGCCAGGGTTGCCCGTGAAATTCTAATTTTCTTATGTTTTTTTTGCAATTTGCAGGTCAGTATTGGGTTGTATATTGATTAAAATATGATTCGCGATCGTAATAAGTATGTATTTACAGACTAACAAACATTAAAATAATCAATATAACTTCAAATTACCCTATTGAATGACTATTTCATGAAATCATGACGTGAGGCAAATCTAACAGAGTTTTATTGATGATTCTAATGATTATAATATTCTGTAAATACATACATATTTGTTACGGTTGCAAATCATATTTTGATCAACATGCAGCCTTACTACACTGACCTGCAAATTGCAAAAAAAACTTAAGAAAATTAGAACTTTGCGGGCTACCTTGGCATATTCCCCTTAAGTAGGTTAAATAGATAACTAACTGATTGATAATATTAATCGACACCAGATAGGTAGGTAAGGTACCCTACCCTTTCTTACCCTTACTATTCTATATTAATAATTATTATATTGGAGAACGGGCACTAAAGTGTAAGAATTCGCAACATCGCGCAATACTAATACGACATAAGTATAAATCGAAATATCTCTTTATGGGAAATATTGAATAACTACTACATCTTGTCTCAATTATTAATCCGTGAAAAAGGTTGGTTTTATGTCAAACCACAATACAGCTACAGTGTAAACTCTTTATAGCGTCTCGATATAGGTAATAGGTAATCCGGGCTGGTGTCCACAACTCCACGTCAGTGCGCGTATTTTGCGAAACGCGTCTCGATATAACGTAAAACTTTATATAACACAGAAATTAGTTCAACTTGGTCAATTTACCTTAAAACCCATATATTGATACATTCTTTATAGCACACAGCCATTCTCTATTACAAAAAAATATGTTCATATTTTGACGTCTGTAAATAAACTTTATCAGCATTACTGTTTATATTGCCAGTTTACAAAAGGGTCGGTCTAAATGTTTGAGGTGCCAAAATATCTAAAAAAGACACCTGAACTCGTAAAAAGTCGCCTTGCTTTTGTTATTGTTAATTGCCTAGAACACGTATAATATTACTCTTGGATTGCATTGTCTTTAGGAATGTTGGCCCCAGTTACTAAACACTTTAGGCATCTCTCGTATTATCGGTCGTACCAATAAATAAATAATAAAAAAAAAAATAATTAAGTGTTGTATTTAGTTGTTTCTTTTTCTTCACTCCACATAACGACGACTCTCTATAACGGGAAAAATGCTCGGTCCCTTGTGTTCCGTTATAAAGAGTTTACACGAATTTTCCTAATACCGGAAGAATGTCTAATATAAAAGGAGTATAAATTCCCATATTGAAACAAGTTATTCGCAAGTAAGAAAACATCTCACAAGAAACCAAATTGAATGACCAAAATTAACTCCAACGAGATAAAAAAAAAACCTAGTACATTTTACACGAATAATAATGATCAAATTTCATAGATAAGGCAAGGAATGTATTTAGAAAATATCACGGTTAAAAATACTATAAAAAGATTGAAAAATAAATTGAAAGGTGTCGCGGTTACGCAAAACGCAATAAGTAGAGTTTGTAACACAACCACACGAATTTCACAAAAAATGTGATTCGTTACAGATAGTACGAGTATGTACAGTAAAATAAAATCCGACACAAACCTATGTTTTTTTACAAAGGACTTTACTCGCGACACATCGAATACATTTATTCACCTAAAAGGCCACTTATAAGAAGAAACCTAGGTTAACAAAACTGTCACCACAAAGAAACTGCCAATTTAATGCGAAATCTTTCATCATACTTGAACACAAAATAATATTGATTAAATCTCATTAGACACAAAGGTTTTTTTTGCTTAAAGTTAAGTAATGATTGACATAAGTCATTGCTTGAAGTTACGTTTAAAACGATGTTTAGACGTTAATCATTACTTAAACTTAAAAGCAACGTTTATAAATAAGCCAAAAGGGCAAGAGGGTAATGGGTTTTTTCAAAGAATTAACTAATTAAAACATCGTATGTATCATACTAAGTAGTTACCTTTATAAATAGTGAAAGTGCGTGTTGTTTTGAGATTTCATTAATGTTATTTTGCGCATATTTAATAGTAACGAAAACCGTATTCATTGTTTCAGAATTTTCGTGTTAAGGTTTATTACCCTTAACAGAAAAATTCAGGAAAAGCCTACTGATCAACGAATCACCCATAATAATATCCTTCGACCACTCTGACATAAAATGAACCATTAACATTCAACAACTTGTGTTTCTTTGTAATCCATGAAGAATAATAATTTAGAAACCAGTATTTACATATACGGGGATCACATTGAAAGTTTTTAGAATAGGCCAGTAAGAAAAGCAGCCGATGAAAAATTCATTTAAATTTCGAATTAGGAACTCTTTCGGAATCTGTAGATGTATAATGAATTCATCATGGTATAATAATATACTTCGCGAAGTAAATTATCATATCATAGAATTCATATCATTTGTTTTTACAAGTTGGCGGTAATTTAAAAAGTGTCTGTCGTGCGTCGAAACGGCTTTGACTAAAGAAAACTTTCGCTCAATGATTTATTACCACGTTCGTTGCGGTCTTACTCAACAACAATCTTACGATAGACTTCGATTAGCATTTCATGACGAAGCCCAATCCCGTGCCACTGTTTACAACTGGTTTAATGAGTTTAAGCGTGATCGAAGCAAACTCACTGATGATTCGCGAGAAGAACGTACGGCGTCTACTGAAGATAACGTGAGTGCTGTGCAGCTAATGATAGAAGCTGATAGAAAGGTGACATACCAACAGATTTGGGAAGCTTTAGCCATTGATATGAGTCAAGTAGAAAAAGTTATACATGAACATTTAGGCGTCAGAAAGCTTTGTACTAGATGGATACCTCATAATTTGACGGAAGATCAAAAACGTCGTCGTTTGGATTGGTGCCGCTCAATGCTTGAAAAGTATGACGGAGGTGACTCGAATGGTGTATATGACATCGTCACAGGTGATGAAAGCTGGATATATTATTACGAACCTGAAACCAAAAGACAATCTGCGCAATGGATGTTTCTTTTCGAAGATTTGCCGACAGAAGTAAAAAAGGGCAGAAGTCAAGGGAAAAAGATGTTTGCCTCATTCTTTGGACGGACGGGTCATTTCGCAACAATTGTCCTAGAATATAAAAGGACTGTTACTGCAGATTGTGTGTCAGTCATCGTTTACCAGTTGTCTTGGAAAGAAGCAGTATCCTCCTCCACCACGACAACGCTTCAGCCCACTCCGCCAGACGGACCATCGAATATTTGTCTATCGAAGGTGTAGTATTAGTGATTCCTCCTCCTTATAGTCCCAACCTGGCACCTTGTGACTTTTATTTATTTCCAAAAAAAATAAAAGATAAACTTAGAGGAATTCGTTTTATGAACCCTGAAGATGCCGTGGCTGTGTTTGAAAAAGGCGTGGAAGAGATCCCTAAAGAAGAGTGGGTCCACTGCTTCATTCAATGGTTCAATTTCATGCGACGGTGCTTAGAAAGGAACGGAGACTACTTCGAAAAGCAATAAAAATATTAACAGGCTTCTAGATCACTCCGTTTTTTATTTTCTAAAAACTTTTAATGTGACCCACGTATTATCCCATTTAACACTAATAGAGCCCGATAAACATGGTGTTACATTAAAGTGAACTTTTTAAGATTATTAATTTTCACGCCCAAATTCTGGAGAAAAGTTTCAAGGTAAAATACTCGCTTTAGTAAGATTTTTGAATTCGCTATAAAGTACGTACAGTAGTACCCAACTGATATGGCTTACCGATATACCTGCGTAGAAGATGAATTTTTAAAGCGCGGGAAATGCTATTGACCCATCGGCACGCTCCACGCACCGCGCTTCTTTTTCCTGTACCGCTATTCGTCGGCAGCTGCCGCCATGTTAGCGCGCACCGCGTGGCATGTTAGTCAGCCGCCATACGTCTGATCGAGTGCACGCGTAGCTAGCAAAAGTACACTTAGTGGCAACAAAAGTGTTTTCTTTTTTGATTTAAAATGAGTTCTTTAAAAAAGGGGGCAACCACTTAAAAGTCAAGCTCGGGAAATAATTTTCAATGTGCATGAGTTTATGAAGAAAGGAGCGTCGTAAGAACACAACATTTATAAAAGATCGATTTTTGAAAATTATTGACCGAACGGCCGAAGCTACACAAATTTCAAAACGAACAATAAGAAGAATTCTTAAAAAGAAGGATCAACATATGAGTGAAAACATTGCGGGGCCCTCTTTTAGAACGCCAAAAAGGGTAAATTGAAAAAAACTTATTATAAGGAATTGGACGATTTTTCATACCAAGCCATACGCAGGAAAATTTATGACTTTCACCACGAAGAAAAACAGGTAGTCACAATGAGAGCGCTATCGGAGAAATTAAAAAGAGATATCGACTTCGAAGGGGGCAGAGAAACTCTGCGCCGAATCGTAAACGAGATAAGAATTAAATTTAGGAAAAAGCAAACGAACCGTAAGTTGCTGGCGGAAAAAGACTAAGTAAGGCTATTAAGAATACGATTTTTACGAAAAATAAAAGAATATCGGCATGACGGGAGACCTATTGTGTATGGCGACGAGATTTATGTTCATTCGACCCACACCAAGGAACAAGCCTGGTCTGATGGCCAAGGCAAAGACATAAAAAAACCAATTTCGAAGGGACCGAGGTTGATTATAGTGCATGCTGGTGGTGCTAATGGATTCATACCAAATGCTTTGCTCATGTACAAATCGGCTCAGACCACAGGAGACGATCACAGTGAGATGAACAAAGAAAATTACGAGAAACGGTTACAAGAGAAATTAATTCCCAACCTCCAACCGAATTCTGTGTTTGTCATTGACAATGCGTCATACCATAGCACATTAGAGGACAGGGCACCGAACAGTAACTTTGTAAAAAAGATTATGCAGAATTGGTAAAAAGATAAAAACATACCTTTCAATATCAAAGCGTATAAACCGGAATTGTACGATATAATTAAACGCCATAAGCATCTGTATGTAAAGTACTCGCTTGCCACCATAATGGAAGCTCACGGCCACACAGTGTTAAGGCTCCCTCCATATCATCCGGACTTCAATCCGATAGAAAACATTTGGTCGCAGGTGAAAGGCCACGTAAGCAAACTCAATGTTGCCATGAATTTGACAGCAGTGCAGCGTCTTTTGTCTGAAAAATTCGCATCCATCGGGCCAGACGAGTGGCAAAAAGTTGTAGATCATGCCATCAAATGCGAAGACGAATTTATGACATTGAAAGAGGCCATCGACGATAGATTGGACCAATTTGTAATAAACACCAACGAAGATACGTCATCATCATCGGATAGTTCGAGTCGTGATAGTGATGGTAATAGTAGCGACGCTCAGAGTGATATTGGGATAGCAGGAGTGCGGCCTTTAGATTAAGTTTTTTCTATTGTTTACTAAAAAAATACCTATTTGTTTATTAAACAAATCGTACATTTTAAATAACCTGTATTTTTAATTAAATATATATTTGATGAAAATTGGGGGCCCGATAAAATTGGCACGAAGTGTAATTGTGCGGAGGGGCGTGACTTGCGAGTGAGACGGAACTAACAGTTGCAATGTATACATCAATTAAGTTTTAAGCATTCATTCGTTAATCTTCGGGGCCATACTTTCTTTTCTGTGCGAACGAAGATTCACGACGCGCCTTATCAGTTGGGTACCACTGTACACGTATTAATTTTATAGGTAAATACGTGCATGATGAACGTTCATCATGAGTAGTCGCTCGGCTCAATTGTAAATGAAATCATAAATCCATTCTATTGTCAGAGTAACATTTTTGCCCCACTTTTATTTCCAGCGCAGTCTTCTAGAATCACAGATTTCTTTATCTCCCGCGTCTTTTTAATAGGCAAACATTATCTAAATTACTAGAACACGAACAGTCATTTTCTAGCTACATTACCTATCCACAATTCTAGAACAAGACGAATATAATTACCGCTAAGTTTCTGTTTACGAAAGACCTCCATTACTTTTACAAGTAACGACGATTATGTTATAAAAATATGACTGCCATTACTGTGTAAAACGATGCGTTACCCAGTTTGTCGGTTGTGGAGGTCAGATGGGCAGTCGCTCCATGTAAAACGCTGGTATCCAATTGCATCCGATTAGACTGGAAGTCGACACAAACATAGTTGGGAAAAGGCTGGGCAGATTTTTGATTAAAATAATTTTTTTAAGTTCTGACCGCCCAATACCTACTTGGCGACGTTAAAAAGGGATTGCAATAAAAGCAAGACGAGACTTCATTAAGCTACATGGAGAAGAAAAATACGTTGGTTCGAAACGTGTACCTAAGTTCCAAGTATCCATTATAACATTGTAAGTAGGTAGGTGAAACACTAAATGGGCTGCATTTCGACAAAAAAGCCTTTATATAAGTTAACATTTCATGCTATTTCCTTTCTACGACTAGTTTAAAACATCCAAAAGGTATTAAATTTTGAAGTACAATGCCCGTCATTTGACCAATATGTAAATACATTATTATGCTAAAATATTGCATTTAACAATCTGCTTGTCTAGTTAACTTACTATAATTAACAAAATAGATTTTTGACACATTTTTATTTTATTAATGATGAGAACTCAATATTACTACAATAATATTACTTACGAGTACTCACAATGCAATCGGTGCCAGCTGTCATACGAATACATTTGAGCATTCCGAAATCTGCGGGGCAATTCCCGTAATTTTAAGAACGTTCACAATCTGATCTGTCTCAATTATGTCAAAAATACCTATTATTTTCCTACATTTTTGACATTTGACTGTCGCTGAGATGAGATTGCGACTAGATTTTGAACGTTTTTTAATTTCGGGAAATGGGCTTCTGATAACTGGTTTAAGAAGTTTGATGGCTTTTCCTCGTAAAACGTAACGCATATTTTCCCCTAACTTGTTTCTTTTTGTTTTTGTGTTCTTTTTTTTGCGTCATGTTTACCGCAAATAAACGTATTTTCTTTCTTTCTTTCTTTCAATCGCATTTGGACAACAAGACGATCCTAATCACGTTCAGAAATGGATGGTGGATGAATTTCTTCCATAAATTCGGAAGTTTGTTTAAGAAATGTGAATAAGGAAATGAACATGAAGTAGCCTCCCTATATACGATAGTCCATAGCTACTCCAATTAGTAGGACTCTAGTATCTAAGAGAAATGTTGGTTAGAAAGAATAGGTCGAATTTTCACATGAATTAATGTTTTTGTTCTAAATATGAGCGACCTATATTGTTATGAATTTAATCTTATTGAAATCCGAAACACTAATTCGGTTTTAAAATACGAACGTTTAGTTTTATACATCTCACTCAAATAAGAACAACAACCCTTTGACGACGATTTGAACATATTCTATATGTTCGCTATTTACAATTTTCAGTTTATCATTCAATCTATATTTACAACAAAGAAAAATATTAATAGGTAATAAATACCTAAATATATCGACTTAATTAGGGCGACATCGCACTAGTTCGCCAGAGCCTGTACGAAAACTATTGCAGTGTGCCCCCCAACGTGGCTGCGTTTGCGCAACAGTCAAATGTGGTTGATGCGAAGCATACGCTGTCTCACAAGCACAGCCTTAGAGAGCTAGTTTATCGAACCAACTAGATAGATAAAACAACACAAAAGACCCGCCCAGGCGTCTCTTAACGCTAAACAGCATGAATACAATGTGTAAGAGCCTGCGCCTGTTCGCAATAATACATATGGCAGTCTCACCAAGAAGTAATCAGATATTAACGGATTTTCAAACGCCTTTAAAATATATTTTAAGGTTCTTTAAAAGTTGAAACGTTTGAAAATCTGTTGAAATTTCTTGTGACTAATTGGTGTAAGTTTTGGCATAAGTCTCTCTAAGCTCATCTAAACAATTGTGACATGAACTAATGTTATAGTTTACTAAATTAAAGTAGTACTAAGTTGGATGTTGGATCTTTGTACCGAGTTCGATTGTGTAGGTTTACATACAATTGCTTAAGTACATCCCATAATTTGAGTCAGACAAATTTTCATAAACGCAGTCACTGTTCTTTAGTCGAACGACGTAGTGTTGTATCAATCATCAGGACCGCCACGTTTATTACGTCTAAATATCTCTAGTACAGTGACAATCTAGTAAAATGGACACAGTTCAATCAAAATATAAAAAATGCGGCAAGGTAAATAAATTGCCAGCGATGATCTAAGTAGTCCTTATTTTCTTTTATAGTAATTTTAAGTATTTCAGTATTAAAATCATGTATGGCCTTTAATCTCACATTTTTAATACTGAATAAGAACGACAGTATTAAAAATTAATATTTTTGTAACGCTGTTACAAACATAAGCATGTTTATGCGAAATAAGAAAAAAAAACTCAATCTCAATTCAGTTCTAAATCGAGATTTAAACGTCGTCAACTTTATATAAATTGGCTTCGCTACAAAAATCATTCTAGGGGCGACTGGGTACGGTTGAAGCAGGGTACGGTTGAAGCAACGCTAATAACTCGTAAACTATTTGCGGTGTGGTGAGGGGTACAAGGGGAGAGAGACGCGGCTGGCGAGTCCGGACATGAATCACAGTGACGCGTTGCACTTCGCGCGCTGTGTGCGTTTCCAGGGGACCCTATTATATTTTTTCGTCAAAAAGTATTTTCTATTGTATTCTTTTTCAAATTACTTAGTTGATATTAGCATTTGCATTTTGAGTGATTTTCTGCTTTATTCTTAGATTTTGAAGGTTCGAAAACCGTGATTCGTTTTTGTTTATGTTGTTTTGCCTCGACGCTGTTTATTAGCGGTTGACGGGTATGGGGACGGATGAAGCAATTATTGTGGGTACGATTGAAACAATGATAACCATTGTTTTTTTTTTTTGTTGTAGTTGCCCAGACAACGTATAAAAAAACTTCAAGAGGCGAGTGTGATATAACTTACTACGAAAATGCGTATGAAGAAGTCAAAAAAGAGACTTCTTTACGAAAAGCTGCAGAGAAGTACGGAGTTCACCACTCTTCTCTTCTGCGATACAAGAAAAAAAGAGATGCAGCGACCGAAGAAGGTAACCAGGCTGATGTTAGTATGGGGTATGTAGCCCACAATCGAGTATTTACCCCTGACCAGGAATGTAAACTCAAAATATTTGATCCGCTGTGCGGATATATACTTTGGTTTATCTGTCAAAGAAGTAAGAAAATTTGCATTCGAACTCGCTGTCAAATATAATTTAAACACACCTCCAACGTGGATCGAAAATGAGGTCGCCGGAGAAGAATGGTTTCGCTCTTTTACGAGGAGAAATGTAGAATTGTCGGTGCGCACAGCTCAGGCAACCAGTCTCTCCAGGGCAACAAGCTTTAACAAGACCAACGTGCATGCTTTTTAAGATAACTTGCAAATTGTCCTTGACCGTGACCACTTTGAACCACAAGACATCTACAATGTTGACGAGACAGGTATAACAACCGTACAAAGGCCCGAAAGAGTTGTGGCAAAGCGTGGAACACGACAGGTAGGAGCTGTCACCTCTGCTGAACGTGGCACGTTAGTCACACTAGCCCTTGCGGACAACATGGGAAATATTATTCTGGTATTTATGCAAACGCGTTGGGCAATGCGATTCCTCCAATGTTCGTGTTTCCAAGGGTTCGATACCAAGATCATTTTATAACAGATGATCCAGTGGGTTCTATTGGAACTGCCAACCCATCAGGCTGGATGCAAGACGAACTATTTGTTGAGTTTCTGAAACATTTCATGAAACATTCAAATACCTCTACATCCCATAAAGTACTGCTGGTTCTAGACAATCATTCTTCCCACGTCCATATAAATTCTCTGGATTTCTGCAAAGAAAACGGTATCGTTTTACTTTCATTTCCACCCCACTGCTCGCACAAGTTGCAGCCTTTAGATCAATCTTTTTATGGCCCGTTAAAGAAAGCTATAAACTCTACCGCTGATACCTGGATGCGCAATAATCCTGAAAAACCATGTCAATTTATGACATCTCTGGAATGATAAAAACTGCAATGCCACTTGCCCTGATACAGTCGAATATTCAGGCTGGGTTCCATAAGACTGGAATATACCCTTTCATACGGAATTTGATTCAAGATCTTGATTTTGCTCCGTCATTCGTAACGGACAAGCCAAACCAAAAAAGGTAAGGTAGAAGACGTGGTTACACTTGCATCAGTTGAGGTAATTGCACCTGCACCGGCAGAAATAATTGTTCTAGCACCTGGCGAGGAGACGCCACCGCTGTCACCTTCTTTGTTGAACGAAGCTTCTATTTCTGAAAACGTGCCACAACAACTAGCCCCGATACAGAATGCAGAGTTTAATATCCCACAAAACTTTGAAGGAACAACGACGCTGCCCACACCAAGTTGTGCAGGTGTACGTCATCATTTACAAGACAGCAATACAACCCGAATCAAATATTCCTCCTAGAGATGCTACTGCTGCTCTGAGGATGCCTTGTGGCCAAAGTTACGTCAGTCTTCAACAATCATCACCGCAGCCGTCTACAAGCAAACAAGCTGTATTTTCACCTGAAATAATACGGCCATATCCAAAAGCTGCCCTCCGGAAAACCATAAATAGAGCTCGCAACACAAAAAAGTCTACTATTTACACAGACACTCCGAAAAAAGAAGCTGTACGAAAAGAACATGAAGATAGACAGAAACGACAAAAATCTAAGCAGGTAAAGAAGACAATACTTGAAGATACTACAGTGATGAAGCGTGAAGCCCAAAGGTAAAGCAAAGAAGAAGAAGGCCGATTCACCAGCTTCATCAGAAGATGAATATTTTTGCCTTATACATATAATCATGGATCATGGATCTAGTCTCCGTGAACGCTCCCACACATGTGGGAGCGTTCATAGATCCGTAGAAAAATGGGTAAAATGTCAAGGGGGCTGTAACATGTGGTCTTACTTACGAGTGTACAGATGGTGGGCGACATTATATTTGCCACAACTGCGACGAATTTGATTAAGATCTATATTTTCTTACTATTTTTTTTTTTTTTTGTATTTTTGTTAATTATAGACAGCAGCTGCTGTTCAGCTTGTTTTTGTTCCTACAGATAATTTGAGATATGGAAATCTTATAATATCATTTAATTTAATTATTAAGACTTGACTTGATTTTTTAGTTATTTTTGTATAATAGTGTTAAGTTGTTAGTTTATACCAGAGAGAAGAGCTCTTTTTATGTTCATTTGTGTTCATTCAGGCAGGAAACAATTATTAAGACTGATAGTGCCATACTAGAATTTAACTGTTTCTTGTTGATTATGAATAAAGAAACTGATTTTGTATTACTTATTTGTTTGTGTTTCAACTGACCCCCACCACTGCTTCAACCGCCCCTGGTATGGGTAGGGTGAAACAGTGGCACATTATTAAACTCTTCCTATCTAGTAAATATGGCAGTTGAGCCTCTAATTCTGAGATGTAGTTGAAGACAAGTCTATTCTCCCATTTTAAGTGTTTTGTTGTTTATGGTCAAAATGGCTGTGTTACGGGCGTTCAAAGCAAAATTGTTTCAACCGTACCCAGTCTCCCCTAGTGACTGAAATTATGGTACAGACATCAACGACAGAAAAACAAGAGTTCAAACGTCATGAAAATTCTGTGTTGAAATGTCCAACCCATTTCAACAGCGTAATTCTTATTATAGTCGTAGTAGTTAGCTAAACTACTGTGTCGTAAGTACATTATTTACAAATATGTAGGAAGGTCTAACAAAAACAATGACAAAAACTTATCAACATGACATTTGAATGTTTTCATTTTTCAACATCCTTCCGATCTACGAGGACTAAGAAATTCCATACCCTTCAATCACACTCTTTACAAGTCCAGATTTCTATAAGTTACACATTAAAGTAGAGAATTTAATGTTTTATTTCACTTGCCTGCAATACGGTCGGTATGACTTTATAAACAGTCGCAATGACGTTTTGTATAATCTATAATATGTCCTCACGACAGAAGAGTTTTATAGTCATATCAGCCAATTCAATCTGGCAGCCAGTCTAGTCTAACGGCCGAACCCAATAAGCTATCTAAGGCCAGTTTTGGCATACTGGAGATAGAAAATCTTTTCTATCTATTTTTTAACGTCCCAATAATCTCTATGAGATTATGGGATCTTATCGGCCTGACATAAGGACAGATAGAATTATACTGTCTACCGTCAATAGCGATCTGTCTTTTACTGAAAATAGTTTATTAAGTTCGGCCGTTAGGGTATTGGTGGCCTCCGATACCATAATTTTGTTCGAAAGTTCAGTTTCTCCGCTATCTGGTTAGACTGGTAGCCAAGATCAAATGTTATAAGCTAGAAGCGTGAGACCACATCCAGGTGCTAAATCCGGCGACGAATACTTCGAAAACAGAAAACCATCAGTGAAGCGTCTTCGAACGTTTCGATCTCTTCAAAGGTTTTGATGTTCTCACCCAAGGTAGCATGAAGTCACTGCGAAAATACAGTATTGTTAGCAGTGCCAATAAGGCAAATAATTAACAAAGAAGAGTGCCTTTAACACACACGGTTTCTGTTTTTTGTGTCTCCCAGCTATCCCGGATATACGACGTGAGGTTTACAGTCTCGTGAAATCATTTCGGTGTTTCTAAAGTGAATCGTTTAATTACCAGTTTATGTAAACCGTGTATGTTTAAAAAGCACCGACTATTTTATATTAGTGAAGTATACTGACGCAGGCGGTATGTCTGGCAGGTCCTCCCCGAAGGCCATGACGGGGATAGTGTCGGTTATCTCGATCATGCGCACATCCCTTTGGGGCTGCGGCCAGATCGTGTACACCGAGGGCTGGTAATGAGAGTGGTTGTACCAGGGGTCCCGCTGCCTCATCCGAAGTCGCTCCACATGCCTTTGCTCACGAATCCGTCGCATATGCCATCTGAAAATTTTACAACGTTTCAATTTCCGCCGTGGACTTGTTTAACGTAAGACAGTCTAAAGACCAAAGAAAACAACATAAACGCTAACAGGAAAATTTAAAGAAGTCAGTATAAGTTTTTTTTTAATAATCCCGTAAATACTTAATGTTTATTTTCTTAGTTTTCAGCGTGTTAAAAAACAAAAAAAAAAAAATTGCAACTTTAATAACATACGAAAAGTAGCTGAGACCGCGGCACCACAAGTGCCAGTCGGTGAACAACTTGCTTTCTAAAGGTATTAAGATTGCGTAGAAGAAATATAAACGTATCCGCATTATTCGGTTTACGATTATACTTACCTACAGCGAAGTATACTTATGTTACGGCCTAGTCCGGTCGGATAAACTAGTTTGTCCCAGGTAAACTAGTTCGCTCAAAGTGCTTTCGGATCGTAAGTTTAGCATAGGCGAAACTATATCCTCCAAAGCACATTAGGAAAAACTCGTTTAGCTTTAGGATAAATCAGTGTTCCGATTGCCGCGGTAGCCGCCGGAGAAGAGCAAGAGCCGATTATGTAAGGATTTTTTAGGTTAGAGAACCTTCCGTTTCCATTTTTAGTATTTGTTATAATTAGTATAGATTTTATGTCTCTGATGTTTCGAGATGCGCACATTTTGCAATTTACAACTTATTGCATCTTAGAATTTATCATTCGTTTGACGTAAAAGCTTTGAAATACTACTAGTACTTCATTATTCCTCACTAGATTATTAGATTATACATAGATTTGTTGAGGATATAAGATACTTTTTATCCCGATCACGGACGAACCACGAGCAAAGCTAGTTATAAATATTGAAACCTGATTAAATCATAAAATATCTATAAAAATAATCTAATGTAAAACAAATCAACTGTTTGGTTGACGGATAAACAACAACAACAGATAACAGTCAAGAAATCGCATGAAGGTTTGACAACAGATCAATTTGAAGACTTTCGGATACCAGTAGTTTGAGAATAACTGCAATCATAAATATACATTGTTTGAAGAAAACAGTACCTTAATTGTCTCCGCTCCTCAGCTTCTAGTTTTTGGTGCCGCTTTTCAAAAACCTTATCGTCTAAATTCTCTGTGCCTTCTAAGCTATATACACAAGTGTATGGCTTTTCTCGCCACCTTGGTACCTGTAATTAAAAATAACTTTTTACTACTTTCAGCCTTTTTACATTTGCTTGCTTTAAGTCCGTTGTCTAAAGTTATTAAAAATCTTTTGACACCACCTGGCCCTTTTTTTACCTCTACACTGGAGGCTTTACAGTCTCCCTGGTCAATATCTTCCATTTTAACGTCGGGATCCAGGCCGAGGTACCACGATAGGTCCGGGTCTCCTACCAGGGTGTGATACGGTTTTCTCGTCATCATTCCTGGCAGCGGGGATTTTTTGCCGCGGCAAGCAGCTGAAAATTAAATTAACACAGCTCATACAGATGTTTGAATATACCAGCATCATTTTCTTAACAGAAATCCAAAGTTGAAACCAGAATAAAATAGCGATGGCAGCAAAGTAAGGTTTGCACAGCAGTTAGAGGTGAGTTTCAATCACAACATCGCTTAGGTAAACAATGCTATCGACGCAGAATAATCTTACAACTCTTATACTGCAATATTGTGCTAAACTGATGCACTTATTCATTGTATACCCCTAAACTATCATATTTATAGCGTTAGCATACGTTCCAATGAAAAACGGAACCATTATAGGATCATTTGTGTCTTCTGTCCGTCTGTCACAGCCGATTTGCTCCGAATCTACTGTACCAAATTTCTACTTAATAGTAATTTGGTACACAAATGATGAATTTTGAATATGGGGTTCACTTTTGGGGAAAAATTAGAAAATTAAAAAAAAAAAGTAATGCAAACTGTACCGTGTGACATATCAAATAAAAGGGCTTGTTATGTGGGTTTCAAATATACTTTTTTATATTTAAAAAATAGTTTTATAGTTATTAAAATAAATTTATGAAAATTTACTCCCCCCCCCCCCCCTACACTTCGCCAGTTTTTTTTAGAATTAGTATCCAACATACTCCACGCTAAACTTTTTAGCCTATTGAATTCAACGCGTAAGGAGCTTAGTAGCAAATTCAATATCCGCGAGGACACTGGAGTACGGTCCACCGCGTATCACTGAAATACGGTCACCCACGTGTCACTGGAGTACGGTCACCCACGTGTCACTGGAGTACGGTCACCCGCGTGTCACTGGTAACACTTGAACTATGGAAACCTTACTGCTACGACATAAAGGCGCTGTCAATGCAATTGTTACCATAGACGTGCGGGTGACTGCGCCAGTGCGGCAGAGCTTGCTAGCGCACAACACGCACAGCCATCGCGATCGCCGGTGCCCTAAGCGTGAGCATACTGCGTAAGGATTACCTCGGCAACAAAGGCCTGGCGCAGATGTTCTTATTCTATTACATTACCTTTTCCCTTGACTATCTTTGGCTTGGGCCCGACTGGTTTCGATAAATTTTGCTTCGCATTTTTGCCAAGCCCTGCAGTTGACAGAGCTCGTTTCCTTCCACGTTTGCTCCCCATACCACGTCGATTTTCCAGGGTTTCCTCCTGGAAAAATGCAATTATATTAGAATTTATTTATTATCTATCTCTGAAATAAATTGTTCATTTGAGACGCAGTACTTACTTCGGGCGCGACTAAGCTCGTGTTTCGTACTCCCTCTTTTTTATTATTAATCTTATCGTTTTCAATCTTCTCGACTGCGCTGTAATCTAGCGAATCTATATTTTCTAATGCAGTTACTGCGGCCGCCGCCGCTGCATCGGATTCGATTAATTGTCGGAAATCCGTAACATCTAAGGCCGGCAAAGTCGTCAAATTCGAGTTTTCACCATACGAAAAATCACATAAACTTGTCTCGCTTCCCGCTGGATGCATCGTCGAGTAACTAAAGGGCCAATCCAAATCAGGCTCTTTCTTTACGCGGTCGAGATCTGGTTGCTGAATAAACAGGTTCGTTGGCGACGTCGGAGAGTCAAGAGATTCTTTTTTAATTTCGGTAATTGTATGAGTGGCCGAGCCTAGAGGCGGTCGCACGGTCGTGAGCGCCGCGTGTAGGCTGCCGTGCGAGGGCGAGTGTGCGCCCAAGAGTGGGAGCGCGTGTAATGGCGTCAGGTCAGCCGTGAGCGGGCTCGTATGCGGGGTAGTAAGCGCGGTTTTATGCGTGGCCTTTTTCGATGCCGTATGCGAGGATTTTCGTGAACCAGACTGGGATTTTGTGGCCTTGTGCGTACTCTTGTGTGAGGACGTTGTAGAACGCGCTGTCGTATTCCTAGTCGTATGCGTGTATGTTGACATATGCGTACACGCATTTGTAGACGTGAGCGTCGACGTATGCTTAGGAGTGTGCGTCGATGTCTGCTTAGGAATTAGTGTAGCAGCATGCTTCGATGTATGTGCAGACGGTTTAGGAACATGCGTATACGTAGACATATGCGTACACGCATCTGAAGCCGTGTTCGACGTGTGAGTCGATGTATGCGTAGTCGTTTGCGTTGCCGAATAGGGAATTATATTAGGCAAATTATACCTTTTCTCTAACTTTATTTTATTTGGCATTTTAGTACTTGTCTCAGTTGATGGTGCATCGTATATACGCCTAGAGGGCAACACACTGTCCCCCATAAGCTCCGAACATATTTTCAATCTACCGTGGTTTGTTTTTTGAAGCATAAGTTTCGGGATAGGCGACTGCTCCCTCATGTCAGCCTCCCCTAGTTGATAAGGATCTTCGCCAGTAGGGGTGGTATCTATTAGCTGTAGTCGATCTGACAGTGATCCCGTGTAATGAGGCGTTTTCTTTGGAATAGTCGAGGTCTTTGATTTGCCATATGTGTTAATCATTTTTGATTTTTTATTTACACTGAATGTGCGCTCAAAGTTTTTGTCATCCTCGAACATATTAACTGAAACACAAAATGAAGTGAAAAAATAAGTTCTTACTAGAAATAAAGCAATTATTAAATTAGTAAGTATGTTTCAATTGTACCTGTTAAATGTTCAGTGTAAATAAATATAAACATTCATTGTTCGCCCAGGGCTTGTTAAACTTAAGTTAGACTTATTATTTATATTCAAGTAACACATTCGTGTTAGTAAAGGCTTACCATTATCTGGAGGCTCAGTTTTTACAACTGGAGTTTTAGGCAGCCGACTTAAGCTGCCTAATCCTCCAGAAGTTCTTCTTCGATTCCTCTGAATTTTTTGGATCACAGTGTTTCCGCTGTAAGTGAAAAAAAAAACATTAATATACTCGTTATTTGTTCCCACAGTAATACTCTAGACACTCTTAACATCTAATATACTGAACAACCTGTTGGTGTTGACAGTGTACAAGGGTTCGCTTCGAGGCTCAGTCTTCATTTCTTTTTTCAAATACGAACGCTTATTTTCAATCATTGTACTGAAATTATCGCACTGCAGGCTGCTATTTTCCAAAATTGAAGGAACGCCTATGTCCCCAGGTAGATAGGTTGTTACGTCTGAAACAAAACAGTGCTTTAACCTCTTGTTAACCAAGGCACCCATTTTTTTTACTGGACATATGCACCAGCGTCTACGTCTTGTTGTTATTTCTTACAAGGAAAAACTACCCGTACCTTAAAGTTTTACCACGTAGGCCACGTCAACCAAGGCTACACGCGATGCCATTCGTATGGACATCGGCAGGTACCAGGGGCGTAACTTTCATACAACCCGATTCCTATCGGCTTCCCTTCGGAACAACCACTCTTCTTAATGTCTACTATTGCCAAATAATATGGTACACCTGTACGTGTAACTGTGTATCACATCACATTAATTACATAATTGTATTTAATACCAGTTTAATAATTCATAAGATAAAAACCTACAGTTTTTTGTCCGAGTTTGTGAGAACTGAACAATTTTTTCTTCGGCTTCCCTATAATGATAATTATAGCTGCGCCACTGGCAGGTACTTACTATACCGGCCCACTTACCTACAGTTTTCCCTTGCCTTACAAATCCTCTACAAAAGATGTACTCCAAAACGCATATGTTCATTAAATGAAAGAAAAAATATTTAACTTATGAACCTCCGCCCTTTAGGATTTCACGTGGCAATTATAATCAGGTACTAATATTCCCACTGCTGGGACACAGGCCTCTTCTCTGTGACAGCGAGTGGCCCGTAATCTACCACGCGGGCCCAGTCAGCCCAGTGCGGGTTGGTAGATGTCATCGAATTTTTGGTTCTAGGACATGCCGGTTTCCTTACTATGTTTTCCTTCATCATTTTGAGAGCAGTCGTGGTGAAATAATTTACGCAAAGTAAAGCGCCTGTCTGGGTTCGAACCTAGGTCGTAGGTCGCAGCCGTTACCAGTGGGCCACCACTGCTCTCAACAACCCAGTTACTGCATAATTCTTTTAATATTCCTTATCAATTTTAGTCTATAAATAAGTTTAAAAGGGGTAAAATTTCATTACTTTTGCTATTATTGTAAGTCAACGAATGAAATAGCTAATAAAACTTGCGACCCAGAAACCTCCCCCTCCATTATCGATTCACAATATTCAACCCATAAAACACTAAATCCCCTTATAATAAACCTACTGCACCATGTTTAATTTTAATTCCTACAAACAGGCACACTGGTCTACTCACCCAGAGATCTTAAAGAAGCCGGTATTTACTTAATAATCACGCGACCACAAGAGGTACAGACTCACGGAGACCAACCTGCCAAATGTCCACTACGCCGCAGACTTGCAACTTGCGACAATGAAACCATCGATCGCAAATATGATCAATTTTGCATAAGGCTATTTTCAGCCGGTCACCTGTGCCTTTCCCATCGTCGTGACGCCTTGATTTCCCTTCAGAAGGGCTTTTCAAAGCTGTATCAAGTTTTTCTCCAAGGTAGCTAAGCTGATCTAACAGAATCTTTTTGACGTTTACATTTACTTACAAGATAACTGCATATTATTTATGAATTTCAAAATATGTATATTTATTCTACAAAAAGGAAGACATTTATTGCAAATGGTTACACATTCAGAAACCTTGTTAGCATGTATGGACGCCAACACATCAAGATACCCGAAACTGTCAAATTTTCACAATCAACCTTGAACCTAATGCTTTAGCGATAAAGTTGAAAATCTATTAAAGAAATTTGACAGATTGTAGTAGCTTGATGTGCTGGCGTCTGTACCACGTCGGTTTTATAGTGGTTCAGTTCTGCCCTCTAGCGTCAGATCTGCATGAATTGTGTACCTTTACTCAATACTAGTTTTTTTTTCCTTTTGTTATGTAGAACAAGGTCTGGTTCGAGGAGGCGAGGAGGCGGTACCTGGAAGGCTTGGGGGAGAGCTTCACCATCCTTTTATTTCTATCAATAACTTGTTGTTGTTAAGGAGGACTCCTTAACACTTTCACTGTCCTAACTGTGGGAGAACAGAGTCGGACGACTGTTCTCCCCAAATGGAATGTATCCAGGATTTTCTTACAGAAGAAAATAAACCTAAGTCAACTAAAAAAATAACCAAAAGGTAAGAATTTAGTACCTGTTGCTGAAGGTCTGTTCAAATCGAAGACGTCCGGCGTCAAAGGTTTCGTTTTGGCAATATCATTATTGAAAATATACGGATTTGTTCTATTATCTGGCACCAAAAATTCTGTTAGACTATTAAACACCATCTGTAAAGAAAATAAGAAACAGTATTAGTAATTAGAAATATTAATGATATTCTTACTGCACGCGTAGCATGACCGCCATGGAAACGGATGAAAAGAAAGACAAAATGACAGATTGTAGAAATATTTCTACAGCGCAATGTCAAAAATGAAGAAAAGAAATGTCACTTTGTATAGAAAGAGTTAAGAGACAGAAGTGGTTGTGCTACAAATGCTGGTCAGACTTTGGATTCATTGGATTTTTGTCAGTTTGGATGTTTGTTACTCAAGCATGACTCAATGGATTTAGATGAAACTGTAGCAGCTATGCTAGATTCCAGTAAAAGCACAAGCAGCTGATCATAAATAAATGTCAAATTACCTGACTATCACCAGTACCGGGTTCAATCTTGACACTTGCTGAAACATTTGGAGGTGGCACATTTATGACGGGTGCAGGATTAATGTTATGCCTCTGACTCACAGTTATCCTTCTGTCCATACGAGTCACCTTATTTTTAAGCTGCAAATGTTAATGTACAATGCATAAATAAAACTTTACTATTAAAGTTCAAGTAGATAAAAAGAGCCTAAGTTTTACAAACAAACCCAGAATATCATGTAATGTGCGTAATGTATGTATGTATTGTATTAGCACATTTTTGCTATGATCTAAAACCTAATGTGCTTAATTCTCCATCATAAAAAAGAAATAATTATTAAAAGCACAGCTTAAAAAATCACAAGCATAAATAAAACAATGGCTTAGGGCACTAAAAATAAAATAAATAGTAAAAAATAATTACAATTTAAAATTAATATTAGTTAAATATATGTATAATTTACAATATTGATTTGTTGTTTTAAAATAGCACAGCATAAATAAAGCCAGGCAAGTGTTTTATTTTAATTTACTGTAGATTAATCTTTTCAATTATTGCTTTACATATTTTAAAACAGACATTGGACAATATTGCAAGCAAATAGCTGTTATTGCAAATGCAGAGCTGGAAGGCATATAAAATTCGCAAAGATTTATGTAAACACTAGCATTTTTTTTTTGTTTTCGCTAGCTTTTTGTTTAAATAATGCTTGTTTGTGCTTTATCTTTTTTTTCTTTTCAATAGTATCCTGCCAAAACTTGATGTAATTTACTGTAACAGTGTACTAGAGAAATGTAGAATTATAACACTATATAACAGGACAATATATATATATATTTATTTTTGTTAGGACCAATAATTTCACTTCAAACATCAAGTTTTGCAGGAAATCATATAGTATAGTTACGACTTTTCGCTATAAAGCAGACAAACGCGCAAATGCATTTTATTCAAGTTTTATAATGTTTTCAGGAAATGTCAATCAGTGATCTGAATAATATGATAACCTAAAATGAAAGTGATTTTTTCAGTTGCTCATTTCAACTATTCTATTTATATGTAATTTGTTTATAAAATCACTTAAAGAGGTAAACACAAGATATAGGTACTTAATTTATAGTTTTATAGTTTATAGTCAAAGTCGAGTAATTAAGTAAGAGCTGTCACAGGACAGCTAATAAAATTGTGAATAAGCAAGCATATTATCCGAATTTGAAGTTTTACAAATCTTGTAAAGAATGCTGAGAGATCAAAGATCCATCAACTTTAATTAATTCGCCACTTCTATTATTACCATGTGGTACTAAATCCTTCAGATCAAAAGTTAAAGAAAACACATGCAAACCATCATGCATGTTATAATATTATATAAATAAAGATGTAGATATTGCACTAGCGCGCGCAAGTTGTTGCAGACAAATTTAGACAATTGTTGTAATTTGATTTAGTCGGCTACTAGCAGCGAACGAAACGAAGCGTGTCAAGCGCAACACACTACAGGTAGCTATCTCTTTCTGTCATACATTCCATATTATCTATCACAGTCGTAGTTGAAAAATACACCTATAAGTACATTTGTAATAACAATGCAACAATAGCTGAACACTGCTCAGTAGTAGACATAATTTATGAACTAGATTCTGATCTTAATCTAGTTCATATTATGTCTACTTATGTGGTACAAAGAAAATTTGATCCTTAGCTGCATTTACATTATAAAGGAAAGATTCTCTATGTTCATGTCTAAAGTGCACTTCTGTCAACTATTTACAAAATCATTTTCTTGTACAAAAATATACTTACAGAGTCATTTTCCAATTTTAGTTCAGAATTCTGTTTATCCTTTTTAGTGATAAGTTCATTTTGTTGTTGTATTAAGTCCAAATGATATACAAGCAAGTGTTTCAACCTTCTGTTTTGAATTTCAGCAGCAGTTAATCTTTCTGACAGTTTGTGGACCTCAAGTGTTGGTTCCCCAGCAGCCCCTGTCTCCTTATCATCAGGGTGCGCAGGAATTTTCACTTCCTTGTCAAGATGTGCCTGTCGCTGCTCAGAGTCCTCGGAGTGGCATGCGTAAATGTGATCGAAGGGAAAACTCAGCGCCAACGACTCCTTCGCGTCTAATTGATTTAATGTGGACAACTCCCCTGAGAGATTCACCAGATTTGGTTCATTTATGCGATTGTTCATTTTTATAGGAGGCCAATCGTAAGTCACTTACGACGAGCCTGCCGGCTGTCAAATACTAACTAACCGACACTATACTTTTGTTCGTTTCATTACAACTGAATTGATCATCTGTTTTAACACACACGCCATCACATAGTAAAATTATTGTCAACACTTCTTTACATTTTTAACCGTTGTTATGTAGTAACACAAATTACGTATTTTACCATTCTAATAAACTGACATTTCTTTCACGCACATGCAGAACGATAAAACGCGCATTATATTCAGGCAAGTATTCCGTCCTGGTTTGCTCAGAGCCAAATATAATCATTTGTAAATATTATATATACGTTATTAATCTGATCAAATCACGAATATATGATAAAGTTTTCGGTAAATTGATTAAAAATTGAAAAAAATCATCAACTTAGCGTCAAGGCGTCAACCGTAGACATTATTTGTTTTTTTTTTCCTTTGACTATACGTAGTATCTCTATGTAGTCTGTGCTTTGACTGTATTTGTGAAGGAAAGATCCGAGTCTGAGAACGACTTTGAAAGACATTCTCACTTAGTATACAGAAAATAGTATTTCATATATATTTTGTCTGCAAGTAAGATGTCCTTTTAATATATTTTTTAAGTAATAATCTAGCCATCATCAAACCAGATAAACCTCAATCCGATAAATATACTGGCAACACTGGTCTTAAAATTAATAATTTTGCCACACAGATTCAAAATGACATTTTAGAAAGGGAAAGTCGTATAGTTGAAGTTGTTATCAATAGCTTCGAGCAAGAAAAAGACAGCGATACATTTAAGGGGGAAGCACTAAGGTAGCCTGCGAAATTACAATTTTCTTACGATTTTTGGAATTTGTAGCTAAGTGTCTGGGTGTATGTTGATTTAAGTTTGATTCGCGACCGTAACAAATATGTATTGATTGAATTGTAATCAGTAGAATCAGTAATACAACTCCCTAAAGTTAGTATAATCCTCAAATGTCAACATTTCATGAAATAGTCATACCATGGGGAAGCGCTAGCGTAGGCCGCGAAATTCAAATTTTCTTACGATTTTTGCAATTTGTAGCTCAGTGTCTGGGTGTATGCTGATTATAGTATGTTTCGCGACCGTAACAAATATGTATACCAGTTACCAGCGTTTCTGTTCCGAGACTGTGGGAGGGTACTGGCGGAACCATTACTTCACATTTTAATACATGTTTAATACAAGCAACGTTCCCTCCTATGTGATATATCATGCGCATTATTCAGGTCCCTAAAGGAAAATCTAGTCCAGATATCTGTAATTATAGGCAGGTAGCTGTACTATCGACGCCTGCTAATGTACTGGAGTCGGCTATTCAGCGGTTCATGCAGGGACAAGTGCGCGCGCGTCTATCAGATGCGCAACATGGCCTCCGGTCGGGTCGCAGCACTGCCACTAACCTAGTCAACTTTATGGTGCAGGTGGTACCGTCAGTAGACTCTAGAGTAGGTACAGGTAGATACTGTATTTCGATTTTAAAAAGGCGTTCGATACGGTTGATAATGGTGCCGATTCTCTTGTACACCGAACTAAACTATCACTGAAATTGCTTACTTTTGGCTATGAGAATCTTAAAGCTATTCTGCAAAAAAATATCACTACATTTAAAAATAATTTTGACACAGCTAAATCGAAATTGACAACCGCGACTCCACGTACTAAGTATTTGTTTGCTCTACCCCGTGATTTTTTTTGAGCCAGAGGCGCGCAGGGGTGCAGCCTCGGCGGGTTTTATATGGAATTTTTCACTTTTTATATGGAAAATATGAAAAAATATTACTTACATGTTGAGTTTTAGGGGTTTGTGTTTTATTAACGGGGTCAAAATTTTCATTTTTTTTTTTGCGATAGGTCACACCGTTTTCGAGATATAAGCAAGAAAAAAAAGAAAAAAAAAAAGATACAGTAGGTACTGTTTTTACACCTGAAGTCGAGGTGTTGGTGTGAATTTTAGTTCATTCCAGCTAATTTTATTCCACACCTTTTTAATCGCGATTAAAAATAGTCAGATTTAGTTAGAAAATCAAAATTTTAGGTGAAAAACTTCAAAATCAGAATAGCATAATTACCATTTTCACTAAACTAATAACTCAGTGCCATCTTAGTGCTGTCAAACTAAAATATAGTTAAGTTGTGTCACTTTAGTCAATTTCAGAATGAGAAATCGTTGTTTGACAGAAATAAACTAAATGTTTGTTATTTTTAGTCTAGTTTAGACGCATTTGTGACAAGAGAATCGGCACCAATAACGTCTTATTAAGGAAGCTTGTGAAAATTGGATGTACGCTGCCTCTGCTATAGTTCTTCGCTAGTGTCGCCAGCAGGACGACATCAACCAAGTGGTCGAGCGAGTGGAGCAACGGCAACAAACTTCATTTTAAGGGCCTATACTACCTCAAATGGCTTAACATGATCCTCCGTTATGTCGAAAATACTGCAGCATTAATTTTGAAATAAATATATGGTAAAGTTGAGGATTAATGTTAAGTACTAGAGTCCCCGCCAGATAAGAAAAAAATTAAAGTCGTTAAACACCCGTCTACCAATGTATGCCAATATTCCAAAACGATACGAAAAAAATGTAAGGGCAGTGTCGCTAACACGATCAAAACGCGTATCGCGGTAAGCGGCGTCCTTGACGATTCACTTGGCATGAGCTGCAAACCTTTTGGCCAAAACCATATATTCAGTCGTATTTATTTCGGAAGGTACTTACTAGTAAAATGAAACTCATATACCGAATAAAATAAGTAGACAATTCAGAAGAAGAATTTGTGTGAAAATATAAAGTAATTACGTACTTATATCCGTCATTAGTTTATTCCTTCATAGGTAGGTTCAACGATTCTCTGTCTTCGCCTTTTTTGGGTTGTTGGTGGATCCATTCTCACTTCTTCACTCATTAACAATAATAACAAAAACAAAAAGGTATTAAACTAATAAAACAAACGTAACTAACACTAAAACAATAAAATTAATAGTAACAAAATTGTATCAAATGCGTGAAAACTCCGAGTATGGGTTACGCTCAGTCAATTTCACGCGCAAACCAGATTTGGAATGACTGGATGACACACGAGACGAAAGACGCGATGCATAATTACAAAATGGCGGACAGGTAATGCGCCCCTGACTCGCTCTGACGTCTCACTCAGCGCGAAGTATGAGGGTATAACTCAAAAAATCTAATTTTTTGGTAAGAACTTTAAAATGGGGTTATTTTAATTAATTGTATATTTCTATGAATATAAGTTAAAGCTAAATAAATAAATCCAATTATGGCATGTTCTTATAATGAAATATAAGTTGAAAGCATAATGTAATCTCGAAAAGAAAAATATACCACGAAAATTATTTTTGAAATACATAAACAATAGCAATTTCATATTTCATTGTTTGACTATGTATTTATGAAACTTAAAAAAAAATAGCACAAACATTCTCCAATTTACGTATTAGTTACTTATTCCGTTTGAGTTGGGTGTTTGGTATTAAGAAACTCGACCGATCTCTAATCGCAGTTTCGGGACTTTTTGGTACAAGTCGGATCAATGACTTTTATTTTTTTCTTATCTGGCGGGGACCTTAAGTTTGCCGAAAACAAGATTCCATAAAATTTTCTCGATAGGGAAAAAATCCAAAGTTACCTCCAAACCGAACAATAAACCGCTGGTATTCAAAAAATCCTTCAAATTAGATCATGGAATTTTGCATACTAACAACTAACTATAAAGCAGGTCTTATGTTTTTTATTTTTTTTTATTTCAATTATTTTCACCGTTAAAAGCAATTACCTAAACTATCGGCGCTCCCTGCCGCTCAGCACCGCACTTAGTCCTGCTCTCACTCAGTATATAATAGTAGTCTATGGCTCTCACTCAGTCCACGCGCAGTATCGTGCGAGCGAGATAGAGTGAATTTTAGCTGAGGTAGGCTCTTAATGTAGCCAAATGTTCGGTGATGTCGTTCACTAGTGCCCGGACTCCTTTGTATTATCAATACAAGATTGAGGATGCACCGATGCAACGAGTGTCTCAGGTACGAGACTTAGGAGTAATCTTCACTCAGGAACTAACCTTTCGTGAGAATATCAATAAGATATGTAAGAAGGCATACAGAAACCTAGGTTTCGTACTCAGGCAGACTCAGGAGTTTATTATAATCACGACACTCAAGGTGTTGTATGACGCATTAGTCAGGAGTCACCTCGAACATAATGCAGTCATATGGGCTCCTCATGAGGCGAAATATAGTGTCATGTTGGAACGTGTCCAAAATAAGTTCACAAGACACTTGTATTTCAAGCTTTATGGGGTATATCCATTTTACCCATTGATGTACCCTACACTATTAGTACTGGGTATGGTGAGGTACAACGCGTTAAAGGTGAGACGGGACTTTGCACTCGCAGCGTATGTATTGAAGCTACTGCGTGGCGGAGCGCATAATCCTGGAGAGCTGCGGCACCTGGGACTTTGCGTGCCAGACCTGTACGTGTGGAGGCAGCGACGCCCGCCCCTGCTTGCTGTGCCTGCAGCCAGAACCAACCTAATGGCGAGAACTTCTTTCACTACTCTCCTGGCTTCTATGGCATGAGTCGCTTGCCCACACACTCTGCTTGGTAGATAGTGTTGAACATTCCCAGCGGGCTGGATATGTTTATGTTAAGGTCGTGTGAGAAGACTCCGACCCCGGTTCCGGAGTCGGTTTTCGATCCGTCAGTGTATACTCTCACCTCCTTTGGGCTTGAGTAAATCATACTGTTCTTCTGAGAGTAATATGTTGTAGTGCTTTTGGAAGCAGTGCAGTTTCGGGGCTCTGTCGCAGGGTGATGCCACCATCGGTTGTTGGATCGCATCCTCCTTTATGCGTAACGGTTGAGAGTAACGGATACCAACATACGCATACTCTCCGACAGCGCCTCAGTTATCCAATCGTTAGGGAAAGGAATTTTTTTTCTTCAAATTAATACTAGAATGTCACTACGCACTAGAGCGAGTTACGGTATCTAACCGTAACACAGTGACACTGCAATGGATAAAAGGACACAGTCGTCCGCTAGGTAATGACGCAGCTGACGAACTAGCTAGGAGAGCATCCAGCACGCTAGTCTGTGGACCCGAACCAATCGCACCCATCCACTTCAACCAGCTACGCAGGTACTACAGGAGTTTACCCACACACAAGCGGAGAGTTGGCGGTCCTCAGCACCAGGCTGCAGGCAGTCCAGGGAGGCTATTCCTTCCCTGGATGGTAGGCTAACCAGGCGTCTATTACGACTGGACAGAAATGGACTGCGCTTGATGACGGGGACCATCACAGGACACTGCTCACTAAACAAACATTTCCACACAATAGGCATAACGGACAGTCCTCTGTGTACGGCTTGCATGGAGGTTGAGGAAACCGTTGCACATGTACAGGCGTCACCCAGATTAGATTAGAAACCCTCGGGGCACCCAGATCGTTTACAGAGATGTCCTGAACAGACCAGGAGATGTAATCAACTTCTGGAGGGAGGTGGGCTGGTTGGAATAGCCACCGACGGCCGCGATGGCTCACGGACAATGGTCCACTTGAAGGACGAAGTGCGGAAACCAAATATCTAACATAGAACATAGACTCCTCTCACTAGAGCCATGCGTATGGTGAACGAGGTTCACGAGAGAGCTGATGTACCTATTATGGTGCAACTTGAGATAACTCGCAAAAAATACATTATATATAATATGTTATTTAGATGTAGGTTAAGATTTAGGATGTAGTATATAATAATTGCTTTATTTTCAGGCAACTAAGGCCCATAGATAAAATACACAAAATAGTATTACAAAGAAATAATAAAATAATACATAATAAAAACATCACTACAAAATCTATGTATTACGTTCGGTCGGCGACGTATTGCGCTGAGTCGTGGTGTCATGTAGCCTTCCGCGAAAACGCCGATACACGACACCCGTCGGCCAAAGTTCCTCCTTCACGAAAGTATATATAATTTTATGGGATGTAGATTAATGATTTAGTATGTAAAGCCACTCTATCGCATTGGATCGCAGATCTATAATGGTAGTTGTAGGTAAGATTTATGTAAATAAATAAACAAATAAATGTATTTACGCAATTATAATCATTAGACTCATGAAAGTTAGTATAATCCTCAAATGTCAAGATTTCATGAAATAGTCATTCAATAAGATTAGATATCTACTTATTCTTACAACCAGTTGCTTATAGATAAACATTATTGCCCCAATACGTAATGGATCATTAACGCTAATGATTTCATTAATTTAATGATGTTGCACAAAACAACTTGAGCATAAGTAAATGGCGCTTTGTGCAACAAAAAAGTGACAGATTGCCTCGTTTGACACTGTCATTATTTAAAATTAAAGAAACATTAAAATCGAGTCTAATGATGCTTTCTGCAACAAGTTCATGGAAGATTAGTATTTAATGACAGCTTTAAAAGTTAAAGTTTGTTTCTGCAACTGGCTGTTAGAGAGTTGTATTGATGACATTAATGGTTATATTTCTGTAAATACATATTTGTTAGCGTCGCGAATCATACTTTAATCAACATACACCCAGATACTGAGCTCCAAATTGCAAAAATTGTAACAAAATATGAATTTCGCGGGCTACCATAGCGCTACCCCTTAACGCGATTTGAACCTGTGATTTAAACGTCGCCGGCGACCCCTGCCGCCGACAAGCTGGCAATTTCAAAATTTCACGTCCACTAACGTTGCGCTGCGTGTGTACCTAGTATTAGATTGTCACAAATATCCATTACATTAGATTGACAACAAATAGACGGATTGACCATCTAAGGTCGGGGCTCCCTCGCTGTAGAAGTGTAGAGTTCTTTTCATACGCTCAGCACTGGTTGCCGGTTAGCCAGCCTTAGATCATTCCATCGCATGGAGGTACTAGGTATGGGTAAATCTGATGGAATAGGCCATTACGTGTGAAAGCTGTCTCATGCACTACTACACCGCGGGCCCGGTGCACCGCGCCGCCGGCTACCTCGCAGTCTGTGTTGTGTGAAAAGAGCGTCATTAGTTTAGGGTCTGGAATGTCAGATAATTAATGAGATTCTGCAATTGATTGAATTGATGATTTTTCTTCTATTGCAGATCAGAAATAGAAAAAAAAACTAAAATATACGCTTTTATCACGCACAAAAAATTAAATTGACTTTAGTTTTTTTTTTAATATGATACATATTTTTATGTATTAGGTACTTTTTAGTCAAGTAAGTATATTCCTTTTCATTTAGTTAATAAGTCTAAAGTCAACGAAGTTATGACTTGACCGGTTTATTAGTAGCCACTGAAGAGTTCCACTATCCACCTCCTGGCTCCATCATCAGATCAGCTCCAAGATACCAATTTATAGTATTATCACCCGAACTACATATACATACGTACATACAAAGTTTTATTTCGATACGAGATTTATGAGTAGGTTAAAATTGACTACCAAGATTTTATTACATTGTTCGTCTGTTATTTATTAGTTACTATAGAAGCTAGGGATGCGCTATGGTAGCCCGCAAAATTTAAATTTTCTTACGTTTTTTGCTATTTGCAGGTCAGTGTCAGGTTGTAGATTGATAAAAAATGTGATTCGTGACAATCGTGACTGTAACAAATATGTATTGACAGAATTAGATTTATTAGAATCATCAATACAACTCTCTAAGTGAAAATTGGCCCCAAAAGTCATGATTTCATGAAATAGTTATCCAATAGGTTAATTTTATTCAAAGTTAGATTTAGATTGCTGATTATAATTCTGTCAATACATAGTTATTGTTACGGTCGTATATATTTTGATTAATATAAAACCTGATGATGGCCTGGAAATTGCAAAAAACTTAAGAAAATTTTAATTTTACGGGGTACCCTGGCTTATCTTTTTAAATAATGGTGGTACAAGGGAAAAAGAAATGTGGTTTCGAAGGCAGTCACTCACTATCATTTAAATTTTTCATTTGTTCCTTTGAAATCGGAATACTAAAAAAAAAAACAGTTTAATTGCAATAAGTCGTCTTTTCGCGTTTCTCAGGGGCTAAATTAGCGTGGATTTTTTGAAGAAAACAATGGTTTACTTACAGAAAACGTTTATTTAGTAATTTGTGTTGCGTCCAAGAGCATTTACGATGACCGACATACGGTTCGGCCTGGAATTAATTAATGCCACTATGACATGCTGTGGAATGTTCTCCCATACTTCCAAGATGGCATTTTTCAGCTCATGCAAAGCTTCTGGAGCTGGTTGATTATTTCGAACACGCCTCTTCACCTCATCCCTTGCGTGCTCTATTGGATTCATATCAGGGCTTCTTTCTGGCCAATCTATTACTGCGATACTAACGTCATACAGGTATTCTCGAACAATTCTTGCAGCGTCCGCCTTTGCATTATCTTGCATAAAAATGAAGTCCTGGCCCCCAAACTCAGCTTAAGGCATCACATGAGCCTCTAGGTATTGACGACTGTATCGGTCGCTATTAAGTGGTGGCAACCATGGTCCGGTCACAACCTCAAGGCCAGTTTTTCCTTCGGTGGAAAATCCGCCTCAGACTGTCCATAACCCATCGTCATAACTCACCTTCTCTTCAATGCAACATAGCTGAAAATGTTCTCTCTGTCTTCGGTAGACTTTTTTACGTCCTTCATTGCTATAGGTACAGCAACATCTTGGTGTCATCCGTAAAAAGAACCTGGCTCCATTGACGTTGAGACCAATGCAAATGTTCGCGTACTTATTGTAGGCGTGCCAGTATGTGAGCTTGTGTCGGTTTGGGACCATTGACTGGCTATGGTCGTTGACCTATACTGAGGTCAGGTGACGATTACGCAGGCTGGTTGTAAAGATAAACCGATCTTGTCGTGCTGTAGTGACCGGTTTTCGTGGTCCTCTTGGACGGTGCACGATTCCGCCAGTCTCCAGGTTTCGATGGAAAATTCTTTGATCCTTCTTTCTCTTCTTTGATTAGTCGGCAAAACGACTTACATGAAGTTGTTCACTTACGTTTCAGTATCCATAATTTGAACGTTAGAATGGACTAAAAACTAAGGAAAATCAATTTCGATGCTCTTTTTATGCAAAACAATGACGACAGAATTATTGACTTTTAGATGCTCTAATCAAAACTTGTTGGTTTTGTCAGAGTGGCCAAACTCCGATTTTCTTCTCTTTTTCAAATAGGTGATTTCAGATTTGGAACAATGGTGATACTGAAATGATGGGTAGTATATCAGCTTCAAAACTGCGTAAAAACTATTTGTCTGACTTATCATTATTTTGATGTTTTAGGCCTATAAACATAAAAATGCACGGTGGCTCGATTTAGGTGTCCGGGACTGTATATTTTACGTATTACCCGTCCTTCTTCAAAAAGGGAGGAGGTTCTATGTATAGGTATTCGTATGATGTTTTTTTTTATAATGTATGTTCATCGATATTTTCATTATTACATCAATTTGTGGACCGATTTAGTTTTTTTTAGCGGAAGCCCGCGCGGTGGTGTCATACAAATATTATTAACTTTGCTAGGGAAAGATTTTGAGTTAGCTTCAGTAATATGTTATTTAAATCCACTTGGTGTTTGCTGATGATGTTATAAAACTCCTGTCACTGTTGTTTACATAGCAAATATTAGTAGGTAGGTATACGAATTGGTAGGTAGGTACTTACCTACCCAACTAAAAAGTGAAAAAAAAAACTTGTCAAAACAAATCAATTGAATACAAACACCACGGGGCGATCTTGAGGTTTTACTTGAGGAGTGCCCGTGACCTTCGGGCTCCATCATCAGACCAACTCCGTAGTATCATATCTTTTCGTTGTCACCGAAGTTATACGAGTATGCTAAGTCAGACAGGCCGTGGTGTATGACTGTGTATATAAAATTTACTATCTGTTGACTGTTGAGAAGTTCCCCCGTCTGGAGCCAATCCTGAGTGCAGCAGCCAGGTCATGGTTGACTTTAGAACGGACTACCTATTATGATATTATTCATATATGCCACTCTATACTTGCATGTGACTGCCTCGTTGGTCTAGTGGTCGCAAGAACTACTGCTGAAAATGAGGTCATGGGTTCTATTCGCGGGTCGGGCAAAGTGTTATTGGGTTTTTCCATCTGAAATCGCTCAGTGGCAGCCCGGAGTCTGGATTTGTGCCCGGTTGATTGCAATAGGCTCGCCCCTTATTACATGGGACTTATTGATAGATCGCCCGGTGACTTGTCCTGCTGGAGGCTCTTCCGGAAGGTCGGGCTTGCGTCCTGCCGGAAGGCTGCCGCGAGTCCTGCTAGAAGTACGCACTTTGTATGAAAATTTTGTGTGGTCCTTCCAGCAGTACGGTGACCTTGAAATTGAACTTGCGCTTGTCAGATTTTTCAACATTTGGTCAGTGCGTATTAAAATAAAATATCATAATATTAATAATAATTTCATTAAAAGCTTCTAACGGGCCATCAAAGGTCCCACCTTTGATGTTAACACCGTAATATTCCCATTCTAAACTTTTCACGATGTCTTATAAGACTGCTGTGAAAAGTTTCGGTGAAATAATGTCGCCCTGTCTCACTACCCACTTGATCGGTACAGGTTTAGATAGGGTATGCATGCGGACCTGCAGAGTGGGCGAGGTGTATAGTTCCCGTAGCACATCCACGTAATGGGAATCGATGTGGCAGCGATGGAGAGCGTGGAACACGGCCCAATGCTCGACACTGTCGAAGGCCTTCTCGTAATCGACAAAAGCGATGCACAGAGATCGGTTGTATTCTTGACACTTCTCCATCAACTGCTTAACCGAAGCCAGCCTGTTCGACTGCTGGCTGCTGGCTGCTGGCTGGTTGACTGCTGGCTGGGCTTCATCAAGCTCCCGTGAGATGAAGCTGATTAGCAAGGATTTAAGCGAACAGCTTGTATATCTGAGAGAGGAGGCTAATGGGTCGGTAGTTGGTTAGTTTTAAATGCTAATGATGGTGACTAGTCACCATCATCCATAAAATTCCATTATTCCGTTCTTCGTTCTCATAGACCGACATCGTATACATATGTATATTAGCCCGATTAAAAAGTTCCACGGTCCTCTTTTGAACTGGTTCGCCACTTGTTCGTAGCCGCTCAACGGTGATTCCATCTTCACCAGGAAACTTATTTGTCTTCATGTCGTTTAGGGCATTTATGACCTCACATGGGTGGTAGGATTTCCGAGTTTTGATGTTCAATAGGTGGTGCTCTAGCATCGTCTTCGCGAGGAATGGTTCTACAGATTGAGGTGCATACAGTTCCTCGTAGAACTTTCAACAATGGATACAATTACAATCTGAGTACGATCAGTCACGATGTTATTATTGTCATCCCTGAGCTTAGTGCCCTGTTTGGAACCTGTGCAAGTTTTTCTTCGAAACACCTTTGGACCTCTAGTTATACGAAATAATTATAGGTATTTGTGTAACTGTCTTAAATTCATCCGTATTGACTTTTCTTTATTAATTTTATCTACGTCTTTTTAATATACGTATATTGCAGTATAAAATGTCATGTCTCTTCTCTTCTGTATTAAATTTAAAGTTTCCGGCGACAACTCCTTGTTTCTTTTTAACTCCACGTTACCTACGTGTTTTTTCGCTACTTCACTCAAAACCCCGCATAAGAGATGATGTATATGGTCTACATCTAGATTCTCCTTTTCAAATTCTTCTGTTCTTTAGTTCTACTTGGAAAGTGTCTTGCAAAAACAATTTCCTATATTAAAAATAAGGACGGTTAAGTATAAAATTTATTTTAGTAAAGTAAGTAGTAGAAGAAAAGCAATATATAAAATCTAAACGATTTAAATAGAAATTGAAAACATTAAATCAATATAATATCAATGGACGAACAACGAATTAGTTCTGAGCAAACAAGGACGGCATCTAAAAAACAAATGAGCGCATCCTCATATAGGATAAAGGTACTTAGGCATCTACATAATATTTATATTATTTATTATCTACACAACATTACATCTAGCTTTCTAAGGTAAGCAGAAAGATGAGATATCGGACTCGTACCGAAATAGGACCCGAACGCTCCGAGATATAATAAGTAGGTACATACAGACCTACACCTGTGAGAACCTACAAAAGTTGGGATCAGCATTAATGTACGTGTATGTGTGGTAGGTCTGTAAAAAATTAATAGACGAGGATCGGACGCATTCGATGCTTATAAACTTTTTAAATAATATTAATAGGTAGCTATTATTAAGTTTAAAATTGCTAATCACTAAAGTAAAAGCTGTTCGTATCCATGTTATTTGTACCTAAGGTAGGTAGGTCAGGGTAACTTAGTATACTATTTTGCCTCCTAGACCGTCGCACCACGAGCCATAGCTTTGTCTCTGTAGGTACTAGGTAGGTACTCTGTGACTTAGTCTGCATTCTGGTCTTGTTGAGATCTTCTGTAGTAGGGGTACCACTTGAAGCACTAACAAGTGTGACACAGTCCCGTCGGGGTCCCCTTTTTGGTCAATTGTTACCTAACGATACAGTGCAGACTACTTTTGGAAGGCAATTTTCTTTGTATGCAGATGCTGCTGTTTTGCACGAAGAACGGAGTTAAATGATTGTGGTTCCTTGGACATGTGAAATTCTTTTGTGGCAGGTGAAGCAAAAAATGCGGGTGTAGATACAGATATTAATTCAAATGTTATTGTATTTTTTGGTGCCATTGACATGCGAAATCCTCTTGTATGGTAAGAAGTGAGGAAAACTTATAAAGCAGCTGACCCCTTTAGTAGCTACCTCCCAAGTATCTACACATTAGACAGACATTAGTAGATATTATTGTGAGATCGGCTTTAAAAACAAGCCGATGGTAATAAAACACGTGTCCCTCGATATTGATTTGTTTCGTGTGAAAATGTCGCTGCGACACTAGATATGCAAATTGCCCGTTATTGTAGATACCTACTTAGCTGTCTGGCAGCGCTTGTGTAAAGAACATCAGGTGGCTTTTCTCAGTGTGTGGTCGTTATAGAAGGGTCAGGGGTTCTTTCTTTTTTATTTAAACCTATAAGTACTTAGGTCTTTTTTCCGAGATATTTAAATATTCCTACAGTAGGTACAGGTTATGGTTTCGAATCTATTTCAACTATTCAAAAGATAGGTCCCAAAATCATTTTCCTGATGACCTTCTTCCCGGCCGGAACCTCGAAGGATTTTTTATAAAGACTCCCACATATAAAGATACGCGTGAAAACCACCTTGAATTTGCTGTGGCGCAGTCGGGTAATCAGAGCATCCTGCCTCGGATACGTTTTAAGATTACTTTGAAGAGTGAGCGAAGCGAGCTCGAAAACTGGTGCTTCCTGGCTCGAATAAGCTGTAATTGTGATCATACTAAGAGATTACTCGAATAGGTTAGATTTCTTTTGTAATTTTACTAAATGAATGCAAGGGCTTGAGAATTAGACCGCGCTTGTAACTTGAAGCCTTTATAAGCCATTAACAAATTACGTTAATTTGTCATCATATAATCATTAATTTCGGGTCTCTTACAATAAGAAAATGAGGTTTTTGATACCTGTTTAGCGAATTAATGCTTAGGATCATGCGTGGGGGCTCCATGTCATTGATACGGCTGATATCGCGGTATCTACTCTTCTGTACATAAACCTTCTGGAAAAATATCTCTATATGATGGTGAAAACCGCATTACAATCCGTTGAGTTATTTAAAACACCGCGGTTACACAGACACACGAAAAGCTATTTTTTTATGTACTTTCAACGTTTATGTTACACGCACATAAAGGCATATAAGTAGGCACTCATAACAGGTGTGGGAAAAAGTTAGTTCTCTATATGTCTACAGAGTCCTTGGTAGGATATACAAGGTCTAATTTAAAGAACTGCTAACCTCTTGAGGGGTTATTGTACTCATCATTATGAACAACTTTTACTATGGGACCAACCCTGAAATCGCGAAAAAAAATCATCTGTTCCCTACATTTTGACGAGATGCGAACATAAATGTAGGAACCAGCTGATTTTTTTTCGCGATTTCAGGTTTGGTCAAAAAGTTGTTCATAATGATGAGTACAATGACTCTTCAAGAGGTTGGCAGTTATTTAAATTACACCTTATATACGTTAATCACAGTCTGTTACAATAACCACAACAATAAATCTTACCTAGGCACCCAACCATCCGTGATACCTGTTCAGGAATACCTATCCACAACGGCTAGTAAAAAAAAAACATAGAGATCCACTATCATAATAGGTATTCGCGGCATAACGCTTACTTTTTTTAAATATTCCTATCGTACGCTGTGTATATGTAAGCCAACGTTCGTACGGACGTATATCGCGGCGGGATTTTATCGCGCACTGGATTTTCAACTCTGAGCCAAGTATTGAGAATCCAACAGAGTGCATTCCAACGCGTCGAAAAAATACATTGTTGGATTTTCAACTTTCGGTGCTAAGCAGCGTGTTGAAAATACAGTGCGCGAAAAAAAAAATCGCCTAATTTTACGTCCGTGTGAATGTCCTAGTCTTACCCTAACCCAATCGCGACCCACGCTCGATTTCCGTGATGTACTCATTCAAGTTCAAGGTCTGTGGGGTGACTGCCGCAGCGCACCCCTCTTTTAATATGAATAATGTACTCGACTTGGCTGCACGCATTATTAGAGCTTGTCTTGCAAAAAGCACGTGTGCCTACTAAGGCACACGTGCTTTTTTTTTGTAACTATACAAAGATAATCAGTTGTGGTATTACATGTTGAATCACATGACACCTTGAGGCGTCAGCGGAATTTAGCAAGTTAAGGGCTCCCACACAAAACTGCGCATTAGCATTGTATCGCAGTAAAAGTGCTACGTAATGAGGTACCTAGTTAAGTAAATGATGAGGAAAACTGTAGAATAAATGGAAAGCCTTACATAATATGAAAGGCAACGTGTGTTTGTCAGTCTGTTAGTGCGCTCGACAACTATTACAATGTACCTAATTGTCCTAAAATTCCTAGATAGGTAATAAATAATAAGTACTTAATTAAATTCTCTGAGTCTGTCTTGGACATTACTGACATCGGTGATGGAAAATCATTGTGAGGAAACCTGGACTTATAGTTAAGTCTGAAATCCCTAACCCGTCTTGAGCAAGCGTGGTGATCAATGATCGTGCCTCCTCTGTATGAGAAGAGGTCTTTTCCCTGCAATGGGAAATAATAGGCCGTTTGTACTAGGGCCATGGGGTCCGAGTTACTTAGTTTACACTTAGTTTTCGAGACATCGCCCTGCAGTTGGTTGACTCTAGACGTGACCAGAGGCAAAGACAGCGTTGTCATACAATGTAGTAGTGCTGCCAGCCTTTTGGGCAATTTTCCTGTTGACAGTGATGCGGGTGAATCTTTTGATGCCCTATGATTATATCTCCTCCTTTTTTATATACTTGTACATATTTTTTGATATTTCTCGGGACCCTAGGGTCCCGGACCTTTGGAAGGCATATGAGGGGCCGAAGCCAACTCGCAGAGGCCTGTTAGACGCTTTCAATGGAAATGAGGCACCAACCGACGATTATCCCTGTGCGTACTATGCAAGTGCACCCAAGGACAACCCCCGGTTGGTGTAGGACTATTGCAGGATATGGAGACAAAAAAAAAATATTGGGCTATGGGTTTGGACGGCTAAAGTGGATTGGTTATCTAAAACTATGGAAGGACTAGATGGCCCCTGCCTGACCAATGTTTGATAAATACACGGATAAAATGGCAGGGGGTGACTTGTACACTCAACAATGGGCCCCCGGAAACGGTCGCTAGCACATAAGTGTCGTAGCGACAAGGGGGCAACATGTCTTGAGGTGCTTAAGAGGAGTGGAGAGGTATTCCACGGCTATCAGGACAATTCCGGAAGTACGGGATCCCTACCAGCATCTTACTGGACTACTTCCTTCCTCCGAGCACGTTTGCTCTTGCGAATCTCTAGTCAAGCCAGCCAATAAAGGCAAGAATGAGGTGGGAGGTCAGTTCCCGTCAGTATTCACTCCAGTCGGCCAATAAAGGCAAGCCAAAGATGAGGAACATGACTTTTCCCGGGAGATAGGGTACGTGGGGTCGCTACTGCCCAGCAGCTCGCCACATGCTGCTCTGCGGGTTTCTGTATCTCTCTTGGTCTGGCTCCTCACCCTAGACCTGTTCCGGCAAAGTAACCTCTACCGGCACATACCTAGAGTTTGGAGCACGCAAGCCCCACCACGGCGTCAACGTAGAGATACGGCGATGGGGTGCAAGCCCCACCACGACGTCAACGTAGAGATACGGCGATGGGGTAGAGATACGGCGATGGGGGTTGCGCGTTGATAGACTCTTAGCTACTAAATAATGTAAATATTATCTTGGAAATCAAATTATATACCCCACGTAGACACCTATTTAAATTAAAGGTGCTGTTAAGTAGGTTCCAAGCGGTCAGCTATAATAGCAGAAGCAACTAACTTTTATCAGAATCTTTACTCGTCACAAGAAAGATCCAGTTTAACGCAGCACAACAGAGGCAAAGTCTATGTCGATGAACCACTGCCCGAAATACTCAGATCAGAGATTGGTTCTACTATAGAAACTCAGAAAAAGACAAAGCACCAGGAGAAGACAAGGTAACAAATGAAATATTAAAGTCTCTATCAGAACCCTTACAACACCTACTGGACATCATGTTCAATAACATTCTAGAAGGAAGAGAAACTCCAAAGTAATGATCCGAATCGTCGATAACTCTTCTTCACAAAAGAGGAGATAGATGTGACCTCAGCAACTATAGACCAATTAGCCTTATGACAAACATATATAAAAGTTTCTCAAAAATACTATTAAATAGATTTACAATTACTCTAGACGAAAAGCAACCTCGTGAACAAGCTGGATTCTGTAAACACTACTCAACAAATGATCACATCCAAGTAGTAACACAGATCTAATGGAACAAGGAATAGACATAAAATATGTCCACAGCATTTATTCTCTCCTTAGCATACTCCATAGCATTTATTCTAAAAATTCCACGAGCATGAAGTTAGAATTAGAAGGACCAACTTTTCCTATTAGAAAAGGCATCTGGCAGGGCGACCCGCTGCCACCTAAAATATTTTCGTCGGTTCGGAAGACAATATTTACAAACCTAGACTGGGAATACAAAAGCGTGAAAATCGACGGTGAATATTTAAGCCATTTACGGTTTGCAGATGACATCGTTGTGTTTACAGAAGATTCCGTATAATTAGAGAACATGTTGCAAGAACTGGCGGTAGAAAGTAAGAAGGTAGGATTGACTATGAATGCTGCAAAAACCAAAATTTTAACAATCGGATCGGAAGTAGCGATAATTATAGATGGACAGGAAATAGAATATGTTAAAGAATACCTACCTCTATTTGGGACAATCTATTTCGTTTGAAGACAAAACGTAAAAGAAATAAACAGGAGAATAGCAATTTCATGGAAAAAGTTTTAAAGAGATCATGAAGAATAGCAAGATAAACATGAATTTGAATACAAAGTTGTATGAGATAGCAATCATTCCATGCCCTACTTCAGGATGACAAACATAGTCTCAACGGATAATAGAAGAACATACCTAAACTCGGATTTATGCAAAGGAAAATGGAGAGAAGCATGTTGGGTAAAAAGAAAGAAGTGGACCAGACTGGAAGAGACAAGTAGAGATAGAGGAAAATGAAGAAAGTTCGGGGAGACAAAGGCAACTTCCATAAATAAATAATTTCACGTGCATGCCAACAATAATAATAATATTTTAATCCATAAATACATATTTAAACAGTCAAAAAATATACTGTTAGGTAGGTTAACGTAGCTAGTTACAGTTCCAGCCGGGGTTGCGGGATGTTCGAAAGAGTTACCGTGGCCCCGGTACAGGCAACAGAAGGAACACGGGTGGGTTTTAGTCAGTAAAAGTCTGACACGCCCTCCCGCTCCGCCTAGAGCGGGAGAAGTCATTTGATGATTTCCCATCCAAAAAAAAAAATAAAAAAAGTTAGTTACAGTTACACAAAATAGTCAAAAAAGATGATGAATTAAAAAAGCAATAATGTAAAAGGGAAATGAACCATTCTTCAAATGTTTTCACCCCTCCGTCCAATGTAACAATTTAGGTTTGGCACGCTGCCAATCCCACCCTCAAAAACATTTTGTCACTCAGAGCGGCGTATGGAATCAGCTTCAAAAGAAAATAAGTGAAGGAGAAAAGGGTAAAAGTAAACTAGTAGTAGTCTACCTCTTTTTTACATAATTTGATTCACGGCCGAATCACTATTGATGGTGTACAATATAATTCAATCTGTTCTTATGTTAGGCCAGTAAGATTGGCAATGCCCCGGGTCCGGTCCGGATGCGCCTGGCACCAGGTCTGCTGGTGATTGACGGAGTTGACGTCTCTGCGCGACGCGTGCGTTGCTGCGCGACGCCGGTATACCAGGCACCGCAGGCTCCGTATCCGCCCTCCGGATACGGAAGCCATTATGGCGGAGCTGTACGAGGGGTACAGAGCGGCGAAGACCGCCCTCCGAGCGGAGATCCTGCAGCCAAGGGACTGGCCCGCGAGGAGTCGCTGGAGACTCTGAACAGAGACCCTCCTATAAAATGGTGCGGGACAACCTCCGCCCATGGGCTCCCCCGCTGACGCTGAGTCTCCGGCCCCAGCTCGTGGAGGACGTGGTGAGCACTCGGTTCCCTTCGCGAGGGGAACATACTTCCCCGCCCATGGCTCCGCCTCCTGCGGTGCCCGATGCGGACCACACCGCCGACGACGATGATGCTCCGGAGGTGACCGAGGTAGACCTGAGAGTGGCGGCATGTAGGCTGAATGCCAAAAATACCGCCCCATGACTCGATGGCTTACCTGGGAAAGCCTAGGTTCTGACCTTGGAGGCTCTCGGGCCTCGACTAAGGGGGCTCCTAAGCGCATGCTTGGAGAGGGGCCGATTCCCACTTCGTTGGAAGATGGGGAAACTGGTCCTCATCAAGAAGCCGGGGCGCCCTGTGGACTCTCCGTCCGCTTACCAGCCCATCGTGCTGCTGGACGAGGTAGGCAAGCTCTTTGAAAGAGTCATTGCAGATCACCTCTTCGGGTGGCTGGTGTGGGTGGGGCTGGATTTGACGGAGAGCCAGTTTGGTTTCCGCAGGGGGCGCTCTGCGGTGGACGCCATCATGCGCATGCAAGCCCTCACGACGGGAGATGCTGGGCCCGGGGTGGGGTCGTCTTAGCGGTGTCTCTAGACATCGTCAATGCCTACAATACCCTGCCCTGGAGTTGGATCAGGGCACTCCGGTATCACCAGATGCCGACCTGCCTCTGTCGGGTGGTCGAGGCCTATTTGACGGACAGGGCCGTCATCTGCCCCGGTCACCGGGGAGAGTGGAAGTGGTGAGAGATGTCGTGTGGTGTCCCACAGTGATCGGTCCTGGGGCCGCATCTGTGGGACATCAGGTACTGCTGGGTGCTGCGCGCCGATCTCCCTAGCGGCGTCAGCGTGGTTTGCTACGCTGACGACACGCTGGTCCTGGCGCAGGGGAGGTCGCACCAGGCGGCGTCCGAACTAGCGACACGCGGGGTTACAACAATCGTCGAGAGGATCCGGCAATTGGGACTCGAGATGGCCTTGCACAAGTCCGAGGCCATGTGTTTTCATGGCCCTCGGAACGCGCCACCGTCAGGTTCCGAAATAACGGTAGGAGGGGTTCACATCGGCGTAGAGTTGACGATGAAGTACCTGGGACTCGTCCTTGACAGCCGGTAGAATTTCGTTCCAACGTTTGGCTCCCAGACTGGATCAGCCCGGGGCTGCCTTGAGGCGGCTCCTGCCCAATCTAGGGGGTCCAAACGCCTCCTGCCGGAGGCTCTACGCGGGGTTCGTGCGGTCCATGACCCTTTACAGGGCTCCGGTGTGAGCGTGTTCTGTGAGGTGGCGACCGGCCCCCCGGTTGAACGCGTCCCAGAGGGTCATGGCCATCCGCCTAGCCCGGGGATACCGCACGGTCTCCTGTGAGGTGGCGAACCTTCTTGCCGGATTGCCGCCATGGGATCTGGAGGCAAAAGTCCTCCCGCAAATGTAGGAGTGGCGCGGCGTAACTACGCTGTCGCGAGAAATCGCGGCACGGCGGACAGAGCTCCGGCGGGATCTCATGGCGGCATGGAGAGTGCGATTGTCGCAACCCAGCGCTGGCCACGCCACAATTACGGCGATAAGTTCCCTGTTTGAGGAGTGGCTGGAGAGGCGCCACGGCGTCCTCACCTCCCGCCTGATGCAGGTCCTCACCGGACACGGGTACTTCGAGAGGTACCTGTTTCGGATAAGGCGGGAGGAAACGCCCGGGTGTCACCACTGCGTGGATCGCCCGGAGGACACGGTGGAGCATAGGGTGGAGGTCTGCCCGGCTTGGGTGGAGCACCGTCGTGTCCTCGCGGAAGCGATCGGTGGCGGTGATCTCTCGCGTCCGGCCCTGGTCCAGGCCATGGTACGAAGCGAGAGTAAATGGGAAGCCATCACCTCCTTCTGTGAGGCAGTAATGCTCGCGAAGGAGGAGGCGGAACGCGTGAGGGAGAGGCAAGCTTTGGGCCCTCATGCCCCTAGTCGCTGCAGGAGACGCCCTGGGCGTCGGGAATTGGCAGCCGATTCCCGGCCACCGTAGGCGCAGACTTGACGGACGGCGAGCAATGGGTAGCTCGCCGTCCGGTAAGGACCAGGCCCGAGTTAACGGCGCTTTGTGGTCCACGTGCGCCTCAAAGAGATGTCAGCACTATTGACGGGATCCGCTAGGGCCGATGCCAGCCAGGGTTGCGGGATGTTCGAAAGAGTAACCGTGGTTCCGGAACAAGCAACTGAAGGAACACAGGTGGTTTTAGTCAGTAAAAGTCTGACACGCCCTCAGTATCAGTATCAGTATCATTTATTGCATTCATGTAGTTTACAAGATGTTACAAATATTAGGTATCATACATGACCTTGCTAGGGCACAACAATAAAATAATAAAACAAATCTCTCTCTGCTTACATTAATATAAAAATTCTAATTTTAAAATTTTCATGTCCGTTATTTGTAAATAATAAATAAGAAATTATCGTACGATGGGTAGAGGACAAATAATTGCTTACCATTTCCGTTCACATTACAAATTAGATTAAATAAAATTAAAACAAATGTCGATAACAATACTAATAATAATCATAAAATAAGATAACATTGGTTGGTAATGAGTCAAAATTATAGGAACTGTGTGTGTATAGGATATGTTTACAATGTCAAGAATACTTTTCATCTAAGAATTCCTTTAGAGTGTAATACGATTTTAATTTAAGGTATTTTTGGAGACTGTTTTTAAATTCCGCTCTTCCCAGAGCGGGAGAAGTCATTTGATGATTTCCCATCCAAAAAAAAAGGGTAGTAAGATTCCATAATCTCTTATAGATTATTGCGACGTTAAAACCATAGATAGATGGGTTTTTCTACCTTTAGTATGCCAAATCTGGTGATAGATAGGTTATTTTAGGACTTGTATTTAGTTTTTTTTTAATTATTGTTTTTTTGTTTTCCTATAATTTATTGACATGTGGTTTTTTATTTAGTGTTTGCATGGTATTTTACAATTTTTTAATAATTTATTTTTTAAATCTATATAATACTTTCTACTTTGTACTGTTTTGCATGTATTCTTGTATATTAATTGTACATCAATAATACCATGCTGGTTTATATTCGAGTGCAATATGAATTGTTACTAAATAAATAAAAAAAATAAAAAATTGGGTTCAGCCGTTAGGGACACGGCTGTTAACTAATAAGAGCTATCACTGTGATTATATGGTAGATTTTAGTATTGTACTAAAATTACATGCTAAATCAATTAGCTGTTAATATTAGTGCTAGGTAGGTATAGATTCAACATTATTTGAAATTATGCTAAATAGGCAAATTATTTATTATTATTACCTATTTATTTATTTAAACCACAGTTATAACACCTTCACAGAATCATCCAAGGCGATGTTACCACGAGAACTGCTGTGGCGCAGCCTTTTTTGATTCGCAAGTTGGTACATTTTTCAAATTCCGTATTTCATCAAAAGTTTCAATAATGCACTCGGAGTTGATTGCTATCGCTGAAGCTTTGGCTTACATCAAATCTTTGGACGGTGATCAGTTCATCATTTTCACTGACTCGAAAAGTGCTCTTCTTCATCTGATGAGATGTACGAGTAATTCACCTTTTAGGGGGCTTCCACTGGCGTATAGTATCTTAAGAACCATCACTGAATTTGTTACCAAACATAAAACAGTTGTATTGCAATGGATTCCTTCTCACGTTGGACTGGATGGTAATGAGATGGTTGACCGTTTGGCAAATGAAGCCGCGTCTGATGGGGAAAATTATGCTTGTCCTCCATGGCATACTGAGCTTTTACCCCTAGTTAGAGACAGATGTATTCAATCTTGGTCAGAATATTTTGATAAAAGATCTTTAACAAAAGGTATTTGGTACAGGACGATTCAGCCATCTCTTCCACGTATGCTTTGGTTCCGTGAGGGCAGGATGAATAGGCAAGAAGTTGTGACGGCTTTGAGACTCCGATCCGGCCACGTTCCTCTCAATAGTTTTGGTTTTATGATGCGCAAAGTTGATTCACCCAATTGTGCTGTCTGTGGAATTATAGAAGATGTGCATCACATCTTGACGGAATGTAGTCGTATTGGGGTCCGAAGACGTCAAGCTTTTGACAGTAATTTTAATGTAGGCTTCTATAATAGCGTTCTGGCCTCACCATTGTCAGATGAGGCCAGAACACTTTATCAGATTATTATTATGGGTACAAGGTTGCGGGTAGGCTAGTTTGTTATTGTATTCAATAATCGGGGTGACATATTCTTTAAAGAAAAAACCCTGTAAATAAATAAAGATATAAAAAAAAAACTTATAATAAGTCACAATGTTTACACTTCATACAAAATAAAATTACTTGTACTTAAGCAAAATTACAAAGAATAATCTACTTACTACTTTATCAATTACAAACATAGCAACGTTTATAATATCAACCTTTTTCAATTATTGTTTGTGCCATTTGAATGAATTTCGGCAGGTTTTGTCCAAATATATCCTCCGATACTGTAGTAATGTTAATAATACGTGCGGCTCGTGACATGGGGTAAACTTAAAATTCATTCATTCATAAATTCATTAAAATGAATGAGTCTTTTTGATAACAATGACATACTCGTAATGGTACTGTTTCAGGGAAAACATGGTAAAATCTAAACTTCCTAACAGGAATTTCCCAACTAACTAATGTAAAATGATATATTTGTCGAGCTGGTCAAAGGGGATGGGTGATGGGTGACCTACTAAACAGTAATTAGATAAATTGCTATCACATTCTTATGTCAATGCATTTTAAGATGTAGGTGTAACCTAACTATTATAATAGTGAATCCGATATAACACCCATGATGTAGAATCTACTTTGAGATAAACGCCATGATTTTTGGCTCATAATAAAATATGATAAGAATTTTCTTTATTTATCGAGTTTGGCGTAAGGGCCGGGGACGACGGCGACGCAGCTTGTTGGCTCCTCGCCAATCCGTTACACACAACGTAACTCCGTAGTGAATCTACCATGAAAATAAACGTCTATGAATAAAATCTTACGGTTTATACGTGTTTCAGTATTCGTTCGGTATTCTGTGCCGTAAACGCATTTTAGCCTTGACAGATATAAGGTGGTAGTTAATTTAACTGTGCTGTTTAGTTCGTAACGATGGCTCATCAGTTTTGGATATCGTACCATCCGCCTACTGGTAGGTCCCTTTGACATTGTTTTGACCGGAGTTGTTTTGTTTTTTACGATTTATATTTTACTGAATTGTTTAGGGAACAAACATGCGTCCAATGGAGACGAGACCCCGCCGATACCAGAGGAAGAGCTCGAGCAGCAGAAACTTGAACATGAGAAGCAGCTACAAAAGGTACCTAATTTTATTTCTACACATGCATTATATCATGAAATATGAATAAGCATTTCTGTCGTTGCGTGGGCAGACGTTGTTTACCTTTTGTGACGTTCTCGAAGTCTGATAGTAGATAATGATTTGTTTGCATTCCTGAGAGACAGCTTTAGACACATGTAGTTGTATGCTTGTATAAGGGCCTGTACACGAAACAAAACCCTGTTTTGTTAATTTCTTATCTAAGTGTGGGAAAGCTAGAAATAATTGAAACATTAAGTCTGTGTGACTGTAAAAGTACAGTTTTCGTGGCGTCAAAATCATTCGTGTCAGTTACAGTTTTAGTAGTTTCATCACTTTTGCGCACTCCAAAATATAGTCAATTTCGCTTTTTATTTACTAATGAAAATATTGTATTTTCATAAAATGAATTTTAGAGGATAGCCGAAGACTAGTGTTGGATTTTTAATTTCTTGATAGTTTTGCTAAATAATTGGGAAAAATACATTAGGTACTGACAGGTGAACAGGTTTAAAAAAAGGCTTTTATCGAATTAACTATATTTTGTATCGCAGTTGAAAAAAGTGGTCATGCTACCTGCAAGTAGACCCAAATGATGTTGATGATATTGTTTAAAGTTCAAAATCAAAAGTAGTTTCTTGTAAAATGATGATCAAACGTCAGCCTCGCGTCATTTTTCGGAAAACTTGTTGCGAATAGGTATTAATGACTTTCCATGAAAACTAAATTAATTTGAAAAACCCTTTAACCCGTCAAATGTTAGCCTACTAGAAGCCTTTTGCATGTGAGCGCTCAACGGTTTTCACGATTTTATTTATTGTCGTTTCGAGAGTAAGTATTTTACTTATGAATAGGTAAGCATTTTTTTTGTTACTGCACTATGTAGGTAGATACTTATAATTGCGTCGTTACAAGGGTAATGAGAACTGCAAGCAGGCTGTAAGTTAAGCCTAAGTTATAACATGTTTGATTTTAAAGTCAGTCTGGCTGTAAGTTTAGAAATTAAGTACCTATTAGTTAAATCAACTCCGTGTGTAAAGCTGTTTCTGTGCTACTTACTGCTCCATTTACACATTTAATTACACATCTGACAATAACATTCAAGGAGAAGGAATGCCAAGCGAGAGAGGCAGAGGAGATCAGGCAGCTGGACATTAACCTCCTCCACCAACGGGCGATCGAAGCTGAGGAGGATAAGAAGAGGGAGGTAACACAACCATTACTATTTTTTTTGCTGTTTACTTTCGTTTCGCCTTGTTGCCTTGTAATGAAACAGATGATGATCGCATTATATTCTCTATGACATTAGGCAAATAAGACCCTTAGGCGGGCATTCACGATAGCGCCCATTTGGCGTGGCTTTAAACGACTAAAGTCAAATGAAGCGACTGGACATCCAAAGTTTCATCACATCACGACAACGGATTTTAACATTCACGATCAAATTCTAGAGGTACATCACGCTATTTGGCGCGATGGACTGACCATGAATGCCCGCTTTTAGGAAAGATATTGAATGAAACAAACAACGTATGTGTTTTCGACCAGCAAGGGATACCTACATAGTATAGTTTTTATGTACCAATGAGTTGAAACTGTACGTAAAGAAATTGTTCAATAGTTATTCGTTCCTTTGTGGGTCAGTTTTGTCTAATGTTATAATGTACGAAGAACCTATAGTCTATAAAAATCGCTATTGTATTTTAGTCGTTCTGATTTACTGTTAGTAATGTCCTTAAAATGTCTTTAAACTTGTAGGTACAAGCTGTAATTGAAATAACTCAGTTGTTACAGGGAGTAATTTAGGGTAGTTTTATTTTAGAAAAATTGCTAGGGTTCCGCGCAAAAAAATCAAAACCCATGAGATTGTGGACTGATTGTGAAATTGTGATTGTAATAACTCTGGAACTACCGGTCGGTTTTGAAAAATTCTTTTTGCATTTGGTAGCCCAACTCTCGAGAATGGTTATATGCTATTTAACATCACACTACGACTCTTAGGAGCCGAGCAAAAAGAAAAAAAGTCAGCAAGAACGCTAAGTGAAATTGAAGTAATAGCGCGGGCGGCCGATGTAACGTGGCGGAGGCGGGTCGGGGGACGAGGGAGTTTTATTAAAATGTGGCTGTTATTTTAGTATAGCGTGTATGTAAGACTTCCACGCGAGCGAAGTTGCGGGGCACAGCTAATTTAAAAAATAATATTTACTGGGCATTACCTACCTATAATAAAAATTAGTTAGGGTATCTGTGGTTTAGTGTTATTTAAATTACACTTTGCATACGGTATATTAAGGACTTGTTTTAACCTACTGCAAGAGTACTTATAAGAAATAGACGCTTTCTGAAGCGATACATGTATATTCGATACCTTTCCTTCCGCTAGGCGTCCGCGTTGTCAGCCGACCTCTCCTGTAGCGAGCTCGGTGGCTTGACGGGGGCGCTGAAAATTTATCAAACCGAAACTTAAAGCATTTATTTCATAATTATATCATAATAAGCCTATAATGTTTCCACTGCTGGGACGAAAGCCTCCTGTTTCTGTGAGAGGGAGTGGGCTGTATAATCCACCACGCGGGCCCAGTGCGGCACCCTAATTGCGTAACACACTATCAATCGGAATCTGAATCATTTTGAAGCAAATTGCTAATCCTTTGCTTCATAAGTTCGAAAAAATTGTCTGATCAACACGTAAATAACGCAATGAATGTTGTTGAACTGTCAAAATGAAACCGATTCCGATTGATAATGTGTTACGCAATTGCCCCGCGGGTTGGTGGATGTCACATGTCTTCAAATTTTTGGCTCTAGGAACATGCCGATTTCCTAAAGATGTTTCCTTCACCGTTTTGAGAGCAGTGGTAATGAAATAATTTACACAAAGTGCGCCTGCTAGGGTTTGAACTTGCGACCTACAACTCGTATGTCGCGGCCGTTACCACTGGGTCAACACTGCTCTCAGCATTTATTTAAAATAAACCAATTACAGGCACTTTTGAATAGTCAAGGGGTCGGCCAGTCGGGGAGATAAAGCTAGTTGCCCATTCCAAAGCGTATTAGGTTCCTATGGAGAAGAATGGGCAAAAAACTCTTTCAAGTCAAAATATTGTTAAAAAATATTGGTTACATCATTAATGTTGAAATTGTATACATGTAAAAACAATGTGAAAGATGTGCAAGTAAAAAGCGTCCGTAATAAAAATATAAAAAACAAAAAAAAAATAAGCCGTGCCATGGCAGCTATAAGAGATGACCAGTCCCTACTGCCGGCAGCAGTTCAGCTCAACCATTCAGCTCAACCATTTTGGAGGGAACTTAATGATCCAACATACTCTCAGCCGTCAGGGCACGTTCAAGTCAATGGAAGACCTACCCAGTAATAGAAACAAATTAATATTAATGTTAACAACTATTTTCATCGTCTCTTCATTCTTTTCCCCAATTGTGAGGGTGAAATGACAAAAAGGAAGCTGTTCCTATTAACCTCATTGCTTTCGAGAGTCAAAGCAATGAGGCCATACAGATCATTAGAGGATAATCTATATGGCTAAATGTACATAGCAGTTAGTCAAATGGGCTGAACAGGAAATTTAGAGCAATGTGGCCTGTGCCAACCATGTAGTATAAGAATTGCTTTAGTATTCAATAATAAAGAATACATAATTATTATCGATACCCACTTATAAAGTAAATATTGGCTCCTGTCAAAGATTTTCCAAAAATTAATAAAAATTAAAGCTGTGCAGTGAAAGTGTTTTGTAAACAATTAAAACAATTATAGTGAAGGAAAGTTTGGGTAGAAACGTTATCCAAGACGAAATAGCCTTGTGACAAAAGTTATTCGTGCTGTGATCATACTGACTACTTTTAAACAGCATTTAACTGGTGTTCTATTCTTTCTTTAAATAGTCATTATCAACAAGCAAGAGAATGTATCGTGAGTAATAACTTAAATCTATGTATAATTAAGTGCTGTAAAAAGAAAAACATATAATAAAAGTGAAAAATAAACCTAGAGGCCAATAGTGGAATCAACGATTTGAACTACATACATACCGTTACGAAGAATTGTTCTCGAAACCAATTGTAGACAGCAGCACTTTCTTTGTCAAAAATCGATAAACGCCATTACTGACACCTACCGGTGAATAGCTGAATGTCTACGTCATAAGTTATAAATCGAAACTATCAGATAGATGGCAGCACTTTATATGGGACATTATAGGTGTTTGGCAGTGACACCTATTGATAAATAGCTGAACCTTGTAGTAACAGACTTGATAAAGAATTACGGAAATCAATTGACTCAACTACTTCATTAGTGACCCCTATAGTGCGATAGCGGTTACACGATTGCACGATAGATTAATCGATACTTGCTAATTCTCTCCACACCTAAAAGAAAGTAGCACAATCACTACCAGTTTTCCCATCTACGAGTAAACGAGGGCGTTACAAACTACTAAAAGAAATTCCTCAACAAACATAAATTATTTCCTATATTTATAATTTCTAACATGTTAATATGGAGTATAACTATATCACTATTCGACGGAGGAGAGACTTGGTCAACATGTCATGTAATTCGTTACCAGAAGCAAATGATAGCCCGTTATCATTGAGCAATAGTCTAACGAGTTTACCAGAGTTGCCTATAAATAACGACATGGAGACAATAACAGAACTAAGGGATATAATAAGTGAAGTGAGAGCTCGTGTGGACAGTGCAGATGCTGAAATTGAAAAGCTTTTATCAGAAAATACGTCTCTTCAAAAAACGATTAAGGAGCAACAAAATAAAATTAATAACCTTATGCTGATACCTATGTTCCTCGAACAAAAGGATATTTAAAAAGAATAATAGACGTGGTTCAGTTCCGAGACAAATAGACTTTTCTAGCAAGAATTATACACCGGTTTCCTCGACACAAAAGTACTTCCATAGTTACAACACAGATGACAAGATAGATTTTTCTATGACACAAAATATTGATTCTAATACTAATTTATCAAAAATGGGCACTGCAGTAGTACCCTGTTGTTCCTCAAAATACAAATTACACCTATCGCACGACGACATGCATAATACTGAAGATTGCCTGAATATATATATATATATATATATATACTTTTATATTTATATACTTTTGCATTAACAAAGACAAACACTTGTGCTTTAACACTCACAAAACATTACTTGAATTCGAATAAAATCACACAAAACGAAATTGACAAGAATTCAAGTGAAGTACAAACGGATTTCGTCACAACAACGAAACACAGAATTGCTATATTCGCCGATCAGACTGAATACGGAATACGAGAAAATTCACAGGACTTGGTGGGATATTCATTTCATGTGACATCATTCGTTAAATCAAATGCGCCTCTTAGTGATATATTAAGCTCAAGTTAGTTAGTTAGTTAGTTATGTGTAAGGGTTTTACCGACTCGGATTTCGTGTTATTATTGGCAGGTTCCAATGACAACAATCCGCTACAAGTTTTAAGCTCTCTACATCACACTTTGCAGAATATTCCAAGCACGAATATTTTAGTCGGTAAGGTCTATCGTAACAATTATTTAAATGTATTGAAACTAAATGATACTACTCAGCCACTTTGCAAAATACGAGCACGAATCACAAGAAGAACGTGAACTTAGAGAGAACACTAGAAGAAAAGTTATAAAAAAATAAAATTGCACCTAAACTTAATATTGCTAAACATTGCTCTAAATACCAAGCAGTAGAATTATTTAATAGGTTGCCTACTGACTTAAGATCATTGATTTACAAAGATACTCTATTTATAGCTTAACTTAAAGCATTCCTGTGAAATAAGTGTTTATATTCTGTATCTGAATTGGTGACAAATGATGCTAAATAGTTTGTATATTTAGTAATTTACCTTTTTGTACCTACCATTTCCACATTTTGACATTAAATATATTCAAGACATTATTAGATTTTTTTTTGCATTTTAGAGAATAGATTTATAATAATTTGATATGATAATATTAGGTCCTTACATATGAAATTGGCGTTTTGTACGGGAGGAATATAAAGTAATTTTTTTTTTGTAAAATATGTTTAATTAATCAAAGTATGCACCGTTGTTATCTATGCTCTTTTCACTTCACTATTCTATTCACTTTTCTCATAGGTAGTTCATTGATCCCTTTACTAAAAAAACCATGGGGGCCAGAATCAATAAACTCTTAGAAGGCGGTTTGAACTGCCGCATCGGAGTTGAATTTTTTTCCTTGTAAGAAGTTGTCCGAATTCCGGAAAAATGGTAATCTGTTGGAGCAAAGTCCGGGGAGTACGGTGGATGTCGCAGACATTCCAATTGTAGCTCATCTAACTTAGTGGTAGTTTGTTGTGCAGTGTGTGGTCTTGCGTTGTTGTGAAGCAGCAGTGGCCTAGAGCGATTGACCAATCTCGGTTGTTTAGCAGCTAATTCTTCCTTCATGGTTTGCAGTTGCTGACAATAGATATCTGCCGTAATCGTTTGGCCAGATCTTAGAAAGCTGTAGTGAACGACACCGACGCTAGTCCACCAAACACTCACAAGTAACTTTTTCTGAGTCAATTTTCGTCTAGGGCAGGATTTGGCTAGGTCTCCAGGGTTCAGCCATTGCGACGAGCGCTTCCGATTATCGTACAGTATCCACTTTTCATCACAAGTAATGATTCGATTTAAAATCCCTTCATTATTGTGTCGGTTGAGCAAAGTAACACAGCAGTCGACGCGTTTGCAAGTTCAATTCACTCAATTCATGAGGTACCCATCGTTCAAGTTTTTTTACTTTCCCGATTTGCTTCAAGTGGATTAATACAGTTTTATCACTTACCCCGAAGCCTGCAGCTATCTCTGAAGTGCTTTGTGATGGATCCGCTTCCACAATAGCCTTTAATTCTTCATTTTCCACTTTGGTCTCCGGCCGTCCACGGGGTTGGTTTTTTATATTTTTTTTTATTTGAGATAGGTTTGCTCTTGACTCTAGTCTAGGTCAGAATGACAGAGACAAAGTCGACGATGGAGCGAGCTTACCCAGAAGAAGCCTGTTAACTCTCACTTTGAAGAGATCGGGGTTGTATACGTGCGGAAACGCAGACACAGGCAGAGATTTACACTCCTTTGCTGTGCGCATCACAAAAGACATTTGGAAACGCTTAGTGCGAATTGGTGGAATAGCAACTAGGTAGGGATGGTAACCTGCAGTGCGTCTAGATGTCCGATGGTAGAAGGGGGCAGGCGGAATGAGGTCGTGGAGTTCTCGAGCACACTCACCGAAGTACAATCTGTAGAAGACCGACAAGCAGGCAACCTTGTAGCGATGAGCCAAGCTGTGAAGCTTGGCATCCACCAGTCTTACGTCGCCAATGAGCCTCTTAGCTCTGCGTTCCACCGAATCAAGCGCGGCAAGTTGGTATTTAGCTGAGCCATCCCAAAGGTGGTTGCTATACTCCATGCAGGATCGGACTTGCGCTTTGTAGAGAGTTAGAAGCTGTCCAGGCGTAAAGTATCACTTCACCCTATTTAGGATGCCCAGTTTCTTGGCCGCAGTTTGGGCTTTGTACTCGATGGTGGCTCCGAAGTTGAGACATGATGTCAACTCTATGCCTAGGAGCTCGAGCCGATCAGTTACAGGAACAGATGCACCCCGAAAAGTAGGAGTTTGGAGGTAAAAAGACACGCTTGTGTTTTGGTGGTGTTAAAAGAGACCAGATTATCATCACCCCACTGGGAGACAAGGTCAAACCTGTCCGCTCTACCATGGCCTTTCTTAAGGAACGAACTTCGGCCCCACTGGTTTTTGTGCTGGACAAGTATCTCTCTGAAACTGTACTGTCATCTGCGTACCCAACAATACCAGGTTGAAGTAGGTCATTGATGTGCAGCAGGAAAAGAGTTGCAGAGAGAACAGACCCCTGAGAAACTCCGGCATCAATAGCCATAAGGTCGGAAGAGCAGCCGTCAACGACTACTCTGATCGACCGTCCACTAAGGAAGTCTGATATCCAGCTACAAAAATCAGCTGAGATGCCATAAGCAGGAAGCTTGCTGAGTAGACCAGCAAGCCAGACCCTGTCAAAGGCCTTTGAGATATCAAGAGATATAGCAAGTGCTTCGCCGTGTTTCTCGATGGCCTCGCCCCAGCAGTGCGTGACATACACAAGAAGATCGCAGTTGACCGTCCCCGGCGAAAGCCATATTGACGGTCACTGAGGAGATCATTGTTTTCAAGGTAGGTCAGCAACTTACTGTTCAGTACCCTTTCCATAACCTTGCACAGAATAGAGGTAATGGCGATCGGACGGTGTCGGACGGTTGGTTCTGAAGGTCGAAATTTCCAGAACGAAAACGTTGAAACCAAAACGATACGTGCTTTCTTTTGCGACACCAGCGCCGTACACATCATTAATCCTTCGAGCTGTTTCTGCAGCACTGGTGCCACGGTAGAACTCGTACTCGTAAATATACCGATATTTCATGTTTTCCATTGTGCGGTAATAACCGACACCAAAGAAAAAAATAATGAGGAAAAAACAAATGAATGACTGTTTTCCAAACTCAAATGTACCAACTAAATGAATTTATAAATTTGAATTTGGAATTCATAACCAAAGAGGAGATATTTCAGATCAAAGTGTTCAGTACGACAAAACGCTAACATATGCTTATACGCTTCATATGTAAGGACCTAATATTTACAATCATTTATTTATTAACTATTTACAATCTGTTGACATAATATTTATCATATGTTATTGATTTTTATTTTCAAGTAGTGAAATTTACTGTTTGATATTAGTATTTCTTTTAGCTGTAATAAATTATTTAATGTTCATACTACATATTCAAACACAATGCGAATTGTTATATGAATAAATAAATAGATATAAACAAAAAGAAAAGTCCTGACTGAATGACTCATCAACGCGCAGCCCAAACCCTTGGACCTAGAAAGCTGAAATTTTGCACAGAGATTTCCTTTATAATGTAGACAAGGAATAAGGAAGGATTTTTTAAACCAACCCCTTAGGGAGTAAAATAGGGGATGAAAGTTTGTATGGAAAATCGTCATTTTTGTAGTTTAAACCATGAAAATTGGTATTTAGCATTCTGGTTAAAAATTAAAAACCACAAAGGAGATTTGAGAAAATAAAAAAAATTACGATTATAACTATTATTAAAATAAACGATAATTGATTATAATTATTATTAAAGTAAACGATATGAAAAATCTTAAAAAAAAACAACACATAACCATGTGTTGTTGTTTTTTTTTAAGATTTTTCATATCGTTTAACCGCCAAAACACGAAAACACGAACCAACCGGTTGGTTGGTGGGTATTAAGGTTTTTGTTTAGAAATTACGAATGACGTGTTTTGGCGGTTTTTGGAATTCATCCCCTAGGGGGTTTAAAAATCCTTACTGACTCATCATCGCTCAGCCCGACTTTCGCCATCGCCAAAGACACTTTAGTAATTTAGACAACGATAACTTTACTAAGTTCCGTACCTACCTGTAATTATTTAGGTAACAGTTTTTTCGAAATTCCCACGGGAAAGGGATTAAACAGGATTTATATTTTTGCTTTAAAGTTGCCTTCAAATTTGGCTTGCAAGTAGGTCATTTTCCGTTCCGTTATATATTGCGTTACTATTGTTAGGTTTTAGGATTTTTGGTACGAAGTTCTTTTACGCAGCTGGCGGTAGTAGTAAACTGGTAGAAATCGTCACAAACGAAAAAGTGTTCATACTTGTATGCTCCCTCTATGCGACTTTCTTCTTTCGAATTCAATCGGAACGATTTTTCAATTACTTCAATTTTTTTTGTCGAATTTATTTCGAATTGGTCAAAATGAAAATTCAAGATGGCGGCTGCGAATATTTAAAAAAATTTTGTCATGGGTGTCGTTATGGTAGTTTTCAAGGGTGCTAAAGTCCATAGTGAGGTCAAAATGGAAATCCAAGATGGCGGCTGTGAATATTTTCAAATTTTTCATCATGGGTGTCGTTATCATAGTTTTCGATTGTGCTAAAGCCGATAGTGACGTCAAAATGTTAATCCAAGATGGCGGCTGCGAATATTTTCAAATTTTTCGCCATGGGTGTCGTTTTCAAAGTTTTCGAGGGTGCTAGTCGATAGTGAAATGTAAATCCAAGATGACGGCAGCGAAAATTTTGTTTTTATTTTAAATCATAATGTGAGAAGAAACTTCGTTCCTAACGGGGGTCCCTCGATCGCACACGTTTTTTGTCCTCCATCAATCATATACCGTGCGCCGCTCCTCGGGTAAGATATCGGATATAAGCAGTGCGAGAAGACATTGTTTACCTACACATGGGGGAGGGTTGTTTGTACTCGTAGGATACTTTAAATCCCGGTATTACGTTCCCGTTCCCGTAGGATATTTGCCGATATACACGTTGGCGAAGCCGCGAGCAAAAGCTATGAAATTCAAGCACAAAAATTATATAATTGACCTATATTTTAAACACTTAACCTCAATCTTATCTAACTTGCTTTCAGCAAAACTTTGCAGCTGCGTACAACGGTTTGTCATGCGACAACGCTCAACAACCACTTGTTGAGCGATATCGCATTATGTATTCAGTGTATTACCATAATCTGAAACTTTCAGCTTCACAAACTTTGTGAAAATTCAAGACCATTTTTAAATCTTTTTGGGATACAAAGTATCGTACTAATATTATAAACGCGAAAGTTTGTGAGGATGGATGGATTGTTACTCTTTCACGCAAAAACTAATGAACGGATTTGGATGACATTTGGCACACAGATAGTATATAACTGGATTAACACACAGGATACTTTTTAACCAGATATCCCTACGGGTTCGAGACTTATGTGAATGAACCCGCGGGGCGCTGCTAGTAGGACATAAAAAAGATTAAAACTCTTAAGCTGTATCTGTGCATTAGTGGTGCAGCAGCTCTCGACTCCGATCCGAGGTAGGGTGTCTCAGTGGTGGGGTCACCTGATTGGAATTAGGTATGTTCAGGCTCTTAACTATTTAGGTCTTGGTTCGAAATTAAGGCCAGGGCCAAACAGTTATTTGCTGTATAGGTGTTACACCTGTGTCTTGTCCTACAAAAAAAAAGCTCTCAAACAAAGAGTCAGACCTGAGAGAGATGTTAGGTTCACAGGTATGACAAGAAAAAATAATCACAAAAATATTAAAATCAGGTAAGTATGAACACAATAATATTTATATAACAAACATAACATCACGCCTTGTTTCCCACATTACAGGTTACAGGTGCATTACAGGTGTACACCCATATTTTGCCAGTTATTTTTAAGTCCCATGTAATAGGGGGCGAGCCTATTGCCATCAACCGGGCACAAATCCAAACTCCGGGCTGCTACTGAGAAATATTAAAATTATTAACTAAAATATGTACTTACGTCGCATGGAGTTGGCATTGATGCGTGTGGATAATCCAGATAGCGGAGGCTGTAGAAGGGCTCCGGGGGATGAATACGTCGTGGTCGCACCACCGCCTGTGCGACTTGCAGCGCCAGGCTGCCCGGCTGCGTCACAGCCGCCCGTCCATCCCGGACACCACCAGACACCACCGGGTAACTGCCCAATATGCCTATTAATAGAATACTTTTATTGATTCATCTAGTTCCAAAGCTCATGCGCGTCAAGTGCAACGCAAAAATATGTCCATCTCAGGTTCATCAGCCCGGCGTCATTGACGTAATTGCGCAATGAACTGCGTGAAGACGGTAATTATTTTATGGTAATTTTCACCTGTGTTTTTAACAAACCGGAAGAATAATGTTTTGTACTGATTCTCATGCTTACTCGCTGAGCATACACTGTACTTGTTTTATAAGTTTTATATCGTTTTTAATTTATTCGTAGACTTCGTGTTGTAAAGCTCTGCCTGATCGAGAGGTACTAAGATGACCTACATAGTTTGTTAGGAGGTAAAGAAATAAAGAAAGGAAAATAGGTTTATTTGTTACAGAAACGCATGTATATAAAACGATATGAATAATCAGAAAAATAAAACAAAATAGATCCACATTATAATCACGAGCTCAAAACAGAAATAGCTGCACGTCATGACTGTGACAAGAAGGCTTCCACTCAGCATGATGCTGTGCTATGAGGGACCCACAGCACAGCGCTGAATTTCAGTGGTCACCCGAAAAAGACGAAGAGAGGTAGGGGTAGAAGCACCCCGCGGCGCCCAACGAACTCATCTCATATTCTATGCGTCATGAAGGACTAAAAGGACATTCCGTGTAGGAAAAACAACTTAAAATAAACTTCGTGTTTATTTTATTTCTAAATCATTAAACCGCGTAAAATGTCGACGTTGGCGGGAATCGTAAAGTGTGTCGTTAAACGGTTGTTCTTATGTGTGCTGTGGCATTGCTTGAGCTTATAAACGGCTCTAGGTACGGGTTCGAATCCCGCATGGATTTTTTTTAAGTAAGCATTACAGGAAAACAGAAATAATTAAAAATATGTAACTCCTTTTAATTATTTTGGCATGCAGTAAAGAAAATTGTGACTTACGTCTTCTGTGAAAACGGTTGGTCATCCATGTTTCGATGACCATGTCTTGACCGCTGTCTCTATTTGCGTAGCGCCAGCTAGATATACATCTATGGCGCTACATGATTCTAATTGATATTATACGTTCACTAAAACTAACTCAAACATGTATTCGATTCTGTTCAGCGACCACATATATAAATAAGCTAGACAAATCAACAGATAACTAATTTGATAGGCAAGAGATTACAGGTAGCTAACTCGCGCACTATTCTCTAGATATAACTGTTTCTGTGTGTGCTACATGAAATATGGCCGACCAATATGTATATCTATACAATCTCAATACATGCATGTCGAGTTCCGGAAGGATAATCAATACTGCACCGTCGCGTCGACGAATTGCGAGGTCCGCTATCCAGCCATCCAGGCACTCTGTCTAGTGCTCATGACATAAATTATTGAGAACGGACACATGCGCGAATATATTGACCTATAAAAATTGCACGGGAGTTGCCGCCAGGAGGAACTATGCAATAGATGCAACACGGTCTTTGCTGCAACAAGTCGGCTTCGAAGCGCGTCCCGCTGAGTGCCTCCATCATTTAAATTTCCATTAAAATTAATTGAAATGAGGTTCAGTGTTAATCATTCAAGTGTATTGTGCTAATTATGTAAATTGGGGAAAATCAGGAATAATAGTCGATGATTTAGGGTGGCGCGCAATACCCCCTTCGGAACAAAGGCGGCCCAGTCGTCGGCCGCGGTTGATATTCTTCTCGAATAAGTTAATTTCTTTTTAAATGTTTACTATAGTGGGGATAAAAGTACTGGTGGTTAAAAGTGAATAACTTCTTTTTCTGTTCAGAGTATGTTGAAGAAATCCTGCAGCACGCAGCTCACAAAGCCTGAATCGAGCCAGAGCATCGACGACGTCGAAGGCATCATCTTGAACTTCAGCAGATTCGGACCCTGCCGAGGTAACCCTCAACCACCCAGCTAGGACCCTGCCAAGGTAACCCTCAGCCACCCAGCTAGGATCCTGCCGAGGTAACCCTCCGCCAGCCAGATAGTTTTAAAAACAGGTTTTAGAACAAAGGAGTGACCAGGACTTCAAATATTTTTAAACTTTAGCGGCGATGTTATGCGTTGATGTCTAATACTAAGCAATTGCAACAGTGGATTTTTTCAAAAATCCCAAAATATTTTCATACATGTTCATTGTCATACATCACTAGTACACTTTAAGAGCAGGTTAATGTGTCAAAGTGTCCATTCCCTCGGCCTTTGTAAGACGATAACCCCTACGAGCGGTTTAATGGGTTTTACACACCACTAGCCTCGTGACAACGCGCTGCCTACGTCATACACTTCATTCACCCGTGTTCATTCATACAACTCGAGTAGAATAGGGTAGGTAGGTCGCTAGTCTTCTCAGACAGGGTTTTCAGAGATATTTATGTTTGATGATTTGATTGGTAATTTCTTTTCTTTTGTGTACAGATGAGTCACTGGACAGCGATTGCGGTGAGCCAGGAGGTTGTACCATTACGGTCAACGCGGAGTGCAACGTCATCCCGCATGCGTGGCGTGACTCCGCACTTGATATTAGTTCAAATGCAGATGATGAGCTACACCATCCAGCCTCTTGTTATGGGTAAGTGGGGTCAACACCCTTACTAATGCCGGTGCCGAATGTTCTATGCAGAAAATCAAAGACACACACATGTGTACGCTTTTGCTCTGGCAAAGCGAATTAAATAAAGTATGTATGTACAATTTTCAAAGAATATTTCGGTATCTGCTTAGGAAGTGGGATTAGTCTTACAGGTATCATCTTCAAGTTCTTGTGGTAGCAGGAGGCTTGGCCCGGTAACCTGCATAATACAGGGTTCGTAATGGTACATGCCAGGGACGGCCGGGTCATTGATTTTTATTAAAAAGCTTCAATGGAGTCGTGTAGCCTCTATGAGTCTGCACTTACATCAAAGGAGCTTTATAAGTATAATGTCATCAGATGGAAGCTACCTTTGACCGTCGACAGGACAGCCTTATTTAATTGGCGTCTGCCAACGAAAACAAATTCAAAGAAGTGTTATAAAATATCTAATGTTAAATATTAATTATGTTTTGTGTGTCTCTTATAATTGTTGAAATCTAATGTTGATATTGAAGTTGAAATCGCCTGCAAAATAAAATTTGGGCGACTACAATTGGTCCATACACGCAAGATTTCATATATAATATAATATGTTAGTTACTACCTATGTACCTAGTAACCGGCCACACCTAGCGCTCTTTGTGAAAACGTTGCAACATCAGAACCTCCCCCTCCGGCCGGGAAGCCTAGATCGATCTAGGCGACTGCACTACGCACAGGCATGAGAGTTACGTAACGCACTGAATGTACCGATACTTAGGGGCTGCAAAGTAGAATTAAACGGAGATAGCTTAGGTATCAAACATATTTCGAAATAAAATAAAAAATGTTAAATGGAAAAAAGTTGTCAAAGAAAGTTGTTATGAATATAGTTGTAATGGCAGCCGGGTCTGAATCTAGAAATAGGTCAGATCGGTGAGGGTGCAGCGCGCAGGCGCGACGCGGCACGGAGGGCGCGGCGGGCGGGCGCACCGGCACCCCGTGTGCCATGGCCGCGCTCCCCTCACCCGCAATACAGTCTACTAGGTTCGCAGTTTATTTGACGACGTGTCGCACCGCAACATCAGATGTTGAGTACGTAGAACCTCCAGGCAACCCTGGTGAGTGCGACACTCCTGGTGGAAACGGATCGGTTTCGCGATCACTAAACGACAGTTTTGCGTCCCTACTGTTTCTTTAAGTTAACCGCGACAATAGTTCTACGCTTAGATGTTATTTCGACGTGGATCACTCAATTTTGTGTACCCTTAGCTGACTAGATGTTAGCGTAGGGCTTGCATGCGTGTCTGTGTCTACTTTCCTTAAGTGTGTTACTTAACTAAACCCGCCGTGTCCTATCCTTGGGTTGACTCTGTGGGGTTGTTTCTGTGTGGGTCGGAGTGCGGAGGCGTATGAACGTTTCGTTACAGATAAGATGTTTGTAGGGAGATAAGATGCCGTTGCTAAGCGTAGGAGCAGAATGAGGCGTCACGAGATGCAATGCAAGGGGGCCGAGATCGGCGGCGCCAAGGAGGGCTCGCAGATGTCTCGCAGCGAGTCTACCATCAGCCGGTGCACCCCGCACACGCCGCTGGGCCCGCCGGACAGCGTCAGCGTCGACTCCAACCCCATGCCCACCATCTATCGGTAACTGTATGCTCAGACTCCGCCGTGCAGGGAGAAGACGTACCGCTACAGCCACCACCAGCGCCTGCATGACAACATTGCGCTGAGCGAATACTCGCATGACTTGCTGACTACGAACACAGTCCATTGCCTAAAGCGATTCAGCCGGCGCGAACTGCAGTAGTCATCAACACTGTTATGTCTTCTCCCAGTGGCAAATAAAGCTGAGAGCGCACTACGCAGCATCGCGCACCGCGATCTTCGCATGCGAGTAGGTATCACGAACAGCTTTTATCTTAGACGGTGATACAATTTACAACGTTACGTAACCATGAGAGGACGATGGTGTTCCTGTAGCTAGCTAGTTCGAAGTTGTCAGCCGCCTAAGACATGAGCGGCGATAGTGTTACGATCGCTTGGCTTGCCTCATGCTGATGGGCGACAGTTGGCCGACCCGCGACTCACAGGTACGATAATACACAAATTATTGTGACACATTGTCTCTTCACCACCTTGCCTTCACCTACTTCCTTGCTTTCAATATAATCCTAGTGTTTTCTTAATTGTTTATTTACTTCGTCCTTTTCGGTTCCGATATTTTTTATAGATCCATCGTTTCATCGTTTTAGGCTCAAAGGTTTAAGAATCTTTTAAAGTACGTCATCACGAACTATCATTATTACGTCTTTAGGTTTTTCATGCATGTCTCAGTTATTTCGTAAGAAGTTACATAGAAGATTATCAATTTTAATTTCATGTTAATATATTTAATTAACTCATTAAGTAATTCAAAAAATAGAAATCACGCAATACAGCAGCGAACTGCTGCCTTAATCATAGCTTTAGAACATGGAAATATTAATGCTTTAAATCAGACTCATCTTGAAATTAGCTATGACTTTATTTAGTAAATCAATTTTCGCTTAAAGTAGGTAGATAGATGATATCTAATCATCAGTAGTGACCCCTAGTTAGAAACCTTGTAAGCATAACCTAGATCAATCATCAACATATCTCGCACTGAAATTTAAAAACGAAAAATAAACTTTTTTTTAGCTTAGATATAATTTATTCAGAATTAAAATGATAATTATGTACATACAAAAAATAAACTTAACGAAACTCAACTAAATTTGAAATGCGTTCCATAAAAAATAAAACAATTACTAAGTATTTACCTACAGAGAAAAAAATACGTCACTTCAAAAAATTTCAGAAAGGGGAAAAGTAGTGGTAATCTGACGGATCTGCGCAGATACTGTTTTGAGATAATACCGCCAGTTAACATTCGAAAATAATATCAAATATTATTTAATAATTATAATGCACTAGTTAGCAGTGGCCAAATTAATAATAGCGCTATGACCGATTATTATTATTCTTATTCAATAAGACGGGAAACATAAATAAAACAGGCAACAATAGTTATGACACCGACCGAAATGTAGATAAATTAATAATAGATGATACTGGCGGAATATAAATTACAAAAGTTTTAGACAGATTCATACTTTCTTAGCTCTTCAGTGGTGTTATTTATAAAACATCGCCACGCTTTCAATAAAAAGTAAATTAGTTGTGTAATATTGTTACACCAGGAAGGTCGAGGAGGAAGCAGCCAAAATATTATAAAGTGTATTTGAACACTAAAGAAATCTTAAAATATAATATCTCGTTTTTCATCAAGATCATAATATACTGGAGTTGGCGACAAAACTAATTATAAATGTTTATATTTGTTTAGGTGTCGGGCACCCATTGCGTCCCTGGATTGTATGGACGACTTCAGTGCAAATTCACAACAGATGTTGGATCAAGGTAGGCTAAAAGCGTATAAAATTATAACATGAATTTCTGAAACTTTTTACATCAAATACTAATAGATATTTGTTCAATCTTTTGGAAGAAAATATTAAAAATACTTACTTGGTGTGTTATCCTGATGTAGGCCGGCGGTACGAACAGACGTCTTCACTTATCAAAAACCAAGTGAAGAACTCCTCGAACGTTTTGTAATTCAAGATAAGATCTCGTCCATAATGCAAAATTCTTTCGATGTTTCTAGAATGATATCGACTTGTATTTTCCTGTTCTAAAAATGACATTAAATATTCAGCAGTTGACATATTATGACCCTGGGAAGACTGAAAGATATATATTATCTTGATTATCTGCCTACTAAAAAAGCGTTCCGTTCTACAAAAATAAAAATATTGATATTTTCTTGGCTCGAAAAACCAAATCCTAATCCCAATTGTTTACGTATTCTATTATTCTACTGATCTAACTGCGAATTCGCATCGCATCGCAGTTTTGTGTGGGAGCCCTTAATTTTAAAGGATCCGTCTAAAATAAGAGCAATTAAAAAAAAAACAACAGTTTCCAAATTTTGACTGAATTAGCACCTTGGTATAGTTGCCGGCACGAGTCGTGAGCACAAACTCTACTCTTAAACCTAACGTATCTTATTTCATAACACGACAGGTTGCACACTGGCGGTAGCAATGAAATCAATATATGATTTCATTGCATTGTATAAATATACCGATATTACTATACGTATGTATATATACAGATAGAAAACAAAATACAAGAGCACGCTGACGAGGGCAAAGTTAAGATGAAATCGTCATGTATCAAGATAAATGTAGATTTTCTTAACTCTTTCAGTAGATTTGATTTGGTTTATTTTGCTATAAGATACAGTCTAGGTAATAATAAAAAGAAATGAACGGAACACAGAATACGACGAATTCTAAACGTAAAAAATAGAATCTAGACAATTTCAAATACAATGAATTTTAGAACATCTGCCGAAGCTTATGATGGCTTTTTGTATACAGCTGGTGAAGTAAATGTGTCCCGGCACGTGTCAACGTATATGGGGAATCACACCACCATGCCATCGGTGGTGACCCCAGGACTGCGTTACAAGAACTTAGGGAAGTCCGGCCTAAGGGTGCCTAACATCGGCCTAGGGATATGGGCCATGCTGAATGAAGAATGCGCCGAAGACGTCATTATGACTGCCCTGGAGAATGGAATCAATCTCTTTGATTTATCTGAAGCACATTGCGGTTAGCTGATTGACTATTTTATTTTAGTTAATTTTTACTTATTTATTTAGAGGTGTCGCAGTTTCATCTCGGGAATAGTTACATATGTTCCATTGTGCCGTTTCTAATAGGTGTCCTTGTATGACGTATATCTTACCGATTTCCCCGTATTAAGCCCCATAAACACGATGCAAGTTTCTGGAACGTTCAAGAGCATACATGAATTCCACAAAATGGCATATAATAATTGAATGCAAGTTTTGCTGTTCAATAAAATTGCATGCGACTTACACCAAGGCATTTTTATTGCGATTATTGCATGCAAGTTTTGCCTCGTCTTAACACAGAGTTGCACGTCCTTGTACAATTGATTCAAGTATTTCCCGTATTTGCGCTGCCAAATATTTCATTAAAATTTTATTGAACGTGTTCTCAAGATTTTTTTTAACTTGTTTGAATGATAGGAAATTTTCATGCCAGATTTGTATGCGATTTTATTGTACATACGTACGATTATTGTACGTGCTGTTTACACCTACTTATACCAGTTTTAAACGGAAACTAACTTGCCTGTTTCGTGCAAGAGAGAAGAGAGTTAGTTAATTGTTGCTTCAATTTTATGGTATGCCACAGGCAATAAACTTGCACCATGTAAATGAGGCTTCAAGCTCTTATGATAAAATTAAAATCGCTTAGTGGTTGCCCTTGCGCAGTTTTTATTTAAGGGGACTCTTGTGATCAATTCTTTTGTTCATATTTCGACATATTAGGTTTAATTAGGTTTGAAAATCACAAAAGAAATAAATGATTGTAGCTAATCTCGAGATGCTTTACGGACATCGTTAAGCACTGTTCGTTACTGATTTAGTAATAATTTCGGAGGTAAACAATAATATGTATCATTTAATAGCAAAAGGGGAAGCAGAACTCGGCAAGGTATTAAAGAAACGTAACGTAAGGAGGACGAGCATCATTATTACAACTAAAATATATTGGAGCACCAAGTAAGCTCTAGTTATAGTTACATCTCATACCTCTACCTGACTGTACCATACCTCTATCTGACTGTACCATTCCTCTACCTGACTGTACCATTCCTCTACCTGATTGTACCATACCTCTACCTGACTGTAACATACCATAGAACATAGATTGATTAATCGCACGATTTACAACATATGTAGATGTTTGTCACTTACTTTTCTAGATGTTCAACGTGGAATGAGGAGTAATTAAAATGTAGTGAGATTTCTATAGATTGATGTTTCTAGGCTAGATGTGTATTAGCAAAACCGATCTCTTATGACTAATCGATTCCTTTGCATTTCTTGATATAGATGTTTTAGGCTGCTGACATCCCTTCTGTGTTAGAGGATTTCCTGGTTTCCTATCTCAGCATATTGGTGTTGTCGTCCTGTATTTACTAATATACCCTGTTACATTTTTAGTATAGCATCCAAGGAGTAATTGTATTTTGTACAATGTAAAGATGAGTGGTGTAAGCTTTGACTTTGCTGTTAGGGTACTAGCTGCGAACACAACGAATCACCGACGCTTCACTCGATGTGCTTCCCGCTCGCTAATTGCTAACATACTGTAAACTCTCCATTTACTAGGTTTGCTCATACTAATAACAGGTCGGATGAAAGAGGCCTCTCTCGTAAACACATTGTTGAGAGTGTTAAGGCGTCTCTGGCTCGGCTTCAAGTTGAATATATTGATGTAGTGCTCCTGCACAAAGTCGATCCTGTGTGCCCGATGGAAGGTCAGTTCATATCATTTGACTTTCAATGAATTCATTTTATTTCATTTTTTTCGCTAATTTGTACAGTTACTGGAAATGTAAACCTTTGACAGAACTCGTTCGTGCAATGAACTTTGTGATTAATCAAGGATGGGTCATGTATTGGGGAACTGCTCGCTGGTCCCCAGCTGAGGTAAGAAATATTTGACTAGTTGGTTTCCTTGACTCCAATGTAGAATGTCCTTTTGTGGTAAAACTTGGCCATTTATTTCGTAGATTATGGATGCATACAGTAACTGCAGGCAGTTCAACTGCATAACGCCGATAGTTGAGCAAACAGAATACCACATGTTCTGCAGGGAAAAACCCGAGCTCTATATGCCTGAATTGTATCACAAAATCGGTGTCGGTGGGTAACCTGAATGTATTTACGAATATTTATATAATAAATATTGGTATTCTGAATACTAATACATACATTTTGGTTACTAGGTATGATGGCATGGTCTGCCATCACAACAGGCAAGGGACTCGGCCGTGAAGAAATCACCGGACTGTTCGCTAAATCACGATTCAACAGGAAATATAGCACCTTCAGCTGGTGCGAAGAGGATCTCGCAGTTCCTGAGGTAGCAGTCCCTAATTGATTATAATCAAAGGCCATGGTTTGCTGAGCATCATATTAAATGTAATGCTTGTTACAGTTGCGTCTCTCCGGCAGTAAGGAACAAGTGACCGGAGAAGAACCACGCACTTATGGAGATAAACTCCGTGATCTCTCCAACCTGGCGAATACATTGAGTGTGTATTGTTCATTATTCATTTATTTATTTAAATCCCTTAAAACTATCATTACAGTGGTGCTATTCTGTGGAGATCCCACCGTGAAAATTTAGGTGAAGTGAGCGTGATGTGAACTGTCATCCCACCTTACTCTACTAGGGATTGAGTTCACTTCAAACTCACTTCATCTAAGTGCTCACGGTGTGATGTTTACAGAATTGATCGGCAGGTCTTAACCTAATTATATCTTCCTATATAGAGCCCAAGACCTTTTTTTGAAATTATGCCTTTCTTTGTAAACAGATTGCACTATGGGCCAATTGGCCGTGGCTTGGTGCCTGAAGAATGAGTCAGTTAATTGTCTTCTGCTCGGCGCCACGAGCGTTGAACAATTTAAGGAGAACATTCACGCACTGCAGGTACTGTTCATTCCAATATTTGTTTTCTTGTTTAGATAGATAGGTGCACAACGTGTAAATATTGTTCTGTTAGCAGATTGTCCCACAACTGACACCGGTTGTAATGGTTGAGATAGAGCGCCTGTTGGCAAACAAGCCACAACGCCCGCCCATGGTGTCGACACTGGCGATGCGCAACCAACAAAACAGCAACACCGTCCGGGTTGACATGACGTATGTGCCCTTAATTATTGTATCTTGTTTAGTTTCGTGTGTTATGTAAAGCCTCGTATTCATGGTATAACTTTTATTTCCTATGAATATGGGGTGTTTTTTTCTACATGTTCTGTTGCCCAACAGGGGCGCCACCACGTCGGGGACCGGCTCGCCGAAGCCTGAAGGCGAGATCGTGGAGGCCGAGGCCTCCACCCCCAGTAAGGAGCCCGGGCGGGGCTTCTGTGAGATTCAGTGACCGTGGTGGCGCGGAAGCACTGACTCTGCTTCCAAATCTAGTAGATCAAAGGTAGTATTTATCAATATTATCTTTTATTATGTTAATTTTGATTTGGCTGTGACTATTCTACAACTGTGTCCTTGTATCAACAGGAATCTCTTAAGGACAAGGACAAGGAAAAAGAAAAGGATTCCAAACCGAAATTCTTCCTAAACAACGCCGGAGAAGTCATCAAACGTACTGGTATGTGCCACCTTCATATTTCTTTCAGCTGTAACAGTAAGTTTCTGGAACTGATGACATATTATTTGTGTGTTCAGAGCAAGACGGAGTATCCACTGATGTCGTGATATCAGTATCATCGTTGAAAGGTAAGCAACCAGCTAGCGGAGGCAGTAAGGTGAAGAAGTCCAAGTCTGACCAGGCGCGTCCGCGGTCTTCTTCCATACAAAGGTCCTCCTCGGGACAGTTGTCCATCGGCAGAGACCGCAGGAAATCGCGTCTGGACTTGAACTCGCCAGCTGATCCGTAATTTTGATTGCTTATGAATGTAGGAGTACATGTTATATAATAATACCTGTGCATACAGCTATACAAACCAGATACGTCTCCAGACGTATCTGTGAACGAGAAGAAATAAACGTCATTGAGAAGTTCCACGGGCTCGTTATGTTTAATGTTTGTGGATGTAGTAGCGTTACCGCAGCCCCTGGTGCTTGTCTCAAAGGTACACTTATTTCTACGTCGACAGATAATATTATTAGCATCCTTAACAACAAACATCCTACTACCGCACGAAGTAATTTCCCGTACACTGTCTTGTTCTAATGGTTCTAATGATTAGTCATTTGTGCTCAGAATGGCCTCATTAACAATTTAACAAAATGTATAGTATATCAAATTATTGAAAACATCTGCTCTACAGGTAAAGCAAAGGCATCAAGTTAAAGTAAAAGGACTTTAAGTGATTGAGAAAAGTCTGTGATGGTAGAGATTTATGGAAAGTATTTCTTATGCAAGTAGGTGGATGAGATCCTGTATCTTGTATAATAAATTATATTTGTAATACTCTGGTAGATGTAATTGGCACTTGATATCTTAGAAATAGTATAAAAATTGTCAACTAATGTAATGCATGCGTAGGGATGTTCGTTGAGAACTACCAAGTAGCGTTAGATAGGTACTTAGGACAGCGATACCATTGTCTAGTCGACGGATGTGTCTGGCACAGTGCTGCAACTTGCATCGTTAGCTCATAGCTGATAGGATACACAGGGGCTGCACTATAGCGAGTACTCCACTCTGTAGTGTAATATGGTAATAAGCGTAGAAAGTTTTTAAATAGTATAATACAATTTTAGGAAATCATGGTCTCCCAATTACTAGATGGAAATGATAAGATTCGGGTGGAATTTATCGAGTTTGGCTCTCAACTTTCCTGTGAAGCGTTCTCTGCTAAAATCGAATTTTTGTACATACTGCTAATTGCGGTAATAACTTAGATGATTCCTTTGAATACTGATAGAAGTCGAGTCTTTTAATAATAATACACCGAAAGGTTTTTCCTAAGCTATAGCTTCCACGGATCCGCATTTCTCTAAAGTTGGTAGTCTGGCTTAAACATGTCTAAGCATTGTATGATCTGCAGATGCACCTTCGTGACAATTTATATTAAACTGTTTGTTATGCAAAACGATTGATCATTAAAATTAAGCTGATTGACTCATATAGTAATAGTCTCCGCGTAAGATAGTAGAAATATTTTTCATTGACGTCATCATAGTGTTATCTCGACCAAGTGTCAGGGTTCGTTTTCCATCTCGGTACGAATAATCATCAAATATAATGTAGAAACGACGTGTGAATGATCTATGTGACGTGAGTGTGGTTCAGATTGTCGTGGTCGTCGCGGCACTGATTTCTACATAATAATCGGTCCCCATTGTAATCCTTTTAACAACAAATGACATCGCTTGAACTGGGTGTTGCTAGATAGCTAGTTGTTACCAGGTAGTCAGGATTACTGCGATACATAGGGTTGCCATCAGTCTAATTCGATAGTCACAGTTGCATTTCATACAAAATTTTAAAATACTAATCTACTACAAAACAATAAACTACATTTTTATAGAAGCGGTTATGGTTATAGAAGCGGTAATTCATTCTTCAGTTGTTTCCACAAAAAAATTAAGCTCAAAATTCAAATAATATCTGAAACAACAACAAGATCTCTATCTTCTTGAATAATTGTTACAATACTTACTTAGGGGCTAAATAATAACAGCCGCACGGGTCTATCGAAGGTTAAGCTACGGTTGCCGCGGTCGGTTCGTGGATGGGAGACCATCCATTGCATATCGAGAAGTGCTTCGGAAAGCACGTTAAGCCGATGGTTTCGGCTTTCATTCGTAGATCTTTGAAAGTCGTTACGGGTAGTCAGAAGCCTAAAAGTCTGACAACCAGTCTTACCAAGGGGTATCGTATAACGTAACTGGGTTGTAGAGGTCAGATAGCAGGCGCTCCATATAAAATACTGGTATTCAGCTGCATCCGGTAAGACTGGAAGCCGACCCCAACGTAGTTGGGAAAAGGCTCGGCACATGACACCTACTTACGTTTGTTAGGTTTTGTTGATAAATTCTAAAAAGTCTAGAATGGAGTATTATAAACAAAACCGTACTGTAACATGACGTACATCTACGTCAACACTTGTGTAGCAAAAACGCAATTCCTTGTGCAATGTACATACAACTACCATACATATCTAGGTACATCTGCCACCGAGCAGCGTTGCTGCGTTCTGGTTTGAAAGGTATGGGTGCCGGTGTAGTTACAGGCACGTGAGACAGCTTTGTCTCTGGGATCGTAGTGCATCTGCGATACAGATGTACACAGGCGGCGGTGTCCACTTATCATCAGGTAGGCAGTTTGCTTGCTAGCTACCCAATAGGTACCTAATGGTAAAAATAAAACGCACGAAGACCTTTATCGTTTTACTAAATTATGTCTTCGATTCTAGCTATTTTCTTTTATTTCTACATATATGTATCTTCTTTGACATAATAATAGGTTGTTTCAAGTATTGTAATAATTGAGTCAGGATACGTCTAAAAGTCCGATCTGTACATCCTAAGTCTGATAGCTATTCTATGAGCAGAATATGGATAGATTTTATTTATGGATTGTGACATGAGTGTCACACAATACATCAATAAAATAGTCAGTGTCAATAGCCTAGGTAACTAACCACACTATAATGTTAATTTTTATTCTAAATAGCTTTTATCCAAACACGTAAGTACGTAGAGATCCCTGATTTATCTCATGAGATACAGTTTGTGAATTATATTGCAAGTACTAACATCTGGTATCCTTATATCTTCCGATTCGTTTTATCAAGTGCATTATACTTAGTATAAGATTTAGCATAGTAGTCGTCTATTAGAATAAGATGTATATATTCCGCATTAATATGCGATGAGGCTTCGAGCTGTTGTAGCTGAAGCCGATCTAGGATTAGTAGTCTGATAGTAAATTAATTTAGGTACACAGAACTTAAATTATTTGGCATTCACTTCAGATTGGTCAGCTCACGTCTATGTGACATGTAAATTCAACAACTGAATATAAAAGTATTTTCTCCCATAAAATAAGTTAAGAGTTGTACATACCTATAAACAGCACAGGAACTGAAAATAGTGATTTTTAAATTTTGGTTTATGTAATATTATAGTAAATATGCATGTGACAGTTCACTGCGTAAGCTCTAAAATGAACAGTGCATTAGAATAAATAGGGTCTGGTGATAAAGCTGATATTAAAACAGGTAGATAATAAGTCATAGATATAGATATATCTGACGTTGTGAATAAATCGATCAATCCAGCACGTAATGTTGGTTACAGAAGTGAGCAACAATAGAACGGCAAGCAAACATCTTAGGGACAGTTAGGAGTGAGTCAATCGGGCCAACCGTTAAAAGGGCTGTACGAGTCGAGGTCACCTATTAAACGAACGACACTGATTCCAGATGCTGCACTTTATGCATGGATTGCACTATTGCACAAGTTTGAGCCGACCATTACACGATCTGTCTGGATCATTCGCTGGTACCTATGTACCAAGCTGCCCGTTTAAGCGCCTTATTCATATATTATAGAAGTAATTCATATTTAGACTTAAACACCGCGACTTCGTCATCGTGTTCAATGTGTGGTGAGGTGATTACTTGAGAATTTATAAAAAAAAATATTGCAAATTATGAAAAGATTTTAAGTCGAACAAACGTATCCGTATCGTACGTCATCATGACGTGTTTGAGCAGGATTCGCTGCCTCTATCAATGTCAGCTTCCGAGTTTTCAATGTCACGTTTATTCAAATTCCGTCTTTTAACGTTTTAAATTGACTTGGACTCGACTATTTGTACCAATACTGAAACACATTTACGTTAGCCCGCAGTGAAGACGACGATAATTTCACGGTAATAGGTAGTTATAGTAGTAGTTAAGATAGTAAAATGAGGGTCATGTACACACGGCATTTTAAAAATTGCGCTGCCATCGTAATTGCTTCGTAATATAATCTTAATTGAAGCAAATCATAGATAAGCGTCGAAAACCTTTAAAGAGTTTTCATGCTTCATTAGAGCGCCTTTTATAAAGTCTTTGCTCTTGAAGCTATGCCTTTACACCATGGCATTACACTCCACCATTGTGTGCAAAAGAACAATCGGTACCTATTGAGACCATGACGATTCGATCAGTCTCGTTCTTGCTTGAAACATAAATTCAAAACCTCTATTAATATATATGATTTTCAATGATCAGGTAATTCTGGAACATCAATACCTGATAACAAACAGTGCATTTGTTTAGCAATATCTTAGACCAGAAAGCCCGTCGTAGTAACATAGATACAGAACCACTGATTTAGGTTCTTGCATCGGCACTTTCTTCCGCGCGGTATCATAGAAGAATGAGTTTCATGATAGCACTAATCGATCGAAGCTGAATGGTCTCGTAGAACATTGCTTCTACTAGTCCTGTTATCCATAGCTTCAGTCTTAAACCATTATCGATTTAGAACATTGACTTTGACTTTAGATGGAAGTCATAGTCAAGTTCGTGTTAGTACCGCTTGGTTCAGAAGCTACGGATGCGGTTGTCTCGAGTGAAGTCAGAAACTACAATTCAGAACTCGTTTAAAAACGGTCTTGCAGCAAAAATATTAATAAAACAAATCTACTTAATTGGCATCAAACCTAAGAAACATCCTTCTCGAACTTTCTCTAGAAGAGAGGAGGCCTGGGTCCCAGCAGTGGGAACATTATAAGCTGATTATGCTTATGTAAAGAAACATCCAGCGGGGCAATTGCGGACACTCACAGTAAGAATCGGTTTAATTTTGACAGTTCAAGAACATTCATTGCGTTCCTTACGTTGTGAAGCAGACGTTCGAACATTTAAGTATGAAACAATGGATTAGCAATTTGCTTCAAAATCATTCAGATTATGATTGATAGTGTGTTACGTAATTAGGGTGCTGGTTCAAAAATTTATTGTGCTTAATCTGGACGAGTATTGAGCTGGTAACATCGGTCTCGAAGAACATTGCGGCTTGCGACCTAGTCAACCAAAGCTTTGGCTATAAACCAGTATCGTTAAATTATTGATTGGACATTGGTTTTGGTTTAAGGTTTTCGTAAATCTTACCCAAGTTCGTGTTCATGTTCATAACGCTTGGTACTGAAGCTACGGCAGCGCTTGTCTCGGCCTTGGAACCGGATTCTCAAACTTGAAGATAACATCGTCATATTTCCAATGCTATAATTCAAAAATTAATTAAAAATAATAAATAAAAATAATAATTATTAAAATTTATTTTTTATTGCTATAGTAGGTATAATAAATAGTTTCAGTTGAAATTCTTTCGAGTCGATAATAACGAGTTCTAGTTAAATACATTTAGCATTATTACTACATCTTCGCCTTTAGAACTTTCAAGTTTCAAGTTTATTGAACAACTGGTGTCGAGCGTTCTATAAGTACTTTCTTGTTTTCTACGCTGCATAGAAAATGCAGTGTGTACATGACCTTATTAAATATGGTACCATGGTTATGCAAGGAGCGGATCAATACTTATTTTTTAACATTTTTTTCAACGGAACTGAATATTGTGGACGGTAACGTCTACAATATTTAATTCAGTTCGTTAGAACTATAAAATTACATTTTAAACTTTTAGTTTTGCAAGTTTTCGCATCTTTAGGTAATTTCCCAACGTATCAGGTTTTTAAATACTTAATCAAATTAGTAGGTATTCGTGTTAACCTCTTCAATGAAGTTCAAAACTTGCGATTGGGAAAGTCAGCAAGGACATGACATGGGCCATGTTGGTCGAGGGCAGGAGGCATTTTCCGGATTTAGCTACGCCTGTGAATTCAGGCGGAGCCTTGAAAAGGCTTTCGTAACTTTACCGACGTGATGCCAGAACATAAATAGCTGGGGTATTGAACAGGCTGATCGCTTTCATCACAATTAATTTTTATAATTAATTTCTTATTTATTTTTTAACTTTAAAATATTTGAAAAAGAAACTAAATAAAAATTAGAACTAGGTAAAACAAAAAGTAAAAAAAAAATACAAAAACAAAAAAATATTAAATAAGTAAATTATAAGAAATAAAAATAGTCAAGTATAAATAACATAAAAGGGAATATAATTAGAATTAGGTCAAAGAAAATATATTTTCATAAATTAAAGAATTAAAAACAAAAATATCTTAAACTATATAAGTATAGCTATATTAGAAAAAAAAATTAAAAAAATACAGAAAACTAATACGGACATACTTATTCGCTTCTTGTATATCTTTCATGGTACCAGTAGTTGTCCTGTTGGTGTGCTTCGTAATAGGTAGGTAGACACCATCACAACGATGTGTATTTAGTTCCCCATGCGTCCTTTTTCAAATAATTTAGGTTTTAATTATTTTTACAGTGTACAAATTTCATGAGATACACCAGAGATACCTCCAAAAAGTTGTACATACAAAAGATGTATTATTAGAATTATTTGTAAACTAAACAGATGTTGTCGAAAGATATATTTTATTAATTTTAAGTAGTAGGCCTATGTACCTAGTGATAATGATATGATTTTATTAAATCAATCAGATTAGTTTAGGGTTACATTGAATTATTATAAGGTTATATGCAGATGTGTTGCTGTATAGCTTCGTAAGCCCGCACAGCATCAGAGTCTTGTACCTGTCAGGCAACCCAAATACCTCACTAGCCGAATATTGTGTCGCGATGCAGCAGAGAAGGTAACATCTCTCGAATGGAAAGCTTTAGTTGGGGAAACATCTTCGGGAATAAAGGCGTTCCTGACAAGTTACTTTTATTCCCGAAGATGGCAAAATACTCATTATTTATACCTATTTAAGATTTATAAATTTGCAGTAGGTATATAATAGTACGGTAGTTCTTCGGAAACTCTTAACTTCACTAACTCCCTATCCTCTCTCTAACACTTAAATCCATTCATTTCAATTCTTAACAATAATCCAATGTTTTACCCAATGAACATAAAATCTATAGATACAAATAAATAAAATTGAAATGTCTGTTTGTAATGTCGTAATAACAACTTTTTACTAAATGCATAAGAAATTATAATATCAAAAAGCAATTTTTTAAATATTGGTCTGTTTGTTTCGGCTAATCTCCGAAACGGCTAGACCGATTTTGACAGGACTTTCACTGGCAGATAGCTGATATTACAGGGAGTAACTTATGCTACTTTTATTTTACAAAAATAATTAGAGTTCCACGGAAAAAATATTAAACCCATGAAATTGTGAACAAAAAGTCCGATTTCAAATTTTTTTTTTTGCATTTGGTGGCCCAATTCTTGAGGATGGTTATAGACTATGTAACATCACGCTACGACCCTTAATAACAGAGCAAAAAGAAAAAAGTCAGAAAGAACGCTAAAAGAAAACGAAGTAATAGCGCGGGAGGGCGATGTCACGCGGCAGGTCGGGGGACGAGGGAGTTTTATGAAAATGTGACTGTTATTTAGTATATGTATTGTGTATCTTACGACTTCCACGCGAACGAGGTCGCGGGGCTCAGCTAGTCAGTTAATAAATTCATAATATTCTTGCCTCCCCACTTGATAGTTTTAAATGCCATGTATTGGATGTGATGGAAATGATGTTCTTCTTTAAAGATTTTCCGAGTCACCACCCTACGATAATATTTTAAATACAATAGAATTACATTCATAACAAACTTAAGTAACTTAACTTAGTAGGTAAGTGTACATTTGACATGAGGTACGTAATGGAAGAGGAATGAACTAGTAGTATATATATACAGCATAATAAGTATCTATAATTATAATAAATACCTTAAATAACTACTAAATAAGTCGACATTTTGTCACCCGCGGGTGAGAGACAGAATAGAAGTAGTGGGTAAACGGCATTTATCTTAAAATATGCTATAGAAGTTTAATAAGAGTGTCTATGTTACTGGATAATTTCTCCTAATTCTAAAAAAACCCGTCTTAACATGGTTATGTATAAAAATATAATCCATAGTAGTGAAAGTTTCTAAGTTACCGCGAAGATTCTCTTGAATGTCTTATAAAATATGAAAGTAATCCATAGCAATTATATGTGTCTATGTTATAACTCCGTGTTCGTGCAAAGTAATGACAGCACAAGTCAACTCGCAAGTATTGATCTAGGCACTGCACGGGACTGTTTAACTATTCCAATTTAATATTGATGTGATAACTGTCATTATAATCTAGATTAGGGGTCTCCAAACTACGGCCCGCGGGCCAGGTCCGGCCCGCGCCGTCGATATCTTACTCGCCGACTAGTCCCAAAACGAAAATTTGGGCGTAACTCAAAACTACAGTATGTTGCTATGATGAGCTAGCCAGGTCCTGGCCCTTGGGGGCTTTAGTATAGGAGTAAGTCTGGCCCTTGGGCTAAAAAGTTTGGCGACCTATTATTAAGTAGATGGAAATTATTGTCTATTTAACCATCAAACATATCCGGTGAACAATCGATAAAATTTAATTGATCATTATTTCTCCTGACGAAGTTTATTCCGTTTATAAGTATGTATGTATATATTTATGTATTTATTCTAGTATTTTAAAGTTATTTTCGTGTTATCTATCCCTTATGTTGCACCTGCCATGTTTTCTCTCTGCATCACCCTAAGGTTGACTGGTAGAAAATGCCTCAGGCATTAAGTCCGCCTTTGTACGGTATTCTTATTACTTGTGCATAAAGTTTTAATAAATTAATAAATAAAAACATACACAGTAAACCTAATGCTATTTATATGGATGTCATATTGTATTTTAGAATAATAAGTAGGTAGAAATAAATGTGTATTTAACCACCAATACTCGTATGTTACTTACCATCTCTGAATGTTTAATATAAATGAAATACATGTCGTATAACATCTATAATCATTATACATAATTATATTGTTTCTGTAGAACCAGTAGTCACTTGGTTCGATGTTCGTGTTTATTCATCCATTAATGGACGCTCACGTTTACAGCCGGAGCACAGCTACTTTTTAATTACCTAATTGTTTAATGTTTAAGCCAGAAGAAACATGTAATATCAATCTTACTTCAATAAAATATTTATAAATTATGTGATTTGATTCTTTAATTTCTTGCCATCTTTTGTTTCTTTGAAAACCCGCCAGGACAATTCTTGTATTTTAGACGTGCTCAGCCAATTATCTTGTTTTACAACTAGGCTCAAATAAGTTTAGTTTTAAATCTAGATTTATGACAGAAGACATTCTTGAAAAAATTCTTCCTCGTAATCAGTTCACGCTTTTGATGATTATGACAAAGTTCTGGACAATGCACGGATAGTGCATAAACACGTACACATACACATAAACACTAGCTTACACTATAAAATCTGACAGTGGTCATTACAATGAGCAGCCCTTATGAGATACCTACTGACACAGAAACCACGTTTGTGCTTATTAGTGGTTCCAGTATGACAAGATTAACGCATATAACCATGACGCAAACCTTTATCCTCCACAAGGCTCTCGTGGGTATAAAGAGGAGTAGACATAGGGTAACACTTCTTCACAAAATAAGTACCATTCTTCTAAAGATTAATGCACAAATATCACTAAGAAACCGCTAGGATTGACTGTTGAGCTGTTCTGCTGCTCTTTTGCAAAAAAGGAGCATGGTGGTTTACTATAAGAATCAATAATTGCAGGAGTCGAGGGGTACTTACAGGAACCGGAATAGGTAAATGTATGGTTTACATAATACCTATGACATCACGCCTGTAATTCCCGAAGGGTTGGGCAGAGGTGTACGTATAGTACACCCTCATTTCGCCAGTTATGTTTAACTCCCAAGTAATAGGGTGTGGTGGTGTAGGGTGTATGAGTTTATAATATCAATAATTTCAGCCATTTGTATCCTTAAGACATTTATATTGTAGAACTAATACTTAGAGTCCTAGAACGTAACCCTGGTAGGTAAATGGTATACAGTTCTTACTTTGTTGAACATCCTACTAGGACCTTGACCTCATCAATGTGTTGTTCTTTTACCTGGTATAACAACCAAATATCCTAAATATAGAATGCTATGAATCAGAAGTAATCAGACGGTTGCGTCCAGTGCATTCAATTCTATACGCGAGTGACGTGGCCAGCTATTAACATATTGTGTGGGCCATCCGTACGTGGACAACACAAGATGCGACTACACCGGTAACTGGCCAATTAGCCAACCTCATCCCTCCAATGGGTCAGTCCGAGATCCTTCCAAGGATAAATATAGAACCGTTCCAGCTGCAAGGTCCGCTCGGTAAATGCCTATTATGTACCGAGATGGAGTTTAAGTGTCATAGTGGACGGACGCGCGATCACACTCAGTGCTCACACAACCCAAATCATGACGCTAATATACTTCGATTGGCTCGACTACCTCGTCTTCGGAGGGATGCTCCTCTGCTCCGCCCTCATAGGGGTGTACTTCGCATTCTTCGCGAGCAAAAAACAGAATACCACTTCTGAATACCTTATGGGCGGGAAGACCATGGGGATGTTCCCCATATCCATGTCGCTGATAGCCAGGTACCTATGTTTGTTACTAACCATGCCAATGGTTCCCACAATGTCTGTAGGTTATCTTGCGAATGTGATGTTTCCTAAACCAGTATCATTATTATTTCTAGTTATATTTCGGGTATCTCGTTGCTGGGCCTGCCAGCTGAAATGTACACGTATGGAACACAACTATGGACCATAGTGCTCTCGGAATGGGCGGTCTCACTCACTATTGCCATTGTTTACCTGCCTGTATTTTATAATTTGCAGATCACTTCTACGTATGAGGTATAAACTTCACGTACTAACATTTATTTGTGCTGTAATTTTGTCATTCTATCAAAGAAAAATATGTACTTAGTGAACTCATTTATTTCTACAAAAACATAACAATGTCATGCGATTTCATGAATTCATTCATTCAGTTTTGTGTGATGTTTTCAGTATTTACGATTGAGATTTAATCAAAAGGTGCGACTTTTGGGATCAATAATATTTATTATTAAAATGATGCTGTACATACCTATTGTAATCTATGTGCCGGCTCTGGCATTCAGTCAAGGTATTATGTTTCTTTCAGTTCTTATAAGTATGCTTCCTCTCATTAAGATAACTCACGTATATCCTTTCTTTGCAGTGACTGGTATTAATTTACATTTAATCACACCCATCGTGTGCCTCGTGTGTATATTTTATACAACTCTTGTAAGTACTTCGATTTGTTGTTCATTTCATTGTTGACCCTATTCTATTCCCCGCCAGTAACAAATAAATGAGTCTAGAACTGTCTGGCAACGAGGTCAACTTTAACAGACATTGTTACATTATCCGGACAGATGGTACAAAATTGTGTTAATAGCTGAGTATTAGCTCGTTCTCCTATTTCGCAGGGGGGGCTTAAAGCTGTCGTATGGACAGACACTCTGCAAACAGTACTTATGTATTTTGGCGTGATATTTGTGCTTGCTTACGGCACGTGGCGTTTAGGCGGGATATCAAATGTGGTTGATATAAACAAAAAGGGAGATAGACTTGACTTTTTCAAGTAAGTAGATTGCTTGAAGTTCTGTTTTTTCTTTGAACTAGATTGTTTATTGTTGACTTGCTTGCAGCATGGACGTGGACCCTACTATCCGGCATACCTTCTGGTCGACTGTGTTCGGTAACTACTTCAGTTGGCTTGCTTCGTGCTCGGTCAATCAGGCCATGGTGCAGAGATGTCTAGCCTTGTCTTCGTTACGACGAGCTCGAATGTAAGTGTTTAGCCGATAACTTCGACGAACTAAGCAGGTATTACAACTTACTTAACGATGCGATTTATTAAGTTCATATTTTATGGCTTGCTAAGTTAATCTTGGAGATAGACAAGACAATTTACTGTAATGTGATAACTAGATTACTAGCCAAAGTGTCTAGTAATCTACTTACCACATTTTTCTTTGAATTCTTCAAAGGCAGACACTTTGTCTCAGTGCTGAAATGGGACACCAATTTAAAAAAAAAATCATTATTGCACCTTACCCTTAATCATATAAGTATAAGTATAAGTATAATATAATGTAAGTATAATATATTGTATATTAAAGAATGTTTTTCTTTTCTTTTAGAACTATATTTATAATGGCAGCGGGTATATTCATCATCGTATCGTTGTGTTGTTACACTGGCCTGGTGATCTACGCTACGTTTGCGGAGTGCGACCCGTTGTCCACGGGGGCTATCAGGAAGAGCGATCAACTGTTACCTTACTTCGTGATGACCATCACAGGCTCCATCCCTGCACTACCAGGCATTTTCATGAGCGGAGTCTTTAGTGCAGCTCTGAGGTATAGTCCCGGTGAGATACGCCGTTTCTTCAATCAGATATAATAATTCGTTTATGCTTTATGAATATCGCCAGATGGGATTTCCCATCGACAAAATGACGCACCTCCATACAAACTTTCACACACATAACAGCACGCCTGTTTTCCCCGAGAGGTTAGGATACAAACAAACGAAAAACACAAACAATCCTACCTCAGTGCTCACTTTCGTCATATAAAGAACTCCTGTGCAAAATTTCATGCCTTTGGACCCAGCGGTTTAGGCTATGCGAAGACAACACACACCATAATCCACTGGGCCTATAAGTCTGAATAAAATAATGAATTTAAAAATTTTATTATGTAGATTTTGTCTCTAAAGTCGTCTGCTGGCTAGTGGGTAGGTAGTCTGCCAACAAGATGGACCTGCGACCTGGTGAAGGTTGCGGGATGCCGCTGGCTGCGGGCAGCGTAGGACCGCTCGCTGTGGCACTCTTTTGGGGAGTTCTATGTTCAGAAGTGGACGCATTACGTTTATATGATGATGATGACAAATCGAATGTTTGTGTTCAATTTGACAATAACAAATGAAAGCTGATTCGAACTTATATTCGCACCACACCCACAAAGATATTAGATATTATATGATTGTCATTGGTTTTAATGTTTTTCTTTTCTTTTCTTTTAGTTCTATGTCCACCGGGCTGAATTCGATGTGTGGAGTGATTTTCGAGGATCTCATCCGTCCTGCTTACAACAAACCTATTTCGGAAAGAGCTGCCAGTTTCATTATGAAGATGATTGTGGTGGTCATTGGTGCGTATGTAGTCCATTTACAAAGTAAAAAAAAAAATAAGAAAAAATTAAGACAAAAGATTCTTCCGAAGTATTTCTAATTATTTGTGAGAATAAAATGTAATTTAGCTAAGCGAAGTAATTAATTGGACATATCGCCTCACCAACCTGGTGGACTATTAGCGGAGCGCAGCGTTTATCCCACAGAGATGAGGTCTAAGTCTCAGCAGTGGCTGATTATGATAATTTTAATTGAAAAAAAAAAACATTTATAACGGAATGATGTACCTACTTTCAAATCAAGTTGAAGTGAGTCTTATTATCAACACTATAATAAAGTAGGTAAAACATAATTATTGTAGTATACTACCGTTTCTTTATCTTGATCGACACATCGTGATGTTAATTACCTGTGTGAGTTGCACTCTAGTTTCCTTTTCCGGTAGAAATGTTACTATAGCATCATTACTCATTAACGCCTTGATAAACAGCTTGAAAGAATTCTATTTATTGTTTAATTTTCACCGCAGTTTTTTTCTTTAACGCGGCTTGCGGTAGGAGTAGTAACTGGTAGAAATCGTCACATACGAAAAAGCGTTATGTTCCCTCCATGCGACTTTCTCTCTCTCTGTCTCTTTCTATTATATATAATGGAAAGTGACAGAGAGAGAGAGAGAAAGTGTGAATTTGGTCAAAATGAAAATCCAAGATGGCGGCTGCGAAAATTTTCAATTTTTTTCATCATGGGTATCGTTTTCATGCTTTTCGAGGGTGCTAAAGCATTAGCTTTAGCACCCTCGATAATTTAATAAACAAAAAATAATTTTCGCAGCCGCTATCTTGGATTTTCATGTTGACTTCACTAAATAGTGAAGTCAACATGAAAATGAACATGCGGCTGCGAAAATTATTTTTTGTTTATTAAATTATACGTGAGAAGGAACTACGTTCCTGACGGGCGTCCCCCGACCGCAAAAGTTTTTTTTTCTTCAATCCGTTTTTCAAAGAACGAGTAATTTAAATACATTTTCTATACACCAAATTATTTTTACCAATAAATTACTCCTATTTCGTACTCATTGTCCCTAGTTACCGAGATTCATGACCGACTTTGCCCTAAAGCTTATGATCGCTTACTACTGTTAGAGTTTATTATTTTGTTAGGATAGGTGGACGACCACGGCTATCCTCTGAACATCACTATGAATATGTATTAAATACATTAAAATATATGATATTATGCGTAAGTTGTTTATATAATAGACGATAAATATTGAATAGTTTGTAACAATTTCAGATGAGAATATTTTGTTGTTTCATACTTTTTAGAGCTCGGAGCTCGTGGCTAAGTAATAACAGCCGCATGGGTCGATCCATCAGGTTAAGCTACGCTTGCCGGGGTTGGTCCGTGGATGGGTGACCATCTTTACATACCGAGACTCCTCCGTGCCTCGGAAAGCACGTTAAGCCGTTAGTCCCGGCTGTCATTCGTGGATCTTTGACAGTCGTTACGGGTCGTCAGAAGCCCGAAAGTCTGACAACCAGTCTTACCAAGGGGTATCGTATTACCCAGTAACTGGGTTGTGGAGGTCAGATAGGCAGTCGCTCCATGTAAAATACTGGTATTCAGCTGCATCCGGTTAGACTGGAAGCCGACCCCAATATAGTTGGGAAAAGGCTAGGCAGATGATGAGATGATGACTTTTTAGAGCGTGACTTTTCAGTACCTAGGCGGGTTTTAGTGTTTGAACTTACTTTTTATTAAAATTATTTTGGGGTTACAGTTTCGTGATAAAGTTTTTGCAGAGCCGCTTTACATTTTTTGTTTAGGTTTTATTGTTTTACATGGACTTAAATAATATACCAAACTTTCACATAGGTTTATTTTGAAAGACTTCTTACCTTTCCAATTCCTCAAGAAATGAGGAATTTGAGAGTCATGAGGATTTTTCAGCAATTTATTACGATCCAAGGAACAAATATATATAATCCATCTAAAGACCTGTGTCTCTCTCTGTGACCTTCACTGCGTGGAGCTTAGTCATTATTATTACACACCTTTGTTTTTTTTATATATAATTTAGTCCATGATGAAATACGTATTTATTAATATGTATTTTGGGTAGGTTTGAAGAGAAAATATGTTTGGCTCACAACTGAGGCATGATTTTATTTATTTATTTATTTGGTTAGCCAACAATTGTTTACACAAGACTTACACTTATTTTAATTGTTTGCCTACCTCATTAAGTGTAACAGTTACTTATTTGGTTAAGCAATAAAAAAAAAAAAATTAGTAACATTAACTTATAAATTAATTAAAAATTATCAATTAACATTAAAATATAAATCAATCAATTACGACAATTACAAATTAATGAAATTGGTTTAACAATTAACAGAAAAAAAATTAAAAGCATTCAAATAAATGAAAATGAAAATCATTAACAAATAAAATCACAAAAAAAATAATAATAGGCTCTCACACAAAGTCTTAACACTCTACACATACCTTCTCACACACTTTACATGCTCCAAAAAGCCACCATCCTCAACACCTGTCGCATCACGCGAAAATTCCTGACTTCTTCTACACTATCATCCACCTTCTCAATTTAAATTTCCCCTTATACACTTGGTTCCGGCCCGTGTGTAAGGTTGTAAACTCTCTTAATAGAGAAGAAAAAATAAAAAACTCAATATAATAATAATTATAAATTAATAATAATTTTAAATAGTAATCCCAAGTGTCGGGTGCATGTACCTAAGCAAAGCCGACAATACATATATGCAAGATGTAACATAAATAACGCACAACTTTTTAAGGTGTCATTGTACTCATCTTTATGAACAATTTTTACTATGGGACTAAGCCTGAAATCGCGAAAAAAAATCAGCTGTTCTCTACATTTTGACAAGTTATGCGAACATAAATGTAGGGAATAGCTGATTTTTTTTATAGACATATAACAGACACCTAGAGGGAGCCGAAGGGTGGATTTATAGGGTTCGGTCCGCATCAATCTATTATAAAATGTTAATTATTTATTTCTTGTGTTTTCTTATAAAGTCATGTAGAGAAAAGTTGTATTCAATCTATACGGCTCCAACGTAAATGATTTTTTCTTTATTATTAATAACATTTATCTACATAATAGTCGCGTCATTATTTATTGGCAAACTCTATGAGCGTTCTAAATTTTTCCAGATGAAAACTCAACCCTCTCTACTAGTGAATCCGTTGAGTTGCGTCGGCGATAGATACATCAAAACTTTTGCATTTCTGTATAAAACCTAATATTGAGTGGTGGCTATGCTTGTGTACTAAGTACATGCTCGTATTTCCCCCTGCATTGCATCCAGTTTTCCGCCCAGTCTGCACCTAGCTAATACTGTGTGTCCGTCCTTTTAATCTGGCCTTCCATTCCAAACTCAGACGTAGCAGTAGTAATTGAAAATTAGCCTCGGACGCTCTTTGATTTTTCTTTTTAATTTCTCATCTGGAATTCGTATAAGATTTGATTTTTAATTTAACTTGGTAGTACGGCTTCTTTCGTGCTCAGATACCTCATTTTACTTTTCCGCTAGGTAATCATCTCCGATTTCTGCGGAATGGCTCTTCAACTAATAATGAATTTATAAGACCTTTTCGTCAATGTGTACGTAATTTTCTTTTGAAAAGCAAATGATTGAAAAAATATAGCTAAAAAGAAAAAAACAGTAATTTTAATCTATAGAATTTTGGTATCGAAGATGGGAGACAAATAAAACTTACACCATATTTCAGGTTATCCGCCTGCCAAAATTCTATACCAAAATTCTATAGATTATGATGCTTGTTTTTCTCTTTTCAGTAATCGGTTTTTTGTTTTTTTTTTTTTAATAATTTTCTTTATTTCAAGCTTTTTAGGTCTATTAATGTATCTATACAAATAAATAAAATTGAAGTATCTGTTTGTAATGTCAAAATAACAACTTTTTATTAAATGCATTTGTAAGTATATACGGTTTTGTCGGTCTGTCTGCTTGTTCCGGCTAATCTCCGAAACGGCTGGATCGATTTTGTCAGGACTTTTATTTTCAGATAGCTGATGTTACGGGGAGTAACTTAAGCTACTTTTATTTTAGAAAAATAATTAGGGTTCCGCGCAAAAATTAAAACCTATTAAATTGTGAACAAAAAGTCGGATTTGAAAAATTCTATTTGCATTTGGTAGCCCAATTCTCGAGGTTAGTTATAAGCTATTTAACATCACGCTACAACCCTTAGGATCCGAGTAAAAAGAAAAAAGTGAAAAAGAACACTAAGCGAAAACGACTAGTAGGTATTTGTAGTACATTTTTTGAAATAAGATAAAATGCTTTTTAATATTTTATCATGTTTAATTCTTAAAAATACTTATGAAAGACCGAGGAATATTTTTATGCTAGGTAACTGTTTAGTATTCTGTGACCGCACCCCGAAACTGCAATTGTAAGACAACATCGTACGCAATATGTAGTAGCTAACTATTTAATAATCAGTGACGTAACCACTCCGCATGACCACAAATACGAATGAAATACGAAATGGAGGAAACTGAAAAGACGATTAATTATTTGTTCGTTCATTTACACAATTAGCGTAATAGGCAACCAATAAGCTTCTACACTGTGAACAAACCTGCGCTGGCACCATATTGTGACGTCAAGCACGCTTTTCTAACTCTTGCACGCTTTTAAATAAACAATCATCATCATCAGCCTACAGCAGTCCACTGCTGGACACAGGCCTCTTCAATTGCACGCCATTCAGCTCGGTTCTCGGTAACTTTCATCTAGATGCTACCAGCCACCCTGCGAAGATCGTCGCTCCACCTAGCCTGAGGGCGTCCTATATTACGTTTGCCGATTCGCGGCCTCCACTAAAGAACACGTCAACCCCAACGATCATCGGTTCTATGACTAATATGGCCGGCCAATTGCCACTTCAGCTTGCTTATTTTGTGAGCTATGTCGACTTGCTTATTTTGTGAGCTATGTCGACAACAAAATAAACAATAATCATATGAAAATAACATTAACAAGATAATAACGATAATAAATATTATTGAAAATTTATTGAAAACTAATTTGCACAAAGTAGATTTTTGCTAAACGTAATTTTCAAATGACAGTTGACAAATGGAGGTCATTGACCTTTCTATTCTTATCTCAAACGCATAGTAGAAGTAATTACGTACCTACCAATAAAATACAAAACACGAAACATGCAAGTTTAAACAATTTACCTATTTAAAAAACGATAGTAAAACTGTATCAGCAGGTAAACTGAAAAAAGATAAGTTTTATCTCTTCTCTTGCTGGATCTACATCCATCAACAGAATGAAACTAAGTACGTCAGGTCGACAGTGATTTATCTGGTAATCTGTGATCTTTCGACTTCCACGCGAACAAAGTCGCGGGGCACAGCTAGTATTATATATATTTGGAATTGACTCATTACTAGCTTTTACCAATATTGCTGTATTTTTTTAATAAAAATACCTTTCCCTTCCCTATTTTGTATTTCCAGATGCAATATATAGCTTATGTCACTCCCACAATGAAGACGAATCTAATGACACCTCATATGTTCTAATCCATCAAGCCGTTCAGGCTACAGAGTATGCCTAAGAAATAGACATACATACTGTAGCGCAATAAACTTCACCACATACCTACACGTATAATTTAAAAAATTATAAAAATCACACCGAAACAATAAAAGATATAAAATGTAAAAAAAGAAGACAATTCAAAATTTAAATAATATAAAAAATGCAGACGGGGTTATTTGATTTACGAAGTTTATAAACACGAGAAAAACTTAGACGCATCTGATGGCAAATTACTTTTGATTACAGATTCGGTTCACGACCGACGACACGACGATTCGGTAAACTATTGCAACCGCGTTCTCCAGGTACGCGTACGCAAATACAAACTCTCTATAATAGTATATTTTAAAGATGACCCGTGGTTGAACACACTTCTAATCTAAGAAAAATCGTCGTATAAATAATATTCCTAGGCAAAAGTACCTAATTAATTTAGTTATTCGGTTATGACGAAATTACGTTATTTGGAAATAGGGTAAGTTAAAGACGGGACACGTAGGTTCATGAACAGACTCCAAGCGCCGCGCGCCGGAGAAAGGTCCACAGGAGGTACACATTTGTTTTCGACGCTGGTAAAAAATAGCTTCGATTCAGCACAAAAGTCGATTCCTTGGCCCCCGGGGTAGATGCCGAAATGCAAACACACAGCACAAACAAAATAGGATTTAACACCAGAGAAAACATGGCTGTACCTTCGATAAAAAGAGTAATGATTACGTACCAGATTTACAAAGATTTTCCATATGATTTACGATATAAACAATATTTACATAATTTATAAGATAGCAGACTTAAAATAATAATAATAATAATTACATGTATATAAAAAAAGAGTGAAAAGAATAAAAAAATTCATCCACATCGCTGTCAACAGGAAAAGTGTCCAAAAGGATGGCAGATTGCATGGCGATGCTGATTCTTTAGCCAAAAAATAGATCACATGAAGAGTCGACCAACCGCTTGGCGATTTCTCGAAAAACCAAGTCACGCGGACCCCATGACCCTAGTGTTTCAACCCCAAATGGCTCGAACAGATAACTCCCAAAAAGATTGGAATATTTTCGCCGTTTGAGGTTTTCCGTACCTGCAGCAGCTGCCCCAGCACAGCCCACTGTACTAGAAAGATGGGATGGCGGAAGGGCGTCGATACATGTTGCATCCCACACCAAAGGCCTGCCTAACTTCCAAGGCATTTATTATTCCGTCTGGTTTCTCCCCATCGTCGCGTGCCAAGCCGTTGGGTTCTAAAACAGCTGGCACCCCGGTGGAGACAAGAGCACGACGGATGATGTCATTAATGTTGCCGTGCGGTGATATCGATCCTGCGCTCTTACTGCAAGATAGGGTATGATGTCCGAGGCAGTCGCCAGATTCACCGCACTGGCAGCGATATGGAGCCCCGCAAGGAGTGCCCAGATGCAGACAAATAGCGAGCTGGAGGGCGGTGTCACCCAGCAAAGTGCCTATGTTCGGTGACGGTAGTGCTGGAAGCCAGAGGTCTGACTCCCACTCACCCACAGCCAGCAGGTGGGCACGCTCAGCAGTATTAGTGGACGTGTTGATAAGATTATTCCGTACTAACCTGCAGAGTGGCTCATCCCACTGTCTCTGGGAAAATGGATTTATGGGCCGATGTGTATCCGGGCAAGCCGCTATCTAAGCGTACACCGCATCAGTCAAGCACGGCACTTCAGAGTCAACCAGGAAGGGAGCTAAACTTTTCTCGGTCAATTTTTCAGGACAGGAAGTAAGCTAATACTGGTAATTTTGCGGCCACCAAAACGGATGTGAAGTGTGGCTTGAAGCCACGCTCGATCGTCCAAGGCCACGTTTAAAATGGATGTTAGTGTGCTGCGAATAATTTGGTCAATTTGGTCCAACACAAATGTGGCTGCTTCCATAAAGTGGAAGAACGTAGAAAATATATATAAAATTTGGGCCGTAACAACAGTATCTAATCATGGCGAATGCCAGGATGTAAATTAATTTTGAAGAGTCTGGCCGGAATTTCGTTGAAGTTTTTAATTTTTTCGACGATGAAAGGAGAAAAACTATCTTCTAAAAAAATTGGGGAACCTAGGAGGTGCAGTGAACTTTTCTTTTAATTTAAATTTATGGGGCTATTGCATTAAATTTCTCTAGGGTCAACAATTTATTCAAGCAGGTGCAACGCTGCAATACATAAATACATAGGTACTCTCTAAAAACATTACCCTCCTTCTAGGGCAGTCGGGTAAAAACAGGTCGCTTGTAAGTTTTCATTTAATTTTAAACATAGAATTGCTAGCATGATGCACGTTAATCTTTATAAAAAAAAAACAAGTTATAGACTAAAATGCTCATTTTGTGTCGTAAACCCGTAATTTAGATCGTCGAAGTTGATAGTCACGCGGTAAAATCCGTAGGAAAATGCGCAGCCATAAATACTCACCTATCTAATAAACACTAAGTTTTGCAATTATAGTTACAAATATGTGAAATTACAAAAAAAAAACTGTTTAGCGTGTTCACAATAACACAACGAACTATTTATTGGGAATGTTGTCGTTTAGCAGGTTACCCTAACATAAATCTATGCTTCAGTAAATCAAAAATATATAGGTTTATAAAGTATTTTCCTTAGGTAAATGTACCCTGATTAGACTACCTATTTCCAGTGTTTTAATAGGTACCAATACTTATCCTTTCAATTCAATCAATCAATAAGGAAATAAAAAATAAAGAGTATGGTACTAAGAAACTATGAAAAATAATCTAGCTCTTATTGGTTTTGTGTGCTTCATCGGCTTAAATAAAATAAAAGGCCCTTAACAACATAAAGTAGCATGTCAGTTGGGAAATAAACCGAAATTTTAATTGAAACCCTGGGGCAACTGATTAATTAGTACGGCTCACGAAAATGACAGCGGACGAACTTCCCCTTTGAATTCATTCGCCATTTTCGTGCATGACTAGCCATTTAAAGTATGCAATGTTTATTAAACATGTATGTTTACTTGCGTAATAGCTAATAATCGTAAAACTGTCTTGTTCGACATGTTGTTAATTATGTAATAGGCTGTAGTAACTATGTATGAGTGGTTAACACATGGTGTTTTTTACAGGATTCGCATGTGTGGCCTTGGTTTTCTTAGTGGAACATATGGGTGCTTTAATTCAAGCAGGGAAAAGCTTGGCTGGAATTACTGCAGGGAGTCTGTTGGGACTGTTCTCAATGGGCCTGTTTCTACCCTGGATTAATTCTACGGTAACTGTCTATAAAGCTCCTAAAAATATTTTTAAAGTTCTATGTATATCTTTATCACAATAGTAGGTATGATTCATAATCAGTGGTTATATTAGACCTCGGTATTTAGTGGGCTTAATTATCAGGTACATCATGTGGAACAAAATATGGTCTACTCTCTAAAATATTATTCAGAGTAAAATCACGACAGTTACTGATTTGATAACAAGAGCTGCAAGCAATATCTTGAGACACAAAAGTACAAAACAGAATGCACAGAACAGAGTGAAAAATTTACCTACGACGTAGTCCGTATTGTGAGGAAATTCTTCATCTCTAATATTTTTCCAATACTCGTAACTTACTTCTTCTTTTGTTTTTGTCACACAGGGTGCGCTGACAGGAGGTCTGACGTCAACGATGCTGGTGGGATGGATTTCGTTAGGGACTCAAGCAGCGATGATAAGAGGTGATATAGTGGTCACTCCCAAACCTGTGTCGGTGGCAGGCTGTCTCGACAACACGACCTTGCCAACCATATCTACGACACTAAGTACCGTCGAATTTGACAGGTGATGGGATTCTTCATGACTTCACTCCACCTACCTACTTACTTTCAAATTATAAGCATGTATTCTGTAGCACAAGATGGCAATCGCTTGTACCTATAATTAATGGGGACAGAATAATTTACTTCTCTTTCGGTGCTCCCTAAAGCAGTACCTACCTATTGTTCTCAATATATGCCCTAATTTTTCTGAAGTTAACTTGTACGTAACCATAGCAAGATGTTTTAGCATTAAGTAACGATTTCTTCAAAATAATCCGCATAACCAATTCCTTCTCCTATTTGATTTCGAAATCATTTTACCCGCAATCAAAGGAAAACCTTTCATAATCATTCTTTAACCATATCTGTCGTAAGTCATATACGTCACCGTTATATTTTTAGTGCGGATTCATAAACAGAGTGTTACTCAACAGGTCGGGAACATTCTTCATGTACAGGCTGAGTTACTTGTATTACACTCTGGTCGGTATGACTGTGTGCATCGTCGTGGGCTCCATCGTCTCATATTTCACCGAGCCCAATGATCCCGCTATGGTAAGTGGTTTTAAACGTTTTGGAACAAGCCATTTTGTTAAGAATTATTGTTGTTACGCCCACAGGTTTGCTAAAAATAAATTATACACGTTCTGTTCTTGCGTAGCTGGGTCAAGTTGGGGTGATTCGGTATTGATTTCTTTGGTGTCACGTTTATGAAAGTGTGCAAAATTTTACTATAAAAATCTTTGTTTTCAGGCTTTATTTGTATCATATTAGATTAATTGCTATAATAAAAGTGACTGGGGCTCATTGTAGGCCATCTTACAGGTGTACCATAAATGGTGTTACAGGGATGACTAGAAAAGCAATGGGTACTGGGGCTTCTGTATGCTATTAAAACCACACTGCGAAAGCCAAACCTTCTGTCTTAGCGCAATAATGACAGGAATATTGACCAAGCAGCGGTCGTTAAACAAAGTCACGATATTTTAGTTTGTGCATAGGACATGTAGACACCAAATAAAATGTCTCGACAAGCACCTGTTGTTATATGTAGACTAAGATTTCATTCATTATCTATACTAATATTATAAAGAGGTGGTTTGTTTGTAAGTTTGTATGTTGGGGTAATCTCCAGAACGAATGATTCAATTCTAAAAAAAATTTTCACTGGTAGCAAGCTACTCATTCCTGAGTGTTATATAGGTTATAAATTATATTTATATCATGCATTCTAGCTTTTGTCCGTGACTCCGTCCGTGCGTAATTTTTACAGGAAGTGTAAACACTATCGTGAATTCATATAAGCCTAGAACCTAAAAAAGAATAAAGAGACCTAGTCTATTTCAAAGTCAGATCCAGAGTACGTACACGAATGCTCCATTCAATCAAAACCAAGCCAATAAAGACCAACGACTTCTAATCAACTCGACCTACCAACCAGCATATAAAATACGTTATATCTATTGCATGTTCCGCTGGTCGCGGTGTCGTGCCTATCAAGATGTAACGTGCAAGATTGCCATCCGTCGTCCCTTGAGAGCCGATTAGCCAAATTGGTGGCCAAGGCGTGTGAACAGATTGGTTGTTATAATAGGGTTATTTGGGTCACTGTTCAGGTGCATCGGGACTTGCTGACGCCAATCGTGCACCGCTGGCTGCCTGCGCAGCACCCGCACTGCCGCCGCCCGCGCCTCACGCAGCACGACATCGAGCTGCACGCGAGGGAGCTCGACCAGTTGAGGGCGCGCTCTTCTTACGATGTATGTAGTCTTGGTACATCAATCATAACCTACTTATTTAATAAGGGTAACAGTTAAAGCGATTGACCGCCATAGTCTGGTTAATACGACAAATGTGTTCGTGCCCATGCCGCCTCAGTCTTATTTATACGACTGAGAACCTATGTTCGTTTTTGTTTTTTATTTAATTGCACGATCCGATTTTATCATAAACTGACAAAGCAACGGTTCGTCGATTTTTGAGTTGGGCGCTGGGGGCACACGGCAAATTAAGAAATGAAGGCATCTTTACTGCGGTGGTCATTGTGGTCATCTTGACATGCGATGGAAAAAGCCGAGGTCCAGTAGGGGACTGCTATTGGAATAATGATGATTCTTTCCCAGCAGTGGGATGTATAATTTGCCAAAGGAATACGGAAATACCTAACAACTGCTAACCTTTATTTTTTGCTGTTTTGTTAAACAATAGCAGGAGTCGTTTTACTATAGAAATGTTCACGGCCTAACTATCCAACACAGCCTCAACATGCTCTTAGTTGGTGCAGTGCCAACGACTGGCTTCAAGGCCCGATTAATAAATCCTACATCTATTGAAAACAGGATCTGACACTCTATTTGCAATTGGTGTAACTGACCTAACATAACAAAATGCAATCTACCAATCAACCTGATCAAGAATGTCATATTTCAATAATAACTCTTGATTTTGTTTCAGAAAATGGGTGACAGTCCTTTAATTGCGAGAAAAAATATTGTCAATGTTGACGTTAACTACTGATCATATTTGTGTAGTAAAGTTTAATTGATACTTAGTTACAGATTAAAACCAAATTATAACAAATTTAGTGTTTTTTTATTCTCCCTAAACATTCATTAGTTCTTTATCATTTACTTAAGATTTTCATTATACCATGAGAATAGTTAAGGATGGGAACTCATCTATACCTAATATAAAAAGTCGCTCTTCGTTTATGTAGGTACAAACCGCATCAAAATCCATTGACACTCAATTGATTTTGATGCGGTTTTCATCAAAATTTAGAGAATTTATACCGAAAAGTTTATAGGTAATACATACATAACAAACTATAAAAAAAACTCGAAGTTTTGTCAAGTCTTGAAAGCTTTGCGAAGCAGGGGCGGGTCGGAAGTGTTATATGAGTACGTTTATAGTTTGCAAGTACGGGCTACATTACATAGGGTTGATAGAGCCGGTACCAACGTCAGTCGACGAGTATCGATCGGTCGTCGAGTGCAAGTTTCAATTAAAAGCTGCGCAATAGGTACTCCAAACGGAGTACTTTATTGAATTATCGATTTGATTGTTTAACGGCTAGCCATTTCATGATGTGTCCTAAAAGGGCTTCACTTAGAATGATCCCAATCTCTTGAATCATGATAATCACTGTACCAATTAATTGTATTCTTTCGAAAGTCTGACAAGCTAATATTCTTTTATATTAGGTATGTATTATTCAGAATAGTACCTGTGTAAATTATAGATTTATTTGTATAATAGATACCAATAGTTTAATTCAAATTCAAATTAATTTATTTGCCAGAATGTAGGTTTACAGAGTATGATCTTAAAACTATGCTGACCCCTTTACATTCTACCATTACAATAATTATGGTGTGCAAATATTTAATTGTAAACTATACAATTATATTATTTTAATTAAATTTTTAAAAAAGACAACAACATGAGAACTCATGCATTAGGGTTTTTGGAACAAATTTTAATTAATTAACTGATTTCAAGGTTATACCTATGTCAGATCAAGAGATTATTATAGTTTTATTATCATGTCAACTTAAGAATATCTATTTAATTGTACATTGTAATTGATAATGTCATATTATGTCAAAGTGATGATTCAGTCAAATTTGAACATTAATCAATTATTATAAGGTATTTAACCAGATTAGAGATTTCAGTTTCCTTCTTCGCGATCTGACATATTGTATTCATTAAGAATGTAATAGCATTTTCCCCCTAACCACTGCGTTACTTTTCTTTTAAACATGGTCAAAGGTAAATCTTTAAAGGCGTCTGGTTTGTTTGTTTTGTTTAAAGGTTTATCGTAATGTGTACACAAGCTAAATTTTAACGATAGTAGGTGAAGAATGCTTTAGTGGGGTTATCTTAAACTGCACTGCACTAAAGCATTCTTCATGATTTTATTAATTCGGCCCAAATTCTAATGTCCGCAAAAGTAGCATAACCACTTCTATATCTCCGATCTACGATCTATCTAGAATAGATACAAAAACATAATTTCCACCTTTCTCCCATAGGGGTAGGTAGAAACTACAGAACGCCATCTGCTACGGTTCTTGCATAGATACTCATTTGCTTCGTTTACGTTTCTTATCTTCATTTTCGACATCACGCCGCGCCGTGGCATTTTGTCTTTCGCTTCTTCCGTTTCTAAGGTGGTCATGCTACGCGTGGTACTATCTATTATTTGCTATCTTAGGGAATTCCTTGACCACGTCTAACATCTGACTCCAAATCTGAGTCCACGAAGAGCTTCCTGACAAGCATCCTTAGACAAGCGGGGCAATTGCGTAACATACTTACAGTAGGAATCGGTTTCATTTTGACAGTTCAACAACATTCATTGCGCTGTTTACGTTGTTGAGCAGACAAATTTTTCAAACCTTTAAGTAATGGATTAGCAATTTGCTTCAAAATTAATTAGGGTGCAGGATTTCATGCTGTTAGATAATAAGTAATATTTGATTTCTCTATATATTCGTGTGTGTGCGTTTACAAAATATTGTAAGTTCGCTATACAATTTAGACAAAACCAAAACACAGCCTCCCATCACTCACCCGGGACATTTCTTTCAAATGATTCAGTACGTACAGGATTTATGTATAGCTCATTTCTGTTCGCTTATAAACACAATAAAAGAAATAAAAATCTATTGATATATTTAATTAGTTTAAGAAAGTTACATTACATCGTATATTATGTATTTACATCAACTTATCTGTATCGAGATTACTGATAGAGAGAGAACGTTGATTGTAGACGGTGCTTCGTACCAAACACTCAATATACCTAAATTACTCTTAAAGTAGAAGAACATTCGACACAAAGTAGGGCAATATGAACAAGCAAAAGAAAACTAACCGTTCATCAAATGTAGGCTTTACCTTGTTGAGATTACTTTACTATGACAACAGATTTCGAAGACAAAATATACCTAAAGCAGAATGCTTGCGGTGTAAATAAAGCGGAGGTTTACTAAAATTAATGTCAATATATTCGCATTTTGCCCTGCTTTTCCTATCAAATGAGGGACATATAAATACACTACTAGACATATAATAATACTGGTCGGACTACAGCAACTACTCAAGTGGATAGTAATACTCTTGACACATGGTTGAGGTCATACTTCAATACCATCTTTTATTTAATCTACATCGAATGGCAATGGAAGCTACATTGTATCAAGAAAGATACCATCTTGCGCAAACATGCGTATTCTCATATCTTCTAAATTACATAAATAACATTAAATAAGAACTCAACTAATGAAAATGGCGCTCGCTCTCTGGTCTTCATCAAAGAAATAGTGTAGGTAACAGAGACATGATCGGAGAGTTTTTCTAATAAAAATGTAACTGAATGCTTATAAATCACACGTAAAGTTTCAGCACACATGAGCATGAAACAGTTGCAAGAGAAATCACGACTACCATTTTTACACTTCGTCTTGTCATTATGTCCAGAACACTCAGCTAGCTTAAGACTTTAGTTCACTTCTCTTGCACGTGCGCACGTTGACCGGGAAGAACACGTTCAGTTCGATAAGCGTGGCGAGGACCAGGAACATGGCATACATGGCGAGACAAGCACGCCCCACCGCCGCGTCCAGCTTGAACTTGTTGAACCAGAACGTCAAGTACAGCAGTAGCAGCGTCGACAGCAACGAAATGGCGGAGTACTCCAACCCCATGGAGTTGATCTTGACCTGTATTAACAGGTTTAAATATATTTATCTCGACCGTCCCCACAAAAATCACGAAAAATAATTAAGTCGCTGTGCAAATTTAATTTCAGTGTCGCAATTTCGCAGTGCTAGAGCATTTCTAAGCTTAAGTACAAGCTCCATTCGCCATATGCAAATGAGTAACAAATTACGTAAATGTGAATTTTGCAGGTAGGAATTAACCTTATGAATGTATTTCGTTTTATCGCAGGCGAATTAAATAATAATATTGATGTATTAAAATAGTTGTTTTCTAACCCAGTAGTGACCCGGCTCGGCTGGAGTGAGCGATGCTTTGATGAGCCACGGCAGCCCGAGGCATAACAAGATGTCAAACGTGTTCGATCCGATCGAATTGCTGATACCCATAGATCCATGGCCTGTGTTTCAGAAACAGTATATTATAAATTAATTATCAACATATATGCGTTAGTGAACTCTTAATAATAATGAATAGTCAACATTCTCGAACAATATGAAGACAGGACGAAAAATCCAGAAGATCGTAGAAGACCACACATTGGAACACAAAACACAAAATTATAAAATACACTGCGCACCTTGTTTTGCTACTATTACACTGGATACAGCTTCCGGCACTGATGTACCGGCGGCAAGGAAAGTAATGCCCATCACTGAGTCCGGTATCATTAATGTGTCCCCTGTAATGAAACAATATAGTGAAATCATAAATGGCATTTGGTAAAACTTCATATATGTCACGTTCAAATGCTATTCTTACCAATAATAGTGATCATCCAAGCTACGATGTACGACAACGATCCTATCCAGACGATGCACATCATGAATGTCAGAGGGAACCAGTTCTTAAACCGAGGTTTCTCACAGTCTGGAATAGTGAACAAGAACACCAGGTGGATAGGCCACGTCACTATCCATGTACTCTGGAACAAGTCGTAGCAATTAGAACATTAAGTTTTACGATAGTTTGAGCACATTATCTGTTACAATAGTTACCTTTGTAAGCCAGCTTCTACCAGTAGGCCACTTCCATAGAGAGTGCACATATTTGTCCTCTGCTTCTTTGTTATTCTCATCGACGTTCGCTACAGCTGCATTCTCCTCAGGATTTGCAATTTCCACGTCATTGGCCTTACTTTCAATATCAATGCAGATATTTTTAGCTTTGTCGCCGTCAGCGGCTGGTAAGTTCACAGAATTTGTTGTGTCAATTTCACTATTTTTTTCATTTTTATCTGGGCAAAGAGATAACGCACTTTTTATATTCCCATTGTGTTGGTGGCGATCCACAGACAAATCATTGTTTACGGGTGAAGATTGTTTAGCATCTTTAAGTTCTGGAAAGTTAAATAATAGCACAAAAGATATCTTATTGCTGTCGAAGGTGGCCTTATTATTAAGAATCTTCAAAAAAAAGTTACTGTACGTACCATTTTCAGCAGCGACAGTGTTATCCTGCTTTTCATTTTTCTTCAACATGTCCGACACACAGTTCCAATTACCTGTGTAACAACACATTTCTGTGATAAAATTACGCATGAATAATTTTTATTTGATTCATCACTTTACGTGATACCAACCTTTAGCAAAATTCTGAATAGATTTGTCGTAGTACATGATACAGATGTAGACTCCGTACAGCATGACAAGAAGTAATGCCTCGTACCACTGAACGTACTCATCGTGCATTATACAAATTAGTATAGATACTGTGATTCCGTAGGCCAGGCAGTCCCTGGTCAGTGGCCACCAGTCTAAGGGCACAACCTGGAAGCAATGACACATCATTTTATGACGCCCTTCTATATTTTTTATAAATGTGGATTTAAAGGAGCAGTGGCGCAGATACAATCATCATTAGAGGGAAGCCGAAGAAAAAATTGTTCAGTTCTCGTATTAAACTGGTATTAAATATAATAATTGTGTAATGTGTTGTGATACACAGTTACACGCACAGGTGTACCATATTATTTGGCAATAGTAGACATTAAGAAGAGTGGTTGTTACGAAGGGAAGCCGATAGGAATCGGGTTGTATGAAGGCTTCGCCCCTGTAAAGGAGTATAGGTACCATTCCTGCGCCGATGCCGCAACATGCAGCGACGGCGAGGATGTTGAAGACCGCTGAGCCCACAATGGTGCCCACCCCGATGTCACCCTCCGTGATGAAGGTGCCGATGACGTTGACAAACAGCTCAGGAGCCGACGTAGCGGCCGCCATAAAAGTGGCACCAGCAACATCGTTTGTCATGTTTAGTGCTGTAACAGTGTTAAACAAAAATAGTTGTTTTCAACAATATCTTATATCTTATCGAAAAACAACTGCGTAAGTTAACGTTTCTGTCCTAGCACACTTTGCCAAAGGATTAGAAATCAATACCTACCTAGTTAGAAATTAAGACTTCGAAAATAACTGTGACGCTTGAGGCTATAAAAGTTAACAAAGCTGTTGGGAAAGGTTCCTTACGACGTCATATTCATTTCAAGTTGCTTACGTAAATCAATGAAATTATGTGATAGGTATTATGTAAAGTAGTTAGAATATTTTGAGCTGTAAACATGATTCAAAGTAAATTTTGAATGTCGTCAGAGCAAGTTTCGAATACTTTAGTACTTACCGTCAGTACTTTGACGTAATTCTTTCAGTAAGTCTAAAAAACGATAATTGAATTCTAAGCTCTTGTTGCAATTTCCAACGTAAAGGTGCAACTAATGTCATGACAATCAGCCCTACAAAGCATTCATTCTCATCAAGAACCTGATAGCTTTTATTAAAAAGCAAGTACAATAAGAACAACAACCCTAAGAGCGGTGCCACGCTAATGATTTGCCAGCGTGTTTCCAGTTAGGTGATTTGTAAGCGTGCCCTTCGCAAGTTCGAAGCGGTTACGCGACGTGTTCTCCGCTATTTCACTGGCTTGTCTCGCTCTCTCTTGTACACTCACGGAAATCGTTGTCGTTACGCAAACGCGGTAAACACGTTGCACGCACCTGGCGTGCTAGCTTCGCACATGCAGCAAGCGTGTTAAACAATCGCCTCGCTGGAAACACGCTCGCAAATCGCCATTGTGATGAGGCCCTTATATATATTCTCAAGTGGGTACGTACCATGGCATATTTTTTCAACCGCGGGCACGAAAAACTTGTCGCACACGACGGCGAGGGCCAGGAACAGGTAAATGGAGATGAAGGCATGGAGGACGATGGCCCCGTGCTGCCTCTGCAGTTCCGTGAACACACCCGCCGGGAAGTCGTCGATGGCCGGCGGCGTACAGTTGCGGAGGTGGCCCTCTGAAACTAAAAACCACTGTCAGATGTTGGAATAACAAAACCAGGAGCTAACTATTTTTAAAACTTAGCACAATGTACAACGACCTACTCAATAGGAGTCGATCTTTGTAAATAATTCTGCTTAGTTTCGCCGGAATATTATGAAATGCAAGGTGTCAAGCATGAATCTCGATAAAAAAAGATAGATTACATAGGTACTAATCTCTACTTTTCGTAGAACTGATAGATAATCAGCATACTGCAATCAACGAGACAACCATATCAACCATGGTCAGTACCTATTAGAATGAAACATATTTAAAATAGGTACGTACAGTTCTGTTGTTGAATCTGAAACTGTTCATGGCAGACTGATGGGGTTCGTGCCTGAGGGCACGATTCAGTAGGGACACGTCCAGGAGGACCACGATTTCCATAAATTTTATCACATTTTTTCTTTGTTATTTTTTCTATTGTTTTCAACTCGTACAGTCGCCGTCGACGTAAAAAGTACTCAAGGTATGATAATGTGTTTGTTTGGTTTCTGTCGGCATATAGTGGTTCCAAATACGGAAAATACGTGGACTTAGGGACGAAACTAATTACATTTTAAACAATTGTGAAATGTATAATCATAATTTCAATAATTATAATTTAGGAGCCACTGTACCTCAACACATGGTGCTTTTTATAGTTGTTTTTTTTTTAGGTAGAATAGACCCTTTTTAGTGTATATTTGAAAACCCCAAAGTCAATGCTAATCATTTATTCCTGATTTTTAATGTTAAGTCAAGTATTAAAATAAGTATTAAAAATTTTGCTTTAAGACTTTCCTGCTGATGGTACTTTTAAGCAAGACTGACTTTAAATCGACGGTATCAAGATAATTCGAAATCATGGTCCTCCGGAGCGTGTAGTACCTGCGGGATCAGAGTCTTCAGGCTATAACCCGCCAGATGTTGGAATCAAGAACTTACCAAATGGAATGATTTTGGCAGCTATTTTGATAATTTTGTAAACGTCTATCTTGGAAATATTTACACTAACTTTGCCAGTAATTGGTGTAAAATAAATACGTAAGTTCATTTGTTCAATCTGAAACTCAGCTTAGTGTAGGAATCAAGGACAGATAAAGTTAAATCCATGATTTTGCCAACTATCTTTATTCTTAGTCATTGGTACTTTAGTTATTCACTGGGATGAATATGGATACGTAGGTATGTACGTACAGTTCCTGAACTATACAGGGCAATTTTTTAATCACTAGCCAAATTTTCACAAGGTGATCTACCCATGAATATGAACAACTTACACTATAGGACCAACTCTGAAATCGCGAGAAAAAAATCAGCTGTTTCTTACATTTTGGCCGAGTAGGTATTGAACTTTTGTATGATTTTTCATGATTTTTTTTTCATGATTTTAGAGTTGAGTGTGAAAGTGAAAGTTGTTAATATTCATGGGTAGAACACCCTGTGAAAATTTGGCCGGTTATTGAAAACTAACCCTGTATAGAACAGGTACCATCGCGGACATTTTTGTGGTAAACCATTTTTTTTTTTGTGGTTTACCGCAAAAGTACGAGACGGTACCATTAAAAACTAAACCAAGGGCAAACTCTCTGCATTATTCTATCTAACCTGTAGAGAAGCCAAATCTACGAAGAGAGATCTTTCCTCATATTTTCTCTAGTTACCAGTCAATAATGAGACAAAAATAATGTAATGAAGCGGCAAACGTGAGGGAAATCAATTGCTTCGCTAGAAAAGTAAAACGGACGGTATGTTTTGGAACCAAAACTCACCTTTTTTATGGAATAGTGGAGGTAAATTTTTCAAAATCAGTTCCAACAGTTTAGTAAAGATAAGCGACTCTTCTGGACTAAGTGGAAAACGTTATTAAATAAAACTAAAATCATATCCATCGAAAACATTGAATTCAAACAACGTCGTGGCAGAGAGTCATGAAAAAAGTAATTATGAGAAAAAAAAAAGAAGATTAACGAATCTCTTGCTTTGAGAAAAGGACTTTCTTAAGAAACTTCATAAGTCTTATCCATTGATTTTTATTAAGTACTTGAGCAATAACAGACAGCCTATGTACCTAGAATTAATTTAGTACTTACTGTTTATCCTTCCAGCATCTATAACAACAGACAGACAAGACAGGTCGAGATGACAAGTTTTCATTGTTGGTCGATTGGTAGTTAGCTAATTTGTTGAATATGCAATTTTACTAACTATTAAACCTGTGCAAAATGTTTTCACACGAATTGATAAAATTCATGATCGCATTTGTAAATCGTAATTCGTCAGTTTTTAGACAGCTTTTTATCCCAAAAATCTCGTCACAATCATATCATTCATTCTAAAAAGTCGTATGTATTCCTGATTTCTATTTCTCATCATTTTAAAACCTACAATGAAAAATGAATGTTAGCTCGAGCTGCCCCTAAAAGCATCAGTTTTAATATTCCGTATTAAGTCGGCAATGTACTCATTCCCCTCAATAATCCCACTTTCTCTTTTTCCAAGTATTTAAAGATCTAATTTTAACTCGAGGATTAAACTTTGGGTCTCATATCCCATCCAATCCATCGATACGAAAGTAGAAACTTGCTAATTATGTATTATGCGAGTAGAAATTGATCAATATTTTTATACTCAAATATAGATTCTAGGTACACACGAGATTTTAGAAGTGATTGAGTTAAAAAAATATAATATAAACTTGCAAACTTTTCCATAATATTGTAAGGCAACTTTTGACTTTGAATTTTCCTTAGCTATAAATATGTTAGCAATATCTATTTTCCTACGACAAACCAAACAAACAATCTTTTGCATGTAAGTAAAATTCCTGTAAAATAAAGATAAAACTCGGGACCACATGCCTAAAAGACATTTTTCTCGGAAACACAGACGCAGGCAAAGGAGTGGAACTCTTAGTCTGCGTCTGTGTTTCCGAACGCATACAACCCCGATCTCTTCAAAGTAAGAGTGAACAGGCTTCTTCTGGGTAAGCTCGCTCCATCGTTGACTTTGTCACCTCTGAGCTAGACTAAAGTCAAGGGCAAACCTATCTCTAATAAAAATTTAAAAAAGTTCTAACCTAACCCATTTGGTCGAGGTGCCCTGGCTTAGTTACTGTGACCAATTCGGCTCGCGCGTAGTTGTTCACAGTTCCAACCGAACCTAACCTATGAACCGCCGAACTGTTTACTTATCTGCCCATTCCAAAAAAAAATGATTGACCATTAATTTAGGTGTTTCTACTAGAGTATTTATTACTGACATTGTAGGATGAAATAACCGACCAATGTTTTACTGTCACACTAATTTATCAACGGCCGAAAAAAAAAATTACGCCCGTAATTTTTTTAAACTGACCTTAATAACCTCCCTACTTTTTATATAACAGTTGTAAAAATTATTACCTGTTTGATAAGATTTTTGATTACCCTACCCAAAATATTATGAAATTTATTTTCCCACTGTGAGACAATTTGGCAGGATAATAACAGCTTCCTTTTTTTTTAATCGAAAGTTAATTCAAAAGAGTTCCTATTATATCTTGTACTTTGTTCTTCTTCAACCTGCATCCCTGTCTCTTTCATTGCACACCATTCTTTCCTGTCTTTGAACTCCCTTATTCAGAACTTGCTACCTCTGTCCTCAGTCAGTCCTAGTCGCGCGTTATCTGTCCACCATCCTGCGGCCAGTGCTAGGTGTCCATTCTAGCATTTTCCTAACCCCAAATCTTATAATATAAAAATACGGGTTTCGAACATTGGATTAAATCTATTGTTCTAAGTAAGTGTAAGTACTTTCTGTGCTTTAGAATGAAGACCATGATAACACTAATTAGTAACTACAAAAGTGTTATCATGCGTCCTATTCCTACTCCAATATTGAAGTGCTCTGCACTTAGTCATTTTTGTCAATAAAACAAAGCTGTTAAGATATGACGCGGAATATTTACACATACTCGTGTTTTGCGCCAACCGCTTTATTTGTATATACCTATCAGATGCACTTCTTACACTATTAACCAACGTACGACGTTGTAGTTGTGTGTCTATAAACTTTATTAAACCTAATGCATCCTCGCTAGTAAAGTTGTTTTGTGAATAGTGACTAAAGTTGGCTAAAGTTGGCTGTTCCTACAGCCAATTCAATAGTCGTATGAGAGTAGTGACCATTCAGCCGCGCGGGCCGCGAACATGCCCGAGGCGGCGAGGCGGCGAGGCGGGCCGCGTGCTATGGCGTGCTTGATTAACAAACGCACATCCTGTGCCACTCTAAAAACGGCTCCTTCAAATAGCAAAGTCAACAAGCCAATCGTGAGCAAATTGTCTCAAATTACTGCTGCACTAACTAGTTTAACCGAATTAACTGATTTTAGAAAATACGTGTCGTTTACTTGTTAAGTAGCGGAGCCACAGCCGTCTTCGTGCCAAATTGTGCATGTCACCACTCGTTATTATAGTTTAGACACTCGCATACAGTGAGTGCACTATGAAGGAAATTGACAGATCAAAGATGGCAGGAAGTCCGCATTAGCGACGCATAAGTCGTCTTTCGATCCGTTGCTCTCTCTATTGCCCAACGGCCTAAGGGACATAATGGCTTTCCCGAATACAAAGCGTCTTTCTCCAACTACTAGCAACCAAGATTTTTTTTAAGCTATGATGAAATCAGTGCAATTAACATATAGGTTTTTCTTTTCATTTGGAATTTGTAGAGAGGTGTAAATTTTAGTTGATGAAGTTTTGAGGCTGTTGCTGTTGCTCAAATCAGGGAGTTGATTTTGGACGCTACCAAAAAAGATCACGTGAAGACAGCCGGTGCTCAACCTTGCACGCTGACAGCCCTGAGTGGACGACGACCAATTGACAATTTGCGCGAGGAGCGACCGGATGAGGCGCCGAGTCGGAGTCTGCCTCCCCTTCTAACTTTAAGAACGATGGCCTAACTGCGGCAAATAGCTATAATATCAAATTTACCTAATCAAATCATACGACAAGGTGTAATAGCTCGTTTTGTGTCATTCATCTTCGCGATCAACAAGTCTTTGTCAGCGCCGCGTCCGTTATTAGTCTCCGTATTATGACAAGCGGGTAACTTGTGAAGCAATTATAATCGCCCTAAGATCAAGCACTATAAGACCTTCTAAAAATAGATATCGATCAGATCCAATTATTTATTGCCCACGATTGATTAACTCTCGCAATATCCATCGTTTCCTGATTCCTGTACAAGGCGCGAAAAAACATGAGAAAACATCCTTGTCCTTGGAGCAACAGGTACATCAAAAAGGTCTTACGAATTGAGTGTGATTACGAACACCAACATTTCTAGGGCTCTTGAAACACTTATTCTTGAGAATGTTGTCGATAGTGAGGCAGGTCAGTCCTCGTTTGATGAAGTCGTTACAATGGACGCTGGCATCCAGTGAAACAAGGTGCGGTTGCTAGGTACTCGAGTTGTTGAAGTATAATCAACACTAATTCGTTTGCAGAAAGACTAATAGCCATCGGGTGAGCATCGTGCCACGCCCGTGTTCCGACAATTTCGTCAATAGCTTCCGTCAAATGTTTGCCGGCAATAGTTCCATTTCTAACAATATCTTGTTTCGACATCGTGTTCGTTTTACAATTCACCTGTTAATTCATTTTCATTGACGACTGGACTTAGCAGCGCGTTTGTTTTTATTTACATGTAACGCCTACGCCTTTAAACAACCGGGCAGTTTTCTTTGTAAATAATTGCGTATGATAACGGGATGGCAAAACGAATGTTCGTACCTGGTGGTGCAGCAGCCATGGTAGCGCCGCTCAGTCTTCCATACTTACGACGGTGTGCAGCGCCGGTACCCGCCGGTGCGCTGGCGCAGCTACCACCGACACTACATTCACTTTCAACACTTGAATCGTTGATGTAATCTTCTTCGCCACTCCATTCGATTCACTTCGTGAGTGACCTAGCCGCTGAACGGGAATTGGACGCACTTCCGACCTCCTTCTACATAACCTTGCCGTGTTGGTACGCGCACTTCACCAGGAGCGAAGGCCCGACGACTGAATCTGCAGGCTGCTAGAAATGTGTGGATCCTCTCGATCCAGACCCCGATAAAAGTAAGACATGGGACTCGTACCTCGATCGGAGGTATTCATATTGGAGTAGTATCGTGTAGAGCGCGACGCAGGCGACCGAGGACGTCGCCACTGGCGTCCGAATGCCGCCGCTCACGCTCAAACGGACATAATGGACCCGCCGGAGAGCTCGTCAAAAGAAGAATACGGGGGCCAATTATTTATTTCCATACAATACACGTACGTCGGCCGGCGCTCGGGCGCAGTGCGGGAGTGACTCCCGGCGCGAGCATCGAGTCCGGCCGACGTCTCCACGCGACCACTACGACTACACACGCTCTTATTGTATTCTAATGAACATCAGATTACACCAAAATTTGCTTATCATATCAATAGAAAGTTCCATTTCTTGAAAATAAAGATAAACTCAATCAAAGTTATTGGTGCGAGCTCGAACCAGCCAGCTCGATCTACTTTGATGAAATTCCCTATCAACACGACATTCAATAGCAGTTTCCACCTTGGAGCATGTAACGTTTCTTTTACAGAGCAATGACTTAATCGGGACACATTTATTAAGAACAAAAAAAAACACACACCTACAACATTTGAGAAGTGTCCGGGCGCATTGAGCTCTGATTTTAATAATCCGTGGGGTCAAACGTCAATTTACAACAAGCCCTTCCCGAGTCGGCGCGCGGCAGCACAAGACTTTTACAATTAGGCTTAATTAAAAGATTTGAGCACGGACATTTGTAGTAAACCAACTATCATGGATGTGACTCACAAGACAATATTGCTCCTCTGTAGGTGTAAAGGAAACAAAGATCGTTAAAAAATAGATCAACGCTGAGCAACAATTTACATGCTACGTATTTACAAATACATCTGCCGTTTTACATACGTGTTCATATAAGGGTAAGTAAACATAATGAGAAGGAGTATATCTCAGTAGGTATGTGCTCATGTCCCGATATAGTGCAATTACCGTCTGTTTTTTATCAATATTTAATGTTTGCCATGAAAAATACGAAAAGGCAAAATTCTCTATTGCATTTGAATTCATCTAAGTTGGAGTGTAAAACATCGGAAAACCTATCTAATAATATTTGTCTCCGAAAATAATATTAAAACGCTGATAGAGAAAATATTGTGATACATTTTCGTAGAGGAAGAAATTACTCAGTTTCAAACAGTTCATGTTAAGTTAAGTGAAAAGTTGGCATGAACCTACAGTAAACCGCAAGTCAGCGTCGAGGTAGACCAACGAATTAAGTATCATTCTTAATTCGTCGGGGTAGACACTTGTACTACGAAAACTACCATGGTACTTCATTTAGGTAGTACTCGTAGATATTACTGCTGTGATATAAATCCACTGTCAATGTCAAATTGTTACCACAGTCGTGCGGTTGACTGTACCAATAGTATCAAACTGAGTGGAAGCATCATCGTGAGGAACGTGAACTTAAATGATCTAAAATCCTCCTAGATCAAAGATCCTGACCTGTTGATCAATGTCCGTTCCTTTTCTGTCTGTTCGTCGTGTCGTCATGTCAAACGATGATGGCAAGATAATGGTAAACAGTATTAAAGTCCTGGAATAGTTTTGTCTGACCAAAGTTAAAAGTTTTGACCTCGAACAGTTTTGTTTTGTATCAAACCAGTTTTTCTATTTCAGTTATTTTTTGACAATTTATTATTGGCGGTTGTGCGCGCCATCCTTGCTTTCTTAGAAAGATACTTTAGTGTAAATCAGCCTTGACTTAGGTTCAATCAGTCAGTAACTCATTTCAAGCGCAGCTAATGAGCGTGGGGTCCTGCATTCGATTCCCTGGTCGGGCAAAAGATTGTGTTGTTGCATTAGGAGTTTTTCAGTAGCGGCTTGGAATTGGGATTTGTGCCCGGATTGTGGCAATTGGGTGAAACATGGGTGCTGTCCACCTCTGTCTATCCCTTTCGTATAATCAGGTGTGATAAATTATCTAATATTTACCTGGATTTTTCCGTTGCCTTTTAGAAAATCTTGCGTTGATTCTTGATTGCTGCGTTACGGTGAAATTTATTTCATAGTTGACTAGCTGCTGCCTGCCACTTCGTCTGCATGTATTTCCAAGATAAAAAGTAGCCTATTTCCTTCTCCAGGTCCCAGACCACCTTTCAGTCAAAATTGATAACGATCGGTTCAGTGCTTTAGCCGTGAAAAGGTTATAGACAGACGCAGTCACTTTCGCATTAATAATATTAAAATATATTAGTAACTTACATACACGGAGGAGCTCGTGGCTAAGTAATAACAGCCGCATGGGTCGATCCATCAGGTTAAGCTACGCTTGCCGGGGTTGGTCCGTGGATGGGTGACCATCTTTACATACCGAGACTCCTCCGTGCCTCGGAAAGCACGTTAAGCCGTTGGTCCCGGCTGTCATTCGTGGATCTTTGACAGTCGTTACGGGTCGTCAGAAGCCCGAAAGTCTGACAACCAGTCTTACCAAGGGGTATCGTGTTACCCAGTAACTGGGTTGTGGAGGTCAGATAGGCAGTCGCTCCATGTAAACTACTGGTATTCAGCTGCATCCGGTTAGACTGGAAGCCGACCCCAATATAGTAGGGAAAAGGCTAGGCAGATGATGATGATTAGTAACTTACATATGTAAGAGTATTGTGTATTAGTGTTTTTCTAACTACTACTACTTTTTTGCTCTCAGGCTCGCAAGAAAATTATTTCCACGCTTCTCTTATACGTTTTCTTGGTCAAATTAAGCGAAACAATATTTGCTTATTGGACTTGCATGATTGAACATTTTTATTTCTCCGAGATCCGGAACCTAACAACGAAAAGTCAAGGAAAGTTAGAATTGAAAAATACAGCAATGAAAATGTACACGATTAAAAGTACCCTATGTGTTAGTCCAGGTAAACAATGTCTTCTCGCACTGCTTATATATAATATTATCCGAAGAGCGGCGCGCGGATTGATATTTATGATTGCTAGACGATAAAAAACGTGTGCGGTCGGGGGACGCCAGGAACGAAGTATCTTCTCACATACGATACAAAACAAAAATAAAATTTTAGCTGCCGCCATCTTGGATTTACAAATTTTGATATTACTATCGGCTTTAGCACCCTCAAAAACTATGAAAACGACGCCCATTACGAATAAGTAGAATTTTTTTGCAGCCGCCATCTTGGATTTACATTTTGACCTCACTATCGGCTTTAGCACCTTCGAAAGCTATGAAAACGACTCCCATGACGAAAAATTTGAAAATATTCGCAGCCGCCATCTTGGATTTTCATTTTGACCTCACTATCGGTTTTAGCACCCTCGAAAACTATGATAACAAAACCTATGACGGAAAATTTAAAAATAATCGCAGCCGCCATCTTGAATTTTCATTTTGACCTCACTATCGGCTTTAACACCCTCGAAAACTATGAAAACGACACCCATTACTAATAATTTTAAAATTTTCACAGCCGCCATCTTGAATTTTCATTTTGACCTCACTATCGGCCTTAGGAACCTTTGAAAACTATGAAAACGACACCCATGACGAAAAATTTGAAAATATTTGCAGCCGCCATCATCATCATACAAGTATGAACGCTTTTTCGTTTGTGAAGATTTCTGCCAGTTTACTCCTACCGCAAGCGGCGTAAAAGAACTTCGTCCAAAACATCCTAAAACCTAACAATAGTAACTCAGTATTATAACGGAACAAAAAATTACCTACTTGCATGCCAAATTTGAAGGCAACTTTAAATCGAAAATATAAATCTCATTGGAATTTCGAAAAAAAATAGTTACTTAAATAAATACAGGTACGGAACTTAGTAAAGTTATTTTTCTCTGAATTACCTACTAAAGTGACTTTGGCGATGGCAAAAGTCGGGCTGACCGATGATGAGTTAGTAAGGATTTTTAACCCCTTATGAGATGATTTTACAAAAATTCCAAAACACGTCATTCGTAATTTCTAAACAAAAAGCTTAATACCAATTTCTTCCTTACAAACTTTCTTTCCATATTTTCCCCCCTTAGCTGCATGCTGAAACACATGGTTTTTAATTTTTAACCAGAATGCTAAATACCAATTTTCATGGTTTAAACTACAAAAATGACGATTTTCCATACAAACTTTCATCCCCTATTGTACTCCCTTAGCAGTAGCTCGCCGTCCGGTAAGGACCAGGCCCGAGTCGACGGCGCGTTGTGTTTCACGCGCGCCTCAAAGAGATGTCAGAACTATTGACGGGGTCCGCTAGGGCCGATGCCAGCTAGGGTTGCGGGATGTTCGAAAGAGTTACCGTGGCCCCGGCACAGGCAACTGAAGGAACACGGGTGGGTTTTAGTCAGTAAAAGTCTGACACGCCCTCCCGCTACGCCCAGAGCGGGAGAAGTCATTTGATGATTTCCCATAAAAAAGGGGGGCTTGAATTTTAAAAAAATCCTTCCTTACTCCTTGTTTACATTATAAAGGGAACCTCTGTGCAAAATTTCAGTTTTCTAAGTCTAAGAGTTTGGGCTGGACGTTGATGAGTCAATCAGTGAGTCAGTCAGTCAGGACTTTTCTTTTTATTTATATAGATTTTCATTGCAATATTTTGCAGTTTCAATTATAATTGGAATCGAATCTTTCTACTAGGGTCATGTTTCCCGTTGATAGCGATGCGGATGAATATTTTTGAATTACTTTTAATTATTGTAACCATAGTTATCTGCAAATAAATCTTTGACTTTGACTTTATTTTACAGTCATACATGTGTCGGAAGGACAAACTGTCGCGTGTACTATCCTATCAAATACCGATAATATTTGTTATTGATAGGGGCATTACTTGTTACTAACGATGTTCACTGCTCGCAAACAGTGGAAAGTTTCTCAGCCGCTTCAAGTGGCCCTTTAATCCACAGATTATTATTTTAATGGAATATTTTTATTGAAGTACAGCTAGCAAGCAGATCTTGCAGTATTATTGTTTACGACATACTTAATTGCTCAGCCTTGAAAGATATTATTTGGTTTATCAGGTTGTGCAATTTGAAAATATCTAGGACGTGTGCTATGCATTATGTTTTTGTTTAAATTTTATGTTAATAATGTTATCCATTGTTCAGATTTAATTTAATGTGGGAAAGATTCTTGCGTCAGTTCATTTAGTCTTTTTTCTTCGGAAGTACACGTTCATTGTCTCATTTTTATAAATATTAGTTATAATGCATGTTATTATTGTAGGTTTAGTTTCATCACAAGGCTTTTCCAGAGATCCTGTGTTGGATTATCTACATAGTCTCATAATCTTAACTATCTGTCGTACAGAAAGTAGAAGTGTCTTCTAGACTGGTTAATCTCTAGTGCATCGGAAAATCACTGCAAGTAATCCAAAGTTTTCCACGTTGTAGGCACGTACATATTGGTTAAAGCTTAAGCCACGTACTATCGAGGAAGCTTACATCTGACCAATTTGAAAACAAAATCCCGTGCACACGATGATCACATTTGTTGCAAGCGTTATTATAGCGACAGAGCGCTGCAAGCAAGAATAGTCCTTACGGTGTATAGATGTTCGTTTCTCCCATGGTACATATTGGTTAAAGCTCATGTGTTATATGCACGTACATATTGGTTAAATCTTATGTGTTATATGCACGTACATATTGGTTAAATCTTATGTGTTATATGCACGTACATATTGGTTAAATCTTCTGTGTTAGAGTCTGACCAACGAAAGCTGTCCAAGAAAAAAGGCGGGAATTTTAAAAAATCAAGAGCTGTCAACCCTGGCTATACACTGCTTAAACGCAGTTGATGCTATTTATTATTCAAGACATATTATGCAATATTTAACAATAATATTTATTATTCATGCGATATTTAGATCATTATTTCATATTTATATACTTAGACCATAATAATCTTATTACCTTTGATATTTACTTGGAACTGTTAAACCACCATTATGTAGTCGCGCATTGGTGTATAAGCAAGTTAGCCTTACAATATTTCGCCGTGAGGATGATCATTATCAGTACCAAAGTTAAGCTCTAAACGAAACTAGCTTGGCAATTTTTAACTTCTGCACATTGAAGTTCACAGCTCAACTTTCCTGGCACAGTCTTATACAGAAAAGGTTGAATTAAACAAAAAGTTATTACTATACATTTATTTAATGGAATAGAGTGGTCTGATGTGATGAGGATGACACAATAAAATCAAAACACAGAGGTTATGAGTCATAGTCGAAATCGGATTCCAAAAATTCTACACCTGATAATATTGAATCAGCTTCATTGCTTTCTTCACTGCTACTGCTACTGTCCCCGACATGTATTATGATCACGATCATTCAAGTTCGTTTTCAACAATATGGTCCCTTAATTTGTACTGATGATCAACATTAAGTACATCATCAGTGTACTTCTTCCAGTCATCAGCAGTTATGGATAGAAAATATTATTTTATTAAATTTTGCATTTCAGACCCTGGTATTCCTATATTTTTGGTTGCTACTTTTCTCTTCGCCTGAAGCTCAATTGCATTGAGGTCGCAATGATACGGTGTCAGCAACAAAATTTTGTGATTGTGGGTACGACATTGTTTTTTTAGAAGTACTTCTGCTTCGTAAACAAATGCAGGTTTATTATCTTTCACCAAACACATTAGTTCACCTTTGGTATGATATTCTTCAAAATGAATACTATTCTCTTGAAGCCATATTCGGAGATTAGCTTTAGAATCAGACATAGTAGGGGGGTTGTTTAGTTGTTTCACATGGTAACTTGCATTGTCCATCACAAGTACACTAGGTTTAGTGAGATTTGGTATTAACATTTTCTCAAACCATTTCATAAAGTTGGTAGCATTCATATCATCATGATTAGATTTTGTGCTGAAGACCAATAATGCACCTGGCACAAACCCTTCCTCCGATCCTGCATGCGCAATAATATGTCTTTTTCATAACGATATATTAGTAGTGACACCACTTGTTGAAGGTCCTTGCCACGATTTGTTAATTTTATAGTTCTGATGTACATATGTCTCATCAAGGTTATTGTAGTAGGAAAAGTCGGGTAGGATTTATTGTCCTCAAGAATCTGTGTCTCCATGCTGCAATATCATATTTTTCTGTAAATAAAGCCCGTTCATTTTTATTGTTTTGAAACTCAAACCCGTTCTTGTGTAAAATTTTTCTAAGGGTTTCACGGCATCCCGTAAATTCAATTGCTTCCTTCAACTCATTGTGCAGGCTTCTCAGTGTTGGGACTTGTTTTTTCGTTCCATAATTTTTTTTTTTTTTGTAATTATATATTTTTTGTAATTTATAAATGTATTTTTTTTTTTTTAATATAAAAATTATCCAAATTGGAAACTGACAATTTTGACAGTCCTAAAGTATTGCCATACTAAAACTTTTGAAAATAATTCGTGGTCAGCTTTCGTTGACCAAATAAATAAATAAATAAATAAATAATAAATAATAATATTCCACAACTTTCACACAACGCCATCTAGTCTCAAACTAAGCAGAGCTTGTGATATGAGTACTAGACAACTGATAAACATACTTATATATTTCTAAATACATACATATTATAGATAATAACACCCAGACACAGAAACAAATGATCGTGCTCATCACACAAACATTTGTCCTGGGTGGGAATCGAACCCACGACCTCCGGCCTAGTAGTCAGGGTCACTAACCACTAGACCAACAGGCCGTGCCAAATAGGCACGTACATATTGGTTAAAGCTCATGTGTCACCAGCTTCTGCCCGCGACTTCGTCCGCGTGCAATTTCTTGTTTTAACGTAAAATATATCCTTAGCAGGCTGTCCCTCGTCACTTCGTTTTCGCTTAGCGTCCTTTCTGACTTTTTCCTTTTGCTCGGCAGAGATTATTTTTTATTTTTTTATTAGTCGTTATTGTCCCACTGCTGGGCAAAGGCCTCTCTTTCCACTTATCTCTGTCCAAAGCTGCCAAGGACCAATCTTTATTAAAGGGGTCCAGAGAGAGAGGCAGATTAGCGCGTTCAAATTCAAATAAACTATTCAGCTTTATTATATATTATTAGCATGGATTTAGGAATCCACAACTCCCTAATCAAATACTTCCCGTAATCTTCAGCACAATTATATAACAACTTTATCCGGATATGTGTGCTGTTCGTTTTAAATTGAGGAGTTCCATTGGGTGTATGTACCCCTTGGAATCTTTGAAGTTGATAATTAGCTGTCGACCGGTGCCTAACTGTCTGCCTACAAGGCTAATATTAATGCAAAACACGTGTAAAGTATAATGTCACTCAACAATATCCTTGTAGTAGAACTTGTCTTATTCTAAATGCAATAACTGCTTGCAGCTAGATAAGACTTGATTGTCTAGTTTGAACGTAAACAAAGCGTTCGCTAAACATTGTCTACCTTATTTTAATAGAACATAACATCATACCTCGTTTCCCCGAAGGGTTGGGCAGAGGTGTACCTAACTACACGCACATTTCAACGGTTGTGTTTAAGTCTCGTGTAATAGGGGGCGAGCCTAATGCCATCAACCGGGCAGAAATCCAGATTCTGGGCTGCTACTGAGAAATTCCAGACAGAAAACCCAATAACACTTTGCCCGACCTGGGAATCGAACCCAGGAACTCATGCTCAGCAGTAGCGGTGGCGACCACAAGACCAACGAGGCAGTCTACTTCATAATATATTATTAAATAGTCTTCTTTGCAAATGTTCTTAGTTCTCATGTATTTAATTAATTAATCACATTCTCTAATCTATTATTCAAGTATTTTTTATAATGAAGAATGTTGAGACAAAAATGTAGGTCCCTTCATTGTAGAATTGATGTTAGCAAAAAGTTAATATTTTGCCTTAAACAATCAGGGAAATTAATTAATAATCAAATTGACACCCTACGCTAATTTGGCGTGATACAGCCATTTCATACAACTGTCAAAGAATGACAGTTATGATTTGAATATATGGACAATTTAGGTTGGCAGTACATTTGCTTACTAATTAATTTCTTTGGCTTTACATAATGTATCGTTGTTGCCATACGATAAAGTAATACATCGTAATGTACCTACGGAACATCGTCGGTTGGTATTAGTCTCATCGTCGCGCGTTACTTTGTTGCAGTACAACCTACAAAGTGTAACGATAGTCTTCTAATATTGACTGTATTCTGTTTGCCGTATTATCTACTACATACATATATAAAGTTAGCTAATAATCGTTCCCACATGTGAGGGAAGAAATTTAAAATAATCTTGTAAAGATTAGGAACAGTCTTCAAAAGAGCCTATTTTATTTACATTACCGTCGATAACAGTGATACGAATGTGTACTGAGTACACTGTTACTAATAATATTTATTGATAAATCATTTATTTTCATCAAGGACCGTAAGAGACCACCTTGCAGTAACTTTCCGACTACTGGTGCAGCTACACGTATATGTTTGTATTTCTACAAGTACCTGTAAATTATTTTTGAACTACCTATCTACGTACTAGAAAGTTGCGTCTGACTAAACGTTTCAATTTCATTTGACGGTGCCATAAATTCTTCTGTTCCTGCGTAACTAGAACTTCTCGAAGTTTTTAATATTATCAGCTACTAGATATTTTTTAAATGGCAAACATGTTAATAAGGACTAGACGGTACAAGTGTTATGGTATTGCGACGGGCATTAGAGTGATTTTGGTTTTGGGGATACCATTAGTGTATTTGTTACTTGGAAGTGGTCATTCGGAACAACAAGAAATATTAGAATCTTCTTTAGGTTCAGGTAAAGGTATTATGCTGTCTTATAGTAACAGATAGTATGTGCTCAGGAGTGTATAATGTAATATATTTGTGGCATTCAGGTAATGAGGCGGCCTTCCTGTCGCGCAAACTGTTTGCCATCGTTGAGAAGGAAGAAAAGAACTGCACTCCCGCGGCGATTCTCGAGTTCCCTACCGATGGTCTCACTCGCTACCAGAGGAAACATGTAAGCAGAAATCAATAATATTTTAAAACACGTGCAAGGCAGACAAGTTTTACGACGACTAGTGGGTACTTACAATTATTAACTTTCCTAGGTAATAAAGCATTTGCTTGCGTTATTCTATCTTTTATTATGCTAGAAGCTAAAAGCATGTTTAATTTTACTATTGCGCAATCAGAACTCAGCAATATTTTAATCATATTCATCATATTTTAATAATTTTAATTAATATATCTTCTACCCACTTTTTTGAAACATAATCGAAATGAATATTTTTCATTATGGAACAACACCATTGATTGATTGAGATTTCATTGAGTTTTCTTTGTTTTGACTAGACATAAGAATCTTATAGAGGAATACTTTTGTTTTATAGCTAGTATTGGCTAAATAAATGCAACAGACATTCGCTAAACACCAATACACTGAAAATCCTACCTACTTGTGACATAATAATATTAATTATGATGAATTGGTTAATAACTTTTTAACAGCAAATCGAATCGAGTTTCAATTTGATAACAAATTAACATATAAGATAACATCACGCCTGTTTTCCCCGAAGAGTTTGGCAGAGGTGTACCTATGGATAGCCATAGGTCACCTCTTCCAAACTCTTCGGGGAAAACTAACTACTAAAATAACTGGAGAAATATAGGTAAGCTTACCTATATGTCTCCAGTTATTTCATTTATGACAAAAAATCGTTGAGCTCCTTAAGTTCTGAGTTGAGCTGTACGATTACTGACAAATGCGTGCACTGACTGGACAGGTTTACTCAATCTGTGTGGTTCTTTCCTCAAAATACCATTTCAGACACCAATCTACATGGTCTTCACATGAACTGACCAAGATTATGCGTGGACTTTAAAAGAGACCTCTGAGTTTGTTTCGGCCTTTCTTCTCAGAGTAGTCAGATAGGAAACTCCGTCCTCATCTAGTTTTTAAAATATGATTGACGCGTAAAAGTGTTTGTACAAACCTACTTACAGAAATATAATCATTTATCATGAAAATTGATAATTGAAAATTATATGACTATTGTGAATTAAAATAGGTGTCTGAATCGAAAGTTATCGTGATAAGAATCGGTAGACTGAAACAGTTCGTAAGGTCGATTCACATACATAATTTGTGTTGTTCACTTACAGGGATACATTGCCGTACATTGCATTGTGGCGATATATTGCTTCTTTTTGCTGGGAACGGTCTGCGAGCAGTATTTCGTGCCGGCCATCGAGATGATATGCGAACGTGAGTGTACATTACTAGTTAATTTTGCATATAATTATGCTAATTGTACTAGTGCATGCAAATAAAGCTACATGATATTGTGGGCATATCCGAATGAAATTAATCCTCTGGAACAGGTAAGTACCTATCTAAATAATTCTGGAATCTAGTAACCTTTTCAGAAATTTCTATTTCAAGTATGATTTGAAATCATTATTTTGTTGACAGCAAAATTTATCCTAGATCTAAGGCAAGTTTGGTCATTATAACACATCCTGACCCCCCTACGAGTCTCATACATTTGAGTCGTGATCATTTCATGAAATTTAAAAATTAAAGAATCAGATAACAGGTAACTCTTCAAAAGTAGCCAATCATAACTTCCGCGTCGCTGCATGCTGTAGATGAGTATATTCGGTGTTTCCTTGCGTGCTTCACATTGTCACGTAGCTTCCATATCAATTAGAGGTGGAAGAGGTTAATCAGGCTCAGAAACGTGCCGCCGTAACGTGCCACGTTCAAATTACAAGTCAAATCGTTACATTGGGTACACGATGGTGTCAATCTTTTCATTGAAGTCCTACAGGTCAAGGTGTGTTTGTCGGATGTTCTAGAATACGAACATGCGTTGCTTCTGACACAGAATTGTGGCTAATAGGTAATAGTCGTAATAGGACTAAATTGCATCCGCGTTTTTTACGGCAGTCATCGAATGCACTTGTAACCGTCAAAGCTCAGGATAGAATTGTTCAAAATCCAAAACATAATGAAGAAATATACCCCGAACCCTCAATCCTTAATCCGTATTTAGTGACAGACGTTTCCGGGCAGCTATAAGACCCTATGAATAGGACTAGACTGACATTGCACGCGCATCATGTGTGACATCCATTGAATTACTTTATCTACTCTTGCAGCTTTTGTCCGTTCGTGATCATCTGATGTGAAAATCAATGCGGACTCGCAATAAATAAAAAATGAGCAATTCTGATCGATACGACGCGACTCACAGAGTCTAGACTACCTCTCTCGTCCCCACATCGTGAAAAATTAAATATGAATCACTGCGTTCGCCCCTCTCAGTAGCAAAATCCTGCGATGGATCGAAGGGACCAATCTGACGAGTTAGTCGGGTCTAAATTACAATCTACATATATTATTATGTGATTGAATGAAAGGCGACTAACAAAAGGTATTTACACGGCTGATGTGAGTGGAAACGCCGGGAGGGGACGCCCTAGGAAGACATAATATAGTGATTTTATTAATGATGTTCTTCAGAAAGGTCAGGTGTGTAGTACTCGCAACCGGAGTGCATTTATGACCAGATGTAAAATATGAACGTAGAAAAGGCAAAAGGACTATGTAAGGATCGTAGCAGCGTTCTGTAGTTTCTACCTACCCCTATGGGAAGAAGGCGTGAGTTTATGTATTAAAGAGCGGATAGATTCTCATACTTTTTATACTTAGGTATGCAGCAAGCTGGTTTAATACGGAAGGTTATACGAGCATAACTACATACAGTAATAAATACTCACTAATATAACGATATTTTTTTATCCCAGACTTGTAATTCAGACAATATAATTCAAATTAAGAATGATAGAATCGTTAAAATCTATCTTACTCAATCTCTGCATTGACGTCACTTCGTACAGCGTCTAGCAGGTATGCTGGGTACTAGCCCGAGGTAAAGCAAGTGAAATTATTTTTTGTCGGTAGAAAATTCTCCCTCGCCCTAAAACATTTTCGGAAATGGAGAGACTAATTTGCGATCAAAGAGGGCAGGTATAAGGGGAGCCTTATTCTAATGCTCGATATTGGAAAAAGCAGACAGTCTGATGACAGACTTCGTTTGAGGTATTACTGGCAAGCAATAAAGTTGATTGAAAATGCTTCGTAGCTAATTGCTACAGCGTAGGTCGATGCTACGAAAGTCTTCAAATTATTTTAATAATATTTCTTATTTAAAGAACTACAAAACTTTTAAATTATTAATTTTAGAGTGCTTTCGTAGCATTGAGCTACGCCGTAGCAATTAGCTACGAAGCCTTTGCTATAGCCTTCTTTTTCGGAATCTACGAAATTTTTCGCCAGTTTAACGTTATTTTGGAACTGTAAGAAGTTAACATGTCTTTCTAGGCCTAAACATAAACCTACCTCATTTTGGATGTAGGTGCGCCGTTAATTTAGCAAAAAATATATGTTCCTAGGTCTCAACATAGGGATGGATGTTGCTGGTGCGACGTTCATGGCAGCAGCAAGTTCGAGTCCAGAGTTGTTCATCAACTGTGTGGGAACGTTTGTGACTGAAGGCGACATCGGCGTTGGAACCGTGGTAGGATCAGCAGTGTTCAACGTGTTGGCTGTACCCGCTTTCTGCGCTCTCTTCGCAGGGAAAGTAAGTGCTGATAAATAAGAATATTTCTAGGTTTCGTCAGGCATCTATTGTAGTCTATTGTAGTGAATGAGGTGCATGCTGTACCTCATTTTAACCGACTTCAAAAAAGGAGGAGGTTCTCTATTCGATTGCAATTTTTTTCAATGTTTGTTACCTCAGAACTCCGTCATTTATAAACCGATTAAATTTTTTTTTTTATTTGAAAGGATATACTTCCAGATTGGTCCCATATTTGGTTAAGTTCTGATGAGTGTTTTTTGAATTAGCTTGAGTAATACGTATTTTTTTCCACTTATTGTATTTTGATGAGAATAAAATAATTTCCTGTCACTGTTATTTACATTGCAAGTAGTGGTATACGACTTTATGTGGGTACCTACCCCACAAATAAAAAGTGCAAAATAAAAACTTTTTGCAAAAAAAACAACCGACTTCCAAAAAAAAAACACTACAAAGTGAAAAATTACTTTAACTTCGGAAGTCGGTGGCAAAAAACTAAAATACGGATCCAACGACACTGACTTCCAAAATTAAAGTTATTTTTCACTTTGTAGTGTTTTTTTTTTTGGAAGTCGGTTGTTTTTTTTGCAAAAAGTTTTTTCTCTTAAGCGTGGCATTTGTTATATGTATATTTGTAATGCATTTTGATATAATACGTATAAACTTGGCTTATAACGTCATCTCTTATCATTTATCTCTGTAAACCTTCTACTTACATGAACATCTGAGCTAGATAATTAGTTATCTATTTAAATACACACCTTATATTATGTTGTAAAATAGAAAATCTTGTAACAAGAAAACGTTGCGATCTTTGTTATATGCGCCTCGCTTCTACAAACTCGTATTGCATTATGTATAATTTAGTCGTCAATTCAGTATTTCTTATATACTTTCCATTTTCAACACTTTTTCGATTTAATCATTGATTACCTGATGTTCCAATTATAAAGTTATTGCTACGAACTATTTATTACTAAAGATTTTTCGTTTACCGCGATGAAAACATGAAGCAATCATTTTTGGGTAAAGTAAAATAGAAATCTGTCTCGTTGGTCCTGGGTTCGATTGCCAGGTCAAGCTAAGTGATTGGGTTTTCCCAGTAGCAGCCAAGAGTCTGGATTTGTGCCCGATTGATGGTAAAAGGCTCGCACCTATTAACTCTTGCCAACCCTTCGGGGACTCCCCTCTCCAGGCGTAATTATATGTTATGAAAAATGGAAATAATTATTAAGAAATAGCAATTAGAATCCATGCACATAAATTCCGTATTTCCTTTACCAGGTCAGTGTAAAAAGGAAGGATAATGTAATGATTGATTTCCTCGATTTATATAGTGTGGTTGGTCCCCAGGTGGTGGACTTGGACTGGTGGTCGGTGTCGCGGGATTGCGTGATGTACGCCGTGGCGGTAGTGGCTCTCATACTCACGCTACTCGACGACGTGATTTACTGGCACGAAGCGTTGCTGCTCGTACTCATGTACATTTTCTACATATTAGGTAAATTATATGGAATGCACAGTAACTACCTTGACATGACACTACACAACACGGATGTTTGTAATCGAAAATTGTTTGTATAATTATGAGCAAAGAATATTTACTGTTTACTCACTTATGTAGGTCCCTACTTGATTTTTCACATGCCCTTTTGAAGGTGAGGTCCATGTATAGGCAATAGTACCTACTGCGTGAATGTCACCTTCAAAAGGGCATCTCTTATCTCCTGCAAATAATTTGTATTATTTTTTTTAACCGATGGACGTTTTATAAAAGTTTTGGTACCCAAACGCCCGTTTATTGCAAAATATTTCAAATACAAAGGTTTATAAAAAATTAAATGCTGTTCGTTGGTAAGCGTATCAGTTGAGAACGGCTTGGTAATTTTTTGTTTTTAAATGTACGTTATAGTCCGTAAGGTTTCTATGGAAAGCAAAATTTGAATAGTTGCCGGAAAAATTAGAAAATTCGGAAAGACTGAAAGTGCATTTTGTATGAATTATTGAAATTTGGACAGGACAACGTCTATCGGGTCAGCTTGTATAAATTTGTTTTGGTACCTAAATGCACGTAGTTTGCAAAATCTTCTAAAAACATGTAAGATGTATGTTTAGGAACATCAGAGGTAGAACACACTACCGAGGTTTTGTTGTAGGTAATCGTGAGAAGCTAACGGTTTATAAACTCGGCTCATATAAACTTAACTATAAAGACTACTGTAAATACATTATAAAAAGTGTCATATTTGTTGTCTGGCATAATAAAGTTTACTTACTTCGTGAGCTCCCGGTAAATGGTTTACATTTGTTTGCAAACACTCAAATAAAAAACAAATCTATTAGCTGTTTGATTTGATTTACGATATGCTTGAGTGATATGTTCATTCATAACTGCGGATTTCTTTTATAATTTATTATTCCTAATACAAATGAGCAATGCTAGTATTGTCTGACGGCTTTATTTACGCTTCTGCTAATGTTGAAGTATCTTTAGTTTTCTATATTTCGTAATCTTGTAAGCAGTTTTCTATTAAAATAAACATTAAGGTTTGGTATTCTAATCTAGTTCTATTTTTCCTGCAATCAAGTTTATATGTTTTGTTGCTCACTTGTCAAACAATTTTATTACTTATATATTTCGTTGCTCACAAAACTGAATTAATGAACACTAGACACGACTCGCTGACAAATTAATGTAATTATTAACGGAAATTGTTATATTCCCTGTTTTTTTTTAGCGATGGCATTCAACGGCTGCTTGGGAGCGTTTTTCAGGAGTGGATGCTGTACCTTCAAGAAGCCTAAGGCGTACACAGAAATCACACCACTTCTCCAAAATGGTAAGTCACATGAAGAGTATATTGAGAGGGAAAAAGGGATACGGTCACCAACCGCTTTTCAAATTATGTAGAAGGCACGAATAGGAATAATGGGATAAAGGAGGAAAATAACGATTGCAACAATATTTAAGTCGTTAATATCCACTCAGTTATTTTTGCTTGGTCGGGGTTCAATATCGTCCTACCTACTAAGTTAGGTAATTGACGTGGATCTGTACTGCTCTGTGATTTTAGTCGTCTCTTAATCCGATTAGTTAGTGAAAGAGCAAAAATACTAAGAAACCTATAACAATTCAGGACATTTAGGGGTTTATTTATACGCGTTGCTTAAAGTATTTAAAAGTCAAAAATTTATGGTTAAACAGGCGCTAATAATTACTTTAAGCAACGTTTATAATTAAACGGATTAATATTTTTAAGCACACAAATGTACTTACAGAGGCGAAATGAATGCCATAGGTATTTCCGATCAGTCAACCATCTGGTTGGAATTTTATTTTTGGTCATGTTTTCGAAACAAGTAGCTCCAGTATCGTGTTCAGATTCCTAATTAATTTCTGATTTTGCAGATCACGTTTGCCAACGTAAAAAAAAAACTTAGTATTTTGTTTTCCTTTTAGAAAAAACCCATGCTCTGGATGCTCGGCGCATGAGCCTACATGTTCAAAGCACCGACGTGGAGTCAGCAGTGCTGGCCAAGAGGCACGATTCCACCGACTCAGGTAATTCAGCCAGTTTTCATTCAAAACAGGCGGAAATTATCACTTACTTCTCGGTAAATGGACCGCTCGCCTGTCTATAAGCTCTTTGTCATTAAAATTGTGGCCATTTGAAATTGAACTTGATTGATGATGATTGATTGGTTCATAGATTCTAAAGATTTCTGACTGTTTAGTGCTAACTTTGTCTTCATACATAGCAGTCGTAAATAAGTAGGTAATCGTATAATATTAGGTATATTATAATATTATATTATAATATCGCGCAAACATCATACGCTATGTCAGATAATAAAGTCAGTTTGCCGTGCAAACTCGTGATTCATCTGATTATTAAATATTTTTAAAGTCTGCATAATTATACAAGCATACAACATTATAAACGATTTATTGGTAAACACGGTATGCCACTTTATAGCAATTAATTGCCTATTTTGAACAATGACTGCCAACCGAGTGATGTACGCGGGAGTTTTCGCAGTTTTCACCAACACAAAGCAATATTAGAGAAGATATTTGGTATGTTCGCACGGGTGCGTCAATGGTGGCAAGAAATATGTTTGAATTTTGTAATAACTACTTATCTAATAAAATATCACAAAGCGAAAGTTAACGCAACGATTGTCGACGAGCTTGTTGCGTTTCGTAATGATAACTTATTCAGTTCAGGAAGAAGAGTAGAATGGGAATAAACTCTTGAAAGAGCGGCAAAACTTCCTGAGAAAAATATATTCCATGCTGATGTTTAAACCAATCGATCTACTGCTGTGGCTAGGCACTGGTCTCTTTCACCCAACGGCTGTCCCTCGACTCGATCTAGCCGGGATAGTTTTAATAATCAGTAATATCACCTGGTAAATATGTTGTGCTGTACCTACCTGATATATTGTATTCTGATAAAAATACTGAAGTAGGTAGCGACTACTTTATTTTTCTACTGCTATGTTGTAGCACAATCGGCCTTTCCAGAGATCCTGTAGTCCGAAAGCGGTCAGCCTTTGTGTCTGTCCCCCTAGGCAACCTAGATAATCTAGATATCCAGAATTTTCACACGGCAAGAAACAGACTATTAAAGAAATTAAAAAAAAATGGCGTTCTGTAGTAGAAACTACAGAACGCCATTGTTTTTTAATTTCTTCCCACGGGGATAGGCAGAAGCCTATCCCCGTGGGAAGAAGGCGTAAGTTTATGTATGTATCTAAAATCAATAAAATTCTACCATATTTTACGAGTAATGTAAATAAAAATAGTCTATTCTACATATAATCAGTGTTTCTCGTTCTATTTCAGATACGCTAAGCACCTACTCCATGTGGTCGTGGCCGGGAGAAAAGGTGTCGTTTTGGAAGAAGTTTTTCTGGGTGTTCTCATGGCCCATTAACCTGCTGCTGTGGCTGACCATCCCCGACTGCAACCGCCGGCCAAATCTGTATCCTTTGACCTTCCTGATGTGCGTCTCCTGGATCGGAGGAGTGTCTTATCTGGTTGCCTGGATGATCACCATACTTGGTAAATACTTTAGACAGCTTGAAATGGAGGGACTACATATTCATACATACATACATACATAAACTCACGCCTTCTACCCATGGCGTTAGGCAGAAACTACAGAACGCCACCTGCTACGATCCTTACATACTCCTTTTGCCCCGTGTACGTTCATACGTTCATACTTCTGGACACAAACGCACGCCGATTGCGAGTACCTACTACGCACCTGTACCTGACCTTTTCGAAGAACATCACCAATAAGGTCACTATACATATATCCTCTTAGGGCGTCTCCTCCCGGTGTTTCCACTCACATCTGCCATGTAAATACCTTTTGTTAGTCGCCTTTCATTCATCCTCTCAACATGACCAAACCATCTAAGCATACTATTTTAAATTGTTGTCACTACATCGCCTTTTAAACCACACCGTTGCTTTATCACATCATTCCTCAGCCTATCATTCATAGTCACACCACACATGCTTCGCAAGGAAAACATTTCCACAGCATTTATTCTACTTTCATGCTTCTTATGCCACACCCAACATTCACTTCCAAACATAAGCGTAGGCACCAGCACACCATTGTGAACAGCCAATCGAACCTTTTTGGACATTAACTAGTTGGTCACAATCGCATTTATAGCACCATTCACTTTATTTCCCGCTAATACATAATCATTCGGTACGAAACACAAGATAACACAAACTAAATAGGTATGTGATACTCGTACATAATGCATGTATACTAATTATTGTTTTTCATTAAAACTGGTCGAATGTCAATTTTAGGCGCATTTGCAATAGTAATTTCGTGTAACTACGTATACATATGTATATTTTCATCAAATATGGTCTTGGACGCGTTTCATTCTAGTAATTGTATTTTTTATAATTGGTATCCTACCCCCAGTTACTAATATTATAATCATAATCTTTATTATCAAATTGGTATGTGCCTAATATTATGCTGTGTTTCCTCAGCTGGTGGAAATTCCATGCTCTAATTTCCTTTTTTTATTGATATTTGTTTCATAATGCCAGAAAAAATCTCTACTAGTGCTAATTCAATACCTCAAAAGCAAAAGCGAATTAGCGTGATTATACTACTACTACTTGTTTGTCTAGAAGTGGTTGCAAGCGCGCGTGGGGTCTGGAGTTCGATTCCCAGGTCACGTCATTACGTGATTATTGATTATGTATTGAGTATGGCATCCCGGCTCTGGATTTGTGCCCGATTAGAAGCAATGTTTGCTCTTTTTAATGGTGGCGAATTACATTTCGGGGAACACACGCGTGATCAAATGATCTTGCATATAGCCTGTGCCATGGTATGGTATCTGTGACATGAAGCAATATTATAATCATAATTTAATATTATAATCATAATCTTTATTATCAAATTGGTATGTGCCTAATATTATGCTGTGTTTCCTCAGCTGGTGGAAATTCCATGCACTAATTTCCTTTTTTTTATTGATATTAGTTTCATAATGCCAGAAAAAATCTCTACTAGTGCTAATTCAATACCTCAAAAGCAAAAGCGAATTAGCGTGATCGAATTACATTTCGGGGAACACACGCGTGATCAAATGATCTTGCATATAGCCTGTGCCATTGTATGGTATCTGTGACATGAAGCAATATTATAATCATAATTTAATATTATAATCATAATCTTTATTATCAAATTGGTATGTGCCTAATATTATGCTGTGTTTCCTCAGCTGGTGGAAATTCCATGCTCTAATTTTCTTTTTTTTATTGATATTTGTTTCATAATGCCAGAAAAAAATCTCTGCTAGTGCTAATTCAATACCTCAAAAGCAAAAGCGAATTAGCGTGATTATACTACTACTACTTGTTTGTCTAGAAGTGGTTGCAAGCGCGCGTGGGGTCTGGAGTTCGATTCCCAGGTCACGTCATTACGTGATTATTGATTATGTATTGAGTATGGCATACCGGCTCTGGATTTGTGCCCGATTAGAAGCAATGGTTGCTCTTTTTACATGGTGGCGAATTACATTTCGGGGAACACACGCGTGATCTTATGATCTTACATATAGCCTCTGCATTGTGGTATCTGTGAGATGAAGCAATAATGTTGATGAAACATTTTTTCCTTATTTAATTTTATTTTATTCCATAGGTGATACTCTGAATGTGCCTGACAGTATAACCGGGTTGACGATACTCGCCGCAGGTACCAGCCTGCCTGAAGCAGTGTCCAGTGTGTTAGTGACTGTGCAAGGTAAAGTACCAAACTTTACTCAATCAGACACTTAAATACCGCAGTAGGTACATATGATGGTCTTTTTGGATCAATAAGAATAAAAAGAGACGATTTAAAAAAAAATTCTTTGAAGTGGAGTAGAACAGAAGGTTATTTCAAAAATACTCTATCTTTAATGTCTTATCTCTCTTATATCTTATCTACTTTGAGGTCCAACAGACGTTAAAATTCATAACTAATCTATATAATATTAAATTAAATAAAGTCGCATTTCAGGTATGTCTGTGTAAACGCGTTGTTCTTCTAAACTACGCAACGGATTATGATCTGGTTTTCACCATCATTTAGAGAATTTGTTCTGGAAGGTTTATGAGTATAATACAACTTACACATAAAAAAAATCTCCATGTTTGCGTCAAGTTTTAAGAACTGTGCGAAGCAGGGGCGGGTTACTAGTCTCATTTGTACCTAGTTCAATATAATAAAGGGTTAGATAAAAAAAGATTTCTAATTGATTTTATTTCCAGGCCACGGCACCATGGGACTCAGCAACTCTATTGGATCAAACACATTCGACATTCTACTGTGTCTGGGTTTGCCTTGGCTGATCAAATCGCTAGCCTACCCAACAGTTCCCGGCCATCATTGGGTAGGTTCATCACGTCGATTCAGAAACAGTTCTCCGACATTCGTTTCTCCGATGAATGGTTCGCCGACTCAACTGTTCATCTATCCCTGCGTTTACAGTTACACCAAGGTATACAATGTGTAGGTATTCTGCGTGTAGTCCTGTTTCGGTTTTTTTTTTTACCTAAATCAAGTTGTGGAGACTCGTTATATAGAAAACTTGTAGAAACAGTAACTTACAATTGAATACTCAAACTTTAAGATGCACACGTAACGGTAAGGGTCAGCGCAGACAGAGCAGTAACTACTCGAGCAATAAATTCCGCTTAAACTCGGCAGACGCAGCGGATGGTCGAACATCCGCGCCACTGCTGCTCGCGTGCGCTATCATCACCATAGATTAATAATATACAGAATACTGAAATAGACTGCTCGCTAGTTTGAAAGCCTGTGGACTGAGATTATTATGGTCTTTTTTTGGATTTTTAGCACAGAAAAAGAAGCAATATGAGCACATGAATAACATTGAAAAAACAAAAGCGACAGGACATTGAAGGAAGAGTAAGGGTGAATAAAAACATGAAATGAAAAAGTCTTTGTTCACAGAAATATTTTTTTATAAGATATATAATTATTACCTCTGCTTAACTACAAAGCAGTTTGTTGGCAGACGTAGCTCCTTTTTTGTACTTAATATTACGTAACATAATTTTTATAATGACACTTTTTTCATCTATAGATTAAAACTATTCTTTCATTCCTTTTAAAAAAATAGACAAAAGTGGTTTTTTTATATTCTCTACAGTCGACAAAATATATTTTAAGGAGGTTTATGTATTTTATTTTTAAAGTAGGTTGTTGTGATACAGTTGTTTATATCGACTGGAAGGTTATTAGAATAGTTGGGACTAAATAATTTCTGCACCTTCTACCATAATAGTGATTCCAAGTGGGCACTGCAAATATTCTCATATATTGTTCCTTTGAGATCTTGTGCGTATAATAGAGAAGGTAGAAATAGCGTATGTTTAGAGTACATAACCCTGTGTGCGTGCCTGTGTGTGTTTAATGTTCAAGGAATAGTTATTTCACTACTTGGTACTGGTTATAAAGTTGATAACGAACCTTGATGTAAACGCAGGTATAGACGAACAGTTGTGTGTCCGCAAATCGTTCGCCGGTGAAAGAATCTATCGATGAAATTCTAAAAAGTAAATCGTTCTGTCGGCGAATCGTTCGTCGTTGGAACGTTCTATCGGTGAAACAATGAAAAGTGAATCGAAACGAATGTCGGAGAATCGTTTCAGAATCCATCACATCTCTTGTATTTCCTTCTTACCCCGTAGTAGACTTCCAAGGATATGTAGGTAAGTAATAAGAACTAACCTACTAACGACCCCTTTTTTGGGTTGGATTTTTAATCAAACTCAAACTCAAAGCATTTATTTCAATTAAACCAATTAAGTACAGGAACTTTGAATTGTCAGAGTCGGTCAGTTAGACAGTTGAAGCTAAATAGAAGTAGCTTCTCGAGTCGACGCGTAGATATTTATGTTTTTTTTTAAATCATCAAATGACTTTTTCCGCTTTGGGCGGAGCGGGAGGGCGTGTCAGACTTTTACTGACTAAAACCCACCCGTGTTCCTTCAGTCGCCTGTGCCGCGGCCACGGTAACTCTTTCGAACATCGCGCAACCCTAACTGGAATCGGTACAAGTGGACCCCGTCAATTAGTGCTGACATCTCTGAGGCGCGCGTGGAACTAACGATCCCTAAATATTAAGCTTCACAATTTGTAAGTTCCAAAGTAGGTGTTCAGTTGTTTTCCTTCCTAGTTCTATGCCTACAATTATTCTTCCCGAAAAACTCAGCCCAATCAAGTTTACTTTGAACACTCGGTTTCTGTTCTCAAACAGACCGTCAAACTCATGTTAACTACAATGATTGGATAACCGAATTAATAAAAGCCAATCAAAAAACTTGAACGGAGGTTTGACTACAAAACAAAACATTTTCAGAAACAAACATAATTATTATTATAAGGGTTGAGTTTATATACTATGTATTTCAATATTTCAGGTGTCAATAAACTCAAGGGGGTTATCGTACAGCGCCATCTCGTTGCTGTCGACGCTGTTCGCTCTGTACGGCTGCTTGTTGCTCAACAAGTTCCAGCTGGACTGGAAGATCGGCATCACATGCGGCCTCATCTACCTCGGCTACCTCGTGCTGGCGGCTCTGATAGAACTGAACGTCTTCTTCAATGTCAACATGCCAATTTGCGCGCATTAAACCGAACAGCATTGGTCTATTGTTTTATCTGTACAGCTGCGGGTATTTTTGGATTTTGTAAGATAAGACGTAGAATGTCTAAATGTCTAAAGAAAATGTCGAAGATATAGCTCGATAAATTCTCATTCTAGACGTCTGCGAAATTCATTAATTCTATGTACACACAGCTACATGTCCAGCTATAATTTCCAGTATAAACTGACCTCTCATCGTACGGAAATTCTATACAAGGCGAGATCAGCTTATACTGGATATGTATAGCTTGATTATTTTTTTATTTTATTATTATTTTATTATGTTGCAAGCTAAGGAATAATAAATACTAATAAGTATGTTAGTACTTAAGTCAGTAATTTATTAGGTGATTTAGCTACTTACTTTGCTCGAATATATATTTTTGTTCTTAATCAATATTGTTGTGATAATATTACAGGGCAAAGTAGGTGATTTTTAACGAGAAATTACTTAAGAGGGCTGTCGCATTTTGTCACCTCTCGCTCACACGAGACCCAATTTTTAAGAATGTTAAATAAAAAGATGTTTTTTTTTTTGAAAAATATATTCTATTCGCGAACTAATAAATAATATTAATTTAATAGGTCATTATTAAAAACACATTTTTGTTGTGGCATTTATTTAACTCATAACAAAAACAGATCATAATACTTATATGGCAAGCGATATCGCAGCAGGCCCAGACGGAGATGGCGGGATGAGCTGGACTCCTTCAACAAGAACTGGTCCTTAGCAGCTTTAAACAGAGAGAAGTGAAAAGAGAGTAGGGAGGCCTTTGCCCTGCAATGGCCGGCCTGCAATTGCCCGGCAATACATCACAGGCTTTTAATAATAATAATAATACCGCCGTATCTCTACGTTGACGTCGTGGTGGGGCTTGCGCGTTCCGAACTCTGGGTCTGTGCCGGTAGAGTTTACTGTGCCGGAACAGGTCTAGGATGATAAGCCACGCCAAGAGAGATACGGAAACCCGCAGGGCAGCATGTGGCGTGCTGGTGGGCAGTAGCGATCCCACGGACCCTATCTCCCGGGAGAAGTCTTGTACCTCATCTCGGGATTCCCTTTATTGACCACCTGGAGTGAACACTGACGAGGAACAGGGCTCCCGCTTCATTCTTGCCTTTATTGACCGGCTTGAGGAAAGATTCGCAAGAACAAACGTGCAAAGGAAGGAAGTATTCCAGTAAGTGATGGATGGATGTTTGTTATTCTTTCACGCAAAAACTTCTGAACAGATTTGGATGAAATTTGGCACACAGATAGTTTATAAGCTGGATTAATATATAGGATACTTTTTATTCCGTTATTCCTGCAGCATCGAGACTTATGCGGGAGAAACCGCGGGGCGCTCTTAGTTTTATACAAGGTGTAACATAAATAACGCACAACCTCTTAAGGGGATATTGTACTTATCATTATGAACAACTTTTACTATGGAACCAAACCTGAAATCGCAAAAAAAAAATCAGCCGCTCCCTACATTTATGTTCGCATAATTCGTCAAAATGTAGGGAACAGCAGATTTTTTTTTCACGATTTCAGGTTTAGTCCCATAGAAAAAGTTGTTCATAATGATGACTACAATGATCCCTTAAGAGGTTGTGCGTTATTTATGTTACATCTTCTATAAAACATTGGTCAGGCAAGGGTCATAGTCTTTCTATAGTTCTAGGTAACCAGCAGTGGCGATGGCTTCATACAACCCCATTCCTACCGGCTTCCCTTCGGAACAACAACTGTACTTGAGTTCATTATTACGAAATAATAAAGTACTTAACAGCATATTACAGGTATTTAATACAATATCATAAGATAAAGAGCATTACAAAAAAGTTATATAGGTGTTAAATTAAGAAAAGTCAAGGAATTACTTAAATTTTTGAAGTAATATTAAAATGATGTTATATTGACTTTATGAGAACTGAACAATTATTTCTTCGGCTTCCCTCTAATGGATGTTGTAGCTTCGCTACTGGTAACCAGCCCACTTTAGTTATCCAAACACATAATCCAATCCATAATCCATATCTTTGTTTCCATAACCTACAAGTCCTACACCAACCGGGGGTTGTCCTTGTGTGCACTTGCATACTGCGTAGAGTACGACCCAACTTAGATGTAGCGTCGGCAAAATTCGTAAAACCGATCACCATCCGAACCGAGTGCGCCTTCAAAATCGCCAATCTTTATTACTGTTTTGAGCGAAAATGACCTTTACGCAAACGCAATAACTTGTAAGGTCATATAACCAAATACATTCGTATAATTGAAATTAATGAATGCAAATTTTAAAATTCATGCTACATCTAAGTTGTGTCGTACTGTACATGCGTGGGTTGGTGCCTCATTTCATTAAAAGCATCGAACGGGCCTCTGCGAGTTGGCTTCGGCCCCTCGTACGCCATCCAAAGGTCCGGAACCCGTGGGTCCCGAGATATGTCAAAGTAACTTAAAATAATACTAATAATACTTATTTAGCTGAATTTATTAGATAACACAATATAAATGTGTTTTCATAAGTACCTATTTGATTGATATTATTCATAAGTTCGCCAATTGAATCCATTTTTCAAAAAATCTTTTCATATAACACCCTTAAAATTTGGTTCCGTGTGAACGAGAGAGGTTACAAAATGCGACAGGCCTCTTAAGTCTGTAATGTAATTTCTCAATACATGAGCCATTGAATATATTCTGTTACACATATTATTATTATGTTGGTAAGTAGTAGGTAATTGTCTGTGCCTGAAAGCAATACCTATACCTACCTAATTTTGGTAAAAATAAAAAAACATTTTTGGTTGATCAATATACCCTCTTACACATCATTATTAATTATTTATTTCAGTAACCAAACCGTATACGTATGAGTAATAATCTTAACTATTAAAATAAAAACAAAGTACCCATTTCCCTTAAACCTAAAAATAGCAACGACGTTGTATAAATGGACCTTCAGGTCTTTGTCCTTGAACTGGTTACCTTGCAAAGGTTCAACAGAGCGTGTCGAAGCTTAGTGACCTGTTTTGAAACCACTCGGTTGCTTTGCACGCTCTCTGAACCATTAAAAAAGATCAGGAGTCGTAGAAAATCGATAACCCATCCTACAGATGATCGCGATCATTATATTTAACTTCGTCTTGATGTTGTAAGGCCATGGGGCCAACCACCACCTCTTAGAGCAGTATTATTTTAATGTTACTTCAGTGTGAGAAACAGATGGATCTATACAGGACGTCTAGCTCCATCTCTTTCCCACACTCAAGTAAGATTAAAATAATACTGCTTTAAAAGGTGGTGGTCTAGCTCCAGAAAGACGGTGATAATGTAATTTTTCAGAGATTCAACAAAAATAGTTTTCTGCTCAGTCGATTTACTCATAGATTTTCATTGTATGTACTAACGTGGGCCCCTATTGGGCCAGCTAATCTAAAAAGTGCCAACGGCTCGTAAAGAAGAAGAGTCGATCGATTCAGCTCTATTTAATAATTATAAAAAACAATATTGCAACGCTTCATTTGGTACAAAAATGAGGAACAATGATTTCATTACTAAATGCATATCAGCCACAAATTCTTCTATCATTAGGTAATTTTTTATCATGAATAAGTGTTAGTCGTCTTTCGTTGCTGCCCGTACAACGAAAGTCGATTAATATTTACGTACTAATGATAAAAAATTAGTTGAATATAAAATACAGATAATAAACGTTCTTAGGCAGTTCTATTATATTAAATCCTCAAAAGTAGTATAGTCAAATAATTTTGGTATTTTAGATTACAATTACGTGTAAAAGTAACAGTGTTAAGCTGCTTCTATTACTATCTGTAGCACTTGATAATTTAATTAATTTCCTGATTTACGGTTTCTATCTATCACTCATCCAGTCTAAAGGGACTACGTACAGCCTAAATCAATAAAGATTTCTTATCGGAAATTCTTTTTATGTGCTGTTCGGAAAAGTACGTAGCATAGGTACCTTACCTAACTAAGTACAATAGCGGTCAGAACTCCAACGCCAGCATTACAAAACTATCGCATCGTTACTCGTCGCATTTGAGACCTTCTATTTAGGCATTTCACACACACACACACCCGTAATATTGTACTCTTTCATCACGAACCAAACAGAAAAAGCGCGGTATATGGTCATCATCATAGGCCTATCGCGGCACGTAGTCTTTTTCTGATTATGCTAATGAGATAAAGACAGCAAATATTTTAAACTAGTCACATAAAAGTTGAGGGTAGATTTGAAACAAAATCAATTTTCTGACTGTAGTTAGAATGGTATGACGTTGTTGGTTGGTGAACTTAGTTACAAGCGTTTGTGTTATTGATATTAGAGGTGTTCGAGTGTGAAGATTTTTATTGAAAATGCAAGAAAATATAAACATTGAAGCCAGGGCGAACATTGTAGCATAAACAATGGGTGTAATATATCTGAAATATCCAATGAAACCGGATTTTGTGTAAGTTATTTTGTTGTTTTTGATTTTATTTGGTCTCATATATGTGACGCTGCAAAATGTATACTAAGGATTTCTTTTTTTTTTTAGAGAGAGATACAGTGAGACGTTGGGTGAGGAGATTTGAGGAAGAGAGCCGTGTAAGAAGTGGTAGGCCGTCGCTTATTAACCAGTCTCAGCGACGCTTTATGGTTGGTGAATGTGAAACGAATGGTTTCATACCTTCTGTTCGCAATATTTATGCAGTGGATGAAATTGCTGAATTTTATTTGGTTCAAGATAATTGTCCGAAACATCGTGCCTGTATTGTTCGTGAGTGGTTTAGTGAACACTCGGATGTTAAAGTTATTCCGTGGCCAGCGCGATCCCCTGATTTAAACCCTATAGAAAATATATGGGGTTAATGGTGCAAAGATGGGAAGCGCGAGACGAAAGATGTCTCGAACAGCTTAACCTTTCGTGTGTTTTAGACGTGGATCCACGTTCAAAAAATCTTTACCCTCGTGTGCCTAAGCGTGGATCCATGTCCAAACCTAACAAACTTTTTAAATGCGATTTTGTTCACTATTCTTTGGACTTTTGGGTCTATTTTTTTTGCATCGAAAGTGTACTGAATGAATCTGTGACGGGCGGCCATTAGACTGAATAGATTTCATCATGGGAATGGGATTGACAAGTAAAAACAAGTTCATTCTGGTGACACGTGCGACCGGTGAAATTCCTGCTGTGTGATTCTCACGAAAATAAACAGCCTGTATCACCGGTCTATGTTATAGCGCGAAATTTAAAATGCTTACACACACATACAAAGGAACGCTCGCCGCTTCCTCGCGCCATTTCATTTCGGCCGTGCATACGACGGTAATTATTACGAGCGTGGGTCAATCACACGAAAGGTTAAGTCCCATTGCATGGAGTTGTGGGACAGTTTACGTGGCACAAATATTTGCAGTAATATTGTGGCCTCCATGCGTCGACGTCTTCTTGACTGCATTGATAATAACGGAGGTCACACTAAATATTAATAAAAAAAATTAATATGAAATGTTATCAGGGGAATACACCCCTACAAAAGCCATAATAGTAATAAGTTAGTGATCATAAGATTGTAGGATTGAGGTTTGGTTTCAATCTTTTTTTCCTTGAGAAAATGAATAAATTAAGCTATGACCTCAATAAACCAAAAACATCCCATTTTAGTAGCAACCAAAAATGATTTACGAACAAATTAGGTATTTTATTTATTTCAGAGTTTAGAATGTGTTTATGTTTTACAGGTTGTTAATAACATCAATAAATGTTCCTATATAAATAGTGTTTTATTTTTAAATTAAATTGCCTATTATACTTTATTTTTACCCTCTATGTCCTATTGTAATTGTATTAACGAAACTCAATAAATAATTGAACTCTGACACGAAAACAAAAAAAAAACAAAAAGAGTCGAAAAGCACGCACTGAGGTTTGAACCTTCTCCGCTTTACGCATACAAAATGACAGACACCCACTCCTGCGAAGCTGCCATCGCTGCTTTAAATTTTCACTTCAAATTTTAGCATCGGTTTTAAATAGGCGCTATGGTCGATAATTTATAAAGAAAAAAACAAGTATATACATAAGTAGGTAGTTTTAGGTATCTTTATTTAGAATTGGCCACACATGCATCTGACCAACCCACAACGCGCTTTCGTAGTTATCCTGTGTGCGCGTTACTGTCTGCATTAAAACATCACACAGAGATAGGCGCAGATCTAACGTGCAGGCCAAAATGATCATTCCGGTGGCAGTCCACTTAAGACCGTTGATTGTAAGAAATAAGAAATTTGAGAAATTATTTTAGAAAAACGTAACTGGTAGTACAGCAGCGAAAATACATACATACATTATGTAAATGGACACAAAAATATTCGTTAAAAATAATGTTAAAAAAACTATAACCCGACTACGTAAAAGAGGAGTCTAAAAAGGACGAAACATGAAAATAATTCAAATATAAATCCAGAAATGCATACATAGGTACAAAAATGGTCAAGGTAGAGGACACTATATGCTGTAGCAGTCATAACAACAAAACTTCTATTGTGCCTCGCTTGCCGCGCGTGAACCTGTAAATATAAAAATGTGATCAGAAATAGTCTTGATTTAAACTTCATGTAGGTACTTAGGTAATTAGGTCTAGCTCTTTTACGTCTCCTTATCTGTGCGAAGATTCTCCTCTACAGAGAAAAACCTGCTTTCACTATTAAATATTGCGCAAAGAACGTGTAGTGTTATCAAACTAACAGTAATATTCTACATCTATGAGAACATAGGCAGGCACATATAGCTAAATTAAAGAAGACGAATTGCCTTTGAATGTAGGTATCTATTTTTTAACAGCAATTGGTATCTATTTTCTCCCGGGTTTTGTATGCCGTGCCGCACTTATTTTAACAATTAATCAAAATTATCAGTCGTTTAGGAATCATAATTATAGAAATAAAACTGCCATAAACCACAAATAAAATATTTTAATTGGTAACAAAAAATATCAAGCTCGACATTTTCTTTCTACTGTCCCGCGTACGTTATGAATTAATACAGCTACAAGAATTGCAACAAAATATAATTGTCTACATGTTTAGCAGTTGTAAAGCTGCGCATCGATTATACGCGGCAGCTGCGCGCCACATTAGACCGCGTCAAACCGTTCAATTTTACAGCAATCTTCGAATTTGCGCATGACGGCAGCGTGATGCGCAGAGTGGCCATCTGCTCGAGGATCATAGTGTAGCTAAGGGCTGTTCGAGGGTCTACCGTGCATAAATCGATACACACCTTAAAAGAAACGTAGCCCCACGTCACTAAGCGAAGTACAAACAATTGTAAGTTAAAAAGTTGACGTGACATAACGCCACACACGGTGAATGAAAAGTTCCCACTGGATATCTACCAGAACACAACAAGAACTAATGACTTAAGGCACAATGAAAAATAATTATTTTGTCATAACACATAAGACGTTCAACTTTTCCATTCCGACGCGTAAAAGTGTAAAAAAGAAGACAATACATAATCGGCATTCGTAATTAGAGGTAGCACACGCGATTTGCGGCATCAACGCACGCAATATATACGTAATGTGCACAGCTCTACGGTGCGGAGACACAAAGTGATAGTTGTTCGTGCATCTAGAGTAGGTACCTACTCGTATTATGTACACGGTAATGTAATAACGTCTGGAAACACGCCTTCCGTCTATTAATAGTTGACAAAATCTATAGGTAGACGTACCTACAACATATTACCTATTATGTATTAATTAAACTAATGACGGTATGCGAAAAACATTGATTATTCGAATGATGCTGATAAAAAGATCAGAAATAAATAAATATGTTAATAAATGACGAAAGAAATGAACAGCCCATTAAATTAATATCACTACTTATTAGAAATTATACAATATAATAATTAATCTAGGTAACCTACCTACCTAAACTACGGCTGGGTATAAAATAATCTATTAGTTTGTCCCAGAAAGTAGGCGGTCGTTTTGTTGAAGAAAACATTGAGGGAACAGACGACATACAAATTTTAATCGGCTTCCGTTGTGCTGAATGTATCACGAAAGGATAAGGATGTTTGATGAGAGGAGAGATGGTCGTCCCCACCAAGCTCACGGTGGGCTTGGCGAAGTTAATAGGCTGGCTCTTGACCACCTGCCGCTGACTTGCACCCCCTAGCAATATGATCGGTATCGAACTTCCTTTGATGGAACTCGTCGGTGATCTCGTCGAACTTATAAATGGTCTGAGCGCCGACGGCCTGGATGTTGAAGTAGGCGCAGTCTCAATAATTTCATGAAAGATTGATTCGTCGTAGTCCTTGTTCTCTTCGATAAAAGGTGCAATAAAGACCACCTGACGCAAACTGTTTATATCCTGAACTAATTTTGCATGTTCATTTAACAAATGATCGCTTCTTGGTATTATATTGTCAATAATATTGTCCATTCGTCGCGACATCGGCTCCATATTGAGTGAAAACTGAACAGGTAGTGTGGCAGAACGTTTGGTGAACATCTTTCTGAACATTGGGTTCTGGGAACGCCATCCTACGAAACATAATTAACAAATTACCAAAACAATTACAAAATATAAAAATTGTACTCGTAATGAATATAGCTTTACCTTCTTTGAGCATTCTTCCTATTCTATCTCGATTGAGTGTTGCATATTCGATGCAGCTCACCTGAAACGAAATGAATTAATTATGATAAATAGTGTCTAGCATTGGTAGAATAAACAGGTATTTGGGAGATACAATGACATCGCAATGTTATTAGCAGTCATTCATAACACTTGAAGATCAATAACTCGCTTTAGGCGTAATAAATTTTCGCTTTGATTAAAGAATCACTTCGCTCATATCATGTTAAAGACACATAGAACAGATTTGAAAAGCAAGCAGAATTTAAATTAATTTTAATTGAAATTGTATGGGTATCTAAGTAGTAAGTACCTTTTATGTACAAAACTCGTTGAAAACCAATGCGTGAAGGTACGAAAAAATGTACTGAACCTTTTCAAGATCACTGTTGTCGAGCAAAGGCGTATGTATACCTATGTTCATGTGTACCTATTTTTCTTAAAATATTTAACTATCCGATAGGTAGATAGACACCTAGCTACATAGTTAATTACTAAAATAATAACGATTGTAATTATACATAAGTATACCTGCGTAGTTATGTACCTACCGATAGTATTATGTTTAACGTGGTAAACATGAAATGTGATCGTAAATTTTACCTGTCGGTAATAATTATCGTGGTCATAACATACCTAGTTTGTCAATTTAGCGGTACACTGATTTCTGAATATGGAACTTTTTGTGTTCATTAGCAATGTTTACAGTGAGAGTGAGTATCACTTTTTTATTGCACAAATTACCTCATTAGCATTTAACATTAGATACTTACTATTTTTTTTTCCAGGTAGGTTCACCCAACAAGTGTATTAAGTCAACAAAAAACCTATATTATCGCATAGGCTATAAAAAAAGCTCAAAAAAATACTCTGACAATAACTAAGTACCTACATAGGTATTTGGTAGGTACGATAGGTACAAAATTACATATTATATTATTATGCGCTCCACACTTCGATTTAAGGCTCCTACAAACAGGTGCGACACGCGACGCGACACAAAGGCACCGCGTGTCGCGTCACTTGTCGCGCCTGTTTGCAGGAGCCTTTAGGAACTCGACTATCAGATAGGTTTGATCTATAGTCTACCCTAATAGCCCTGCCAATGGGCAGCGCACATAATCATAGGTACACTTGTATTGTATCCGATTTTTGGGAATGGATCAGAAAGTGTAGGTAAAGCGTAGTATATTCCTTACGATGCACTTAACTAAGTCACTGCACACTTACCTACCTATGCTAAATAATTGGAATTAACTATGTAACGTACCTCAGTTATAGGCCCATAATGCCGCTCAGGCATGAGGTGCATGCCCTCAGCTAAGAGCAAGACCTGCCCTAACACTACCAGCCACCACATGTTACTACCACTGACTGCCAGAGCCAGGTTTGTGCTCGGCCCCACCACGCACGCTACTGGGGAGACAACGCCGGCTGAATACTTTTCCTCGCAGTAACGAATGCCAACAATAGTACAATTATTAATGACGGTAATGGAGAACTACGTTATGTTTTACCGGGCTGACTGGGAGTAGTTCAATGAAAGCGTATTTATAAGGAAATCAGCCAGTCACTAATATCACTAGCCGTGGTAAAAAAAAAACAGCTAGTTTAGTGGTGTGGCTACCATTCCAGGGTTGGTCTACCTACGTCGGACGTAGGTAAGTACTTACCTATGTACCTAGGCCTAAGTGCCTATCATCACACGGAACGTGGGGGATCCTACGTTTACAGCAAAGAGAAGAAAATGAGAGAGAATGCATTACCTAAGGAGGTACATTGATGCGGAACGTACTTTCAGGTGTATTGGTCTATAGCTCCGATTAAACAAGATTATTATATATGTGTTATTTACTAAGACTCATAGCAAACACAATAGGTACTTTTAGCTAGCATAAGTGATGGGCGACTTAGCGACTGCATGTATATTTATGTTGTATCACGATGGCCACTGTTTGCGTTGTCTGCTAACATTGTTTTCTGTCAACAGCATACTCCAGTGATTCGGTTTAAACAGACACATGATACATACAACTTTGTGTCTGGAATAGCAATGGCAATAGGCGGCAGACCACTTTGCCATCAGGTGGACATGCTTGGTTGTCGCTGACACGTGAAATAAAATAAATGTACCTATTTACAGTCGTTGTATCAAGATAATTACCTAACCAAGTCTGCTTCGTAGGATGGCTTCGTGGAATGTCTTCGTAGGTCGTAAGATACATTTCTAAGTCAACCGTCCGTGCACTTACCCCAGTACCAAGGTTGGGTATCCGCGATCCCTATCAGCGTCACCTGAGTTTTTTCTTTCATCAGCGATGTCTAACTAAGGTAAGGCAGGTAAAGAAGGCTTGCCATCTTGATCTTTTCACAAGTATTACTAGATACTTACGTATACGCCATAGGTACATTGCTAACAGGCTGATAGTTTGAGATGGAGGAGGAAGCCTTAACTATTGTAGCCACAGGAGAACCTCAAAAGAACGCCCATAAAGTGTTTTTTTTTTTTAATTTATTTCCATCTGCATTTCATAGATAAATGGTCGTCAGCAAGAAAAAGACAAATCCTACGTGATCTACAACAAGAAACTGGTGATGCGCCATCGCTGCACCGCTACTTACATGGTAGACATCCCACTTTTGGAAATACCTAGGTACCTACATTCTGCACCTACATTACCTACATTGACTGTGCGTCCCACCGAAAAACGAAGAAGTGACTAGCTTTCGAGTGTTTTCTCGCTCAAGAAACGTACAAAAGATTGTAGGTCCCGTGTCAGTAAAAAAGAGATTTATTTAGTAATAATTGATCGCTGACTGTTCTCAGCACCGGCAAGAACTCCGTCAAACAAACAACTCGTTTTTAGTTGCTAGCTCTTCTCGCTAATCGCGGGCGATGGGACAGGTATCTAAGTAAATGAGAAACATACACATTTGATCTTTGAATGTTCACACCGCCGGGTTTGTTACAGCGCCAAGAGCTATCAATGAGAATACTCACTCAGCGACGCTCGCTTAGCGGGAGACTCACGCGTGCCACCTACGCATACCAGCGAGTAATCGCTCGTCGCCGTTGCACATTCGCTGCTCGCCAACTCGTTTTTAGTCGCTAGCTCTACTGGCTTACTCGTTAATCGCCGGCGGTTGGACAGGTGCCTTGCCTTTAGGCCGTTTGTCCACCGCCACTGTCAACGGGACGTCAACGAGAAACGATATTATTCGAACCGAACGTGACGTCTCGGCGACGGCGATCGTTTGTCAACCGCGACCGAACTAGGCGGTTCAGTGGGGTATGAGATAGATAAAACAAAAGTGGGGTGAACGGCACCAGTGCGACAGCAGTGTGTAGACAAGATTTAACGTGTTTTGTATTGTCGGCACATCGTCCCGTCACAATCTCGGGCAGTTCTAGCGGTCGCGCTGAACTTCTTGAAAATTCGGGACCAGGATCCCAGCGCTCGGGTAACGGATGTGTGGTGGACACGCGGCTATAGTAAATGTATAACTAGGCGCTGTCATCTCGTTCTCGTTAACAGTGGCGGTGGACAAACGGCCTAAGGCGCCTGTCCCACCGCCGGCGATTAACAAATGCGTGACGGCGACGAGCGATAGCTAATCACTTCCTCGTCGGCGGTGGGACAGGTGCCTTACTTTCGTTGAAAACTAGATTTTCGCGTCGCTTTTCCATCAGAGTCAAAGTCAAATCAGACCAAAGTTATCATGCATATCCATCGTTTTGTAGCTTACGTCAATAAGCTGATTGCTGGACTCAGCAGTAAACGGATGGGATGTTGGATTGACAACGTTTGCGTTAATAACCTCAGATACGCGGATGATATGGTAGGTATGTACTGCTGGGTTCAACGGTCGGCTCCATAATCAGCTTTTGCAATGGTGTGAAAGGTACGCTGCTAGCCACGGTCTAGTTTATAATAGCAATAAGAGCCTTTTCATGATCTTAAGGCTCCCGGTAGGAAGCAGTCATACGAGCCAATTATCACCCTCAATGGCCAGCTCTTACAAAGGTGAAACAAACGAAATACCTACCTGAAACATAACGAAACGGAGGACCTTAAAGATCATGAAGATATCGAACGCGAGCGGCCGGGCTCTTGCTGTGAGAAGCAACATGCTGGTTCGCAGGTTTGCTTGTTGTAGTAAGGAGGTTAAGATTACGTTATTTAAGGGTTACTGCCAGACCTTCTACACAAGCAGCCTGTGAGCCAGCTACACGCGGAAAACAATGGACGCCCTGAAGGTCCGATACAATAACAGCTTCAGAATGCTTTTGGGGCTGCCGTGTAGTACCTCTGGTATGTTCGCAAGCGCGTGTTTACGACTTCCACGCAATTGTGAGGAGAAAAACGGCGCTATTACAGAGAACACGGTCAAGTCCTAATGGCATTCTGGATGTTAGTAGACAAATTTGAATCGCCGATAATGAATCACTTCATGCAGACGTTGGTTAGGCAGAAGTGATTCATTACATCCGGTGAATGTAAGTAAATATTGTTTTTTTGTGAGCTTAGTACTTAGTTATAATTGTCACACTAACATAGCTTTAAGTTTGTTGTACATAGCTAACATAATTTAATTTACCATACATCTATGATCGATAGCGGTGCCATAGACATAGATCGATCAAGCCGCCCACTCCGAGTAGGTATCAGGACGCACGCCTGTGGACAGAATGTGCTCCTAGTATAAAGCAACGCCGCAGGTATTTGAGACAAACTGCCATAACAAACTATCGAAAGCGACCTGTTCTGTAAAACAGAAACGCTTTTATTGTCCGCATGCGGAAAGCCGGGTCATGGTCGTGGCCTCATCACCGGTGCACGTCCAGCCTAAAGTCCTATCAGTTGTCAAATAGCCAGATTTTCGTCGAAGACCTCAACGGCGGTCACATCCGCGACTTTTACTGATAGTTTCAAGTGTAGGTGTAATGTTATTATACTGACTCAGGTCGTGTTTATTTCTGGTTTTAACCTATTAACCGCCCGACTTCATATCAGTTGTCGTGCCTCCAGCGCCCGGCACAGTGAATCGAAAAAAAAACCTAATATAAACATCTTTTTTATAGAATACAGTGTAAGTAAATTTAAAAAAAAAAAACGAGCTGTGGTATTTGGTCGTAAATATACGACCCGGGCGAAATGGACACGAAAATATTTGTCGGATTAATCCGGCGTAAGCGGTTAAAGGGTATCATCACAAGCCATATTTTTTTATAGTTTAGCAGGCAGAAAAACTGAAAAACCTTGTCAACCATCTTCTTTTACAACATCCACACTAGAGAGATTCTTCACTAGGTACAAGAAAATATGTAGGTCCCTACACTACCGCTTAAAAGTATTTGGCCACCTGCATTTTGTTTAAGTTACAAACAATACATTAAAAAAAAATTATTAGGTTTCATTGTTTGTATATCACCGCCAAATACTTATCTACGGTAAATTCGTAAACAACTTATTGTTATTTGCCGACTCCTGGTCATAAAACCAAAATAGTGATATTGTTTGAATTTCTTCGAAGTTAATCTTTGAAGTCACAGTTTTGTTTTGATTTAGTTATTGAGAAATAAACATAACTAAAATGTAGTATAACTATTACAAATATTATTATGTTAGTTGTTAATCTGATGTCATTTGACCAGAAAACACGCTCTCCGTCGCTCTACTTAACACTCTCACCGCCATGCATATATACAGTTTTCCAAAGCAGCAGGCCATGTGGGCGGCGCGCCGCCCATTCCATTTCTTTAGCAACTCGCCACAAAAAATCAATAATAGCTTGCTGCACTGGAATTTACGTGGGCGGCCGGCGTACCACATGGCGGTGAGAGTGTTAAAGTCTAATAATATTTCTTTTATTTTTCACTTCCGAGTTTTATTTTTTGAAAAAAAAGGGTAAAACTAAGGAATATTTCCAAGAAATCAAAGGCATAATAATCGGCCTTCATAAATCCGGTAAAAGTGATCGTGAGATTTCAAGACTGCAGAAGATACCAAGGCAAACTGTTGACTACATCGTTAAGAAATTTGCGACTGAAGGAACAATTTGCAACAAACATCGTTCAGGCAGACCGAGAGCCACAACTTCGAGTGAGGATTTGAGTATAGTTATTAAAAGCAAACGGAATAGATGATTAACTGCACCGGAAATAGCAGCACAGTTTAATGTGGATCGTGATAAACCAGTCAGTGTGTCCACAATCAAAAGAAGACTCCGTGACGCAGGACTTAAGGGATGCATAGCGGTGTTAAAACCACTTCTTAAAACTATTAACAAAAAGAAGAGATTTAATTGGGCTAGAGAACTCAAGAACTGGACAATAGCAGATTGGGAAAAGGTCCTCTGGACGGACGAATCAAAATTTGAAATTATTGCATCTGAACGAAGAGTTTTCGTACGGCAGGCAAACGAAAGGGTGAATAACGCTTGTACTGTAGCTTCAGTTAAACACGGCGGTGGGTCTGTGATGGTTTGGGGCTGTTTTTATGTGTGTGTTGAGATCTTGTGCGAATACAAGGTATCTTAAAAAAAGAAGGTTATAAAAAGATATTGGAGAATAACGCAGTGCCTTCTGGAACCCATTTAATTGGTCCGGGATTTATATTTCAACAGGATAATGACCCCAAAACACACGTCAAGACTATGCAAGGACTTTTTAACACTCTCACCGCCACGCATATATACAGTTGCTTGCTGCACTAGAATTTACGTGGGCGGCCGGCGTACCACATGGCGGTGAGAGTGTTAAAAGGAAAAGAACAACAACAGGTGTTGAAACTCATGATATGGCCCCCACAGTCCCCAGACCTAAACCCGATAGAACTATTGTGGGATCAGCTGGATAGACAGATGCGGGAAGTTGTCCTACATCTCAGGAAGACTTGTTGAGAAAACTGCAAGACGAATGGCAGAAGATAACCAAGACACCATTGGAAAAATTAGTAGGTAGGTTGCCGAAGCTTTGTGAGGCTGTCATTAAAAATAAAGGTGGACACATAGTCCAAAATTTAATAAGTATATTATTGTTATGTTTAAAAATACTAATAAACAGTTTCATTGAATCAAACTTTTACAAAATGTATTGTACTAGGTGGCCACATACTTTTGAGCGGTAGTGTAATTACTAAAAACACGCTTTTATTACGCACTAAAATTTATAAAATAATTAAATTGACTCTTGGTTAAGATATAAGTACCAATGCAGCTTATCACTTCTTTTATATCCAATGATTAATTTAAAAAGCGTGGAGCGTTTTGTTTAAATTAATTAAAAGTACGCACAACTAAATATTGTATTGTCATCCGAACTACATATACTTACTTAGTCTGGCCATAAATACTGTTACAATTAAAAATAAACAAAATATTACATTTGAATTTGGAATGTCATTTTTATATGATCGTTCATGGAGTTTTCGCATTTTGGCGCCAATACATTGTACAATATTTTGCGAAATTAAAATGGAGTGGGGTGATAAAGAGAACCGAATCGCTGTGATTGCATTACACAAAGTAACTATGGAGCCAAATGCAATTTTTAAAACTCTCCATACGCTTCGTATTAGTAAAATGTTTGTGTACCTGGCTATTAATAGGTACAATGAGATCTCTTCTGTTTGTGACAGAATAAGATCTGGCCGTCTACGTAGTGTTCGTACGAAAAAGGTGGTCAAAGCAGTAAGGGAAAGAATTCGAAGAAATCCTGTCCGAAAGCAAAAGATTTTATCTCGGGAGATGAAGATAGCACCTAGAACCATGTCGCGTATTTTATAAAAGATGACTTAGGACTTGCAGCCTATAAGAGACGTACTAGTCATTTCTTAACTGATAATTTAAAAAAGAATAGGGTTGTAAAATCAAAACAACTACTGAAGTGGTACGCAAAGGGAGGTCACAGAAAAATTTTGTTTACGGATGAGAAATTTTTAACAAACATTTTAACAAACAAAATGACCGTATTTATGCTCAAAGCTCTAAGGAAGCTTCCCAATCCTTCTGCGAAGCAGTAATGCTCGTGAAGGAGGAGGCGGGACGCGTGAGGGAGAGGCAAGCTTTGCGCCCTCACGCCCCTAGTCGCCGCAGGAGACGCCCTGGGCGTCGGGAATTGGCAGCCGATTCCCGGCCACCGTAGGCGCGGGCTTGCGGATGGCGAGCAATGGGTAGCTCGCCGTCCGGTAAGGACCAAGCCCGAGTCGACGGCGCGTCGTGTTCCACGCGCGCCTCAAAGAGATGTCAGCACCATTGACGGGGTCCGCTAGGGCCGATGCCAGCTAGGGTTGCGGGATGTTCGAAAGAGTTACCGTGGCCCCGGCACAGGCAACAGAAGGAACACGGGTGGGTTTTAGTCAGTAAAAGTCTGACACGCCCTCCCGCTCCGCCCAGAGCGGGAGAAGTCTTTTGATGTTTTCCCATCCACAAAAAAAAAAAAAAAAAAAAAAAAAGATGCTTCCCAATAAGTCGACAGAGTGCAACGTGGGCACTATCCGACTTCAGTGATGGTTTGGTGGGGTATTAGCTATGAAGGAGTGACTGAGCCATACTTTTGTGAAAAAGTTATCAAAACATCGGCACAAGTGTATCAAGATAACATTCTTGAGAAGGTAGTGAAGCCCCTTAACAACACCATGTTCAATAACCAAGAATGGTCCTTCCAGCAAGACTCGGCGTCGGGTCATAAAGCTCGGTCTACGCAGTCTTGGTTGGAAACGAACGTTTCGGACTTCATCAGAGCTGAAGACTGGCCGGCCGTCTAGTCCCGATCTTAATCCGCTGGATTATGATTTATGGTCAGTTTTAGAGAGTACGGCTTGCTCTAAACGCCATGATAATTTGGAGTCCCTAAAACAAATCCGTACGATTGGCAGTGAAGAATTTTCCCATGGAAAGAGTGCGTGCTTCTATTGATAACTGGCCTCAACGTTTAAAGGACTGTATTGCAGCCAATGGAGACCACTTCGAATAAGCTTTTTATATTTTAAATTGTTTTATATTTATGTATTAAACTAACACACTGTAAAAGTAATAAATGTTATTTGCAATAGAATTTTTTTTTTCTTTGTTTCAGTATTTATGGCAAGACTAGGTACATACAAAGTTTCATTTCGACATGACAAAATTACAAGTAGGTTAAAATTGACTTCCAAGATTTTCTTACATTGTTAGTTAGTCACAGTGAAGCTAATAAAAGTGTTAATAACAACAAACTGCGCTCACCGTCACCATTCAGTCTGTTTTAAAAACGTATCAAGGTCAGCCAAAACTTTTAATATTTAAAAGTACGCAACTTAGAATAATCAACATCGTCGACAACCATCAAACAGAAATCCCGAGTAAGAGTACTCTTCATTATGTTAAAAATAAAACATCCATAATGGTAAGGTATCTTTATTACAAATACTTAATGATACCTGTTATTTACAAGATAACAAAATGATACAAAACTTTTGAACCGTGTTCGTTTAGGTATATATTATGATCTTCAAAACCTAAATAAATCAGGTTCTGCTAATCGCAATCACTCAAGTTTGAAACACAATTGTCGAAAAAAAGTACACAATAGCAGAAAATAAATCTTTAAGTTATTTTTTTTTACTCTCAATTTAACTAAAAGCTAATTTAACGACCTAAGTTTAAATAATAAATATTTACCACGCACCTCCGGTATCACTACAATGAAAGAATTCTTAATTCGTTAGGAATGTGCCATCCTAAACACAATCTTGTAGTATTTCGACGCACTCATTCAGACAATAAAGATAGCCCAGAGAAATTTGGGCATCGTATATTATATTAATTAACGCTATGTGGCTAAACTTATATGTATTAACACAGCAGCTACTGCTAATAAAATGAAACGTCGAAAATTATAAAATCACACAGCGCGACATAAATATACGTATTAAACGCCCACTTCGATAAACGACAATATTTAAAACCACAGCTACACACATAAAATAAAAAAAAATAATGGAAATTGGGACTTGTAATGTTTATGACTTCCCCCCGCTCACACATACCCTTAAGGCTGCATCCACATAGCGAATGCGCCGCGAAAGTTCTGAATAAGCGCAAGCATCTATTACAATAGGTATTACTACTGTTATTGCGTGCAGAGCGTAACCATCGTCCCAACAGTTAGCACGAGCTGCGTACGTACAGATCGCGATACGTAGTGCACGGCGAGATGCTTGCGTTGTCTATGGAAAGCAGGCGTCTTCGCGGCGCTATTGCTTCTATGGACGGATCCTTGCATAGTCATGTTGACTTTTACTTAATAATAATAAATTAAAGTTAAAACCTTTTATTCATAAGCCGAATGATATAATACAATTGACATCAATTGTTGCAATAAGAAAATTTTTTTTTTAACCATTGGTATGTCCCGATAACATACAGACGGATTGCATTTGAACCGCACATGCAGTTATGCCAACTTTAAAATTATAAGGTATCGGGTTTGTATCGTATAAATCGTCCGACACCCGGCTTGCTTCTTTGCGTGTAATATAAGTCAATCAATCATGCAAATCAATCGGATCAATTGACATCAATTTTACAAAAGCAGGTTCTTTGCAATTATGTTAAAAACTAGCAAGATGTGGAAATCGTATTATTTTATTTTAGTATTAATAAACAAACAATACTTTTGCAACTTTGCGAGTGGATCATGATCCACAGCATTGAAATATTTTCTGTCCACATGAAGTCACTAAAAGAATTCTAAAAAATAAAACTGAAATCACAAATAACTATTGATATTTGTACAATATTATTTTTTCATCTCTTTATAGGGTATTGGCAAACTGCAACTTCGTAAATAAGATCCCAAGGCTGTTTGAAAACCAAACTAGCGTCATCAAACAACCACTGGCAAGACAATCATAGGCTTCTCTCAAATAAGTAGGTCATCTTCGCATCGTCACACGAAACGAGCGGTATCGCAATTAAGACTTTTACCTAGATGGCATTCTACAAAACATATATATTGCACCCAACTTAATACTTGGTAAATATAATATCTGTATATGGTTGTTTAGTAAGCTATATAAATAAAGAATTAATGTTTTATGTGAATAAAATATTTCAATAATTTTATGATCTATAAAAAACATCACGGATGATAATATGCTGTTCCCAGCATAGTCATTTAATTAATGCAAGGTAGACAATCTTCCTTTGCTATTTAATAGATACGTGTCTCGTTTTAACTTCCAGCACAGTACAGACTCAGACTTGTCGCAAGCGAACGATTCGCAACATTCAAGTCGGTGTCCAAGCATTAGTTTTAGTCATTTATATACCTACGACAATTCCGCATCAAAGTTATAATATGAAACGTCTTCTGTTTTACTTATGATATCAGATTTAATAGATATTTTACCCTGAAAAATATACTTTTGGTCGCAATGCATGCATAACATGTGAATCACTAAGTTAATAATACCGAGCGAAAAATTATCTACAATATTTATCACGAAAGATAAATTTAAAAAGTAATTATTTCCGGTGCAACATTTTATCGTTTATCAGTAGCTTTTGAGACGAATAGAAAAGTGTTATGGCTTATTTTAGCACCTACTGATAAGATAGTGTGAACTTATCTGGCAGATTATTTTAGTTCCATATTTTAAGTTATCTATTAGACTGTGGTTGTCGTACGTTGCGATTCGGACCCCTGGACTTCTAATTAATTAAATATTCCAACTTTTATTTTGTTTGGATCTACTTCCTGTCGAACTTTACACGGCTGCCATCTGGCGCCAGAAGCCCAACAATTATAAATCGGCAACATCCACTAGCAATTTTGATTATGAAGGTCGATTGTATAGCAAAGTTTAAAACAGCAAAAAAAAAACTTGCAGAAGTTAACTTCCGCAAGCAATTAAACAAACAGCTACTAATTGTCAATACTGAAATTGATGTACCAAGTACATCGAATATCCCAAGACCACAGCTGCCTGTTGGTAATAGTAGCAAAACGCAATAGCCATAAATCTGCGACCGAACATAAATAATATTGGTCGTTCTTTGCAAAGAATTCACTGGATAAAATGTTTTTGTAGCTTGTGAACCAGTAATGTTACTGAAATAGGGCAGAGCTCGGTAGCCGTCGTAAACTTGGGCAATCAAACTTGCTAGTGGACGTCGTGCAATGGCTTGCACCAGTTTTTATCATGCTGTGAAAACCGGGCCTGATAGACTCACATGCTATCTATGACAGGCTTTTCCAATATCCTTTTGAATCATATTTTCACTGTACAGGCTAATTTGACTTCTAATTTAAGCCATTCCACTTAGTGCAAACCAGTTACACCAAATACCTTATGGTACCTTATACATACACTCAACCAGATTTGGCATAATCTACTTACATAGTATGTAGATCATACAGTTTACTTAAGAATTGTTACCAATTATGAATTTAGCTGTGTTTCGAAAAAGTACAAAGCTTTTGACTATAAACAAACATTCATCGAATGCTCAAACTGTGAATTGCTATTAGCTTGACCATGGTACAAATATCGAACACCATGTTAACTTATTATAGGTCCGCTTTCGTAAAATAATATTATAAAAGACAGACTCAATCAATATACCAACGCAATAACACAACCTTCATACATTCTTTTATTTTACTACGTAAGACCCAGTTCCCATGACAAAAAATCTGACGTCTAGAGATCCATATTATATGCCATAAAACCATTCACATGACCGCACGTTAATGCAAATTCACGCACACTTTGAAAACTAGATAATGTCCATATACCGTTTATACCGCATATTAACGTATGTAGCGCATGTTAACGCGAGTCGGATATCTCTGCATGGGAACCGGGCCTCAAACAAATAAGTTCTAATTACAACTCCATTTTACCCCGCCTCACGGAACATGACATTATAATATCTTACATAAAAAATTACAATACATCTAAGATTCGCTGAGGTATGTTTAGCATTTACGTGAGTTTGTTACTCCACGTGATCAGTGTACATTCCAATTTATATATTATGATACAAAATTACGTTACTTGTTACCAAATTTACAACACATAAAATTACAAATGACCGCCGTGCATCATTGCTTGTATAAAAACCAAAACTGAAATCTACTTCCATATCTAATTATGACATAAACAATATATCACTGGCTTTTAAAGCCTAGGCAGTGTATGAGACTCCTTTAGACTCCTAAATACCTACATCGCCGTAACAACAAGGGATAGGCTACGAAAATCACTCAATGCTTGTAGTTTTAATATTGTGTATGAATCATTTATACGCCTAATACTATGTCGCATTTAATCAAGCTATTGCCTGCGTTGGAATGTACACTGACAGTGGAGTGTAAGGTGAAGGTTCACCACGCCAGGCGACGGCCCCGTGACCTCGTGCACGACGGCGACGGCAAGCTTGCAGCCCGAAGATGTGGCGAACTCCAGCGCCATCCCTTCTGTAACAAGTGGCAAGTGTAATGTAGTTACATGTTGCTCGAGCAGTTTCCGTTGAGTTTGAGAACAAAGCAATTACATACACTAGGTTTTCAAGATATCATACTTTTTAATTTGAAAAATATTAGATAAAAATACTAGATCGACATAAGTGACATTAATTTCGCGCAAAAAAAATATGCTCCGCTTAGGCACGCTAGCGATAACTAAAAAATCATTAAATTTTATACAGTATATTTGAAGAAGTATCGGCTTTTTAGAGTGACGTCTCTGTTAATCATACCTCGTGATAGTCTCTTTGTAAAGCTCGATCTGTCGTATGTGCCGAACAAAAGCGGCTAGCCCTAACTTAGTATTTAACTTCATGCGCCGGGTACTGTAAATGAGTTATTTGTAGGCTTCTACAACAACGATACATATCGATTTTACAGTCATGAGGATAATGGTATATGTAACATACATTACATGTAAATATTAATGAAAAGTGATCATAATAATGAGTCATTCTCTAAAATCGCAGTTATTAACAAACTGTCGCACTCAGAGATATTTTTTCGATCAGCAAGAAATCCACTGTTTTGTAAATATCATCGAAAGCTGGAGATTCATGACAAGCAAATTGAAAATGCTTCCAATCTGGACAGGACTGGATTCGTTAATAATATATTCAGTTTCGACTGAGTACCGGCGAAAGTCTACATTTCACTAGTACGTGGTCCCTAAATTCAGTTAACTACCTTCGGGACCTCTGAGTCATGCACAATTTCTTGATAATCAGATGTTGACATTGTATTGTTTTAATATGTTATTTAATTCAACATTCAGTTCGTATGCAGACCGCTGCTGGCGTTGGTTTCGTTTAAATCGCATAGCATATACTATCGTACTTTCTCTTGTAAACATATTTCATCTGAGAAATAGCATATCAATAGCTCGCCTAGCGAGGCCAACACACGCGTCAATTGACCATATCCTACGTTAATATACTTTAATTCGATCTCACAGCTCAGTAAGCTGGCGAGCAGTTGAGGGCAAATCAAACTAATTCAGCAATTACAGTTAGGCCTCAGTGCTTTTATTTTTGATGAACTTAAGATATTATTTTTTCAGTAAAATACAATCGCATAATGTTGACGCAAGCTATTGAGCAGATTACGACTTTATTAACAGCATGAATGATTTTTATGTATACGATTTATACGGCAAATATTTACAAAAATAGTATAACAATTCGCATTCTAAAATAAGATCTTCGGCAAAGCATAAAAAATGTGTCTACTTATGCGCAAAGCACAGCTATTAGATGTTGGAGGCGTATGGCCTGCCACTAACACCTTCCAGTACGTACTTTCACTCGCACTGCGCGCTATAGAAGTTATTTTTAGCTCGATCGATCGAAACAAGAACATAAATTCGCAAAATATTAATATGATAATGTAGTAGCAGGTCTTCACGGAAAATCTGGATTTGAATCATCTTTGGTAATTAATGGGTAATTCAAAAGCACATTGGTTAAATACAAGGTTTCGAAGTATTGAATTAATCTATATCTATACTAATAATAAAGCTGACGAGTTTGTTTGTTGGAACGCGCTAATCTCTGGAACTACAAGTCGGATTTGATCAATTCTTTTTGCATTTGAGTCCAATTTTTGAGGAAGGCTATTTAAAAAGAAACAAGTCAGAATGAACGCAAAGCGAAAACGAAGTAACAGCGCGGGCATGCGACGGGGTGGGTTGGGAGGACAAGAAATTACACGCGGACGAAGTCGCGGGCAGAAGCTAGTATAATTATAATTGCAGTAAAGCTTACCCCTGAACTTAAAATTCTTATAACCACATCACTAAACCAAATAAAAAAGACACAAAATTTCGAGTGGCCATTGTTGTTTACATCTTTGGCAAATTTAGGAACCCCAGGTATTAATTTAGAGTCATCTTCCAGATAATAGTTCTAATTTGTATTCTTCATTATGTACTTACAATAAAGAATATAATGTATATCTATACTCCAAAATCCAGAATTACTTATAGCCAAAGTGTAATGCATATGCAGAAAAAGAAAACAGGTAGGCTAGGAAACAAACTATTTAAGATCTACGGAAACTATTTAGCTAGCTTTCATAAAAAAATATTAAAATATTACCTTAATCGTCGTCTTCAGCCGAAGCGGACGCCGCTTTCACTGGCTGTGGTATTATAGTAATCTCATCGTTAATTTTCAATGGCTTCAGAAGGGAATCACTAGTAGCCTTAGCAGGCGCCGCACTCTTGCTCTTGTCCATGACTCGCTTGGCAACCACGCTGTGGGCCGAGTATACGTGATTCTCAAACTGTTTATACATTCCAAAGGTCGCAGTGCACACGGTGCATTTGTACGAAAGATGAGCTGGCTTCAGCGTTAGGTTATGGTCCCTTGCCACGTGATTCAATAGCTTCCACTGGTATACCTGTAATTTATATAAATGTCATGTTACTTGATGTAAAGATTGTATTTATTATGAAATAAAGTTTGAATAAGTACCAAATTACCTTTACCAATAGTACCTTTGTACTCAATACTTAATGTCTCATCTGTATCTATTTTACCGTGTGTACTTACATAAATAATTTTAAAAAAAATTATGAACGATTTAATACTCAATACTCAATTTTTTATTGCATTTCATATGTTACAGAGATGGTAAAAAACAAGTTACAGATCAATATGGACCCTGTCGGGCACGCAAAAATTTAGGAGAGAGGAAGAGGGCTGAATAGCAATTTAATCAAATCAATATAAATTATTAGATGTGTATCATTGTGTATATAATTAACTAATATGTATTTAAGGTAAGCATCGACTGACTCGCAAATGCCCTATTCGCGAACGCCACACAAAAAATCATTGTTCTTAAGGGCTCCCACACAAAACTGCGAATTCGCATCGCAGTTTTGTGTGGGCTCCCTAAGTCGGTGCGGACGGTACGGATAGTGGACGCAGTGCTCTCGGAAATCATACAAAGTAAACAAATCAGTCGACGCGTACCTGTACGTAGCATCTTCAAATACAAGACACCGTTTTGTGGTTATACCCTTAATGAATATTATGCTATAATACAAAAACTATTCCTCATTTCTTTTTAGATATATCATTATTATTTTTATTGCATTTGCAAAGAAACTTGTGGATAGTAAATAATGTCTTACCCTGCCACATACGGGACACCTGCCAGCGTCCTTTCCCTTGTTGGCGGCCTCTTGCATTGAGCTGGTGACGAGACCGTGTGAACCCAGCAAATGTCGCTCTAGACCTTGATCGGTGAAAAATCTATAATAGACCCAGAAAAAGTTGCATTAAAATATGGATTGAATTATTTATACGTCGAATCCGGGTTTTGTAAGAAAAGAAGCACCAAAATTGCCGAATCAGTGTTTTGCAAATAAGCACTAAAATAGCCGCATTCTATGTACTATTTACCTAAATTGACATTTTTGGCAGTTAAGCGGTGGCCTGTTATAGATCATCTTAGGGTGTATCTTCACTTTATGTATCCACTGCATGTGATTTCGTAATTGTTCGAGGTCTTTTATATAACCGTCACAAATCTCACAGATCACGAACGAACTCTTCGAGTTGGCCGCTGGCGCCGGCAGCTGCACAGGCGGTGGTTGCCGAGGCAACGGCGTAATAGAAATAGATGGTTGATGCGCCGATTTTGGCTTTGCGTTATTCTAAAAACAAAGAGTAAAACGTTTATTTTTTTGACAGTCTCACAATTTAAGCATTTCATTTAAAAATTGCCAAAGTTGCAGTAGGTATTATTATATTTCTGTACTATTTCGATTTTGTAACACCAAGGGTTGTACTCACAGCAACTGGATAATTGGAGGACAAGAGGACAGGTGCATTGTGTCTGACCATAACGCCACCGCGTAAGATCGGCACACCGTGGACAGGCATGGCGCGCGCCGGCACGGACATGGCGGTGCGGCCCCGCGGCCGGTATGAGGAACTGACACCCGGCATAATGCCCGACACGCTCGTAGACTGCCGACCCTGACTGCTGCCAATACTACTTCGATTGAATGTGTTTTGGTAAGAACCCATCATATTATTGCGGGATCTAGTTATCTGAAAATTAATGTATGTTAAAGTTATTTTTATTCATTATTTAGACTAACATTTTTTACTGAAAATAACACAACAATAATATTTCCTGCATTTACCTTTGGTATTTTAGCAGGAGGCTCCCATTCAAGTGCTGGAGCCAAATTCGTTTCAGGTTTGAATTTCTTGGCACAAGGTATGAGGTGACGTGCCAATTTACCCTTGCCATTATCCTCGAAGAGACAGTTGGCGCACTGGTGATACGCAGGTGCTCTCTCTAACTTGCCTCTGATATTATGCTCAGCTTCCATGTGGTATAAAATATCATGAGGACTTCGTATTTCAAACGCACAAAAGTTACATTTATAAACATTATTCTTCATATGTGGCGTCTCCAAGTGATGAGCCATTGCCAAGTTAGATTCTGTCTTAAAACTACAAAATTCGCATTTCTTCTGAGGAAATGAATATGGTGCATTATTTTCTTTGCTGAATTCAATATTTTTTATGAGCGAAGCAATAGAAGTTTCAGTACTTTTCGTGCTATTTCCCGATTTCTTTTCTCTATTTAATTTTCGGGTTTGTTGTTTTAATAAATCACTTTGTACATATTCCTGCACAAGACTTAAACCAATATTAATAAAAAACTTTCCAAGGGAACAGTCAAAATAATTATCTGATTTGGTTGTGGACACCACCTTATCAGCAATTAAGGCTGTAACATCTTTTATCTCTTCCATAGAATCAACTTTATCTTTTATAATAATAGTCTTGTTTTCTTCATCACTCATTAGGACTTCATCCTCTGAATCTGTACTGGTTGAACCATCCCATGACACATCGTCTTCTTCGGCGCCACGTTTCTTTTTCTCTAAAATATTTATCAATATTATAAGAAAATATAATATGGCTACAACCTAATAATCTGCTTATACTAGTAGGGACAACTGTATTTATATCAATCAGTGGCAGTACTGAGCTAAAGGAAACCTATTACTTTCATGGTAGACTAAACTAGATTTTGATATTATGGAAAATATTTCTGTGCATATCCTATTCCTCTAAATAAAACAAGAAAGAAAGAAAAACATTGTAGTATTTTTATGGATTAAGAATAATACACTGGAAACAAAATTGCACAACACTGCTTCAGCAACATGTTACTGTGATTTGTGTTTGGTTTGGTTTGGGTTGTGGTTTGTGTGTGAAGTGTTGCTGGCAACATGCTAATGTTCCTTATTCATGGTAAAAAACCAAAGAACATCTGACAACATTAAATGTTTCGCGATTGTTACTCAACATTGTTTCCACCTATACAGGGCTTGAAATTGAAAATCAGGTAACTAGTTGGTTCTAGTTAAATCATCGGTCTTTTTCTTGCTTTGCCTGTTAGAAAAAAAAAAAAATCATGCAGTGAAATATAGGAAAGTTTACCTTTTTTCTTCTTTTTCTTGTCGTCGACCTGTTCGCCCTCCTCCGCGTCCGTGGTTGCAGGCGGTGGCGGTTGCGCTTCCTCTTCAGACTCTACATGTTCGCCTTTTTCTTTTTTCTCCTGTTTTTCCTTTTCTTTTTTTTCTTTCTCTTTGTTTTCTTTTTCTTGTAACTCTTTTTCTTCTTTGGCTTTCTGTTCATCTAGCTCTTTACCCAGCAGGTCAACAAATTCCCTGAAGGGCTTAACTGAAGGCTTTTCGTAAACATAGGGCACTATAAAGGAAGGAGCTTCAACTACAAACATATCATCTGTTAATGAAGGTAGTATGGAAGGCTGGGCAGCTTGTGACAAGCTCTGAGTGGCCGCATTCGACTTGCTGCTAACTGGCGTGACCGTTGTTCCACGAGCTACGATGCTTTGATACAGACTTTGTGCACTTAAACTAGAGCTTATTGGTAGCCCAGAAGGTTTGTTTGAAACTGCCGATTTTTCAGAAGACAATTTATTGGTGTCTATAATAACAACCGTCGGCTCCTTTTTCTGGGTATGGTATTGGTTCGATTTCATCTGCCTAGCTGCCATTTCAACTAAAGCTTTGGTGTCATTAATAACAATTGGTTTATTTTTACGTTGAAATGCTACTGATGCCACTTCTATATCGGATTCACGACCACCATTTTCCATATTATCGTCATTATATCGTTTGCGCTTTATTGCTCTACTGCTACGGCGCAATTGTACTTTGTTATCACTATTCGGTTTTTCATTTTCTTCGGCCACTACACAGTCATCATTATCACTTACAATTTCTTGAACTTCTGGACTTGGAGAATCATGGGAATTTCCATTTTGACTGAGAGACCCATCTTCATTTTCTAATATTATTATATTACTATCTTTTATTTTTATGACGCCTTCTTGTGATTGGTCATCTGCTACTTCTGGATCACTATCTGAATTGATACTTAATGTGTCTACTCCCCTGAGTTCACCTTCGAAAATATCGTCATCTGAAGAATCAATATCTGAGTCAATCTCCGAATTCTGAAAAAAACTGCTAATGTAAGAATCATATTTTATTAATTTACGAGACCTGATGATTGTAACGAAAGTTTGGGGTAGGGATATATTGTATTCTCTTATGTTACAGATATTTAAACAACATGTATTAAGCACTTATAGTTTTACCTATTCTAAGCAGTAAATTACGGCAATAATAACGCCCCTTTTAGAGTGCTGTACTGGAGGCATTCAGAGTAGTAAAAGGTTCAGAAATAATTAGGATTTGCTAAGGCGATATTAATATAATATTATGGTCTTAAATTTTGATTTGTTGATGCGTTCTTAGCTATTATTAAGTTGTTGCTGTCATAAATTGTACAACATCAATTTTAGGAGATGACATTAGTAAGTAGTACAAAATTCGATTAGAAAGGGGTGTCCCGAAAACGCAAGATTTGTTTTGCGCAATTTTTTGAGATCAAGATTTTACCAGTTTATTAATAATACAACTTTAATTGGCGGTGACGAGCGGAGCGGAGACTGGTAGGAATTGACCAATCCCAGACGAGACAAGAGACGCGATCCGCACTTTCAACAAACGTGATTGGTCGATTTCTGCACGTCTTCTCTCCGCCCCGCTCGTCTAGGCTTCGCCACAATGGAACCGCAAAATATTTTTATTTTTTTGCGTGTGGAAATCCTCATGGATTTTTGGACTCTTACGGACTTAAAACACACGGTGTTCTTCAACTACCTTTGACCGTGGCGCCCGTCACTCTACGTCAGCAGTTCCTATTGAGAGGCACGCGCGGATCACGGCTTGCCGCCGTTACGGACCTGTGTCTGTTCAGGCAACAGACTCCCTAAGTCTGACACCTGCAGAGCACACTGTATGGCGGCCGGAGATCGTTTTGCGCCCTCGCGCCGGCGGATAAGAAGCTCCTGCTCACGTTCTACCGCCAGTGGAAACGCACCCTAATAGGACGGCCAATTAAAGTTGTATTATTTAACCATTGGAAAATATGACAGGATCCAGCTGACACTCCAAAAAAATGGTAATAAGTACTGATTGTATATAATATGTAATTAGACTTTACACTTATGTCCATTTATTTTACTCACTATTACAATATAATTTAAATAATTTAACAAAAAGAATGTAAGCTCACGGATATCCAAATGACTTTACCAGAATTCGCGCTCAAAAGTATTAGTTGAAGAATCATTGTAAACAAATAATTGTAGAATCAGATTGCTCCAAAATTAATTAAGTTCAGTACCATGCAATGTAGTTTACATAAGCCTACTAGACCTCCTAGTAGCTACAACTAAATCTTAATATGGTATGGAATACTAATTGCGCAGGTACGACTAATGCTATACAGTACACACGCAGTGACTTAAGTCGCCGGCGACTCGCTGGCGATTTCATAAACTTCCGTCCACACACAAATTCTGAAATCACTATCGCTATCGTGTGGATGTGAGATTTTGACATCGCCAGCGAGTAGAAACTCGCGGTTTCATCGCTGCAACTGCGCTGCTGCCGCGCGATTTGCGTTTGTGGCTTTGTGGCTAATTTGAAGGCGCCTTAAGATACTGCTTGCTCATTGGTATCAGGTTTGGATAATTCGTTTGAAAATGAACAAACCATTGAAGAAAATTTATTAATGAATCTGATGTTGTAAAACGCAATTTCTCGGCATCTTTCTGTCTGTTCATGTATTTATAACTTGAGAACAACTTATCTGATTCTAGTGATTTTCATAGTCTAAATTCAAAAAGAAAGGTAGATAAGAAAATACAAATGTATAAGTACCCTTTCTAAGTTTGTTACTCAGAGTTTCTTAAATTCCTCTTAAAACATATTGTGATTAACTGAACTTAAAATTAGCAAGATGTCATTACTTTGATATAACATCCAGATTTGACAAGGCATGTTCAGCCTTTTTAATAACTTCTCATTTTATAGATAGCTATTTTATAACTAGCTGTGCCCCGCTACTTCGTTCGCGTGGAAGTCGTAAGATACAAAATATACTAAAATAACAGTCACATTTTAATAAAACTCCCTCAACCCCCGACCCGCCGCGTTGCATCGCCCGCTCGTGCTATTACTTCGTTTTCGCTTAGCGTTCTTACTGATGGTTTTCCTTTAGCCCGGATCCTGAGGGTCATAACGTGATGTTAAATAACCTATTACCATCCTCGAGAATTGGGCTACCAAATGCAAAAATAATTTTTCATATCTGGTTTTTTGTTCAGTTTTATTTTTTTAGCACAGATCACTAATTATTTTTCTAAAATCAAAGTAGCCTAAGTTACTCCTTGTAACACCAGCTATCTGCCAGTGAAAATCCCGCAAAAATCTGTCCAGCCGTTTCAGATCTTAGCCGGAACAAACAGACAGACAGTCAGTCAAAAATTTTAAAAAATTGGTTTTTTGTTATAAGTACTGTATAGACCATTCATATGCATTTAGTAAAAAACTGTTATTTTGACATTACAAACAGACACTTCAATTTGATTTATTTGTATAGACTGTGTCTCTTATTAACTAAAACAGCTGGACAAAAGACTCTTAATTAACTAAAGCATGTTCCTTCTCCTTCAATAAACAGATAACATATTTGAAAATGCCAGTTTCTAAAAGTGGGCAAAATTTGGTTGATAGATTGAATTATGGAATTTTTCCACAACACATTACAGTAAAGGTATAAAATTCTACCTAAAGAAATCCTAATAAATCAACTTTTCATTGATATTTTAAAGTTTTTATTATTTATAAAAACTTTAAAATATCACTGATAAGTTGATTTTATTGGAAAAAAATCAGTACATACCTCTTCCTGGGTGATTTCTGTGATGCGGGTAATGGTAGTGGTACCTTTACCAAGTGCCCTTGCCTGTTCTGCTTCTTGATTCTTTTCAACCATGATCTTGTGCAGTGTTTCATCATTAGCATCAGATTTAACCCGGCAAGCGGTCACAGACTCTGGGTATGATTCATTACTGGTGCCACAGTTATTTTCCAAAAATATTATGTTGCTATTTTCATTTTCAGGTAGTTCTGGGTCTTCAGTTGACGATTGTATGCGATGTTCTTGACTGTCACTGCCATTACTAATATCATTTTCCAAATCCTCTGTAGTACTGTGAGCCGTACCTCCTGGACTACTTCCACTGTCTAAGTGATTACTGTCCTCAGTGTTATTGCTATTTTCACAGAGATTAGTTGCATTCTCACAGCCTTCTGAAGCAGCTTCTTTTTCATTTTGCAAACTGTCAGGTGGATTTGGGGCAGAAGTATCAATAGGATTTTCCATAGTGCCATTTACTTTGCCATTCATGTTGATCTGAATCTACATTCCATGTGAAAACACCTGTCAAATCAAAACAACATTCAACATGAGGTTGTTTGTTTTGTTTTAGGGGTTGTATCAACAATTGGGAATAATCATGTAAAAGTTGTGGCCATCAACTTAAAGGAGTAGTTTTGTGATGATCATGAGAGAGAGACACCAAGTGTCTGAGCGTCACATTTTATGTAGTGAGTGGCGCCCCTCCTACCCGCCCTTCTCCCCCCCTGGCAAGGCGCTAGCAATCAAAATGGCGCCGTTCCATGGTATAGCTGTCTAAAGCTACGTGTACATAATGCACAACGAATATAAAGGTCACATATCTTCAAATCGCAGCAAGGCTGAAAAGCAGTTATATTTTCCAAGACTTACAATACCGTTGATGTACACACAATATCCTATGTTGTCAACGTAGGTACACTCGAACTTTCGCTCCAAATACCTTAATGTCATTTTAAAACCATTGAATAACCACAATTGTCTCAAATCTATGGTATTGATACAAGAAGAAAGTGCATCTCATTCATTTATGAAAAGTTTTAAACACATAAAGTAACGTTTTGAAGTAAACAACTGATGCCGGTATTTAATAAAGCTTAAAAATACCAACAAAAACATTAAATTATGGTGCCTAGATGATGTGTATCCCAATATAGTTATTTTTTACATTACCTAGTCCAGTCTGCAATGCGCTGTCGGTGAACCTTTTCTGGTACTCGGTCACTACTTGGTTATTTCAATGGTGGAACCCAGAACAATTTTTTATAATTATATGTACACTATACACTTTATATGAATTGAAACTAAACTTAAAACATAAAACAAACTTAGAAATAAACAGACACTAACAGTTCTGAGTACATAATTATTTCAGGCATTTATAAAATTACAAATTGGGCATTAGTAAATGATCCCTCACCATCGTACAAATGCAATATGGCGGAGACGAGTCAATCACGTGACTTCGGCAGTGGCGTACTCTGTATAAATTGCGAAGAACTACATTTTGAAAGAAAGTATTATAGAGGTGGCACCACACACTTGCTAATCTTGGGCAAGCATTGAGCATCGAGCATCCAGGATCCCGTCCCAAGATACAAGGAATTCACGTAGTTGAATTTTGGGCCAAACTATTTGCCATCGATACGCTAAGGAAGGATAATTCTGTAAATGCATAATTATGTGTTATGGTCGCGAATGATACTTTAATGAACATAAAACTTAATCCTGACTTGCAAATTGCTAGAAACATAAGAAAGTTTGAATTTCGCGGGCTACCTGGCGCTTCCCCAGCGGAGGAAGCGCTAAGGTAGCCCGCGAAACTCAAATTTTCTTACGATATTTGCTATTTACAATCTTTGCAATGCTTGGTACACACGCACTGACTTAAGTCGCCGGCAACTCGCTAATCTCATGCTATCTAGTCATAGTAAAAAGAGAGGAAGTACGTTATCTTCATACAAACGCACCGCGCGCGGCTTGTATGTGTGCGCCAAAGTATCTATGCGTCGCCGCACGCACACTTAAACAAATCTCGGCCCGTTTCGCAGTGCGCCAGTCGGGGCTAACATCGCACGAGGTTCGCGCGTCACGGCTTTTCGGCACCGCTAAATGAATGAAAAATGTGTGATAATCGCAGGAGAACGTATTGCTGTGTGTTTGGGTGTCTTAATAATTCATCGATTCCAGAATTGTCTCTGTTCAAATTACCTATTGAACAGGAAAGAAGTCACTTTTTCTAGCATATCATTTTTACTTGATGATGAGATACCTACTTACTTATTTTTTGTTGTATTAGTTTTCTATCAGACAGAGGAAGTAGGTAGGCCTACATTCCCACTAGAATGTACTAGGTACTTTTGATCTGTCAATTGATTTGCCGCTATTGCTTTGTTTATGTTTAGTCATGCCGATTTCTCAGTACCTATTGTAGGTATAGTAACTAAGTACCTACTTACAGTTATAAAATCGTACTTAAAAAATAAGTTATTGACTAATTGTGAATCAGATAAATAGAGCAAAGTTCGAATCACCTACCGTTTACTCGTGCTCATCACCGCCCCGTGCCGCCCGTCTGCTGGCCCGTCGCTCTTTCTTTCATCGTGAAAGGTTTCATCATCGTTTAGGTACCCAGACAATACAAGTAAAAAATACAACTTCCCGACCCTTGCCAATTTATTGGCACTGAATTAAAATTTAACTAAAAGTGACAACCCTGAGACAGTAGGCAATTATATCGCGGATTGTGCCGGAGATAACCTACTTCCTCTCTTTATACTATGATCTAGTTATGTACAGTGGACGAGACGGACGAGTACTTCGACGCCTAAGTTTCCTTTTGTTTTGTATAGTTATGTACAGTTGTTTTATCTCACGAAAGTGGGTGAGCCATACTTGTAGTTGTAATGCGTATAGACACGCGCTCTTGTGTGCGTAACTACAGGTAGCGTTAGCAAGCTCATCGCTAATGAACAAAATTAAAAAGTTATTAGATTTTTGCTATGTATAGATAAGACCATGGCACAATAAAATAGAAACTTATATTCAAGAAACATTTAATTTTAGCAATATTTTGAATACAATTTATATTTTATTTAAATTAGTATTTCAAGTTGAATCGTAATTAGACTCTTCTTCAGTCAGTTTCTTCTTCACTGTCATCTTGTAAATTTATTATTAATTCAGAATCAGTGTCAAAATATTTCATAGATTCAGTTTCTTTTTTAATGACACTATTGCAAGTATTACGCCATGTCTCGCTTGTTATTTTCGTAATACTCTCTTGAATAAGTTGTTCTGTGTTGGTCATATTTTGCTCAACGTTTCATAGAGCAATGTAGTTTTTAATTACCTCCCAGATGTTCTCTACGGCATTAAGCTCAGGGTGGTAAGGAGGGAGATGTAATACTTCAAATCCTTTACTTTTTATGTACTCATCGATAAAATCACTTTTATGGTTTTATACTATATCATATAACTCAACTTTGCGCAAATTTGTGTCGAAATGTATACCCTTAGAAGTGAGCCATTCTTGCATCTCAGATTTTGTTGAGGCTGTCGTCGGCAATTTCTCAGCACGTGTATTGTGGTACGATGCATTATCTAGTACTATTACGGAACGATCTGGCAAATTTGGCAGCAACTTTTCATTCAGCCCTTTTACGTAGTTTTCAAAACTCATGTTGAAATGGTAGTCTCCAACTGTGAAATTAGCTTTGTAGATTAAGCAAGCGTTCTCAATAAATCCGGCACAGGTCCCATTTGTTATCTCGAACATGTGTTGTCAATACGTAACTTTCGTCTGTATAGACAATAGGCCGACCTTGAGAGCGGTATTCGGTTATATTTTTTAAGTATTTTATTCTCCACATCTGGATATCATGCCGTTCAACTAATACTTTCCTTATCGGTTTTACGCCACTTGTAGCCCAATTTATTTAATAACTTGCGTAGCGTTGCGAGACATCCATCGAAACCAACTTTTTCATTTAAGACTGACCTTAGTTTTGCCAATGTTGGAATTTGTTTTTGTACGATATGAAAATTTTGTATTGTGCTCCGTACAACGTCAGCAGTAAATCCATCAATGTCTTTATTTTCTCTCTTTCTTCGGTTTTTCATGGGTGACATAAAATTCAAAGATGTACTTGCGACATCTCTTCCTTCTTTTAATATTTCTTGCACTGTTCTTTCACTTACCCCCGTCGCTGCTGCCATGCGTTTTGTAATATTACGCAAATGTGATAAATCACAATTTGGTTCTCGATGAAGTTCCGTGAATTCATATTCTTCTTTGAGAAAATTATAAATATTTGCAATCATTTGACGAGCCTAAAATAAACAATATATTATTAAAATCTCGTTTAACATGTTCTTATTAAACTAACTAATACATTAATAATTAATGTATTAGTTTTCATTTCACACAGCATAAATACACACCAAACATGAACATTAATTTGCCTTACCTCACTGCGAACAACTTTTCTCCGTTTCTTCGTACCTTCCATGCTGACGGTATTCGATAAACAATTGTGGCACGAACCAAGAAGCACTACTGATTCGGCCGGCGACTCGGTCACGACTGGGCGCTCCCGATAAGGCTCCCGAGCTTACGCACGCAAAGACAGTGTGCATGTACACTTACACACACAAGTATGAGTCACCCGCTTTCGTGAGATAAAACATCTATAAACACCTTAGTACACGGAGCGACTCGCAGGCGTCTGTTGAGACATAGTATAAAGAGAGGAAGTACGTTATCTTCATACAAACGCACCGCGCGCGGCTTGTATGTGTGCGCCAAAGTATCTATGCGTCGCCGCACGCACACCTAAACAAATCTCGGCCCGTTTCGCAGCGCGTCAGTCGGGGCTAACATCGCACGAGGTTCGCGCGTCACGGCTTTTCGGCACCGCTAAATGAATGAAAAATGTGTGATAATCGCAGGAGAACGTATTGCTGTGTGTTTGGGTTTGGCTTTTTTTTTATAAATAATACTGCTATGAATCTTGAATAAATTTCTGTGTTTGTTAGGAAAACCATTGTTGAACTATATTGACTAATGATCACTGAATTAGTTATACAGAGATATGTGTTATCTTTGGCAAGGGCCGGGCTTTAAACTAATGAATTGGTGACAGTACTATCAGTAACCTACCGTTTACTCGTGCTCATCACCGCCCCACGCCGCCCGTCTGCTGGCCCGTCGCTCTTTATTTCATCGTGAAAGGTTTCATCATCGTTTAGGTACCCAGACAATACAAGTAAAAAATACAACTTCCCGACCCTTGCCAATTTATTGGCACTGAATTAAAATTTGACTAAAAGTGACAACCCTGAGACAGTAGGCAATTATATCGCGGATTGTGCCGGAGATAGCCTACTTCCTCTCTTTATACTATGGTTGAGACGCCTGCGAGTAAAACTAAATAAAAATAAAACATATTTGGATATCTATACAAATAAATAAAATTAAAATGTCTGTTTGTAGTCTCAAAATAATAACTTTTTACTAAATGCAAATGAAAGTATTTGCAAAAAAGTATTTTTTAACATTTTTGTCTGTCTGTTTGTTTGTTCCGGCTATTCTCCGAAATGGCTGGACTGATTGTGACGAGACTTTTACTGGCAGATAGCTGATATTACAGGGAGTAACTTAGGCTACTTTTATTTTAGAAAAATAATTAGGGTTCTGCGCAAAAAATTGAAACCCATGAGATTGTGAACAAAAAGTCGGATTTTAACAATTCTTTTAGCATTTGGTAGCCCAACTCTCGAGGATTGTTATAGGCTATTTAACATCACGCTACGACCCTTAGGAGCCGAGCAAAAATAAAAAAGTCAGAAAGAACACTAAGCGAAAACGAATTAACAGCGCGGGCAGCAGTGCAACGTGGCAGGTCGGGGGGACGAGGGAGTTTTATTAAAATGTGGCTGTTACTTTAGTATGTTGTGTATCTTACGACTTCCACGCGAACGAAGTCGTGGGGCACAGCTAGTTTGCAATAAGATTACGTGGTCTTATCGCTGCGAAGAAAATACAAATTGCGTTCCGTAATTAATATAAACGTTTAGTGACTAAAGTAGAAATATTCAAACATATTTTTTACTTTATTCCGTTTGCACAGGTTTGCAATACTGTATGTTTCTGTTGATTTAAAATGTTGATAAGGTTTTATGAACGAAATGAAAATCTCTGAAATTACCTCTATATTCCCAGACCGCTCAGTAGAGGCTCAGTAGAATAGGATCTAAAAATGCATGAAAGGAAAATGTTTTATCAAAAAGCTAAAAATATGAACAGGTGGTCTGGACCACACTTTATCCACGCACGGGCGTCTACAATACAAAAGATTTACTTGACAACATTGACAACTGTCATGGACGATGTACTGATGTACTGAGTGGTGTACTGCTAAGTGCTAGGAGTTTATGTAGTAGGCATGAATTTGTACAGCACATAAAAAAACTGATAAGACTTTTCCTTTTAGAAGTTTTAGTCCCTAAAATAATTACAGCCACAGTGGTTCCTGAACAATTTTATTTTATTTTTTCTCGTCTATTGTAATTAGTAGTTTACTTGTAAATAAGAGTACTAGTCATTTGAAAATATTGTGATTATGGTGATAATGGCATATCGTGTTTTATTAGTCTTTATTTTAGCAATAATATGTGTAAAGACCGAAGAAGAAGCTGCATCGTGTATGTCAAAAGCGGAACGTCAGAGTTTAAGGTAAATTATTAAAATAACATACTTGAGCTGATTGAACTAGACAACTGTAATTAAATAGGTAGTTTCATTTGACTGTGGTTTGTCGAAATCTTAATATTTCATTAATCGAGGACGATTATTAGAAAGTTATGCATAAAGCAAATGTCGATTATTAGCAATAATTAATGAATAATATTTTGAATGTTGCGGTGTGTGTTAAATGGGTTATACATTTTCTTTATCAGCTGATATAATCAAAGATTCTTTTGTGAAATTCGTATGTCGATACCCTAACACCATTTTCTGTCAATAAAGTAACAAGCTGTAAAGTTTCACATATAAGAGCCAATCAGATCATTTAGCATGAGAGTTGACATAAGTTTTAATTTCAATAAGCTGTTGGAAACCGAGGGAGAGGCTGCGTTATACTCAAGATTTATCTTGATACTTGGATTCTTATCCACAATTTGCTATATAAACCTATTGACTGTGTCATCTATTGGTGGATTGCTATTTGAACCACAGAAATTCTAACTTTTTAACTCTAACATCTTTATCTAGGTCACATGCTACACATCCATTCTATACTAATAGAATATAACTGAAGAGTTTCTTTTTTGTTTAAATATGCTAATCTCTGGAACTACCCAATTCTCGAGGAAGGTTACACGCTATTTAACATCAGGCTACGACCCTTGGGAGCCAAGCAAAAAGAAAAACATGGAATATCCAATTTCTTTTAAATTAAATGGTGGGTGAATCCGTGGGGTAGTTGATTATATAGCTCTAGTTAATTAAGTATCTGTAGTATCTTTTTGAAACTTGTTGTGGAGCTATTAGTTTACAAACTTAGGAACATTTTATTTGGGTTGTTCAAGTACCTAGATCTTGATTTCTTTTGAGCTTGACCTTTCTATTGTATGCAGTAGGATATAAAGCAGGGGTCATGAGGTTGTTTACCGAATTCGTTTTAAACTGTTAGGAATGGTTTTAAGTGTTTCATGCTAGTGATTAGTGAAATATGATAACAGGATGATAATTTGTAATAGCAATCAGTTGAAAGGAAATTGTTTGGCTTGGTATGGGCATTTGATGAGGAGGGAGGAAATGCATACATTGACTAAATATAAGAGTGAGAGGGAGTCATGAATATAAATGTTGATGGATGGATTGTGAGAGGAATGATATGAAAGAGAAGAGCGTAATTGATAGCGTGACGGATGGCAGGGGAGAAAGGAAGAAGGAAACATGTTGCACTGACCCCAAGTAACATGGGACAAGGGCAGGAAGATGATGATGATAATAATTTGTAATCTTGATTCGTGAAAGGTATAAAAGCAGTGAATAATTGTGTTGATTGGTGATGTTATGTTGTTTGTTTTTATCAGAATTACACACAGAAAGCATTGCAAACATCAGAGTCAATATACTTTTGAGAAGTGGTGTTCTTATAGGAGCCAGTTGCGCCAAAATTAATAAATAAATCATTTCATGATCCAAAATTTATTTGATGTAGATTGCTACTCGTCGTATGGCCTACTATTAATACTAGTTCTATATTTGAGGATTATTGAATGTTTTCAATATACTTAAATCGTTTTTCTTTTTTTCTTCTTTAGAAGAAGAAGATCTCTGTAAGTTGTACTAAAAGCAACATAGCATCACTTCTGTAATTCCTCCAAAAGGTTAGGCAGAGGTGAACCGATACTAAACTCACATTTCGCCAGTTATGATTAAGTACCATTTAATAGGGGGCGAGCCTATTGCCATCGACCAGGCACAAATTCAGATTTTAGGCTGCTACTGAGAAATTTCTGGTGGAAAAACCCAACAACAGTTTGCCCGAACTGGGAAGGGAACCCACGACCTCATGCTCAGCAGTAGCTCTTCCGACTACTAAACCAACGACGCGACGCTGTCTCCAAAAGCAAATACAGTAAACAAAAAAAACTTGAAAACTGCAGTTGCAACTAAGATACTTAATCAATGTATGTGGCCTGCAGTCTATCACATAACACTGGAATGACCAGACACTTTCTTATACACTTATTAATAACAAACATATCATAACTACTTCACGATTTTATCTACATAATGACCATGGTAAGCTTATAAGTATTTGTATTGATAAGAAACAGAATAAAAAAAAAATAGTTTTAGAATAATATTTTGTTAATTTGATCAATCCAATAGTAGCAAGACTTGACAATGTGCGAACTTCTGGATTTATTGTTCGTATAAAAACATGTAATCTAACATATTATAAAAGAAAGTCGTTTTTCGTGACTGTCTGACTGCTTCGATCTTCTAAACTACAAGGATTTTGATGTGATTTTCACCATCATTAAGAACATTTTTTTCTGGTATGTGTGTAGCACAGAAATATCGATGTGTATGACATGTTCCACCAGTACGAAGGGGCGGGTGGCCAGTAGACTGTGCAATTATCATTAGTACTTAGAAATTAATGAGTTATTTTGATTTTTTTTATGATTATGAATATTATTATTCTATAAAAACATATTAGTTACTGTCGCGATTATATTTTGATCAATATACATGATCCCTGATGACAATTGAGCTGCAAAATGCAAAAAATGTGTGAAAATTTCTTACGGGATAACTAAGAGAAAAACACATTAGGTACAAAATTTATATCAAGGCTGTTATGTATGAGTCTCAAGAATCAGCGGGTTTACAAGAATTTAAAATTATTTTCAGAACATTATAGCTGCTGATCAAACATGTAACCATGTTTATCAACTGACATAAAAGTAAACAAGAAATGCATTATTATAATACAGTTAATACTTTCTATTTTCTATTGGGTGAAGAGAAGAAATGGAATAATTGCTTTTTCTAAGTTTTCGAACCCGGTTGAATGAAAAAGGAAATACTTATTTGAATCCTCAGAGCCATTATTAGGATTTAAAACAAATGTTACAGTAAGAAAACTAGCAAAATCATTTTAACCCTTATTATGTTCGGAACTTTTTTCGATTTGGTTTTAAGAGTAGGGGAAGACCAAGAAACGATGGATGGGATGTAGCTAGACAGAACGGGAGTACTACAGAGATGTAGTAGGTATGTATGTGGAAGAAGAGATTTTGCACCGATCCCAATGGGATAAGGACAGGAGAATGATACGGTTTGATTTGGTTAATGAGGCTGCATGATTATTATATTAAAGGAAATTAAGTATCCGATCCCAATGAACATAATTAAATCACAGTATTTATTTCAGGGAGGAATCTAGAAAAATGTTTTACCATGCATATAATGCATACATGGAGAACGCGTATCCTGCTGATGAGTTGATGCCGCTCAGCTGTAAGGGCCGGTGGAAAGGCATCACGCCCAGTCGTGGTGACATGGATGACGCGCTGGGAAAGTAAGCAATATTTATATCCTCATGGGCTTATCCAGCTCGGATAATTTCCGGTTTAGCAGTATGTATAAAACGGTATCCGCAGGTACGTTTTCTGATCTGTTTACATTTTCATCTGATACTACTGGAACAGACTATATATTTTACCAGCTAATTGTATGAGAGAGCAGCTCTGTAGCTGCTTTCCTCCCCCCCCCCCCCCGTTTCAATAATCCAATCCAAGAAAAGTAGGTATGTAGGCACTTATCATCGACAAGTTGAACATTATTAAAAATTTTCAAGTCCCTGATAAGAAAAGTAATAAAAATGTTCCGGGCATTCTTTTTACAATTTATGACTTATTTATTGCTGTTTAGGTACCGTTTAAATAAGTAGAAAGAGAAAAAAAAACCGTAAAGAAAACCTACTCTAGTTTGAGTTTTCGCGCATTATTTGAGAAAAGTACTTATACAAGCCTTGGCCGCAACCAGGAATTGATGCGCTCACGTATTCACGTTCGTCCATCAATACCTCTTATACAGGCCGCGGAAGTCATGTACTATTTTATACTAAAACCTATGTTATGTTTTGATATTGTTAATTGATATAAGACTTTTATCGTTGAATGTTATGTAACGCGAATATTCAACGAGTAAAGGAAAGAGTACCTATGGTATGCACGGATTCTTTAGATGATGATAAGAAACTATGCAGCAACATTTTAATCTGCAACACATTTGTTATTATAATAGGTAGGTATACGATACCTACCCTTTCTGTTACATGTTGTACGTGTAATCAACAAGAAACGACTGGTATTTAAAATAAAACTGCAAAATTGGGTAAAACTGTACAATACCTGACAGCGAAATAATGGGTTTTTTGGGGTGGGGGAGGGGGGGGGATTGTTCCCTCCTCCCCAAACCCCCTCCCGAATCTAGGAAACGCATACTTTTGGAGATATTCAAGATTGAAATTTTGAGGTTAGGAATCAAAAAATCGTATATTTTATGCAACTTTGAGGGGTTTTATGGGAGAGGGGGTCACCCACAACCCTTTAGACCATCCCCCACAGTAGCAAATGTATACTTTCAGGTATTAAAAATGAAAAAAAAAAATTGTTGTGTCGGGGAGCGCTCTACTATTGTATAAAAATATTTGTACACTGAAATTCAGTTTCTGGGTGGTTTAAAAAAAAAATAACCATAACCTAACCTAAATCTGTCCAAGTCGGGTGCCCTAAATTCAGTTTCTGGGTGGTTTAAAAAAAAAATAACCATAACCTAAACTAAATCTGTCCAAGTCGGGGTGCCCTAAGTTTAGTTTCTGGGTGGTTTAAAAAAAAAATAACCATAACCTAAATTAAATCTGTCCAAGTCGGGGTGCCCTAAGTTTAGTTTCTGGGCGGTTTAAAAAAAAATAACCATAACCTAAATTAAATCTGTCCAAGTCGGGGTGCCCTATATTTTGTATGCAATAAAAAGAGAGATGAGACATAATTTTCTTACTAAATAATAAGAGGTTGATAAATGAAACACTAAAATTATAATAAACAATTTATTATGTTGTAACATAAACATATGTTATAGCGGTCAACAATTCCTCAAAGGGATCTTTGAGGTTTATTCTAATATTTCTTCTCCATGAGTATTCCGCCAGCCAATCTGTAAAGTCTGACTTGTTATGTTGCTGGCGGAATACTTTTTTTAGGGGTCGCCATTGGCTTTCAATCCTTTGGGTGTGTGTCCCATCTGGTGCCACAAATCTATTTACAGGATCACTGTGGTTGACCCTTTTATGAATATATCCATGTTCAGGAAGGCATTGATACGCTCTCCAAAAATCTGTGTAAATAATGGAGCCCTCCTGAACATGTTTTTTTATTAGTGGCACCAATACTTCTGACGTACGCTCATTATCGGGACACACTTCAAGCCTTAGGTCATCACTCCCATCTTCAATCATCCCTATCACCCAATGTCCTTCAATATGTCTTCCTCTGTTATACTTTCTTCTCCCAAACTTCGATTCGTCAATTTATACAATTTTATTCAGTCCTCCTATTTTCGTATCTGGACTGTAATGTTCAAGTACATAAATGACTACTGCTTCCCTGCAATAACCAATCCGCGATTGTCTTAAATGATAAAACTGGCTCGTTTTCATCTGATAGTTGCTTTTGCACCCATTCATATGACTGGCCATCACTGAACGCATACATGAGTTGAAATATGGTTGACAGGGCCAAATGTGCATTTTCGAACCAGGTCCCAGCTGCTCGACTAAATGTTCTGGTTCGGCAATTGCTTTTCCTACATCTAAATCTCCCAAAATGTCCAGTGTCCATGACGACTGGCATTGGCCGACGGTGGATAGGGCACAATTTTTCAGTCGGTACCAACCTCCTTTCCTCAGCAAGTTGCACGCATTGCTCATGGGAGCCTAGGCGAGTGAAGACTTTTTTCCATGTCCACATGGATCTAAGACAAATAGAAAAAAAATAATTATAAAGTAATCTATACACTTTTAAATACCTGATGTACCTAGATAATTGAGAAACTAAAGCCCTTCACCCTGAGTAAAAAGTGGGAGCTGCTCTCTATCTGAACCGGAGCTCCCGCAGAGTAATTTGATTCTATCACTATATTCAACCTAATTTACACTATTTATAGTTCAAACTATAAGTAACTAACTTTATATTTATTACAGCCACGAGCAAAAGTATTAGGCACCTCTATTGTTTATACCTGTATAGAAAAATCATGTACAGATAAGCTTTTCATGGCCTTATTATTGTTTTGGGGGTGCGTTTACGTAGAAATAACATGGTAACAAATATTTATGACATGCAGATGTGCAATAACACATTATTAATTTAATTTTAAAAAATGACGAATATTATTGTGTTGTCAGAGTTTGAAGTGAATACACGTGTTGTGCGCAAATACTGTCATACTCTTAGAGAATAACATTTTTAGTGTGTACCATGCCAAAAAAATCGGAACTTAGTGCAGAACAGCGCTTAAAAATTAAGATTGTGCACGAACAAGGCATGTCACAAGTAAAGATAGCCCGAGAAGTGAAGTGCTCGCGTTGTGCAGTGCAATATGCAATAAATCGTTCAAAGAGACCGGTTCCCATGAAAACAGGCCAAGAACAGGCAGAAAAAGAGTCACTACCGATCGTGATGACCGATTGTTGATTAGGCAGTCTCTACAGGACCGCAAAAAAACAGCTATTGACCTCGCTGCCTGTATATCTGAAGCAAAAGGCAGAACTATGAGTGTGCATACCGTTAGAAGAAGGCTTCTAAAAGCTGGATTAAAAGGTTGCAAAGCAAGGAAGAAGCCGTGGCTATTGGAACACAATATGAAAAATCGGTTGGAGTGGGCCCTCAAACATAAAGATTGGACAGTGGAAGATTGGTCCAACGTGTTATGGTCAGACGAATCTAACTTTGAGGTAAGGTTATTTACTTTATGTTTTACATTAAAATTACAAGAAATCTATGAAAACTAATTCTGTAACGAAAATAATGAAATCATAAATTTAACCAGTTTTTTGTCTCTACACAGGTGTTTGGAACTCCCGGTGCGACCTATGTCAGGCGCCGAGTGGGCGAAGAATATTACCCAGAATGTGTAGTGCCCACTATTAAACACGGTGGAGGATGAATTATGATTTGGGGTTGTATGGTTGCCGACGGCATGGGTGAAATGGTGTTGTGTGAGGGGCGAACAAACAGTAGAAAATACACTGAAGTCCTAGAAACAGCTCTAGCTCCGTCAATAACGAAGATTTTCGGCGATATAAATAGTGACGGAATAAAATTCCAGCAAGACAACGCCACTTGCCACAAATCTAAAACATTCATTCACATTTTGCTCATTCTATGGCGTGGATGGCTCAAAACAACATAGACCTTTTAGACTGGCCACCACAATCGCCGGACCTCAATCCAATTGAGCATATTTGGTCTATTTTGAAGAAAAAGATACGGAGACACTCCATAACAAATAAAAACTTACTACTGGCTGCTTTAAATAAAGAGTGGCAAAAATTGTCCCAAGAAGATTGCTTAAAGTTGGTAGCGTCAAAGCCGAAAAGAGTGGCTGCTGTTATAAAATCAAAAGGTGGACCGACGAAATATTAATTATTTTATTATAATAAAGCATACAGGTTACAAAATATATTTTATTTACATCTCCTATACTAAACCATCGTAAAACTGGCAGTTTAATAGGGTGCCTAATATTTTTGCTCGCGGCTGTATTATATGTAACATCTACTAGCCTGATTTCATCCGAGTGAAAGTGAACTCGTCTCCCGGATGACCCAGATGGTAGATGTACCTCCACACCATCGGCAGAGGTGGAGGAGGAGGCTGGCATGATGAGGTTAGCCATCCTAGTTGCTTCATTTAATGTGGAAGCCAAGCCACTAGAACCAGCTATGTTGCTGGGACCAGCAACGGGTTCTTCCAACGAAGACGACGACGGGAGCACAAGCGGCTCATTAGAGTCCAACACTTGCACTCGCGTTGAAGTAGACACAAGCGGCTCTCTAGAGTCTATCACTTGGGCACTACAGGGCACTGAAGAAGAGGCCGTAACAAGCGGCTCATTTGAGTCCAAAACTTGCACTACACTCGATTCTTCAGGCAAAACAGCGGAATCCGAGTACTGAGACTTCGAAGACGCCATGGTAGTCACAATGTTGTTTAGCTTTAACAGGAGTACGTAAAACGATCTCGACTGCAAGGCGAACGAACAGTGACTGAAAATAACCGCGAAATGGCGCGAGAAATAAAAAGAACGAAAAGAGAACGAAAAAAAGTTTTTTTTCTTTTTCAGATATTATTATTTTAGCATTGGACAAGCTAAATTCACTTATCATCATCATCTGCCTAGCCTTTTCCCAACTATGTTGGGGTCGGCTTCCAGTCTGACCGGACGCAGCTAAATACCAGTATTTTACATGGAGCGACTGCCTATCTGACCTCCACAACCCAGTAACTGGGTAATACGATACCCCTTGGTAAGATTGGTTGTCAAACTTTCGGGCTTCTGACGACCCGTAACGACTGTCAAAGATCCCACGAATGACAGCCGGGACCAACGGCTTAACGTGCTTTCCGAGGCACGGAGGAGTCTCGGTATGTAAAGATGGTCACCCATCCACGAACCAACCCCGGCAAGCGTAGCTTAACCTGATGGATCGACCCGTGCGGCTGTTATTACTTAGCCACGAGCTCCTCTGCTAAATTCACTTAATTATATATAATATGTCTTTTGACTACATTATTTGTCATTTTTAATGTAAATTAAAGTAAATTTGCGTTTTATTAAATATTTATTGTGGCTGTATGAAATAATACCTTTGTCATAAATACTACAAACAAGGTAAAAAATGAACGAAATCTGTCAAAATGGCGTCAAATATTACGAAAAATTATCGATTTTCATTATTTTTTTTCTCAAAAACTATATGTTTCCTAACATTGAAACTTTGCATACTTACGTTTTAGACATAAACCTTTTCAACAAAAAATTATGAGCTCAAAACTCGCTGTCCGGTATTGTACAGTTTAGCCCCAAATTGAGTGCAAAAATGAAAGTATATTTAATAAACAAACTCTCTAAACTCTTGACCCACATTCTAGAATCAGTAAGGCGGTATCGAAGAATCGATAGAAACCTCGACCGCACTTATTTCCGTACTTATGACTTACCTAGGGGAATACTGTAATTTTGCAGCCACGAACATATAGTACGTTCGCGTCAAACTTTATGGCGGCTATGAAGTGCGCTACTCGCTGCGCAGTACCGCACCCCTCACCCCCGCTGACACGTGAATTTGTTACTGCGCAGCGACTCGCCTCATGTTCCGAGCCGCCATAAAGTTTGAATCGGGCTGTACTAGTCTAGCAACACATCTTACAAAAAATACGCGACGGATGTTCGGTGTATTACGCTTGCACATACATACATAAATTCACGCCTTTTTCCTATGGGGTTAAGCAGAAACTACAGAACGCCACCTACTACGACCCTTGTCTATACATATAATAAAACTAGCTGTGCCCCGCTACTTCGTTCGCGTGGAAGTCGTGAGATACACAATATACTAAAATAACAGCCACATTTTAATAAAACTCCTTCGTCCCCCGACCCGCCGCGATGCATTGCCCGCCCGCGCTATTACTCCGTTTTCACTTAGCGTTCTTACAGATTTTTTCCTTTTGCTCGTCTCCTAAGGATCGTAGCGTAATGTTAAATAGCCTATAACCATCCTCGAGAATTGGGCTACCAAATGTAAAATAATTTTTCAAATCAGATTTTTTGATCACAATTTCATGGGTTTTAATTTTTTTGCGCGGTACCCTAATTATGTTTCTAAAATAAAAGTATCCTAAGTTACTCCTTGTAACATCAGCTATCTGCCAGTGAAAGACCCGCCATTATCGGTCCAGCCGTTTCGGAGATTAGCCGGAATAAAGAGACTGACAAAAAATTTAAAAATTGTTTTTTTGTTATAAGTACCGTATTTATACACTTTCATATGAATTTAGTATAAAACTGTTATTTTGACATTACAAACAGACACTTCAATTTTATTTATTTGTTTAGATAGTAGCGAACTCAAAACTGTAAGTACTTTGAATATTTTTGGAAAAAAAGTAACTACTGCGAAGTCTGGGAATGATTCTAACGCCAAAAAAATAGTATTTAGAATTTTTATTTTTTTATCTGAATGTATGTTCCAGCATCACGGAAATACTACTGAACAGATTTTGTTCAAATTTTGCATAGTTATCTATTTAAATAAATAAAATTGAAGTATCTGTTTGTAATGTCAAAATAACAGTTTTTTACTAAATGCATATGAAAGTATATATGGTACTTATAATAAAAAATCTATATTTAATTTTTTTTGTCTGTCTGTTTGTTTTTTCCGGCTAATCTCCGAAACCGCTGGACCGATTTTGACGGGACTTTCACTGGCAGATAGCTGATGTTATAAGGAGTAACTTAGGCTACTTTTATTTTAGAAAAATAATTTTGGTTCCGCGCAAAATATTAAAGCCCATGAAATTGTGAACAAAAAGTCGGATTTGAAAGAAGACAAGGAAACATCACGCTACGACCCTTAGGAGCCGAGCAAAAAGAAAAAAAGTCAGTAAGAACGCTAAGCGAAAACGAAATAATAGCGCGGGCGGGCGATGCAACGCGGCGGGTCGGAGGTCGAGGGAGTTTTAATAAAATGTGGCTGTTATTTTAGTATATTGTGTATCTTACGATTTCCACGCGAACGAAGTCGCGGGGCACAGCTAGTTCCCTTTGAGCCTGGTCAGTTCGTAAGCTATAAATTATCACGCTATTTGCTATGGGGGATGAGCAAAAGGGGCGCAGCCTTCATACAACCCGATTCCTATCGGCTTCCATTCGGAACCACCACTCTTCTTAATGTCTACTAATGCCAAATAATATGGTACACCTGTGTGTGTAACTGTGTATACCACATTACATACATTAGGTCCTTACATATGAAATTGGCGTTTTGTACGGGAGGAATATAAAGTCAATTTTTTTTTTGTAAACTATATTTAATTAATCAAAGTATGCACCGTTGTTATCTATGCACTTTTGTCATCTCATAGGTAGTTCATTGATCCCTTTACCAAAAAAACCATGGGGGCGAGAATCAATAAACTCTTTGAAGGCGATTTGGACTGCCGCATCGGAGTTGAATTTTTTTCCTTGTAAGAAGTTGTCCAAATTCCGGAAAAAGTGGTAATCTGTTGGAGCAAGGTCCGGGGAGTACGGTGGATGTCGCAGACATTCCAATTGTAGCTCATCTAACTTAGTGGTTGTTTGTTGTGCAGTGTGTGGTCTTGCGTTGTCGTGAAGCAGCAGTAGCCTAGAGCGATTGACCAATCTCGGTTGTTTAGCAGCTAGTTCTTCCTTCATGGTTTGCAGTTGCTGACAATAGATATATCTGCCGTAATCGTTTGGCCAGATTTTAGAAAGCTGTAGTGAACGACACAGGCGCTAGTCCACCAAACACTCACAAGTAACTTTTTCTGAGTCAATTTTCGTTTAGGGCAGGAATTGGCTGGATCTCCAGGGTTCAGCCATTGCGGCGAGCGCTCCCGATTATCGTACAGTATCCACTTTTCATCACAAGTAATGATTCGATTTAAAATCCCTTCATTATTGTGTCGGTTGAGCAAAGTAACACAGCAGTCGACGCGTGTTTGCAAGTTCGATTCACTCAATTCATGAGGTACCCATCGTTCAAGTTTTTTTACTTCTCGATTTGCTTCAAGTGGATTAATACAGTTTTATCACTTACCCCGAAGCCTGCAGCTATGTCTGAAGTGCTTTGTGATGGATCCGCTTCCACAATAGCCTTTAATTCTTCAGTTTGCACTTTGGTCTCCGGCCGTCGACGGGGTTGGTTCTGAAGGTCGAAATTTCCAGAACGAAAATGTTGAAACCAAAAACGTACCGTGCTTTCTTTTGCGACACCAGCGCCGTAGGTACACATCATTGATCCATCGAGCTGTTTCTGCAGCACTGGTGCCACGGTAGAACTCGTACTCGTAAATATACCGATATTTCATGTTTTCCATTGTGCGGTAATAAGCGACGCCAAAGAAAAAAATAATGAGGAAAAAACAAATGAATGACTGTTTTCAAAACTCAAATGTACCAGCTAAATGAATTTATAAATTTGAATTTAGAATTCATAACCAAAGAGGATATATTTCAGATCAAAGTGGTCAGTACTACGAAACGCTAATTTCATATGTAAGGACCTAATATTTAATATCAGTTTAATATAGTCATCAGATTAAAAACATTACAAAAATCCCTGCCATTTTTTGTCTGAGTTTAAGAAAACTGAACAATTTTTTCTTCGGCTTCCCTCTAATAATATTGTAGCTGCGCCACTGGTTGGATCCGCTTCCACTATCGCCTTCAATTCGTCGTTGTCGACAATAGTTACCGGCCGACCGCGAGGCTCGTTCTTCAACTCAAAATTTCCAGATTTAAAACGATGCAACCAATAATGGACCGTGTTTATGCAAGCAGTGTTAGGCCCGTACACTTCGTTAATGTTTCGTGTTGTTTGCGCAGCGGTATTTCCACGTAGGAAGTCATATTCGATAATTGTACGAATTTTTACTATATCATATATACTATACTATACTATACTATACTATACTATACTATACTATACTATACTATACTATACTATACTATACTATACTATACTATACTATACTATACTATACTATACTATACTATACTATACTATACTATACTATACTATACTATATATACTATATCCATGGCGCCAAAAACTAGCAGAATTTCACAAAAACTTGTGGGTAAGCTCGCTCCATCGTCGACTTTGTCTCTGTCATCTCTGACGTAGACTAGAGTCAAGAGCAAACCTATCTCAAATAAAAAAAATAAAAAAAAAAACAAAAACTATCTAAAAACAAATGACTGAATTTGGAATTAAATTAACACGACTTTCGAATAAAATTTATTTGAATTTCGAATTGCGCGCCAATCCACAGATAATTAAATCTGAAAATGCTAGTAGAATTTCTAATTACATAAGTAAATACCTATTAGTTAAGCGGTTTGACTATTGCTTTACAAATCTGTGGTTGTAAGTTCGATTCCCAACAACTACTGATATTTTTTGTGATTCTCGTTCCTTTTGTGAAAATGCCTTCTTTGCATTTTGTACAGCAATAACCTACGAGACGCGTAATTTTCGACATAGTTTGCATAGCAACCGAAAACGTCGCCGGGCAGGGTAATTTCGGCAGGTTATCGCTAATCTTAGACATTTAAGGCTGCTATCCCACTGGCGTTTTACGAGCGTTGGCGCTGCGCAGACGTTGGAGAAGCGCCAACGCTCGTAAAACGCCAGTGGGATAGCGGCCTAAGGAAAACGGGAATATTGACTCTGTTGTGATATTTGGTCCTAATGGTGTATTATGTTTGCAGTTTCTCTCTAACTTTAGTGGACAGCCTGGACACGTTGGCGGTGCTGGGAGACTTCTCCGAGTTCAGCCGCGCCATCAAGCTGGTCATCAGAGATGTTACTTTCGACCACGACATTGTTGTCTCCGTCTTCGAAACCAACATACGAATGCTCGGGTAAGACTCCGTCACGGCCTGATACATACACATACAACAAAAAACAACACACAACAACAAAAACGGGCTGTAATATTCCAACTACTGGGACTCAGGCGTCCTCTATTTGAGTGGGAATGTGCCGTCCCTACTCCAACACGGGGACCCAGTGCAGGGTGGATATCACATTGCATTTTTGGTTCTTAGATATGCTTGCTTATCTGACAATGATTTACTTCACCGTTTTAAGAGCAGTAGCTGTGGCAGTAGTAAGTAATAAAAATTACACAAAAGACTTCATACCTACGCGTACGTGTAGACTAAATAGTAAATAATTACGCAAAACAAGTAAATACTAATGATCTTATTTATAAATATTAGTGTGAATCATTATGGCTTTATTCAACCACAAGTCCACAACCTATGAAATAAACCTTATTAAACATGAAATAAGGATAATTAATCCACAAAACGTAGTAGGTACTTACCAATTCAATTGTACAATAGTTTTCCTACAACTACTGTTTCCCGAAAATAAATGTTGCGTTAACTAAGATGGCGACCACGTATACGAAAATAATAAAATTGTAATCATGTATTAATTTCGTACACATAATTTCATCACATCACACGCAAGTTTTATAATGTACTAACTAAGTGATACATTACTACGGAGGTATACATAAATATCAAACAACGTATAAACATTTCCTTTAGCAATTCCTCCTTAAGACGGATTTAAATTGCCCGCCACAAACTGAATTGATTCAAAGCGGCGGATATTATAATCTAAGTTAGTTACATTTGATTCGAACGCAGGAAATATCCGCAGTACAAGTCGTGTTATGCACAGAGGCTTTTATGTATGCGTAATTTGTTGCATTATATTATAATAGAGCCTTAGCAGATACGAGTTGCTAATATTGCAGCAGTATTGATGAATTTGCTTAATCTCCGATGCTTATGCTAAAAGCACCTTGTACGTTATGGCCCCACTGATCTGTGTGTGGCATTTATCGGGTAAAGATTTGTAAATCTTGATAAATAATGCACACACAACCAAAACTGAATACTTACTTAAATTGATCGTTATCACATCGTTCTATGCATACTTCTCGCGATTTCTTTACGATCTGGACTGTCAGAGCATTGTCATAGCACTGCATTGTTACAGGGGTCTGCTGTCAGCCCATGTGTTGGCCACAAACCTGAAGAACGACGTACCAGCCTTGCAGTGGTATAATGGAGAACTGCTCACGATGGCGGAAAACCTGGGCAAGAGATTGCTGCCTGCATTCAATACATCTACTGGAATACCCCACGGAAGGGTAAGTTCACTAGTAATACGAAGTCAGTATTTGTTGACTTGGGAGTAGACCTTATACATTCTCAAAAATCTTAATTCCACCCTTCAAAAACTGAACATATAGTAAAATGATCAAGGCCCACCAAAACCACAGAACCTACTAAGACTCTCATCACAATAGCTATTATTTTAGCAATGTATACATGGTGTAAGGGACAGCCCTCCGCAGACTGATGGGGTGAATTGAGTATATCATACTAAGATAAGCGGTACATGAAATTATTTCAGGAACGTTATGCGAGTCAAAAAAACCTGATTTATTTTATTAACTCACACGCAATGTATTAACGTGCTTTGCATACGGCAGTGCATCGAGCCTTCGGCCGCCGAGTATTTCAATATCCATAGCAGATTTTTTTATTTTAGCTGTTTTATTTACATAAATGGAGTGCTGCGTACAGATAATGTAATTTTACATTGAAATAAAGGAATCGTAACTGAAAAAACGATAAAAAAATGAAAATTTTCGTGAGAACTTTTCCGGTGAAATATGTTTCAAAATAAGGAGCTGAATGCACCGTGTTAGTTGGCGGAGGGCTGTGCCTTACACCCTGTACAGCTGCATATATTTGAAAGATTTGCCTTTTAGACTGTTCGATAGATCCATAATCAGCTTATAATGTTTCCACTCCTGGGACTCAGATCTCCTCTCTGTGAGAGGGATATTATTTATTTAATACTGTGCACGCAAATGTGGACAGACTTAATGCCATATTTATGGAAAATCCAACAACTATGAAATATTGTTGATATCATTCAGATAAACCTGCGCCACGGCATGCGGGGCATGTCAGAGTCTCGCGAGACTTGCACGGCCTGCGCCGGCACTATGATCCTCGAGATGGCAGCACTGTCCCGCCTCACTGGCCACCCCGTCTACGAACAGAAGGCGCACAAGGCTATGGACAGGCTCTGGAAGATTAGACATAGGTGAGTATAATAAGGAGGTCAAGGAATATAAAGGTTGTGACGTTCAACGGTCCTTAAGCCCGCTTTGACTCCAAATGACTAGACACGATTATCTCTAAACTAGAGCTAGAGAGCAATCGCTTTTACATGAAGTCATTAGTTTGTGTGTACGTGATATTTCCTAAGTGTGGCAAGCGTCCATAGGAGAGTTGGTCACCTTCTGTAAAACATCATTCTGTCTCTGTCAACTTCAAATGATTGAAATAAATAGAAGCAAAAGCATGCATTAAATTCGTGTGGCTCTTAGAAAGAAGAAAGAAAGAAAAATAGGTTTATTTGTCACAGAAATGTATGTATGTATTTACATGCTTCTCTTTTGGAGCGCATCATTATAGGCTAAACATATACGCTACAATTCATTTTAATTTCTCCCCTATAAAAACACATTGTTTACAGGACCTCGGATCTGATGGGCACAGTTATCAACATTCATTCGGGCGACTGGGTACGCAAGGACGCTGGCGTCGGTGCTGGCATCGACTCCTACTACGAATACTGTCTCAAGGCCTACATTCTACTCGGCGATGAGAAGTACCTGGCCAGGTTCAACAGACACTACAACGCCGTCATGAAGTACATCAGCAGAGGTCCGGTTATGTTGGCAGTTCATATGCACAGGTGAGTTTCTATACATCTGTCATTACAAATGTCATTGACATATAGGGTCCCGGACCTTTAGAAGGCGTACGAGGGGCCGAAGCAAACTCGCAAAGGCCCGTTAGACGTTTTTAATGAAATGGTAATTATATATCAGCCGTGTGTCCCGCTGCAGGGCAAAGGCCTCCCGTCTTCCTTCCACTTATCCCTATCTACAGCTATTTGTGGCCAATCCTTAAGAAAAGAGTCGAGTTGGGCCCCCAATCTCCTGGGCCGGCCACGTTGCCGTTTGCTGCTGTTTGGGACTCACCGTGTGGTTATTTTAGCCCATAGCTCCTCCGGCATACGACATATTACATTGACGTGTTACATTTAAGGGCTCCCACACAAAACTGCGAATTCGCATCGCATCGCAGTATTGTGTGGGCTCCCTAAGCTTGGCAGCCGTGTGACCTACATCAGCAATTCTAATTTTGGAATGCAATATCGAGTTCTGCGATATACATCTGTACATATTATAAATTAAAGGTTTTCGTGTCTGTCTGTGCGACCGCGTTGTTCTTTTTACTACGCTACGGATTTTGTTGCAGTTTTCACCATCATTTAGAGTATTATATAATAGTGAAATCTCGATGTTTTTTCTAGCCGTAAAGCCGTGCGAAGCAGGGGCGGGTCGCTAGTATATTTATAAACAATTTACTTCTGCAAATGCCATTACAATGTAGGCGCCTTAGTGTGCTGTCATACATAAACAATCAACATTTAAACCGGTTTTCTTCTGAAATTTTCCGTTGAACATGGCAGCATTCTACTTTTAAGATCTCGATTATTTTGTGCAATTTTATCAAAATTACCATTGGCGTAGTTGATCTAGTGGTCGTGAGCGCGACTGCTGGTCCTGATTAGTCATGTGAACCGGTTTCATAAAAACCTTTAAAAAAATGGTTTTATTAGGGTTTTATGAAACCGGTTCTCATTACTAGTCATGTTCTCCTGGGCCAAAGTGTTTTTGGGTCCATTACGAATTCCTCAGAAGCAACTAGGAGTCATGATATGTGCCCGGTTCACACCAATAGGCTCGCAGTGCTCGCACACTATTACATGGGCCTTAATCATAACTAGCGAAATGTTAAATGATAATGATAAATTATTTCTGTAAGTAGGTTTGTACAAGCACTTTTACACGTCCATCATATTTATTTTAAACTAGATGAGGTCGGCGTTTCCTATCTGACTACTCTCGAGAACAAAGGCCAGAACAAACTCAGAGGTCACAGGCTGTTCCGGATAAGGCGGGAGGAATCGCCCGGGTGTCACCACTGTGTGGATCGCCCGGAGGACACGGTGGAGCATACGGTGGAGGTCTGCCCGGCTTGGGCGGAGCACCGCCGTGTCCTCGCGGAAGCGATCGGCGGCGGCGATCTCTCGCGTCCGGCCCTGGTCCAGGCCATGGTACGGAGCGAGAGTGCATGGGAAGCCATTACCTCCTTCTGCGAAGCAGTAATGCTCGTGAAGGAGGAGGCGGGACGCGTGAGGGAGAGGCAAGCTTTGCACCCTCACGCCCCTAGTCGCCGCAGGAGACGCCCTGGGCGTCGGGAATTGGCAGCTGATTCCCGGCCACCGTAGGCGCGGGCTTGCGGACGGCGAGCAATGGGTAGCTCGCCGTCCGGTAAGGACCAAGCCCGAGTCGACGGCGCGTCGTGTTCCACGCGCGCCTCAAAGAGATGTCAGCACTATTGACGGGGTCCGCTAGGGCCGATGCCAGCTAGGGTTGCGGGATGTTCGAAAGAGTTACCGTGGCCCCGGCACAGGCAACAGAAGGAACACGGGTGGGTTTTAGTCAGTAAAAGTCTGACACGCCCTCCCGCTCCGCCCAGAGCGGGAGAAGTCATTTGATGATTTCCCATCCACAAAAAAAAAGAGGTCACAGGCTCTTTTAAAGTCCAGACATAATCTTGGTCAAATCATGTGAAGAGCATATAGATTGGAGTCTGAAATGGTCTTTTGAGGAACGAACCACACAGATTGAGTGGACCTGTCCAATCAGTGCACGCATTTGTCAGTAATCGTACAGCTCAACTCGGAACTTAAGGAGCTCAACGATTCGACGAACAATACCAAAGAAAGGAAATTGGGGTAGGCCGCATGAATTACTCAAACTGCCAAACCATGATTAAAACAAACTGAGAGAAAAAAAAGTAATGACCCACATAGTCTTCACATTCAAAACAATCAAAATAATATAATACTGTACAAAGTAAATATTTATGTCATTGTATACCACGCGTAACAGGAGAATTGACATTCCTTTAAACCACGTAAAGAGAATCATGTTATTTACCCGTATACAAAAAATCAACCAAATCCAATGAATACTTTAGCCACAGGAAATTATTTTTCATTTTCTTATTTTTCAACATGATTTAGATCTGAGTCCGTAATAATAGGTAAACATTGCCGCCGCCGCGCCCCGCACCCCGCACCGCACCGTTGGTCAGTGACTTTGCGTAGATAAAGCGTGTTTACTTTTTATGCAGTTGATTCTACTATTTATTTTGTTTGAAAACTGCATTTTTAAAATTTTTCATTAACTACTAATCTTCATGTTTTAAAGTGTTTCAATGGATTAGTACTGTGCTCGTTTTTGTCGTACATCCAGAAACAATTTATATATAAAAATAAAATATAAAATTAGCAAAAAAATAACATTCAGTAGGTAAGTAAAAAAATTAGAGCAGCTCTATCCCTAGCCTTTTTGTCCTCAATATAATCTTTACATACCGTTAAAGATTATTTTGAGAACAAAAAGGCTTTTTTCTGGCACAACTTACGTTTAATGAATGATTTGAATTTATTAAGGCTTAGACCTTGAACGTGGCTTGGGAGTTTTGTTATAAAAGCGTATACATTGACATCTGAACGGGCCACCTATTTTCTTGAGCCTTGGTGTAGGTACAACACCTAGTATTTATATTATGGTTATCACTGTATTTTAAAACAATTTTATATTTTATGGGCATATAAAAATTTTTCAAAATGTTTGTTGTGTACCATACATCTTTATAAATAAATAAAATTGAAGTGTCTGTTTGTTATGTCAAAATAACAACTTTTTACTAAATGCATAGGAAAGTATAAACGGTTCTTATAACAAAATTGCAATTTTTAACATTTTTTTCTGTCTGTTTGTTCCGGCTAATCTCCGAAACGGCTGGACCGATTTGACGGGACTTTCACTGGCAGATATCTGATGTAACTGCGGGTAATTAGGCTACTTTTATTTTAGAAAAGTAATTGGGTTCCGCGTAAAAAAACTAAAACCCATGAAATTATGAACAAGTCGGATTTGAAAAATTCTTTTATCCCGATTCTTTGGTAGTCCGATTCTCGAAGACAGTTATAGGCTATTTAACATCACGCTACGATCCTCAGGAGCCGAGCAGAAAGAAATAAGTCAGAATTGTGAACAAAAAGTTGGATTTGAAAAATTCTTTTTGCATTTGGTAGCCCAATTCTCGAGGATAGTTATAGGCTATTTAACATCACGCTACGACCCTTAGGAGTCGAGCAGAAAGAAAAAGTCAGAAAGAACACTAAGCGGAAACGAAGTAACAGCGCGGGCGGGCGGTTCAACGCGACGGTTGGCGACGGGTCGGGGGACGAGGGCGTTTTATTAAAATGTGGATGTTATTTTAGTATGTATATTGTGTATCTAACGACATCCACGCGAATGAAGTCGCGGGACACAGCTAGTTGTGAGTAAAATCGTTATGTTAAGTATGTTTATGACATGTATGCTTTGTAGGCCACATTTGCAGTCCCGTAACTTCATGGACGCGCTGCTTGCCTTCTGGCCCGGCCTTCAAGTGTTGTTGGGTGACGTGCGACCCGCGGTCGAGACTCATGAGATGCTTTACCAAGTTATGCAGCGACACACATTCATTCCAGAGGCTTTCACTTCAGATTTCCAGGTGAATATAAATTCAAGTTTGGCAATAGGGATGATGACTAAAATTTTTCTTGTCCGTCGGGTACATTATTAAAAAATATTGGTCACGTATTTTTTCTTTTTTTATCGTCGTAATCAAAAGATTACGGCGATACATTGAGTTACAATATGTCATGACGTCACGCCTTGCTAGATTTTATACTGAGTTGTGACGTAGCGAGCCCTCACACTCCAACTTTAATACGGTTTATCTAACTCATTTTTTATTAATATGATAAAGAAAAAAATACGTGTCTGATATTTTTTTTATTATCTGACTAACGGACTAAATAGAATTTATTATTTTACCCAGGCATCATCCCTATTGCACTTGGTTGAAATAAAATTTTAAATGAATTTTTAGGTTCATTGGGGTCAACATCCATTGCGGCCAGAATTCTTAGAATCCACCTATTTTCTACACCGTGCGACAGAGGACGATCATTATCTGCAAGTTGGGAAAGCGGTACTCAAAGCATTGCAGCAGTACACTCGGGTACCTTGCGGATACGCAGCCGTTAACGATGTGAGGACACGCATTCACGAAGACAGAATGGATTCGTTCGTACTGGCCGAGACCTTCAAGTACCTTTACATGCTCTTTGGTGAAGATAAGGATGTGCCAATAAACTTAGAAGACTACGTGTTAACCACCGAAGCGCATTTCTTGCCACTGTCATTGGCCACCGATGGTAAAAATACTACATATTTCACACTGAAACTTGATGATGAAGACGAAGACAAGTATAGAAAGTAAGTTATTGCCTTCATGCTGTTAAATAAAACCATGATTTAATATTTATATCGGTAAGGTTCACGTTAGTGAAGTTTCGCCAGCTAATTTATTTAGATGTAGCGATTAAACAAATTAAAGAAAATGCTTAGATGGTTTGTTCATGTTGGAAGAATTCTGTTTCTGTAAAATAAATATCTTCAACCATAATGAAAGGCGACTAACATAAGTTTTTTATAAGGCAGATGTGAATGGAAACACCGGAATGGGACGCCCTAGAAGGACATAATAATATAGTGACATTATAGGTGATGTTCTTCAGAAAGGTCAGGTGCGTAATACTAGCAACCGGCGTGCGTGTATGATCAGATGTATGAACGTAAACGAAGCAAAAGGAGCATGTGGAGATCGTAGCGTGTGGCGTTCTGTAGTTTCTGACTACCCCCATAAGAAGCAGGCGTGATTTTACGTGTTTATATGTATTTATAATAACAGGAGTATTAATGTTGTCACAGGACATGTCCGAATACGGCGTCCTTGGTGGCGGAGAAGGTGCGGCGCCCGATGCGCGCGCTGCTCGGTGCGACGTCGGCGCGGCCGCCCGCGCGCCTGCGCCCGCTCAACGACCCGCGCCAGATACACACGCTGTCTGACATGGGCATCTCTGTGCTCACGCTACCCGATGGCAGAGTGCAACTGCTCTACACTACCTCCACGGTAAGTTGCTGCATGCTGTCTTTTTGTCGAAAGTATGGGCCATGCCCATATTTTTAAGATCATTCACATTCTAATCTGTCAAATCTAGTTCTAGTCTTAATCAGTCAAAAATAAAATTTAAAAAATAAAATTCATTTCATTCAGGCAAAATACTGTCCATAATTTGTTATAGTGTGGCCATTAGTGCTGTGCACTCCCTGAGGTATGCGCGGCGAGGTGGGAGGCGAAGAAAAAAGTGCATGAGTTCACATGAGATCGATACATGTCGGACAGATCTTACGATATCAGTTTGCATTTCTAAGGCAAGACTTGTGGCGGGACGATGGTCGGAGGCTATCTATCTGTAATATATTATACTTAGTTGTTTAAAATGTAACCCAAATATACTCATATTTTATTAAAAATATGCAGGTGATAAATAAGAACTAAACTTATAATTCAAAGCAGGACTTGTTTTATTGAACATTTTTTTATATTTACAAACAATTATATATTCTAACGAAAGTTATTCTGACATAGATTCTGTTTCAACTTCATCTTCCATTTCGTCATCATCTTCATCTTCCACTTCGCCACCGGAACTTGAATCAGAGTCTTGCAAATTTATTATGAATGAATCGATAACATTATCGAACCTACTATCGCGACTCCAGTAATAATTTTCATTTTTCTGGACATGATCGTCGCATCTCTGCCATTTTTCCGCCGTGAATTCCGAAAACAATTTATCCAATAAGATTATCTTTTCGTCTAGAGAAGAATTAATATAGTTTTGGGCTATGTTGTTTTTAATATCAGCCCAGACCAACTCAATTGTATTTAAATCTGGATGGTACGGAGGTAAACGCAGAACAGTGTGTCCACTGGCTTTCAGGAGTTCGTCATTTCTATACACGGTTCTTTTTGTGTATTTTTGATAAGAAGTAGCAGTTGAGCCTTTGTCATGGTTCCTGAAAATTCTACATTATGGCGTAGCAACCAGTTCTGCATTTCACTTTTGAGGCTTGATATAGTTGGTTTCTTCTCAACCTGAACGCTGTGGTAAGACGCGTTGTCCATTACAACCACAGAATTCGGCAGCAACTTATCTTTTAACTTTTCATCTACCCACTTATAAAAAGTAGGTCCGCTCATATCTCCATGATAGTCACCGGTTCTAGCATCTGATTTGAATATAGTCAATGCATCATCCACTAAGCCATTTCGACACCCAGCGTGGAGAATTACCAATCGCCGTCCTTTCCCAATATCAGCATGAATTCCGGGTTCTGACGATGATTGCCAACATTTGCTGGCATGGTGACTGGCGTTGATGTATGTTTCATCAAGAAAATATATGTTGCGGTTTTGCGTTCTGTAATTTCTGATTTGTGTAAGATATTTTTTCCGCCACACTGTAATATTAGGCTGCTCTATAAGGAGATGTCTCTTTGATTTGTATTTTTTGAAACGGTAGCCCATTTTGTGTAAAAGCTGTCTTAAATATTCCCTTCCACAATTCAATATGCCATCCTTTCTCAAACTTGATAGTAATTTACGGACACTTGATATTTTTTTTTCAACTTCGTAAAACTGATGAATTTTTCTTCTGATAACTCCAAGGTCAAAATCATCCACAACGTGTTTTTTCTTTAGAACTTTTGGTTTTTTGGCGATTGAAATTTTAATTGGCTTGAATTTTCAATTGATAAATAACCCGCAGAAATCACATTATGCACGGTTCTTTTGCTGTACTCCGTAGCCTCCGCAACGATTTTGGCAATATTCACATCATTTTTAAATTCAAAGCTTTCTTTGTCTGCTTTTCTTTTCTTAAAATATTCAGCCACCTTAAAAATGACAGTCTTCATATCACGAGATAACGCACGACCCATCTTTGAATATTTATCTCATGTGCGTCTGACATAGACAGTCCGATACAGATAACACTACATGCCGCCACGAGCGTTGACGGCGCACTGACAAAGCGCAGCAGCCGATTCTCCCCCACGTCTCGCCGCGCGCATACCTCAGGGAGTGCACAGCACTAATGGCCACACTATAGTATTACATTCATTATCTTAAAAACTATGTTAGTAATGACGTGATCAATTAATGCCTTCATAACAACATATAAATAAATAATAGCAAATACATTAAAATGAATAATGATGATGATGATGGTGATGAAGATTTAACAAGGCGTGATGTTATGTTATGTGTTGTTAAATTAAAATGAAATTGAAATAAATTGCTCATTCAAAATAAATTAAACTTAAAATAAAAAATTGAAAATTAATTAAAATTAAACTGTACTAAATAATAAGAGAAATTATAAAATTAAATCAAAATAAATAAATTAAATAAAAAATATCTCAAATTGTAAATTCTTTGACATTGTGAGTCGCTAAGATGAGATTCCGACTAGATTTTGATCGTTTGAATACGGGAATTAGTCTTCTGGCACAGAATATATAATAGTACAAGTACAGAAGATTCACTCCGCAAAATCATTTTAATAACTAGTGACTTGCAACGACACAAGAAAGTGCAATTCAGGTCGCGCAGCACTAATTACCTACTGTTATATTCACCTAGAAGTTGCCTCTCTTTCTATCGCGTAACTCTTATATCTTCTGACTACGTTAGGGTGGTCTTCTTTTAAAGAATATTTAATCTGAAAATTTGATTACCAGTTATGTGCTTATTATTCTACTTTTGGGAACAAATTTAATGACATTTCAAATAAATATGTAGATCAGAAAACTATTTTTTTTACAAAGTCTGCATAGGCACTTTAACCTAAGAAGATAGGCACATGGCATACGTTAGTGTGTACCTTGTCTATGAAACTAAATATCTCTTTTGGGTGTTTAGGTAGGTACATGCGTATCAAACCAGGACGCGTAGCATGACCACCATAGAAACGGGTCTTGTCGATGGAAGAATAGACAAAATGACACATCGCCATGCTTAGACGTTTTAAATCTTTCTACAATCTGTCATTTTGTCTGTTCTTCCGTCGGCAAAATGCTACGCGTGCTGGAATGACATAGGTACGACGCGGATAAGATAGTCCAGGAGCCAACACCCAAAAATGATAATGTTGGTTCTCAACTATCTTGATTAGCACAGACTACTATAATACCTATAGTTGATCAATATTTCCCTGAATGATTATGGTATTTTAGTGTAGGAGCTGGTCGGATGATTTGTGTGTAACCTAAACACAGTAATTTGTGCCCGGATTCTAAGGTGTTTGGTCCAATACCGATGTTCAGAACGGTTATCTCCGTCTCAGTCAGCGCGACTCATTAAGACAGTGACAGGCATAGTCATGTCGATCATCGGTATTGGACTGAACGCCTTAGAATTAACGTGCGACCCGGCCGGCGCGCGGCAGCCTATTGAATTGGCCCGACAAGTCGAGCCTGCCGCGTACTTGCAGCTTCATACCGGAGTACGCCTGGCCTGCTTCAGGTGATGTGACGTTGACAATAAAATAAAAATGTTTATGAATACGTATTTTCGCATTTTCAGGCAAAATCAGCGAAAGATGCTGCAGAAGGCCTCACCTTCATGCGTGAGATGTCCAAGTGGAATTCGCTAAGTGATATGGAAAACGGTGTGGTACCCGCCGGAGTGAAGGTCAATGACAAGATATTCCCCGCTGGCCCCGGACACTTCGGCAAGGAGATCTCTGCGAACAACCAGTACACCAACACTGTCGCCTTCGTCATCCCGATAGACGCCTGCACACCCATCGAAAACAAAAACGAGGTCGAAGGCAAGTTCGGCATAGCCAAACGAGGTCAGTGCACGTTTGCTCAGAAAGTACGCCATATGCAGACCGCTGGCGTTTCTTTGGCAATTATCCTCGATAACATACCAGATTCCACACACGAGAGCACGGCCTTGTTCGCGATGTCCGGTGACGGGAAGGATGATATTGATATACCAGCCGTGTTCCTGTTCTCTCAAGAAGGTCGCATCCTAACCGATACCTTCTTGGCAAAGCCAGATTTGACAGTGACTGTCGGCGAGCTAAAAGCAATGAAAGCGCATTTTGAAAACAATTGCGACGATGGTAATTGTGAAACTGTTCTGGAGACTCCGAACGTTTCTAATGATAAGGAATCTTTCGACCACCTGAAAAAAGTACTTAGCCAGCTGGCGGCGCAGTTCGAGTTGTCTCTATCCCATGACGAACAAAAAACTAGTGAGGAATCGGAGAATGTAATTATATCGAAAAGTAAATATATAAGTGAGGACGGTAACTTAGAAGGTCCACCCAATGCTTGCACGACAAAGACTGATGCTAAAACAACCAACGAAGGAATCGTAGGCACTGTCGAAGACATTACTGAGGAGGCCGACTCTAGGAAGGAACAGGATAGGTTTTGACCATTGCAACCACGTAAAGTGCAGTGAATACAGGTCCCGAAACTTGTTTTGACCTTGCCTTGAGTTATGTGATGGTATTCAGTGATGCACGGATGTAGAGAAGGCTTAGACATTGTATTTGTTGTTATAGTATTGTTTCTGAGGTTTTAAGCCCGGTATCCAGATTATTTTGTAAGGGTGCTTACATAAAGAAACAGGTTTCAGGTACAGGCGAATCTGTGCGGGTCGGTACCGATCGGTGTAGGTATAATATTCCCATGTTATCTTATGTGCTCACTTATAAAGAAACAGGTTTACACTTGTCGGTGCCGACTGCCTCATTAACCCTGCACCGATCGGTACCGACGCGTACGGGTTTCTCTCTACTGGAAACCTGTTTCTTTATGTAAGCACCTTAAGTTGGAAAAGCTGGTACTTACGTATGTGTGTGAAAAGCTGTTTGTACAGTAACGGGTACAGTCACTAACTTACTATAACGCTTATACTCGAGTCTTTAGGGTCATTATGCATATTCGTCCAGACTGACCGTGTATTCTTTGATTTGTTTGCAGTCGACTCGGCAACGAAGTACGTCAACATTTAAAATATGAACGAATCTACTAACATGACGTGACGGTACGTGATTGGGCGACGATGCGTGATGTCTCTGAGTATCATAGGTTAGAATTCGAAAATAAATCATTGTTATTTATAATTCAATATTTATCATTCAATTTTCGTACACAATAAAGAACATAATAATTGTATTTATTAGTGAATAACTGTGAAACTAAGCTTATACAGGGTGGCCCATTAATAGTGGTCCAAACTTTTTTTTTTGGGCCCATGACATCCTAATGAGTCGTCTAAACGCAACATATGAGCCGCGAAGATCAGTAGTTTATATTTTTCTTTACTCAGGTAGTAGTAATGCAAATCCACTGTTGCTGAAAATTGTCTTTAAGATCAGTTTAATTAGCATATTATTATAATGAACATGGCATATACTTAAGTAAATTTTTAATCTTTTTTTTTTTAAACAAATAAAGTTTTCGAGACCAAACCCCCAATGCATGCAATATACTGGCGTGCCGTTGTGTAAAAAAGCAAAGCAAAACCTGCCGCTTATACGGCCACTTTATACGGCGTAAGTCCACACAGACAACTGTTATTAATGTGTTATAGAGGATTTTTATTAGTTTATTGGAGACTGCCACCCAATGACTCTGAATGTACAATTATTGTAAATATACACGTGCGTGAACTTGTATATTACTTTTAATACAAATCATTGTTGTGTAAATGTAAATAGTCTAATATTGTAATACATACAACGTATAAAACTTCTGTACATATTGTTTTAAGATATAAAATTATAATATAATAAATTATATAATTATAATTATGAGTAATTTTCGCGCCTTTTCAATATCTGCCACAAATTTTACGATTTTAATGTTTTGAGTTGGTTTAACTGTTTGACACAGTTAAACAATAAATAAGTCTTTTATCTTTTTTAAATTAATAATATCTGACGGCAACAAGTGTATTCACTGTTTTTGTATAAATAAAAGACTGCAATATCATTTTTTATTATAGTTTTTACTACGTTTTTAAAGGGTGTAAATAAATTCATGTTACTTTTCAGTTTTTGTTTTCTTTTTTTGTAATTTTACAGTAAAATTATTATAGGAATTTACCCATCACTGGTCTAATTGGGTCGGGTGATTAAGATTTCCACATGATCAGAAAAAGTTCGGAAAGGAAACATGCATAATAATGTTTGTTTGTAAGTAAAATAAGAATAGAAGATAAACAAATAATAATTTTAATTAAATAAGTACAATATATGGGTAACTTCACAATAATAAGTCCGCCACCACACTACTGCCATTGATTCGTAACACATTTTACATGTTACATGTAACCTCCAGGTTTTAGTGCAGACTTGAGTCGTCGGGGCTGCGGACTGTAGTCCGGCGCGGGCACGGCCGGCCCTTGCAGCTGCGGCCACGGATCGCGGCGAGACCACGGAGCCTCCACTGCAGGCGAGGGCGGAGGCCTAGCTGGCACCGGCGCCGGCCGCTTGATATCCTCTAGGTACGAGAAGGGACGGTTCGGCTGACCACGATGCCACGAATCCGAAGGGTCGTAGGAACGGCTGTAAATTCGCAAAAACAAATGGTGGTGAGTGTATCTTATAATTAACTGTATGTAATTAACGGTCAGTTAGTTTATTGGTGAGACATAATGCGAGAGAATTAGTAGAGGTAGAGTCAATGAAACTGAAAAAATGTCCTTGGATTCAGCAGGACCGAGTTCGATATTTTTTCATTAGTTCGATTGAATTTCAATAGCTAGTAGCTACACAATCAGAAAGAATGTAGTGGAAAAGATAAAATGAAGATTTTATAACTAGTAGTTTTCATTATGGGCTCCTCTAGTAGGATCTTTAACAATCAGCTGTTCTCCCTAGTCCCTAGCTAGCACTTTAATAAGTTGCATCCTCTATAATTATGTCTCTGCATCATTGCATCTTGTAGACAATGCCTATGGTATTAAGTCTACCTTTGCGCAGTTTTTACTTTTGCACAAAGAATTATTAAAAATAAATAAGTAAAACTACAAACTTGGAATAGTTGGTATCAGATCGCATCGGCGTCGGTCTTGGTCCGCGATCGGATTCATCGTCGTTGAAACCATTGTTCACCTGAGCTCTGTAAAATACAAAAATGATCATAACTAGTTTACTAGGCTTTACTGTACTATAAATAGTTTTTACACTCTAGTGGGTGTTATGATTTTATGTTACCACTTTGTCGGCGTGATTAATATGTATATGCATGCCAAATTATAGCTTTCTAGTACTACGAGTAAGAGTCTCTGAGCTAAGCTACGGACGGACGGACGAACATGGCGAAACTATATGGGTTCTTTGTTGACTACGGTACCCTATAAAGTTAAAATATAATTCTATTTTTAAATTTCGGTATTGGGTCTTAAAAGTATGTCAATATAAACTCGTTTTGAAGTTCATAATTCGAATTTTACGATATGAGAGTAGATAAACTTTTTTATCGGTATGAGGTTATCACAACCAAATCTTACCCTCTCGCATACGGTGAAAATACTTCTGGTCCGCGTGCGTTCGGGTTCGTCGCCCAGTTGTTGTCATCGGGCTTCCTCGGCTGACTGTTAATAGTAATAACTTTGTTATTACCGGCATTTATCACATAAAGGTATATAAACACAACATTAAGCCTGTTTTCCACATAGGGGAAAACGGAGGTGTAGGTAATTTACTAATTCTTTGTTCAAACCCGGGCAAGTACCTACCAATGTGACTTTTTCAATTACTTACTTTCTGAGATTATCTGATATTACTGATATCGTTGAAGGAAAATATTGTGAGGAAATCTGGACTTATAGTTGATATACATAAGTCTTAAATCGCCAACCCGTCTGAGCAAGCGTGGTGATCAGTGCTCAAACCTTCTCTGTATGAGAAGAATCCTTTGCCCTGCAGTGGGTCAGTAATAGGCTGGTATTATAGGGGACGAGTCTATTGCCACAAATTAGGCACAAATCCTGAATCCAGAAGCCCAATTCCCGTAACTAAAATCGTTCAAAATCTAGTCGCAATCTCATTTCAGCGATCATCAAATGTCAAAAATGTAGGGAAATTACCTATAGGTATTTTTGACATATTGAGACTGAGATCAGACTGTGAATGTTCTTAAAATTACGAGAATGGCCCCTCTGACTGTGAACGTTCTTAAGATTACGAGAATTGCCCCTCAGGTTGTTATTGAGAAAAATCTAAAAACACGCGTCCTTGTCGAATCCCGAATCAACACGAGGACCCCACGCTCAGCACTCGCGCTTGCGGCCATTACCTCAACGGGTGTCTACAATACATCAATGAATCTGTTAATACTAATTTTTAAAGAAGGTATATAATGAAAAGTACACTTACTCGAACGCATTCAGAATCCCCATCTTATGGATAGAATGCTGAAAAGAAAATTTTATAAAATATCTAAGCATGTAGATTTCTTAAATTGTGTGATGTCACGCCATGCACGGACATATACTAAGCTCTCATTAAAGTTACGGCTTTTCTCTATTTAACAAAAATAAAAGACAATGTGTAAAAGTGACCCAAATGACCAGTGGCGGGGCTAGACAGAACGTGGACGTCGCGGTCGGCGACATCAGCTTTGCGAGGCCTCTTTCATTTCTCAGTTGAAAGAAAAACGTTAAATTGAATGAGCTGAATTATACACTATAACGCTACATGAGTTTTATTGCTAATCAAAACATGACGAAAATTACATAAACAAACACATTAAAATAGACGAACTTTTCAGCTTTTAGCCTCACCGAATTTTTTCAAGATTATGTCATAGATAACACCAGCCATTAGCGATTACTAATGCAGAAAAGTTTGAGAAGTAGAGCGAAGCGAGCTTGAAAATTTTAGCACGCCGCCTCGGATGGCTAAAATTGGGTTGTCTTTTAACCATTCCTACAGAAAAAGGAGATATTTTGTAAAATTCCATAGAAAACATTGAGAATTAGGAGAATGCAGGACGCCAGAGCGAGAGTAGTGAGCTCGAAAATTTCAGCACCCCGCCTCGTAAAGGTAAGGTTTTCTTTTGACCATACATACAGAAATATGAGATACTCTGTCGTTGTTGACTTATGCAGAAAGGCTTGAGTATGAGAAAAATATATTCTTCCTAGATGCTAGATGCTAGAGCGAGCAAAGCGAGCTGGAAAATTTTAGCACCCGGGCTCAGATAGGTAAAATTTTCTTTTGAACTATAGAAATATAATAAAAAAGTTAGAAAACGAAGAAAATGTACGAAGGAAGAGCGAGCTCGATTTTAGCAGGTTACGTTTATATTTTGCATACGTAGGGAAGGTTTCAACTACAAACTGCCTCTTTGTTACTGAACATACTGTGGCCTTGATTGGGATTTGATTGAAATTAGGAACCTACCTGTCGAGATTACGGGGCCTCCCATGAACGGGGGCCGGAGGGAAACATTATATACGAATAATTAACTTGTTTGACGTTCAAAAGTGCCTTACTATTATTTGCCTATTATGTGCCTATTTGAAATAAATGATTTGATTTAGAAAAAAATTTGCGAGGCTCAAGCGCGAGGTCGTTGGCGGTCGCCGACGTCGCCGACGCCTAACGCCGCCAATGCAAATGTCCACCACTAACTAGACCGATGTAACTGGATAGTCTTTAAAATAAGATGATATACGACGAATAGCCAAAATACGACGAGTAGTTTAGGAGTTATGAGGGAACAGATACATACATAGCCTGTTAAAATCATAACCCTCCTTTGGCTTTGCCGTTGTCGGGTAAAAATCTATCAAGCCGTTTAGGCAAAAATGATTGAAAAACAATATTTTTTTATTTAGCTATAACCTAACAGATTTTTTTTTTTGGTGTCTGAGTGAAAGTTCGTCCATAGTTAATAGTCTATTCGGTAGGTCTCGTTAGTTGGAGACATATGGGCCAAATCCAATTTTTTTTTCAATCTCCTTTGAAATAAAGTAATTAAAACTTACCTCAGCATTCTTCAATAGTTTCCGATGCTCAAACACGTAAACAATCAGTAATATTATCAGTATCCAGTTAATTAGTAGAGCGACGTAGCCTTTCAGTCCTATGGACATCAATAGGAATGCTCCCTGACGTAACACCTCGATTACATAGATTTCTTGAACAGTGGTAATATTTGTAGAGTCCTCCTATGAACAATCAATTTTCACATAGCAATTATGGCGAAAATTAAAAACCGGCCAAGTGCGTGTCGGACCACGCGCAAGGAAGGCTTCCGTTGGGATGAATTTATCCCAAGAATAAACTTGGTTGAAAAATATATTTCTCTGAACATTCCAACTGCAAATGTTATAAGTTTGTACCTACGCACAATATCGAGTGATTTACCATGTTATTTTAAGACCACATCACCACAGACTTATTGTAGGTTTTCCTGTAACCTATAAGTATAGAACTATGCTCTGTATTTTTTCAAAATTTTTGGCTCAGCAGTTTCGAAGTTTGGGGAATGGTCAATCTTCATTAATTCTTTTTAATAACTTCAAAACTATTTTTTTTTAAATATATGTATACCTATTTGAAATTCTCATAAAAAGGCCTTTCATTTGATATGTCACACGGTACAGTTTACAAAACTTTTTTTAATTTTCCCCCAAAAGTGAACCCCATAGTCAAAATTCATTTACTTTTACGTTACACGATCATTTTTGGGTTACAGAAATTCATATTCAACTTAATCGGTCCAGTACTCGGAGCAAATCGGCTGTGACAGACGGACAGAGTGATCCTATACGGGTTCCGTTTTTTTTTATTCGGACATACGTAACCCCAAAAACTACATATTCTTTTATTTTATGTATCTAGTAGGTAGGCACACGAGTGAGACAGGAACTCTAAAAGCGAAAGAGAGATTGGACGTTGAGGAAAGAAGTAAGCGTACCTACCAGCTATCTATTTACAACTTATTAAGGGCCTATACTACCTCAAATGGCTTAGCACGATCCTCCGTTATGTCGAAAATACTGCAGCATTAATTTTGAAATAAATATATGGTAAAGTTGAGGATTAATGTTAAGTCTTATGTTTGGCGAAAACACGATTCCATAAAATTTTCTCGATAGAAAAAAATCTCAAAGTTACCTCTAAACTGAACTATAAACCGTTGGCAATCCTACAATACTTCAAATAAGATCATGAAACTTTTTATACTTACTGAACTAACTATAAAGCAGGTCTTATGTTATTTATTTTTTTTAAATTACTATTATTTTCACCGTAAAAAGCAATTACCTAAACTATCGGCGCTGCCTGCCGCCCAGCACCGCACTCAGTCCCGCTCTCACTCAGTCCGCGCGCAGTATCGTGCGAGCGAGATAAAGAGTGAATTTTAGCTGAGGTAGTATAGGCTCTTAAGGGAAAAAGTCAAAACAAGTAGGAGTATTCACCCCTATGAAAACCTTATAGGTACAACAGAATAAAAAATGTGTGCGATTCCTATCATAATTTAGGTACAGTTTGGCAAGAAAGTCCTGAAACGGAACTAAAATATTTAATCATTGGCAACACTCGCTATGCCTCGTCGAGTAAGGTACATATTCTGTCATTTCTTGTAATCGGTGACTGTTTCTCGTGTTTATTTTTATCTATTTGCGTTATTGTGGTGATACTGGTGACCCATTGTGTTCATAATGAACAGATCTGTTATTCGCAGCTCCGCAAGAGCGATAATTTATAAAGTGTACGTGAGATGTTTGGCGGAACTTGAGGCCGGACAAATTTTATCTGATCTCAACGATGTGTAGAACCGCTGAAATGACAGGTAAAATGATATTTTAGACATGTAATCAGATTTACGGTGTGTATTTCAAGATGCAATATTATAACCCTTTCATACAATTATTGAAATGTACATTCACGAATTTGAGGTTATGTTTACAAAACACATTCAGAATGCAGCGCGTTCAAATAATTTTGATACGTTTTGTTAATATTGCATAAATCACTGAACAAAAATAACTATAGTATTTTTTTGGTCAATCCATCAGTACTATAAACCGATCTGCGGTCTGGGTACTATAAGGTGATCTGGGGTCTTGTAAAACATAAAATTATCTCACATAATGTGGGATTATTTGACATCAAGGTATTTTGAAATACCTAATAATTTTATTTTTAATTCATTAAAATAAATAACTGCAAATGTTATCGTTCTAGGCAGTGGCTGAACAAGCGTTTCAGAGCTTTTCTTTTTGTCATAAAACCCGCCAGTATTCACATTAATTGTAAAAAAAACCTAAGTATCAAAACGGTTTTCGTCGTACTATATAGGGTTACAACATGAACGATAGTGGCGCCACCATTACTTTTACGACTTTTTGGCCAAGCTGTACCTAAAACTAGTTACTATAATGGTACGTTGAAACGAATCGTACCTACTTTATTAACCACTTAACGGGTGCGTCTCATATCATATAAATTTATTTGGTATATTTTCATTTCAATAACGAACGTTCACAAGATATAATAAACGTGAGTTATACCAACTGTTGATATAAATTCTTTAGATATAACATTTATATACTCTAAAACTTATTTCGTATAACGTTATTGGATATAACGTTTATTTAATCGAAAATCATTAGATGTATCGTTTAAAATATATATTGGTATCATTATGGTTAACACCCCGACTCAGAGCAATCCGACTCGGATAGGTTAGTTTAGAAGGCTAAGGCGGGAGCGGAGTGGAGCCCCGTTTTTTTTTGTGGTTTGTGGTTATTGGTTTTTTTTCGGGTTAGGTTCGGAATAAAAGGATTATTCCGAACCTGACCCGAAAATCCTAACCCTAGACGGTCGACGTCAGGGGCACCCCGAGGTTCGGTTTGGTTAGGTTCCTTTAAACCCTGCAGACAGAAATAGGAGCTCCGCGCAGCGGGGCTCCGTCGACCTGTTGTCAGTTTATGCTTGCATGCTGCATGCTTGCTTGCATGCTGCATGCAAGCATATTAGACTAAATAGGTTTTATGTCTTTTGAGTGGTATATCAAACGATTTTATTTTCAATGTATGTTATGCTTATAAAAATTAGTTACTTTAAAATTCTATCAATCGTTTATTATATTAACTAATCATTATATTAAACAAAATTATAGATTCAGTTGTTATATCTTGTAAATATGAGAGATTTTGTAATTATATCATTATATTACTTACCCACTTAAAACCATACGCCAGCCAGTAAGCATCGGTAGGTACTCGTATATAACCTACTGAACTACACAGGCATTATCTTTGTGAAATTATTTCAAACACACATTGCTACTATGTTAAAATTGCCCAATAATAAATGATGATACATCTATACTAATACTAATACGAGTATAATAAAGCTGAAGAGTTTGTTTGTTTGAACGCGCTAATCTCTAGAAGTGCCAGACGAATTTGAAAAATTCTGTTTGCATTAATAGTTCAATTCTCGAGGAAGGTTATAGGCTATTTAACATCACGCTACGTCCCTTAAGACCTGACAAAAAAAAAGCAGAAAGAACGCTACGCGAAAACGAAGTAATAGCGCGGGCGGGAAATGTGGCTGTTATTTTAGTATGTGGTGTCATACGACTTCCACACGAACAAAGTCGCGGGCAGAAGCTAGTATTACATATATATTTCTATAAATTGGTTCAAAAACACTTTTACATGTCTAAAATTACTTATGTTTTAAAACTAGATGAGTTCCATGTTTCCTATCCGACTACTCCGAGACGAAAGACCAAAACCAACTCAGAGGTCACAGTCTCTTTTAAACTGCAAACCTAATCTTGGTCAGGGGGCCAACCACCACCTCTTAAAGCAGTATTATTTTAATGTTACTTCAATGTGAGAAAGAGATGGAGCTATACAGGACGTCTAGCTCCATCTCTTTCCCACACTGAAGTAAGATTACAATAATATTGCTTTAAGAGGTGGTGGTCTAGCTTCTGGCCATATGAGGACCATGCAGATTAATGTCTGAGATGGTCTTTTGAGGAAAGAACCACACATATTTGAGTGGACCTATCTAGTCAGTGCACGCATTTGTGTAGCTCATCTCAGAACTTAAGGAGCTGGAGACACATAAATAGCGTGCTTTTGTGCTGCTCCTATTAATGTGTAACGATAACAACGTATTGATTTCACTTACCAGGAGAGCAGTTAAGGTGCTGTGGTCTATTCCAAAATGTGTGGCTATAGTTAAATCTACAACTAAGGAGGCAACGTTGGTCCCAACGTAAGCCCACACGACCATAGTAAGATAGCGTGTAGCTCCCTCATCTTGTATAGCTGCAAATAAAAAAAAATCTGCTAGAAAACTGGGAAAAAAATCAGGTCAGTATAAATACCTAATTATTTAGTTAGAATGTTGTTTTATTCTTGCTACCGTTTTATGCATACTTATAACTTGAAGATAAGAAATAAAAACTGGTCAAGTGCGTATCTGACCACGCACAATGAAGGGTTCCGAAGTTGGGAAGAATTTATCCCAAGAACAAATTTGACATTGTAATTGAAAAACATATTCTCTCATATGTTCCAACTGCAAACGTAAGTTTGTACGCACAATATTGAGAGATTTACCATGTTATTTTAAGACCATAGACTTATTATAGGGTTTTCTGTAATGTATACCTAAGTATAGAACTATTGTCTGTATTTTTTTTTTTCAAAATGTTGGGCTCAGTAGTTTCGGAGATAAGAGTCATAGTAATGGTCAATTCTCATCTATTTTCTAAAATCGATTTAAAACATTTATTTTAAAATGATAAAAAAATACATTTGAGACCTTCACAGTAATAAGCCCTTTCGTTTGATACCCGGTACACTAGGTATGCAAAATATTTTTTTTGTCCTATTTTTCTCCCAAATGTGACCCCCATACTTAAAATTCATTTATTTACGTTACACGGCCGTGCTTGGGTCACAGAAATTCAAATGTGTACCAAATTTCAACATAAACATACACACGAGTGATCCTTTACGGGTTCCGGTTTTTATTCGGATGTACGAAACTCTAAAACTAATGAACTACTATTTTTAGGATTTCGTACCAATTTGATAAAAAAGGAAACATAAAGACCTGCCCACATCGACGGACGGCGGGGAAGAGTACCTATTTTAAAACCAACGTAAATTCAATTTCATACGTCTTTAATTGTAACAAGATATAGATTCCAAAGCTCATAGAACGACCACGGAGCATCAAAGGGGATTTCTGTCTGCGGTATTGAGCACGCGTTAGAGAATACCGCGACGGGATGCAAAGACATACGACGGTATGCGCCGGAGTCCGCTAGTATACGACCGCGGGGGAGAGTTAGTGCAAGCGGGGGTGCACTCCGCATTTCCTCCGTGGCAGACTGCGGGATGCTACGGGATGCTTCTCGGCAAATCCTCCTCGATGCCGTCCCGCGCCGTCCGCCGGTCAGCGTTGGCCTTTATGGTGCGACTTCGGCTGTCTGTCACAGTTGCTTATTTCAATAACTAACTCCTAGTCGAATAACGCGCACATTGTAAGAGTAAAATAATTATAATAGTAGATTATGCACCAAGGGGATAAAGCAATGTCATATGTCGCGGGTGCCGTATTGAATCCGGAGCGTAACGAAGGATTCGACGCCCGCGACATACGACACTGCTTTTTCCTCTTGGTGCATAATCTACGTATACTATTATTTTCGTTGTTAGGTAGGTACCTACATGGATGTTGAAATTTAAGGTGGAGTCAACTGACAGTTGTCTACTTAACCTGGTCGGATCTGAGGGCACAGGTAGTAGGTACCTAATGTAGGTGCTAATAAGTACTTACTTGCAATGAGGACGATAGCAGACGTTAGGCAAAGCACGGAGACGGTCAATGTGATCGCAGCTAACACGAACACAGTGTATGCAGGAGTAATATCAAAAATATCCTGTTCGCATGATTCACCTAAAAAAGAACAATGGTATTGCAGTCATGTTCCCGTTTACAAAGGCATTGGCCTGGGGGAGTTGGCGCATAAGTATTTTATCAATAAGATTCTCTTGGACGAAGTGACATATGGTTTTCATCATATTGAATGAAACCTACCAATAAGACAATGTAGGCAGGTAAAAAAATGGGATATAGTGCCACAAACTTATCTGACCCAGTGGCTGAACGTGGTAAAGACAATTTATGAAAACTGACAAGGCCTGTCATTTGTTATTCACCGACAGCGACGCCGCCGCCGCGCCGCGCCGTTCCCGGGCCAGGTGGACTTGTGGGACTGTACTTAAATAACAACATCACGCCTGTATTCCCCGAAGGGTTAAGCAGAGATGTATCTAGGATTATCAGTTCACCCACATTTTGCCAGATATGTTTTAAGTCCGAGGGGTGACATAGGGGGCAAAGCTATTGCCACCAACCGGGCACAAATCCAGACTCCTGGCTGCCAATGCGAAATTCCAGATGGAAAAACTCAATAACACTGCCCGACCCGGGAATCGAATCCAGGACCTCATGCTAAGCAGTAGCGCTTGCGTCCACTAGAGCAACGATTATACTTAGTCATCTTTTAAGCGTACCATCTCTAATAAAGGCAGCAGAGACGAGTGTCCAAAAAAATTGTGTGCCGTTTGATGCTGGTTCGCATTCCGTAAATCTAAATATTAGTGTCGCTATACTCAGCAATATGTAAATTAGAGACAATGTCTGAAACATAAAAATTCAAATATATAACACCACATTTTTTCAAATCATAAAATAAAAACATTGCCTATTTCTATTATCGCGCGCAATTGCAAGAAAACATTAATAAGGTTCTCTTCTCAATATAAGTATAATAGATACTAATACCTACAACGTGTAGTGTAACAAAATAACACAAGTCCTGAAAGGAATCTGTTCAAAATCAACTATTAAATCGATTTCAGACATTTTTATTATTAAATAAAAAATTAACAAAAAAGTATAAAAACAGCCTTACGACTAAGCAATAAGGTCTAAAGCATAGGTTGCAACTTGGACTTGAGACTTAAAACGCAGTAGATTCTTTAGATAAGAATAATTAATTGAAATAATCATTAAATATTGTTCCTACCTACCTATTTTACCTCTGTTTAGTATCTATTGGTATATAGACTACCTATATTCCTAATAGGCTGTCTGAAGTCTAGCGCTCATTGTGTACAAATAGAAATAAGGAAAAGAATGCCTACAACTTACATAGGTCCTGTACCAAACGGAAATGTCGACAAAAATGTCTGCTAAGTATACGAAAATCATGGTAAGGATGAAAATGTATGAAACAAATACATATTATTTGCGCTATTCCAGATTTGGTCACATGTGCTCTCATGACAAGAAGACCACTCAAGACCAAGAAATTCTATGTAGTTTTTTGTGACATTATTAGGTCGAATCACGAAACATTCTTGTATCTTAAGGCGAAAGCACCAGAGAAATTCAAATTTTCTTACGTTTATTGCAATTTGCAAGTCAGTATTGCTTTGTATGTTGATGAAAATATGATTCGCGACCGTTAAAATTATCTATTTACAGAATTATAATCATTAAAGTCATCAATACAACGCTCTAAGACCAAGTAATTCTAAGAATGATTATTTTATGAAATCTTGACATTTGAGGATTAAACTAACTTAAGGAGTTCTATTACTGATTCTAATGATTATAATTATGTAAAAACATATTTGTTACGGTCGCGAATCATACTTTAATCAATACATCCAGCCACTGAGCTGCAAATTGTAAAAATCGTAAGAAAATTTAATTTCCGCGGGCTACCTTAGCGCTTCCCCCATAAGTAAGAAAGTGCCCCTCATTTAAATGCAACACAAAGGATTACGCAAGTATTTGAATTTCGCATAGCCAATAGAGATAAAAATAGCAAGGCAGATAATATGGATCCTTGGACACAGGTATCATTAATGAATGGGATTAAGTATATTATCTAAATTATATACTTATGTGTAAATACGTTTCCTACGTAATAATTAACAGCCGCATGGCTCGATCGATTAGGCTTTAAACTACGCTTGCCGCGGTTGGTCCGTAGAGGGGTGACCATCGTTACATACCAAGACTTCTCCGTACCTCGGAAAGCATTTAAAGCCGTTGGTCCCGGCTGTCAATCGTGGATCTTTGACCACGACAGTCGTTACAGGTCGTCAGAAGTCCGAAAGTCTGACAACCAGTCAACCAGTCTTACTTAGGGGTATCGTATTACCCAGTAACTGGGTGGTGGAGGTCAGATAAGCAGTCGCTCCATGTAAAATACTGGTATTCAGCTGCATCTGGTTAGACCGGAAGCCGACCCCGATATAGTTGCGAAAAGGCTAGGCAGATGATGATGGTAATACGTTTCCGGATGACAGCGATGCGGACGAATACGTCGACGCCTGTGTCCTTTTGTTTTTGTATTTATTTGTATATAGTTAGTTAGCTACTTAATTTAGTACCTAGTGTAAATAAGTATTTATACACAACTGTAAATTTAAAATACATAAAACAATATTTAATTTTTGTCACATTATGGCGCATAAGGGGAATTTTCTATGTAATAAATGAGTCACACACGTACGCATGCATCGATCGATATTAATGTGTGTAACACTGTACATATTTAATATAAAGCTTTATCTACTTACTATGGTGATTCCTCCCGACAACTGCGCCGTCAGAACAAGATGCGAAGAGAATTTTTTATTCTTTGGAATATCCATTTTGCGTATTTTTTTTTCAATCGCTTTATTAAATACGCGTCATGTCGAGTTAGTATTCGTTTGTGAAGGAACTCAACAAGATAGGTATCAGTATTAATCGCGCCGTGATAATTGTTATCGGTAATAATAACGCCCACTATCTACATATTATGGAGGGAGCACCTCAGTTTTTCTGATCACTCCAATACTCATGGACATGGTCATTTAACGACTAAAGCGCCTGCTACACGGTCGTCAACCGCATCCAGACAGAGGTGACCTTGGTGGTTTACAACCGTGTAGATGGTGGTTTACGACCAAACATTGAAACAGCTTTGCCGGTCGCCAACCAAGGTCACCGGAAACGCGTTTGGCGACCGTGTAGTAGGCGCTTAACTTACCTACTCGCTCTCAGAAAATGTAGGATTAAACCTATACTGGCTCGTAATAATCAACTATGTATCAGGGGCGAAGCCTTCATCCAACCCGATTCCTATCGGCTTCCCTTCGGAACAACCACTCTTCTTTATGTTTACTATTGCCAAATAATATGGCACCTGTGTGTAACTGTATATCACAACACATTACACAATTATATTTAATACCAGTTTAATACATCATAAGATTAAAAACCTACAGTTTTTGGTCTGAGTTTATGAGAACTGACCAATTTTTTCTTCGGCTTCCCTCTAATGATGATTGTACAGTTGTAGTTGTAGTGTGAAATGTGTTCAGAACAACAACTTGCCAAGTGAAAACATTCATATTCAGCCGTGTAATCAAATACCTATAAATACCCACCTACTAAATAGGCCCAAACATAAGTAGGTACCAACCCATTAATTTTGTCTCCTTGAGATATTGCGGATATTGAATGCTATGTTAGAAGTATTGTGTAGGTCCTTGAAACGCCTTAGTTAGACCCGTGGTTAGACCATAGGTACATGCTGCAAGGATTTTTTGACGCAATGACGTTTATGCGCTGTTGGTAAACATTTTGTCCAATTGTTTTGTGAAATGTATGGAAACACCGGCCAAGTGCGATTAGGACTCGCACACGAAGAGTTCCGTTCCATCGTACAATATTAATTAACACTACATATTTTTGAACACTTCAGTTTAAAAAAAAATCACTGTCTTGTATGCGGACCCCTTTAATTTTTTACTTTATTTTATTTCTTGTTATAGCGTCAATAGAAATAGACAATCTGTGAAAATTACAACTGTCAGCTTATTACGGTTCATGAGATACAGCCCGCTGACAGACAGACGTACCGACAGCGGAGGCTTAGTAATAGCACGTAATAGGGTTAGTGTGTGGCACCCTTCAAGTACGAAACCCTAAAAACGTAGAATAGAGAATAATTCTCTGTCAACGGGAAAAAAAAGATGGCGGCGTTAGTTCCAATTATGACCGCGCGCCAAAAGAACCTTGCAGCGCTATAGCAGTGAATAACATTATTACACTTCTGGACACATCTATTGGCCCACCTTGTATTTTCAGTTTCGTTTGGTCCTAGCTAAAATTTTATATTAGGTCGAGCAAAAAGTTTTTATGCAGTTTTGAACCTGGCACATTCACAATTTCATTCAATAGTCTTTTTTTGAATTTCGAACACAGAATTTAAAGAAACAAAAGACAATTTGGAGCCTGTTTGTTGATATCAAACAATCGAATACTAAGAAAACTTGGTTTTATTGGTTTACTTGGATTTAATTCTTGAAAAAATGATTGATATCTTTGGTTTTGCAACAAACATTACTTATTCTTAACATTAAGGTGAGGTTCTATCAATAATCTATGGATACTTCACCTGAAGTCGCCGCCCAAGCTGTGGCACTTATTCAGGCCGGACACAGCCAAAGAAACGTGAGTGCTCAACTTAATTTAAGTCGATCTGCGGTCCGAAATGTTTATCGGAGGTACCTAGAGACTGGCGGCTTTGTTCGTCGCCAAGGAAGGCCACGATCTCGGGTCACAACTGAAAGGCAGGATCGATTCACCGTGACTACCAGCTTGAGAAATCGTCACCTTACCTCCATTGAGATACAAAACCAACTTCGCGACTTCCACGGAGTATCTGTGAGCGCTCGAACTGTTCGGAGAAGGTTAAAAGAACGCGATATGGTACCACACAAGCCAGCTAATGGGCCCAAACTAACGCGAGCCCACCGAACAGCGCGCCTTCATTTCGCACGCAGTCATTTAAATTGGACACAGCAAGATTGGAGCCGTGTACTCTTTTCTGATGAGTCTAAAATTGTGTTACATGGCAATGATGGAAGGAAGAAGGTCTACCGACGTAAGGGAGAGCGTTTCGCACAATGCTGCTTTGAAGAGAGGGTTGCTTATGGCGGTGGCTTATGGACTGTCTGGGGCGGTATATCCGCGAGCGGCAAAACTCAACTTGAGGTTGTTACAGGACCACGGCTGCCAACATTAAATGCTGAAAGGTATATTCGTGAGTGCTTAGAACCTCACGTGATACCATACGCGGACTATGTGGGCCCAAATTTCCTTTTTATGCATGATAATGCAAGAGCCCATGCGGCCGGCATCGTCAGGGAATATCTTCGGGATGTGAACATCACAGTTATGGACTGGCCAGCCAGAAGCCCAGACATGAACCCCATTGAGCACATGTGGGACGAGCTAAAAAGACGTGTTAGGGCTCGTCAGCCAGTTGCCCAGACGATGCAGGAGTTGAAAACTGCCATAGAAGAGGAATGGGAGATGATCCCTCAAAATTTCATAGAGCGGTTGATAAACTCTATGCCTAATCGTATGAGAGCTGTGGTAGATGCCCATGGAGGCAACACGTGTTATTAAATTAAACCTTTATTTGATAAAACATGTTTTTTATTCAAAAATCAATTGCCTTTAACAAGGCGCATATCCGACTTGTTAGGCGTAGCTCCATGTCGTATGGTATTCTGAATTCAAATTTAAAACAATACGATCGAAAAAGATGGTAAAATGTATCAGGTTTAAAACTGCATCAACAGTTTTTGTTCAATCTAGCAATCATATTTCGGTAGGGGCCATCGAAACCTAAACTCTAAGGTGGGCCAATAGATGTGTCCAGAAGTGTATTATCTTTATCATCTTTAAAAAGGATTGAGGTAGTCAAAGCCATAGTCAATAATCATTGCAAAACTGTCACTACTTGCACATCTAAATAGTGTTAAATTATCTATGACTGTCACTGCACCTGACGTTGCAACATGTTGCAATGATGTCATGTAACACTCAAATAAAATTTTTTTAAATAATATTTTACAGTCATGTACATACTCAATATATATTCTTCTAAAATGAGTGTCGCTGTATTAATGTAAAACAAGTAACAGCCAAAGATGGTCCGTCCATTCAGGCACATCAATGCTGATCCCTGAAGGGATGAGTAGGTGTAACAGCATAGCAACAGGTCTGTTCTACCTGTACTGGGTATGGCGTTTCGGAAGCTTCTTTTACTCTTGCTACGCCGTGGCAGATACTATGACCGTTCAAGATGCAGGCGCTAAAGTTAAAGCTTTTCTCATGATGTTATTTATGCTCGCCACCACGATCTTCCAGTCGATGCCCCTGGAGGAGCACCCTCGCCTCAGCATCGCACGTACCATACTCAGTACACCTTCACAGTTTTACTCAATTTACTTTCTTCATCGATACGTTGGCCGTACCCTGAATAACATTATTGTCACTATCCTAATTTACATCATTTCTTTGCTGTCTGTCACACAAACCGTCTATTTAATTTATCTAGACTTCGAAAGAATGAATTAAAATCTTTAATATTAATTTGTGATGCTTATCTTAAATCATGATTAATTTATACAACAGTGCATGATGTAGGAAGATGTCCGCAGCCATATATTGACACAATCGATAACAGGTAAGATGTGCTTAACCCTTCGGGGAAACAAGGGGTGATGTTAAACTAAAAAAAAAGAATTTTATACTAATTTTATATGAATTTTATTGTACTATTATAATTATAAAATCTATCAATAATTACACCGTATGCACTTAACTAAACATACACCATTTGGGTAGGTACAGTCAACCGCACTTCTGTCTGCATGGTAACAATCTGACATTGAAAGCGTGTGGGTATGTTATTATCTCACGAAGCGACGTGCGCTTTACTTGTGTTTACCAAGTGTACAAACACGCTGTGAATGTGTGCGCGACGACGAGTAGCATCAGCACGTAACACCCACACGCACACGCACACACACACTTCCAACTTCGCCATTGTTTTGGACTGTACCGAGAGTTCCTGCGCTTACACACACATTCACAGCGTGTTTGTACACTTGGTAACCACAAGTACAGCGCGCGTCGCTTCGTGACATAAAAATACTGTAGCAGTGTTGGTTTTTGTAGTTAAGTGTTACCTACATCTGACGTATGGTTGCCCGTACCTACACAAAGAATCATCGCTTATTATTACTAGAAGACAAAGCTTAATGTAACCTCAAAATACGCTGAGATTAGAAAACTCTTCCAGTTATGTGTCATCTATCTAAAGTTTATAATATCTACCTATAATAATCTGATATTGTACTATGTTCAAGATCAGTTATTATTTCTTATTACAAAGTGTCATCGAATTTCATTTTATACAGAGTGTAAGGGACAGCCCTCCGCAGACTGATGGGTGAATTCAGTGTATCATACTAAGATGACCGGTACATGAAATTATTTCAGGAACGTTATGGGAATCCAATAAACCTGATTTGATTTATTACCTCACACGCAATGTATCGTTAGGTACATCGGATCGGCAGCGCAGCGAGCCTTCGGCCGCCGAGTATTTCAACATCCATTGCTGATTTTTTTTATATTAGCTGTTTTATTTATATACACGGAGTCCTGCGTACAGAGAATGTAATTTTACATTGAAAAAAAGGAACAGTAACTGAAAAACGATAAAAAATTAAAATTTTCCTGAGATTTCCGGTGAAATATGATTAAAAATAAGGAGCTGAATGCACCCTGTTAGTTTGCGGAGGGCTGTCCCTTACACCCTGTATTTTTTCCGTTAAAAACCATTGTTCGATTCAAATAAACTTATATGAACTAGCAATTACCTTCTTATTCTATGTATAGTTAAAATAACTTATGTCTAATAGTTATTTACAAAAAAGTCATCTTTAATCTATGTAGCAAGTTCAGCTATGCTTTTGCGCGCCGCAGAGTATGAACTTAAAGGTAGATTACCTATGTTAATTACAAATTCCAAATATCTAAGCTAACACAAGGCAGGCTCCTGCTCCTGCTAGAATAACTCAGTTCATCAGTACTGTGTATCGTTCTAAACCCGCTGATTGTTGGAATAATCCGAGATATCTGCACCTAAACTTTGCATGGGCGGTGACTTTTTAAATGTACTATTATTGGTAGAGGTCAACAAATATTTTGTTATACTGGTAGTGGTTCATCAGCCTAAAAGTAACTTTCTATAGGACACAAGATCAACAATGTTACTGATTTGACTACCCAGCACTCTCACAAACACGCACAACTCTAATTTATATTTATCTCTTTTGCTGACTGTATCTTAACCTTATTAATTTATAGTGAGTATACCAAACTGAATTATTCAAATTTCACTTTGGGGCTTTTTTAAAATAAGTACCCAATCCGAAATGCGGAAAAGCGTGACTATCGTCTATGACTGTAAACAGTGTACTGAATTCGGTATCAGAACTGAAATATTAATAGTATGCATCATAACAACCACTCAGATCGTATAATGTTCTTTTTTTTAAAAGGTGAAGTCGAAACCCACAAATCTGAGATTGTTTTACAAGTTCTATTAAAACACTTGAATTTAAAATCTGCTGTTGACAACTCAGTTAGTATAGAACGTCGGATTGATTTAGCGCTGCTGAAAAGGAAAAAAATACATTTTAGCCATGATTTTTGGTTATAGGAAAAGATCCTCATGGGCGTAGTAAAAGATTATAGGAAATCAAGAGGACAACCGGAAGGGCTTACTTCTTACTTCTACTCAATATTAGCTGTAGGTACTGAAAACCTTCTATTGTAACAGTTATTTTTACAGCCCAATAGAGAAAAGTAACGGCTCTATATTAAGCTGAAGGAGAAGAGCGGATTTATGTGGACAACAGACCGTTTGGTCCCAGTATCTGATAATTTCGTGGAGTGCATTTTCACCGGTCTTGGTTTGAAGAGTCATGATGCATAAACCATAACGTTACTCAGCTGGTGCCTTGGCTTAGCATTGTGCCTGTCACTGTCAAACTACAAGTGCAAGACAGAGACGGGAACATAACTAAGCAAAAATACGTGCTAAGTAACGTTCATTAATCTCAGCCGTTTTGTACCTACTACAGTCGGAGCTATCGCGTAATATCGTTTAATTAAAGCCTATTTACAGGATCTAGTATAGAATGTTCGTATACCGGCTGATATTGAACTCACTAGCATCCTTTCAGGGGGTGAAAACATGAATATAAGCACCTAACTTTTATGGGGCCATCGAAGCATCTAATGTATGAAATACTTAGTAGATTTGTACCATGTGTGGTGCAACTATTTAACTGTCATCTTGACTAGCCCTACACTTGAAACTATCCCGCCATGATACGGTCCATGATTTCTGAGTTTCCAAAGTAAAAGTAGTTCAAGAGCCTACTTTCACCTGGATGAATGCCTATGAATTCAATTTCAACCTGTATATTGAAATTAGCAAAAGGTTTGATGGGGCGTACTTGCCAAAATATATACTGATGATTAAGTCTTCTTGTATGTGTAATACTCACAACGCACAGACCGTGATGATGTCACATAATCTTTCTTTTGTGTTAGAGAACTTAAACTGGATGCGGCTCGATGGACGGCTGAAATATAAAAAAATATCAGGTGTTCTTTTATTGCTTAGTATAGCCAGGCATTATTTCCCATAAGTATATTTTACGTGTGCTGAAATAAAAACAACCCTGGGGGACACCGTACAAGAACGCAGCACTAATAAACCCACATGTAACAAAATTGATTTTTAGAAACACTTACATGCTTTTCTAACGGACTGGAGGGCGGTGTAGTCCGGTAGGGGGACAGGCGGGAGGTCCTCGTCCGGAGGCAATTGGTCCCGCATGCGGTGCGAGGACGCCGGTATATACGCCCAGGGAAGCTGCCCCTGGAGCTCGGCTGTAGTTCCGCGCCTTCTGGACAATCACACCATCGCGTATTACTTCACCATCTCCTAAGTGTACAACCAGATCGCGGTTCATCGTCGATCAACAAGATCGTGACCATAGTACGTAAGAAATGAGCTGACATATCTTCAGGCAACGGTCGACGTTGATCGAACACGGTCTGGTTGCACCAAATATTCTCCTATCCTACGAAATCTCACCTACCAATAGCAATAACCGATGACCCCGACACCAAATGTTTAAGGATGTAATTTGATTGGAAAATGATGCCAGGAAACAAAACAAAACAGATTAATACATTAATAGATTCGCAGTGGCAGTTATCAGGAATGAGCATTCAAATGCGATACATATTTTTTGGAAAGTTGGTGAAGGGAAGCAATAGACTGCACTGCGCAATGACAATGTCAATAAAATATCGAGAAAGATGATACAGCAGATGTATGTGACCCGTTATTACAATTAAATATTCTTACCAAAGAAGTCTCGAAGCGAGACAGAAGACTCATTGAGACTGAAATGATAACGATTGAGATATTTATGATCGATTCGAAATAACGGATTTTGATATTCTTTAGTATTTTTAATTTCTCGTAACACATTATCGACAGCAGCTACTGAATTCCAAATCAACATGTTAATGTTCCTATTCTTCTATCATCCGAATCTCCAATACATAAACTACGTGCGCTTTTGCCAATTTTTCTAAAGAATTACCATGATAGACCGATTGCAATTTATTATGATGATGTAGCTACTTATGATTTAACAGACAACTCGTCAAAACCATCAATTATTGTAATGTAATGTAATAGTAGTTTCATTGTCCTCTTTTTACAAGGAAGAGATCCATGTTTTGGTATAGAAGTGTGTTTTTTTTTATCTTTAAGTTTTACAGTTGAAACATACCCTCGTCCATCTGGTTGGCTGGAGGTGGTGGCTAGCTGCGGCATGGACTGCGACGCGCGCGGCGGGCTGGTCCGGCCCGACGTGTCGATGACGGCCCGGTCCAGCCGCCGCTGCTGCTCGGCTATGATATTCTCTAAGCGTTGAGGCAGGGACATCAGGTTCTCCGGGAAGTTCACCGTCCGTTTCTTGTCCAAGTCCACGTCGAGGCGGTGGGCGCGTGGAGATCTGAGACGTATTGATCATTCGATTTAGGAGGTACTTCATTTCGTTTACAATGTCTTTTGGGTGTTTAGGACTTCGGATGGTTCCGTGGTTCTGCATATTTGTGATACGGAATCTTAAGAATGTTTAATAGTTGTTAGATGTAATTCTTACTCATTCTTAAAGCCGGAACAACGCGTCTAATCATATCCCCCTGTTATCACTCCATGTATTTAAGTAGATCGTTACTGATAGTACAACAACAAGAAAAATAGAATCTATTAAAATTCTATTATTTTATGTAAAAGAAACAAAGCTTACCTTTCCGGCGATGCTTGCAAAGAATCAGGATTGGATCTAATTATTCTAGTATGGACCTCCGGCGAAGGTGACTTCCTGAAGAGGAAGGCTTTCATCCGCCGGAAGGAACGGCTGAGTCCAGCTCGAGGTATCCTGGTCGTGATCCTCTCGCTGGGTAAGCTGGCCAGTTCCTCATCCCTGTCGCTGACTTCATCGGTGGTGATGATAGTTGGAGGACCCGGCTCTTGAGGGGGAGATGCTTGCACGGCAGTGGACATTTGGACGGGAACTGGTACTTGAGGAACTGCTTGAGCTTGAATTGGCACCGGCGCCTCTATGCTCTGAAATATAAGATTACCTAATTGGTGACTTGCTTAAACTTTTCAAGGCCTAAGAGATCTGCTGTTACTAAGATGATAGGGAAGATAATTTTTATTCCACAGTGCACATCTGTTATCCTAATGAAGACACAACATTTTAGGAAGTTTACTATATCAGAATCTGATGCGATATCTAACTACAATTTATATGTAGAGATTACCAGACAGTCCAAATGCATGAAAAATTGTCAATGCCAAAAATCGTATTGAAATGATACCCAAGTTCAAACAGTTCTTACGTCACTCTCAGTTTCTGGCTCCTTCTTGATATTGCAGTCCACGATAACGATGACTATAAGGATTATATTGACGACGAAGAGTATGACAAAGCGGGAGTATATTAGGACCATTATCCAGGAAGTCCACGCGGTGTCCAGCTCAACACCTCCGAGGCCGTTGACCTGGCCGCCGACGAAGTCCATCATGTCGTGAAGAGTCTGAAATTTGGATAAGAATCATCAAGCTTCAATGAAGTGTTCAAGAGGAACCCATAGCCCGTAGGCAGTAGGGTCATGTAGGGAACATTGACTCAGTCGTAAACAGTGACTCAGATATGTTATAAAGACGATTTATATAGGATGACTGGTGACCGATACTTAAACACATAATTGTACTCATGATAACAAACAACTTTTACTATGGGACCAAACCTGAAGTCGTGAAAAAAAAATCAGCTGGTCCCTACATTTTAACGAATTATGCGAGCATAAATGTAGGGAGCAGCTGATTTTTTGATGTCTACGGAACATTTGGTTGTGAGTTGTAACTTTACAATAAAAAAATTTATACATTCAAGGCTTTTTTTATTTATAAGATACCTGTTGAGTCACTGTGTACAGTTAGTCCTTGTGTACTGTACTAATGAGCTACTGTGTACAACTATAGGTTGTACACAGTGGCTTAATTTCCATTTCTTAAAATTTGTTGTGTAGTTTGATTTGTGTATCCTGTGATGAAAATATTATAATGTAGAATTAAAATTAACCTAGCTCCAATATCAATTCCCGAAAAAATCTTGAGTCACTGTTGCCTTCTCCACCGTTGAGGTTAAGAAAAAGTTTGGCTAACTTGGGCTAAGTAGAGGGCGTCTCTGTCAGTTATACTTGTGTAACAGTTTCTTTCTAAAGCTCAATGTGTCTTAATTACGCCCGGGTGTGTGTGCTATACCTGAAGCTCATGTGTCATATTTACGTCCGGGTGTGTGTGCTATACCTAACGCTCGATGTGTCCATGTGTCCTAATTACGCCCGGGTGTGTGTGCTGTACCTAAAGCTCGATGTGTCCTAATTACGCCCGGGTGTGTGTGTTATACCTAAAGCTCGATGTGTCCATGTGTCCTAATTACGCCCGGGTGTGTGAGGCATACCTAAAGCTCGATGTGTCCATGTGATGTGTCCTAATTACGCCCGGGTGTGTATGTTATACCTAAAGCTCATGTATCATATTTACGTCCGGGTGTGTGTGCTGTACCTAAAGCTCGAAGTGTCCTAATTACGCCCGGGTGTGTGTGCTATACCTAAAGCTCATGTGTCATATTTACGTCCGGGTGTGTGTGCTGTACCTAAAGCTCGATGTGTCCTAATTACGCCCGAGTGTGTGTGCTGTACCTAAAGCTCGATGTGTCCTAATTACGTCCGGGTGTGTGTGCTGTACCTAAAGCTCGATGTGTCCTAATTACGTCCGGGTGTGTGTGCTGTACCTAAAGTTCAATGTGTCCTAAATACGTCCGGGTGTGTGTGCTGTACCTAAAGCTCGATGTGTCCTAATTGCGTCCGGGTGTGTGTGCTGTACCTAAAGCTCAATGTGTCCTAATTACGTCCGGGTGTGTGTGCTGTACCTAAAGCTCGATGTGTCCTAATTACGTCCGGGTGTGTGTGCTGTACCTAAAGCTCAATGTGTCCTAATTACGTCCGGGTGTGTGTGCTGTACCTAAAGCTCAATGTGTCCTAATTACGCCCGGGTGTGTGTGCTGTACCTAAAGCTCAATGTGTCCTAATTACGTCCGGGTGTGTGTGCTGTACCTAAAGCTCAATGTGTCCTAATTACGTCCGGGTGTGTGTGCTGTACCTAAAGCTCAATGTGTCCTAATTACGTCCAGGTGTGTGTGCTGTACCTAAAGCTCGATGTGTCTAATTACGTCCGGGTGTGTGTGCTGTACCTAAAGCTCAATGTGTCCTAATTACGTCCGGGTGTGTGTGCTGTACCTAAAGCTCGATGTGTCCTAATTACGTCCGGGTGTGTGTGCTGTACCTAAAGCTCAATGTGTCCTAATTACGTCCGGGTGTGTGTGCTGTACCTAAAGCTCGATGTGTCCTAATTACGTCCGGGTGTGTGTGCTGTACCTAAAGCTCGATGTGTCCTAATTACGTCCGGGTGTGTGTGCTGTACCTAAAGCTCTTGTGTCATTTTTACGCCCGGGTGTGTGTGCTGTACCTAAAGCTCTTGTGTCATATATTTAAGCAGGGGTGTGTGTCTTATACCTACAAGCACAACAATATTATTGAAAATAGATAATTTTATTGGTTTCCTCACCCTTGTATGAAATGAGTCGTTGGCATAAGTAACAGATGCTACCAAGTCCAGCCCACATACTGCTGCGCTGGTTATTATCCAGGGCCATCGCATGCATTTCGTCTGCTTGTCCCTTGCTCCACCCACTACACATAAAATAAAATAATACAGCTAAGCGATCAACTAAGCTAATTTGGGTTCATCTTTTTGCTAAATAAGCTGATGCAACTTTAATAAAGCTCTCATTTATACCTACTGTAAATTAACTAAAATTAACAGTATTTTGTATTTTTTACGTAAAAAGATAAGTAGCAAATGCCGACGTAGGCGAAAAATATAACTCTTATTAAGGGGCCTGCTATTGCCCTATAGGTATTTTAGAATGGTCTATTTATTAGGCTTTAAAATACAGATTTTAATTTTTTTTTTAAATTTGACATAATATGGAGAGGAGAATGGAGATCAACGAAAGAAATGGATGTTACAAAGACAAAAATAATGAATAAGAATGAATGAATACAGGCCTTTTTTTGGATGGGAAATGATCAAATGACTTCTCCCGCTCTAGGCGGAGCGGGAGGGCGTGTCAAACTTTTACTGACTAAAACCCACCCGTGTTCCTACAGTTGCCTGTGCCGGGGCCACAGTAACTCTTTCGGACAACCCGCGACTCTGACTGCCATCAGCCCTAGCGAACCGTTTGAGGCGCGCGTGGAACACAACGCGCCGTCGACTCGGGCCTGGTCCTTACCGGACAGCGAGCTACCCATTGCTCGCCTTCTGCAAGCCCGCGTCTACGACGGCCGGGAATCGGCTGCCAATTCCCGACGCCCAGGGCGTCTCCTGCGGTGACTAGGGTCGTGAAAGCGCAAAGCTTGCCTCTCCCTCACGCATTCCGCCTCCTCCTTCGCGAGCATTACTGCTTCGCAGAAGGAGGTGATGGCTTCCCACGTACTCTCGCTCCGTACCATGGCCTGGACCAGGGCCGGGCGCGAAAGATTGCCACCACCGATCACTTCCGCGAGGATAGGGCGGTGCTCCGCCCAAGCCGGGCAGACCTCCACCGTATGCTCCATCGTGTCCTCCCAGCGATCCACACAGTAGTGACACCCGGGCGTTTCCTCCCGCCTTATCCGGGACAGGTACTTCCCGAAGCACCCGTGTCCGGTGAGGACCTGCGTCAGGCGGAAGGTGAGGATGCCGTGGCGCCTCTCCAGCCACTCCTCAAAGAGGGGACTTATCGCCGCAATTGTGGCGTGCCCAGCGCTGGGTTTCGACGATATCGGTCTCCATGCCGCCATGAGATCCCGCCGGAGCTCTGTCCGCCGTGCCGCGATTGCTCGCAGCAGCGGAGTTATGCCCCGGCGTTTTACCTCCTCGCGCCACTCCCACATGTGCGCGAGGACTTTTTGTGGTAATCCGGCAAGGAGGGTCGCCGCCTAACTGGAGACCGTGCGGTATCCCCGGGCTAGCCGGATGGCCATGACCCTCTGCGACGCGTTCAACCGGCGGGCCGGTTCCGCCTCATGGATCGCACGACCCCCGCGTAGAGCCTCCGGTAGGAGGCGTTTGGACCCCCTAGATTAGTCATGAGCCACCTCAAGGCAGCCCCGGCCTGCTCCGGTCTGGGAGCCAAACGTCGGAAATGCTCCACGAAATTCCACCGGCTCTCGAGGACGAGTCCCAGGTACTTCATCGTCGACTCGACGCCCTTCCTACCCGACGGTGGCACGTTCCAAGAACCATGAAAACACATGGACTCGGACTTGTGCAAGGCCACTTCGAGTCCCAATCGACGATTGTCGCAACCCCGCGTGCCACTAATTCAGCCGCCACCTGGTGCGACCTCCCCTACGCCAGGACCAGCGTGTCGTCAGCGTAGCAAACCACGCGCGAAGTAGGCGCGCAGCACCCAGTCGTACTCGATGTCCCACAGATGCGGCTCCAGGACCGATCCCTGTGGGACACCGCACGACATCTCTCGCTGGTTGCACTTTTCCCGGTGACCGGAGTAGATGTCCTGGCCGGCCCTGTCCGTCAGATAGGCCTCAACCACGCGACAGAGGTAGGTCGGCATCCGGTGATACCGGAGTGCCTCCCTGATGCAACTCCAGGGCAGGGTGCTGAAAGCATTGGCGATGTGTAGAGACACCGCCAAGACGACCCCACCCCGGGCCACAGCATCCCCCGTCGTGAGGGCTCGTACGCGCATGATGGCGTTCACCGTAGAGCGCCCCCTGCGGGAACCAAATTGACTCTCTGCCATATCCGGCCCCACCCGCACCAGCCGCCCGACAAGGCGGTTTGCAATGACTCTTTCAAAGAGCTTGCCCACCTCGTCCAACAGCACGATGGGCCAGTAAGCGGACGGAGAGTCCGCAGGGCACCCCGGCTTCTTGATTAGGAGCAGTTTTTTTAGCATTCAGCCTACGTTCCGCCACTCTCAGCTCTATCTCGATCACCTCCGGAGCATCGTTGTCGTCGTCGGCGGTGTGGTCCGCATCGGGCACCGCAGGAGGCGGAGCCACGGACGGGGGAGTATGTCCCCTTGCGAAGGGAACAGAGCGCTCACCACGACCTCCACGAGCTGGGGCCGGAGACTCTGCGTCAGCGGGGGAGCCCATGGGCGAAGTTTGTCCCGCACCATTTTGTAGGGGCGTCCCCACGGGTCTCTGTTCAGAGTCTCCAGAGACTTCTCGCGGGCCAGTTCATTGGCCCGCAGGATCTCCGCTCGGAGGGCGGTCTTCGCCGCTCTGTACCTCTCGTACAGCTCCGCCTGAATGGTTTCCGTATCCGAAGGGCGGATATGGAGCCTACGGTGCCTAGTGTACTGGCGTCGCGCAGCAACGCACGCGTTGCGCAGAGACTTCAACTCCGGTAACCACCAGCACACCTGGCGGTAGGCGCGTCCGGGCCGGACTCGGGGCATTGCCACGTCACATACTGCGGAAATGGCCTCTCGGACCACCCCACCTCGTCGTTGATGTCAGCAGGCGTGTCCGGTGGTGACACCCAGGCCTGCACGATCGAGGCTTCCAGGAGAAGCTCCCGGTCCAGCTGCTTCAGCGCCCACCGCAGACCACTCGGGGCCTGTCGGACCGGCGCGCTCGAGGTTTGAGCGGGGACGTCAAACCGGATGTACCGGTGGTCGGAGTAGGTTTCCACCCCCTCCATGACGCGCCAATCGACGACACGTGGCAACAGAGCGGGGCTGGCGAACGAAATGTCCACCAATAACTCACCCCGCATCCGCACACACGTGGGGATAGAGCCCCGATTTAGGACGAGCAGGCCCGTCTCCAGAGCCCAGTCCTCCACCATCCTGCCCCGTGTGGCCGTATGCCGGGAACCCCAAGCCACATTCTTGGCACTGAAGTCCCCGAGGACAGGGAGGGAACGGAACCCGACGACGATGACTCTCAACTCCGCAAGGGAGTTCTGAAACTCGGCGAGAGTTCAGTTCGGGGAGAAGTATACCCCTACCACGACAATCTCCCCGAACCGTGCTGCCACGCAGCCCCTTCCCCTCTTGACAGCCTCAAGGGACGTGGTACTGGCGGCAGTCGACGAAATTAGGGTCACTGTGCCGCTCAGGTCCTCCACCCAGTCATCTCTGGGCGGGACAAAGTACGGCTCAGCGACCACGGTGATGTTAATCGACCACTGCGCTATGCTCTGGAGCAATAGATCCTGAGCGGAGGCGCAGTCGTTGATGTTAGCCTGGAGGAGGCGTAATGGGGCCATTATTGGCACTGCATATCAGCCCTCTCCCGAGCCCCCTGTGATGGCCCTGCTGCGGTGGTTGTGGCGGCGACAGTGGAGGCGGCAGCGGCGGCGGCAGTGGCGGCGGCTGCGGCGGTGACAACGGTGGTGGAGGGCTTGCCCCTGCTCCTGATTTTGGCGGGTAGAGCGCAGGCCTTGCCCCAACCCGGTGATTGGCCAGCTTGCCAGCTGCCGCACACGCGAAGCAGTACGGTGCGGCTTTACACGAGCCGGCCTTGTAACCGGACTGACCACAGTCGAAGCAGTGGCTGCTACGGTCCAGCTCTGAGGCGCATTTAGCTCTTACGTGGTTGCCCACGTGGCAGCGGAAGCACCTCAGAGGTCTGGGTTCCAGCAGTTTCACCTGCGTGGAAACTCAGCCGACCTTGAGCCGTTGGCCCTCCCCGGTTATTTTTCGGGCCACCGCCACGGGGCAGCTCACTCGCATCCCCGTGAAGTAAGGACGGATGGTGCCCACCCTAGCCTGTTCGGCAGAGCACCCTCCAGTCCTGGAGATAAAACCTGCTCGTATAATATTGGTACTTATGAATAGAGGCCTATGAATAAGTACCAATATTATACGAGCAAGTTTTATCTCACTAAACAGCATCAGATAGACGATAAGAAATAAAAGTACTCGTATCTAGTGATAAGAAAGTCCGAACTGACTTTCATTGCATTTAACTTTTTTTTTCAAATCGTGTGGCCATCGGTATTATTCGGTATTGAGGCAGGTATTAATGGGGATGAGTGATGGGGAGTTGATTTATTTGTATGCTAAGAAAAATTGCCACTTTTTGTGAGCTTAGAGATCGGATACAGATATGCCTATAAATTCTACACTGATAGAGAAGCGGGTAGCTGATTTAAAAAAATATAATTAGTCACGTCTGACGTCTAATCAAAAGTAATTCATTTGAGAAGGTCCTTAGATAACAGGACTGCTTGGCCTGATAACAACTCACATGCACTCTCAAGCCTTTTTCTCCACGAGGGTATGCAGAAACTACAGAACGCCACGTGCTACGGTCACGGTCCTTCCATACTCCTTTTTGTTTAACAACGCACCAATTACTTACTTATAATAATCACACTGCTTATCAACCAAAATATGCTCAGTCCGAGGCTTGTACAGTTGATAACGAAGGTTCTGAATACAGTGAAAGGTTCATTTCTAAACAGTACAAAGGCCTGGTTGGCGATACTGTCAATTATTTCACCGATGTTGACTGTGGAGCCGCAACTGTTGGGGTCTGAAACAACCAACCTAAAATATTACATACATGAGGATTCAAATAAAAAAATAATACTATGTGCTTATTATACAAGGTGGGACAAAAGTAATGTCATAATGTGAATTGACTGCATGCTATTTGGTTAAAAAAGAAAAAATTGGCTCTGATTTCACAGAAAGTTCATTTAAAGGTGTAAAATTTATGACATGAAGTCGAAAAAATTATATCGGTGAAAATACCACATCCAGAGTGAATGCACTTTTGTGCTCGTTTTACGGCATTCTGAATTGTTGCTCGCAAAACGTCCTTAAAATTGGTGATTGCTTCTTCAAATTGGTGATTGGCTTTCAAGACTTGCGAGGTTTGTGCTTTGTTGTGGTAAACGCGAGATCTCAAAAAGCCCCAAAGAAAGAAGTCTGGCGCCGTCGGATCTGGCGATCTGACCGGCTAGTTCAAATCGCCATAACGGGAAATCACACGGCCCGGAAATTGGTGTTTCAAAATCTCCATCGTTGCCTGAGCTGTGTGACTGCGTGTATCGCTCCATTGCACTGTCATCTAATTCTCTATCTGTCTACAACAAATTATGTATCCAATCACGATGACATTATAACGCCATTTGCAAAAAAATATGGCACATTCACATTATGCCATTACTTTGCGCCACCTGTTAGTATAATTAATTATTGACCTCATAATTTCAATTAGATTGAAAAAAGTGACGATGTGACTATACTAGACTTCAACTCAGACATTATGATTACTGTAATAAATGGCGTAATTTTAAAAGCAGACAGGTAAATCAATAGATTTTTTTTATTATTGTACTTTTGACAGATAACTTTCTAATTGCTACAAAATACGAATTTGTACCAGTCATTGCTATACTTACTGTGGAAATAAAGAACTCTAATGTAAACTAGAACGGGGAGTCCTCTCAAGAAGTCGATCACGCAAAAATATTGCGCTATGCCCAGAGATGTGAAGATCATCTGCCCCGTCGCTTGAAGCTGCAGTTTGACAAAGAAAATCTAGTTATAATATTCGTTAAACAAATACAAACGTTTTCAGTCCGTTGAACACTTTTAATAAGTGTAGGTATCTATCACTCGCAACAGAATGAAGCAAAATAATTATAATACCTCTTATACAATTTTATCAGAGTAGTATAAAGCTTGGAATTGGAATCTTGTAAGACAGTATAATTATCTTGTTATAACTAAAGCTAATGCAAAGGCGGTAAGTAGCTTATATGCGTGTTTTTCACACTATGATTGTGCAAAACCTTTTTTTTTTGGATGGAAAATCATCAAATGACTTCTCCCGCTCTGGGCGGAGCGGGAGGGCGTGTTAGACTTTTACTGACTAAAACCCACCCGTGTAGGAATACAAGTGGGTTTTAGTCAGTAAAAGTTACCGTGAAAGAGTTACCGTGACCCCGGCACAGGCAACTGAACGATCAGTTGCCTGTGCCGGGGCAACGGTAACTCTTTCGAACATCCCGCGACCCTGGCTGGCATCGGCCCTAGCGGAGCCCGTCAATATTGCTGACATCTTTTTGAGGCGTGCGTGGCTCCCTCATGCGTTTCGCCTCCTCCTTCGCGAGCATTACTGTTTCGCAGAAGGAGGTGATGCCATCCCATGTACCTACTCTCGCTCCGTACCATGGCCTGGACCAGGGCCGGACGCGAGAGATCGCCGCCGCCGATCGCTTCCGAGAGGACACGGTAGTGCCCTGCCCAAGCCGGGCAGACCTCCACCGTATGCTCCATCGTGTCCTCCGGGCGATCCACACAATGGTGACACCCGGGCGTTTCCTCCCGCCTTAACCAGAACAGGTACCTCCCGAAGCACCCGTGTTCGATGAGGACCTGCGTCAGGCGGAAGGTGAGGTCGCCGTGGCACCTCTCCAGCCACTCCTCAAAGAGAGGACTTATTGCCGCAATTGTGGCGTGCCCAATGATTGTGCAAAACCTAAGGGCAAGATTCACAGACCGCACTTTTTCCTAAGTAAAATACCCAAGCGCAGCGTCGCATACGGAAGTAAAAATTATTTGTATGGATTGAATGTTCATATTCGACTGAAACGCTGGCCCATGTTCGCTTATAAGAATATGAACATTATACTTATACATAAGAATAATGTTAACGCGTAAAGTACTCTACGCGTTTATAAATTCAAAGTGTGCTACTTATGTGAATCTCGCCTTAAGACTTATCAAGATACCATTGATTGGTACTCGTATGTAGGGAATGTCGTAAAGAGATCTTTGTGCGTATTTGCCATAGATATATTAGAGAATTTTCGTGCCACATTATGACGAGAGCAAGACGATAAGATAAGATCTATCAAAATATTCTTTATCTAATGTGTTATTATTAATAAGTCTTATACCTACTTATTGTTGCGGAATGAGGATGTGTTTGTGTAATAAAGACGAACAAATTATTTTATGACTAAACTGATACTCGTATTATTGATTATAGACTGATTAAAACAATGTATTTTAAAATATTACAACAAACATAAGTTACAGTGACCTAACAATGCGATTGGCTGTGATGTGTTCCCTTAAAATAAAGAAGAAGAAAATATAATAAATGCTAATGGCATCATAGTCTGTTTTAGTCGATTATTTTCTGGTAATATTTACTAATAACTCAGGTTACTAAAATGAACTAAGAAAATAAATCTATCTCAACTGTCATGATATGAGACACAATTAAATTTCTATTGTTACCTACCGACCCTAGCCGGTCGATCGACAGCTGAGGGGTTTTAAATAACTATTGTGTTCTAGATTCACAAGTAGTAAGTACATAAACATAATGAATGACACATAGATAGAATACGAGGAATACATAAGTGTGTATCAAGAATGTAATTACGCAAATGCAGGCAACCTATCTTAGTTATCAATGTAGTCATGAAAATTCATTATAAGCGACACAAATAATGGATGAACTCAGGTGATTGTTTATTCATTAGATTAGGTAAAGAATTTTTAAATTAATGGGCAATAAGGGCTTTGATTTTTATTATGCAAACCAAACTACTGAAAGCGTAGAAGACGTGCTAAAGGCTAAGAGTGAATAATGTCAAGCAGAATATTAAAGAAATTAAATCAGGTGATTCGCAGGATAACAAAGGTTGTCGAAGGTTGAAGAATAGGCTAAACTTGGGCAGTTGGCTCAGTTCGCAGAACGGATGACTGATGGAGTGAAAACTCCTGGAGTGGCTGCTACGTACTAGAAGGTGCAGCGTGGGTCGCTTCCACACAAGGTGCACCGATGACGAGTTGGAGATCGCATGAATTCGTTGGATTCGAGAAAAGCAAGCCAGAAGACGTAAATGGTAGCTAGGGTAACTAACTGCAGAAGGCGAAGGATTGACTGGTTTGGTACAACTTGGGAGAACACTGCCAATAGTGCACCACAGCTTAGGAGAGGGGTTATAGGTATCTAGTTGTTTGCGGAAAATCGTTTTTTTTTCGGCACTGTCTCCCTAAAATGGTTTGTTGATAGGGTTTTCTTTTGGTTCAATTTTGTTTTCTACGTGCAATAATGCGACGGCTTCTACTAAACGCAGTGAATATACGGATCCCGTAAGCCAGACGATGTCATGTCCTATTCGTAGGTCCTTAGGTATTTTGAATATTTTACGGCATATCTACAATGGGCATAACTGATTGGTTCATTGGACTACATGAATGATTATAAATTATGAGATTGTGATGATTAATTATGATGATAATCTGAGTACCTACAGCACAAAAAAGTTTTTAATGGAACGTAAATGCAATTTCCTAAAAACTCGAATTCTTAATATTATATTGTAGGCTAGTTTTCACATCTCAATCAGCCTACCTCATTTTGATACTGATGTTTGGAAGTCATAAGTCCGAAAGTCTGACAACCAGTCTCACCAAAGGGTATCGTGTTACTGGTAACACGATACCCTTTGGTAACTGGGTTGTGGAGGTCAGATAGGCAGTCGCACCATGCAAAATATTGGTTTTCAGCTACATCCGTTTAAATTGGAAGCTGATCTCAACATAGTTGGGTAAAAGCTAGGCAGATGATGATGATTAATTGGATCAGGATGTTGTATCATCATCATCAACAACATGTCAACCGAAAGAAGTCCACTGTTGGATATATGTATTCGTCAAGCGTCGCCACATCGACTGGTTCTATGTTTCTCGCATCCAGCGGATTCCTGAGGCCGGTTAAGGTTATCCGTCCAGTCCACCTTGTACGAGGCCCTCCAACGCTACGTCTTCCGATACGCGGTCACCACTCCAGAACCTTTCACCCATCGGCCATCTGTTCTGCGAGCAAAGTGCCCTCCCACTGCCACATAAGTTTGGCCATTCTTGCTATGTCGGTTAACTTGGTTCTGCTTTTTTTTTTGGTTGGGAAATCATCAAATGACTTCTCCCGCTCTGGGCGGAGAGGGAGGGCGTGTCAGACTTTTACTGACTAAAACCCACCCGTGTTCCTTCTGTTGCCTGTGCCAGGGCCACGGTAACTCTTTCGAACATCCCGCAACCCCGGCTGGCATCGGTCCTAGCGGACCCCTTCAATGCTGCTGACATCTCGTTGAGGCGCGCGTGGAACACAACGCGCTATCGACTCGGGCCTGGTCCTTACCGGACGGCGAGCTACCCATTGCTCGCCGTCCGCAAGCCCGCGCCTACGGTGGCCGGAAATCGGCTGCCAATTCCCGACGCCCAGGGCGTCTCCTGCGGCGACTAGGGGCGTGAGGGCGCAAAGCTTGCCTCTCCCTCACGCGTCCCGCCTCCTCCTTCGCGAGCATTACTGCTTCGCAGAAGGAGGTAATGACTTCCCATGTACTCTCGCTCCGTACTATGGCCTGGACCAGGGACGGACGCGAGAGATCGCCGCCGCCGATCGCTTCCGCGAGGAAACTTGGTTCTGCTGCGGATCTATTCATTTCTGCTTCGATCACATAGGAAAGCTTCAAGCATAGCTCTCTCCACTGCCCTTTGGGTGACTTTCAGCCTTCATATGAGGCCCATTGAGAGCGACCACGTTTCAGTGCCGTAGGTTATCTGGCACCACGCACTGGTCAAAGACTTTCATCTTGAGATACTCCGGTTTGTGATACGAGCAGATATAGCGTAGCTTCCCAAACGCTGCCCAGCCGAGTCGGATTCGACGATTGACCTCTGCGCTGTTTAGATCAGATGTTGCATAGTTACTCTTTTATCAATATTGTGATCATGTTTTTAAAAAGAGAGAAGATAATAATATACTACATGCTACATTTATAAAAATCATATTTGTAAAATTATGATTTTTATTTAGTTATCTAATATTCCTATTCAGTACTTAGCTGTGATGAATGTTGCTCTCTATCCAGAAAAATACATAATTGTAAAAATAGGGTGGTATGCAACCATAATATAATATTATGAAGTACAGTATCTTTGTCATCAGTAGGTATCTATCTTTCTCACGGCATTGCAATGGCGTCTCCTGTCCCAAACGTTGGCGCTATATCGTTATCACTGATAGAAACTCTCAACGGATAAGCCGATATTCTTACTATCAACGTATGAAACACTATCTATTACATTATTGCCATGCGTGCCATTTCCCTTTACTCATCGGAAAAGTATGGGACTTCCACTTTTCATGGACGACAATAACAAAGGGCCTGGTGACTCAACGAGCCATCAAGCATGTGACTTACACTTTATGAATTATTATTATGATATAACGAACTGTTTAATTAGGACACGAACGCCTCTTTAATTTATTTATTTTATTATTTATGTACACACAGCAAAATATATACAGATACGACATTATAAGTATTGAGTATAGGTAAAGATACTGCTTATTTCTTAACACATATAATGCCGTACTAACAAATGAACTAACTGTATTTTTTTTTTGTAAAATACGTCCATGGAATGTGAGGAATGTCTTAATTCACTATTTTCGTTACATTTTACATAATATAATAGTGAAATAAATAAATAAATAATGGTGGCTGCCATATATGGCTGACACGGCGCAATTGGTTTGGAAAATGTCAGCCATATGTGGCTGACGAGGCATTATATGTGTTAAGAAATTTCTTACGGCAGACCTGCGAAAGGAGAAATGAAAAAGAAATGTAGACAATAGTGTGTGAGAACAAGAAGAGAAGAATATGATTTGTGACGTCTTAAACTAAAATATTAAACATACGTACACATATATGTATATGGCAAAAAATAACGTATACTGAAATAAATAAATAAATATGCTGTACTAATGTACTTATACCTATTTATATAAATATATTGTATAAATTCTCACAGTTGAGAGGAAAGATAATGCTCTTTTACTCGATATTTGAATTGAGAAATAGATTTTAAATCTCGAATGCTAGGCGGAAGTGAGTTCCACAATCCTACAGCATGGACAGTTACTAAGTTTACATTTAAGTACATACATTTAAGTTTTCAAGAGTGCCGTATCTACTCAATAAGCTAGACAAAGTGCAGGCCAGCGTGACACACAGGGGCGTACCTACCCGCCTGTGTCTCGCTGACCTGCACTATAAGTATCTTTAAAACTTCTTCTTTTTCAGGATTAAAAAGAATTATATCGCTGTTTATTTTTAACTTACACTTCCTTCTTAAAATGGGTGTTATGGTTCACCTGCTCTAGTTTGATCGGTAGATAATACTTAGTTGCCAATAGTTTATTATTTTCAAGTAATTTTTCTGACCGGCCGAATGTTGTTATAAGAAGCCTATTTTTTTTAAAGCAATGAAAAGCAAAAGCTTTTATAAAACCTTAAAAAACCTTCCTTCGTGTTCACAAAAAGATATTTCTACTTAGGTAACTACTGAAGCATTGGATTTTGATATTTCATCTTCATTGAAGATCAAACAGGTGCAGGCTTCATATTATTATCCAAGTTCAATAGACCAGAAAGTGTAACTACTTATCAGGATAGTGTTCTGTAGACAGATAACAAACAAAATTAAACGAAAGTTACAAAGGAAATATGAAAAAGCCAGGCTTAATTAAAGGTTTGACTTTTCCAATACTTCTCATTAAACGCTGCACCGCGCTAACTACATGTGTGTGGGTGCTAATATTATAATATGTAAGGTAGGTTTAGCCTGAGGTAGGAAGTTATATTGATATTTAATAGAAAATCATTTAGACCTTTATAATATCTATCACGTTCACAAAAATACAATCGATAAAATGCGTAGGTAGGTATCCGTTGTAATAATACCTAATTACAATGAAATTAAAGATGCTATATTTCGCCTCCCAGTAGCAAATTGGCTTACAGTGGTGACAAAATGATGAAAACAAAGTAATAATAGTTTTATGGAAAACAAGCATTTTTTTTGTGAACATTTGTTTGAACTACGAAGGTCTGAACTTTAGTTAAACATAGGTATTAGGCATGTAAATGTACTTGCCTAATATAATATAAGTAACGTTCGGATATTCACAGTTGCACAATTCTTTTTTATTTTCAGATGTCTATGCTAGTTGCAGTCGTAAGTATTTCATCGCACAGCCAATAAAATTATAATTCATTATAAATACTGGTTTCGCCAGCATGCACAGCTGTATCGATAAAACTAAAAAGTAGTAACAACCTACCTATTGGGAACACGTGTGCACAAACACCATAAATAAGAGAAATTACTCACCAATGTAATGATGCCGGAGGTGACCATTATTTTGTTCAGTGCCATGGTGTCAAGTATCCTTAGAGAGCCACGAACTACAGATAATTTTGTTTACTTTGTCTCATTAGTCGAGGCCTGATAGGTTAACAGAGTGTGGTCGTGTCCAACGTGAGAAGGAAGGTAGGACGCCTCATGTAGGTCGGTGCGCTCTGACACGGCCCAGCATCACACTGATAGGGGCTAGGGCAGATAGCCCAAAACTGTGTCTTTCTCGACTGATAACACACCAATATCATAGATACTCTTCAAGTTGATAGATGAACGTCATTGTATCTCAGTTCGAAATTAGAGATATAGGTATGTTGGTTATTACCTCAGACAAACCAAGAAAGTATTGTTGCGTGTCAGTGGTTTTCTTTTTTTCTTGTATCATTATAATATTCTATTGTAATAAAATTATAACCAGTCAGAAAAGTGGTTCTTATAGTAATGGGGCTGCCTGTCTGCGCTGCGCTGTACCTATAAGTAATTGAATATCGTTACTGTGGATGCAAATCTAAAAAGAGGTAAACAAATAGGTACTAAAGTTTGTACTATACTACGGTTTCATGCCTTGTTTAATCATATGTGTGTAGGTAGGTACATCACTCTCGGTATTTCTTATTTTTCTGTGTACTTCGTAATTGGCGTAATGTTTGTATACTTACTGTCAGTTGTGAAGCTACCTTATATGAAATAAATTAATAAATATTATCTTCAAAGGAACAAAAAGACGTTCTCACGTCAAAAATGGTACCGAGTACCTACCATTTTTTCGTTCGGTGTAGGTATTGGCGGTAGGTTCAATATTTTTGACAAAGAAAATCATATTTCAATTGCTTCGAACTACGAGCCTTTTAATGATCGACTAATGGTTGAGTATACAAAAGACAGGTAAGTAATAAACCAATTTTACTTGCGAATCTACTGCACAAGCTACTTACCTATTATACCTACATAAATAGGTACTGTTTTTATCGAGAATATCATAAGCTTGTTAATGACGGTTCTAATTTGCACAAAGGGCGTCTGATATCTCATACAGGAGCTAATTACCAGAGGCTATATATAGAAGGATAATGTCCTACTCTAGTAATTTCCCACTGTGAACGCGCTTCTGTAACAAGAAAATGGAAAAGCTGGTTAGTGCAACATGCATGGAATAATGCACAAAATGAAAATCATGTAGATTTTCATTTTGTGCATCATTTCATGCATGTTTTATGTTATGTGCAATAATTGTATTCACGCAAGAATTTAAAGCTGAGAATATACAAATCTACTTATAAACATTTTTTTGGCTTGTATCGGCGAATATTTAATTTTTCCCTCCTCTTTTACAATAGCCCATTGACGTTATCCTCCAGATGCTGATACTGCTGGTGTCGCCATGGCTCTCGTATGCCATGGCTGTGGACGCTGTCAATGACACGGAGCTGCCGGCAAACTCTACGGATCCCAATAAGGATATGTAAGTAGATAAAAAACATTGCTCATTGAAGTTATTCATGAAATGTTGAAGGTATCTTGTGTTTGCAAAGCGATACTCTTCTTGCATAATTATGATGGTTTTCCTTAGTGGAGCTCTTCTTTTAGAGATATTCGCCCCGTAAACCCTATAAAGCACGTAACTATTACGTTTTCCTTTTTTGCGACTGTTAACATTGACTAACACAACAACAGCATCTCATTTTGATCGAATATCTCTTGCCCACGATAATGATAAATTATAGTTATTTCTGTAAATTGGTTTAAAAAGAAATACTTTTACATGTATTAAAACTAGATGAGTTCGGTGTTTTCTATCACAGTCACTTTTAAAGTCCAGATGATCTCAAGATCGTCCATGCTTGCGGTTACATTACTACTTTACCAAGACAGTGCCAGTAAATTGTACCTAGATATAATTTCGCCTTTTGGATGATAACACAAGACTCACAAGAGTCTACCAACACCAACTCCTAGCCAAACACTAGTAAGGTTACAAGACATTACAAGACTGCAACTATAGTTACTTTTGTCTGTGACTAAGTATAAGATATAGGCGTGAATTAAAACGTTTTCCAGGTACGTAATTCACGCCATGGTGTATCAAGTGGGCATCGTCACCAACAAAACGGATAATGAAACGGCCAACATGAACGCTACGTAAGTTTACATACATATAAGACTTTTATAGAACCTGGAGATATTCTCAACTAAAATAGTTTCGAAGCTTAACATTGAGAAACGCCAAGTCACTATGGTCAAAAGACTTAAAGGTAGGAATGGTAAAGAAGGAGTTATTCAGTTGATATTACAACAAGAGGAGCAGGAGCTAGACCACCGCCTCTTAAAGCAGTATTATTTTAATCTTACTTGAGTGTGGGAAAGAGATGGAGCTAGACGTCCTGTATAGCTCCATCTCTTTCTCACACTGAAGTAACATTAAAATAATACTGCTTTAAGAGGTGGTGGTTGGCCCCCAGGTGGATCAGTGGATACGTACAGCGCGGAAGGAAATAATTGTTGTTCAAGATATATAGTGCCTGAGGTCAGTCCTGACTTAGCCAAATCAAAAGTTTTGTTTCGTTACGCTCTTACCAAAGCAAATAAATCACTACTATGGCAAGCTAAACAATCATTGAAGGAAGAAAATGACAGAATATTGGTTCGTAAAATCGAAAACGACAAACCGATTGTCATTAGGAACACTAGTGATATTGATAAAATGGCGGTTCAGAAAAATAAATGTCGATAAAAGTTAGACTCAGTGATCACGTCAGTTTCTTCACCGGAAATATCAAAATTCCTTGAGTGTGTAACCATTAACGAGTTTAATAAACCATCTTCCAAATAGTAACCAAAAACGAAATATTGTCCATTTTAATATTTGCTCGATTGTTAAACATTTTCCTTTAGTCCTTCAATTCATTGATTCTTCTAAAATTAATATTGACGTTATTATTTTAACAGAGGAAGGTATTTCTAAAAACAGTAATCTCATTCAATTCTTTAATATAAACGGCTATGAAATGTACCATACGCTGCGGGAGCAGCGTAGGGGTGGTGGCATTGTGATGTATATTAAACATACCAACAACTTTAAAATCGTAAATAATGTGCAACTAAAACACTGCGAATACATAACTGGACTTTTGACCACATCATATCACTACATGACATCAATCTGCACAGTGTATAGACCTCCCAAAGATAGTAAGCACTTGTTCATCAAGGAACTGAAAGAGCTATTATGTAAGGCCACCTTCAAACACTCACATTTATACTTATTAAGGGATATCAACATTGATTTAAAATTGAATGACAACATTCGGGATTACTACATAAATTGTTTGGCTGAGTGTGGACTAACGAGCGCAATTTCAGATTATACTAGAATCGAAAAGCGAAATGATATTATCACTCGAAGTTGTATCGATCATATTTTTGTGAGATCGCGCTCGTTGGACCTTTACTCGGCGGCGTTCAGAACGGTTTTGGCAGACCATCGCATGATCGTGTTGTCTTGTATTGGAGGCCGAGCTATAGACACTAATTACGTAGACTGCAGGCGGAGGTTCGAAAAAAACCAAAAATTAATTACGACTAATTTATTTTAAATATAAAAATTACAATTAATTGGGTGAAACCTATTCGATGCGAGAATATGGAATGACCAAAAACTTATTAAAAATAATTTATTGCTAATGTCGAATTTTGCTGCGTCGGCGGCTCGTGGCTGGCCCGTGTGTCGACGATGCAGTTTTCGTCCGTCCGGCGTAAACACGATGAATTGCAGGCTCGGCGATAGTGAATTAGTGATCCGTACTGCACAAGCGTTCTTCGTTAAGGGTCCGTACTTAACACACTATACAGTATGTTGCAAAAGTAAGAGAGTTAATTGATTATAATAAATTAAAACCAAAGTTGGACGCCATAGATTGGGATGTAGTTGATAATATGCAATGTCTTTTAGATATATATAATTACATTACAAATAGCTTTGATTGTTGTTATGAACACTCCAAATATTCAAAAACAATTAAACCTAACAGCAAAAGGAAAAAAGCGTTGTGGATAACCAGTAAAATTAATAATATGTGTCATAAAAGAGATTTACTTTTCAGTAAGTGGAAAAACAATAAAATACTGAGATTACAATTCAATAAACAAAGAAATATGACAATAAAAGCAATAAATAAATCTAGAAATCAATATTACTTTAATCAATGAGAATAAAATGAAGAAAAAAAATGTGGGACATATTAAACACTATCTGGTCGAATTTGTAAGTCTGTAGACGAAGCAACAATCAAAGCATTCAAGAAAAATGAGTTAACGTTATTATGTACAATAGCCAACGATTTCAGTAAGGGATTTAGCGAAAACGTAAAGGAAATATTACCTAAATGCAACATAAAACTAATCCCTGAATCAGAATACATAGTTCCAGTTAACAAGTCCATGTTATTTAAATAACCTACCGTTCGTAATTTAAAATACGAAAGTGGTAATTGATAGAACTGTTCACTAACAAAAAATTTAAAATTAAATTAAATCATACTGATGTAACAAGAATGGCAGCCCAATCAAAACTGGTAGTACCGAGATACAAAAACTATTACTTACGGGAAACGAACAAACGCTTATTTAATACCTACTCCAATTAATGATGTTCAAACAAAGATTCAATCGGAAATAACAAATAATAATTAAAAATAAATACAAACATTTCTTTGATTCACTTTGAAAATGCATCAGCCTGTTTAAATTTCATTCAATCAGTAATTCGCATCGATGCGCTGTCTGACCCGTGCCGTCGTCGTCTTTTTGTACTTTTTTTATTAAGTTATTGTTTACGAACTACCTCACAATGTTTTATAAACTATGTTTTAACCATAAATAATGATATTTCGTTAGTATTAAGATTGCTAAGTGTTTCAACATCCGGACTAACCTATTGAGGTATTTGTGGTGTTTCTCTTTATATTTTGTTTTGTTCCTAAATTAAAAACAATAAAAATAAAAAAAATATATAAAACTTACAATATAATTAAGTATCAAGTTTATCCTCTAGTGAAGACGTGCCATAAAATGACTGCCAAAAAAAAAAAAGAAAATTGTGAAAATGTCGTCCGAATGGCTACTAATCTTTTACCATTTTACTACAGGATTACTTTGCACGTTCATGGGATAAATTATTACGTATCGGTAGAAAGTATTACGTATCATAATGTAGTGTAAAAGAGATGGGTATACAAGTGCCGTTCATTGTTCGTTCATAAATTTTTGGTCGGATTACATACATATCAGGGGCCCAGACATTGCAATTCTATTTTATCTTTCATCGATTGAACTGCAATGTTCCCAACTCATAAAACACTAATGTCAGGTTATCTAACCCGGTGTTACTTTTTAGTGGCGCAACGCATTATAAGAGTTAAAATGTTAATTACTTAACTCCGAGTTTACTAACTCTACATTTATTTAGTTAAGTGGGCCTTATTGCTCGGGTTAAAAGTAGGTAAAAGTAAAACAAAAGAAACTTACCTACAGCAAAACACTCTTGCCGAAGTATCCCAGGCGGATCGATCTACCTTCCTCAGCCTCTTAAAATACACACATCAAAAGTGTCTAGGGATCAAGTACGTTTTAGAGCATCGGCGTAATTGAGGATTATTATTTTAACTTTTTGGATCGTTATTGATTCTTTTTAGTGAATTTCACTATTTGAATAAAGAATTTTCTTTAAATTTTGATTAAAAATAGTAAATCAACTGTGAATCAGGATTCCTATAAAAGTGTGAAATAGCGTTTTTACAAAACCATTACAATTTCTTCATCGGAACTGAAAATATTGCATCGATATAGAGCGACGACATCATTTGACACGAGAAGAGATGATGAGAGCCGTCGGAATGTTGCAAGCTGGTTCCAGGCAACGTACTGTGGCTGTCGCTCATGGCACTACACAGAGCGTCATAAGCCGCCTCTGGACTCGCTATCGTATCACGGGCAGACAGGACCGGTACATCCAAAATACTGCTCGACGGAATCGTACTATGATCGCCATGATGTTGGCTACGAGGCTCCACAGCTCTTCCGGCTTGCTGATAAGCGACCAAACCAACTGAAATCGTTTACGTGAAGTGGGTCTGCGTTCCCAAAGGCCGCTGAGAATTGCACCCCGCAATCGTAAGGCCCGCTTACAATGGGCTCGTGAACACAGAACTTGGGAGGAAGAAGACTGGCGTTGCGTTTGCTTTTCCGATGAAACTCGTTTCGGTATGAGGCCGGATACAAGACGAACTCGAGTTTGGAGGACCTCTGGACGTCTAGAACATTCGAAATTTTGTAAGGAAGTTCATTCATATGGAGAGGGAACAATAATGGTTTGGGCCTGTATTTGGATGGGTGGAAGAACCGATCTCATTTGGATCAGGGGCAACCTCAATGTTCAGATGTATGCAGAGAGGATTGTTTCATACATGATCATCCTTTTGCGAAGCTGGTTGGGTGACTCGTTTCGACTAATGCACGACAAAGCACGTCCACACACAGCTAGAGTCGTAACATGCACTCTTGCCGATGCTCGCATCATCGTTCTGCCGTGGCCTGCTCAATCGTCAGACCTCAACCCAATTGAGCACGCATGGGATATGCTCCAAAGAAGAGCTCTGCCGAGTATGGATGCCGTGCATACCCCGCAACAACTTTTTGACTTGTTAGAAAGAACGTAGGCGGCCATTCCTCAAAGTGATTTTGATAAACTGAGTGATTGTGTGATTCGTATCAATGGTGGAAACCCAGATTACAATTTTTTTTATCGTTACAATACAAAAATTTAAACATCTTCATTTTGCCATTTAATTGACGACATTTAACTTAGGTTAATTTCCCACAATTTGCAAAAAATGCAATTTTTCTTCATTTTTACAAAATATAGGGATAAGTTGTTAACTTAACATAGGAATTAAAGTAAGAAGCCAGTCTGGAAGACTAGATTTGATAAATATTAATTGGATAATTTTTATAGTTTAAAATGTACTTGATCTCTAGCCACTATTGATGTGTGTGGTTACTCAAGGGGATGGGCTGTTTCCGGCAACGACTGAGCTAAGCAACGTCTAAATATAAACTTGTATCGATCGCAGTATATCGTAATTTAACTTATGATATCTAAGATGCGATGCCGATGAGCCACATCCGTATATAATGTTCACAGGTGTCAACTGGGTGTTTAACATTAAATGGAAACAATGATCGTTTTCACGTAGATGGTCAACCGCATAAAATGAGCAGATTTTATTTTTGACCTATTTTCGAAGTTGAATCCGAAATAAGCCCCACATCTGAAGACCATGGTCACTATGGTCACTGTTCTATGCAGTTTCATTCGATACAATTTCGTAGATTTGGGGTCGAACAGGAAAAACGTGGCTACCTAAAATATCTAATATGTTTTCGCAAGGACGAGAATTCATCAAAATATTCTAACCATTTTTTGTCTCCTTAGTGGCAATCAAGAGGCTGTGACATTCTTCCACTCCAATGGCTCTCAAGGACTGGATTTGAGTAAGATTCCGGCTCCTCTCCTTACCAATGTGACTGCACAAAGTATGGTGGGAGTAGCACCAATGTCTGTCAACTCGGAGAACGCTGCTAACCAGCTACCTTGGAGCACTCTGAATCATCTGACCAATATATCACCACCTTCTGCATTAACAGGTAAATATTTTAACAGAAAATCACACGGGACCTACTCGCTTGAGAAATCAATCGTTCTAGAAATTACCAACCTTTTTTGGAGTGCAAACTCTTTTGAAACCAGTTTGCAATAAAAAACTGGCATATAATGCAAAAAATAATTTAGAAGATGCCATAAAAGTTTTACTTTTCATGATTTTTATTCATAAAAGTCGGCCTGATTTATTCAATGTGTGGACAGTAAAACCTTTTTTGGATCGTATTTATAAAAAAAAAATACTTTAGCAGGCCTATCTAGTATTTAGTAGATTAGAATTCAGTACCTATATTCACTTGTAAGTGCAATATACCTACAGACTACACTTAAAGGTTTCATGAAAAATTTTGAACGAAACTCGTATTAAAATTAGACTAGGCTCTATAGGCGTGCGCCGGTGCCTTTCATACCGGCGGCGGCGTCTGACGTTTAATTTGTCGGCGGCGGCGGCGTCATCAGCGTAATCGGCGTGGATGGTTAAAGCAAAATGCGAGATTAGGGCGGCTCTCGAGCAGCTTAAGAATAACAAGGTGATAACGGAATGGGGAAGGCAACTGTCAAAATGGCGCTGTCGTAGCTAGTTCCCAACATAAGCCAATAATACAAGGCGTGAGGTGGTTTTTTTTTTTTTTTTGCGAAAATGATGCGTTGTTGTGTTACTAAATACTCCGAAATTGGAGTCCACCATTTCCTGAGAGACCCTAAAATTAAAAGATGGTGGCTTAAAGCTATTCGTAGAAATGTTTTATAAATTAAACAGAGTAGAAACATTTTGAAGAAAGTGACTTTAAGGACATATTTATGGTTTTAAATTCTGACACTTTCCATGTCAAATACTTGATTTAAAATATTGAAATTACCGAAAATAACGAAATAGCGAGATCAAAGTAAACTCATGAATGAACGAAATGTCAAATTTGTTGTAGGCCGTGGGGACCTAGCTATGATCACGCCATCTACAATTAGCTTTGCCCGACCTTCCCCATTGCAACAGAGCTCTAAGCGGACGGGGCTCCAATCCCGAGAGAGCTTCCGAGTCGCTTCAATTCCTTCATCCAAGAAGGTAAAACGCCCGAGGCATAGAATAGAGGTGCGGTGGTTCTGTTTTTCAAAAAGATGAGCTACTTGTACCTGCAAGCTGCTCTCGAGTGTCGTCACGAACCGTCTCGCTAGGAGACTTAGGTAAGCCGTCATAAAAGCCATCAAGCCATCCATACTATTCGACAAATTGTTCAGAAAACCGAAGAGTACAATCAGCCGCTGTATATGGCATTTATGGACTACGAGAAAGACTCCATCAAAATATGGGCAGTTCTAGCCACCCTGCAATGATGTCATTTTCACTGCACACTGCGTTACATCGAAGTGTTGAGATGTTTGTATGACGCTGCCACGATGACTGTCCAGATCCAGGATAAGAAGCGTAGCCCTATCCAACAATGCAGAGGGGTGAGACAGGGGAATTTGATACCCCGAAAATGTTCATCTGTTGTCTTCAAGACACTGGACTGTACTGGATAATCAACGTGCACAGCGAATATCTACGTCTCACATCTTTGCTTAACCGATGACATCGTGATAATGGCAGAGCCTATAATAACACATATAGGAAGTCAGAACAAGCATAATCAGTCTATAATGTTCCCACTACTGGGACACAGGCCTCCTCTCTTCGAGAGGGAGTGGGCTGTAATCTACCACGCGGGCCCAATGCGGGTTGGTAAACGTCACATATCTCCGAATTTTTGGTTCTAGGACATGCCAGTTTCCTCACGATGTTTTCCTTCACCGTCACCAGAAGTCAGAATGCGGTCTGATTATTTTGCAAACGAAAACCCCATTACAGAGCACTATATTTCAAAGCGAAACTATTCCGTGAGGTTGGAGAAATGGCTGCACCTACTGTACAGTTACTGTTACACATCTGCCTATTCCTTCGGGGAATAAAGGCGTGATGTTTTAGCTCGTTCTGACATTTCAAGATTGCTTTTTTAGTTTCTAAATCACGAGAGAAAAAAGAACGATTCGGTAAATAACTTCCGAAAAATAACCTAAATAACTCTTGTCATTTTACTGTAGGAATGCAACCTCTTTAGATATTAACTGTTAGCTTGCAGGAAATAATGATGATGCCATATAAATTTTTTATTTTTTGTCTTCTTGTGACAAAATTACAAAAACAGCCTGATTTTGTAAATATGTACTTAAAAGAAAAGATGAAAGTAAAACCTTCTTGGATCGTAGTAATAAAAGTAGTCCATATATTTAATTCGGTACTTACTTAGGATGTAAAAATGAAATAAGTATTTCATTTAGTCTGTATGGGTATGCAGACTAGATTTTGCTGAAAATAAAGGTATTCAAGAAAAATGTTGAACGCATCTCTTATTTCAAATCCAAACTATTTCGTGAGGTTTTTCATTCGAAGGGCTGTAGAAGTGTAGACTATCCTGAACATAGAAAGGTCCAAAGTTGCCCTCAACCCTAAAGAAGCATTGTTATACAATGTGCACCTGTGAAGCTAACAACAGCACTATGATCGGAAATATTGCCCATGACCTCATGTACCACCTCATGTAATCACCTTAAATTGATAAAATACAGGAGTACATACTGTATATATGTAGTGTAGGCACACCTACACATATCCCTATCCTTTCGGGGTATAAAGGCGTGATGCTATATCTGAGCTCGTGGGCGGCTCATCGGCTGTACTTACCTACGTTACCAATGAAGGTACCTACAAAAGTAAGGTAAGGTACACTCAGGAAGTCACATATCAAGACTGCTATCTTACTTCCTACTAATATATTATTATTAATGCGAAACTTTTTGAGGATGGATGGATGAATGTTTGTTACTCTTTCACGCAAAAACTACTCAACGGATGTGGATGAAATTTGCCAAACAGATAGTTTATAACCTGAAATAACATATAGGGTACTTTTAATCCCGATATCCCTACGGGATCGAGACTTATGCGGGTGAAACCGCAGGGCGCTGCTAATGTTATAAGCGCGAAAGTTTGTGAGGATGGATGGATGGATGTTTGTTACTCTTTCACGCCAAAACTTCTGAACGGATTTGAATGACATTTGGCACACAGATAGTTTATAACCTGGATTAACATATAGGATACTTACTTTTTATCCCGATATCTGGGGGGTCGAGACTTATGCGGGTGAAACTTCAGAGTGCTGCTAGGAGTTCCTAAATGACGAGCGTAAAAAGCATTCGATTTTTATAAAAATCTAAAAATAACCTAAATAACTCATTTTATTGTAGGTAAATTTAGACAGATTCTAGATCTATTTGAGCCTTTAGTGTCCCACTGCTGGGCAAAGACGTCTGTGCACTGCGATTGTCATTTTTTTTTACATACCTACTGAATGTATTTTTGTTCATAAATATACACATTGACATTGTTGAATTTTATATAAACAATGACATGAATATTTACTTTGTAAAGTATTATATTTTTTTAAATTATTATGAATGTGAAAACTATGTGGGTAGGTATTTGTTTTTTTTTCTCTCAGTTAGTTTTAATCATGGTCTGGCAGTTTGAGTAGTTTATGCGGCGTACCCAAATGTCCTTTCTTTGGTATTGCTCGTCGAATCATTGAGCTCCTTACGTTCTGAGTTGAGCTGTACGATTACTGACAGATGCGTGCACTGATTGGACAGGTCCACTCAATCTGTGTGGTTCTTTCCTCAAAAGACCATTTCAGACACCAATCTACATGGTCTTCACATGATCAGGATCAAGATTATGTCTGGACTTTAAAAGAGACTGTGACCTCTGAGATTGTTTCGGTCTTTCTTCTTAGAGTAGTTAGATAGGAAACGCCGACCTCATCTAGTTTTAAAAATAAATATGATGGACGTGTAAAAGTGTTTGTACAAACCTACTTACAGAAATAAAATCATTTATCATTTGTTGCGGGCCAGTCCTTTCGGTAAGAGAAAAAATTGTCCCTCCATCTTCATCTTATTCTTTCCTAAAATATGGTAAATAATAGGGATAATTACAGCCACTTGTTCATTTCAGACGTTGCTACTATCCAGCGTCTAAGAATTTGACAGCTAGCTGTCACTATCCATACATTTTTTGGGTTCCGTACCTCGAAAGGAAAAAACGCAACCCTTACAGGATCACTCGCATGTCTGTCTGTCTGTCCATCTGTCACAGCCAATTTGCTCCGAATGTAATAGACTGATTAAGTTGAAATTTGAATATGTTGAAGTCTAATATTATTTAACCCGCAGTATGCTGATCGAAACAATGGATCAGAGTGACAAATACATCTCGTAACGAATAATTTTAACTACCTACATATAAACCGCAACAAATAATATTTTTTATTTCAGGTTCAGAACCACTGAAAACTTCAAAAAGGTCAATCAGAGGTATTGATATAATGGATGATAAAGACAGACCTTTTAATAAATTCTATAAGAGTTTATTTAAGAGGGAAGTGCCTGTCGGCAAGACGCCTGTAGCTATACATAGCGGTGCTGCGGTCATCCCACAGTCAGCCGGGGTTCAGTCCATTGGCATTCCACCTCTACTCACCCTTAACAACAATATGTCTGACATCCCAGTGCCCATACCCAACACTTCAGTCGTGCATTACTCTAAGATTAACACCCTTGTGACTAAACCTTAAGTTTAAAAACTTTGTTGATTTTAAATTTTAGGAATAAATTGAACTAACATTGTAATTCATACCTACGTATTGTTAATTTTATTCTTAATCCATTAAGAACAACAGTCATCAAAGTTCGGCTTGGCAACAATTAACTTCATAACTATTTGTACTAACAAGATCACAGAATATAATATATATGCCAAGATTAAGGTTTAACAGATTCCCATGCGGTAAATCAGACACAATAGAAGTTTTATTGTTATTACTGCTACAGCCGTATAATGTCTTTAAAAGTGTTAAATGTTCTAACAGAGAAAATTGTAAGAAAATAACAAGCTCGATGCTGTACCTACCTATTCTACCGAGGCACTGAAAAACTTAATAAAGATACCTAAAGACAATTTACCGATACCTACTAGTTAACATTGATAAAGTCATGAAAGTGTTCAATGAAACCAACTTTTTGGAGCCAATTCACAAGTCTGGAAGGGGTTGTCCACAAGCTACGCAGGCGCCAACCTGACGCATGCGCGGTCGTAATTTAATGATTTGTCGCACCTCGACCGAAGTCCCTGCCACTAGCTACGTAACGTTAAAGTTAATTCCACAAGGCAACCATGCCGCTCCAGATATCACCTTTATAACACCTACAAGTGAGGCTGAGCCGGGATGAGCTCACCCAAACTCAACGAACGATGCCCCAGCACCATGAGCAACGGAAAAAAACTTCTCACCAATGACTCGAAGGAGGACTCCTTGGAAAATTCTGTGAGTACTTTTTATTTAATATATATTTCTGAAAAGCTGTGCTGTGTAGGAATTAAGCGATCAAACGAAGAGCAAACCATTAAATAAATAATGAAATTATACATATTGTGTCGCGCTACATCAATGGAGTCAATGAACTTTGTCTGACCTAGTGCAAAATAAGTTGGGTAGTCAATATTGGATACATAAATGTGTAGTAGTGCATAATGTATCACAAAATAAACGTTATCAGCTTGCTAATTATATTGAGACTTATCTTATTGGGGGACAGAAATCATTGGTGGCAGATATAGCGTAGTCATCTCAAAACCCCTCTCTCTTGAATTTGTATATAATGTATATATAATATAGGTATATATTATGGTAAATATGTATGTATGTGTATTATAAGTTTATAACTTATTTATGTACAAATTGTTCCTTTCTAACAGAGCACCTGCCATCTAATCTCTTCACCACCCTTGGTTGACTGGTAGAGAATGCCTAAGGCATTAAGTCCGCCTTTGTACTTTTTTAAATGTGAAAAGTTTAAATAAATAAATAAATATATTATACTTACTTAAAGAAGCTTTAATAGTGTACCTACTCGTACGTATTCCAATATTCTCATACCTACTTTGAGATCTACCGTTAAACAATAAATAATTTCAATATTTTTTTCAGATTAGAGATTCTATAAAATCTGAGAGACCAGGAAAGAATGAGGAGGACTGGCGAAGGCGCACCATCATCATTGAAAAGAAAAATGGCAGCTACGGGTTCACGCTGCAGAGCTATGGGATCCATTACAAAAAGGTACATCTTTCTTATTTCAATACTGTAGATCTTATAGCTTTAACCGTCGTACCTACATTGTAACCAAGCATTAGCAAGTTTACACTGCGAATTAATAAAACACTTCGTAGTTTTAAGTTTGTCTGTCAGATTACATATAAAAACTTTTGCGCTATAGTGTAACTATCTAAAGGCAACACGATATAACCAATGTAATGTAGTATCTGTTTATCTATAGGAACAAGAAATCGAAGTAATTACGTACGTGGATCACGTCGAGACGGATGGTCCAGCTGCTGCGGCAGGGATGCGCGAGGGTGATGTCATCCTGTCCATCAACGGCACGGACGTGGAGCGCGCCGACCACGCTGCCATCGTCGACGCCATCAACAGCTTTGACTCCCGAATGCGCATGGTCGTCATCTTCGAAGACTGCGTGAGAAAAGTAGAGCTACACCTCAAATACATCAACCTCCAACGAACCCTGCAATCTAAAATGAGGGAACTAGAACAGCTCACCGTTCGAGAAAGACAAATGTTTGATTGTAACTGGAAGACGCACAGTTTGCCCTCTCAAAAGAAGAAAACGTCCCCATCTGATGTGATTTCAGACAACGAGGAGAATAACACCGGGGAAAATATAAACAACACGTATTGTAGACCGACGCTCTCTAGTGAGAACGTGACGGCCGCTAAACCTCCGCAGCCAAACGTGTTCATGTATCAGTACCTCGACCCACGCTACGGAGCGTGCCTCATACAACCCAACCTGCGCACCGGGAGCTTTGTCATTACTGTGGGCTCCCCGAGGAACAGGCGCGAATGCCATCACTATGTTGTGAAAACACCGGGCCAGGAATGTCACAGAGCCTCAGAGAACTACAAAACAAGTAGTGGGAAACACAACAAAGCCCACAGAAGCAATCATAGCCACGGATGCGCTCCATGCATGCCTGCTTACAACAATCAAGATGCTAACAGTCTCGAGGCTTATGATCTCGCCAGTCCTTGCTGCGATCCACATTGCGTGCCCAATACTAGGAAGAAAATGCGAAGAAAGAGAGAATGCTCCAAAGAACACAAGAGGAAAGAGAAATGCCAACAAGTTGACAAATCCACACAGAAGCCGGACAGTGGTTCTAACATGCGGACTAAGAAAGTTTGTCAATCGGGACACTGCTCCAATCGCTATCGATATTTAACAACGGAGTCCACACAGACGAGCCAGTGCAGCCTTCAGTCGTACGCAACGAGCAATGCCACAGTGCCGTGTGATAATTCAGCCTCCAGTTATAGTACTTCCTTAAGTAGCGATACACTTTTTTGGGATAATGATAGGACAGAAACTAAGTCATCGCCCAAAATACAATACCAGAGCAGTCATCAACACGCGAAACCGAAGTCATGGGATAATTTAACGACTAAAGCATTTGGAGGTTATGGATTTGGGTATGGCTACTTAGATACTGCGACGAAACAATCAAACCGCTCCAAGAGTCACGGGCGTAACCACAGCAGCCGCAGCACTCAGAGTCACCATGAGTACCAACACCACTCACAAGAGAAACACGCTCACCGACAGAGTGCCCCGCACCACTGCTCCGTTTACACAAGGAGTCACAGCCACTGCCCTCCGACCAAGTCCACGGAGAGCCTCATCATGGTACCTAAGTATCAGTTGGAGAGCAGCGGCTCTGAGAGCAGGCTTGCTTGTGAGTGCGTCGAGTCCATCGACTACTACCGCAGAGTGAGTAACAGCAAGAGCCCCGCGGACCAACACTCTGCTGCGTACTACACGCAGCACTTCATCTACCCGACACACTCGTACAAAAAGAAGGACCCCAACATAAGCTCAGAAATAACGAGACTTTAAAACGAGTGAGATTTAAGAAGCAATAATCGATATTAATAGTAACCATCACTGCTCAACAACAAGCCTGTAAAGATAACTTAGAGCCAATTTGTCATTTTAATGTAGATGTTAACTGTAATTTTACCAAGTTCGCCATTAACCGCTTTTTACCTACTGATTAATAGTTTTTTTATAATAAATAAATATCAACCAATTCATTGATTTTTATTTAACACTAGCTGACCCGACAGACGTTGTCCTGTCCAAATTTCAATAATTCATCCAAAATTCCCATAGAAAATGCACTTTCAATTTGTCCGAATTTTCCATTTTTTCCGGCAAGTTGTATTTTTTTGCTATCCGTAAGAACCTAATTCGGACTCTTACAAACATTTTAAAACAAAAATTTGCCAAATCAGTCCAGCCGTTCTGGGGGTCTACTCTCTAAGTCCATCAACGAAGATACGGGCCGTCCGAAAGTAGTTAATCCGTCAAAACAAGTGGACAATTAAAATTTATCGGACGGGCATAAACTCATCGGTCGTAGGGACAACTGTAAAATCGTGTTGTCATTTATTCTTAGTTCGGAAACCGAACTACTCATACCTATATCCGCAAGTGATACGGTGTAGGAAACGCCCGTAACTTCGACCGAAACTGCGGACTTCGTGCTTAGGGAGTAGACCCCCTGAAGTGATGCGCTTACCAACGAACAGCATTTCATATATATAGAAAATATACCTTAGTATCGATATTAACAATGACATGTCTTACACATACGAGCAATATTGTTAATTTCAGGGTTGATACTTAGAGTTAAAGGTTCAAGATACCCTAGTTAAAGCGATCAAAATTGGTTCAGCAGTTTAGCCATGAAAACGTAACAAACAGACAGACACTTTCGCATTTATAATATTAGTAGTTACAACAATAATATTGTTGCGTCAACCTAACCTGAATAAAATACTAATAATTGTACGTATCAAATAAGTAACCGAATTAGGCTCCGCTTGATAATATTAACTGCCTAATTATGTAATTAAGACCGCTCTGATTTTATTTTAATTTATGTAATTAATAATTCAACGACGATAGGTTTTGGTGGACATTAGTCCGGAGTGGAGACAAATCCTATTAGGTAGGAAGCCACTGCTGACCATGCTCTTGTAACCTAACTTTTGTTGTCTTTTATGATTGATACTTGAGGATTTGAGAAGAGCATTGTTGTCGCCGAAAGATTAACCTTCGCTTTGACGACATAGCCTTATTCTCCTCTTCTGCCTCGGAACTCGGACAAATGCCTTTTATTTTTTTTTTGTGGATGGGAAATCATCAAATGACTTCTCCCGCTCTGGGCGGAGCGGGAGGGCGTGTCAGAATTTTACTGACTAAAACCTACCCGTGTTCCTTCTGTTGCCTGTGCCGGGGCCACGGTAACTCTTTGGAACATCCCGCAACCCTAGCTGGCATCGGCCCTAGCGGACCCCGTCAATAGTGCTGACAGCTCTTTGAGGCGCGCGTGGAACACGACGCGCCGTCGACTCGGGCTTGGTCCTTACCGGACGACGAGCTACCCATTGCTCGCCGTCCGCAAGCCCGCGCCTACGGTGGCTGGGAATCGGCTGCCAATTCCCGACGCCCAGGGCGTCTCCTGCGGCGACTAGGGGCGTGAGGGCGCAAAGCTTGCCTCTCCCTCACGCGTCCCGCCTCCTCCTTCACGAGCATTACTGCTTCGCAGAAGGAGGTAATGGCTTCCCATGTACTCTCGCTCCGTACCATGGCCTGGACCAGGGCCGGACGCGAGAGATCGCCGCCGCCGATCGCTTCCGCGAGGACACGGCGCGGTGCTCCGCCCAAGCCGGGCAGACCTCCACCGTATGCTCCACCGTGTCCTCCGGGCGATCCACACAGTGGTGACACCCGGGCGTTTCCTCCCGCCTTATCCGGAACAGGTACCTCCCGAAGCACCCGTGTCCGGTGAGGACCTGCGTCAGGCGGAAGGTGAGGACGCCGTGGCGCCTCTCCAGCCACTCCTCAAAGAGGGGACTTATCGCCGCAATTGTGGCGTGCCCAGCGCTGGGTTGCGACAATCACAAACTCGGACAAATGCCTGAAGATCAACATGTCAAAGATCAAACTTATGAAACAACAGCACTAAAACACTATCTTAACGTTGAGAGTGCCAGGGTCGGGTGGACCCTACGTCCATCAATCGGACAGCATAATCAGCCTATAGTGTTCCCACTGCTGGGACACAAGCCTCCTCTCTGTGAGAGGGAGTGAGCCGAAATCCACCGCGCGGGCCCAGTGCGTGTTGGTGGATTTCATATATCTTCGAGTTTTTGATTCTAGGAGGTTTGATACATAACTTATATTTGGGCCAAATAAGTAGTCTCATTACAGACGAGACAAGACAAAGATATGACATAGATCTAATGAATGGAGAATTTCCCTGATCATTATACTTGCATACCTACTTCCCATCCTCACGTGTGGTGCACAAAATGATCTTTGACAAATCATCACAAGTAACGCGCCGGTTTGCCAGGGAAGTCTGCAGGGCAGTATTTTGGGTGTCAAATTTACAGACCGCGTAAGAAATACAAAACTACGCTCCTCCGCGCAAACCACCACAACTAAAAGCCGTGAGAAGGTGAAAATAATGGAGTCTGCCCTTTTGTGGATGATTATCAAGTATTATATAAAAAATTGGGTAGGTACCTACTTTATTAATGAATTAGTGAACATAATTGAGTAGAAATAACTAGAAGCCGATTGATACCTCTTAAGGCCTCTTATCAAAAGTTTATTGTGTAGTGACGTAGCAAATAAACGCCAAAAAAATGTGTAGCACCAATTAATTAGGTTGTAACATTATCTTTCGTTAAGAGTCATACTTCCTCAATCTACATGCTAAACTGTGGCAAATTCGCTTGCTATCGCCGAAATTAGGTGGGTGAACTTATATCTAGTGCGGGTTGCGAGTTAGGCCAAGGGTCAGATGGCGGACAGTGCGCCTGCGCCGGCGGCAGAGCGGCAGAGCATCGGCGCGCACCATCGCAGGCATGCGTCCAGTCGCGCAGCTCGCCCGGCCGCGGCCCGCGCGCACTTACTTCCTCGTCGCCGCTTTTCTTCTGCTATTGTACTCCACTACTACCACAGGGTCCCAAGTAAGAATTTTATATTTAATTTTTCTGTTCCCAGAGACAAAAGTGATGTTTGATAACTTCCTTCTAATGGTGAGATGAACTTGATCGATTCAGTTGAGACAAGCGTGATGTTTAATATCCGTTTCTTTTCAGCAATATATTGTGTGCAAAGATTTTAATTCCCACCGGTGCATTACATTGCAAACCGAATTCAAACATGATGTGGCTGGCGCGAGAGAACTCTACTCAGACACTTTACCCAACCACTGCTTCATCAGCAGTACAAAACCTCACCCAGGATTAAAACAAACTATTACGGTAATTTCAAGTTTTTATAAGTTTGTTTCATAAACTAATATAATTGCTTTGCGAACGACTGAATAATCTCATTATGCGTTATGATAAGACGGTAAAAGCACTTAAAGCTTTGCGATATTTTATTGTTCTTTGCGCTCATAGAATTCATAAAATATGCTATAATTCCTGCATGTAGATAGTAGGTATTATTTGAGATATGCAACCAATAAATCTAACAGTAATGAAGTCAAGTCTAGTGATAGTAACAAATAATATCAGATGCCCGGAGTCAGGCGACGACTAGCTTGTGACCCAGTTAACATGAAATAGGAAGGCACTAATAACTTATCAATTATGTTTTAAACGTAACGGTATTGTTCTTCGACATTACTTCTGCGGAAAAAGAACGTCATACGAGTATATCTGCTGATATTTAATTTAAATGTAGGTTAACAGATTAATTAAGGGATGATAGTAACAGAAGTCCTACATTGGAAAATATCAATGCCCCGGTTTTTACCCCCGTTATTGCATTAACCGGGGTAAAATCTCGCCCCCTGTTACGTGGGACTTAAACGTAACAGCCGAAATGTGGGTGTGCTATAGGTATCTACACCTCTGCCTTACACTTCAGGGGTACAGGCGCGTCCAGCCGGGGTTGCGGGATGTTCGAAAGAGTTACCGTGGCCCCGGCACAGGCAACAGAAGGAACATGGGTGGGTAGTAAAAGTCTGACACGCCCTCCCGCTCCGCCCAGAGCGGGAGAAGTCATTTGACGATTTTCCATAAAAAAAAAAAAAAAAAAGGGGTACAGGCGCGGTAGTGTTCTGTTGTGTTGTGAAAAGCCAGTCCTAAACATGTTGTCCAATTCACGGAAGCCTTCCATACATATTTTTTACAAGCTTTTTGTTAACTTGCTTCTTTCGTATGTTTCTTTTACTTATATGTATTTTAAATACTAACCGAAGTTGATGGACAGTCGTATTCTAATTGAGATTAGAAGATTCGTTTAACCCTTAGAATAAGACTTATTTATCTTCATCGTTTGTGTTGTTATGCAAACCGTTCGTTATTTTCAGTATTTTTGGAGAATAGATACGATTTATTGGCTTTCGTGAATTGAGCTATTTGAGGCAACATTTGAGTAAGATGTATTGTCCACATGATTAAACTCGGGCTTTTATCGTCATCCAACTAATATTAAAAATAAAGAAGTTTGTGAGTTTGTTACACACTGCTTGGATGCCCCTTGCCCCACTCTTCTTATTCTTCTTCGTCGTTCCCTCAATGAGAAGGATCGCGACCACAAACGACGCGTCTCCAAGTTGTACGGTCTTCTGCAGTGTGGACCGCTCGGTAAATGCTGCCTCCAACAGCCTTCTTGATCACGTCTGACAATCTTGCCGTTGCTCTGCTTTGAGCGCGTTTTTCTTCCACCCGGCCCAGTATCATTAGCCTTTCTAGACCATGCTGCTAACGCATACTATGTCTGAAAAGCTAAGAGCACGCTCCTGGCATATTGTAGATAGCCGCTTGGTGATGTCGAGTTCCTCCAGTATGGATTCATTCGCTATCATGGCGCTCCATGGTATACGAGCAGCATCTGCCAACACCACATCTCGTGAGCATCATTCTTACTGCATTCGCGGCTTTTAATGACACCACGTTTCAGCGCCATATAAAAAATGGAAAAAATAACTAGAGCATGGGTCAGCCGTGCCCTGCTAGGGACTAACAAATGGATACTTTTATCTGGGTACATGAAGTAGTTTCGCTAGGATGTGAGTGAAACCGCGGAACGGTTAGTTAGAAGTATTATATACCTACTATAATAATATACTGTAGATCTCAGTACATACTCAAATGATTTTGTTTTCTTAGTTCAGTTAGTCCCATAGTAAAAGTTGTTCAGTCCCTTCTTTTACCTAACATTGTACATATAATAACGGGTAGATAGATATGCATATTTTTGTTTCTTTGAATGATTAGACCTAAGTAGGTAAATATTTTATTAGATAGGCACCTATCTACTGTGCGACACTAATAACTAGATCCATGAAAGTTAAAATCTGCAACAGTTCCATACAAAGTGATTATTCTCAATGTTATAAAGTATTACAGCTTCATGATATTTATTATGATCGAGTTTGAGTCTAAGCGTAGGTATTTTTATTTATCACGCTTGTATTAGGAGATAACTTATTTTTGTCAAGGTTGACCGTGTCTCCTTGGCCTATGTTTCACAATTACACTATCGTAAATGGAACAAAGAAAACGTTTTATCATGTCAAGGCGATCTAACACTCAATGCGTTACACATGAGTATATTCTTTTTCAATCAGGTCACACCTTTCGGTACTGGATCAACACGGCGTTTGTTCTGCAAATCCTTAGTTGTGGGGGTCTTGGATGGAAGAACGTATGTACAAGTATTGGAAGGATTCCAAAGGGATCGTCGTGAGGCATCGTATTCCCCTCGAGGACGATACAGAGGCCAGACTCAGTCGCAATACCTGGCGGTAGACCGTGGAGGTGGTAAAGATGAAGGAAAGGCCGAGGCTCATTCAGCCGCTGATTCATCCAGAGCGACCGTTGGTGAGTACCGTGTCCAAAAAAATTATTCGAACTTAAGATGAGAATTAATCCACAATCAATTTATAAAATGTACAATAGTGATATTCGTTTTTTTTTTTTGTTTCTGTAGTTTTGATGGACGAAACAAAAATCAAACACAATAATGTAATATCTATTTCAGTTGGAAACAGCGGCATGGGACAAGCCCAGAGTCAATCAATGTATGATCCGAGCTGCGAGGACTGTCTGGCTCGAACTGACTTAGGAGCAGAAACTCTGAAACGTCGACCAGCTGATATGTATGTATCTTCTTTTATAAGTTTTCCAACATTATTTTTTGTACGTACAGTCCATCACAATCTTGGCGATAGTTAGATCTAAAAACCTTTTATACAAAAAAAAAAGAAATAAAATAAATAACCGACTTCCAAACAAAACACTTCAAAGTGAAAAATAACTTTAATTTCGGAAGTCGGTGTCTTTGGGTCTGTATTTTAGTATTTTGCCACCGACTTCCGAAATTAAAGTTTTTTTTCACTTTGTAGTGTTTTCTTTGGAAGTCGGTTGTTTTTTATTTGTAAAAAAGGTACCTATATACTTATCTAAAAACAAAAATACATACAGACAAACATATAACCTCCTCCTTTTATGAAGTCGGTTAAAAATGAGCTTGTATTGAGTAGATTTTTTTGTCTTCTTACAAAAGTGACATAATAAGCATAAGCACTATACGACTAAACGCCGACAGACTGAACACCGACAAGACTTTACTTCGACGGGACTCTTCGCCGACAGGGCATCCTTACTTATGATTATTCCAAATCTGGCCCGAAAATCCTAACCCTAGACGGTCGACGTCAGGGGCACCTCGAGGTTCGGTTTGGTTAGGTTCCTTTTAACCCTGCAGAAATAGGAGGCCCGCACAGCGGGGCTCCGTCGACCTGCCGTCAGACAGTCTGTTGGCGAAGAATTTAATTGGAAATACCTACTCGTTTCGCACATCATATTTATTCAATTTAAAGACTATTCATATCTATACTATGGATGATACTAACGGTGCACATGGTAACCATGGCCATAAGTAGAGAAAAATTTGTTTATTGAAATAATTAAAGAAAATACTTACCTAAGGCTTGTGTTTGCCATAAGTATAAAAAACTTCCGTAAGGTACGCGAATATTATGTATCCAAGGTAATACTTAGTGCACATAAATCCGTGAATATTTAGTGCAGGGTAGATTCAGTGTGATCCGATTATCATTGTTGTACAGTCGTGTGGTTTGGTGTTAAAGGGAGGAGATATACTAATTGTAACGTATTAATACATACTGTATGAAACCGCATTTTGCGGACAAGGACATTTTGAAGAACATACCTTATTGGCGATGTTCTTCAGAAAGGTCAAGTGCGTAGTACTCACAACCGGCGTACGTGTATGACCAGATGTATGAACGTAAACGAGGCAAAAGGAGTAGGTATGTACGGATCGTAGCAGGTGGCGGTCTGTACTTCTGCCTATGTACTGCATGAAACCGCATGTTGCCGTTTATTCTCTACTACTCGTACTTTTACAAATTAGGGAAGGCTTTAACTTTGTGGTTATGGGTGTAGGACTGTGGAGCAAGCGCGGAATAGACTTACAGTAGGTATCGCTTTCATTTTGGCAGGTCAACAACATTCATTTCGTTATTTACGTTGTTTAGCAGACAATTTTTTTGAACATATGATGCAATGGATTAGCAAAACCTATGCTTCAAAATCGTTCAGATTGTGATTGATAGTGAATCTTTATTTTTATAGTAGTAGTAAATTACATAATTATTTCAGATCCAATCAGGGCGTCTCGCCAGGAAGCACTGGTTCCGATAACGGGCCCAATAGGCTTGGAGGAGTAGGCCCTGGTCAAATAGTAGACCCCAGAACTGGCGGCTATGGAGTAAATCAAGGCGGGACACCTGGCGGAGATTATGGTCGATATGGACATCCTGGTGTAACCGGGGGCTTTGGCCCTGGTAAAGATGGCACACAAGGGGGTTCCAATTTATACCCTTCACGAGGTACTCAACCAGGTGGAATCAATAATGGAGGTTTAGGACACAACGGACAACCAGGTTTTGGGATCAATCCAGACGGCACGCCATTTGGAATGCGACCACCAATTATGCATGGTTCGACTGGAATACCAAATGGAAATAACAATGGAGGTCAAGGGGGTAACTTGGGAAATCAACCTGGAGGCATACCTGGTACACCATCTTATGGAACAGGTCAACCTGGCACACATGGTGGTTCTAGACCTGGGATTCCTGGAACATACACTGGTACTTCTGGTGGACCACAAGGCGGTTCTTTACCTGGGATTCCTGGGACGTACGCCGGTTCATCGGGTGGACCACAAGGCGGTTCTTTAACTGGAATTCCTGGGACATACACTGGCACTTCTAGTGGACCACAAGGCGGTTCTATACCTGGGATTCCTGGGACGTATACCGGTTCTACGGGTGGACCACAAGGCGGTTCTTTACCTGGAATTCCTGGGACATACACTGGCACTTCTGGTGGACCACAAGGCGGTTCTATACCTGGGATACCTGGGACGTACACCGGCTCTACAGGTGGACCACAAGGCGGTGCAATACCTGGAATTCCAGGGACGTACACTAGCACTTCTGGTGGACCACAAGGCGGTTTAATCACTGGGATTCCTGGAACGTACACTGGCACTTCTGGTGGGCCACAAGGAGGTTCAATACCTGGTATTTCTGGGACGTACACTGGCACTTCTGGTGGGCCACAAGGCGGTTCAATACCTGGGATTCCTGGGACGTACACTGGCACTTCTGGTGGACCACAAGGCGGTTCCATACCTGGGGTTCCAGGGCCGTACACAGGTTCTACGGGTGAGCCACAAGGTGGGAATGGTAACATTTTGCCAGGTAAACAAGGGTTTGGATACACCCCAGGTGGCCAAAACGGTGGGGGAAACATGCCACCTGGTTCCTTGATTCATCCTCAAAATGGAGTTGGAAGTTATGGTCCAAATCAAATCGGCAGACCGGGTAATACCGGAATATATCCGACTGGCACCCAGAGCGGCTATCCAGGACAATCAGGGCAACATCCTGGTGGAAATTGGCCATTATTACCAGGGCCAATTCTTGGTGCTGATGGTGTTAATTATTATTGCTGTGGTGTAGTACAAGGAACTGGTGGGTCAGGTTCGGCAGGGAGCCAAGGCTCAGGTATCGGAGGAGGACAAGGGCCTGGTGGACAATACGGCCCTGGAGGTCAATATATTCCGGGCGGTCCTGGAAGTCAGTTTGAACCAGGCACTGGAGGTGGTACCGGTGGACAATATGGTCCAGGAGGTCCTGGCACTGGTGGAGGTTCAGGTGGACAATATGGTCCAGGAAGGCCTGGCCCAGGAGGTGGTACTGGTGGGCAGTATGGCCCGGGCACAGGAGGTGGTACTGGTGGACAATACGGTTCAGGCACTGGAGGCGATACTGGTGGGCAATATGGACCGGGCTCTGGAGGCGGTACCGGCGGACAATATGGTCCTGGCACAGGAGGCGGTACAGGTGGGCAATATGGCCCTGGAGGAAGTACGGGCGGTCATTATGGTCCTGGTGGTCATGGCACTGGAGGTGTTACGGGTGAACAATATGGTCCTGGCATAGGTGGTGGTTCCGGTGGGCAGTATGGTCCTGGTGGTCATGGCACTGGAGGAGGAACTGGCGGGCAATACGGTCCTGGAACTGGAGGTGGAACCGGCGGGCAATATGGTCCTGGACGTCCCGGCACCGGAGGAGTTACCGGCGGTCAATATGGGCCTGGTGGTACCAGCACGGGTGGTGGTACCGGAGGACAATATGGTCCGGGTGGTCCCGGCACTGAAGGAGGTACAAGTGGACAATATGGACCTGGCACGGGAAGCGGTACGGGTGGACAATATGGACCTGGTGGTCAAGGCACTGGAGGAGGAACTGGCGGGCAATACGGTCCTGGAACTGGAGGTGGAACCAGCGGGCAATATGGTCCTGGACGTCCCGGCACCGGAGGAGTTACCGGCGGTCAATATGGGCCTGGTGGTACCAGCACGGGTGGTGGTACCGGTGGACAATATGGACCTGGTGGTCAAGGTACTGGAGGAGGTACAAGTGGACAATATGGTCCTGGCACGGGAAGCGGTACGGGTGGACAATATGGACCTGGTGGTCAAGGTACTGGAGGAGGAACAGGTGGACAATATGGTCCTAGTGGTCCTGGCACTGGAGGCGGTACTGGCGGGCAATATGGCCCTGGCACTGGAGGGGGTACTGCTGGCCAATATGGGCCTGGTGGTACCGGCACAGGTGGTGGTACCGGGGGGCACTATGGTCCTGGAACAGGAAGGGGTACCGGCGGGCAATATGGTCCTGGAACAGGGAGTGGCACCGGCGGGCAATATGGTCCTGGAACAGGGAGTGGCACTGGTGGACAGTATGTTCCTGGTGGTCAAGGCACTGGAGGCGGTGCTGATGGACAGTATGGTCCTGGCGCTGGAGGTGGTACCGGCGGGCAATATGGTCCGGGTGGCCCTGGCACAGGGGGTGGCACCGGTGGGCAATATGGTCTGGGTGGCCCTGGCACAGGGTCTGGACCTGGTGGGCAATATGGTCCGGGTGGCCCTGGCACAGGGGCTGGAACCGGTGGGCAATATGGTCCTGGAACGGGGAGTGGCACCGGTGGACAATATGGTCCAGGTGCTGGAGGTGGTACCGGCGGCCAAAATGGTCCTGATGGCTCTGGTACTGGAGGTGGAACCGGTGGGCAATATGGTCCTGGAACGGGGAGTGGAACCGGTGGACAATATGGTCCAGGTGCTGGCGGTGGTACCGGCGGACAATATGGTCCAGGTGCTGGCGGTGGTACCGGCAGCCAAAATGGTCCTGGTGGCCCTGGCACTGGGGGTGGCACCGGTGGTCAATATGGTCCAGGTGCTGGAGGTGGTACCAGCGGCCAAAATGGTCCTGGCGGCCCTGGCACTGGAGGCGTAACCGGTGGGCAATATGGTCCTGGAATGGGGAGTGGCACCGGCGGTCAATATGGTCCTGGCTCTGGCAGCGGTACTGGTGGGCAATATGGTCCTGGCACCGGAGGGGGCACCAGCGGTCAATATGGGCCCAGTGGCACCGGCACGGGTGGTGGTACCGGTGGACAATATGGTCCGGGTGGCCCTGGTACTGGAGGTGGTACCGGCGGTCAATATGGTCCTGGAACAGGGAGTGGAACCGGAGGACAGTATGGTCCTGGTGGTCAAGGCAATGGAGGCGGTACTGGTGGACAGTATGGTCCTGGCACTGGAGGTGGTACAAGCGGACTATATGGTCCGGGTGGCCCTGGCACTGCAGGTGGTACCGGTGGGCAATATGGTCCTGGTGGCACTGGCGCGGGAGGTGGTACCGGTGGGCAATATGGTCCTGGTGGCACTGGTGCGGGAGGTGGTACCGGTGGGCAATATGGTCCAGATCAAAGGGTAAGTTGAAGTCATTGAAAAATATTTTATTTTTGTACTGTGCATTTTGAATTAATTGTTACATTACCATAACGCAAGTTTAAATCAATTATCACTCCGTTCAAAAGATATTAAACTATTTACATATGCCTACTATATTTTACAATAGTGAAGATTAAATGGTGATATTGACAGAGGTGCCACTGTAGGGTGACCAACAATAGAGAAATTACTAAGCATTTCTCAAGAGACCCTTGAGTTCATTTCCAAATACTAATTTTGTGCTCTTGATTTCAGGGTTCGGGCGGTAATCAGATCGGTATGTTTTAATTTTCTACGAGTAACGGCCGAACCCAATAACCTATCAACAGTTTTGGCATACTGGAGATAGAAAAACCTATCTTTCTATGGTTTTAACGTCCCAATAATCTGAGATTATGGAAACTAAGGCCTGACATAAGGACAGATAGAATTATACTGTCTACCATCAATAGCCATCTATCTTTTACTGAAAATAGGTTATTGGTTTCGGCCGAAGTGTAACTAAAAACACATTAGTGAACTATTATTTCCAACTGTAATTACTACTGTCTTGTAATTAATTTAGTCCTGGATTTTCTATCTTACATAGTTACATATCTTACATAGTTAATTAAATCAGAATTCGGGCTTGAAGACGTTCCTGGATGGCGTATTGTACCTACTTGAATGTAAATTGTACAACACAGACTACCTGCAGTAGGATTTTCTCTCCTCCCTATAATCCTTCCAAAGGTTGTCTCTAAGTTGTGTCTCCCCGTGTAAAACTATATTTATCATTTATATGGTGGACATAATAAAATAATAAAGAGTATTTTATCTAAGGCGTCATTTTAAATCTCTCTTGCTACTAGATGTTGGAAATAATGTGTTCTGTATCTTAGCCAAAGTGAAGTGTTATAGAACCTATTTAATGCAATTAATAAATATAATTACTTAAAGTAATCAATAATTATTTTAATGTATAGGTCCACCACAAAACTTCGTCGATCCCAATTCGATTGCTGATGGGGATGACTCCGAAGCTCAAGCAAGTGTAAACCAAGCTGCTAATGGCACCGTGGCGTCAGCATCATCTAAAGGTGGTAATGATAAAGGTCGAGCTCAAACCCATGTGCATGGTACATACACCGGCAGCGGATCTTTTTCGGCTCAAGCTGAAATTACTGGTGAAAATAAAGCCGCCAACAGCCAAGTAACTGGAAATAAAAAAAGTGCTTCCAGTACAGCCCAAGGCAGTGGAAAAAATAACAAATCACAAGCTAATGTTGAACTCGGCTTGGAGACCGGTTCGGTTGTAACTGGATCGCAGAGTGATGGCATACTACACTCGTCTAACTCGCAAGTCCAAGGCAGTGTCAAAGGAGGCATGGCTGACGCGCAAGCACGAGGACCCGGAAGCACGTCCTCTCAAGCTCAAATAGGATTCACACCTTATAAAGAAGGAGATAAATCACATGACTTACAGAAAGCTCCATTTGTCGGAGGAGGAGTATCTTCGGCTCAATCAAGCGGTAGAACTGGCATGTCACAATCACAACTTCATGGTACCTTCAAATATGGAATAACATACAACGGAGCAGCACAGGCAGGATCTAGTTTAGACAAAGACGCAGTTTTCCCAAATAGACTACCATTTGAAAAAATTGACGTTAACGATGAAAACAATAAAAATGTTGATGTTAATATTAATGAAGAAAATTATAACATCACAGAAACTATTGAGTATACGTCTGCCATGCCCCAGACAGATCAGTCAACCACGGAATTATCGTATGATACAGAGATCGTAACGGAATCAAACAATGAAGAACCACTTGAGCAGCCCGGCGACGATACATATGGTGATCATAGACATGAAGATCATCATACATCAAATGATCCATCATTGGCGCCCACGCGTTCACCGCCAGTGGAAAGCAGGCGCTCATTCCAACCACCGTATAATACTGAGGGCGACTATAATGAGTATCCTCCCGACAAAGATGATAACCAACCAGAAGACTATGACGATGGCTACGGACCTGAAGGAACTGATCCTGCTGAAAACGAACAAGGTTACATTAATACTGGTTATAATGAATTCACTAGAGATCCTGAAACCACACACCAATCGCTTCACAGCCCAAAAAGAAAAGATGTAGAAGTGAGACAGACGACAGGTGGTAACACACAACATATTTTGTTAGGCTCCTTATCCGACCATGATGCAGAAATTACACAGAAAAATTCGGAACGCCCTGATGAAAGTAGAATTTACCAACCTGGAGAGCGTGTGCCCGGCACTGGTGGCTATACCATACCGATCGGGTTCACAGGTAGTGTCAAGTCCGTGGCGTCCAAGGAGAAAACATACGTGGTCGGCTCAAAAGAATCTCCTTCACAAGCCCAAACAATCTCACTTAGTCCAGGAAGTGGCAGAGTGAAATACAAATACCCACCTTTCCCAAGAAACGTTAATCCCAAAAATCTAAGATCTTTGTATAATTCCAAACCTGACGACAGCAACAGGTATGTCTCAGTGTCTAAATCAGTTACACGTGACTTTGATGGCGAAAACAATGTTCGCAAACAATATTCTCATACGTACTACACTAAATCCTCATCCTGTGGCTATTTTACATTTACGTGTACCATGGTCAGTAGCGCAGAGGGTAGGAAAAAGGTTTGCAAACCAAAAATTCCAACCAACCCAGATGGAACACCCATGAGGTGTAATTAGCTATAACATAGAAAGTACAGTTATTTTACTATTTAGATATTAATTAAAATTGTACAGATACTTTTTTGAGTTAAGTGAAATTGGTGCTAGTGATTTAGATAATACAATTTTATTATAACATTAAAATCTTTATAGTATTGTTGATAAATAATTAATAGATTAATAATAGAAAATAAATAATAACTCCTAGTCTTTGTTTAAAATAATAACATTCATATCTCAAGAAGATTTTAAGTTGTTATTTAGACCAGCTTTCTAAAAAACTTTCAACATTACCAGAACAAATTATAAAAATTGTAACATTGAGTGTGTCAATATTATAAAATTAGAAATAAAGACTACACTTATATTTTTTAGGCTGTTCTTACTTTTCCGTAATTTTATCAAGTTTGAAAGGGCATAATAAAAACACAATATTTGTTTATTACAATGATGACATTTTATTTCTTAAATATTTTTATCTTATGATTTTAATTTATAATTTTAGAATTTGTGACATTTAGACAATTTACGATAGTAACAAGTAAATTTTTAAACAGATAACTTGAAAACTACATACATTTTCTATTAATATTAAATTATTATCCATACCATAACCTGCCCATACATGTAAATATTTAGTAGAAATATGTATGAGAAGATTATAATTAAGTGAGTTACGCTGGATATAATAAATGGAATGTAAAATACAGGTATGATAGATCACATATCACAGGGCAAATGTATTTTACTAATTTTCAGTCCAAATATAAAAAATAGAGATTTAGAAGGCAATAAGATTCATTATTGCAGTTTAGTAGAATGTAATAAAGCATGTTTGTAATCAAATTGCCAACGATATTAAACGTAGGGCTTTAAAATAATAATTAAAAAACTGGAGCAGTATTCAACTCGTAGAATTGTGTTTGCAATCAGCGTCAAAAGAGGCTAAAATTTTGTCATAACCTTCTTGAGTTGTACTTACATTTGCCGCTGATTATAATTAATTAAATCGCGTACTGGTTGGATCACATAACATATTTAAAGCAAAAGCCAATACTGATTTTTTTGCCTCCAAAACACTAATGAATACTGGTGAATGAATGCAATGGAATGTAATTAGGTAACAAACATACAAATTAAGTTCGGCATGGTTATTTTAAGTACAATATAAACTAACATTTTGAAGTGGAGACTTTGTTTGTGTCACCTATTTCGTAAACCTAGATCCAGGCCAAATAACTTACATGAGGTTGAAACCGATCAATTAAATCAATAAGAGAAAGGGGCCATAGTATAAATTAATTAGAAGTTAATTTTAACTCTAACATGGCAACTTATTTGTACACATAAAATTATTGAAATCGTTTGCGATCTTACAAAGTATGAGTATTAAGTACATAAAGAATTAAGTACAAAGGTATAATCGTGAACACATTTTTTTTACGTAAAATATAGTTAAAAAGAATGATTATCGCGTCGTAAATACTAATGCTATATATATGTGATATGACACATAGATTTTAAATAGGTACATAGTCACTACATACATAACACATAGATGCATATAAGAATCTTTTTGTTTCAAATATTTTAATTGTTATTATCTATCCCCCATGCTGACAATATAATTCAGTTAACTTGGGTTCGAGACTTTAAGTAGACATTTATTTAAATATTAACGGCCAAGTAAACATCTTATGCATAGTTAAACACCACAACTTCGTGCTTTAGTCCTATTTTAAATATAAATCATTAGAATGTCTATTTCTCTAAATTATAGTGTAATAAACTAAATAGAAAACCATAAAAATAGCTACTTTCAGTTTGGATCCATCAAAGGACAAAAAGGAACGCGTGCAATAATATTGTATGCACAATAAATGCATAATACTACACCATAATATACATATTATCCGTCACACATATACACATTCGAATACACTTGAACACAAAAATATAAATTCAATCACAAATGAGATCAATTTTCAGAATGCAAAAGTTAAAATAAATATTAAGTACTTACATTACGAGATTCATCATAATGGCGAGATTTAACAGGTAGCTAAATACTGATGCGTAAGGAACTTGGATTTAAATGGCCTCATAAATGAAGATCAAATAAGTCATGGAAACAATTTTAAAATCACACGTATTTCATATTTAAAGTCAATGTAGTAAATTCCATAGTTACATTTATAACATATCTTCTTGTATCCGGTCTGCCGGCTAGTTTTATACGTATGTAATATTATGAATTACGATATTCAATTTATCCGAACTCTCATAATCACATTATACTCCTATACACACGAGAAAAAATATTTAAAAATTCCCAGAATGTTTCTGTGCCAGCAAATTGTATAAAAGTAAAATTGTACTGAAACTTATTGAGCAGTTTGTTGATATGACTATCGTTGGTCGGTTACTCCACGAATTGAAAATAAGTACCGTCAAAAATGTGGCATACATTTTAGTAATGTCACTTAATTGTTTTCTTAAATACAATCCACTTTCGAGCTGCTTGAATAATGTATTAATTAATTCAGGATTCACTAAACAATCCTCCACAAAAGGTTTATTTATGCTTGTGTAACGTTTATTTTTACTCAAATTGGGTAAAATCATGAAATCCTACACTTGAAACATGGATCGTGAATGTTTGTTTTACCTCTTTTTAAAATAAAGTATAACATGACTTTAATGAAATGAAGTAGGTATACATTAAGTATCTATTCCTCTCAGAAAAGAGGTAATTATACGATGATGTAGTAATGAGATTAAAATTGGAACACATTTATAACGCCTGGTGGTTTACCCATCAAACGTTGAGAGTATCGGGATACCGACCGCAAAAACGAAGTATCGTACCCAATTTAACTTGCGCCTCGTAAGCGCTTCAAGCGCTCCTTTTCCTGATGGTCCACTGGTGGCTCACGCTCGAAAGATATGATTTCCAAAGCTGAAAAATTTAAAAATATAATGTAACCTTTATGCCTTTACTATCAACGCGCACTGGGCCCGCGTGGTAGATTACAGCCCATTCCCTCTCGAAGAGAGGAGGCTTGTGTCCCAGCAGTGGGAACATCATAGGCTGATTATGATGAACTAAAAACTGCCACTTGCTCACTTCAGCTGTCGCCACCATTGTCCGTCTTAAAATTTGACAGCTAGCTGTCAATATCCATAATTTTTTGTAAACAATCAACTTCTTTTACTCATAAATAATTAATATGCCCCGTTGCGCAGCTGTTGACCGCAAAAATCCGGGGATCCATGTATTCCCCAAAGATGTTAAAAGAAGAAAACCATGAGAGAGAGATCTCCAAAAAAAATGGGATCTCAATAATACGTCGAGGTTATGTGCTATCCATTTTAAACCTGAAGACTTTTTATCAGAGAAATTCGTACACAGGTGATGCTTTTTGTCATAAATCAGAGAACTAAGTGTGTTTTCGTTACAGGCACTTGTGGATATTTATATGAATGCATTATTTAAGGGTATGTATTATGATATGATTATCTTTGAATCAACCAAAATATAATAATATCCAAGTAGCATCTAAGCAGCATTCGCTATGTTGCATTGTATTTAATACCCTTATACCAAACTACCTACTGCTTAATATTAACACATATCCTGCACAGAATCTCAGTTATTTCGAATGTTTCGCACATAGATAGATCCTTTTTGTCCATGCTAGGTGATGAAAATTTCTTTAAAAGGCTGAGGAAGACTGCTGTACCCTCTATTTTTTCATTTACGAAAATCAAACCAGTCAACCCATTAGCTGAAGGCAGATTTGTAGACATTTTTGTACCGTTTTCATGTATTTTGTAATTGACACAACAGTGAACACATAAACAGCAATGGCGGTTTGAAGACGGACAAAAGTGCTGCCACCTATGACGAGCTTTCCGTTTTTAACCCCATTACAGGCACTTTTGAACGTCAAGGAATCGGTCAGTCAGATTGATGAAGCTAGTTGCCCATTCCAAAGCGTAGTAGGTTGCTATGGAGAAGAACAGGCAAGAATCTCCAGTACCGGTACCGGTCGTGGTGGCAATGCTTGCGCGACGCCTATGTCTAGCAGACGTTGAATAGTAGGTGAAGATAGACGCTGAATTATCATGATTGGTGGCAATGGTAGCCTACAAAAACTAACTTAAATGTATTACTTACCGATCTCAGTGAGCGTGGGTCTATCGTTGAGGAACCGCCACACCGACAGGTGGGGGGTTGGGTGTGACGTCACAGGGCTTTCTTCGCTCATGAGCCGCCGGCTGGCCAGCTGCGTACTGACATGGCGGCCCAACAGCGTACACTTCTCGAAATTCACCCGATTACCCGGCAACCTGTAAAGAAATAAAAAAAATCAAATACCACTTTCAAGAAAATATCTTGAATTGATCTTTTTGGCATGCGACGACCGTATGATGTACGTTTCGATACAAGAGTTAATTAGTACTTTAGTAGTTAGAAACATCTTATGTGTAAAAACTGTAAGTAATAAAGTTTATTTTCGTATCAACAGCTTTTAATAAATAAATTGTAGAGGCCTTCTTTTATTAATGGAGACACCTGTAACAGAACAGCTCCCTCTTCCATACCTATGGGTACACATACAAAGCCTGTTACAATAACAAAACTAAAACTACAGAAATTAAAAAAATAATAATTAGGTGAATTCGTAACCTCAGATAATATACATTTCTCTCTGAAGTGTCCCACAATCGTTTGATAATTTAATAAATCAGAATCCATTTTGGTGCACTCCTTTATTTGTAGTAGTCTAACACCCTGAAACTTTCCTTCGCTTGATCAAACAAGCACCACATGGCCATCCGATTTGATAGCAGACTTAATTTTGCTCCCCACATAGACCTGGTTTCTTTCGAGGGTTTGGTAATTAATATATTATTATATTTTTTTAAGGTATTAAAAACTGTTTACTCCGCCTTATGTTTCACTATTGTAGGGGATAACTGTCCCATGGAGAAAGTTGTTCAGTTTGATGGTCTGTACTAAATAAATCCACAAGTGTGACCAGAAGTTTCCGATACATGCTGTTTATCTGTATTAGGCTATATTTTATTAAGACCAAATAAACGTTAGGCCCACTTACTCAACTGACTATTTTTCAGCATTAGGCATTCAAAGTTGGTTTTAAGTGACGGTTTGTGACACAAAGAGAACTCACTTCGAAGGAGAACCTTGGTTGGCAAAGTGTAGATCCCTGCATGTAACAGACAGCAATGGCACGGCCGTCTCAGTAGGCGCAGCAGCCAATGCAGCACGGTATCTGAAAATAACATTATTATTTTTTACTATACGATTCATACCAAGCGCATTGCTGTGGCTAAAATGTGAGCAGAGGTGCGCCAAATACATAGTCACACGATGATGTAGTTTGGATTAGGATCATCATCATTCCGGAATATGCTACATGCGAGAAGCACAGCACAGTCAATGTGGGGAGGCCTATTGGAATTGCCAAATGCATCAAAACAAAAACACCCAACTGCAGTGTTATACCCTCATATTTTTACATGATAATGATGGTACGATGTGTGACTTAAAGGAATAGTCTTTACCTGGCGTGATTGCCGCTAGGTTCAACGCAAAGTTCCAGCTGCCGCAACTGTTGACCACACACGGCTGATGTGCGGCTCCACTAAAACATTTTGAGCATCTTAATTTTACAATTCTTCCTACAAACATAAATAACACTAAAGTAATAGAAGAAAATAGCATACAGTCTTTTTAAGTCGTGTCACTGGCGACATATTCAAAGCACTAATAATTGCCATGAGCGAATTGAAGTTTCCAAGATTGAAGCATTCTCTGGCTGTCATCACCCACTGTTCAATTACTCGAGCGCGGTATTTACTTTTAGCGGCCTGTAACGGAAAATTACATAAGACAACATATTCAATGAACAATCACGAGTAAAATAAAAAAGCAATATACTGCCTTTAGTATGTCGGTTGCCACTAAATAACTGAGCCTGTTAAACCAATCAGCGTATGCTTCCAAATTCCGCGTGCTTTTGGTTTCTATGTGGGGTAAGCTGATAGACGCCTTGCCACACGATGAAGTAGATTGAGACGGCTGTGTTGGCGCAAACGTTTGCACAAACTCCTCAGGGCCAACAAACGAAAGCCTATGCAGCTCTACAATTGTCAACTGATTCGCCAATTCCACTGGTGTTAGACCAAGTGTAAGTATGTCACCCTAAAATAAAAATAAAAACAGGTCAACCAATTTCCTAAATGATCATAATATATTCTAGCTTGTTTAAGAATTTAAACAATGTTTTGGTTTTCTAAAATAATGGAGAGTTTATTGAGTGCAGTAATTTGTAGATTTGGATAGCTTGGAAGCCAAGTGATCCAACTAACATGTTGGCCAAAATTGAGTTATGTGCATGTGCAGAAACCAATATTGATGTTAAAAGAAAACATATTGAAATACATTTCGTAGCGTCTGGAGCTTGTAGAGCTAATGGAGTTTTATTTGTCTAAAAATCCGTTTCTGTAGAATCGTTGTTTAACAGGGAGAGGCAGGAAGATAGATACAATTTCATGACGGGTAGTTTGAATAATTATGTTTCAAGTTTATTTATACTATCTATACTAATAATAAAGCTGAAGGGTTTGTTTGTTTGAACACGCTAATCTTTGGAACTCCGGATTTGAAAAATTCTTTTTGCAATTTTTAGTCCAATTCTTGAGAAAGGTTAGGCTTTAACATCACACTACGACCTTTAGACGCCGAGTAAAACGAAAAATCTCCGAAAGAACGATAAGCGTAAACGAAAGAATAGCGCGGGCAATACGATGCGACGCGGTGGGTCGGGGGCCGAAATTTCACGCGGACGAAGGTCGCGGACCGAAGCTTGTAATAATAATATAAAAGTTAAAATAACTTACAGTTAAACTTAAGATGATTAGGATTAATTATTAAAATTCAGATTTTTACGTTTAGTTTCCTATTATAGTGAAAACATTACAAAAATACATTAAAATATGGACGTAAGCGTAATAAGCAAAAACGCGTTTTGCTTGAAACTTATAAAATGTCAGTTGGATCACTTGACTTCTAAGCTATACATTTATTTATACTAATATTATAAATTATAAATTCGAAAGCAGCTCTGTCTGTCTGTATGTTACCTTTTCACGCCTAAACCACTGAACGGATATCGATAAAATTTGGCGAGGCGATAGATGGCATCCTGGGGAAGGACATGGCTATTTTTTGTCTCAAAAATAATCCTACAGGGGGTGATATAGGGGATGAAAGTTTGTATGGGAAACCCAGCATTTCTTAAGTTAGGGATATGAAAATTCAAATTTATGTTTTTGGTACGAAATAAAGAATTATATGGTTCATCGTTTTTGAAAAATCATCCCCTAAGGGGGTAAAATAGGGGTTGATTTTAAAAACCACAAATAGTATTAAAATTTTTGTGTACCTCTTTTTAAGAGATTTAACCTTTCGTGTGTTTTAGACGTGGATCCACGTTCGAAAAATCTTTACCCTCGTGTGCCTAAGCGTGGATCCACGTCCAAACCTAACAAACTTTTTAAATGCGATTTTGTTCACTATTCTTTGGACTTTTGGGTCTATTTTTTTTGCATCGAAAGTGTACTGAATGAATCTGTCACGGGCGGCCATTAGACTGAATAGATTTCATCATGGGAATGGGATTGACAAGTAAAAACAAGTTCATTCTGGTGACACGTGCGACCGGTGAAATTCTGATGTGTGATTCTCACGAAAATAAACATCCTGTATCACCGGTCTATGTTATAGCGCGTAAAATGCTTACACACACATACAAAGGAACGCTCGCCGCTTCCTCGCGCCATTTCATTTCGGCCGTGCATACGACGGTAATTATTACGAGCGTGGGTCAATCACACGAAAGGTTAAGGGATTGGAAATGTAGTCGTATCATGACTGTTCACACACAATGTTCTATTTAGTCTTTATTTTTAACCGACTTCACAAAAAGGAGGAGGTTCTCAATTCAGAATCAAAGAATTAAAACAGATCGTTGAGATCTGTCGTCGTGTGGTTGATTTAATTAATTTGTTAGCGACGGCGCGGTCCAAACTTGATAAAACTACGCCTTCCAAACTTCATACATATTGCCTTTTTGCAGTTTTTATTTGAAAGGGTTAAATTCTGATGAGTGGTTTTTGAGTTAGCTTCAATAATACGTATGTTTTTCCATTTAGTGTATGTTGCTGATGTGATAATAACTTCCTCTCACTGTTATTTACTTAGCAAGTAGTATAATAATTTTGGTGGGGTAGGTACCACAACTAAAAAGTGGAAAATAAAAACTTATTTAAAAAAAAAACAACAGACTTTCAAGAAAAACACTACAAAGTGAAAAATAACATTAATTTCGGAAGTCGGTGGCAAAAAACGAAAATGCTAAACCAAAGACACCGACTTCCGAAATTAAAGTTATTTTTCACTTTGTAGTGTTTTTTTTTTATAAATAAGTTTTTATTAAAATCGGTCCACTCGGTCAAAAGTTATTTCTTATTTGCTATTAGAGTGTGACCGGCATAATTTTAAAAGTCATAGTCCTCCCGCCGTGTCTGTCTGTCTGAACGCGATAAACTCAAAACCAACCACGGATTTTCATCCGGTTTTCACCAATGGACGGCATGATTCATGAGGAAGGTTTAGGGGTATAATTCATTAAGGTTTTGTATAAATTGGCTGAATGAAAAAAATAAAATGATGATTGTTGAAAACGTTGATAAAAATAATGTCGACTGGGAGCTTCTTGGCGTGCGCCGCGTAAACCAATAGAGTATTACGGAAGATAGGGTACTTTTAATCCCGGTAATACATTCCCGTGTGATATTTTCCGACATTCGCGCGGGCGAAGACGCGGGCAAAAGCTAGTATTTACATAAACCGACCTGTCAAGTTAATATACCTTTACTAGCTTCTGCCCGCGACTTCGTCCGCGTGTTTTTGTTATGCCTATAAACCTTCGCGCAAGTTCTAGCAATAAGTTGACAGTTTTATCGCAATCGGATTAACGGCACGGCAGCGCATGGAGGACAAACATACAAACATTCATTTTTATTTATATTGAAGATTTAAATAACCAAACAAATAGAGAAAACATGTTACATTTATGTATAGTGCAAAAGCATTGGGTATGCATAGTTACCTGTGTCAACTGGTCCACGGATGCCACCTGGGGTGGCTCTACTAAAGTCTCTTCATATTGTTCAAGCGCTGTTAGTTTATCAAGCAGTTTTTCTAATGTAGTTGACATTTCCACTCTCACTGAAGTCATATGATCTGCTGCACATCTATATATAAGTGTTTTAATTATTATCATTCGCATTTGCATTTAATATTCTACATACAACAACAAATTTATTGTGAAAAATGCCTAATTTACCTCTGGGTTATACTGCGAACAAGAGCCATGACCCTGTCGTCACGAAAATCGTATGGAAACATACTTGTCCATTGGCTTAAAACCCTTACTAGGGAAATCATATCACTGAGTTCTTTTTCTACTAGATCCTTCACTTCCGTTTTACCCTACAATTAAGATATAATTATGACATCAAATAATAAACAAGGAGACTAATACATTTTACTATATTGAGTCTACACTACACTTATAAAGAAGACCATAAATCCCTAAGTATTTATTTTCTCACTTACAATTTTCTCATAGCTTTTGAAGTAGCGTTTGCAGAGCTTGTTCAGCAGTTCATGTGGTTTGACAAACAACCGTGAACATAATAGGAATGTGAATGTGAATGCTTTGCTGGCTCCAGGACGGAGCATGTCTACCAGGGCTTCTAAAGTGGCACTCACTACCTGACCATCTCTGTACTCGACCTCTGGCTTGTCAGCTGGACAGTTCACATACGGCAGAGCAGTTATTGTCTTTACCCCAGAAGGTAGTACTGCTGATAACTAAAACAGGGAAATAAAATGTTATTGTAAAATCAAACACTTGACCATTTTCAATGATTTGTATAAAAAGGTTCACAATATACCTGGGGTGTGTCTACTTTCTGGGATGCAACAAAGCTGATTCCACCATTCATTACAATGTGTTTGCATGTATTTTCTGACATAAATTTGTTTCCCCTTACCATTGAGTAGTAATCATCATTCTGAAAAAAGTATTTATAGCTTATTAACAGTAAGTTTCTAGTAATCTTCATGGTTACTTGTAGCCAATCAGCAGAAAACCAGTTTCGCGTGGCCAAACACTATTACTCAGTGACTTATCTTCAAAGGGGAAATACTATGACAAAATGGTAGAAACTCAAAACAATACAAGATTTTATCTGATCAATCATGAAGCAATAATAATTATCTTAGTGGTAAAACAATACACCAAAAAATATTTCAACAGACTAGGAAAAATACTTACATCATAATAAGAAAGGCCCGTGCCGTGCAGGAGAGATGGGTCTGGTGGTAGTGGCGCAAGATCGGTGGGTGGCGGAGGCACAGGGGCCGGCTCTGAAGGGGCAGGGGGCACTTTCATATTGCACCCACTACATGAGGCTTCATTCAATTTACTTGCGTAATAATACATAGCCATTCAATTCCTCAATGACAACTAACACTAAAGGCTTCAAATGAAGCTCCTGGCTGGCTTTATGTTAAGGAACCCATTGAACAATCTGTGAAGTCATAAGGAAAGTTTAGCTTTAGTTTGATTGTAATTCATCATCATCTTCCTGCCCTTGTCCCATGTAACTTGGGGTTAGTGCAACATGTTTTCTCTTTCCATTTTCCCCTGTCAACTGTCACTCTATCATTAATTCCCTACTCTTTCATATCCTTCCTCACACAATCCATCCATCTTTTCTTTTGCCTTTCTCTACCTCTCTGTCAATCAACTTTTATATTCATCACTCTTTTTAGCCACATTTGTTTCCTCCCTCCTCATCACATGCCCATATCAAGCCAAATGATTGTAATTCAAGTGAACTAAAATATTTTTTGGTACTTTGTAATAAAATAGTTACTTTCGGTCACAACTGTCTAAGTTGTTTTGTTTTTGTTCTCACAACCTATAATTGTTTACTGAATATTATGTTCTTAGAATTCTATTATTTGCATTCTGTTTTTTAATAGTGCTACACATTGAAGTAAGTCCTACATACATACATAAACTCATGCCTTCTTCCCATGGGAGTAGGTAGAAACTTCCTACATAATATACATAATGTTATTTTGTAGATTAATTTATTTGCAGTTACACATTAATTCAACCAGTACATCGTAACTGACCAATAGTCTGATTGTTTTTCGGGTAGGTTTATAATATTTTGAGATTGATTAGACAATATTGTAAAGAAAAAACTAGTTTGACTCACTTATTTTAGAAACTTCTATTCGATATAACAATATTGTTTGTTTATTGTAATTAAGCCTACCTATTGCAATATAACGTATAAATCAAGTGGTGAATGAAAGTGAATAGACAGATACCTTCCAATTTTTGTTATTTAATTTGCAAGGGTCCTAATTTTATAAATACAACTACCTACTACAGATTACTAATGCCTATTATTTTCAAAATACTAGATTTGGTACCTGTACCTGCAATCTGCGTCTTGTGTCAAGGCTTCGGTATTATAATGTTTAAGGGATTAAAAGGGGAAATATAATTATGAAGCGAAACACTATTAATTTAAAACTGTATTAATGTAGTAGGTAAGTATTACTTCCTTTGCCACATTAAAGTGGATGATTCTTTATATCCATATTAAAACATATCGACAAAATTGACAGAAGCGAAAGGTGAAAGTTGCTTTCTAAATGATTAAAAATTGTTTGGAAACGTACCTTGTAAGAAGCTTTTATAATGATTTATGCCTGCTTACGGAAACTTATTAACTAGTCTTTCATACTTAACACAATAAATACTGTTTTAATTAAGTAATCTAAATTAAAAACGCAAAATAGCGCCAATCACACAATCACAATCAAATCATAGACAATTTTTCTTTTCACAATCTATTCGCGCTTTTATGCGTTGGCAGAGGTATATTATTTCTCAGTCTATGTATTAATTTTGTTTTGTTTGTAAAAAGTTTGGATTTCTAATTATTCGTTGTAGTATGGTAATAATAATTTATGTATTCTGGTCACAGATTAGGTACCTCCTAATCTGTGATCTTGGCTAAAATAATAATAATTTGCTATCAATACGATGAGGTACTTTTAACAAAGTTAGATTTGATTAGAACAAAATATCGTTTCGACACACACACCCAATATGACTTACTCTGTGCGCACACCATAACCACAACCATAACTAATTTTCGGCGGGAACTCTAAATTGACTGACTATCGGTACCAGCCCTAGCCAGCCCAAACTGTGCGCAGACTGTGCGTTTGCACTGGCAAAACATTCACGTAAAAACATGTTAATATCTCTTGTCATTTGTCCCGCAACTTGTAGACGCCAAACATGTTTGACGTTTTATTCATATCACTAGACAAGTTGACAGTCATGTTTTTACCAACCAATTTCACAACAAAATGTATGCGCACAGACTAAGTAGTATTGTACTGTACTGTGCACAGAACACCACTCGTACTGTGTATATGTATGAATCTAGCAAAATGTTGAGAGATTTTTTTGACATTTTGCTGAGTTATTTTTGATTTAGGTTCCGTAAAACCTGGCTACTTTGCCACTTTATGGTGACTAAAAAAGTTTGAAAATGTGTTTCTTAAGAAAGTCTATGAGGATATACAAAGCAACCAGTCAGATAATTATATAGTAAATTTTATGCATAATTGAAATACAATTTACTATCTATTGTTTTCTCATTCATTAATGTTTTTTTAGTCCAAAAAACTTATAGGTATGGCAAATTCAACCATCACATAAGGTAAGATTGCCTTACCAAAATTTTAGATAAAATTAATCAAATTACTACAAAAAATCGTACCTAGAGTGCGTTTCACGAAAGAATTCCCTTCGCCGTAATATTGGTAGCATGTAAATCAGTGTTGCTGAACACTGATTTACACTAATTTCCGTGTTACCAACATTGCGGCGAAGGGAATTCTTTGGTGAAACGCACTTTACTCATCATTGCCTCATGCTTCGTCACAGTTAAAATATAAACAGCCGTCCCATACATTTGGGTCGAGTAGGTATTCTATTGAAGTTTTGTACGGGACACCTGAGATTTTTTTTCGATTACAATGTTGGTCCCATGGAGAAAGTTGTTCAGTTTGATGGTCTGTAACACACCATTTAATTTGACCACACTTTTTTGTTACTTTGTTGCTGAAGCCGTGGCGGGTAGCACTAATTATCTGTAGCCAGGTAACTTGTGGTGAATGATTGAAATACTATCTTGAATTCATGCAAATCTACTACCTACTTTTTGTTAAGTTAGTATGCACTATGTACTTCCCTTTATGCACTATGCAAGTGCACCCAAGGACAAGCCCCGTGGGTGCAGGTATAGTGGATTGGTTATCTTGAACTATGGAAGAACTATGTCCCCTGCCTGTTCAATGGGAATAATTTTGAACAGTGTTAATCTCTTAAGGGGTCATTGTTCGTGAAGGAGGAGGCGGGACGCGTGAGGGAGAGACAAGCTTTGCACCCTCACGCGCCTAGTCGCCGCAGGAGACGCCCTGGGCGTCGGGAATTGGCAGCCGATTCCCGGCCACCGTAGGCGCGGGCTTGCGGACGGCGAGCAATGGGTAGCTCGCCGTCCGGTAAGGACCAAGCCCGAGTCGACGGCGCGTCGTGTTCCACGCGCGCCTCAAAGAGATGTCAGCACTATTGACGGGGTCAGCTAGGGCCGATGCCAGCTAGGGTTGCGGGATGTTCGAAAGAGTTACCGTGGCCCCGGCACAGGCAACAGAAGGAACACGGGTGGGTTTTAGTCAGTAAAAGTCTGACACGCCCTCCCGCTCCGCCCAGAGCGGGAGAAGTCATTTGATGATTTCCCATCCAAAAAAAAAAAATTAAAAAAAAGGGGTCATTGTACTTGTTATTATGAACAACTTTTACTATGGGACCAAACCAGAAATCGCGAAAAAAAATCAGCTTTTCCTTACTCGCATAATTCGTCAAAATGTATGGAACACCTGATTTTTTTTCGCGATTTCGGGTTTGGTCCCATAGTAAAAGTTGTTCATAATGATGAGTACTATGACCCCTTAAGAGATTAACAGTGTTTAAAATTTCACCTTGTATAATATACACGGATAAAATGGCAGAGGCTTACTTGTACACTCAATAATGGACCTTCGGAAACTGTCGCTAGCACATAGTGACGTAGCGATAAGGGGCAATATGTACTGAGGTGCTTGAGGAGTGAAGAGGTATTCCACGGCTCTCAGAACAATCCCAGAGCCTGGAAGATGGCCAAAATCCATACAAACACTTACTGGAATATTTCCTTCCTCCGAGCACGTTTGCTCTTGCGAATCTTCATTCAAGCCGGCCAATAAAGGCAAAAATGAGGTGGGGGCTCTGTTCCTCGTCAGTGTTCACTCCAGCCGCCAATAAAGGCAATCCAGAGATGAGAAACAAGACTTCTCCCGAGAGTTAGGGTTCGTAGGGTCGCTACTGCCCAACAGCTCGCCACATATTGCCTGCGGGTTTATGTATTTTTGTTTCGGGTTTATATTTTGTTTTATGTTTAAGCGCAATTTGATGCACTCTGACTACAAATAAATGATTTACACTATTAAAATAATTTTTTGTAGTCAGAGTGCATCGCATGACGATTCCAATGTGCCCAAACACGGCTGGGATACATTGTTGTATTTTCGGTGCCTACCTGTCGGCTTCATCATCAGGTCAGGTCGATGGTACCATTTTCATCAGAACCATTTATTTAAATTTGCTTCGTCATAGTCGCTTAACTATCATAATAGAGATATCGCCACCCATGAAAGACTTATCATTTAGGAGTTCCCGTGGCCATCTGTGGTCTTCTTCGTCAGTTCCACTTCACCAAATGATACTTTCTGAATGCAAGTGTTTGACTTGTTGATGAAAATACCAAAATCGATATGTGTTTACCTATAATATTTGAGGAGTTCCCTCAATTCCTTATAGATCCTATCATCAGACCTGGATTTTGATAAAAATGGGACCAATCTTGAAGTATGTCCTTTCAAATGAAAAAGAATTTTCCAAATCGGTTTATAATTGACGGAGTACTGAGTTACTGAGAAAAGTTGTTATTTTCACATTACAAACAGACACTTCAATTTTATTTATTTGTATAGATATCGCTCATCCAATAGAACAACGAGATTACGAAAATGTCGAAAATGAGTTTTGAATGTACACACAACACATATACTCACACACACACACACACACACATATATGTGCACAGAACACATATACTCCTAGCGGAGGTCATAAGTTCACGTTTCGAATGGACAGAATTATAGTTACGGTGGTTTTCGATAGAGTGAGTGACTGTCGTTAGAGAATTGGTGTATTTTTCAAAAGGTCACTCGGACTCGGAAACATCGACTTATTTGACAGTAGTGTTTTTTTATAATCATGTTGGTATCTCACATTATCTAGTACTTACTTATCTTTATTTTCATAAAAACTAAATTTTTGTAACTCATTTTCAAAAAAAAAAAATAGATACCTACTCCTTATTATACGTATATAAATGTAAACAGATTTATGAAATTATAACTAAATTGAATAATTTGTTGTTTAAATTCATGATTTATTCCCATTTCAAAACCTAATTTATGTCATAATTGTTATATTTCATTATATAAAATGGCACAAGTGTACGTCAGGTTTGCTTTATTTGGAATTTTTAAACAGTTTTCTTCAGTTTTCTCATGAAGTTATTACAAATTATTATTGATAGTAAAGTAACATACACAAATATTAAAAGATTTTATCAAAATCATTAGAAATATATCATACCTATTTTCAATTTCTCCTGAAAAATAGCTAAAACGTAATTGCGTCATTGTTCTATTGGATGAGCGATATAGATAAAAGTAAAAAGCTTGAATTAAAGCAAATTGCTAACAAAAAAACCCGACTGCGAAAAAACATACCTGAAAAGAGGAAAACAAAAAAAGAAGAAGTGGAGTATTAAAATCCATAGAATTTTGGTACCTACAGCAGGTGGGGATAAACAAAAGTGACACCATATTTTAGGTTATTGGTTTTACCTTTTTAATTTACTAAAATTATTAAGCTTTAAATCAGTGCCATACACAATTACTAACGTCAGATATTTTATCTTTTTTCGTGTTTTTGTCACATGGTGACCCTATTGTATAAATAGCTCACAGACTAATATAGCTTAAATGGCCTAAGTATCAACCAGCAATCATTCATTCCGCTTTCCGCTAGTAGAACGGCGCCGGGGTGCCACGCGCTGTTTAGTAAAAAAGCTAGGCTGTTAGCCGAAAGGTTAGCTAGTTGGCTGCAACATATCCATCTTTTTGGGGCTGACTTTACTTACTAATTCCACGGCCTCACAGGCGTATGTTGTATTTTCTTTCTTATGTCTAAATCTGGTTTCCATGGAATTAAACAAAATGTTCAGTTGTTGACGACTGTCATCATCGATTGACTCACAATAGTCACAATAGTTGTGAGTGGTCTAGAGCATAACATTTCAATTTATGTACGAAACGGTATACATAAATTTTCGACAAACATGGATAGACGTTTTGCTCGCAGAACTGTATCTACGACATTGCCAGCAATAGAGACATTACAGAAAAATATCAAGACAGTACCTACATACTACGCTAGGTAAGTACTTAACTAGAAGTTATTATAGATGACTGTTTTTATAGGGATAAAACATAATTGGATTATAAGTAAGAAGGGGAATGAGAATAACACCAAAGAGTAGGCTCGCCAAGTGGAGTTTACGTCTAGTTTTCATTTTTGTCGTGTCCACGATAAGTCCTAGTTTACGTGCTTCGTAGACCCGTTCAATAGGCTCTCCCATAACAGTCACACAGCCCGCACAGGGTTTAATTTTACCTTACTGGCTTTCGGTTCCAAAAAGCAATACTTGGTTTTTGTAGCGTTCAAGGCAAGCGTGTTGGCATGAGACCATTGTACTATTTTCAAGATCTGTATTAATTTATCATTGTACGGTGGACAGCGAACCGTGCGCACGCATACGTTCGACGCTCAGCATTTATTTATCGTTCGACATAGCTTCACAAAGTTTTTTCATTAATAATACAAGCCCGCGCCAAACTTTGTGACCGCCCCGAAACTAGGCTCATTGCATTGCGCAGAACACAAAATCAGGGTATTAGCGGGACGCACAAGAGCTTGGGGACAGGGCCACACCCCGCGCGCCCGCACCGCTCACCCGCGACGCGCGCTGGCACCCACACCTTAGTGTGAGTGCTACGTCCGTACACGAATCACGCACTTGTTGAGCTCCGAGAGTACTGTCGCGTTCAGAATTCGTTCGATCGTTTCGTTAATTTGTTGTTATAGTTTTTAGTTATTGTTACTTGTTGTTATGGTTACTCGTTGTTATTTGTTTATAAACATGCCTACTGGACGTTGTAATGTTTTACGACGCCAGGCTCGTAAAATGGTCTACGATGTTTATAAATTTATGAAGAAAGAAGCTGAAGAAGGCCTTAAATACGATTTGAAGGCAGTACATAAACGGACTGCAGCCGCTACAGGAGTATCAGAAAGAACTGTACGACGTATTATATCGGTTGCTAATGAACCAAGTTCCGATTTATTAGCAGTTTTTCGTACACCCGGAAAGAAGAGGCAAGGGGTAAAAAAGGTAACCGGAATCGACAATTTTGACCAAGGTGTCATCAAAAGATGTATCCACAATTTTCATGTAACACAGAAAGAGTTGCCGACAATTGCTCAACTTTAAAAAAAATTAAAAGAAGATATAAATTTTGAAGGATCCGCAACGAGTTTGAGGAGAATTATAAATGAAATAGGATTTAAATGGAAAAAAACTGAAGACAATCGCAAATTATTAATTGAAAATACAAATATTCACTGTAAGTGAATTGAACATTTGCGTGCAATAACGAAATATCGCGCAGAAGGAAGACCGTAGTTTACACTGACGAATCGTATGTCGATTCATCGCATACCACTTCGAAGGCATGGAGTAATAGTAGCACTAAAGGTTTAAAAAAAAAGATATCAAAAGGTCAACGTGTCGTCATTGTACATGCTGGATCCAAATCAGGATTTGTACCCAACGGCCTTTTAATGTTTAAGGCAGGTACGAAAACCGGAGATTACCATGATAATATGAATTATAATAATTATGAAAAATGGATACGCACACAACTTTTGCCGAATCTCCCACCGAGATCGGTTATGGTGATAGATAATGCACCCTATCATAACAAATTAGAGGATGCAGCGCCGACGTCAAATAGCAAAAAGGCAGAAATGGTGGCATGGCTTACGGCAAAAAATATCCCTTGCAGTTCTGACATGCTGAAACCAGAACTGTATAAATTAATTTCTATACACAAAGAAAAATTTAAAAAATTTAATATTGATAAAATTTTAGAAGAACACAATCACACAATATTACGGCTTCCACCTTACCATCCCGACTTGAACCCCATAGAAATGGCTTGGGCATCCATAAAAGGTTACGTGGCGAAAAGAAATGTCACAAATAATATAACTGATATTATGAAACTAGTGGAAGAAAAAGTAAATAGCATGGGTGAACAGGAGTGGACTGCACTATGCGACAAAGTTATAAATATTGAAGAAGAATATAAGAAAAGTGATGTCATCATAGATGACCTAACTGAAAAAGAATAATTCACGTGAGCGATAATGAATCAGATGAAGATGATTCGGATATTTTTTGTGAAGAGAGTGATTCGGATGCGGAACCATCCACTAGTAAGGGAGATGTTTTTATGGAAGGTGTGGCCCCATTGTGAATATAGTTTTTATTTATATTAATGTTTTATATTTACATTTATCCTATTATTACCTAACCTATATGTTTTACAAATAACACATACATTATATATTAAATTAAATAAAATAACCTATGAAATAAACACGAACTTTATAATCACCAAATAAAAATAAATTGACATAATAAAATAAGTATTAAAAATGTTAGAAAACGAAAATTGTTTGGTTGATTACGTATGGTCCACTCGACTGTACCATGCGCAAGTTCGGACTCGCGACTATATTCAAGGCGGTCACAAAGTTTGGCGAGGGCTGTACCTGGAATTACCATATTTTAAGACAATTGTCCAAGTGCAAGATATGCGACAGTCAAGTCAATGACGGGGTCAAATGTACTGCCTGTCAGGGTCAGTTTGACTTTTCGTGCGTTGGTGTCACTGAAGCTGGATGGAGAAAGCTCGGTGATCGAAACTTAACATGAAGGTGCAATTCCTGCAAAGCCCTGACTACGAGTCCCCGAGTTGGGTCCGCAACAACCACGGTGACAGATATGGAAAGTGTGCTATCCGAGCTGAAGAGACTGTCGACGCAGATGTAGTCACTACCGGCATTGGTGGAGGACTTAAAGCTTATCAACAAGGAGTTGGCGGAACTGAAATCCATGAGAGGGGGGTTCTCTGATGTCATTAACTCCATTACTGGAATGAAGAAGTCTCTGGAATGAAACACAGCTCAGTAAAATATCTAGCCTGGCAGGTAAATTTCAGGATTGGAACAGGAAATTGATAGTTTAAAGAAGACCAAAGACGACATTACCACCTTGCAGGAGCGCTGTAGGGGTCTAGAACTTCAGTATCGTGATAATGAGCAGAGGTCCAGGATGAATAACATCGAGATTAAGGGTGTACCTGAATTGAACATTGAAAACTTGTTTGACGTCATTGCTAAAATAGGGGCTAGCAAACATAAGATATTGAGCGCGGTCGACTTGGGACTCCAGGGTGACTATAAAATTTACGTCAATGACCACATGACGCTGGATAACAAAGCCTTACTAAACAAAACCGAGATATTGGCAAAGGAAAAAGGATATGAGTATGTTTGGGTAACAGGCTGCAAAATCTTTATTCGCAAAAATCATTCGTCACCGAAGCACCACAACCGGACTGAACAAGACTTGAGAAAGCTTTTTTAGGCAACATCACTGGTCGATCTGCTGACACACTATTGTTGATCGACGAGTCGGTATGTTTATGTTTGAGAAACGCTGGTAATCGTTTTTTGCGCGCATTCCATTCTCGCCTGCCTTTTGTTCGCTTATCGCTCGGTGTCACCTATTCATATGACTCATTAAGCCTTTGTTTTTGCTATTTTAAGCTTTACACATGTGCTAATTAATGAGAGTGGGATCTGCTTGCATCTGAATCATTTAAAAAAATATTTACTACACTTACAAAGCCAACTATTTCTTGACGAGGAACACAAGTTGTTGGTGATTTAGTTAATACAACTACCGCCTTATTTTGCCCACACCAACTACACTTGTTATTTACGCCGACTTTTATTTAATTTAGCTGACATTGTTCTTAAAAATCCAGCAGATAGGTTCTTGATTCTTAGTGATTTTAATCAGCCGAATATTGACTGGCCCACAGCGATGGATGGTGATTATCTGTGCCCTAGTAACAATTTGCACGGGCCCGTCCACATCTCCTTTTGTGATACTCTTACCGCTTGCAATTTGTTACAGTACAGTTCTCATCGTAATGTCAATGACAGGATTCTTGACCTCGTAGGGCAAAACTTGGGTAATCGGTGATAGTTTTGTTTTTTACTTGTAAAATTCGATTCATTGATCAGACTATTTTTTAAATTTACTGTGATATAGTAGACAAAATAAGTTTTGCTAACTTATATCTAAAAATGTGGCAAATACTATAATGATTGAAAAATGTACATTTATCAAGTCAGTAGTAACTTGGTAATAAAACACAATTATCTATCACCGAATAGCTGCATATCACGAATTAGCCAAGTTTTGCCCTATTATCAAATAACGAAGTTACTGTCACATGGTGCCTGGATCCTTTTGTGAAGGAGGACCTACACCATAAGGCACTTTGTATCGCTGCTGATTTTGTTCAACTGCATCAGCTGTATTCTCGGCCAAGAGTCAAGTTCCTGTATGCTCTTGCGATTTACGACGCCGTAATTGAAGAAATGGTGGCTAGAGACCCACTTTGTACTGGGATCCATCCATCATCACTGACAGGACTATTGTTGCCAATAAGCCTGATATAGTAGTAGTGGATTAAATAGAGCAGCGCACAATGATTGTTGACATAACGGTCTCGCATGACGGGAACCTCGTGAAAGCCGAAAAAGATAAACAAATCAAGTATCTTGACTTGGCCCGCGAAGTTGTCGACATGTGGGATGTGAACTCAGCGATCATTGTGCCGATAGCCGTATCAGCCAATGGCTTAATTGCCAAGTGCCTCGACCAACAGCCAAGGAGGCTCTCGTTGGGCAGCTGGATTAAGGGCTTGATTCAGAAAGCGGTACTTCTGGACACGGCTCGCATTGTTAGGAGGTTCTTATCTCTGGAGCCCTAACCGCCGGTAGCTTGGACCCAGTTCCCGATACCGGTGGGCTACTATTTTTAAATGTTTTTATATTCTTTATGTTCTAATATTTTGACGGCACGGTTAGCGCAGTGGCTAAGCGATTGGACTGCTGCACTGCGTGTCGCGGGTTCGATTCCCGCACAGAGCAAATATTTGTATGATCTACAAGTAGTTGTTTCGGGTCTGGGCGTTTGTGTTTGTGAGTTTCTATGTTTGTAAACGCACCCACGACACAGGAGAAATTCCTAGTGTGGGGCAACGTTTTATAAAAAAAAAAAAATATATATTATTTATATGTATTTAATATATTATAGGAAATAATAATACCATTTATTTCATAGGCCCATAGAAAAAATATCTTTACCTAAAACATACATATTTTATTATCAAACTTATGCGCAAACTCTTGTTGGTTGGTGTGAAGGATGACCTGTTTAGATGGTTCTCGTCATACGTGGAGAATAGGTTAGGTGCCAGACGGTGGTCCTCAATGGGTATATGTCGAGAGTGATGTACAGTCAACGTCCAGAAGTCCACTTCCACCGCAATGACCATTATCGCCTGCGCTATACGGGCTGCGGTGCCTACACACACACACGCATTTTTATCCGTGTGAGTGATGGTCCAACTCTAACAAATTAACATGTCGTGTAGCATCGCTACGAGTAGTTACAGATGTGATCAATACTAGACAAGGATGACAATATCAATAACTTGTTTTTTTATCGCCGTCTGATTATTTTTTTCATATTAATGCAAAATTTCGACAAGTGAACATAGGTTAACATTAGCTAGATCGGTAACGAGGCTGCACTCGCTAATGTGATCGGCATTCCTTCGGGAGTTCCCCAAGGATCCTTGTTAGGACCTCTCTTATTAAATATTTTTATAAATTGCATCCCCTCTTGTTTCCTTAATTCTAAAGTTTTATTGTATGCGTATGATATGAAGATTTTGGCTCAAGTGTCAACTGCTGAGGACGCACGCCTATTACAGGATGATCTGGACCGGTTCCATGAATACTGCGCTAGAAATAGATTGGATTTAAATGTATCCAAATGCTATGTATGCACATTTACGCGCAAGGCAAATCCTGTTAAATCTAATTATAGGCTTTCGAATGCCTTGGTGGCTAGAGTAAGTGTCATCAGGGATTTTGGAGTTACTTTTGACTCTAAGCTTTTGTTTGATGTACATATCAATGACATAGTCAACGAGGCTTCTAAAGTCTTGGACTTTATTTTTAGGGTCACTTCAGATTTTCAAAATGTTAATACAATGAAAATTCTCTATTGTGGGTTTGTCCGTAGCCACCTTGAATATGCTTCTCAGGTTTGGAATCCATATCATAATGTATACATTAATCGACTTGAAGGTATAGGTACAAAAGCGATTTTTGAGGTACACTCAATATCGTTCAAATACCCATCTCCAACATAACATCATCACAAACATAACTGAACATCAACTAATAACTGTTCATCTTAAACATAACTAGCGAAATGTGGGTGTACTATAGGTACACCTCTGCCTAACCCTTCAGGGAAACAAGGCGTGATGTTATGTTTATGTTGTTACCCATCTCCCAAACTATATAGAAGTCGGTGTAAAAAGTCCATATTTTGCCTCTATACGAGCGAAGGAAAATTGCAGATCTTGCTTTCTTATTTAGTATTATGAGCGGATTTACTGACGTCCCTGAATTGGTGGGCAGGATTGGACTTCGTGCACCGAGTGTATTTCTTCGGAGACCACGTCTTCTCCATGAGCCTCAGGGCAGAACTATCTACAGACAGAACTCGTACGTGATAAAGAGCTTGTCGTACTTTCAATATAGTGTGCCAGGATGTCGAGCTAGATTTATTTACTAGTAGCATTAAGGAAGCTAAGAAAAGTTTGAATAATTGGTTTTTCGATCTATAACCATTAATTTTTTTTTCAATTGTATTTTTTGAGCGTGGGATACTCCATTTGCGTAATTCTTACATCGCTGTTTTCGCGTATTTGTTAATATTCCTCACTTTAATCATCAGTGGAAGCTTGTAATTGGCCATCTTTTACACATTGTACTAAATATTGAAATGTATTAGCTGTAAGTTTTCCTAAAATTAATAAAATAAAATACAATAAGATCGTTTAATGCTTGTTATTAGTCTTCCGGCTTAAATTATATTATATATATATATATATGTGTCGGAGGAAGTAAACGAAGAGTTGATTGTTGATTGCATAGATTAATTGATGAGATTGAATGTTAATTAAAAATAACTTGTAAAATCCTAACTTAATTTGATTTGAATTATTACATTTTAATATTGTGTAAAAGCTAACAAATTTATTTAAAAGTCACTGCAATGTATAACGCCCAGTTAGAGCAGAGGATAAACCTAGAGTGGGGTCGAGGCGCCATCTTAATTTTGGCGGGAAGGAGCGAGGCTCCTTTTTTTGGAGAGAACGGTGGTTGATCGAGGTGGATCGCCAGTGATAAAGTTAAATTGGTGTCGCGAATCTGCTGCTCGAATATAATTGTCTAAGCAAATTAGTTATTGTGAGATATTGATTCCTTCAGTGATTCTCAACGTTGTAAAAATTGCCATTAAATTGTGTGAAACAGTGAATACTTTGTTTTGTGCTCGCATTTCACCCGAATGACGCCCACTAAACTCGTGACCACTAATGACGATGTCGAGGGGAATGCTGTTTCTCCGACATCAGAAGTGGGATCGATGCAGGCACAAAACGTGGACAAATCAAGTGATGGAAATGATGGATGGCGTGCTCTATTTGAAGCGCAACAAAACAGCTTGCGAAGGACTACTCGTGGAGACTCTGCGCAACCCGCGCGCTACTGAAGACAAAAATATTACGCTGCCCAATTTCGAACCTGAAAATGCAGACACCGACGCCCGAGCCTGGTTAGCAACAGCGGATATCTGCTTGTCGGACTGTGATATACAGCCATCCGCATGACAAGCAACAAACAACTTCGACTTCCAACCGCCCCGGCACGGCCGTGGCTACGACGAAGCCCCCTGTTACTTGCTACAAGTGTGGTGCCGAGGGTCACGTGGCATCACGGTGCTTGAAAACCTGGCTAGCAAGCAGCAGCACGCAACCTGCCGCCACAGCCAGCATAGTGAAAAGGGTGGACGTATGCGGTGTGAAACCTGTCACCGGTGTGATCACTCAATTTGGTGAGCAGTTTTCATTTTGCTTTGATTCTGTTGCTGATTGTTCCCCAGTTAAAGAAAGTATCTCACGTAGACTTGTAGGTGAATTACAACACGCTGTAGTTTCTCTGATAGGGGTAGGGAAATCTAGCGTATTGTGCGATTTACAAATTTTATCTCGGGTTACTGTTGGTGATCATGATGTACAAATCTTATTTTACATTGTATCTGATGACTATCTGAGTAATGATATTCTGATTGGACGTGATTTGTTGGTTTTAAGGTTTTCTGTACATATATCGAGTGATAAACTTGCCATAATTAAAAAGCCTTCTTTTGTTAATATTTGTAAGGTAGGTAAAACTGCAACTGATTTTAATGATGTAGATACCGACATTTCTAGTAATTTTACACCGCAATCAATAAAACTTCTCGGTTGTTAGAGACTCGTTTGTTGAAGGTACACCTACTAGTAGAGTAAAGACAGGCGAATTAGAAAACTCAGCTGTGTGCGTATGTGAATTGCCTGAGCTTGTGTGTGAAGTATGTGATGACTACAGTTTTATGTAAGCGCGTTGTCTTAACGGCGTGGTGGCTGTTAAGTTCTTAAGCTGTCCGATTGGCGAGGTGGCCAATTAGACCGTGTAGATGCGAATTGTCTAAAAAGGCGAGGGGGCCATTTAGACGGTGATTGGACGGTGGTCTAAAGGGCGAGGTGGCTGTTTTGATACTGTGACTGGGCGAGGTGGCTGTTTTGATACTGTGACTGGGCGAGGTGGCTGTTTTGATACTGTGACTGGGCGAGGTGGCTGTTTTGATACTGTGACTGGGCGAGGTGGCTGTTTTGATACTGTGACTGGGCGAGGTGGCTGTGTGAAGGAATTCAATTTACAGATAATTTATTGGTCTAGTGGTCTCGTTGGTCTAGTGGTTGCAAGCGCTACTGCTGAGCATGAGGTCCTGGGTTCAATCCCCAGGTCGGGCAAAGTGTTATTGGGTTTTTCTATCTGGAATTTCTCAGTAGCAGCCCGGAGTCTGGATTTGCGCCCGAATGATGGCAATAGGCTCGCCCCCTATTACATGGAACTTAAGCATAACTGGCGAAATGTGGGTGTACTATAGGTACACCTCTGCCTAACCCTTCGGGGAAACAAGGCGTGGTGTTATGTCATATCCTATTAGTGAAATAAAATAATAACCCCTGATGTGTGCCTATTCTATTATGAAGTGTAGAACCTATTTTAGATGAAGTCATTGTTCAAAAGATGCAACAAACACCTTAATTGCACTTTGTCAGGAGTGGCCGAACTATGTTACAAAAGTTTTGTTCTTCTTATTCTATTTGTTACAGATCATAATGATGCTCGTCCCTCAATATCACACGAGGACGTGTGAAATGTCAGGACGGCCGTGTCGGAGGAAGTAAACGAAGAGTTGATTGTTGATTGCATAGATTAATTGATGAGATCGAATGTTAATTAAAAATAACTTGTAAAATCCTAACTTAATTTGATTTGAATTATTACATTTTAATATTGTGTAAAAGCTAACTAATTTATTTAAAAGTCACTGCAATGTATAACGCCCAGTCAGAGCAGAGGATAAACCTAGAGTGGGGTCGAGGCGCCATCTTAATTTTGGCGGGAAGGAGCGAGGCTCCTTTTTTTGGAGAGAACGGTGGTTGATCGAGGTGGATCGCCAGTGATAAAGTTAAATTGGTGTCGCGAATCTGCTGCTCGAATATAATTGTCTAAGCAAATTAGTTATTGTGAGATATTGATTCCTTCAGTGATTCTCAACGTTGTAAAAATTGCCATTAAATTGTGTGAAACAGTGAATACTTTGTTTTGTGCTCGCATTTCACCCGAATGACGCCCACTAAACTCGTGACCACTAATGACGATGTCGAGGGGAATGCTGTTTCTCCGACATATATATACTTGTGTATCATCGGCATAAATATGGTATTTACATTTATTTATATACATATTTTTTAATTTTTACAAAATTAACAATACTGGCCCAAGAATCGAGCCCTGTGGAACCTCCTTTCCTACTGAGCGATGTCTAGAGACATAATTATGCTAAACCCGGGTATTTCCACAAATTGCGTACGATCGTCAAAATAGCTATCAAACCATTATATTGTGTCCTCGTCAAATCCATAAAAAGCCATTATTGACAATAATAGGGGAACTTTAATACAGTCAAACCCGCGTGAAAATCAAGCAACACTAAAAGAGTGCACATCCCATTATCATGAGCCGACAAGATATTGTCTGTCACATCCAACAAAGCCGTGGCTGTACTACGGGCACTACGGCCCTTCCTAAACCCTGATTATATGTACATCTGGGAGGATTTTATTTGTCTCTAAAAATTCAACCAATTGTGCACATACTACTTTCTCTAAAACTTTAGAAAGTACCAGCAGTATACTAATATATACCGGCAGTATACTAATATATAACTAAGATCCTTAATATCTAATGCATTAACACCCGTATTTATAAACAAGTAAAAGTGATTACTTCAGTAAAAGTAATTTGAATTTTTTTCTCAGTTTAGTAATTGCTTGAAGTTAGAACTGTCAAAAATTAGAATTCTTAGCCAAGTAATAGTCACCATTTTCTTTACTTAAGCATTCAGAACTCGACAATTTTGCGTTTGATTTTGCGGTTATAACAATGGAAAGAATCGAAGAGACTTTTGGTGTTACAGATGATATCAACAACGATATACTACTGGAGATTAGATAAAGTTGCTGAGCCTCGAAATCGCTAAGTTTACTTTCGTGGTGTGGATCCATTTCGTGATTATGAATATCTCCAAAGATTATTACAGAAAGAGAATTCGCTTTTCCCAAAAGTGTTGTGATGAATGTGATTTTACCGCGAATTAGGTACGGACTCTTTAGAATGAGGCCGTAAGTTTTTATGACACTGGTAGCTTCCAGATTTATGTATGTGGAGACATTTTGCATATTTCACAATTGACAGCGTGTCATATAGTGAAGAGAGAGTTACTCGTGCATTGGCCTTGCTAATGCATGATGTCATTAAGTTTCCAGTAAATTTAAGAAAAACAAAGAATGACTTCGAAAACCTTAAGAGCACCTGGACTGAAAGATATTGTAGGGGCAATCGATTGCACCCATTAGGTTTTTTAAGGTAATTTCAGAATTAAAAAGTAAAATAAAATGTAAGTAATATTATAGATGTTAAAGTAAAATAATCTACATCCCACGTTTGCCTTCTAATGAAACAAAATGCAGTAATTGAGTGTAATAAGGAAGAAGGAAACAACTATCAAACAGTGATTCTTACTCAAGCATTTACTTAAGTAAGTAACGTACACATACACATACATACATACATAACCTCACGCCTTCTTCCCATGGCGTACACGTACATACACGTACATTACTCGACTATAGAAAAAGATTTTATAATGAAGTAATGTAATCAAGTAATGATTTCATTAAGAAATTACTTAGCAGCAAGTAATTGCTTGTTTATAAATACGGCTTTAAGAGTCTTGGGCAATGGGTTCCTTAAAACTCAGGGAAAGATGAGGATGTGACAGATGTATTTACTAAAGCAGTCAAAGTCTCAGGTAGTGTTAGTAATATCATATTTATGGTAAAGCCATCGCAACCTTCAGCATTCGATTTAACAGTAGTCAGTATGTTCGCGGTTTCCTTGCGTGTTGTAGGTCTCAAACTAAACGTTGAACTATTATTTCGCGCGGATTCAAAATATGCACGCAATGAGTTACTAACCGTATCCGCACCCCGGCGCATTCAGAAAATGGTCAAACATTGTCAGTAATCCAAGCGTCCGTCTGTAGAGTTACCGTGGCCCTGGCACAGGCAACAGAAGGAACACGGGTGGGTTTTAGTCAGTAAAAGTCTGACACGCCCGCTCCGCCCAGAGCGGGAGAAGTCATTTGATGATTTCCCATCCACAAAAAAAGGGTCCTTCTGTGGGGCTCTTTCTCAAAGTTGTGTCTACCGAGCTGGATGACTTATTTATCCCAGATTGTTTCCTTCACAACTTCAAGTACCGACCCTTCAATGCGGATTGGACTCGGCGAGACACGGAAATTGTACAGGACCTTAGTCTTGTCTAAATTCACCTACCTACTTATTAAGAGGGTTGTCACATTTTGCACCTCTCTCGCTCACACGGGACCAAATTTTTAATAACGTTAAATGAAAAGATGCATTTTTGAAAAATGTAATCAATGGGCGGTCTACAAAATAATATTAGTTTAATAGGTAATTATTAAAAACACATTTTTATTGTGGCATTTATTTACATCATCTCAAAAACAGATCATAACACTTAATTACATAAGTTTATTAGATAACACAATAGAAATGTGTTTTTGAATAACTACCTATTAAATTAATATTATTTTGTAGACCGCCCATTGATTACATTTTTCAAAAAAGCAATTTTTCATTTAACATTCTTAAAAATTAGGTTTTGTGTGAGCGAGAGAGGTGCAAAATGTGACAACGCTCTTAAGTAACTTATAATGCTAGCACATCGCCAACTTTTTAACTCCGGGCTGCTACTGAGAAATGACTAACGAAAAACCCAAGCACTGCCCGACGCTATGCTGAGTATGCCGTCGGTCTTGCGCCTCTCCGTCTCTCCTGTCTTGTTTGATTCCTATATTTTTAAGACTTTCAAACGCCGAATTACTTTAACTGTTTCGTAACAAATTTCAGAAAACCGCGGGAGATACCTTTTCATATACCGCACAAAAAATTGCTGGAAAAAATTGAATATGTGAAAAAGGAGCCTGAGCCTCTGGTATTCACTTTTTATTATTCGCTTATTTGTAGCAAGTTTAATTGCTTGAAGATTTTTTTTGGGTAGTAGGTACCTATAAATCTACTACTTAATTATGACGTAACCTAGCTATGGTTGCAGGTCGGAATAGCTTAGACTATACCTACTAACTTGTTCTTTACAGACGGGATTGACGGCTGCGCAGGAGGAAAGGTTGAAAAGAGAAAGAAAACCAGGGCAACTGGAACCTATAGAAGGTCCAGGTAAGTCGCACCCATTAAGAATTAAATAATACAAAAATCAGAAGTATTACATACATAAACTCACGCCTTCTTCCCATGGGGGTAGGCAGAAACTACAGAACGCCACCTGCTACGATCCTTACATACTCCTTTTGCCTCGTTTACATTCATACATCTGGTCATACATGCACGCCGTTTGCTAGTACTATGCACCTGAACTTTCTGAAGAACATCACCAATAAGATCACTATATGTCTTCCTAGGGCGTCAGAAGTATTAATCAACATTTATAAATGTGTTTTAATGTTTCGTAGCCAAATGACAAAAACGGAACCCTTATAATTATAATTTCGTCATGTTCCGTCCGAAAGTCACACAGTTATTTTATTTTGAGGCTATTTGCACTATATGAGTGATAATTGGAAAGAAGGTGCATTGCTAAACAATGGTATAGTGAAATTACGAAATAAGTAATAAGGGGTGCCACTCCGATTAAAAAAATCAATGCACTTATACTGGGTGATTTTTTTTACCGTCACGAAATTTTTACAGGGTGTTCTACCCATGAACATGAATAACTTTCACTATGGGACCAACTATGAGATCACGAAAAAAAATCAGCTGTTTCATACATTTTGGTCAAGTAGGTTTAAACTTTTCTACTATACAGCAGATTTTTTTTTCGTGATTTCAGAGTTGGTCCCATAGTGAAAGTTATTCATATTCATGGGTAGAACACCCTGTAAACATTTCGAGACTGTAAAAAAAATCATCCTGTATAATTGGGGTATTGTTATAGTTAGAACCCATAAATTAAAAAGATTATGATGCTTCGTGCTCAGTGGAAAAGAAGGACAATTAAAGAAGGCCGACTCCAAGTAAATAGGACACAGGATCTAGGAAAATAAAAAATTGTGTTTCTAACTGACTGATATTTAAGTCAACAGTTTTTAAGATATGTGATATTTGCGGTTATAACCGCAGAAATACCTTTGTTTGTCATAGCTTTTTCGCGAAATAGGTACTATGAAATACATTTAATTTTTGCAGTCTTTAAAATCAATACTGTGCATGCGTAAATATTAATCCCAACTACGGAACCCTTCACTGTGCGTGGTCGCACAGTGAAGGGTTGGCCGGTTTTCTTACCTATTACATATTTCTTTTGACTTTGCAGCCTCATAGCGAATTATAATGATACAGGCAAATAATGTTGCCCCCTTGTCGCTACAACACTATGTGCTAGCGACCGTTTTCGGGGGCCCATTATTGAGTGTGCAAGTCACCCCCTGCCATTTTATCCGTGTATTACATAACATTGGTCAGGCAGGGGACATTGTCTTTCCATAGTTGTAGAAATAATACTACGGATAGATTATTTAACAGAATATTGTAACCAAGAGATTTACAATAAGCAAAAACGTGTGAACGCGAAAATGTCACCGAGAGAAAAAATCGCGAAAAAAATCAGCTGCTCTCTACATTTATGTTCGCATGACTCGTCAAAATGTAGGAAACAGCTGATTTTTTTTCGCATTTTTAGGTTTGGTCCCATAGTAAAAGTTGTTCATAATGATGAATATGTGGCGGCATATCTACATCGCCACAATGGAACGCGTCACACTGACGTCACGCAAAATCCTGCATCGCGCAATCAGAGTTTACCGCGCGACTAACATATATACAACATCCCGACATCAACCGTCGGGCAGTAGCCCAGCAGACACAACACCCGTCTGGTCGGAGGATCCTCCCCTTTCTATGGAGGATGAGTGAACTTTACACCCTGTTCCTCATGCCTCCTATAAGTACAATGACCCCTTAAGAGGTTGTGCGTTATTTGTGATACATCTTCACTACATAGTAAAGGGTTTTCCAATAGGGACGGGTCGATGTTGACAGTCTGTGGCAGCCATACTATTTTGGTGGGATCTGTAAAATCTGTTCTATATTATGCAGTCAGTGATGCCAAATCACCATGGCAAGTTACACGGTTGAGCAGCATGTGCAAATGATAAAACTTTATTATCAAAATGAGTGTTCGTTAGTGCAAACGTTGCGCGCATTGCGCCCATTTTACGGCAGACGCGGTGGCCCTTCAAAGTCCACTCTCCAACGATTGGTGACTAAATTTGAGACGACCGGTTCGGTAAACAACCAACCAACACCTTTACGTCAAAGGAACGCCAGATCGGCCGAGAACATCGCCGCTGTACGTGAGAGTGTTCAGGAGACTCCGAGGCAGTCGATTTCTCGCCGTGCTCAAGAACTCGGCCTTTCGCAGACCTCAACGACACAATCGACATTCTGCATGAACGGTTTGAGGGTAGAGTTATCTCTCGCAAAGGTGACGTGAATTGGCCACCAAGATCGTGTGATTTGACTCCGCTAGACTTTTTCTTGTGGGGTTTTCTGAAGTCGCAGGTCTATGCCAATAAACCACATTCGACCGTTGCCCTGAAAGCCAACATAACGCAGGCCATCGCTCGGATTCAGCCGGATCTATGCAGCAGAGTCATTCAAAATTGGACCTCTCGGATTCGTGCCACCATACGAAGCCGCGGCGGACATTTGAACGATGTCATATTCCATCCATAATGGCATAAATGGGCCTTTTAAATAAAAAATAAATTTCGTTAATATCTCACACACATCTTGTTTTATTCAATTTTAACATCGACCCGTCCTTGTTGAAAGACCCTTTATAAAACAAAGTCGCTTCCCGCTGTCCGTCTGTCCCTATGTATGCTTAGATCTTTAAAACTTCGCAACGAACTTTGATGAGGTTTTTTTAATAGATAGATTGATTCAAGAGGAAGGTTTATATTATAATACATGCATAATATCGTAGAGAAATACTGATAACTTTAGAGGTTTCTAATGTGATGTCGTAAATAAACACATTTTTTTGCGCTTACATTGCAAACGCTGGCTGAACCCTACGAGATAGATCAAAATAATGTACTACAGTATTGTACACCTTACAAAGGTCTACAAAAAAGTCAGCGATGGTATATGTCTATCTCTTAAGGATAACCCACAATAATCATTTTTTATCCTTTACTTTTTACGAGAAATAATGACTTATTTACGAAGCGATTTTAAGCAATACAGCATAAATCCTTACCCAATTAAGTACCTTAAATACATTGTGCATGTAATATAGATCAATATGGCCTTTTACAGCATGTAATTTAAATGAATATTTTCGAACATATTACAGATTTAAAACCGGCGGCGCGTGCCTATAAATAGCGCGTCGAAGGTCGCGCTTCGCCGCCCACCTAATAATGCTACTGGCCACCATCTACAATGGTGCCATGAGCAATAACATCTTCCCAGAAGCATGGAAAAAGGCCACTGTCATCGGCATCCCCAAGCCTGGAAAGCCCAAATCTGAGCCCACGAGCTACCGCCCTATCAGTCTGCTCAATGTCCTCGGCAAAGTCTATGAGAGGCTTATTTATAAGCGTCTCAGGGACTATGCCGAAACAAAAGGCCTCATCCCAAATGAACAGTTTGGTTTTCGAACCCAGCACTCTTGTGTGCATCAGGCCCACCGCATCATCGAACACATAAACGTTGGCTTCCAACGTGGCTTGATGACGGGTGTTGTATACTTCGACATAGCGAAAGCATTCGACAAAGTCTGGCACAACGGCTTATTATATAAGCTCTACCAACTTGGTGTGCCGGACCGTCTCGTACTCATCTTACGAGACTTCCTGTCAAACCGCACTTTCCGCTATCGCATCGAAGGAGCACTATCCTCCCCCCACCCTATCCGCGCAGGCGTCCCCCAGGGCTCTGTGCTTGCCCCCCTCATCTTTACGCTGTTCACCAGTGATATACCCAGGAGCAAAAAGGCACAGTTGGCTCTGTTCGCAGACGACACGGCCATTTACTGCTCAGGCCAAAAACAAGCCTCGATTTCTCTCACTCTCCAAAGAGCGGTCAACAAACTTGGCGACTGGTTCAGGAAGTGGAGAATCGAAGTGAATCCCGACAAAAGCCAAGCGGTTCTTTACTCAAAACCACGCCATAGCCCCCCCGACCAATCACCATGTTCGGTAAGCCTATCCCTTGGGAGAAGCGAGCCAAATACCTAGGTGTGATTCTTGATGAGCACCTCACTTTCGCAGAGCACATAAAGAAGGTTCGTTCGCGCGCCGCTTTCGCTCTCGGTAGACTCCGTTTCATAATGAATGCAAAAAGCAAATTGTCACTAAAGTTTACACGGCGTGCATTCGCCCTATCATGACATACGCCTGTGCAGTCTTTGCACATGCAAAACCTCACCATATCCATAGGATGCAGACCCTCCAAAACCGCGCCCTCCGAATGATTACGGGATCCCCATATTACGTCCGTAACAAAATCCTCCACCTCGACCTCAAAATCCCCACCATCCACCAATTCATGAAACGTAACTCCAAGCGTTTCTTTGACACCGCCGTCAAACATCGCAACCCTCTAGTTGTCGAGGCCGCTAGTTATACCCCCTCTAGTATAAGTAAAGTCCGCCGTCCGAGGCATACACTCTTAGACCCAGATGACCCCATTACTCTCCTCCAAGAAAGCAATAGGGCCTCTAGTACAGTATACAAAAACCGACATTCCGACCTCGCCGCCGAGGTCCATCGCGAAAACCCCGAATAAATAATTCCCCCCGTCCCTTGCTCGAAGAAGTGCCAGCCCGCGCCGAAGCTGAGCCTGTAGCTTTAAATTCCCCAGATAATAATAATTATCCAAGTTTGATCCAGCCTGTCCCAACTTGCTGTCCCCCCAGTGACGCCCTAAGCCGAGGTTCGTACCCCGCAGGGGGTGCCCTTAGCGCGCAGTCACTTAGTAATATAAGAAACATGCCCCTGGCTGGAGGCTTTGAGTTCGCTTAAGGCAGCCACAGGATTGACCGGTTAAGTAGTCACGGCCACTCTTGGCCAACTATGAGATGCCATAGTTAGGAAAAAAAAAACGCGCTTCGCCCTGTAGCACTTTATGATTAGCAGCGATCGCACGCGTTTATCGGAGCTCTCTAGCGAGGAAAATAACAATTATTACTTAATAAAAACGTGCTTCTCAGCGTGACAACGTAATCCTTACTTATAAGTACGTTATGATAAATTAAAAAAATATATATTCGAAATTGTATGATAGTATTGAAATACTAAAGTGAATTATTTTTTAAGACAAAACGTGCTTTTCAGCGCGACCATTTTTACGAAATTGTAAGTTCGTACTTTACTCGGTATTAAGGTTAATTATTAAACTGCACTTATTGTAAGTACATTAGGTTAGATAGGATTAGATTAAAACCATAATTTATCAATTGTATTTCTTCTATTCAGATCTTGGTTTAAATTTAGAGTTAAGGCAATTTAATATTAGGGCAAGTATTTTTAATTATCAAAAATCGTAGTTTAAGGTAAGGTGTTTTAAGTTCAAAAAATAACTGAATAGAATACCTAAATATAATAACTTTTGTTGTTGAGAATTTTTGATTATCTGTAGTATACAGGATGTAAGGGACAGCCCTCCGCAGACTGATGGGGTGACTTCAGTATATCATACTAAGACGACCGGTATATGAAATCAGGAAAACGTTCCTGAAACCCATAACGATGGGAATCCAATAAACCTAATTTGTTTTATTACCTCACATGCAATGTATCGTTACCGTGGCCAAACGCGCGTAGCGAACGGCAGCGCAGCGAGCTTTCGGCCGCCGAGTATTTCAACATCCATTGCTGATTTTTTTTATTTTAGTTGTTTTATTTACATAAATGGAGTGCTGCATACAGAGAATATAATTTTACATTGAAATAAAGGAATAGTAACTGAAAATACGATTAGAAAAATGACAGTTTTCATGAGAATATTTCCGGTGGAATATGATTCAAAATAAGGAGCTGAATGCACCCTGTTAATTTGCGGAGGGCTGTCCCTTACACCCTGTATTTAGTATCAGCATTGCACCCGTGCGAAGCCGGGGCGGGTCGCTAGTGTATAATATACACCCAATTATCTCTTGATAAGGAGGAATATCATGGAAGATTTTAGTTTCTTGAGTATTCCTTGCTATTTTGTGCTCATAAATGGGGCATACACGGACTGGTTCTGCATCTTGAGGGGTGTTAGACAGGGTTGTATAGCGTCACCATGGCTGTTCAACTTGTACATGGATAGTTGTCTGACAAATTTGAAAGAGGGTGAGTGCGGATTGAGGATGAATGATTTGCTTGTCAAATGCCTTCTCTACGCAGATGATCAAGTTCTACTTGCATCGTCAGCAGGACAGTTGCAAGACATGGTGACTGTCATGGATGAAGCATATAAGATGAAAGGGATGAATATAATGTGAATAAGACGAAGGTCATGGTGTTTGAAAGAGAAGAGGACGTATCGATGTGTGATGTGAAAATAAATGATAAAAGTGTGGAGCAAGTAAGTGAGTTTGTATATTTGGGGAGTTTGTTTACAAGGGATGGAAAGATAGATGAAGATGTGGAAAGGAGAGTAAATGCGGGAAATAAAGTGAATGGTGCTATACGTGCGGTTGTGACCAACTAGTTAATGTCCAAAAAGGCCCGACTGGCTGTTCACAATGGTGTGCTGGTGCCTACGCTTATGTATGGAAGTGAATGTTGGGTGTGGCAAAAGAAGCATGAAAGTAGAATAAATGCTGTGGAAATGCGTTCCTTGCGAAGCATGTGTGGTGTGACTATAAATGAGAGACTGAGGAATGATGTGATAAGGCAACGGTGCGGTTAAAAAGAAGATGTAGTGACAAAAATTGAAAAGAGTATGCTTAGATGGTTTGGTCATGTTGAGAGGATGAATGAAAGTCGACTAACAAAAGGTATTTACACTGCAGATGTGAGTGGAAACGCCGGAAGGGGACGCCCTAGGAAGACATATAGTGATCTTATTGGTGATGTTCTTCAGAAAGGTCAGGTGCGTAGTACTCGCAACCGGCGTGCGTGTATGACCAGATGTATGAATGTATACAAGGCAAAAGGAGTACGTAAGGATCGTATCAGGTGGCGTTCTGTAGTTTCTGCCTACCGCCATGGGAAGAAGGCGTGAGTTTATGTATGTAAGTTTATACGAGGAGGGATCAAAAAGTAGTAAGAACGACATACTCCTTGGTAAGAAAAAAATAAATACTGGCAGGCATAGCTCAGATACATATTTGTAATATGAATAAAGAAAAAAATCTTCGATTCTCTTTTGCTTTTTCCGAATGTAGTCACTTGTTTGCTTCGTGTCGGAACGTGTTCTCGAAAATGGAGAAAAACGAAGTGCGAGCCGTTATTAAATACCTCTGTTTAAAAAAGTTAACGACGCAAGAGATTCATTGCGATTTGGAGGCAACATTAGGAGAGTCTGCTCCGCCGTATTCCACTGTCGCAAGGTTGGCTTCTCAATTTCGAGTAGGGAGAACGAGCACGGAAGACGAACATCGTTGCGGCCGTCCATCGACGTCAGTCACCCAAGAAAATGTTGCGAAAGTCGAGAAAATTGTATTGAGCGATCGAAGAGTTACCATCCGATACTTAATTCAAGAAACGGGTATTTCATATGGAAGTATTCAATCCATTGAATTCGACTTGACATTTCGAAGATATTGTTGGACAAGTTTCAAGAAGATTCTGAAAACTTTTTGTCTCGTTTCGTAACAATGGACGAAACATGGGTCCATCATTTTGATCCCGAGAGAAAACAGCAATCTTCGCAATGGAAACGGCCATCATCACCGACCCCGAAGAAGTTTCGTGCCGTGGCATCGGCTGGCAAGGCTGTGGCCTCAATATTTTGGGACTCAGACGGGATATTGTTGATTGATTACCTGGAGGGTGGAACCACTATTCCAGGCCAATATTATGCAGCCTTAATTCCCAAGTTGAGGAATGCCATCATAGAGAAAAGGAGAGGGAAACTTCGAAGGGGCGTGCTGTTTCATCACGACAACGCACCCGCGCACAGGTCGGCAGTTGCGATGGCTGCCATTCAGCAAGCTGGCTTCGAATTGGTTGACAATCACCCTTTTTCACCAGATCTGGCGCCTAGCGATTTTTATTTGTGCCTCAAATTGAAAGAATACTAAGGGGAAACAGGTACGAAGACGATAACGAGGTGATGGATGCCGTGGAGAGCTTTTTGCAGGACCAAGACAAAACTTTTTTTTTGAAAGGGCCTTGGAAAAGCGCTGGACTCGGTGTGTAGAGAGACTCTGAGACTATGTAGAAAAATAAATTATTATGTTATCAAAAATCATTATATTCTATCTCATTCTCACTACTTTTTGATCTCTCCTCCTCGTATCTATTGGAGTTTTAACAATTTTGCAGTCAGACATACCATATTTATGTAACACTTCCTGTATATACTCGTATTTTCTTTGATCCAGATATAAAACACCCTTTTTCCTGTCTCTTTCTGCATGTATTCCAATAAAATAACACAAAAGTCCAAGATCCTTCATTTTAAACTGTCTATGTAGTTCCTCCTTAATATATTTCCTTGACTCTTGATTATTAGCTTTTTCCCGCGGCTTCGCCCGCGTAGATGTCGGAAAATATCCCACGGGAACGTACTGGGATTAAAAGTACCCTATGTTCCGTTATACTCTATTGGTTTTCGCGGCGGACGCCAGAAAGCTCCCAGTCGGCATGATTTTTTTGGACATCTTCAACAATCATCATATCATCATATTTCAGCCAATTTACATAAAACCTTAATAAATTATACACTTAAACATTCCTCATGAATCACTCCGTCCATTGGTGAAAACCGGATAAAAATCCATTCAGTAGTTTTATAGTTTATCACGTTTAGACAGACAGACGCGGCGGGAGGACTTTGCAAAAAAATTTGCAAAACTATTATGCCGCTCAATAACAAATATGAAATAACTTTTGACCGAGTGAACCGATTTTAACAAAAACTTGTTAAAAAAAAAAATATAAAAAAAACAACTGACTTCCAAAAAAAAAAACACTACAAAGCGAAAAAAAACTTTAATTTTGGAAGTCGGTGGTTTTTTTTTTTATAAATAAGTTTTTATTTTCCACTTTTTAGTTGTGGAACCTACCCCACCCAAATTCGTATACCACTACTTTCTAAGTAAATAACATTAACAATGACAGGAAGTTATTATCACATCATCAACATACACTAAATTAAAAATAAACGTGTTATTGAAGCTAACTCAAAAACCACTCAACAGAATTTGACCAAATTTATATGCAACCACTTCAGGACTATACCCTTTCAAATAAAAACTTTCAGGTTTGGACGCCGTCACCAACAAATTATTAAGTCAACCACACGACGACAGATCGTTGACCAAATCTGTCTTCTGACAATCAAGGCCACTCATAACATACGACTCAAGTAGCGCAATTTGAAGCATATTACCATTAAAATTATTTATAGCCAGAGTACATCTCATGACAATTCCAATAAGCCCAAACACGGCTAGGATACATTATTTTATTACGGAGTTCCGGTGCCTACCTTCCGGCTTCATCATCAGATCAGTTCAATGGTACCATTTTCATCAGAACCATTTATTTAACTTCGTCTTAGTCGCTTAACTATCTTAATCGAGATATCGCCACCCGTGAAATACTTATCATTGCGGAGTTCCCGTAGACATATGTGGTCTTCTGCATCAGTTCCACTTCACCATATGATACTTTCTGAATGCAAATGCTTGACTTGTTGATGAAAATACGTAATTAATATTATTTAAATGCCTATAATATTTGAGGAGTTCCCTCAGTTCCTCATGGATCCTATCATCAGAACTGGATTTTGATAAAAATGGGACCAATCTGGAAGTATGCCTTTCAATATAAAAAAATAATTTTCCAAATCGGTTTAAAAACATACATACAATCGAATTGATAACCTCCTCCTTTTTTGAAGTCTGTTAAAAATAAAGACTAAAAAAAATGAAAAATGTTACCTCAAGAAGTCAAGATACGAACTATGACTACATTTTCAATCCCTTAAATCTCTTAAAAAGAAGTACACAAAATTTTTAATATTATTTGTGATTTTTAAAATCAACCCCTATTTTACCCCTTTAGGGGATGATTTTTCAAAAACGCTGAACCACACAATTATTTATTTCCTACCAAAAGTATAAATTTGAATTTTCATATTCCTAACTTAAAAAATGCAGGGTTTCCGATACAAACTTTCATCCCCTATATCACCCCCTGTAGGGTTATTTTTGAGACAAAAAGTAGCCTATGTCCTTCCCCAGGATGCCATCTATTTCCTTGCTAAATTTTATCGAAATCCGTTCAGTGGTTTAGGCGGGAAAAGGTAACATACAGACAGACAGACAGAGTTACTTTCGAATTTATAATATTAGTCATCATCTGCCCAGCCTTTTCCAACTATATTGGGGTCGGCTTCCTTCCGGATTCGGCTTTGAATTTATAATATTAGTATGGATGGATAATACCGGATCGTCCACATAAATAGCAATGAAAATCGTGTTTTTATTGTTTACAATTTTATAATAAATACAAGGATCTGATTTAGACAGTAATAAACCCATTCTTTTCAGTGTAGAATCAAGCTTTTTGTTCCTCTGCTTACTGACATGTTTTAACCCGTATAATGTCTTTCTCAGTCGGCATACTGAGTCTTCACCATTATCATATACATAGGTGGCTGCATCATATAAATCTCTTCCTCTATATCACCTTGAAGGAAAGCAGATACGGCATCCCATTTGACATACATATGTCTAGATCATATTTAACAGCCAGGGCTGACAAATATCGGAATGAAGCAAGTCTTACAACAGGTGAAAATACTTCTTTATAGGCAATTGCTGACATTTGTGAACATCCTTTAATCACAAGCCGTGCCTTGTATTTTACTATTCCTCCATTTTCATTAGACTTTGTCTTGAAAATCCATTTACATGGTATTGGTCTCTTGTTCGCAGGTTGAATAGTTATTTCCCATGTATTATTTTCTAGTAGGGACCGATACTCCTCATCCATGGCATTTTTCCAATAGTTCTTGGTGACCAATCCACTATAGCCACCCAAACTCATGTTTCGTTTGCATGTCCTACAATAGTCCTGCACCGGAGGTTGTCCTTTGGGTGCATTTGCATAGTGCATGTATGGATAATCGTCAGTTGGTACCTCCTCATCATTTAAAATTGGCTAAGGGGTCTCTGCGAGTATGCTTCGGCCCTCGTACGCCTTCCAAAGGTCCGGGACCCCAGGGCCCCGAGATATGTAAACAAATAAATAGGTAAGTAATAAATTGTTAATTGTTTGTTTCATTTAGTTGTTAAAAAGAAAAAGAAATTTATGATTCAAGAGTTCCGAGACAGCTTAGACAAGTATGAAACCACAGACCCTCTGAAGGTGAAGCCACCGGTGGCGTCGCAGACAGACGTGATCAACCACGTGAGAAGTAACCCATCAGTCGGATTCCTCTACATGATTTATGCCGTTCATCCTCAGAATGTTTATTTTACTCCTTATTACCTCAAGTGAGTATAACGCTACCTTCCTACTACGATAATATTAATAATAATAAATTAAGAATACTTACCAGCCTATTATTTGTCCCACTGTGTTGTAATCAATGCTCGTGCCGTCTCTGTATGAGAAGAGACTTTGGCCCTACTATTTGGAAACTTGTGAAGTTGTTTGTTACACAATCACGTTGAACGGATTTTTTCTCGGTAATGCGTTACCGTTGGTTATTTATTCAAAATTATTAATTATTGACCTCGAAGCGGGCGTAGCATAAAAGCATTCATATTTAAGTGGGAATGACAACAATCACCTTCAGTTCGGTATGAGATACCTAAAATAAGATGTGCCGTAGTGGGTACCTACAACACCCGGTCTAAGTATACTGACACTGTAAAAATGTCACCGTGAAAACTTAGGTGAAGTGAGCTATCATTCTTGTCATTAAACAAAAATTACGTTATTTTATTATGTAGGTACCTACTAACTCTAATCATAAGAAAACTGTTACTAACACTTATACGGATTCTGTCCAAAATAAATGGATAATAATAATAATTCCACCAGAAGGGGCTGAGCTTTTACCCGACTGCTCCAGAAGGGGGATAATGTTTTTCGAGAGTATGTTACATGTACTTATGTATGTATGTCTATTTCTTTAGCACGCTCTATAGCATAAACGGCTTGATGGATTGTAATATAATATGAGGTGTCGTTAGATTCGTCTTAACTGTGGGAGTGCCATAGGCTATATAATATTTATATATTATATCCGGAAATACAAAAAAGGGTGGGGAAGGTTTTTTTTTAATAAATCTAATAATATTGGTATCAGATAAAAGCTAGTATATATATACATATATTGATTTAACAGAAAAGCTTGAAATAAAGCAAATGAACAAAAAACCGAAAACGACATGTCGCTAGCTACGGAAAGTGTTTCAAAGAAATACATAGAAACCAGTAGTGTCGCGGCGACACGTCGCCTGCTGCTGCTGCCTGTAGTCGGCTACGAACTTTACCTTTATCCTTGTTTTTCTCTTTTGAGTTATGCGTTTTTGCAGACAGGTTTTTTTTGCAGCTAAGTTTACACGGTGAAATTGTTACAGAATCTATTCCGTAAAAAATCTATCCTGTATTCTGTAAAAGATCTATAGATCAATAGGTTTATTGCCAGAGCCAGTTCTTAAAAAACATCATTCACGTAGTACTATCATCAGCAACAGAGTTAGGTACCTATTGTTGCATTTGCAACAGATAGATTTATGAAAGATATTTATATGCCGATAATATATATATGAAATATGTATACATATGTATATGCAAGATATATCTGGTTTTGACTCGCAACATTAACGGTTTTCAAAACATTCTAACCAGCCGGTTCTTCTTAGATCAGCCTTTAAAGTATTTGTAAAACTCCAAAACGGACCAAAACCTATATCGACTAGCTATAGATGTTTTTTACTTGTTCTTATGTTCCAACTAATAAATGACTAACTTCCTCATCGATTTTCCAGAGTCGTACCGTATGATCACATAGACAAACGTAATTATTTTACAATTAGTCAATGTGGAGTGACACACTATTCTAACGAGATGGTCTTCACAAAACTTCCAGCTTGGGAACAGGAGTATAACATATTTGTTAAACTGACAGATGTAAGAATGTTCAAATTGGTTTTTATTCATTTTCATTCGAGCCTTTTCAGGAAAAACTTCGTAAGCGTCAAAAATCACAAAACTATTTTTCTTCGTAACCTCTTAATTAGACAGTTTTACATCTTGTCGCGATTACTCTTAAAATTTATTATTAATTTACACGACTTTATTGTTGTTAAAAATTATCATCGTAAATGAAAAACATCTTTAATTAGGAAAGAAAATCCCTTTCCTGTAAAAAGTGCGAATTGTCGCTCTTTCTGAAAAGGCTCGATATCTTGTATTTTATTTTTGCCCTACGCACATTAACTGTTAGCTAAAAAGTGCTACACACTTGTTCGGGTCTGCTTGATTCGGGCATTTTTTTGTCAACTTTTTCGTTGGTTATTTTAAAAAAAAATTGCTGTTCCATACATTTTGATCGCGTAGATATTGCACTTTTGTAGGAAACAGCAGTTTTTTTTAATAACTGACAAAACATTTCAACGCCAGGGGGTCCAGAATAATGTACTGAATCCATGGTAACCGACTTCGTGTCGATGTCCCTGCCACCCTGTACAATAAAGCTTGAGCTTGAGTTTGTTTGAACGCGCTAATCTCTGGAACTACTAGTCGGATTTATAAAATCTTTTTGCATTTGATAGCCCAATTTTTGAGACTATTTAACATCACACTACGACCTTTAGGAGCTGAGCAAAACGAAATTAAAGCTGAAAGAACGCTAAGTGAAAACGAAGTAACGGGAAGAAATTTCACGTGGATGAAGTCGCGGGCAGAAGCTAGTCGAATAATGTAGGTAGCCCTATTATGTTCAGGAAAAAACCCGATCGGAAAAGTTCGAATTGTGCCGAGTCGTCCCGAACATGATTCAGTGTGGGTAGCGTAGGGTAGATGCCGATCGGAGTTTGCCGATCGGCACGAGCCGTAATTACTTCGGGCCGGCTTTGTTATTCAACAAAAACTGCTGAATCGAATGTGCCAAACCCGGACAAGAGTGTAGCGCCCATAAGACTTAGAATATTTAAATGCTTTTCATTTCCAGATCAAGTTCTTTAAATTATATAGATATTGGAAAGCGTTTTATGTATGGAAGAAATCTATAATGTTCAGAAAATATACGAAAATTCGTAATAAGTTGGCAAAGAACCATTTCATTTTGACGCCGATTTTAGGCAAGGCTTTGCTAAGTATACAAGCGATGTGCTGTGAAATGTACACTAAATCATTTTGTGATGTAAGCAGAGACATGGATACTGCATTCTTCTACTTCATCGAAGATCAGGTACAGAATTTTCCTGTTAATTTATTTTTGTCTTGATATTTATTTAATATACGACGAGATGATTTTTTTTATAGACTTATTTCAGTGCCACCTACTACAAGTAAATTTTTTGAAAAACTTATTTTAGATCAAATGCAAAGATTTTTTAATAAACATAAATTACTGCATGACACAGTTCTTTGCGTAGCGAAATAAAAATGAAAATTCACCACTTTAACACGTATAATAATATAATTTATTAATAATTAATAAAGAATCGGTGCAAAAAAACCATATAAAAAGCTAACATTAACAATTAGGTATAAAAAAAGTCGCGGAACAGGCAATTTAGCCTCAATGAAAAGAGACCACGAGAAAACTTAAGGTACATACATCGGATGGTAAATTCTTAGTTTCGCATTTGGTTTCCGAGTTTCCGACTTAAGGAATAGACTGCAATCGGTTTTTTTTAGGTTCGTGCCCATTAAATTACGTAAACTTTCAAAGGAATATATAAAGATGAACCTAAGTAGTCCCGATAGAAACAGTCTTGGTTAAAAATCAACTACTATTACAATGTTAAGGCTAAAAGTACTAATAACTGAAAATAGTTGTGTGGTGGCCCAAATAACACGTTGATCCTGACGAAACACAACCTCGAAGCGTAGCATGCCTCGACAGCATCGTAGGTGACCCGACGATCTTACGTCTCGGACAAAAACGGACGTGCGGGTCTCGAAATACAAAGATTTTATGCGGCTGGAAATGGCATCCAAACGCTCGCAATCCTGATGAATAGTTCGGTACCCAAAAGAGCCAGAAGCAGCCCTGTCTAACTGGTTCTACACCTACGACAAATAAAATAGGATATTAGACTAAAACTTCCACTGAGATAGCAAATAAGGGGAACTACATACCAAAGAAGAATATCTTTACACCATTTGTGCAAAACTCAACAATTGTAAGTTGGTAGACTGTGGATAACATAAATAACTTGCAAATCGACCTACAGTAAGATACGTACAATAAAATTTACTTAATTAAAAGGTCGAAAAGATCTTACATAAATTCCAATTTTTCTGCAACTGTCTTGATAAAAACCGGCCAAATGCATGTCGGTTGGATCACGCACAATGAAGGGTTCCGTAGTTGGGATGAAGAAAGAAGAGACAGAATTATTCCAAGAACAAATTTAACAGAGTAGTTGAAAAACATGTTCTCCCGTACATTCCTACTGCAAATGTAAGTTTGTACGCACAATATTGAGAGCTTTACCGTGTTATTTTAAGACCCTAGATTTATTATAGGTTTTCCTGTAATCTATAATTAGGTATAGAACTATTTTCTATATTTTTTTTCAAAATTATAGGCTTTGTAGTTTCGGAGATAAGGGGGATGGTTAATTTTCGTCTATTTTCTTAAATAACTTTAAAGCTATTTATTTTAAAATTATTTAAACAAATCTATTCCGATACCCCAACCATACAATACAGCCATTTGATTTGATATGTCACACGGTGTAGTTTGCAAAACTTTTTTTTTAAATTTTCTAATTTGCCCCCCAAAAGTGACCCCCATATTCAAAATTCTTTACGTCCGTATTTGAGGCACAAAAATTCATATGTATACCAAATTTCAACCTAATCGGCTCATTAGATTCAGAGAAAATTGGCTGTGACAGACGGGCAGACAGACAGACAGACACACGAGTGATCCTATTCCTATACGGTACGGAACCCTTTACGTACTTTACTACTTACGTACTTAATTTGTTTTTTAAATTGCTATAAGTATCTGGCACTTTCTTTGAGTTCACACATAATGTTCCTTTACAGTATTTGCTCCTTATCAGCAACAATATCCATCAGTATAAAAATACAGGGCGCTTTTTTTACAAAAGGGACCTGCGGGGCAATTGCGTAACAGACTTACAGTAAGCGCCGGTTTCATTTTGACAGTTCAACAACATTCATTATTTACGTTGTTGAGCAGACAATTTTTTCGAACATTTGAAGCAATGGATTAGCAATATGCTTCAAAATCATTCAGATTGTGATTGATAGTGTGTTAAGCAATTAGGGTGCTGGTTCGATTTGTGGGCCTGGCAGAAGCTTTTTCAAACTGATTTTTAAGCTTTACTGTAGTTCATTTCGTTCGTTATTTTCTACATCATTTATGGCCGCCGAAAAAGCGGCGGCGTCAGTTTCGGTCATTGGCTTTTATATTTTCATTCTATTCCGTGAACAGATTTCTAAAGTAGATTAATATTTACATTACAGATGAAACGTATAGAATACATAAGAGACAGGTTGATTGAATATCGCACCGTGGTCTTGGATGTGATCACCCAATCATGTCACACGGCTCTGTACCAACAAGGGTTTGTGTATGACGACAGAAATATACCGCCCTTTCAAATGATTAGAGGCAAACCTACTGGGGGCATGTCTTACACAGAGAAAGCCAACAAGAGGAAGTATTGCGAAAGATTAGCATGGTAAAAATATTGTTTTTTATTCGCATACCAAACAAAATAAAAATTTACGTAGGTACAAAATAAAATCAACTAAATTTTATATGCTTGCAGTTTCATAAAGTTGGCGGATTATATGACCAACTACATGTTACACCGACTAACAAAAGTTTCCAATTTGTTGATGGCCAAAATGCTTCGTACTCATGTCGAGTTTACTCCTACCAATGAAGAACTGTGTGGTACCGACGTGGAATTGGTGGTTGAAGAACTGCCTCGTGCAACGGAAACTTGCAAGGTACTGAAATATCTGAAATATAATATGTAAATAAAGAAATCCTGAATTTTTAACTGCTTGACTCAGTAGCGCAGAACTAAAAACTAATCGATTTTTATAGCCTGACAAATCATTGTGATAAGAAACACGATGATTTTTCAGGCTGTAAGGGCGCACATCATTTTATTTTTAAAACAACTCACTGCTGCACTCTGGGCCGCGGATCAGTAACTGTAATTCACCATCATGTGTCGTAGCACATGTTAAATTCAAGAATAATGTTCTCAAAATATCATAATTTTAACTGACAGCATTCCATTTTTAAAATTGTCTATTTATTGATTATTATAAGTGAGGTCTCTAAGTGCAGCAGTAATTTATTAATAATTAACTACACGTTTTCCAGTGGGCTTTGTTCCAAGTCGATGCGTACATATTAGAATCTGGTGAGATGGTACTTAATCCCAGTGAGGCAGTAGTTACATCGCACATGGAAAAAATAACAGCGTATTGGGAGGAGTACGTGCGCACATTTCACAACTTTCTAAACGATGAATCGTTGCAAATATTTGTGCAGCCCACAATAATGGGCAAACCCGTCGAATGGTCCGCTGGACAGGCACCGAATCTTTATTTCTTGATGAACCAGGATTTAAAAATGCTGGATAATATAGCGTTCATTCCCTATTCACTTAAATTCGGTTATGAAAGCGTGAGGACGTTCTTGAAACGTTTCAAATCATTCAGGGATAGCTTTCGTGAGTCTTGTGCAATGGATATTAATTTAATTAAAAACGAGAGAGATGTTATCAAGTTCAGACAGCTGTGTAACACGTTTGTAACACAAATGGAATCTGTGGAAGAGATAGTGAGCTACCAGCCCGTGGGCTTGTTGTTCTTGTGCCTACTTCCCTTCCAAGAACTGTTTAGACCGCAGCCGAGAAAACTATTCGATGTCGTGGCAAATGTAACACCTGAGTAAGTTAATTTACTGTACCTACATTGTGTGACCTGATTTAATTCCTTGGGACAGAAAAAAGATATACAAGATGTTTGGAGGTCATTTGCTAGGTTTAACTCAAAGACCCCATGTCCTAAGTACCACGGTAATTAAGATATGTTTTTCTTCCGAAATCTCGTCTTCAAGACGTCATTTACTTTTTGTTTATAGTTACTGTTGTAATAGCACGAAATCACTTTTATTCTGTATTTTTATTCTTAATAAATTAATCCATCTGAATGTTGTTCAGCTGTTTTACATAACGGAGCTGTTTTGTAAAACCGCTAACGGTTGTGTAAAACAGCGGATTCGATAAAATCCATCTACGATCGATACATCTTTTTGGGGCTGGCTGTATTCATCTTTTTGAGGCTAAATATACCTATAGCTTGAAATGTCGTCGAGAAAACAGGCATTTGCTTAGTGATTGTTTTATTAATTATTACCATCATGTACAGAATCGGTCACGCTTGCATCGAAGAAATTGTGAAGGGTATTGAAAACATCAACGAAGATATAACTAAGGAACCTACAACTGCTGCGGAACTGGTAGCATATAACTTTTTGATGGACGGACTTGAACCGCGAGTAGCATTTTTGGAAGAAAGGCTGGAGTATCTTCGGGAGCTTTACGATCTAATGGGAGAATTCAACATACCGATTTCACCTGACGACATAACTGACTTTTTAGGTACGTGTTGATAAAGCTATTGTGAAGGCAGACTTAGCATTCAAGACCAGTTACATATAGAGACAGTTATTTACAAGATGTAACATAAATAACGCACAACCACACACTCTTAAGGGGTCATTGTACCCATCATTATGAACAACTTTTACTATGGGACCAAACCTGAAATCGCGAAAAAAAAAATATTCTGCTGTTGCCCACATTTTGACGAGTTATGCGAACATAAATGTAGGGAACAGCTGATTATTTAATAAGTATTTCACGGGTTGCGATTCGATTATTTTAATATGGTAATTTATGCTCGTCACAATGCATATGGTGAAGTGGAGCTGATAGTGACTTCACCATTTTCCTATTCCCCACAACCAGCTCTCCTGGTTCTTATCAGGATCTTAACAATTAACGGTCATCGGGAAAAGCAATGTTTTGTATAAAGGTGATCAGTAGTTGACATTAGCCTATTGCAACTTAGATAAATTACAAACGGACCGACTAAAAAGTGAAAAACTTTTATACCAAAAAAAAAACAACAAAAACACTACAAAGTGAAAAATAACTTTAATTTTGGATGTCGGTGTCTTTGGATCTATATTTTAGTTTTTTCCACCGACTTCCAAAATTAAAGTTATTTTTCACTTTGTAGTGTTTTTTTTGGAAGTCGGTTGTTTTTTTTTTTTGTAAAAAAGTTTTTTATTTTCCACTTTTTTGTGGGTCGGTTTGCAATTTATCTAAGTTACAATAGTCTAATGTAAACTGTTCATCACCTTTTACAAATTATTGCTTTTCCCAATGCAGGAGGACGTTAATAGTTGAGGAGTTCTCCTGGTACTTCACCATCAGCTCCACTTCACCATATGCATTATGACGAGCACAAATTGCTTAGCAACCATATTAAAGTAATCGAATCGCAAGTGGCCATCTGTGATCTTTATCATCAGTTCCACTTCACTAAAAGGTACTTTCCAAGAGCAAATGCACGAGTTACTATAAAAATACCCAAATTGCTACGTGTGTTTATAATAGTTGAAGAGTTTCCTCGATTTCTCCAGGATCCCATCATCAGATCCTGACCTGATGACAGTGGAACCACTCGGACCCTATGGACGCCTATGAGACCCTTTCAAACAACAAAAAAAAAATCCATATCGGTCCAGCCATCATTGAGTAATCGGGGAACACACATAAAAAATACATTCCGACGAACTGAGAACCTCCTCCTTTTTTGAAGTCGGTTAAAAATAAAAAACTTTATACAAAAAAAAAATAACTGACTTCCAAAAAACACTATAGAAAGAAAAATAATTTTAATTTTGGAAGTCGGTGGCAAAAATCTAAGATACAGATGCAGATACCGATTTCCGAAATTAAAGTTATTTTTTACTTTGTAGTTTTTTTTTTAAAGTCGGTTTTTTTTTGTAAAAAAGTTTTTATAGTACTTAAACCTTTTATACGTACACTCAGTTTTTTAGTAATTCTCGATGTGCTATAATAATTATACTGTAGAATGTAGGTACACTAACATTACAAAACATGAGTTTTGTCACAGACCTCCTGTTCTGAGCATTACGATTTCGCAGGAAGGGTTGCAATGATATCGCGTCTTTTTATGGCTTTACTCCACTTCTCAACCAAATACTTCTGTACGCTTATTTTCAATTATGATTCATATCATTACGTCAGGTTTGAGTGTGGCTTTGGGAACTCTTCGGAGTAATGTGGACGCAAAGCTCGAGACTCGCAGCAAGCTAGCGGGACTGTTCGCAAGCCAGATCGGCAAGGATATAATGGAACTCATGCTCGACGTGAACAAACTAAGAGATGAAGTTGAGGTAATTATTTGATAAAAACTTTAAACTTTACATTATCAATGAAAATACGCTAGTTTTAATAGAATAAGTATGTTAGCTTTCTTAGAACAATTTAGATCCGACATAGCTATCATCAGATGACTTGTAGTTGTCTGTAAATAACGTAAGCCAATCTGCATGCCAGGAGTGTACTACGTGAGCTCGACAAATAGATGTGCGATTAACGCTTATGCGACAAAACTGTACTGCGACTCACCATAGTTCGAATGCACGCTTGTGCGACACACTGAAGATCGACATCACGCTAGTGCGACAAACGATTGCGCGACAGTAGTTCGACACTACGGTAGTGCGACACTACGGAAGTGCGACAGTACTGTAATTCGACAGTACGTTGGTGCAGTATTACAGTAGTTTGACACTACCCAAGTGCGACAAACGATTATGCGATACTGCCGTCTGTAGATATTAAATGAAAAATAAGAAAGTATTAACTTCATCTACATAACTAAAAATGAATCGCCGAAATGTATAGTTGTAGTAGTAGTTGCAGTTTCAGTGGCAGTAGCAGTGGTAGTTGTACTTGTTATTGATTCGGCGGTACGAAGTTTGCCGAGGAAGCTAGTGTATATGAAATAATCAAAGCTATTTATGATATGAAAATAAAACATAATAAACAAAATGATTTAAACATTATTAGGTACTTCTTTTTTGAATATAATCAAAACTATTTTATGATAATAAAAAAAAACATAATAAGTAAACAAAAAGATTCGATTTGATTTAAAAATTATTACTTCTTTTTTTAATATAATTAGAACTATTTTATGAAATGAAAAAAAAAACATAATAAACAAAAAGATTTGATTTGATTTAAAAATTATTACTTCTTTCTTGTACCTATAACGAATATAGGACAGGCCACGCAAGAATGATTACAAATCCATTGTATCCTTTTTAATTTGTTCTTCTTTATCTTGTTGTTTTTTTCTTCTTTTTGGTTCTCTTGCTCCTTGACCTATAATCTTTTCTATTGTGTCCGTTGTCGTTTTTTGTTCTTTTAATATTTCCTCAAAAGTTTTATATACATTCCATTTTTTGCGACCCAAAAGTGCATTCCCTCTATGGTGCCAAATTTCGACACAGTTTTGTGTAGTAGGTACCCCCATTTCGATGCTGGAAGCTACAGACCATAAGTGTGGTGGGAATTTTGGTGGTGTTTTTTTCAGCTTCAGACAACCAGGTACTACGGCTCGTTTTTTTGTGTAAGTTCCTTCTACATAATACTTCCGAAACCTCACACATACTTTTTCAGCATCTTCTGGCAGTACCTGTTCTTCAATAAGGCGGAAAGCTGCTGTAATTTCTTCTGGGCATAAATAAGCCAATGTAGCTAAGTGCCTTACTTTGTTTGCAAAATCGTTGTCCCGGCCATATTTTTGTGCAAGTCCAGCAGCCTGCATATGTTTCCAGATATCCTGGGTTAAATGAAAAAAACAGCCTTTTTGTAAAGTTTTTGGGAAAACTGTCTTAACCGCTTTTATAGCGGTACATGTAAATTGTAAAACTGGAAATAAAGATTTTTATTATTATTATTTCATTTATTATTTTTTCTTTCTTATTATTTACATTTTTAAATATTTCTTAAAATAAAAAGATATAAAAAACATTTAAAAATATAAAAAATAGAGTTCCACCGGTATCGGGAGCAGGGTCCAAGCTACCGGTGGTTAGGGCTGCAGAGACAGGAACCTCCTCACAATGCGAGCCGTATCAAGAAGAACTGCCTTCTGAATCCGGCCCTTGATCCAGCCGCCTAACGAGAGTCTCGAGAGATGTTGGTCGTGGTTGTCAGCCATCAGGCCATTGGCCGTTACGACAATCGGCACAATGGCAGCCGAGCTCACATTCCACATGTCAACAACCTCGTGCGCTAAGTCGAGATATTTTATTTGTTTCTCTTTCTCAGCTTTCACGAGGTTCTCGTCATGTGGGATGGTAACATCGGTTATCATTGCGCGGCGCGCTAATCGATCTATCACCACTATATCAGGCATTATTATTGGCGACAATAGTCCTGTCAGTGATGATAGACCGATCCCAGTACAACGTGACAAGGTCATTTTCGAGAACTGGGTCGGGCACATACTTGTAATATGGTACCTCAGAGTCCACAAGTTTGTATTTCAAAGCAAGTTGCTGGTGAATAATCCTGGCCACTTTGTTATGCCTGTGCAAGTACTCTCCGTTAGCCAGACGAGAACAACCAGAGATAATATGTCTGATGGACTCACCCGGACGGTGGCATGCCCGACACACGTCAACCGTCCCGTCCTTCATAATATGTCTCTGGTAGTTATTCGTCAAAATAACTTCGTCCATAATTGCACAGACGAAACCTTCGGTTTCCCCAAAAAGGTCACCAAAACGTAGCCAGGATACGGACGCTAGGAAATCTACACCGGGCTCATGAAGAGCCCGATAGAAGCGCCCGTGAAGCTCCTTGCTTTGTCATACCGCCTTGCGGTCATCTGTAGTAAGTACTACAGGTTTGCGCCAGTTCTCTTTAGCCATGGAGAGTGGGGTGAGCCCCTTGTCCACTGCGACCACATCACGGTGCATACCCACGTCGGCTTTTAAAAAATATTCCCTGAGACTGCACACCTCCCGGTTGTGGAGGGTCTTCGCATTTAAAAAGCCTCGACCCCCGCACTTCCGCGGGATGTACAGTCTCATCACCGACGAGCGTGGGTGATGCATCCGGTTTGCGGTCAGTAGTGTACGGAACCTTCTATCTAGGGCATTGAGTTCGGTCTGAGTCCATTTGAGTATGCCGAAAGAGTACATCAAAACCGGCATGACCCAACCGTTGAAAGCGCGCACCTTGTTTCCGCCTGAAATAAGACTAGTTAATACCTTCTTCAGGCGACCAAAGAAGCGCTCCTTCAACGATTGCTTCATGTCAGCAACATTGATGCCTAACGCTTCCGACATACCCAAATACTTATAGCTTTCGGTTGAGGAGAGGGATCTAAGCTGTATGGAATCCGAAAGTTGAAACCCCTCGGATTCCATAATCTTGCCTCGCTTTACATGCATGACTGCACATTTGTCCACACCAAATTCCATCCTGATGGCGTTACTGAAAGTTTCAGTTACCTTCAGTAGTTCCACCAGTCGCAATTTGTTGGGGGCAAAGAGTTTCAAGTCGTCCATGTAGAGGAGGTGAGATATGACCTGACCACCTCTCCTCAACCGATAGCCTAGACCTGAATCCTCCAGCAGTGTGCTTAGAGGATTCAGGGCTAAGCAGAACCAAAGTGGACTCAAACTGTCGCCCTGAAATACTCCCCGTTTAATCCATACAGGTTCATCATTCCCCTGGATCTGTCGACACCCTGGATAGCGAAGGACCGTCCTCCATTGCCCCATACACGACTCAAGGAAGGTGCGTAGAATTGCATCTATCTTGTACAACTCCAGCACCCTTATGAGCCATGTATGTGGCACCGAGTCGTAGACCTTCTTATAATCTAACCAGCATGTCGATAGGTCTTTGCGGGATCGACGAACCTGTTGGCTTATGGCCATGTCGAAGAGGAGTAGCTCCTTAGTACCGCGGGACCCGTTCCTACATCCATTTTGAGAGGAAGACATAATCAAGTTACTCTCAATGTGCGTATTTATTTTCATTCTCAAAATGGATGGTAGAAGTTTATAGATCGTCGACAAACACGTGATCGGTCTATAATTCTTGGGTTCCGCGGGACTTCCTGACTTATGGAGCAGGTGGGTAATGCCTGTTGTTAGAAACTGCGGTAGCGACCCAGACTCTAAGGATGACTGGAATTGAGATGCCAGGCGAGTGTGTGAACTACTTAGCCATTTTAACCAAAAGTTGTGCAGTCCGTCCGGTTCCGGTGATTTCCAATTTGGCAACGGGCGGACGGACTGCTTTGGCTACGTCTAATGGCGTTATTATTATTTCCTTTATTAAACTAAATACATATAAATTATATTTTTAAATATTAGAATATAAAGATTATAAAAAAACATTTAAAAATATAAAAAATAGTAGCCCACCGGTATCGGGAACAGGGTCCAAGCTACCGGCGGTCAGGGCTCTAGAGAGAGGAACCTCCTAACAATGCGAGCCGTGTCCAGAAGTACCGCTTTCTGAATCAAGCCCTTAATCCAGCTGCCCAACGAGAGCCTCCTTAGGTGTTGGTCGAGGCTCTTGGCAATTAAGCCATTGGCTGTAACGACTATCGGCACAATGATCGCTGAGTCCACATCCCACATGTCGACAACCTCGCGGGCCAAGTCAAGATACTTGATTTGTTTATCTTTCTCGGCTTTCACGAGGTTCCCGTCATGCGGGACAGTTACGTCAATAATCATTGCGCGCCGCTCTATTCGATCCACCACCACTATATCAGGCTTATTGGCAACAATAGTCCTGTCAGTGATGATGGATCGATCCCAGTACAATGTGATATGTCCATTTTCGAGAACTGGGTCGGGCACATACCTGTAGTACGGCACTTCCGATTCCACGAGACTGTATTTCAGAGCAAGTTGCTGATGGATAATCCTGGCTACAAGGTTGTGTCTATGCAAGTACTCTTCGTTAGCTAGACGAGAACACCCGGAGATGATGTGTCGGATTGATTCTCCCGGACGGTGGCATGCCCGACAGATGTCAACCGTGCCGTCCTTCACAATGAATCTCCGGTAATTGTTCGTCATGATAACTTCGTCCATAATTGCACAGACAAAACCTTCGGTTTCCCCAAAGAGGTCACCAAAACGCAGCCAGGCTACGGACGCTGGGAAATCTACATCAGGTTCATGTAGGGCCCGGAAAAAGCGTCCGTGAAGCTCCTTACTCTGCCATACCTCCAGGCGATCGTTAGTGTCAAGCACTACAGGCTTGCGCCAGTTCTCTTTAGCCAAGGAGAGCGGGGTGAGGCCCCTGTCCACTGCGACCACATCTCGATGCATCCCCACGTCGGCTTCAAGGAAATATTCCCTGAGACTGCATATCTCGCGATTGTGGAGGGTCTTGACATTTAAAAAGCCTCGACCTCCACACTTTCGCGGGATATACAGTCTCATTACCGATGATCGCGGGTGATGCATTCGATATGCAGTCAGCAGCGTACGGACCCTCCTATCCAGGGCGTCTAGTTCGGTCTGAGTCCATTTGAGTATGCCGAAAGAGTACATCAAAACCGGCATGACCCAACCGTTGAAGGCGCGCACCTTGTTTCCGCCTGATAGAAGACTATTAAATACTTTCTTCAGGCGGCCAAAGAAGCGCTCCTTCAACGATTGCTTCATGTCAGCAGCATTAATGCCCAACGCTTCCGACATACCCAAATACTTATAGGTTTCGGTTGCGGAGAGGGCTCTAAGGTTTATGGAATCCGAGAGTTGGGTTCCCTCGGATTCCACAATCTCTCCTCGCTTTACATGCATGACCGCACATTTGTCCACACCAAATTCCATCCTGATGGCGCTACTGAAAGTTTCAGTTACTTTCAGTAGCTCCATCAGTTGAAAATTGTTGGGGGCAAAGAGTTTTAGGTCATCCATGTAGAGGAGATGAGATATAACCTGACCACCTCTCCTCAGCCGATAGCCTAGACCAGAACCCCCCAGCAGTGTGCTTAGGGGATTCAAGGCTAAGCAGAACCAAAGCGGACTCAAACTATCACCCTGAAATATGCCTCGCTCAATCCTTATCGGCTCGCTATTCTTCTGGATATTTCGACATCCTGGATAGCGAAGGACCGTCCTCCATTGCCCCATACACGATATCAGGAAGGTGCGCAGAGTTGCATCTACTTTATACAACTCTAGCACCCTCATGAGCCATGTATGTGGCACCGAGTCATAGGCCTTCTTATAATCTATCCAACATGTCGACAGATCCTTTCGGGAACGACGAACCTGTTGGCTAATGGCCATATCAATGAAGAGTAGCTCCTTAGTACCGCGGGACCCATTCTTACATCCATTTTGAGAGGCAGACATGATGAAGTTTGTGTCTATATGTTTGTTGATTTTAGCTCTCAAAATGGATGTAAGAACTTTATAGACCGTCGGTAAACACGTGATCGGCCTATAATTTCTGGGTTCCGCGGTGTTACCTGATTTATAGAGCAGGTGGGTAATTCCTGTTGTTAGGAACTGGGGTAGCGAACCAGACTCCAAAGCAGCCTGGTACTGAGCTGCCAAGCGAGCGTGCGATCTTGCAAACCATTTGATCCAGAAGTTGTGCAGCCCGTCCGGCCCTGGAGACTTCCAGTTAGGTAACGGACGGACTGCACGAGCTACGTCTTGGGGGCAGATGGTAATAGCCCCCATTTCTGGTATTGGATCACAGGCCCGCTCGACTTCCCGAGCCCAGTCACCTTCGGTGTGGCTGACAGGCACCGACCAGATACTGCGCCAGAAAGAGCACATGGTATCATCATCCGGCAGGCGCGTATCAGTCACACCTTGGTCCGGTCGCTCCCAAGTCCTATAAACCCACCTTTCATCGCTCTGAAAGGTGCGATTCTGAGTGTATCGCTCTACTCGCCTCTTATACCTACGAATACGGTTCGCCCATGCATACACTTTCTGCTTCAGGAAGTCGATGCGCTCTGTGACACGCGATATATAGTCCTGAGGGCTAATATCGGTCCCTGAGAACGCCCGCCTCACAAAGCGCATCACTCTAGGGCGAGTATTGCCCTCCCTGAAGCAGATTAGTTTGCCGATGAGCGATCTGGCCTCACCAATACGGCGCTCAATTCTGCACTGCCAAGCTGGTACGGCTGGTTTTGGTCGTGTAGCTCTAGAGTCATTAGCAAATTTGACGTGAGCTACACGACATGCCGCTACAGCCGCACAGTACAAAATCGAATGAGTATCGGTGAGGTCTTCGCAGTCATCAAAATAGTTTGACAACTGCGAATCCAGGACGGCCACCAGCGCCCTATTTTTGTTATGCATGGGCAAACGAGGTAAGCGTGGTCTAAGTTCGGGCGATATGAACCGATATTCTCGAATCGCACCCTCCAAAGCACTCCTCAATTGCTCATTGCACTGGGTACTTACATTTGTAGCCCTGTCGTCACTTCCCTTGTCAGCTTGACTTGTGTTGCACTGTGGTGCAATAACAGTCTGTGACGGGTGGGCGACGACATGGCTACTCTGTATTTCACGTCGCAGGCGATCAAGTACAGTGTCATCTAACATATGATTACGCTGGATGACCCGCACCTGATCCGACAGTCGTTGCGCCGTCACGTTGACAGCTGGCTCAAGCACCTGAAACAGAGAGAGCATCCGACCACGGTACGCAGTCAAGTTAGTTCCCCCCTCTGTAGCCCCAAAGTATGCGCGCATGACATTTTCGTTGACAGTTTGTGTCCACCTCATGCGCTGCACACTTCCACCGGGAGCGGGGACCCTATCAGAGGCCGGTGGGCCTCGGAGTCCTAAGCTGGCCGGTGGTCGGTCTCTTCCGCGTCGACGTACTGGTGGTGGTGGTGTCGTCGGCGGCGAGAAGTATTCGTCGCTCGAGCTCGACGCAACTGCAGCGGCCGATATCACTGGACTCACGGTTGGAGCAGGTTCTGGCAACTGCGAGGCGGAGCTGAGCGACGAACCCGAAGATGTTGGGTGTGTGATTGCTGCCAATCGTGCCCGACTTCTCGTCAACATTGTACTATTTTTTTCTCCGTATTTCCTTCTTGCATCCTGGCTAATTTTTGTTTTTTATTTCAATCTTGGGTTTCAAGGGGTGGTGTATGGGTACAGAATATAACATTGTGGATGATATTGTAATATAATAAAATTAAAAATAAAAAAAAAATTACGGAGAAAAATGTTTTTTGACCGTCACCTTGACAGTCGGGCCACAGATTATATTATAAATAATAATAGTAATATCTTATTATTATTATTATTTCAAAATCTGTCAAAACAATTTTAGGCTGAAGTACGATATTCATCTCGTTCAAAACGTAGGTGCGAAGTATACATATTATGTATATATATAAGTAGCAACAACAAGTGTATTGTTAGCAATATTATGGTTTATTGCTTTCGAAGTAAGGCATATTGCCAAATAATCTTTAAACTTAAGTTAAAAAAAAAATTAAATAGAAAAAAATCATGATGAAATGTTCATACGGAAATTTAAGAATTATATCATTAAAAGTGCTAGCAAGTTTTATAACCCTTTAGTCGAATCCGGGAACATCACAAAGAGTTTGTAAGTAAGCCATCAAGGTCATCATTTATACATATTATTGTGAATACAAATATGTCTTCATGTCGCACTAGCGTGATGTCGATCTTCAGTGTGTCGCACAAGCGTGCATTCGAACTATGGTGAGTCGCAGTACAGTTTTGTCGCATAAGCGTTAATCGCACATCCATTTGTCGAGCTCACGTAGTACACTCGCATGCCAGTCCTCTGCTGAAATTCTATCTAATTTATTATTGCACATAGCACTAGGTCATGTTTGGCAGTACCAAAGCTAAAAAAAACATAGTTAAGTACTCTAGATCTTCTTCTTCTTTCTACTCCGTTTGTCCCCCCGGGAATGTTACTTAGGGTTGTTGCAAAATGCAGGGGTCGTGAGTAACCTGTAGTCATTTCATCGAACCTGAGTTGATTCGATGCTTAACGTTTCGGTCGGTCTACTTCGCCATCCCCTTGGACACAATTGGCCCGAGGTATCGGAAGCCGGAAACCGATCATAAAGGCATTTCAGCAAGATTTGTACAGGAACCAGACCTCTGAATAGTAATCTTAAATTAGAAATCAATTTTAGATTTATCGGTGCATATTGTTTACTACTTTTTTTACTTGCAAGTTGCAATGTTTGAGTCTTTTCATGTTTTTTCATAATTTAGCAACCCTGGTTATACGATGAAAAGTCGGAAATGGAGAAAGTATTGGAGACCTTGCAGGACTTGCAGGAGAAACTTAATGCGTGTTCTGCAAGAGACAAGCAAATACGAGAGTGGCAGAAGATATTTAAGGTAAATAAGTGCGTAGCTAGAAAATAAAAATGCTACAATTTCTGAAAAAGAAACGTATATCTGATTGAATTACCTTCCAGATACCACCGGCACGGTTAGAACAGTTAGACGAAGCAATAAACGACGTTAGACTCAGAAAATTACTTTGGAAATCTTCCAAAGAATGGATGGACATATTCAATTCCTGGTAAGCACTATCAAAAATAAAGAAAGGATACCGTATTTTGTTTTTAAACTACCTACAAGTAAGTTTGTTTCTTTAGGTACGAAGCTCCATTTAACACATTAGACCCCGATGAAATACAGACAACAACTATTAACTTTGGCAAGATATTTAATCAACTTGACAAAGGTATTCCTCCGAACAAGATCGTGCCTCAATGTAAGGCAACTATTGATGTTATCAAGGATAAGGTCAGTAATATCTCATTAAGGCGAGGTAGACCCTGCGAAGTAGGTATTTAACGCTACCAACCTACCCACGGAGCGAGCCGTGCGCTTACGTCACCAGCGTGAACTTGCATGAACCCAAAATGTGTCACAGTATAGGTAAGCGTGTCGTGTAGGCAGTAGGTCAACTCATTGGAACGAAGTTCTTTGACGCGGCTTGGCAGAAATCGTCACTAACGAAAAAGCGCGTTCATACTTTCTTCTTTGAAATTCACACTTTCACTCTCTCTCTCTCTATCAAGAGAGAAAATTTTCAAATTATCCTTCATGGGTGTCGTTTTCAAGGTTTTCGAGGGTGCTAAAGCCGATAGTAAAATCAAAATGAAAATTCAAGATGGCGGCTGTGAAAATTTTCAAGTTTTCATCATGGGTGTCGTTTTCATGGTTTTCGCGGGTGCTAAAGCTGATAGTAAAGTCAAAATGAAAATCCAAGATGGCAGCCGTGAAAATTTTCAAATTTTCCTTCAAGGGTGTCGTTTTCAAGGTTTTCGAGGGTGCTGAAACCGATAGTAAAGTCAAAATGAAAATTCAAAATGGCGGCCGTGAAAATTTTCAAGTTTTTCATCATGGGTGTCGTCTTCATGGTTTTCGAGGGTGCTGAAACCGACAGTAAAGCCAAAATGAAAATCCAAGATGGCGGCCGTGAAAATTTTCAAGTTTTCATCATGGGTGTCGTTTTCAAGGTTTTCGAGGGTGCTGAAACCGATAGTAAAGTCTAAATGAAAATCCAAGATGGCGGCCGTGAAAATTTTCAAATTTTCCTTCATGGGTGTCGTTTCCATGATTTTCGAGGGTGCTATAGCCGATAGTAAAGTCAAAATGAAAATCCAGATGGCGGCTGCGGAAATTTTCAAATTTTTCGTCATGGGTGTAGTTTTTCTAGTTTTCGAGGATACTAAAGTCGACAGTGAGGTCAAAATGTAAAATGAAAATTTTGTTTTTGTATTAAATCATATGTGAGATGAACGGACTGACGGTGTCTCCCGACTGCACATGTTTTTTATTTATTTATTTAACAGTTTACGTACACACATAAACAGAGCAGAAGAAAGAAACAGAAAAATACGTACAATGGTGATGCTGATGGTGGGGTTTTATTTTGAAGTAGGTACCTATATACAAATTAGTTTTAGATATTTATTATTTATTACGGATTATTTATTGACGAAACCCAGTGTTATGTTGGGGCCATACCTAATAGGTTGATTGGAAATGATACGATTGTCGAAATTAAGTGTCCCATAATAGCATCAAAACAAAGATTGGCGAAAGCTAAAGAAGAAAACAAAATTCAAATAGTAAAACATTATAAAACCGAGTGCGTCGGGGGACTTCCAACAGGACCAAAGATCCTTGTTACGTGATGACTCTTACATGATTTTACAGCCGCCATCTTGATTTTCATTTTGACTTTATTATCAGTTTCAGCACCCACGAAAACCATGAAAACGACACCCATGATGAAAAACTTAAAAATTTTCACAGCTGCCATCTTGGATTTTCATTTTGACTTTACTACCGGTTTCAGCACCCTCGAAAACCACGAAAACGACACCCATGAAGGAAAATTTGAAAATTTTCACGGCTACCTTCTTGGATTTTCATTTTGACTTTACTATTGGTTTCAGCACCCGCGAAAAGCGTGAAAACGACACCCATGATGAAAATTTGAAAATTTTCACGGCCGCCATCTTGGATTTTCATTTTGACTTTACTATCAGCTTTAGCACCCGCGAAAACCATGAAAACGACACCCATGATGAAAACTTGAAAATTTTCACAGCCGCCATCTTGGATTTTCATTTTGACTTTACTATCGGCTGTAGCACCCTCGAAAACCTTGAAAACGACACCCATGAAGCAAAATTTGAAAATTTTCACGGCCGCCATCTTGGATTTTCATTTCGACTTTACTATCGGTTTCAGCACCCTCGAAAACCTTGAAAACGACACCCATGAAGGAAAATTCGAAAATTTTCACGGCCGCCATCTTGGATTTTCATTTTGACTTAACTATCGGTTTCAGCACCCTCGAAAACCTTGAAAACGACACCCATGAAGGAAAATTTGGAAATTTTCACGGCCGCCATCTTGGATTTTCATTTAGACCAAATTTACACTTTGAAAGTCGAGTCGTGACGATTTCTACCAGTTAACTCCTACCGCAAGCCGCGTTGCAGAACTTCGTTCCTAAATAAGGGTTCCGTTTTTCATTCGAACATACGAAACTCAAAAAAAACATACTGACTTATTTACACTTATGTCCTACGAATGAATTGTTCGATAAATTAGCGGAACAGCCGTGCGTTAGCAAAACGGACATAGGGCCTACCTCGTCAATGCCCGGCGGGCGACTGAATCGCAGTGCGCAAGCCACTGTATTATATAATATTTTATTATTAAATGAATTTAACTACTTTGCAAAATGTAACCACAAATTGTTCTTCTATTTGTTATGAACTTTTTACAGATATATTTTTTGGAAGTATTGCTTTCATAAGCTTCAAGCAAAATTAGAAAAAAAATCATCGATTAGACTCCTCTTCCGATTTTTTTTTTTGATCGAGCGAAGTTTTCGATATCATGTTTTGAACCACAAAAAGTCAAAGTTAATATAGTAAACTACAATATATATTTTTTTTGGCTTTAAACAATTACTATTTGTTTGTTTATTAGTGAATCAAAGTGATGCAATATTTGGTATAGGTCACCTTGAAGATAATTTGGAAGTAGCTATCATTAGATGACTAAAATCTTTGAACTGCCTGGCAGACACAAAAAAAATATATTCTACGTATGTGGAACTAAGCGATGTGCAGCAATGCTCTGAAAATACAGTTTGTATCGTTAAATTTTATTATTTTAGCTACCTGTATTATCATATCTCCGGAATCCAGCATTGAGACCACGGCACTGGGTTAAAATTGAAGAAATTCTGCAAACACGCTTCACACCTGATACATTGCTGACGCTCAAAGTGTTCGAGGATCTGCACGCCTTCCAACACGCTGACGAGCTGATGGAGGTGGCGGGACAAGCCAGCTCTGAGGCTGGGCTAGAAGGTTTGCTGAAGAAGGTAAAATGAAATGATATTCAGGTCACTTACAAGAAATGCAAAACTACTGACGACAATTAAAAAACTATTAACCTTGATATATTAGGACGGACGGTGAAGTTCAGAACAAAAATGAGAGCAGGTGCAAAATTAATGGTATTGCGATACAAGAAGTTTACAAGAATTTATAGTAAAAGTAGGAATAGATCATCTAATTAAAAAATTTGCAGCCCTCCACTGCTTGTTACGTATCTGCCTACGCATAATTATCAATTTTTGGTACTCATGTATCTACTCCGTGGAAAAATAGAATTTTTTTTGGAAAATTTGTGGAGGTTTATTTGGGCAGTTTTAAATAGAAGATAATATAGGTACGTTTTAAGACGCTGATAAATCTTAAAGGCGCTCCTTCACCGGGAGCATTTGCCTATAATGTAACAGTTCAGATACGAGCAAACATCAGTGAGTGAGAAAAACCAATGCTAATGCTAATGATCAAAATCGAATCTTAGACTTGAAAAATCAATCAACACAAATTGTTTGAAAAATCAAGTTGTAACAAAGAGTCGAGCGTCGTGCTCATTGTTCGGCTCATTCGAGCACCTTAAGGTGAGTGTAGAATAGATCAATTACTTGTAACAATACATCCAGCGGCTCTAAAGGCGCTCCCTCCCCTGGAGCATTCGCCATAATGTGTCACCCTTTCACGAACCGAAAAATGAGCACGATGCTCGACGCTTTGTTACAACTTGATTTTTCAAACAATTTGTGTAACATTTCATCGAGCAAAGACCACGAGCGCGGGCGACCTGCAAATCCGACACCGACATTTCAACGAAGAGTAAACACAAAATAGAAAGGAATGTTACTAGTAATTGCTCATTCGCCGTGAGCATACTTCGAACACCGTGTTGAGCTTTCGCAGGAACGTTACATTATATGGAAATGATCGAGAAGATGCGCTAGTGTATACTTACTATTTAGCCTTCGCTTGATGACGAATGGGTGTAACGAATGTTACATTACGACTAGAAGCTCACACAAAATTAGCAATTGGTCGAACAGGAGCATTCCAGTGAGCTTTCTAATCAACAAAATTTTGCTTAGAACTTTGAAACGTTTTCTGCGTTCTGTTGCTCAGGCTTGCTTTTAGAAGAAGCTGAACTGTGATTTCATAATGAAAAGTCGAACATTCTCATGATTCGTAGAATCAGTGCAAAAAAGACTAACCTCCTTACTAATAAACGTATTATATCAGGTGAATAGGTACACACCGATTTCTCTCTTTCGGTCGTCAGTAATTTGACTTTCGAAAGAAGAAGATAAAGCGTTGTGTAACTATACAGACGCTATATAACATTTATTATTAAGGAGGTGGTAAGTATTTAATAACTTTCATAGGTGGAAGAAATGTGGGCATCTCTAGAGTTCCCTGTGATATTGCATAAAGATGCGAAAGACGTGTATGTGCTGGGTGGACTAGAAGAAATCCAGACTTGTGTTGATGAGGCTAACATTTATATCAGCACAATACTCAGCTCCCGCAACTGTGGACCGATCAAGGGCAGGGTGGAGGAATGGGCGAGAAACTTGGAACTGTTCTCTAAAACTTTGGTAACGCTATTCTGTTATTTTATTTATAGATATTTTCCTGAACGCACTACTCATTACTTAATAGTAGTTAGTAGTTACTTACTTACTTAGTAGTTTAATATATTTAATATCATTGAGTTAGTCGTTCAGAGTATTTACACAAAAGCTTTAATTTTACAATACTTTATACACTTTAGCGTCTAACTGTCTATTCCTGACCTGCCCCAAAGATATTGCTTAGTCAGTCTATATCATTTACTGAGACAGGTTTATGTTTCGGTGCAATACTTCAAGTTATGGACGACCAAAAGTCAAAGAAATGCAACCTTGAATATGAACAAGAGCCTAAAAATAAAAAGAACATACTTCGTAGACTATGCTACGCGTGAGCCTACGCAGTCGTAGAGGGTCTATACTCTACAGAGTGTCCCGTAAATTATGGATCAAACGTAACGGGTAGGTAGCTCACCTGATTTCCAACAACTAGTTAGTTATTTACGGGACACCCAGGGAAAAAGTATTGCGCAGATGAAACTATTATTTTTATAAGATACACATTCAAATGTTCAATTTGAAGCAGGTAGGAAAATGATTTGAACATTCTGTAAATCTACGTAAAATCAACTATACCTAATTTAAAAATTCTCTAGAAATGTGCGACATAGCACGTTAAAATAAACAAATAATAATTGAAATAGAAGTAAGAAATCGGGCTCGTTTCCCGGAGCGCCGTCGCGCGCCGTAAAAGTGGGCATACACGGCCAATCCATCGCGCCAAATGGCGTGATGTACATCCAAAATTTGATCGTGAGTGTTAAAATCCGATGGCGTGATTTAAAACTCTGGATGTCCAATCGCTTCATTTGACTGTAGTCGTTTAGAGCCACGCCAAATGGCGCTATCGTGAATGCCCACCTTAAGGTGCTAACGTGTCGCCGTGTCCTCGCGGAAGCGATCGGCGGCGGCGATCTCTCGCGTCCGGCCCTGGTCCAGGCCATGGTACGGAGCGAGAGTGCATGGGAAGCCATTACCTCCTTCTGCGAAGCAGTAATGCTCGTGAAGGAGGAGGCGGGACGCGTGAGGGAGAGGCAAGCTTTGCACCCTCACGCCCCTAGTCGCCGCAGGAGACGCCCTGGGCGTCGGGAATTGGCAGCCGATTCCCGGCCACCGTAGGCGCGGGCTTGCGGACGGCGAGCAATGGGTAGCTCGCCGTCTGGTAAGGACCAGGCCCGAGTCGACGGCGCGTCGTGTTCCACGCGCGCCTCAAAGAGATGTCAGCACTATTGACGGGGTCCGCTAGGGCCGATGCCAGCTAGGGTTGCGGGATGTTCGAAAGAGTTACCGTGGCCCCGGCACAGGCAACAGAAGGAACACGGGTGGGTTTTAGTCAGTAAAAGTCTGACACGCCCTCCCGCTCCGCCCAGAGCGGGAGAAGTCATTTGATGATTTCCCATCCACAAAAAAAAAAAAAAAAAAGGTGCTAACGTGTCCCCGGTTCTGTACTCACTTGTTTTTAAAAATCTTCTATCCAAATAAAAGGACAAACTTACTGACTGACTGACATATCAACGCACAGCGAAACTACTGGGACTAGGAACGTGGAATTTTGAATACTTAGAAGGGGTTCTTGGAAATTCTACCTTGAAGGGACTGAAAAGGGGGGATTTTTTTTGTATTAAAAATCTTATTCCTTCAGGTAGCGAACTTCAAACTTGGCACGAATACTTATCTAAGTAAATTATAAAGTTTATCATTTTTGTTTTTTACTAGCTCTTAGAGGGGGATTTGGGGGGTGTCAAAGTTTGTGTGGAAGAATTTTAACTCACGGTCCGAATAACTCAAAACTCAGCATTTATACTTAAAACCAAAAATAAAAAATAACGCGTATCAATGTTTTTCGAAAATCTATCCCTAGCGGCAGTATAAGGGGTAGTCAATTTTACAGGGGAAGATTTTACTGCGTGGCTTGATTAACTGGAAAATTGGCGTATATACCTATAAGTCAAATAATGGAAACATATCAAAAGACTTTTCATAAATTAACCCTGATGAAGGGGTTTGTATTTGTAGGGGAAAGTACGAAATGCTCGTGAACAAAATCGCGGGCGAAGTGCTCAATGACTGACATATCAGAAATTTTGCACAAGGGTTCCTTTTCGAACTATACAGAGGTGAAAAGGGGGGATTTCTATTCTGTAAAAAGTCTTATTTCACATTTCATAACTCAATAAACTTGAAACTTAGCACGAATACATTCTTATATGAATAATAAAGTTTGTCATTATTTCGTTTTTCAAAACTTCCCGTCAAAGGGATTTTAGGGGGTGCTAAAGTTTGTATGGAAGAATTTTAACTCGCTGTCCAGTTACCTCGAATAACGTATTAATATTAACTTTTGAACTTTTTGGGTTTTTCGAAAATCGTCCAGCAAAAGGGGGCAATTTATGTTTTTGGGGGAAGAATTCACTGCGTGTCTGGATTAAGTCAAAAGTAAATAAAAAACATAAAATGACGAAACAACTAATTGAAGATTTTTGAAAATTTTCATATAAACTGTAGGAACAGTTTACATGAAAATTTTATTTTCCTTTGCCATTAATTAAATACTAATAACCTCCGTACTAATAAACGTTGTATAGCGTCTGTATAGTTACACAACGCTTTGTCTTCTTTCGAAAGTCAAATTACTGACGACTGAAAGAGAGAAATCGGTTTGTAACTATTCACCTGATACGTTACGTTACGTTGATACGTTTATTAGTAAGGAGGTTAGTATTTATGTTAATCAATAAATTAATAATAAGTAAAAGTATCTTAATCATTAATTTTCCAAATTTACTGGTTAAAAAGGGTGGAAAGGTGGTGTTAAATTTTGTAGCAGAATATAAGAAATCCACGTGGGTGAAGTCGCGGGCAAAGTGCTACTCCTTAATAATTCAGTTCAAATATATTTATTCAAAGTAATAGGAGTGCATAACATAAGAAGAAGTTTATCACAAAACACACTAAACGCTGGAAACCTGCAATACCTCTGCCCGCCTGGTACTCAGCCTGACCAAGCTGCGCAAGCTCCGCCTTCAAGGACACGTAATAGGATATAATATAACTAGCTGCAGCCCGCGGTTTCGCAAAACTATCCCACGGGAACGTACTACCGGGATAAAAAGTACCCTGTGTCCTAACCCAGGTCATGGTCTACCCATGCCAAATTTCATACAAATCCGTTCAGTCGTTTTAGCGTGAAAGCGTAACAAACAAATAAAGTCACTTTCGCATTAAGTATTAGTAGCGACCCGCTCCGGCTTCGACTCTAGCACTAATTATATTATGGAAAAATATTAAAACTTTAACGTACACCATAATTCCAAGAGTCAACACGCAGATCTAAATTCAACTGAGTCTGCAAATTTCAAATAATGGTAAAGAGCTAACCCAAAAAATTCAACCTTCAGCACATAATTTGAACACTTTTCAATACTCAATACTCAATCATTTATTGCATTCCACAATGTATATGCTTAGGTGGTAAGTAAATATTTGCTGAAACAATCGTGGACCCTGTCGGGCAAAGCAAAAGAAAAATTTGAAGGAAGAGGACTTTCGATCGGATACAAATCGGATCGACACAAATGAACTCGTTTGTTCGTTTAAAATTTAAATACTGATCTACCGATCTATTCTGTAATCATCACACCGTGAGCACTTAGGTGAAGTGAGTTTGAAGTGACCTCAATCCCTAGTAGAGTAAAGTGGATGACAGTTCACATCACGCTCACTTCACCTAAATTTTCACGGTGGGATCTTTACAGAATAGCACCACAGAACAACTTTAAAAATTTTAAATGATAGGTGGCCACCTCCGCTTTACCCCATTTGCCTTTGGATCACTTGGTCTGGTATATCCTGTATAATAAGAAACAAAATTAATGTAAAAACATTGAAAATAACTGGATAAATAAAACCCTAAAACCTAAACCTATGATGACACAGAGGCACTCTTAGAATAAAATATAACCCTACACCTAATGTCTGCACAATTCATTCGTGTTCACATTCACACACCCTCACTCTCACTCACACACTCACATGCCTGCGTGCTTGCTGCATGTTTAGCTTTAACTCTCTATTTTTTAAATATTATTATTTCTGTTAGTACCCCCATTTGCATATAACAAGTAAATGATATTTAAGTTACGGAAGAGCGGAGTCTACTAACGCAAGCATGATAAAAACTGACTTTTAATGATTTTAAGCTGAAGATCACGTCCTAAACGTCTAGTGTTAATGATTTGGAAACAATATATGTTAAATTAGAGCATTTTCTTAATAACTTAATACTTATGTGAATATTTTAGATTATGTTTATATATAACATAGTGTAATTAATTTGTAAAGTTATGTCTAACGCGAATAAAACACTGAGAATCACGCAAAAACTATCAAGCGTATTTTTATGAAACCTTCACCGTTTTAAAAATAATTTAACTATTTATCTTTTATCATAATATACGTGTTTTAATATAATACATTTTGTTTTATGTATAATAAATGAATAATGCTTCTAATTTGAGACAGCGCTCCTTGATGGGCAAGTATTATTACTGGGTGGACGTACGACGCGTTGCGTGAGCTCAGCACAGAACATGCTAGAATGCACTCAAGGCCGTTGGCATATATCTGCGTGTTAAAAGGAGACTCCAATCAGTAGTTTAGGTTTACTTGTTGGAATAGTAAATCATTTCTAATTTTTTATTTTGTTAAGAAATACAATGAAATAGTAAAACAATATCTTTTTCTTGGAAATCCATTCACAAACATAACAATGGTGTATGAGTCTCTATTATGGTTCAAACGTAACGAAGCTTTCATTTCGGGGCCGACGACGGCCGAAAAATAAAAAGTTAAATTAAGGAAAATGTTTGACATACCTCCGGTTAGCATGTCGGTTTATCGTAAAATCATAATGTGCAATTCTAGTCTAACAATGGGTTTTGACAAGACAGCTGACTTCGGCTTTTCATCTATATATCCGTGTTGTACATTCTTCCTGTTATTATACCCCTGACAGCAGCAACCCAATATCAATCTTATTGCAACGAAAATCAAGATCACTGTGATTTTGACAGTGATGCAAAATCGGAGGTATAATAACTGAAAGGACTGTAGTTAAGAAAATAAAGATTATATATAACATCATAACATCACGCCTTGTTTCCCCGAAGGGTTAGGCAGAGGTGATAAATAAAGATTATCAATGTCTTTTTTTTTACAGGAAGAATGGCATACTTGCCAACAAACTTGGATCTACTTGGAGGTTATATTTAGCGCGCCTGACATTCAAAGGCAGTTGCCGAATGAAACAAGACTGTTCACCATAGTGGACAAGTCTTGGAAGGATATCATGCGTAAACTAGCTAAGGTAACGTGTTTATTGTTCTTTTTATAGGTTCGTGAGATCAATGATTAAATTTAATCAAATGTACCTTAAGTTTTCGGGTTACGTAGTCTAAACAGGAATCATTAAGGTCATTAACCACCACTATACGCGTTGGTTTGGTCTGCGTGCGCGCTAGCGGCCGTGGCCACCATCAACCGGCGTGCGAAATCCAATTTGTTTCTTTCTGGAACTCATACAAGTCCATATAAAGAAAAATCTTATAAATATATTGCATTATCTGTTGCTACGAGAGTGCTACGCGGGTGCTACGATGCCGTAGACGGCAATTTTTTGACTGTTTTGACTGCAATAAAATGCATATTTAATATTCTGGATGATGCTGGAAAGTAGTTAAAAGTGTTTTCATAAACTAAATAATTATTACCGAGAACTGAATTTTCTGATGGCTCGTTAAAACTGTAAAAAACTTCTCACGAGACGGGTTATCGCAAATGTGTTCACCATCACTTCATACCTACGTTATAAAGTTTATCAAGATTTTCACGTATCGCTTAGGTAGGGTCTATTTAAAACCAATGCGACTCCGACCAAATTGGTAGTAGCTGTATAAATGTATACAATATACCCTATACAGCTACATATAGCCTATATAGCTCATAGAACAGACATTGAAGCTCAACCTAAGCAATATATCTGTTATGTTCTTAATCTTCAAAGTATTATTACCGGTCACATGGCATCAATTTTAGTTATTGTATTTCCTAGACTACGTCCTGTAGTCGGAACCACCGTGCATTTGTAACAACTCAGTTGTATGCCAACATTCTATATGTGCAAATAAACATTTTCTTTTTGATTCATTACTCCGGAAGCCATACTAGGCCGGTATTTATTTTATTGATATTAAAAACGCTTTTGCTTAGGTACCTTTGGCAATGCCAGCGGCGACTCAGCCTAAGCTGTACGAAGAATTTGTGAAAAATAATGAGATGCTCGATCAAATCATGAAGTGTTTAGAGGCTTATCTAGAAACAAAACGAATTGCATTCCCAAGATTCTTCTTTTTGTCCAATGATGAACTTTTGGAAATACTCGCCCAGGTAACACTTATTGGTTATCATATTTTGATGGTGGATAAGTTTTGTTGGTTGGTTTGTTGTTTAGATGAAGATTTTCTAGTTTATAGTACCTTCGAATCTATGGAAAACCAAACAAGAGAGTCAAAATCGCTAGCCCTGTTTATTTGTCCTTCACTGTTTTTGATCTTAGTATCTGTTATGTAATGACCACTATGTATTCAGACACGGAACCCTCATGCGGTACAGCCACATTTGCGCAAATGTTTCGATGCCATTGCTAAGTTAGAATTTGGCGTGAAACTGCCTGAATCTGAGATGGAAGTAACTGAAGAGGGTAATCTGGTGGAACGAGAGATGTCCTTCCTAACGAGGGATTTGCTTCAAGCCAAACTGGCCCTGACAGCAAAGCCCGAGGATCTGACTACTGATATCATTGCCATGCTATCACCTGAAGGAGAACGGGTTAATTTAGGAAAGGTAACGATTATTTTGATGTGCTGTGTGTGTATTTCTCATATCAGCAGTTTGCAAGCTTACCCATGTCAGAAATGATATCTAATGTGAGACATAATGTTCCAAATTGCTTTGTGCTTGTTATTGCTACTGGTTTGCAACATTGCATCACTTGCATTCATACCGTTAGAATAGCGAATCAAATGCAAAGCTGAACGCGCAGATGGCGCCACCTTAAAATGACGGAAACAAAGCAAGAAGCTATATAATATTTTTCGGCTTAGTTTCATCCCTGTTAATATACAATAAATGTACTCAGGTTAAAATAATAACAAATGATTATAAACTTGCACAAACGTACCTATTACAGATTTGTTTTTGTGATATTGAACTACTTCACAATATACTTTTACAAAAATGTAAGCAGCACTACAAATTTATTGTGTTTATACCTTAGGTTTTTTATCTGTTTTTAATATGTCAGGGTCTTAAAGCGCGTGGTAACGTAGAGGACTGGCTTGGAAAAGTAGAGGAAGCAATGTTCGCATCGGTTAAGAGATGCATGAAGATTGCGCTAAAGGATTTTTTAGCCCGCCGACGAGTGGAATGGGTTAAACTGCACCCTAATCAAGTAAAAGATTATATTAATTACTTTGTACTTATTTTAAAGTTAGCCTTATCTCCGAAAATCTGATTTAAAAATATGTTGTATTGTTAACAGATAATTCTATCAGTATCCCAAATAATGTGGGCGAAGGGTGTGCACGAAATATTCAACCTGGGAATCCCTCTTCGCATTGACACCGGGCTGATGGACTATGAGAAGAAGTGCATATCTGATCTGAATGACTTGGCAGCACTTACACGAGCTGATATTCCTCCATTGTTCAGGAAGGTTCTTTGCGCCCTAATCACTATAGATGTACATGCAAGAGATACTGTTACACAAATGGTGGAAAAACACGTTCAGCGAGCGTAAGTAGTATTTTTCCATTTACAAATATAAATAAATAGACAAATTAAATAATTACATTGTAAAAAAATATTGAATCACAATGTTTAATACTCGGTCACTCAGAATACAACACTATTTTTATGTTACGCTAAGTGTGCACCAAATGTCATTTTAGTCTAGCAAATTAAAAATCAGAGTTTAGTTATTATTATCTCAGCTTTTATACAATTCGGTATGTATGTACCTAATATAAAAATGTCCTTCGCTGGTTCCAAAACCATTTCGAGCTTTTAGATTTCTTAACCTTATTTTTCTATTTTTAGCGCTTAAAATATAAGATAAAATAATAATAAGATAAAAAAAAATAAGATAAATAAAACATAAGGTGCCTCATTTCCATTAAAAAGCGTCTAACGGGCCTCTGCGAGTTGGCTTCGGCCCCTCATATGCCTTCCAAAGGTCCGGGACCCTAGGGTCCCGAGAAATATCAAAATATGAGATTTTATTTTAACATAAACACATATAACCACTTGACTTTCATTTGACCTCCAAATGACGTCAAAAACTAGCGAAATTGGGACTACTTTCAGTTCCCTCTCATGATAAAAAATCAAGTCATATTGTCAACTTTAGGGATGACCATATAAGCAGTCATGCGAAAAATTCGGTCTTTGAATTGATTCAAATCAAACGTATAAAATCTATTCGCACAAAAAATCTAAATCCTGAAGTCTGAATGATAAATTAAAATATATCCGAAAAAATCTTTATATACCGAATTGCGTACATAACTAAACATTGTCGTCTTATGTTGTACTGCTCCAATAGTTCCACACAGCTCGATAGATGGCGTTGTCCCTTAACCTTGTTTTCCTGAATCGCGCTATGGTTTCGTTACCGTCATCCTGTAAAACCAGGACTTGGTTTCAGCAACTTTCTATATTTCCTTCCTCGAGCGCATAATTTTGAAAACAAAAGATAATTTTTGAGAGAAGCAAGCCTTATTGGGTGAGCTTCCTTTAAGACTATGAACAGGTAGAAAATTTATCCCATTCGGTACAGGTACTATCTGAGAGAGCTCATGGCTAAGTAATAACAGCTGCACGGGTCGATCCATCAGGTTAAGCTACGCTTGCCGGGGTTGTCCGTGGATGGGTGACCATCTTTACATACCGAGACTCCTCCGTGCCTCGGAAAGCACGTTAAGCCGTTGGTCCCGGCTGTCATTCACAGATCTTTGACAGTCGTTACGGGTCGTCAGAAGCCCGGAGTCTGACAACCAGTCTTACCAAGGGGTATCGTATTACCCAGTTACTGGGTTGTGGAGGTCAGATAAGCAGTCGCTCCATGTAAAATACTGGTATTCAGCTGAATCCAGTTAGACTGGAAGCCGACCCAAACATAGTTGGTAAAAGGCTAGGCAGATTGATTGGTACAGGTACTATCGAGGAAACTTCACATGTGACCAATTTGAAATCAAAATCCCGTGCACACAATGACCACATCCGCCACGCCGAGCGTTGCAAGCAAGAATAGTCCTTACGGTGTATAGATATTCGTTTCTCCCATGGTACCTACCGATATACTTTTATTGTACCTATACTATACTACATAAAAGATAGCTTGATCTCTGCGACATATGTCAAACTGACATTCCTAGGGTTCTCAGGATTTAAAAAATTGTCGATAGAAATTATCGACGTTTCTTACTATTATCGATGCTAATGTAACATATAATTTTTTTTAAACATAACATAACATAACATCACGCCTTGTTTCCCCGAATGGTTAGGCAGAGGTGTACCTATAGTACACCCACATTTCGCCAGTTATGTTTAAGTCCCATGTAATAAGGGGCGAGCCTATTGCCATCAACCGGGCACAAATCCAGACTCCGGGCGGCTACTGAGAAATTCCAGATAGAAAAACCCAATAACATTTTGCCCGACCTGGGAATTGAACCCAGGACCTCATGCTCAGCAGTAGCGCTTGCGACCACTAGACCAACGAGGCAGGCTTTTTTTTAAATTAAATTAAATTACAAACGTTAATAAATTAAACGAATATTTTAATATAAAATACATTTATTCTCTTAAAGAAGTAATCCCCAAATTCATATCTGAATCAGTTTCTGAATCGCTAGAGCAATCTTGTAAATTTATTATAAACTCTTGTTCGCAAATAACGCGGCGTGTCTTCTCCCGAAACCCAAGGATGGGACGTTGACGGATGGAATGTTACATGAGAAGGTGAGAAATTATATTTTATTTACTCACTATTATTTTAGATCAAATATGTACAAATGTAAATAATGTTATGATTTTAAAATATACAATAAAATAAAAAGATAAATTAATTTTAAATTAAGTTTTATTTAAAATATCGATAGTTAATAGTTTGTGGTCACGATGATTCATCGCCCATCACTAATTAGGTCGGCATGCCCATAAAGTATGACATTGACAGGTACTGTCTGTACTATTATGAAATTCAGGACTTCATAGGCGTGATTTTACTGACAGCTGTCGCAGAGATCAAGCTATCTTTTATGAAGTATAGCTTTGTTTCTGCCAGTTTAGAATTCATTTTCTAAATAATTTTAAGATAAATCAGGTATTTTTGTTTGGGAAGTCTAAAACATGTCTTTCACTTCAATAATACCATAAAAAATCCTGAAAAACGTCACTCCAAATTTTTTACCGGAAATATTTTTTTTATTTCATTTCAAATTGACGGCTTTCCATACAGATTTACATTCAATATGTTTCCCATACAAATGACACAATTAAAATCGCTATCATTAAGAGCATATTTTATTCCGAAATGTATTTCAAACTAGATAGGTCGTATAGATAACGATGTTTTGTTGTGTCGCCATTGCACCCGTGCGAAAAAGGGCCGGGTCGCTAGTTATCTCTAATCTAATCTAACTAGCCTGTATTGTCCCACTGCTGGGCAAAGGCCTCCCTCTTCCTTTTCCACACTATTTTGTCTTTTGCTAGGCTTGCCTGTCGTTTCGGCAGGAGTCAAGTTCGTCCCGCCATCTTCTCCTTGGCCTGCCGTGATGTCATCTTGCGTTTAAGGCGACGATAACTGACTTTTAATTAATTTAAACAAGCACTAAATTAAACTACTAAATACGTTATAGGCTTTTATTAAGTACTCTTTACCTTCCATAGGAAAAATGTAAGTAGAAATTTTCTTTCCTCAGGCAAGGCTTCATCAGCTTGCTCCTGATGAATCCTGGAGCCTTTCACTGAGGGGCAATGCCTGAATTTTTAATGAATCACATTTTCCGTGTCAATAGTAGTGTAATTTACATTGATTTGGGGCTTGTGGCTAAGTAATAGCAGCTGCACGGGTCGATCGGTCAGGTTAAGCTACGCTTGCCGCGGTTGGTCTGTGGATGGGTGACCATCTTTACATACCGAGACCCCTTCCGTGCCTCGGAAAGCACGTTAAGCCGTTGGTCCCGGCTGTCATTCGTGGATCTTTGACAATCGAACTAACAAACTATTTAATATGTATATATACGAGTATACTAACCTAACCTAACTAAAACTATTAACAAACTAAAATATGGCGTCGAAAAATTCCTCCGCAACGCTGTCGACTGGTAATGTACCCAAGAGACTGGTGGCATTGTCACGTTGTATGGCAATGCTTAGCCTCTGGCCAAGGTAAAAGCCAGCCCTTTTAATGATTTTTTAAATTGAAGATCACGTCTAAATAAGTTGTGTCAATGATTTGGAAAAAATATAATTTTAAATTTCTTAATAACTTAATATGTGAATATTTTAGATTATGTTTATTTTAGATTGTGTATTTTCTTTTTAAATAATGTGTAGTGTTAAGCATAAATCATAAAATAATGCCTGTATTCGACTAAGAGGTAGACAGAGGTACAGCTTTACTGTATAGGAAAACAAACAACAAACTTATTCTACTACTTAAAACATCGAAAGCCTTTTTAACAGACTTCAAAAAAGGAGGTTCTCAATATTCGTCGGAATGTTTCTTTTTAATGTGTGTTCCCCGATTACTCAAAGACAGCTGGACCGATTTGGAAAATTCTTTTTTTGTTTGAAAGGTTACTCTTCACAGGTGGTCCCTTTATCATTAGGTCAGGATCTGATGATGGAATCCTGGAGAAATCGAGGGAACTCTTCAAATATTATTGGCACGCTTATAGCGATTTGGGTGTTTTTTGTAGTAACTTGTACATTTGCTCTCGGAAAGCATCATTTGGTGAAGTGAAACTGTTGATGAAGACCACTGATGGTCACCCGAACAACTCAATATTAAATATTTCATGGGTTGCGATTCGATAACTTTAATATGATTGCTAAGCAATATAAGCTCATCACAATGCATATGGTGCAGTGGAGCTGATGGTGAAGTACCAGGAGAACTCCTCAAAAATTAACGTCCCTGCATCGGGAAAAGCAATATTTTGTAATAGGTGATGAGCAGTTGTTATTAGACAATTGTAACTTAGATAAATTACAAACCGACCCACTAAAAAGTGGAAAATAAGAAACTTTTTTGCAAAAAAAAACAACCAACTTCCGAAAAAAAAACTACAAAGTGAAAAATAACTTTAATTTCCGAAGTCGGTGGCAAAAACCTACAATACACGACCGACACAATACCAAAGACACCGACTTCCGAAATTTAAGTTATTTTTCACTTTGTAGTGTTTTTTTCTTAGAAGTTCGTTGTTTTTTTGCAAAAAAGTTTTTTTAATACCACTTATGGTTTTATTCTCAACCAGTGATGTTATAAAACTATAAACAATCACGGGTACGATTTACTGAACAAACCTTATGTAGCTTGCCTTTCGACTTTCGTATACGGTATTATAAGTAACATCAACCCTTTCATTGGATTCGATCACTTTTCTAGAGAAGACTTCGATTGGTTGAAGATGATTCGTTACTACTGGGAGGAAGACATTGACAACTGTGTGACGAGGATGTCAAGTGCTATGTATGTTTATGGTCATGAATATTTGGGTGCTGCAGGTATGTAATAACTTACTTTTATACTGAATAATTTTTCCCAGCAACATTTTTCTCACTATACAAAAACATGTTGCTGAAATGTTGCACAACATTTTTTCCCAATGATGTTGGCTTTAGCGTAGAAAGAAATCGATTGAAAATTTGATATTAAAGGTGTACTCGTAATAACGCCACTGACGGATCGATGCTACTTGTGCCTGATGGGAGCCTTACAGCTCGATTTGGGAGGAGCACCAGCCGGCCCAGCAGGCACTGGCAAAACTGAGACTACCAAAGACATGGCCAAGTCTGTGGCGATACAGTGCGTCGTGTTCAACTGCTCTGAAGGTATGTATGGAAAAAAGTAAAAACCGACTTGATAAAAAATGGATTAAGGCTAGTGTGATTGTAAATACGATGTAATCTAATCCGTTCGCTTTGATTTGGTTTGAAGTAAGTAAAAAAAGAATAATCAAAGTCGGTTAAGAATTGTCGCCAAAAATAATAAATTATGTTTCTATCGAATTGAGAATCCTTTGTTTGAAGTAGGTTAAACAAGACATATATTACTTACTGCGCTAAACGAAAATAAAATGGAATAAGGGTAGAATCTGTCATTACTAGTTATTGAAATTATCAGGGTTGGACTACAAGATGATGGGACGTTTCTTCTCGGGCCTCGCAACGTCTGGAGCGTGGTGTTGTTTCGACGAGTTCAATCGAATTGACATTGAGGTGTTGTCCGTAATCGCACAACAACTCATCACTATCAGAAATGCAAAGGTCGCAAGGCTGAGCAGGTAGGTACTCTTACATCATTTAGTGTTTACACTAGGTTTTAATGTAATTAATAGGCATGTATTTAATCGAACCTCAAATAACTCCCAGTCTGCTTTCCTAAAAATATGATTGGACACTGTAATATAATGATTGCGCCTCTTTTTGTCTACCTCAAATAATTCCTACTTTGTGGTCCAAAAAAACTAAATAGCCAAGTAACTGCGACTAACTTGGATGAAGCGCTCGCATACCTACCCTAACTTAGATACGGCGACCAAGTGTGAGAAAAAGCCAGAAAATTAAAAAGAGGCTCAATTATTAAAAAAAGTGTGCATCATTAAAAGGTCCAGCGGTTGTTAGAGGAGCAGTTAAACATTTCCCATATAAAATACCAGCGTAGTTAGCTGTATGCATAATATATGGTGGGTTCCCGACTATCTTGCAGAGCATTGCACAGAAATACCAAGATGTTTTTTAAAAAGAGTTTCGTGACTTCGTTCAAAATCTAGTTGCAATCTCACCGCAGCGAACAATTGATGTCAAAAATCCCATACCATTTTCGACAGATTGAGACTGAGATTAGAATGCGACCGTTCTTAAAAATACGAGAATTTCCCCTCTGATGATCCAGCTTCAGACTTTCTACGTTTTAGAGCTATTTATCGTTAAGTTTTTAAAAGTTCAGCAGCCCAATTTGAAATTAAATTTCCAAACTAACGAAAATGCGTTTATTTTCTCATTGATACTAAATTCTTTATTTCATCAGGTTCATGTTTGAAGGGCGCGAGATCAAATTGGTGCGCAGTTGTGCTGCTTTTATTACTATGAATCCTGGTTACGCTGGAAGAACTGAACTGCCTGATAACCTGAAGGCCTTATTCCGTCCTATAGCTATGATGGTACCGGATTATGGTAAGACGCGAGCTTGTCAACTGTTATTCCTTTTTTTCTGGTAGCTAAATGATTAATATATCAATACCAGCCATATTAATATATATATTTATAAATGGTTTTTTTAAGCGCTGATTGCTGAAGTGATCCTGTACTCCGAAGGGTTCGAATCTTCAAAAGGTTTAGCTAAAAAGATGGTACAAATGTACAAGTTGTCTAGCGAACAGCTTTCAAAACAGGATCATTACGATTTCGGCATGAGAGCTGTAAAGAGTGTACTGGTAATATAATTCTCAAAACTTTCTAATTAATGCTTATTGCTATTTTGCCTTAGGGAAAAAGGGCTCATTGACGGCTTTCTTTGAGTTTTCGTTCATAGTGCTAGTTATGTTTAACGTAACTTTAATATGTACTATAACTAGCACTTTCATTCCTTACCACCAAATTTTTTATCACTTCAAATGATTTCTACAATTTATTGTCATTTGCTCTCATGTTTTCCATTCATACAAGGTGTAACATAATTAACGCACAGCCTCTTAAGGGGTCATTGTACTCATCATTACTATGGAAGCAAACTTGAAATCGCGAAATCGGCAGCTCCCTAGCCAATAAAAGAGCAGTATGTATAATAAAATCTGACAAATATAAATACTATACTACTATTTATTTTCTCGCACTCAATGGTAAAAAGTAGAGTACACAACTCGTGAAACAAAAAACATCTCGGTCCTTGTATCCCTCACCTCGCTACGCTCGAGCAATCTCATCTCAGCGACAATGAAGGTTAAAAACTTGACAAAAATTTAGGGAAATTAGAGGTTTTTTTGACAGATTGAGACTGAGATTAGAATGCGAACGTTTTTAAAAATACGCGAATTGCCGCTCTGAACTTTTGCACAACGTGTCGTGAACAGAATACCATCTTCACATGTATCTAAACAGGGATGAAGACTAAATTTTTGTTTGTTCGTCGGGTAGATTATTAAAAAATATTAGACATGTATTTTTTCTTTTTTTACGCAATCATAAGATTATGGCGATACATAGGGTTAAAATGTGGCATGACGTCACGCCTTGCTAGATTTTATACTGAGTTGTGACGTAGCGAGCCCCCACTCCTCAACTTATCTAAGTCATTTTTAACACGCTTTTATAAGCTTCCAAAAAAAACAGTGTAAAATAGCTTATATACTGCACTTGAAGAAGCCGCGTAAGCTGTGGAACATCTTCAGTCTGGGCATAGTCAGCGAAACGTAAGTGCACAACTTCAAAAATCAAAAAATCCAAATCATTTATTTGCCTAAATAAGGTACAGAAGGTTGGTAAAGTGTACAAATTTGCTCTCTTATTCTGCCTTTAACTTCGGCGTGCAAATATAAAATGAAGTTAAGTACATTTTATTTAAATTAATTACTGATCATAATCATGCAGTCATTAAGCAGATAATCCCATCAAAATTGTATTATTGAATTAATTAAATGTCAATATAATGAAGAAGAAATAATAATAAAATAATAATCATAAATGTCAATAAAAATCGTGTCAATAATGGGAGAGATTCACTACACAATAATAACCGGGACCCCCCTGGGGTCCCTAGAAATCTGCCGTGTCACGCACAACTCTGTTATCTTAAAATAATAGAGTTTCGCCTAACCACTGCAAAACAATTTTATGCACCATAACTATCGTTATACTAAAACAAAATTTCAAATATTTTAACTAGATTCCAAGATATTTGTAACGGCAAACTCGTTCAACTTTATTTTGTAATGATTGAATCATGCCTAACTCTTTTAACTCAAGTTAGAATAGTTGTGCATTACTCACGGTAGCTGTCGCAGCGTGTCTCGATTTCTGTTAGATATTAGTTAGAAGAGTTGCGCGTGGCCAAGGTCGCCGCGGGCGCGTTTTATATTTACATTCTCTCATTTCACTCGTAACTACGCCACGGGTAACTTCGCTCCGTTGTTTTTTGTTTAAGAAGTTAGTGATTATATTGTTTAGGTGTCGAAACATTGATAGATATGAGTTCTATTCGAGGAAAGACGTTGATACGTATGTGTAGTGATAAAAGTGTTGTAGAAAATAAGGGATATCCAACAAATTACTCTCAAGTATTAGCTCAAACACCAAGAGAAGACTATGCAATAATCCATTCACAAAATGAATCCGAAATAAATTGTTATAAAGAAAACTTATGTCCAACAGCTGTTTATCACGAACTTCAACCGGTGCCTTTGAACTTGGTGATGCCAGTTTCTAATTTACATATTTGAAGAAGTGTCAGATTCACAGAATAAATCAATATGTTTGAATCATCAAAATGTATTATCACCAATTAGTTTTTGTGAACTTCCACGGGTACCAATGAGCAATACATCGACACCTATTCCTGAATTGCACAAGGAAGACTTAATAGAATTAAATGGAACATTTAGTGAAGATATTGATTTCAACGATATGGAATCAATAAATGAGAACATATTATTGGATTTAGCTGTTAAGAAACGAAAATTATGTACTCAAAATTCTAACTAACAGTCAACAAAAAGACGAAGAGAGCAAAACAAAAGAAAATTCAAAAAGTGTAAAGACAAGCAAATCAAAAGGGCAACTTCAGAAGAGTGAAAGTGAGTCAAAAAGTCAGGAAAGTTCAAACATCGAACAATCTAACAATTCCAAGGAGAAAATAAATAAGAGTAAAAATAATAGTAAAAGTGTGTCCCAAAGTCAGGATAATTCAGAAATTGAGAATTCTAAAGAGAAAACAAAGAAGAGTAAAAGTGTGTCCAAAAATCAGGAAAGTTCAGAAATTGAGAATTCTAAAGAGAAAACAAAGAAGAGTAAAAGTGTGTCCAAAAATCAGGATAATTCGGAAATCGATAATTCTAAGAACCAACAAGAAGTATTGCCAACAGATAACTCAAATAACTCGAGTACTAATAAGTCGTTAAATGGAAGTAAGAAAAGGAGAGAAATAAATGCTACAAAGCGCTTACAATTGGAGAAAAATAAATATATAATGAAACCGCCTTGCACACAGAAATGTAGAAAAAAATGTTCCCAAAAATTTACGGAGGAAGATAGATACCAAATCTGGTCGAATTTTAGAGACTTGAGCAAACAAAACCAAAGAAATTTTATAAGCAGAAACGTACGGAAGCATCCTAAGAAAATGACTACAAAGGAAAACTCACAACGACATAATACTTTGACGTGGTCTTTACGGAATATTGAGGTATGTCGACCGTTTTTTTTAAATACGTTGGGATTTTTTAATGCTCAAACAGTGATCACTGTTCTGAAAGCAAATTTCAAGAACAGGATAATAGATGTAGACACACAAGATGCAGCACCTGAACAACGCGGATCTAAAAAGCCATGGAATTGTTTTCCTGAAGGGTATGCACAAGGAGTCAAAGAGTTCATAGAAAAAATAAAACCAACCGTGTCTCACTACAATCTCAAGCATGCTCCAAACAGACGATATCTTCCATGTGGAGTATCTTTTAGAGACCTATACAAAGCATATCTTTCGCAATGTGACGAGATAAATATCCGCAAATGTAGTTGGGCGTATTTTCACAAAATAATTACAGAAATGAATTTGTCGACCTCAAACCCAATACAAGATTTGTGTACTTTATGTCAAAATCATAGAGAGAACCACAGTGAGCTGAATCATACATGTTCTGAATGTAATTGTGCATTATGCAAAGAATATCCTAATCATGTACTGAACAAAACGGAATCCCGTAAAGCATTAGAAGATGATCTCAAAAACCAATGCACAACTAGAAAAGTGTACACGGTAGATATGCAAAAGGCAATTTGCATGCCTAAATTAACCATAAAAGATTATTACTTTTCCAGAAAATTAGTTCTATTTAATGAAACCTTCGTTCCTCCAGGAAAAAATGAAGATGCATATTGCATAGTTTGGCATGAAGGCGAAAGCGGGAGAAAAGCCCATAACATTGCATCATCATATGTTTATTTTGTCATGAATAATGCACGCGATTATCGTGAAATAATTTTTTATTGTGACAACTGCTCATCACAAAATAAGAACAGAATTTTATTTACGGCTATGATAAGGTTGGTTAATTCACCGTCCCTAATATCAGCAGAAAAAATAAAGTTTGTATATTTTGAACCGGGTCACACCTATATGGCGGCTGATACTGTACACGGATGTATAGCAAACAAATTTGGTAAGGTAAAAGAGATGTATGACATATCAGATTATACAGATAAAATGAAAAAATCACGAAAAAATATGACAGTTCAAACAATCACTCATCATAACATGATTTTCTTTAAAGATGAATTAAAAAAGACCTTTCCAAAGGATTACAACATCAAAGCATTGAAAATGATTGAGTTTCGACGCGGCACAACAAGTATATTTCCTAAAAACTCATATGTTTCAAATGATTTCAAAGAATTAAAAATAATGAACAAAAAATGATTTAATCCTAATGACTCTGTGGACTTTATTAGCAGTATTCCTTTAGAAGAAAGTCCTCGTGGAATAAGTGCAATAAAAAAACAGGAACTGTTGAAATTGTGTGATTCAATGCCAATTACACGTAGACCATTTTTTGAAGAACTTGTGGTGAATGATAACGTCTGTGATTTAGATGCTGTATTTGATAATTAATTATGTACCTAATTTCATTTATCATATGAATCTGTTTCTTTTCTTGTTTATGTTAATTTCGGTTGATTTTAATGTCTTTACTTACTATTTTTTATTATTGTTATAAAATTACTCACTAAGTGAGAAAAAGTTTTTGATATGGGAGATTGTTTAGTTTATTTTATTACAACAGACTAACATAATTATGTTGATATTACTGTTTTATTGTTTTCTTAAACAGTTTAATTGATTATTTTAAAAATTAACATAGTTACTATTATAAGAACATACTTAAAATAATTCACAAAAAAAGAAACGAACAGTTTTGATTGATTATTTTGTTCAATAAGTAATTACTTAGTATTTTTTTATTTTAATTAATAGAGATGACTCAAAACCCATTTTATTGTTTTCTTAAACAGTTTAATTGATTATTTTAAAAATTAACATAGTTAATATTTTAAGTACATACTTCATATTTACAAAAAAAGGAACGAAAAGTTTTGACTGATTATTTTGTTCAATAAGTAATTACTTAGTATTTTTTTTTATTTTAATTAATAGAGATGACTGAATACCCGTTTTATTGTTTTCTACAGTTTAATTGATTATTTTAAAAAATAACACAGTTACTATTTTAAGTGCATACTTATAATAATTCATAAAAAAAAAGAAACGAAGAGTTTTGACAGATTATTTAATTCAATAAGTAATTACTTAGTATTTTTTTTTATTTTAATTAATAGGTATGACTGAATACCCCCTAGATTCATTTAATTAATAAAACTATAGTTTTTTCATATTTCATGGTTTATTATTTACCTACTTACCCTCAAATTAGATGAGTATTCTAAGTCAACCGACCTGACAAGTTACACATACGAGTATCTCACACAACTATTAGTTAGCAGACATAGGTCTTGGAATCAAGTAGTTATACCCTATTGCGCAAAAATCTTCTAACTTAAGATAATACATGACGCGTGACCACGTTTGTATGAAACAGTGGTTATGCCCAACTCTTTTTATTCGAATAAAACGTTTAGTATTCAAAATTTACAGAATAAGAAATAGGCCCCATATTCTTAAGTTCTTTTAAAAACTTATTCAACAGTAATTAAGTACTATATACAATTTACACAAGGAATACATACATTCATTTGTTTAACATTTCAAAGACGATTTGCTCAAAACGCTGTTTTTCAAGATAGAAGAGTTGTGCGTGACACGGCAGAAATGTCAAAGACCTAAAACAATAATAATTTAGAAAGACCGTGCAATTTACAAAACTTACAATTTAAGATCTAAAAACTCATGTACACTATAAAAGCATTTCTCAATTAAAAACCTCGTCAAATTACTTTTAAATCTAGAAAATGGTAGCGTGCTTATGGAATTTGGTATTTTATTATACAACTTTATACACATAATATAGCTGTTTTTGCCTGTAAATGTGAGATTCGTCCTCGGTTGGAATAACTTATTAGTATACATAGATCGTGGGGCATAGTAGCTCGTCGCTTGCTGAAAAAGTCTCTTATGTTTGAAAACAAATATACAGGATTCTAATATATAAATACATGGTAGAGTTAGTATTTTATATTTCTTAAAGAATGGTCGACATGACTCTATTTGCTTCAACCCAAATATAGCTCTTAGACGCTTCTTTTGCATTACGAATGCTTGATCAATCTCCACACAACGACCCCACAGGATAATACCATACCTTAGAGTGGAGGTTATATAGCCATGAAAAGCCATTATTGCGGCATTTCTAGATACCTCGCAGCTAATACGCCTCAAAGGGTATATAAAACTATTTATTTTAACACAAATGTCATTTATATGATTTTTCCATGAGCAAAATTTATCTACATTTATTCCAAGAAATCTAACAGAGTCAGTTTCTGCCAGGGCGACCCCTTTATAAGATATATTTAGAGCCAGCGGTTTTGATCGATGGTATGAAATTGCATAAATTTTGTTATATTAATATTAACTTTTAAATTATTAGCCTCTAGCCACTCTATAGTTCTTTGAAGAACAGTGTTTATTTCTTGCTCGTACGAACTTTTATCTTGTCCTTTGAGTATAATTGTAGTATCATCGGCAAACAATACACATTTATGATTTATAACTTCTGGAAAATCATTTATGTAGAGCAAAAACATTGGCGGCCCTAAAATGCTGCCCTGTGGCACGCCATATCTATTATACATAAGCGAAGATTGGAATGATTCTAACGTTTTAGTTTGGTCATTATAATTCGTTACTTCCACTGATTGTAGTCTGTCGGACAAATAAGATTCCAGCCAGTTATATGCCGTTCCTCTGATTCCATATCTGGAAACCTTTTCCAATAATCGTTCATGAGAGACGTGATCAAACGCTTTACTCATATCCATGAATAAAACTGTAACAGGTATTTTCTTGTCAATACAGTCTGTTATTTCTTTTATTAATTGAAAAGCTGCCAAAGAAGTACTTCTATTTTTACGAAACCCATTTTGCTCATCCTTGATAATCTTGTACTTTTCAATGAAGCTTGCTAATTTGTTGTGAAACGCTTTTTCAAAAATTTTAGAAAATATAGGTATCAAAGTCACGGGTCTGTAATTGTCCATTTGAGTGCTATCCCCTTTTTTAAATATTGGCTTCACTACTGATCTCTTTAATAAATCGGGAAATATTCCTTGTTCTAGAGAGAGGTTAACAACATGTAGAAGTGGCTCTAGAATTATATGAACTGACAGTTTTATGATGTCAGTGCGAATATTATCATAACCACTAGCTTTGGAATCGTTTAGAGACATCACTATTTTTTTAAGGTCACTACCATCCAGTGGGTACAAAAATATTGAATTACTGATTGATTTAATATGATCCATTTGCTTTAATCTTGAATCTTCTTTATTATCAAGGCTGTTATTGGTAACTGTGTTAATAAAAAAAATATTGAAATGATTTGCAATAGAATCAGGACTTATACAGTCACTGTTGTCCATATTAATTTTTAAAATACAGGAGCGTTTCAAATCTGTGCTGGTATGTTTTTTAATTACATTCCACGCTGCCTTACACTTATTTTGAGCTTGATTTATGTATTTGGTATTATTATTTTTCCGAGACGTTAAAATGCATTTTTTCAGTAAATTACAATAGCTTTTGTACTTGTTTTTATGAGATTCATATAAGTCGTTCTGCCGTTCAAAGAATTTAGCATCGATACCTGGAGACTGGCAGCTTCGCGCGCCGTCCAGGAGCACCACGAAACAGCGCGACAAGATCGATTTATCTTTACGACCAGCCTGCATAATCGTCACCTGACCTCGGTACAGGTCCACGAACAGCTTCGAGACTTTCATAGACTGACTGTTTGCGCTCGAGCTGTTAGAAGGAAACTCGAAGAACGTGATCTGAAACCTCACTAGCCAACCAATGGTCCCAAACTGACACGAGCTCACAGAATGGCGCACCTATAGTTTGTACGCGAACACTTGCATTGGACTCAACATCAATGGAGCCAGGTTCTTTTTACGGATGAAACCAAGATTATGCTGTATGGCAAGACGTAGGAAAGTCTACCGAAGACAGCGAGAACATTTTCAGAAATGTTGCATTTAAGAGAAAGTGAGTTATGGCAGTGGATCATGGACAGTCTGGGGCGGAATTTCCACCAAAGGAAAAATTAGCCTTGAGGTTGTGACGAGACCACGGTTGCCACCACTAAATAGCGACCGATACATTCGTCAATGCCTAGAGGCTCATGTGATGTGCCATTATGCTAAGTTTGTGGGTCAGGTTTTCATTTTTATGCCTAATAATGCAAGGGCGCACACACTACAAGAATTGTTCGAGAATACCTTGTATGACGTTAGTATCGCTGTAATGGAATGGACAGCAAGGAACCCTATACAAATCTAAGCCGACGACGCACAGGCGTAAAAGTATCGCGACGGGATTTTATCGCTCACTGGATTTTCAACGTACTGCCTAGCGCCGAGAGTCGAAAATCCATCAGTGTAATTTTTCGACGCACTGGGATGCAATGTCTTGGATTCTTAAGTCTCGGTTCAACAGAAAGAGTTGAAAATCCAGTGCACGATAAAATCCCGCCGCGATATTTTTACATCTGTGTGAACATGGGCCAATAGAGCAATTATGGGATGAGCTGAAGAGGCGTGTTCGAATTAACCAACCAGCTCCAGAAACTTTGCAGGAGCTGAAAACTGCCACTTTGGAAGCGTGGGAGAACATTCCACAGCACGTCATAGTGGCATTAATTAATTCCATGCCAAACCGCACGACGGCCGTCGTAAATGCTCTTGGAGGTACTTAACACAAGTTACTAAATAAACGTTTTCTCTATGTAAACCATTGTTTTCTTTAAAAAATCCGCGCTAATATATCCCTTGAGAAGAGCGAAAAGGCGACTTATTTAAAAAGTTATATTTTAGTATACCGATTTCAAATTTGGAACACTGACAAACGGTAATGATAGTGAGTAACTGGTTACAAAATCACATTTTTTTTAATTTGTCCTACCATTTTTTATAAAGCTAGAGACCTTGTTAAACAAAAATATGCAGAGTGGCTCGATTCAGGTGTCCGGGAATGTATGTAGGTATATTCATGTGTAAAATGTATTAATTTAAATGTATTAAATGTACTTAGGTGATGGCTGGTGCCCTAAAGCGGGCGAGTCCTGACCAGCATGAGGAGATGACTCTGTTGTGTGCTCTCAATGACAGTAACCTACCAAAGTTTCTGGCTGCTGACGCGGTACTATTCGCTGGCATATTGTCGGATCTGTTCCCCGGCGTTGCACTCCCTGAGAGGGACTACGGCATCATGGATGAGGTCATCAGTACGTACTAAATTAAGATTTACTAACAAAATGTGCCAAGTTGCGTTAAAATATAATTTCTGTTTCGTACTGAGTTGGGTTTGTTAATTTTAGGGTTATACTATACAGTCTGAGATTGATAGGCAAAGGTATGTGAAAAAGCTGACTGAACCTCATTCTTACCCCGCGTTTACACCCATAAACAAGTTGTGATACTCCAATAAGTCTTGTAAAAGACTTGTTAAAAACATGTCGTGTATAAAACTGGTTTATAACATATATTAAAGTTGTTTCAACAAATAAGTATAAATATGTTACTGTAAAAGCCCTTAGATTGGTAAATCTTAGGTTTTAGGTACTAGTAAATCTTAGGATGACATGTAAGTATTTTATAAAAAAGAAAGAAATGTAAGTATTTTATAAACAAGAGACAATTTTTCGGGCTTTTACCAACATGTTAGGTTTTACCAATGGCGGTTGGTAAATGTTGGATTTTTTGGAATAAAACAATGAATTAATTAACTTAATCAATTATTTCAATTACCTATCAGTCAAAACCTTACATATTTTTAACTATCATTATTTTTATTTATCATACTAACTCTGTCCCGTGACTTCGTTCGCGTGGAAGTCGTAAGATACACAATAATTAACATTCCCGCCGCATTGCATCGTCCGCCCACGCTATAACTTCGTTTTCACTTAGCGTTCTTTCTGACTTTTTCATTTTGCTCGGCTCCTAAGGGTCGTAGCGTGATGTTGCTTATAACCATCCTCGAGAAATGGGCTACCAAATGCAAAAAGAATTTTCCAAATCTGAGTTTTTGTTCACAATTTAAATAATAAATATATAGTAGTTATATCATACATTCCATTTTACAGGAAAAATGGTTCTTGAGAGGAAACTTCAAATCGAGGAATGTCAGATACGTAAAGTGATCCAGCTGCATGAGACCATGATTGTGCGATGGGGCGTCATGTTAGTCGGGCCGACGGGTGGTGGTAAAACTGTAGTCTTAAATGTAAGAGACGATTATAAATGTATTCCTTGTCAACCTAGAAATTTGTCCGATTACAAAGTGAGATATCCCACGCTTATAATTTAAAGGTGCTGGGCGATACTTACACAAGGCTTTTTGAAATGGAAATACCAGGTGCACAAAATCAACCAGTGCAAAAGTATATAATGAACCCGAAGAGTCTCAATATCGGAGAATTGTATGGTGAAGTCGATCTGGCAACGCTTGAATGGCACGATGGAATTTTACCTCTCAGTTTACGTACTGCTGTGCAAGTAAGTGTAACCCCAACAAAAACAAATCTGAAGATATGCCCAAGTTCACTACAGAAGACGTCAGTAAAGCACGTCGGCCTCGCCGATAAATGAGTTGAGATCCAAATGGGCCCCAAGTTCTATGGAGGGGGAAGAAAATTATAAGCTCCTTGCTACTGAATATGCAATGTGGCAAGTTTTCAAAGAAATATATTTCTTAGTAACTGTTGAGGCTCGCTTTGAAAACTTACCAAGTCAAGTAGCTATATTCTGTACGTAAAAAAATACATCTCGCATAACGCTCAATACAATGAACAATATCGAATATTCGTCCAAATCCGGCCCAGGATGACTGAAGGAGTCTAAAGTAAATAAAACTGAACGTCATTACACTACGAACTATTTAATCAGACTAAAGAACACGCTGCAAGTTACTACTACTAATCTTTGGTGTTTTTTTTCAATCAATTTAAGCCGACGTTCTCACGGATGTAAAAATATCGCCGCGATTTTTTTTTAAAGCTCTGCTTAGCGCCGAGAGTTGAAAATCCAACAGTGTGTTTTTTCAACGTTCTGGAATGCACTCTGTTGGATTCTCAATGCTCGGCTCAACACCGAGAGTTGAAAATCCAGTGCGCGATAAAATCCCGCCGCGATATTTTTACGTCTGTGCGGACGTCTGCTAATACAACGTGTAACTATTTAGTGTGAGAGACCAGACCACCAGTGGATTATCTGCGACGGCCCTGTGGACGCCGTGTGGATTGAGAACATGAACACCGTTCTAGATGACAACAAGATGTTATGTCTGTCTAACTCTGAGAGAATCAAGCTTTCACCTTACGTGCACATGCTGTTTGAGGTACCTTTCACATTACTATAGGTTATTGTCGATTACGATCATTGATAATGATTCCTGTCTGTTTTAGTGCTGGACGCATATTGTCCAGAACACGCACCTTCCACGAATTTTCAAATAGAAGTTAACATTTTTTCTTTGATCAGCGCCTCTGGCGTCATACTCAATGTCGTCGATAGAAATGTCGTCATATTAAAATAACTGGATGAAATAATAGGTCTTTACCCATGTAATTGTAGATTCCATAACCAGCATTTTCAGATTTAATTATCTGTGGATTGGCGCGCAATTCGAAGTTCAAATAAATTTTATTCGAAAGCCGTGTTAATTTAATTTTAAATTCAGTCATTTGTTTTTAAATAGTTTTTTGTTATTGTGAAATTGTGCTAGTTTTTGGCGCCATGGATAAACTGAAAATTCGTACAATTTTCGAATATGAGTTCCTACGTGGAAATACCGCTGCGCAAACAACACGAAACATTAACGACGTGTACGGGCCTAACACTGCTTGCATAAATACGGTTCATTATTGGTTCAATCGTTTTAAACCTAGAACAAGCCTTGCGATCGACCGGTAACTTTTGTCGACAACGACGAATCGAAGGCGATAGTGGAAGCGGATCCAACTCAATCTACGGCTGAGCTTGTTGCGGGCCTTGGAGTTAGTTTCAAAACAACATTGAAGCACTTGCGTCAAATCTGAAAGATTAAAAAGCTAGATAAGTGGGTGCCACACGAACCAAGTGACCAACAGCGAGACTTACGCGTCGAAGCATGCATAGCACTACTGAATCAGCATAGGAACGAGGGAATTCTAAATCGAATTGTTACCTGCGATGAAAAGTGGATCCTGTACGACAACCGTAAGCGTTCGTCTCAGTGGGTGGACCCGGGTACAGCACCTAATCAGTGCGCTAAAAAACGATTACTCTTAGGAAGATGATGGTGACTGTCTGGTGGACCAGTGCCGGACTTGTACATCACAGCTTCTTACCGAATAGCACCACAGTGACGGCAAATGTCTATTGCCAAGAATTGCAAACAATGATGGAAAAGCTCTCAATTTAACAACCAATACTGGTCAATCGCTCTTCTCCATTGCTTCTTCACGTCAACGCGCGAGCTCACACTTCACGACAGACCATCGCAAAGCTACAAGAGTTACAGCTGGAAGCTCTCCGTCACCCACCGTACTCACCGGACCTTGCCCCAACAGATTTCTACTTTTATCAAAATTTAGACAACTTTTTCAGTGGGAAAAAAAATCAACACCCGAGAGGCAGTACAAAACGCTTTCGCTGACTTCATCGCCTCCCATCCGGCAGACTTCTACAGTAAAGGGATAAACAAACTACCATCAAAATGGCAAAAGAGTATAGATAATTTGGGCCAGTACTTTGGTTAGCTGAAATAAAAAAATGTCCAAAATTTTTATGTTTTAAAATTTTCTTACAAATCTCCAATTTCGTAGGTACCAGGGTAAATCAAAAAGTTCTTAGAAGTGCTTATATATAAAACCTTTTTGGGGAAGTTCGATATTCGAATTAAAGAGTTTCAACCACACAATATTTATGCACTGTCACTTGTTTTCGTTAGTTCGTTCGCACGTAATAATTTTTTTTGTGCAACGAGTTGCTAAAAACCCAAAATTATGGATAAAAGTGAGTTACGCGCGGTGATAAAGTATCTCAGTCTAAAAAAAATTCTACGAATGAAATTTTAACAGATATTCAGCAGACATTAAGGGATGATGTTATACCTTATTCTATAGTTGCGTACTGGGTGGCTGAATTTAAAAGAGGTAGATCAAGCTGTAAAGATGACCTGCGTTCTGGGCGGCCTTCAACCTCCGTTACGGAAGAAAATGTCAAATAGGTTGAGAATCTGGTTTTGGAAGACAGAAGAATAACTATAAAACATTTAGCTGAGTTCCTAAAGATATCATTTGGTAGCATCCAATCCATTTTAATTGATACACTGGGGTTCAGATAAGTGTCGGCAAGATGGGTGTCACGAAAGTTAACCGACGAAAACAAAATGCGACGTTTGGAAATTCTAAGCGTAATCTCGAAATGTTCTATCGAGATCCGGATAATTTTTGCCGTCGCCTTGTCACCATGGATGAAACTTGGGTCCACCATTTCGATCCAGAAACTAAGAGACAAAGCATGTCTTGGAAACGACTATCCTCTCCATCCATTAAGAAATTTCGAGTTGCTCCTACCGCTTCTGGCAAAGTTATGGCCTCAGTGTTCTAGGATAGTGAAGGTATCCTGTTCATTGATTACATGTCAAAAGTCCAGACCATTACTGGACCCTATTATGCAAATTTAATTCCGAAAGTGCGTGAAGCGATTAAAGAAAAACGTCGTGGAAAACTGTCGTTGGGCGTGTTGTTTCTTCAAGATAACGCTCCTGCTCATCTACCGGAAGTTGCGCTCAACGCAATCCGCTGTGCTGGATTCAATCTCCTTGACCACCCACCATATTCTCCGGACTTAGCCCCAAGTGATTTTCACTTATTCCCAAAATTAAAAGAGGAAATTCGTGGAACTAAATTTCACAATGATGACTGCCGTAGACAAGTTTCTCGAGAGTCAAGAAAAATATTATTTTTTTCGCAAGGAATAAGAAACTGAAAAACGCGTTATTCCAAATGCATTGCATTGGAGGGAGACTATGTAGAAAAATAAAATATTTTTGTTTAATTTTTTGCATTTTTTAATACTAATTCCAAGAACTTTTTGATTCACCCTCGTAAAGTAACACAATGTTTAGTTATCATATTTTATTTATTTGCACAGTTTTATAGTTATTTACAAAATTGTTATGCGTTGAAAGGCACGAATGCTATTTACTGAGATTGAAAAAAAAATATCAGTTAATTCTGACAGGGTGTCCGGTAAAGAATGGATAACCTTGAAATAATAATAGACCTTATGGCCGTTTAAAAAAAAAATACAAAAAAAATATACATCCCAATTGGTACCTATGATTTTTAGCAACAAATACTAACTTTTTTACATTCTTCTTCACCACGACCACAAATGAATGAATTCTGTTATTCGTTGTTATAATATTGTACGTTGACTATGCCGACAGAGAGGCAGTAAATAGTGTGTGTAACTAGAAATTGCACAGTACCTACATTTTTCTAAAAAGTCGTGTCTTAGGTACTACTTTTTTGTATTTTTTGTTACTTTATGCTATTTCAAGGTTATCTATTTATTACCGGACACCCTTTTTTTTGGATGGGAAATCATCAACTGACTTCTCCCCCTCTGGGCGGAGCGGGAGTCAGACTTTTACTGACTAAAACCCACCCGTGTTCTAGTCAGTAAAATACACCCTGTATAGTCATTTGTGGCGTACTTTCCAACTCTAGAGCAGGAATGCAAACTAAAAGGCACGTGTTTTCAATACAATATAATACACGGTATTTTGTGTTTTGTTTAGTACTTTCACTAATCTTTGGTTGCTTGTTTTATTCTGTTTAGTAGATAGCAACACATCAAGGCAAGGCTAACAAAATAATGACGTTCGGCATTGGCTAGCAGACATTCGATCACCTTCAGTTAAATAGAATAATTAATAACATTATTTTTGTAAATTCAACATATAAGTTAGACCCGGTTATGCCCGGTTGAAGGCAATAGACTTGCCCCTTATTACATGGGACTTAAACATAATTTTGGTGTACACTGCCTACCATTCGGGGAATAGAGGCGTGATGTTATGTTTTATGTATAAATTAGACACACTCTTTATTGGCAGAGGGTGCTTGCATAAAGATACAGATTTACCGCCCCTGATTTGTCGGTACAGGTCGGTACTGATACAGGTACAGGCACAGACGCCAGCACATCAAGCTACCCGAAACTGTCAAATTTTCCCAATCAACTTTGAACCTAATGATTTAGCAATAAAGTTGAAAATCTATTAAAGAAATTTGACAGATTGTAGTAGCTTGATGTGCTGACGTCTGAACAGATCAACCAATGAGTGCACGATAAGAAAATGTGTAGTCGGTACCGACAAGTTTCCACCTGATTCTTTATGTCCGAGCGCAAACAGAAAGTATAGGACTATTTTTGCCCGACTTCAAAAAAGGAGGAGGTTCTCAATTCAGTTGTATTTTTTTTTAATTTTTGTTACCTCAGAACTCAACCCTTCATATTGCCAAGGTAGTCCCAATGAAGATTTCGCAGCTTCAGACCTTGAGAGTGTTAACGGCTCATCCATCACAGAAAGGGCCATTTGTGTCATTAAATATACCGATTTGAAAGTTCTTTTTTTAATTTGAATGGATATACTTCCAGATTGGTCCCATTTAAATTTGGTCAAGTTCTGATGAGTGGTTTTTGAGTTAGCTTCAGTAATACGTATTTTTTCCATTTAGTGTATGTTGATGATGATGTTATAATAATTTCCTGTCGGTGTTATTTACATTGCAAGTAGTGGTATACGACATTGTGTAGGGTAGGTACCACACCTAAAAAGTGAATAATAAAAACTTTTTTGCAAAAAACAACCGACTTCCAAAAAAACAGTACAAAGTGAAAAATAACTTTAATTTCGGAAGTCGGTGTCTTTGGATCTGTATTTTGGTTTTTTGCCACCGACTTCCGAAATTAAAGTTGTTTTTCACTTTGTAGTATTTTTTTTGCAAGTCGGTTGTGTTTTTGCAAAAAGTTTTTTACCCGTACAGATCGGTACCCCGATCCATTACCATCCATACTTGTCCATACTGAGAACTTGTAACTTTATGCAAGCAGCCAGAATCAATACCTACTAGGAAAGGCTATTATTATAGGTGGCAGATTTAGCTCAAGCTTCACCAGCCACGGTATCCCGTTGCGGCATGGTGTACGTGGACCCAAAAGAGATGGGCTACATGCCGATGGTGCGCTCCTGGATAGATGACGCGGCGGATAGAAATCTCTTCACTTTGGAAAATGCCGAATTCGTTCACGAACTGTTCAATCTTTTGGAAATTGGATTCAATCACGTAAATAGCAAATGCCGCTTTGGGATCAGTCAGGTAAATATTTTTGAAGATTTTCTTCCCATACTTACTTAATTAGATTTTGGTATTATGACTCTGCTGGTTACATTCATATACTTATCTTACAATGACACGTCTTTTTTAGTTTTTGTTTTATGTCTACTTTTATGATAAAATATTAATAGGTACAAGTACTGCATGCCGTGCTATATAATCTGTATATATAATCTGTATATATAAAATTCAAAGTCCTGACTTACTCACCGACTGATAGGTATATCGACGCACAGCCTAAACCGCTGCTCCTAGAGACATGAAATTTGTAAGGTGTGTTCTTTGTAAAGAGTAGGTATCCACTAAGTAAAGGTTTTTCGAAATTCTTCCCATAAGAAGGTGAAATGGCGGTTGAATTTTCTGTGAAACTTTTTATTCTCTGGGTCGATTGATTCAAAAATTGGTACACATACTCTTCAATTAAAATTATGAGATATGTGTATCACAGTTTTTCCAAAATCATCCCCCAAAAGAGTCAAATAGAGCTTCGAAAATCCTACTGGGTGATATATCAACACACAGTTCACAGCCCAAACCTCTGGACCTAGAGACTTGAAATTGTGCACTCAGATACTTTATTCAGTGTAGGCATTCACTAAGGCTGCTCTTCCGACCTTATGGCTATTGATGCCCGAGTTCCTCAGGGGTCTGTTCTCTCTGCAACTCTTTTCCTGCTGCACATCAAAGACCTACTTCAACCTGGTATTGTTGGGTACGCAGATGACAGTACAGTTTCAGAGAGATACTTGTCCAGCGCAAAAACCAGTGGGGCCGAAGTTCATTCCTTAAGAGAGGCCATGGTAGAGCGGACAGATTTGACCTTAAGTCTTGTCTCCCAGTGGGGTGATGATAATCTGGTCTCTTTTAATGCCACCAAAACAAAGGCGTGTCTTTTTACCGCTAAAAGGAGTCGTTTCGATCAAACTCCTACTTTTCGGGGTACATCTGTTCCTGTAACTGATCGGCTCGAGCTCCTAGGCATGGAGTTGACATCATGTCTCAACTTCAGTGCCACCATCGAGTACAAAGCCCAAACTGCGGCCAAGAAACTGGGCATCCTAAATAGGGTGAGGCGATACTTTACGCCTGGACAGCTTTTAATTCTCTACAAAGCGCAAGTCCGATCCTGCATGGAGTATTGCAGCCACGTTTGGGATGGCTCAGCCAAATACCAACTTACCGCGCTTGACTCGGTGGAACGCAGAGCTAAGAGTTAGACTGGTAGATGCCAAGCTTCACAGCTTGGCTCATCACCGTAAGGTTGCCAGCTTGTCGGTCTTCTACAGATTGTACTTCGGTGAGTGTGCTCGAGAACTCCACGACCTCATTCCGCCTGCCCCCTTCTACCATCGGACATCTAGACGCACTGGAGGTTACCATCCCTACCTAGTTGCTATTCCACCAATTCGCACTAAGCGTTTCCAAATGTCTTTTGTGATGCGCACAGCAAAGGAGTGAAACTCTCTGCCTGCATCTGTGTTTCCGAACGTATACAACTCCGATCTCTTCAAAGTGAGAGTTAACAGGCTTCTTCTGGGTAAGCTCGCTCCATCGTCGACTTTATCTGTCATCTCTGACCTAGACTAGAGTCAAGAGCAAACCTATCTCAAATAAAAAAAAATAAAAAAAAGGAACGATTTTTGGAAATTCCATCCCTTAGGGGGTAAAAATTTCGGATTTCGTTTGTTAGAAAATCTTATTTCTTGAGTTAATAAACTTGAAACTTAGCATGAATGTGCCAAGTAAAGAATATAGTTTGTCATTTTCAGTTTATTTCAACTACCTACTAGGAGGTATCAAAGTTTGTAAGTACGGAAATTAACGCGCGGTTCGATTAACTTGAAACTCGGTATTTATACTTATGATCGAAAATAAAGTAAAACATATATCAGGGTTTTCAAAAAAATCTTCCCCTAACGGGGTGGAAAGGGGTTAGAGGGGATGTTTTATTAACTCGAAAATTGGTATACATACTTATAAGTCAAATAATGGAAACGTTACGAGTGATGTTTCAATAATTAACCTCTTTGGGGGTGAAAAGAGGCGATAAAGTTTATATGAAAATAATCTTATTCATTTAGTTAATAAACTTAGCACGAATATTTGTCTAAGTATTTCTTAATTAGACAAATATTCGTGCCAAGTTTAAATTAGAAGAATTTTAACGCGCGGCTCGATTAACTAACTCAAAACTCAGTATTTATACTTAAAACCAAAAATAATGTATATCAGGGTTTTTCGAAAATCTACCCCTGACGGGGTGAAAGGGGGTAGTCAATTTTACAGGGGAGGACTTTACTGCGTGGCTTGATTAACTCGAAATTTGGTATAAATAACCTATAAGTCAAATAATGGAAATTGGGTTTTTTTTATTATTATTTATCATTTAAACAAAAGAACACAGGATTACATATTTAATAGCAACCAAAAACCACTAGGGTTTAAACTTGTGCTATCATGAATCTTCCTCAATATCAAACTATACATGAAGCATTTTATATGTACGCGTTATTGCCGATACAATATTTAACATCTTTAGGTCTTTAAACAGTAACAATCATTCCTATATAATACTGAAGTAATATTGCTTAAGTTTACATTTAATATTTTGAAAGGTGAAAAGGGGGGATACAGTTTGTATGAAAAATTATTATAATATTTCGAGAGACAAGTAAGTATTACGGATCGTAATGTAGTGTAAAGGAGATGGGTAGGTATACAATTTCCGTTTATTGTTCGTTCATTCATTTTTAGTCGAATTACATATCAGGGTATAGACATTGCAATTCCATTTTATGTTTCGTCGATCGAACTGCAATGTTTCCAACACAAAATATATTAATATCAGGTTATCTAACTCGGTGTTACTTTTTAGTGGCGCAACACGTAATAAGAGTTAAATGTTAGTTTACAAACTTTATATTTATTTAAAACCGACTAAACGTGCAAGTGGGCCTTAGAATCATGAAAACCGGTTTAATAAAAAAAATGAACATTATTTGCATTTATTATCTGTCGTGTCTGTTACCCTTTCACGCTTTAACGGGTGAATGGATTTGGATCACGGAACAGAAAAAACAGGTGGAAGTGCAATGCACCAAAATTACTATAGGAACCGCTGTCGCCAAACTCACACAAATAAACCGATAATCATATATTGCAATACAAAGAAACAATTCGTTTGATTTGTAGTTTTAAATTTAGTCAAAATTAGCCTACATCACAGATTTGGAAATAAACCCTGACGTTCTACAAATAAGATTTATTTTGCTTTAGCGGCAAAACGTATTTACGGTCTATAGTCACACTAGATTCGATTGACGAGTCAATTCCGCTACTTGACCATAGATGGCGCTATTCTCAGAGGTCGCAATTATCAACTTAATTACGTTAGACATACGGTTGATATTTGCGTGATCGGTCGAATTCTGCTGCTACTCGGCCAAGGCCGCACCACGTAGCACATATACAGGGTGACTTTGAATAGATGCGACAAAGTTTAAGGGGGAGTTCTACCCATCAATATGAACAACTTTTACTATGGGACCAACTCGGAATTCGCAAAAAAAAAATCGATTTTCTTAGACCAAATGGTCCAATCGGGTATCTACTTTTATACGGGAAGGTCGATCTTTTTTGCGAATTTATAGTTGGTCCCATAGTAAAAGTTGTTCATATTGATGGGTAGATCACCCCCTTAAATTTTGTCGCATGTTATCAAAGTCAGCCTGTATACCCGATATTTTGTTCAATTAGCATCAGCATAAGACTTGTTGGGAGTACATTTATTTATTTGGTACAGAAACCGCTGTTCATGTTAAACCATTAATTAATAGACACACAGACAGACAGACTCACAGGTAAATTTAAAATTAAATAAAAGTGCTGATATGTATGCATGAATACTTGTATATTCAAATTTAACATAAAGACTGCAACGTAATGAAAATAGTAAAATTTATTTATTGCCCTTGAAATATAACATATTTGTTAAGAAACTGGCGTTGCATCTATCCATTTCTCTTTGATGCTTGCGTCTTTGGGAAACCTAAAAATATTTTAAATGAAGGTTAGAGGACCTACTGATGTCTAATTAGTGATCAATGAAACGTCTCAATCAGTAATAAATTATAATAATTATGGTACTATTTAAAACATTGATTATATTTTTGCTTTATAGCATTTATGCGACCATACAAATTATGTAATGCCTTCCGTACATACGGAAGGCATTACATAATTTGTGACACGAAATTTACTTAAAATAAATTTCGTATATGAATGAAGGCGACATTATACTTGTGTTGTAATGTAAAACTAAATAAATATTTTATTTTATTTATTTGGGAAAATAAACAGTTACACATTATTGTTATACACAAAAATTGAGTTCACAAACAGTGAGTAAAATTAATGCGATGTGCGCTTACAATTTGATAAATGTAATAAAAGTACATGTGTTAATGATAAAATTAAAAAAGGCATGCAATAAAAATAATAAATAAAAACAAGGGATTATAAAAATACAGTCTAAGAGTTAAATATTATATTATGGAGTAATATCCAAAACAGTTTGCCAAACAAGGCCCCTAAATTTACTGGTTGGAAAAGCGAAGATGTCAATATTAAATATTAAAGATGTTATTATATTGACCAGTAAGGCGACGTAAAGGTGCTCGTAAGCCTGCGTTCGTACGACTAGAAGAAACGGCAAATAGAGGTCGTGCGCGCACCCCACTACTTAAGGTTGTTCTAGGTACTACGTAGCTAATCCTATTCGTAATATCCATACAATCACATGCGTTATTACATAAATCGAACAAAAGCATTGTCTCTAAAATAATACGTCTGGCTTTAAGATTATGTAGCTTATACCTATTCAGAAGATCACTATAAGATGCATAAGTATGAAAACAACGGAAATGCATGGCTTTCAAAAACTTACTCTGAACTTTTTCAATCGCATCTGAGTATTTACTATAGAAGGGATTCCATACTGCAACAGCGTACTCTAACTGGGACCTGATTAACGATTTGTAAAGATATAAATACGTATATGGGCGGACGATTTCTATGGCTGATCTCATCACAAAATCGTACATACGGAAGGCATTATTTATAATTTTACCAACATGAACGTCAAGGTGTAGTTTATCATCCAATAGAACTCCAAGATCGCGCACTAGCGTTTCTCTAGTTAAAGTGATATTATTTAAAGAGTAAGAATGCATAATAATATTTTCGTTTTTAGTAAAACGTATACAACAACATTTAGATATGCTAAGTTGTAGTTTATTAATTGAGCAGTACGCAGATAATCTGTCCAGGTCTTCCTGTAGGAGTAGACAATCTTGCAAATTTTTAACAGGCCTAAAGATCTTGAGGTCAGGTGCGTATAGCAATAATTTTGAATTTTGAAAACATGTATTGATGTCATTTTTGATGTGACCATCTTTACATATCAAGACCCCTCCGTGCCTCGGAAAGCACGTTAAGCCGTTGGTCCCGGCTGTCATTCGTGTATCTTTGACAGTCGTTACGGGTCGTCAGAAGCCCGAAAGTCTGACAACCAGTCTTACCAAGGGGTATCGTATTACCCAGTAACTGGGTTGTGGAGGTCAGATAGGCAGTCGCTCCATGTAAAATACTGGTATTCAGCTGCATCCGGTTAGACTGGAAGCCAACCCCAACATAGTTGGGAAAAGGCTAGGCAGATGATGATGTATTGATGTCATTTATAAATATGATGAATAAAAGAGGTCCCAATATGGAGCCCTGAGGCACTCCAGAAGTAACACTCAGGGTGTTGGAAATAAAACCATTTATCACAACCCTCTGAGTCCTATTAGAAACGTATGAAGAGAACCATTTCAGAAGATCACCACGTATACCGTTGAATGCAATCTTATTCAAGGGAAGCTGATGATCAATCTTGTCAAAAGCTTTCTGGAAATCAGTGTATATAGTATCAACTTGAATACGAGAGTCCATGTTGTTGAACAAGTAGTCCACAAAAGTTACCAGGTTGGTTGTAGTTGACCTTCTTTTGACGAATCCATGTTGTTGTTGAATGATAGTATTGTGTAGTAGAGGGTATACTTTATCATGAACTAGTCTCTCGAAAACCTTCGACAAAGCCGACAGTATCGATATAGGACGATAATTCTCAACGTCATCTTTTGGTCCCGACTTGTAAACAGGGGTTATATTTGCAAGTTTCCATGCTTGAGGAAAGCATCCTTGAGAAATAGAGAGGTTAAATATAATATGCAGGGGTATACACAGATTAAGGGCTGTCTGTTTAATGAAAGTTACTGGTAGACCATCCGACCCTGGCCCCTTAGAAGGATCCAATGCCTTGAGCGCACTAAGTACCTCATCAACAGTAAACTGAATGTCATTTAACAGAATGCAGCATTCAGAGCAGTCGTCATACGTGGATGGAATATTAGTAGAAGTGGATGGTTCATAAACCGAATTAAAAAAGTCAGAAAAAAGATTACAAATATTTTCTGGGTTGCTAGTTGACTGGTTATTGTATTTCATAGTAGATGGAATGCCAGCAGATTTCTTTTTATTAGAAATGAATGTCCAAAAATGCTTAACATTGTTCCGAATACCATCTTCAACAGAATGAATGTATTTTTTATAACAGGCATTCAACTTAATCTTTACACCTTGAGAGTAAAAAACAAATCGTTAACATTCCCGAGGAACTTTAAAAACACTTCTGCCATAATTTTTTAACCAAATCAATTTAGATCGGTAAAGTGCAAACTGCTCGTAATCCGAAACATTGTTGTACATTTTCCATCTAACCCAGGCATTGGGCTTATTTTTATAAATGTTTATAAGAGGTTTTGAGAACCACACGGGAAACTTAGAAGATCTGCAAGTAGTCAATGGTACATGTTTCTTAATAATACCAAAAATAATATTATAGAAAGTGTCGACAGATTCGTCAACAGATTGGTAATTTAAGGCGTCTATCCAGTTAATTTCCTATAAGTCGTCTTTAATTTCGTCATAATTTGCCTTATAGTAATTATATTTTTTTATCGTCTTGCGTACGTAAATAATGAATGTAAATAAACAAAATTGTTTAGGTATTCCTTGTATCGATATCAATCGACAAATTCAATATTCGACTTGACCACACATCACTACTTGAGTAGCGAAGTGCTTTCGAGAATGTTCTATTGAAAAAAATCAATCCAAAATAAACTTTCTCTTAATTGTATAAGGTTGATTTTGACTAACTGTTCTATTAAATATTAGTAAATTGAAACAAAATAAGATTTTTATTAGATAACAATGAAAATCGTACTTGCCGATGATACGAAATACCTCCATTTTTAAGATTTTTTCTCCTACTATCATTTTTGCACTCTAAAACGGAACAATACGGCATAGCTAGGGAAATATGAATTTGTCGCGAGACTAGCAACTCGACGCGATGTCAGAACGCGACTGGGATCGGTTAAGTGTAACAACGCTTTTGCGGCATGTTCGAAAGAGTTACCGTGGCCCCGGCACAGGCAACAGAAGGAACACGGGTGGGTTTTAGTCAGTAAAAGTCTGACACGCCCTCCCGCTCCGCCCAGAGCGGGAGAAGTCATTTGATGATTTCCCATCCACAATTGTGGCAGCGTGCCACGCCTACTTAGCACTTCCACTGTATTTGGATAATAGGTATACGGATAGGCCATGACCTGGGAGAGCCTACATAGGATACTTTTTATCCCGGTAGCACGTTCCCGTGGGATAATTTCCGTCATCCACGCGGGCGAAGCCGCGGGCAGAAGCTAGTCTAAGTTTGAAGAAGCTGTCAAAGATTTTATGAAATAATTTTTATGCGCGGTCCGATTAACTCGAAACTCAGAATTTATACCATAGAAATATTAAGACCGAAAATAAAGAATGACGTGTATCAGGGTTTTTTGAAAATCTAACCCTAACGGGGTACTAAAGTACAAAACCCACGCGGACGAAGTCGTGTGGGAAGAGCTAGTTTATTTGTAAACTAGCACTTCCCAAAGTTATTGAACTTCAGTGTCTGTTTTCAACGTAATGATTACGATGGACTGCGACCCAGAAAATGTAGGTACTTTGTTGTTCTAACGTTACTATGTTGTTGTAGGTAGACATAAGCAAAGTGTCTGCACTCTGCTACTTCCTGGGAGCGCTGCTCTCGGAGCCAGGTGACCGGTTCCCGGACAAGGCATTCATCAAAGTGTACATCGCTCATTGCTTCATATTTTGCTACGTTTGGTGCATCGGCGGCAACATCCTCGAAGAGGGACGGAAAAAGTTTGAAGAGGTCGTGAAGAGACAGTTTGAGGAATTCGAGGAAGCAGAATAGTTAGTGGTTATACCCTGACTCTTTTTTTGAATATTCTTGAATAATTGTTTCCAAGTCCTATTTTACCAAATTAAATCACTCAAACATGGATCTACATCTGATGAAAGAAAGCCTCTTCTCGAAAATCTCTTAATTTAAAACATCTATGCTGTCAAATCTAATTATGGCTGTTGAGATTGATTGACAAACATAGCAACTGCAATCTATAAATTAACAAGAGATGAGAAAACTGACTACTTTTTGGTCTATTGTAGTCTACTTATTTATCCTTTTATCTTTTACTAGTATGCCGATGGGCTTCAATTTCTACGATATGTACATGGATACGAAAATGCGCAGGCTAAAAGTGTGGGCAGATATAATTCCTCAGTTCTTGTACGACGCCGCAAGGCCGTTCTTTGAGACTCTTGTACCAACTATAGACACCGTTCGGTACGGATATTTGTTTGAAAAACTCCTGGGATCTGGCAAACCCGTCATGTTTACAGGAAACACAGGTACATTTTTTATATCAACTACTACGATAAAAGTAAAAGGTCTTGCTTTATTTCTTACCCAATAAGGTCGTGCAACGGTAGAATGTAGGTAGGTATAAAACGAAGGACTCTTTGCACTCCGAAATCAAGGTTTACCAACCAAACCAAGGTCCGTAGGTACTGCTAGGTTTACCCAACCTCCGTAGGTACTGCTAGAATATACGCATTTTATTGATAAAAATTTGATTTATATTACTGACATGTGGGAGGATATTTTTCACCTCACAATCTCGGAAAGATTCTGTTTATCATTGGAAATCTAAGTGCAAAAGTGCATTTTATTCGCTAGGGTGGTGAGATTTTTTTTTAATTCGAACCTTTCTTATCAATATTTTTTTATACCGCTAGTCCACTGAAAATGCATTAATACTTATTTCATGTCAGTGCGCCGACCTCATTTTTAAAATAATCGCACTGGCCAGCACGACGACTGACATGACGCTAATTAAATATAATATTTAAGTAGTTTTTCTTGCACCTAGCATTTTCATCGACGTAGTGAGGTGAAAAGTTGTGTGTTTCACTCGGCAGCAAAGTTATTCTGAGTATTGTACCTTTGGAACCCTCGCTACGCTCAAGTGTTTCAAACAGAATCCTAGAATCCTTAGCTTGCTCAGCTTTCAATACAAGTACTCGCGCCAAAAAAGAACTTTGCTGCCTTGCAAAACAAATAACTATTTGCGGCAGCTTGCAAATAATATTGTTCCTATTAACACCTTTATTTCAGGTGTCGGTAAAACGGTAATTGCGATGGAAATGCTCAACAAAATGGCTCACGGTGGTTATTACATACCATTCATATTGAACTTTTCGGCCCAAACCAGCAGTGGCCGAACACAGGTATACAATTTTTTCTTAATAAAAATATCGGCCTGTTATTTGTCCTTTTGTGGAACGAAGGGTTTTTGTCATTCGAAGAAGAAAAATACCGGCCAAGTGCGTGTCGGACCACGCACAATGAGGGGTTCCGTAATTGGGATGAAGAGAAAAGAGAGAGTTATCCCAAGAACAAACTTAACATTGTAGTTGAAAAACTCATATGCCACCTACGCACAATTAGCCCATTTACCGTGTTATTTTAAGACTAAAGACTTTAAACGTTTTCCTGTAATCTATAAGTATAGAACTATTTTCTGTATTATTTCCACAATTTTAGGCTCAGTAGTTTCGGAGATAAAGGGCTATAGTCAATTTTTATCTATTTTCATAAATAACTTTAAAACTATTTATTTCCAAATTATAAAAAAAATCGATTCGAGACCCTCACAGTAAGTCGCCCATTCATTTGATAAATGACACACGGTAGAGTTTACAAAACTTTCTTTTTAATTTTCTTATTTGTCCCCCAAAAGTGACCCCATAGTTTCGGAGATAAGGGGGAGAGGATGGTCAATTTTCGTCTATTTTCTTAAATAACTTTAAAACTATTTATATTAAATAAAAAAATATCGATTCGAGACTCCCACACGTTTATCACACGGTTTAGTTTGCAAAACTTTTTTTTAATTTTCTTATTTGCTTCCAAAAGTGACCCCCATGTTAAAAACTCCTTTATTTACGTAACACTACCGTGTTTGGGTTACAGAAATTGATATGTGTACAAAATTTCAACGTAATTGGTTCAGTGGCGACCAGACGACAGCATTGCACTCCAAATGACTTATTACAAGCGCTTCGTACAACGATCTCAGAGCACTGATGTTCGTGAACTGGTATCCTAGCCGTAAGACCAACCCTAAATTGCGGTATGCTTTTTAGAAATATCAGTGGTACGCTTACGGAAATTTAAATCAGTTGTAAAGCGCCGCCGAAGTCCTTAACCTCTGAGACACGTTGCAGCCGGATAAGTCGAATAAGTAACAAAATCATTATTTCTAATAATAAAATAAAAACGGTGTGGCAAGTAATTAACAAAGAAACTGGAAACACAAAACAGCGAGATCAGAATGAATTGTCTTTAAAAATTCAGATAAGTTAAAAGTTGCTGAGACACTAGAAAATTTCTTTACCAACATCCCAATCGAGGTTACGAAATCTCTCCCCTCATCATCTTTATTTGTTGTATCCGTTCTCAAAGAAAACTTAAGTAAGGACATTCCAAGTTTTGAATTCAAGCCCATTTCTATTGCCACAATTAAAAAAGCATTCAAAAGTGTTAACATAAAAAACACTGAAGACTTATGGGGGATTTTTGTGAAGGTTATTGGATATCTCATTGTCAACACATATATGCCTGTAATGTATATTTAATCAATGTTTAGACAGCGGTACGTTTCCTGATTTAATGAAACAGTAAAGTAGTACCAATTTTCAAATCGGGTAGTGACAGTGATCCCTCTAACTATAGACCTATATCTGTGCTGCCAGCATTGAGTAAAATATATGAAAAAAATCATGCCAGACCAGATGTTATCACATTTTAATTTAAATGGGATTTTACATAATCACCAGTTTGGTTTCACGAAAGGTAGGTCGATGACTGACGCAGGAGTAAAACTCAGTCATCAGTCACATATTAGAATCCTGGGAGAAGTCTCAGGATGCACTGGCATTTTCTATGACCTCTCTATTTAGAGAGGCGTTTAAAGCGTTTGACTGCGTTGACCACAATACGCTGATCTTTAAATTCACCACTACGAAATTCGTGGACGAGCTGCTGATCTTGTTTTCTCCTATTTACCAAACAGGCAGCAAAAAGTAAACGTTAACGGAGCGACTTCCTCGGGACCTCTAGTTAAGATGGGCGTGCCTCAAGGTTCAATTCTTGGCCGTTTCCTTTTCCAGTTTATTATATTAATGACCTTCCTTACATGATGGCTAACTTATCGGATATAATTCTATTCACTAATGACACCTTGCTTATTTTTAAAATAGATGGAAAAGATACGGATGTGTCAAGATATGTCAAGGATACATGTCATCAGACATGTCAAGGATAGTCTGGGTATTCTTTCGAAATGGTTTGCAGCTAATAATCTTTTACTTAATGCGAACAAAACTAAATATTTTAAATTCTCATTACCAACTGTACCCCAAGTGGATCTAAAAAAACTTGATGGCAAGAAACTAGATGGTATTACGGAAACGGTATTTCTAGGATTTACTCTAGATTCTAAGTTGTGATGGGGCGCCCACATTAGAGCTATGCCAGCTAGATTAAGTTCAGCTGCATATGCAGTACGAACAATAAGGCAGTTGACTGATACAGCCACAGCTAGGTTAGTATACTTTGCTTATTTCCACAGTATTATGTCTTATGGCGTTTTGCTGTGGGGGTCGGCAGCTGACATAAATACAATTTTCATTTTAGAAAAGAGGGCAATCCGCGCGATCTGCAAAATGGGTCCTCGTGAGTCCCTAATTAACAAATTCAAAGAAATTGATATAAACTTTGCCTTCTCTTTATATCTTGTATTTTGTATATTCGCAAAAACTTAGGACTTTTCAAAATAAGAATCAATTTCCATAATATGTAAGTCTTGGGTTCGAACTCCGGCTGACACTTTCTGCAGTTTATTTAATTGCCACTCTCAAAACTCGAATCTGAGAAATGGATTTTAATACCTCCGACCCGTCTTCAATAGGTATTGCTAGAAAATTATTTAAATTGAAATTAAGCCTGATCGTATCTGGTTTAATATCGATAATTCATCTTCCTTTCCTAGGCAGTGTTAGAGTTACGTTTAGACAAGAGACCGCGCAAGGCTATCGGAGCTCCATTAGGAAAGAAAGTGATTATATTCATCGATGACGTGAATATGCCTCGCCTGGACATATATGGCGCACAACCGACTATAGAACTGCTGAGGTAAAAGTTATCTACATTTATATCAGTAAAAAATATTAGTAAAAATCACTTTGACCCTTTTGATGATGTACAGCAATTAAAGCGTAGAACAATTTCTGTTTGAATCAAAGATTCGTATTTAATCTTTCCATTCAATTACAAACCGAGCGAGGAAAGTAGTTGAGAGGTTAACTTTTTTTTTCTCTCTTCATGAATAAACATCAAATTATTTTTAAACTTTACTTACACCATACATTTTTCGGTCCGACAAACAGGCAATTCCTAGATTACGGCGGTCTTTACGACCGCGAGAAACTGTACTGGAAGGATATCCTCGACGTGGTGCTGGCGTGTTCATGCGCCCCGCCCGGCGGTGGTCGTAACCCACTGACCGGACGATTCGTCAGACATTTTGCGATGTTCTACATTGCCGCACCTAGTTCTGAGGCTATGAAGACTATATTTAAGGTTAGTCACTAACATGAGAAGAAAAGAGCACTCCTACCGTTGCTTTAATTTATAAATTAATACGAGTAGTCATTATGCCATTATAGTCATTATTCATTTTGGCGCAAAGCCTACCTTTCACTTTGAAGACTCAGCACTGACCAAGAGCAACGCGCCATAAAATGTTCTACTTAGCTCTCCTCTGCTGACGCCTAATTCCATATGCGAACTTCAATATTCCTCTTCATTATTTTGTATTTTCAATCAGGCAATCTTGAAAGGTCACATGGAGGACTTCGTGACTGAAGTGTCAGCCCTCGGGGGTCCCATAGTGGATGCCGCCGTAGATGTGTATCTGAAGATTTGCGCCGAGTTGCTGCCGACGCCAGCCAAGTCGCACTATGTGTTCAATCTAAGAGACTTGTCCAAGTGTATGCAAGGAGTCTTGCAAGCCGATGCCGCGTACATGAGGTATCCGCAAGGAATGCTCAGGTATTTACGTCTTTGCAGGTTTTTAAAAAAAACTGCCCAATTGCATTTGTTGTTTCTTGCATACTACGAACATAATGCTGAAGTAATAGGTAATGATGAATGCAGTCCCGTGTTATTTGCTTCTAAAACTTGAGGAGCCCTGTAAAGTGTTTAAAAAATTCTTAACGCATTTCAGATTGTTCTATCATGAGTGCCTTCGTGTGTTCCACGATCGGCTGATCAACATAAAAGATAAGAGTTACTTCTACCACCTTATGAAGTCGGTCTGTGAGAGGAACTTCCAACAAACTATACTAGAGATTCCTGATGACCCTATCATTGAACAACCACCTCTTCTGCTGTTTGGTGATTTCATAAACTCCGCTATTCCGAAAGAAAACAGATACTATGCTGAGATACCAGATTTAGCTAAGGTTATGGTGGTTGTGAAGGCAAGTGATTGATTATTGTTTGCACGTTCTTATATTAGGTACTTCACAAGCATTGTGGGGAACACATTTTAATCGAGATAGTAATGGTAATTTGCCGATGATCTTCTATAAAACAAAAATTTCCATTGAATCTTTGTTCAAGAGACACGAAAGTTTTATCAATTCTTTATCAGAACATCAGTATCATAGTGTATACATATTAAGTTAAATAAGGAACAACTATCATTCCGCCGAACCTCTTAATTAAGTCTGGTTCCATAATGCTATTTTGGCTTGTATTTTTGTGGGTAGAATTTAAAACCTTGATCTTGGGATTCAGATTTTAAATGTGAACTACAAATGACACAGGAATACTTAGAGGAGTACAATTCGACGGCGCGCGCTGAAATGCATCTGGTGATGTTCCAAGATGCTATAGAGCACATAGTGCGGACAGCCAGGGTGCTGCGGGCAGAGCGCGGCCACAGCCTCATGGTAGGCCCGGGAGGCTCCGGCCGCAGGAGCGTCGCCACCCTCGCCGGACACATCAACGAGTGCAAGTAAATTCCCATCCAAAATATGTTGGTCACCTTAAGGGCTATTTTTGTCTACTAATTGCAAGGTAAAATCTGCTATTCCCACTCTGAACTTTATATTGCGTCTCAATGTCAATACCGCAGACTGACATTCAGCCATCTTCTTTACATGTCCAGCGTATTATAAATGTGACACTGACAGACAATGACAATAAAATTTAAAAACAAAATGTATTTCATAAAATTGCCAGGCCAATGTCCTTATTAAAAAAAAAAAAAATTATAAGATTAAAGAGCCCGGGCCCGCGTGGTGGATTACAGCCCACTCCCTGTCACAGAGAGGAGGCCTGTGTCCCAGCAGTGGGAACATTATAGGCTGATTATGATTATGATGATAAGATTAAAGACTACGTTGAAGACAGGGAAGTTTGGCGCTAATTCCTTCTGCACATGTGGCTTCCCTGGTTCTTCATTTACAGCATAACTATTTATGTAAATGTCTATTAAGTGGTCCCAAATTACTTTTTTTTTCTACATGCTTCCATGATATAATCTTTTCATTATTTTACACTAGCTTCCGCCTGCGACTTCGTCCGCGTGAAATTTCTGGTTCCCCCGACCCACCCCGTTGCATCGCATCGCCTGCCCGCACCGTTACTTCGTTTTCGCTTAGCGCTTGTTCTTTTTTCTTTTTGCTCGGCTTCTAAGGGCCCTAGCATAATGTTACATGCCTATAGCCTTCCTCAAGAATTGGACTATAAAAAGCAAAAATAATTTATCAAATTCCTACTGGTAGTGACAGAGACTAGCGCGTTCAAACAGTCAAAAAAACATGTGTCGGTAACTAATACACTATGCGCCTTTTTCTTACTTAAGGCGACCTATACCTAATATTGCATCACTTTGATTCAATAATAAGCAAACAAATAGTGATTGTTTAAAGCCAAAAAAAAAATATATTGTAGTTGACTATATGTACTTGGACTTTTTGTGGTTCAAAACATGATATCGAAAACTTCGCTCGATCAAAAAAAAATCGGAAGAGGAGTCTAATCGATGATTTTTTTGATGTTTTTCTAATTTTGCTTGAAGCTTATGAAAGCAATACTTCCAAAAAATATATCTATAAAAAGTTCATAACAAATAGAAGAACAATTTGTGGTTACATTTTGCAAAATAGTTAAATTCATTTAATAATAAAATATTATATAATACAGCGCCTTGCGCACGGCGATTCAGTCGCCCGCCGGGCCTTGACGAGGTTGGACCTATATCCGTTTTGCTAGCGCACGGCTGTTCCGCTAATTTATCGAACAATTCATTCGTAGGACATAGTGTAAATAAGTCAGTATGTTTTTTTTGGCTTTCGTAAGTTCGAATGAAAAACGGAACCCTTATTTAGGAACGAAGTTCTGTAACGCGGCTTGCGGTAGGAGTTAAATGGTAGAAATCGTCACGAGTCGACTTTCAAATTGTAAATTTGGTCAAAATGAAAATCCAAGATGGCGGCCGTGAAAATTTTCAAATTTTCCTTCATGGGTGTCGTTTTCAAGGTTTTCGAGGGTGCTAAAGACGATAGTAAAGTCAAAATGAAAATCCAAGATGGCGGCCGTGAAAATTTTCAAATTTTCCTTCATGGATGTCGTTTTCATGGTTTTCGCGGGTGCTAAAGCCGAAGGTAAAGTTAAAATGAAAATCCAAGATGGCGGCCGATAAAAATTTTCAAATTTTCCTTAATGGGTGTCGTTTTCAAGGTTTTCGAGGGTGCTGAAACTGATAGTAAAGTCAAAATGAAAATCCAAGATGGCGGCCGTGAAAATTTTTAAATTTTGCTTCATGGGTGTCGTTTTCAAGGTTTTCGAGGGTGCTGAAACCGATAGTAGTCAAAATGAAAATCCAAGATGGCGGCCGTGAAAATTTTGAAATTTTCCTTCATGGGTGTCGTTTTCAAGGTTTTCGAGGGTGCTAAAGACGATAGTAAAGTCAAAATGAAAATCCAAGATGGCGGCCGGGAAAATTTTCAAATTTTCCTTAATGGGTGTCGTTTTCAAGGTTTTCGAGGGTGCTGAAACCGATAGTAGTCAAAATGAAAATCCAAGATGGCGGCCGTGAAAATTTTCAAATTTTCCTTCATGGGTGTCGTTTTCAAGGTTTTCGAGGGTGCTGAAACCGATAGTAAAGTCAAAATGAAAATCCAAGATGGCGGCCGTGAAAATTTTCAAAATTTTCCTTCATGGGTGTCGTTTTCAAGGTTTTCGAGGGTGCTAAAGACGATAGTAAAGTCAAAATGAAAATCCAAGATGGCGGCCGTGAACATTTTCAAATTTTTCATCATGGGTGTCGTTTTCGTGGTTATCGAGGGTGCTGAAACCGATAGTAAAGTCAAAATGAAAATCCAAGATGGTGGCTACGAAAATTTTTTAAGTTTTCATCATGGATGTCGTTTTCATGGTTTTCGCGGGTGCTGAAACCGATAGTAAAGTCAAAATAAAAATCCAAGATGGCGGCCGTGAAAATTTTCAAATTTTTCATCATGGGTGTCGTTTTCATGGTTTTCGCGGGTGCTTAAGCCGATAGTAAAGTCAAAATAAAAATCCAAGATGGCGGCTTTGAATATTTTCAAAATTTTCATCATGGGTGTCGTTTTCGTGGATATCGAGGGTGCTGAAACCGATAGTAAAGTCAAAATGAAAATCTAAGATGGCGGCCGCGAAAATTTTCAAATTTTCCTTCATGGGTGTCGTTTTCAAGATTTTCGAGGGTGCTGAAACCGATAGTAAAGTCAAAATGAAAATCCAAGATGGCGGCCGTGAAAATTTACAAATTTTTCATCATGGGTGTCGTTTTCATGGTTTTCGAGGGTGCTAAAGCCGATAGTAAAGTTAAAATAAAAATCCAAGATGGCGGCCGTGAAAATTTTCAAATTTTCCTTCATGGGTGTCGTTTTCAAGGTTTTCGAGGGTGCTAAAGACGATAGTAAAGTCAAAATGAAAATCCAAGATGGCGGCCGTGAAAATTTTCAAATTTTCCTTCATGGGTGTCGTTTTCATGGTTTTCGCGGGTGCTAAAGCCGAAGGTAAAGTCAAAATGAAAATCTAAGATGGCGGCTTTGAATATTTTCAAAATTTTCATCATGGGTGTCGTTTTCGTGGATATCAAGGGTGCTGAAACCGATAGTAAAGTCAAAATTAAAATCTAAGATGGCGGCCGCGAAAATTTTCAAATTTTCCTTCATGGGTGTCGTTTTCAAGATTTTCGAGGGTGCTGAAACCGATAGTAAAGTCAAAATGAAAATCCAAGATGGCAGCCGTGAAAATTTACAAATTTTTCATCATGGGTGTCGTTTTCATGGTTTTCGCGGGTGCTAAAGCCGATAGTAAAGTCAAAATAAAAATCCAAGATGGCGGCCGTGAAAATTTTCAAATTTTCCTTCATGGGTGTCGTTTTCAAGGTTTTCGAGGGTGCTAAAGACGATAGTAAAGTCAAAATGAAAATCCAAGATGGCGGCCGTGAACATTTTCAAATTTTTCATCATGGGTGTCGTTTTCATGGTTTTCGCGGGTGCTAAAGCCGAAGGTAAAGTCAAAATGAAAATCTAAGATGGCGGCCGCGAAAATTTTCAAAATTTTCATCATGGGTGTCGTTTTCATGGTTTTCGCGGGTGCTAAAGCCGAAGGTAAAGTCAAAATGAAGATCCAAGATGGCGGCCGTGAACATTTTCAAATTTTTCATCATGGGTGTCGTTTTCATGGTTTTCGCGGGTGCTAAAGCCGAAGGTAAAGTCAAAATGAAAATCTAAGATGGCGGCCGCGAAAATTTTCAAAATTTTCATCATGGGTGTCGTTTTCGTGGATATCGAGGGTGCTGAAACCGATAGTAAAGTCAAAATGAAAATCTAAGATGGCGGCCGTGAAAATTTAAAAATTTTTCATCATGGGTGTCGTTTTCATGGTTTTCGCGGGTGCTAAAGCCGATAGTAAAGTCAAAATAAAAATCCAAGATGGCGGCCGTGAACATTTTCAAAATTTTCATCATGGGTGTCGTTTTCATGGTTTTGGCGGGTGCTAAAGCCGATAGTAAAGTCAAAATGAAAATCCAAGATGGCGGCCGTGAAAATTTTCAAGTTTTTCATCATGGGTGTCATTTTCATGGTTTTCACGGGTGCTAAAGCCGATAGTAGTCAAAATGAAAATTCAAGATGGCGGCTGTCAAAATTTTCAAGTTTTTCATCATGGGTGTCATTTTCATGGTTTTCAAGGGTGCTGAAACCGATAGTAAAGTCAAAATGAAAATTCAAGATGGCGGCGGTGAACAATTTCTGGTTTTTCATCATGGGTGTCGTTTTCATGGTTTTCACGGGTGCTAAAGCCGACAGTAAAGTCAAAATGAAAATTCAAGATGGCGGCTGGGAAAATTTTCAAGTTTTTCATCATGGGTGTCATTTTCATGGTTTTCCAGGGTGCAGAAACCGATAGTAAAGTTAAAATGAAAATCCAAAAAGGCGGCTGTAAAACTTGTTTTTATTTTAAATTATGTAAGAGTCATCACATAACAAGGATCTTTGGTCCTGTCGGAAGTACCTGGAGGCACTCGGTTTTATAATGTATTACTATTTGAATTTTATTTTCTTCTATAGCTTTCGCCAATCCTTGTTTTGATGCTATTATGGGACACTTAATTTCGACAATCGTATCATTTTCAATCAACCTATTAGGCATGGCCCCAATATAACACTGGGCTTCGTCAATAAATAATCCGTAATAAATAATAAATACCCAAATCTAATTTGTAAAGGCTGTCTCAGTAAGAGTGCACTTTTTCATTTTAAAATAAAAACAAGTATTTTTTTATATGAGTTGTGATATTTGTATTGTATGGTAAAGAAGACATGTTCCGATTAAGTATGGAATAAAATATCCGGAAAATGACCCCAAGGCTCCGATGACAGGCCATTACTCTTTTCATGAAATTTTCCATGACTTTTGCACTAAGATGTGGCTGTAACTCACCGATGACGTGTTGGATTTCCGATTTGAGCTCAGGAATTGTTTCGGGTTTATTCGCATAAACCCGAGATATCACAAAACCCCAAAGAAAAAAATCGCACGGCGTTAAATCGCACGATCTTGGTGGCCAGTTGACATCAGAATTTCGTGAGATAATGTGTTCTGGAAATAGTTGCTGCAATAAGTCGATTGTTTCATGCGCGGTGTTGCAGGTTGCGCCGTCCTGCTGAAACCAAATGTTGTCCAGATTCATGCCGTCCAGTTGAGGCCACAAGAAGTCCGTTACCATATTCCTGTAACGAATGCCGTTCACCGTTGTAATGAGTTTTCACAATTATAACGCGTTGTTCTTTCGAAAAGCGCTCCATTTTTAATAATCGGAATAAACAGAGGTGACAACTGTCAAATTTCAGAGTTGCCACTTGCATGAAAAAAAAAATATTCCAATTTTAAAAAGTGCACTCTTACTGAGACACCTTTTATATAGGTACCTAATTTAAAATAAAACCCCACCATCAGCATCACCTTTGTACGTATTTTTCTGTTCCTTTCTTCTGGTCTGTTTACATGTGTGTAGTCGGGAGACACCGTCAGTAACAAAGTTCAACTCACATATCATTTAATACAAAAACATAATTTTCATTTTACATTTTGACCTCACTGTCGACTTTAGTATCCTCGAAAACTAGAAAAACTACACCCATGACGAAAAATTTGAAAATTTCCGCAGCCGCCATCTGGATTTTCATTTTGACTTTACTATCGGCTATAGCACCCTCGAAAATCATGGAAACGACACCCATGATGAAAAACTTGAAAATTTTCACAGCCGCCATCTTGAATATTCATTTCGACTTTACTGTCAGCTTTAGCACCCGTGAAAACCATGAAAACGACACCCATGATGAAAAATTTGAAAATGTTCACGGCCGCCATCTTGGATTTTCATTTTGACTTTACTATCGTCTTTAGCACCCTCGAAAACCTTGAAAACGACACCCATGAAGGAAAATTTGAAAATTTTCACGGCCGCCATCTTGGATTTTAATTTTGACTTTACTATCGGTTTCAGCACCCTCGAAAACCTTGAAAACGACACCCATGAAGGAAAATTTGAAAATTTTCACGGCCGCCATCTTGGATTTTCATTTTGACTTTACTATCGGTTTCAGCACCCTCGATAACCTTGAAAACGACACCCATGAAGGAAAATTTGAAATTTTTCTCGGCCGCCATCTTGGATTTTCATTTTGACTTTACTATCGGCTTTAGCACCCTCGAAGACCTTGAAAACGACACTCATGAAGGAAAATTTGAAAGTTTTCACGGCCGCCATCTTGGATTTTCATTTTGACTTTACTATCGGTTTCAGCAGCCTCGAAAACCTTGAAAACGACACCCATGAAGGAAAATTTGAAAATTTTCACGGCCGCCATCTTGGATTTTCATTTTGACTTTACTATCGGCTTTAGCACCCTCGAAAACCTTGAAAACGACACCCATGAAGGAAAATTTGAATTTTTTCTCTCTTGATAGAGAGAGAGAGAGAGTGAAAGTGTGAATTTCAAAGAAGAAAGTATGAACGCGCTTTGTCGTTAGTGACGATTTCTGCCAAGCCGCGTCAATGAACTTCGTTCCAATGAGTTGACCTACTGCCTACACGACACGCTTACCTATACTGTGACACATTTTGGGTTCATGCAAGTTCACGCTGGTGACGTAAGCGCACGGCTCGCTCCGTGGGTAGGTTTGGTAGCGTTAAATACCTACTTCGCAGGGTCTACCTCGCCTTAAAGCATTTTTATACCCGTCGTAATTTCTAAACGGAAAGTCAGATTCGAATAGTTTAAAAAGGAATTTACATGTACATAATCAACCTTGATTATGAAACTATTTATTTGGATAAGGATAAATACCATGTTTATGAAAACACGATCGTAAATAATGCATTATTTTCTAACAAATTTGATTACCATTAAAAAAGTTATATTGCTATTGGTCGTAGCGTGATGTTCTATATAGCCTATAGCCTTTCTCGATAAATGGGCTGTCTAACACTAAAAGAATTTTTCAATTCCAACCAGTAGTTCCTGAGATTAGCGCGTTCAACCAAACAAACAAACTCTTCAGCTTTATAATATTAGTATCAGATTATACATAAAGTCTTGTCTTTTAAATAAATTCTTTTATATTTTGTGAATGTGAGAACGTTGTAGACTTAATAGACTGTAGATTTGTAGACCATTTTCTTTTTTCTTAAGTACCTGGTACTTGTTGACAGGCCTACACTGTCCTCACATATCTAGATACTTAATAACATTGTAATTTGAAAACATTGTAAAAGCCAATTATTTTTAAAAGTGTAACCGTGGAGTTTATTACCGTTTCTTCTACATAGGAAACGACCAATTGGGACGTTGCACTTAGCTTCTGACATTTCATAAGTAGGCTATGTGAAATAAAATATTTAGATTTTTTTTTCCTTTTACAAGCGTCATTACAATAAAATATTACGGTTATATTCAGTCTTTCATGTTATGTTCGTCCGCTTTATGTCCATATTTCGTACGCAGGTGCATGGGAATGGAAATTAAAAGGAATTACGATACGCCAGAATTCCACGATGATCTTCGCAAGATGTTCATGCGAGCTGGAGTTAATCATGAAGATACGGTGTTCCTCTTCACTGATACTCAGATCACAAAGGAGGAATTCCTCGAAGACATTAATAATATGCTCAACTCTGGTAACTGATTCATAATATTATGTAGGTAGAGTTTAAAAAAAGATGAGTGACAAAAAATTTTAAGAATAGGTAGGTATGCTTAGATAATTTGGATAAAATAGAATAGAATAGACGTTTATTTTGCAAATATCGACCCTTTTCAGGAAAAACATCGTAAGCGCCAAAAATCACAAAACCATTTTTTCTTTGTAACCAACCTCTTAATTAGACAGTTTTACATCTTGTCGCGATTACTCTTAAATTTTATTTTAAATTCACACGACTTTATTGTTGTAAGAAATCATCGTAAATGAAAAACATCGTTAATTAGGAAAGAAAAAACCCTGTAAAAAGTGTAAATTGTTGCGTACGATGTTCTTCCTCAAAAAGCTCGATATATGGGTACACATAGAAATAGTTTTTTTTTATTTTTTTTATTTGAGATAGGTTTGCTCTTGACTCTAGAGATGACAAAGTCGACGATGAAGCGTTATGACTATTGATGTTATGACATTAAAACTTGGCCATATATCACCATTCGGCATGCAAACATTCATATTACATACATAGATACTCACGCCTTCTTCCCATGGGGGTAGGCAGAAACTACAGAACGCCACCTACTACGATCCTTACATACTCCTTTTGCCTCGTTTACATTCATACATCTCGTCATACACGCACGCCGGTGGCGAATACTACGCACCTGACCTTTCTGATTCATATTAGTTTAACCAGAGACATTCATATTAGTTTAACCAAAAGTCAGAGCCAAAAGAGAACCAAAAAAGAGAGACATTCATATTAGTTTAATCAAAAGTCAGAGCAATTCAACAAAGTTTTTCGGTGCAGTTATAAATTATAATCAGAGATCCGAATAGGTAGAGCTGTTTTATGTACTTGCCATAGGTTAGAATAATATGGATACTCCCCGAGTCCCGGGGTTTGGTTTTTAAGAAGTAAAAATCATTAAAAAAAATATTCTCGGCTTTGGGACTAATGAAAGATTACACTTCCTTTCTGACGGGTAAATATAAGAAGGACGGGATTAAGGATAGTATAATAAATAGATAAACTTGATTCATTAAACCACATATATTTTGTACATAACAATTATTTCTTATTCAAGAATCAACAATCATTTAAACATTTTTATTCTGAAGTTGTACAAAAACATATTACCATACAAATTATTTGTTCCTCAAAAAAGCAAAACATTATCAAATAGAACAATTGGTATTTACAATAAAATCTTAATTAAAATAATCAATACGCTTCTAACAATAATTCATTTATTTAAACAAAAAATGTCATTGGTCTGGTTCGTCTTCAGCTTCACTAGAAGACTGAGTATGACCAGACTTAAAATAAATCACCATTATTTTTTCTAAATTATCTAATTTTAATCTATTTCTTTTTACATCTAACACCCATTTATACAGGGTTAGTTTTCAATAACCGGCCAAATTTTCACAGGGTGTTCTAACCCATGAATATTAACAACTTCATTGTGGGGCCAACTCTAAAATCACGAAAAAAAATTCTGCTGTTTGATATAAAAGTTCAATACCTACTCGGCCAAAATGTATGAAACAGCCGATTTTTTTCTCGCGATTTCAGAGTTGGTCCTATAATGTAAGTTGTTCATATTCATGGGTAGATCACCCTGTGAAAATTTGGCTAGTGATTAAAAAATTGCCCTGTATGTAGAAAACGAGCGTTCGACATCTGTTGATGTTAGTGAAGCGAATTAATATTCACATCATTTTTCATTCACATCATTTTTCGATAATTTTCCTTCATATTCTCTGAGGATGTCAAATGTCAGGATTCCTATCCATAACTTTTTCAATTTTGTTTTTTATTCTATCAGAATTACATTCATTTAAAGCGGCTCTGACTTGATCAAAAGCCAAAAACGAGTCACTTAATGCAAAATGTTGTTTCTGCAACTCTTTTAATGAAAATAAAATAATCGTATAATGATTTTCTATATATACTAATTGATTCCGTAGATTTTCCTTTTCCAGAATATTTTTCACATTACGTATTGCCATTGAATCAGAGCTGTTTAATCTAGAAATAACATTTATTATTTCTTCATAATATTTTGTTTCATCCGTTTCATATCGTTCATACGTTTTTGTTTTTGGGGAATGGCATCTCGCAGTTCAACGTATAGGAGGTTGTCGACTGCTTAACCGAGCTTGCCTGTGGATGCCTCAATAAATTAAAGCCTCCAGCCAGGCATAAAAACTAAAACTAAGCGACTACTCGCTAAGGGCACCCCCTGTAGGGTACGGACCTCGGGTTAGGGCGTCGCTGGGAGAGGACAGCAAGGGGACATGCTGGATCAGATTAATTGGGGGCGAGTTTAAATCTACGGGCTCAGCTGCGCGGGCTGGCTCGAGCAAGAGTCGGGGTGAGGAGACGGGGACGTCGCGGTGGCCCTCGGCGGCGAGGGCGGAAGCACGGCGGTCTCGATTTGAGTTTCCGGATCATGCTAGTGGCGGGATTACTCTCCTGGAGGGGAGTTATAGCGTCATCCGGGACGGTTAGTGAGTGTCTAGGTCGGCGGATGTGACTTATACGCGACGGGGTATAGCGGGCGGCCGCCGCAATCAAGGGATTGCGGTGCTTTATGGCAGATTCAAAGAAACGCTTGGCAAAACGTTTCATGAATTGCTGAACGGTGGGGATTTTGAGATCAACGTGAAGAGACTCGTTGCGTACATAATAGGGTGCCCCCGTGACCTTTTTAAGGAAGCGATTCTGTAGGGTCTACATCCTATGGATAGTGTGGCTTAGCGTGCGCAAATACAACACAAGCATACGTCATGATGGGACGGATGACTGTGGTGTAGATGCGCAGCTTGCACTTTAGAGATAATTTGCTACGCGCGGTCAGGATAAAATGAAGCCTACCGAGAGCGCAAGCGGCACGCGAACGAGCCGTCTTGATGTGCTCTCTGAAGGTCAGGTGTTGATCAAGGATCACGCCTAAGTATTTAGCTTGCTTCACAGTGGACTGCGCATTCACTTGACATCTAGAAATGTATGATTATGTACTGTGTTGAGCAATAAACATTTTGAATTGAATTGAATTCTCCCAAGGGATTAGCTTGCCATACATGGTGATCGGGCTAGGAGGTGCGGGAGCGCGGAGTCGTGGTCGCGAGAAAAGGACGGCCTGACTCTTATCGGGATTTACCTCAATCCTCCACTTCCGGAACCAAACGCCTAAAGCGTTTGCGGAGTTTTGAAGAGTTCTGGCGATAGAGTTCTGGCACCGCCCTGTGTAATAGATGGCTGTGTCATCGGCGAAAAGCGCTAAATGAGTCTTGTTACATTTGGGAATGTCGCTCGTGAAAAGCGAGAAGATGAGGGGAGAAATTACCGAACCTTGAGGGACACCGGCATGTAAGGGGTGAGGGGAAGAGAGTGTACCCTCAATGCGATAGCGAAAGGTGCGATTTGACAAAAAGTCTCGTAAGATGAGCACGAGACGGTCAGGCACACCGAGCTGGTACAGCTTATAAATTAAGCCGTTTTGCCAGACCTTGTCGAACGCTTTCGCTATGTCGAAGAACAACATGCCCGTCGTTGCCTTGCGCTGGAAGCCAGCGCTTAGGTGCTCAACGATACGGTGAACTTGCTGGATGCAAGAGTGCAAGTGCAAGTGCAAGAGTGATGAGTCCTGAAACCTAACTGTTCACTAGGGATAAGGCTCTTAGCCTCGACAAAATCTTTGAGACGCTTATAAATAACCCTCTCATAGATTTTGCCGAGAACATTGAGGAGACTAATGGGGCGGTAACTAGTGGGCTCAGACTTGGGCTTGCCTGGCTTGGGGATGCCGATGACGGTGGCCTCTTTCCACGTCTATGGAAAGATGTTGTTGCTTAGAGCACCATTGAAGATGGCGGTCATTAGCATTATCAGGGGGGGAGGAGTTTGAAAACCTTATTGGTGATACCGTCCGAACCAGGGGCCTTTCGATCCTGTAGCTCTTTAATGATGTCGGCGGCCTCCTCTGGAGTGACGGGAGGCAACGGATCATCAGGGTCTTCCACAGGGAGAAGAGCAGCCCTGCGTTCGACTTCAGCGTCGACCTTGGCAAGGTGCGCTTGATCAGCTGGCTGGGAGCTAGGAGAACATTGAGACTCCAGGCTGTCAGCTAGGCATTCTGCCTTTTCGGGGTTGTCAAAAGCGATGCTCTAGTCAGGGCGAATGAGGGGAGGCATCGAAGCCTCCCCAGTGGAGGTACGTAGTTCGCGTTGCAGTTGCCAGAAGGCCAGATAATTGGGCTCGAGCTCGCTGAGCATCTTGTCCCAGCCCTCAGAACGCCACTCCGTTATGCGTTTCTTTACAGCACGCTGTAAATGACGCATGTGGGATTTGTTCGCGTCACAGGGAAAGGAGTCGGTAGTCACGAATGGCCGCGTTCTTCTCGGTTATCAGTTCACGTACGTCAATCAGTAACTTCCAGCGATGATCATCCATCGCCGGACCTTCCCGTGAACAATACGTCAAAACGGATTGAACGTGTTCTGTAAACGAATCGATTGCACCCGTTGTGTCTTCGACTGACACTATGTAGTCGGGGATTGTATCCAAGTGAGGCGACGTGGTGGATTTCAGCTGTTCGCTTACTTTCTTCCAGTCGGTTATTACTTTGGTTCGAGGGGGCTGGTTAGGATCGAGAGGGCCCGAATAAGGGACATTTTGCATAATACGATGCAGCTTCGAACCAAGTGCCCCATCTAGTTATCACTAGTTGTGGGGGAAGATGTAAGTTAGGATACGTATCTTTCAATACTTTTATTCTGCGAGGGGCTTTTAAAAATATTTTTTTCACATTGGATATTAGCATATCTACATCATGGTACTCTAACCGTATCTGTTCTGATACGCGATGAAGAGCGTGCCAAACAGGTGACATGTTTCAATTGAGGTAAAAAAAAAAAATTCGGCTCGCAGACAACATGTATGCAACACTATGAGTACATAATTAACACATTATTAACTTTTCTTTCAAAGTAGTCTTGCCAAATATTTTCCAAACACTATTACAAAATTTGAAATAGTTTGGCCATTAACCACCTCGAGCATTTAACAGGCAATTAAATAAGGTCGACCAGAAAAGTTTTCATTTACTATTTATGTACACACAATAAAACATTATATAGTTAGGACATTATGATCATTGAGTACAAAGGTACTGCTTATTTCTTAAGAAATTTCTTCCAGCAGGCCTGCGAAAGGAGAAATTAAAAAAGAAATGTAGTCAATAGTGTGTGAGAACAAGAAGAGAAGAATATGATTAGTGACGTCTTAAACTAAAAAATATATATACCTACATATACTATAAAGCAAAAATTAACAAATACTTAAATAAATAAATATGCTATAAACCTATATATATAATATATAAATTATCACAATTGAGAGGAGTGGTAATGCTCTTTTACTCGATATTTGAATTGCGAAATAGATTTTAAATCTCGAATGCTAGGCGGAAGTGAGTTCCACAATATTACAGCATGGACAGAAAAGGAATAAGAATAGTAGCTTGTTTTATGAGGATGGGATTTAAGGAGGGATCTGAGGTGTGATCTACACGGTGCGTCGCTAGGGCGAGCGTAAGAAAATCGCTCACGCAGATAGGAAGGATAAAACGGGTTATGTAAGATGTTGAAGAGGAGACATAAAATTCGAGTGTTCCTGCGAAGGCGGATTGGGAGCCACTGGAGTTCCTTGCGAAGGTGAGAAATATGGTCATACTTTCGCAGACCGAAAACAAAGCGAATGCACAAGCTTGTTTAATAGCTCCTCAGTAGCATCCAGGTAGCAGGCATCGGCATAATCTATAATCGGCTGAATAAGTGTTTGTGCCAAAGAAATTTTTATATTTCATTTAATGGCTTTACTAAAAAATGCACAATATAACAACCTAAAAAGTCAGTTGTCTCATCTAACGATATCCAAAGTTTCTCATCTTTAACGTTTTCATAGATGGAGGCAATTTTATTTTTATAAAATTTGTCCAAATACACCTTTCGTAATAGCGACTCGTCAGGCACTTTTTTGTTATTGCAATTACAACAACAAACACCACACATGTACATATTTTTGAAAAAAATCTTTGAAGACATTATTTTTATTTGCGACCAGGGGATGTTACAAAGAATTAAAAACTGAATAAGGTCAAAATAAAATTCTTCTTGAGGCTGTTTGTATGTTCCTCGATGTTAAGCACCTTCAATATGTCAATTAACATTAGATTTTTTTTACTAATAAATGGCTTTCACACTTGGTGCAGTCAATAGTACAGCTGGCAGCGTCAAAAATCAGCTCAGGATAGTCACGTATCCTCTTCTGAACTGGTTCAGGCTTGACAGAACTTGACGCCATATTGAAGTACTTCACCTGAATCAAAATGTCGTTAAATTAGAAATTCTGAGTAGAGCCACATCGACACTTAGTGTTCGAAAAACAAAACTAGTAAAATATATATATTCCCAGTGCAAGTTTGAAAATGCAAAGTCAATCAAAAGTTATTAATTTACGCTAAAAGAGGGTACGGTTAATCGCACACAAGTAGTACACTCAGTACAGTTCAATGATAGTTCATATGTGCACGAACTGCAAACATGTTAGTCTATGACTCCTGCACTTCACCGTATAGCTAATTAATACATTCTATTAATAAGTTTCTAAGTTAATTTTGATACGTGCGTGACATACTTTAAAGTCAAGAAAATACTGGATTGGAATACATTAGTATTAATAAGGTTTAGCTAACAAGAAAAGGTTTTGCGTTTTGTGCTAATAACACTGTACTTTTCTTTTTGTATTTAACCCTAGATTCATAAACATTCGTCTCACTGGCTATAATTAATTCATATGTTATATATGTATAATTATAATACATTGAATAACAACAAGAAACGAATGTCTCAACTATCGTATATAAAAGAAGTAACGATGAAACTGTCTAATGCTAGATATTTCACCGCCGTCAATTGTCAACTTTGAAGCAATGCCTAAAAAGGAAATTGCTGAAGTACTTTACGAAACTTCGTCCACTGCCCAAACAGAACCCAGTGGGTCACAAAAAAAAGTAGTTTCTGCGATTATAAAAAACGTTAAATGACAAGGTTCGCTTGTACCCAATGTAGAAAATACATGATTGTCTATGTATCTTCGAGGAATGTTATGTGTTGATTGCTCAGAAAAACTAGTTTTCTCGTTTCTATTTCATTTAATTATTAATAAATAAACAACGTTTAAAATTAAACTGTATTTTATTGTTTTTTTATAACGTAGCAATCTAAAATCAACGAAAAAAATATATACGTCTGAGAGGCGAATGTTCATGAATAGTGTATCCACCAAGTATGTTTATGAATCTAGGGTTAAAATGTTTTTTATTGGTTCGACTTAGGACAAGCTTTACGCTAAGCCCAAACAATAAATTTTTCTAATATGTCAAGGTAGAATAAGATTAATACATTAGTTTTATTCAATATTTTACTTAAAAAATAGAACTTACCAAATCAGTATCCAATAACTCCAAACGTCCAATCCAATAAGGTCAAATCAGAGTCCGTAAATGCTAGCCAAAGTCGTAGTAGCAAGAAGGTTCCAGAATCCAGTAAATAAGCCAGGGTCAGAAGATATTCACCACACAACAAAACACAACAGGAAGCAAACAAGCGCACTCTTAAGAACCGAAGTAATCGAGTGAGACAACAAGTCACTGTTGGTAAAGAATTGAATTCTAGTGGCGCAGAAAGAGACAAAAACGGGTGCGTCACTCTAGCGACAGAAACACCCCACTATTGTTTTCTTTTGTTTTCATAATGCGGCGACATTACGCGTCTCAACAAAGCGGCAACGTCGCGCACTTGGCAAAAAGTTTTGTAGCGTGCTGTTGACGTAAAATTTACAATGTCGCTCATGCGCTTATTGGCTTACATAAACCATTTTTATACATATTGACAAAAAGAATGAAATTCAATAAAATCCCGTAGTATCAGTCGGAATCCCGTGGAATATCCATATTAACATCAATGTTTGCGGTCAATGAACCTAAATAGCTCTACCTATTCCGATCACTGATTATAATACTCCCATGTTATCTTATGCGCTCACTTATAAAGAAGCAGGTTTATTCTTGTCGGTGCCGACTACCTGGACCGATCGATACCATAGTATAAAGAGAGGAAGTAGGCTATCTCCGGCACAATCCACGATATAATTGCCTACTGTCTCAGGGTTGTCACTTTTAGTTAAATTTTAATTCAGTGCCAATAAATTGGCAAGGGTCGGGAAGTTGTATTTTTTACTTGTATTGTCTGGGTACCTAAACGATGATGAAACCTTTCACGATGAAAGAAAGAGCGACGGGCCAGCAGACGGGCGGCGCGGGGCGGTGATGAGCATGAGTAAACGGTAGGTGATTCGAACTTTGCTCTATTTATCTGATTCACAATTAGTCAATTACTTATTTTTAAGTACGATTTTATAACTGTAAGTAGGTACTTAGTTACTATACCTACAATAGGTACTGAGAAATCGGCATGACTAAACATAAACAAAGCAATAGCGGCAAATCAATTGACAGATCGAAAGTACCTAGTACATTCTAGTGGGAATGTAGGCCTACCTACTTCCTCTGTTTGATAGAAAACTAATACAACAAAAAATAAGCAAGTAGGTATCTCATCATCAAGTAAAAATGATATGCTAGAAAAAGTGACTTCTTTCCTGTTCAATAGGTAATTTGAACAGAGACAATTCTGGAATCGATGAATTATTAAGACACCCAAACACACAGCAATACGTTCTCCTGCGATTATCACACATTTTTCATTCATTTAGCGGTGCCGAAAAGCCGTGACGCGCGAACCTCGTGCGATGTTAGCCCCGACTGGCGCGCTGCGAAACGGGCCGAGATTTGTTTAAGTGTGCGTGCGGCGACGCATAGATACTTTGGCGCACACATACAAGCCGCGCGCGGTGCGTTTGTATGAAGATAACGTACTTCCTCTCTTTATACTATGTCCATACCGATCGCTACCGACCCGCACAGGCTCGCGTGTACCGGAAACCTGTTTCTTTATCACCCTTACGCTGTTTTTGAGTGCAATAATGTTTGTGTAGGTATGATACGTCTATTTATATTACGTCATTGGCTTTCCAATTTAAGTTGTAATCTAGATGTAGTCCCAAAAATTTAGTATCACTTGCTTCGTCCATATTGTCATTTTCGTAAGGCATTAGTAATGCCGGGCGTACATTGTCTAAACTGCATTATAATTGTGTTACTTAACCCTTAATAAAACCGTGGGAGTATAGCTCCCACATACATTTTAATTTTTTAACCAGGCCGTGACTGCAATAATCCCACATCTTGTCATAGACTATCGGTCATGGAGTATTTCCGAACGAATTAAACATACTGTTATTTATTTTACCTGGATTATACTAGCCTATTTATGAAAAATAGAGAGATTTGCTCTATTTGTGAATTTTAGTTTATCTAAATTAGTGTGTTTAAATAAAAAAAACCAAGAGTAAAAATAAAAAAATATTTTAATCAATTTCTGAATATATTATAATCAATACACAACACTTTTCCAACCCCTCTTTCAAACCGATTCACGGTGCCCGATTAAGGGTTAAAACATTCAAAATATTTTTGTCTAGCCATTTAATTATACAATCAAGGGAATTATTTGTCATTTTCATAATTATGTAAGTAATTGCATTTTTACAAGGGATCGTTAACATAGTCAAAGGTTGTTCTGGGGCGGTAACAGTTCAATGGACATGGGCATGTCATTCATTAACATATAAATAAAAACGGGGCCAGAACGGTTCCCTGTGCTACACCGAATGTGATTTTACGTTCTCATGATCTTGTTAACTCTTCATGTTTATTAACTACATTAATGCGACTAATTTCGGTTATTTGCGTTCTGTTTTCTAAATACGATTTTATAAGTTCGAGCATGTTACCTTGGTCGGGATGAGAGGATAAATGAAAGGCGACTAACAAAAGGTATTTACAAGGCAGATGTGATTGGAAACGCCAGGAGGGGACGCCCTGGGAGGACATCATCATCATCATTCTCTTGCCCTTATATCCCAATTTAATTGGGGTCGGCGCAACATGTCTTATTCTTTCATATTTCTCTATTAGTCATCATAATTATAGTGACCTTATTGGTGATGTTCTTCAGAAAGGTCAGGTGCGTAATAGGTACTCGCAACCGGCGTGCGTGTATGACATGTATGACCGTAAACGGAGCAAAACAAGCATGTTTAGATCGTAGAGGGTGGCGTTCTGTAGTTTCTAACACCAGGAAGAAGGCGTGAGTTTATGATTGTAAATAGGGTTCCTAGTAAACCTCAGTGACGGAAAAGCGTCCTTATGCAAATAATTGCCGTATTGTGTTGCCGTGTTATGGCATCTATCACACAGGTTATCATTTTGAAGGCTGCCTAATAATAAACTTTAATCTCTTACTTAGGTGAGGTACCGAACCTGTTTGAAGGTGATAGCTACGAAGCTGTGCAGAGCGGCTGTCGCAACGACGCCGCAAAGAACAACATCAACCCTGCTGACCGTGATGCTGTTTACTACTTCTTCATTAACAGGGTCCGAGGGAAGCTCCACCTCTGTATATGCATGAGTCCCGTAGGAGAGGCATTCAGGTAAACTAACACCATGTATTTGCACCTGTCTTATGTATTCGGCAGTCAGGTCTTAGCAGGCCCGAAATATAGTAGACAGTACCTACTACGATGTGTTCGATGACATCAAATCGACCCTCTACCAATTCTCGGGTATCTAGCAAGTAGCTGGATGCTTTTTCCGTGTATACCTACATATAATAAAAGAGTAAAATAGTAATTATGGTTTCCCTGACTATTAAAGGTCGCGTAGTTTAAACAAAGACGCTGATTTAATAAGCAAGTAACTAAAAACTATCTAAAATCGTTTCGATCACGATAAGATTTTCTTAGTGTTTAAGTTAAGGAGCCAGAATCTGACACAAATACCTACTTAGTTGAAGCCTTGAACCTGCACTTGCACCCAACTCATGCATCTTGGAACGTTGCCAACACTGTCAGTTGGGCATTTACCGACATTGAGCTCACAGAAAACGAACGTGGAGCGTTGTTTAGTGGATTTGCTAAAAATAAACTTGAAGTACCTATGACAAATAAGTATTGTACATAATATAATATTTAGATAGCATACATAAGTGATGACTGGTAGAAGTGCAGGCCAGTTTGTTGCCGATGGATCAATAATTGTTGATTGAGGGCAGCGGTAAGCGCGGGGCCCACGACTGCGCCGTGCAACGCTCCCTGCCGCCCTGCACCCTCCGATGCACGGAGCTGCTACGACCTATATTTTATTATAAATTCAATGCCGCCAATTTATTGAGGCCCTTGATATAATGGGCACGATTCTGTTTTGCCTATCACTTATCGAAACTAAATGATGAAAGTATTTTAGTACCTATATCTACCTAATTGCGTTCCATTACTTTCCTACTTATAGTTTCCTAGAATGAAGGAGAATATGTTGGCCTTTCACTTAGGTAACTTAAGAAAACACTGACGATAATGCTTTCATTCCCCATATTTTGAATAACCTATGTTTACTTTGATTGTTGTTCCGCACTGCACCCTAATTGCGTAACACATTATCAATCAGAATCTGAATCATTTTGAAGCAAATTGCTAATCCATTGCTTCTTAAGCTAGAAAATGTGTCTGCTCAACAAGGTAAATAGCGCAATGAATGTTGTTGAACTGTCAAAATGAAACCGATTCCTACTTTACGTATGTATGTTACGTAATTGCCCCGCTGGTCAGGAGTCAATTTGTCAACATTGATAAATCGACACAGATTCATTTTTTAATTAAACTTACTTTTATGTTTCATAGACGTCGATGCCGAATGTTCCCGTCTCTGGTAAACTGTTGCACCATTGACTGGTTCACAAAATGGCCGCCGGAGGCTTTGCTCTCGGTAGCCAAGCAATGTCTACTACCGCTCGGGAACGCAAAAATCGTTGATCAAATATCTACAATTTGCGTCACCATGCATCAGGTAACACCAATTTAAAGAATAAGGGCTTGGAAAAATTAATTCATGACAATAAGGTCATTGCTACTAATTAAACTGAAAAAGGATGTTTAATAGCAGTTGTATGAGGTCATGGAACTTAGGGAAGTATACTATTCAGCAGAGGGCCTCTCATTTGAGAGCTTCTATTTAGAGGTCAAATGCAAGAAATTCCAATGACACTTTATCAATACTGGTTGAATGATTGAATGCAATGACAGATGAAAGTAATAATGAATCTAAACAACTTTTGCCAAAGGACCAAGTCGGAAATACTATCGAAAAAAAGATGTGCCGTTTCATACAAAAAATTACAATTATCTTTACGTACTTTGCTTCGTCCCGTTTTAAAAGCTGACCATACTCATACTTCATCCCTTGGAACGATGCTAATGAGTTCAACTTCAAAGTCTATGCTACCTACAATAATACTTTCACTCTTAACGAATTACCTCTCAAATAAGAGCATTCATTTTATTAAAACCCTTATTTATTCATTTAGATTTTATTAAATGGTTTATTTAAATGACGGCAAAGAGTATGCTTAGATGGTTTCGTCATGTTGAGAGGATGAATGAAAGGCGACTAACAAAAGGTATTTACACGGCAGATGTAAGTGGTAACGCCGGGAGGGGACGCCCTAGGAAGACATAATACTGGCCATTTTTTTAATCACTATCTAAATTTTCGCAGGGTGTTCTACCCATGAATACGAACAACTTTCACTGTGGGACCAACTCTGAAATCACGAAAAAAAATCAGCTGTTTCATACATTTTGGTCGAGTAGGTATTGAACTTTTGTATGAATCAGCAGATTTTTTCTTCGTGATTTCAGAGTTGGTCCCATAGTACTTATAAGTTGTTCATATTCATGGGTAGAACAGAACACCTTGCGAAAATTTGGATAGTGATTAAAAAAATGCCCTGTATAGTGATCTTATTGGTGATGTCCTTCAGAAAGGTCAGGTGTGTAGTACTAGCAACTGGCGTGCGTGTATGACCAGATATATGAACGTGAACGAGGCAAAGGGATTATGTAAGGATCGTAGCAGGTGGCGGTGGAGGTTCTGTGGTTTCTGCCTACCCCCTTGGGACGAAGGCGTGAGTTTACGTATGTATGTGCGTAGATAAAACTATATAATGACGTATTTTTTATTTGAATCCTCACGAAAAATAATAAGTATTGGTGTGTACGTTTATTCATAGGATGTGGACATAATGACGGACCGATTGTATCAAGAGATGAGGCGTTATTTCTATACAACGCCAAGCAGTTACTTAGATTTGCTGAAACTATACATGATGCTGCTAGATAAGAAACAACAGCAAATTATCCGCGCCAGGGACCGAATATCTTGTGGATTGGAGGTAATATAGTAAACTGATGTAGGTATATGTTGGAAACTAACTACCACGTCCTATTTATTAGAATATAATGGAAAACAAGCCATTGTAAAACGAAAGAACTACCTACACCTACTATCTACATCAGATTATTAATCAGATGCCGATTGAAATGGAATCTGAAGCTGTCAAATCAATAATTATTGATTTGACAACTTCAGGTTCCATTTCGAGTAAAAAAAATTTCATGATTTTCAACTGGCAAGTTTCATGATATTCTAAATCGCACATATGCACCCGCTGTTTCCCGAATATCCCGCAAACAAAAGCATCCCACTACTGACCGAATCTATTACTCAAACAGAATTGTACCCAATCTATAAATCGAAACTTCGAGACGTGCATTCTTTCCTATTGACCTTCTTATAAAAAAAAAAAAACAATTTCCATAGAGATCGAGGCACAACTAATCACAACAGTCCGTACGTAATGAGTTTACTGTGACTTTCAACAAAACTCGTTACACCTAAATGCTCACAAATATTGGTACCGAGACCTGGATAATTAATTGAAGGTCGAAACGAAACAGAGAGGGGAACAGATTCCGTGGGGAACGCTTTTCAATGTCACGGTTGGAGGGGATATGTAGACCTTGAAAAAGGGTCACGGGCGCCTTGACAACCTTTAGCATAATAATAATCGTTTAATCGTTTATTTATAAAAAGGGGCACATTTACAAAAAAATATATATCGAACAGTTATAATAGAGCACAGTTCCTTTTTGCCTGAACTAGGTTGAACCTGTGTTTCAGGCTAATAATAATATAATAATGTATAGGTAAAAAGAAGTCAGTAACGGCTGAACCTTATTGGGTTCTGGACCCTACTAGTGATAGATACCTATCTATCACCAGTTTTGGCATACTGGAGATAGAAAAACCTAACTATCTATGGTTTTAACGTCCCAATAATCTATAAGAGATTATGGAATCTTACCGGCCTGATATAAGGACAGACAGATAGAATTATACTGTCTATACCTTCCGCCAGATAACTGTGGAATAAAAGTCGTTGACGTCTTCTACCAATATATTCCAATATTTCAAAACGATACGAAAAAATGTTAAGGCAGTGTCGCTAACACGATCAAAAGAAACGTATCGCGGTACGAGGCGTCCCTGACGCGTGCACGTGGCATGTTTTTTTTGTTTGCATTTAAGTTTCAAGACTTTTTAGTACAAGTGGGGTTAATGACTTTCAATCAATAACGATCTGTCTTTTACTGAAAATAGGTTATTGGGTTCGGCCGTAAAAGTACCTACACATAGTTACCTACCTACTATGAATGTTATTGTTTGCAATAACATGAATGAAGATGGATTCGTGATTTTTATTAATACTGTTTTCACCTTTTACGTAAACAGAAGTTATCTTATTCTTACTCCACTCATTCACAAAAGTATAATGGTAAATGTCAAATCATACACCTACTTGTAATATACAGAGTGTAACAAGACCCTTTATGAAGCCTTCATCTACGCATTCTGTACATGAAACTAAATAATATTGTGCAATTTTTTTTTTTTTTGAACATAGGCTTGCTCTTGACTCTAGTCTAGGTCAGAGATGACGAGACAAAGTCGACGATGGAGCGAGCTTACCGAGAAGAAGCTTGTTCACTCTCATTTCGAAGAGATAATAATTGCTGGGAAAAGACTTTTATTTTTGGTGTGAAAATTCGCTGTTTACGGTAGTGCGCAAAACATTGTGCTAATGAGTGCTTGCAACGGTACCTACAGGGAGCGTGGAAGTATTTAAGTTTTAACATTTAAAACTGGCTTTCGTAAAAAAACATTTCAAAAGTTGGAACTTTGACCTTCCGTATCTCCGAAGAGTCCCAGGTAAGGTCCAGTACAAAAAAAATCGTTGAAGGAAGAACATGTGACTCACGGTTTCGTTAAGAGTATTTTTGCACCCGTTATATTTTGAACTTTGATATGACTTTGATAACGAAATATGACCTTGAACTTACCAATTTCAAATCGATTTGACGACGACTTTTAATGAAATTAATATCCTTAACCTTCAACGTACACAGAAACTATACCAAACATACGAAGTCGTAGGAGTGATGGAACAGCAAGTTCGTGAAATGGAGCCAATCCTTGCGAAGAAAGCAGAGGAAAGCATTGCTCTGGTCAGCAAGCTGAAAGTGGAACAGAAAGCTGCTGACAAAGTCAAATACGCGGTCATGAAGGACGAAGCCGCAGCCAAGGTACGCTTGATTCACCTTCGAGCTTCGTTCTATACAGGACTTCCGAGAAAGAGATTAATTTAAAAAACTTTTTTTTTTTTTCAAAAGTAACTGATTCGGAAGTCAGTGACACAAAACGTTAAGTAAATTAAAGTTTTTTGCACCTTGCAGTGTTTTTTTAAGGCAGTCGTTTTTTTTTTTTTTTTCTTTTCAAGTTTTTTTTTTTTTCAGCTGTCGTACAGTCGACTACAAAGATATGTATCCCCCCTTAAGTTACGAATACATGTACCCATTGAAAGAAGTGTACATACTTCGTTACAAATAATTTATACACATGGTATATGACAATTATATGTGTTCACTCAATGTGCCAAATTTATGTATTCAGCAAGATGGACACTGTAATGTGTACGTCCCGAAACGAATTAATGTGTTCGTCTTTGGTTACAATGATATGTACGAGTATCTATACAAGCGGACATTCCAATTTAAATTTCAAAAAATCTGTCAAAACCAATGGAAACTCTGGAGGGTTTAATAGGTATTAGCTTCTTTGTGTTCTATGATGACACTTATAAATGTCAAAATATAAATATCCCGTAAATAATAGTTCCTCATATCCATTATCTTTACGAGTACACAACATGTCCACGATTCATGGGATTATTATCATGGGTCGAACTTTGGGAGAATGCTGCAAATTCTATGCGAACTTGTTTGCAAGACGTAATCAATGCTAATTTAGAGTATACAAAATATTATTGAACAAGTTTCATATTTTTTGCCAAAATGTGAAGTAGATCTACTATTGTTATAAGTAAAAGAATATTATAGATAGTTATGTTATTAATAGCAAGATGACAATTTAAGTGTAAATAAATGAGTTTTATGATTCGATAGTTTCTTGCTTGAGAAGGTTGTAAAAGAATGGAAATATAATGGCGAAAATAATTTGTAGTCAATTTTAATATACAAACGACACGCCAGTAACGTCATGCATGTGTCGTGGCCAGATCTTAGAAATGATCATGTCATGAAGTGCTCGACCATTTCATGAAATGATTGTATTTCATGAAATGTCCAGCTAAAATTGACCATATCGTTTAAACGTCAACGTTTAATGATATCTCGGTCATCCCCTATTACATGGGACTTAAACATAACTGGCGAAATGTGGTACTATAGGTACATTTCTGCCCAACCCTTCGGGGAAACAAGGCGTGATGTTATGTTATGTTCATGAAATTATCAATTCTAAGATCTGGTCACGACACATGCACGAAATGAAGGAGAAAACAAGTATTTCCGTACTATTCTAAAATTTGAAAATAGAATGTCAGACCTGTATAGGTACATATCATTGTAACCAAAGACGAACACATTAATTCGTTTCAAAGCGTACACATTACAGTGTCTTTCTTGCTGTATACATAGATTTGGCACATTTAATTGAAACATAAATCTGTCATACATCGTGTCTACAAGTATTTGTAACACACAGTGAAAATACCATCAAAGGATATATTTTTTTGTAACTTTCAAAAGTATACATTTCTTTGTAGTCGACTGTACCTACCCCACACAAATTCGTATACCACTACTTGTTATGTAAACAACAGTGACAGTAAGTTCTATAACATCACCAACATAATTGAAGCTAACTCAAAAACTACCAAAGTTAACGCTTTGAAAGACACTATACGGCTATATATAAGAAAATTTCTTGTTCCCCCGACCCACCCCGTCGCATCGCATCGCCTGCCCGCGCTGTTAGTTCGTTTTCGCTTAGCGCTCGTTCTTACTTTTTTCTTTTTGCTCGACTCCTAAGGGTCCTAAGCGTAATGTTACATAACTTATAACCTGCCCCAAGAATTGGGCTATAAAATGCAAAAAGAATTTTTCCGACAGCTAGTGACAGAGGTTCGCGCGTTCAAACAGTCAAAAGTTATAGTGAGCCAACCCTAAAAGATAGACATGTGCTATCGCGGACTTTTTTTAGAACTTTTTAAGAGGAACAATTCCATCATACATGATTTTTGCGTAACTAACCGTTTACGCAGCGCACGCAACGGAAGCTCTCAAAAGGAATAAATTTTCCCCGTTTTTGCAACATTTTTCATTTATGCTCCGCTCCTATTGGTCGTAACGTGATTTTATATAGTTTATTAGCCTTCCTCGATAAATGGGCTATCCAACACTAAAAGAATGTTTCAATTCGAACCAGCAGTTCCTGAGATTAGCGCGTTCAACCAAACATACAAACAAACAAACTCTTCAGCTTTATAATATTAGTATAGATTAATAAGAATAAAAACTTCAATTGTGTCTCGTTTGCGTCCGACAAAGTGGTAATAAAATTCATATGTAAGGGGGACCAACACGAGAGCTTCCTTTACCAAATGAAAATAGCATTTTCAAAATCGGTCCACAATTGATTAAAATATGTCATAAACGTAAGTACATAAAAAATACATAGAGACGCATAGAGAACCTCCTCCTTTTTTTAAGTCGGTTAAAATTATAATTTATTTAGTTTTCTTATTTATTATATTAAGGGACAGCCCTCCGCAAACTAACAGGGTGCATTCGGCTCCTTATTTTGAATCATATTCCACTGGAATATTCTCAGGAAAATTTTCATTTTTTATCGTTTTTTTTATTTACCATTCCTTTATTTCAATGAGAAATTAATTCTCTGTACGCAGCACTCCATTTATGTAAATAAAACAGCTAAAATCAAAAAATCTGCATTATTCAGCAATGGATGTTGAAATACTCGGCGGCCGAAGGCTCACTGCGTTACCGTTCGCTACGCGCGTTTTGCCACGGTAACGATACATTGTGTGTGAGGTAATAAAACAAATCGTGTTTATTAGATTCCCATAAAGTTCCTGAAATAATTTCAAGTACCGGTCATCTTAGTATGGTATACTGAACTCACCCCATCAGTCTGCGGAGGGCTGTCCCTTACACCCTGTATACTTTATTGTACACCAGATTATACATTACTTATAGATAAACTACAAAACATTCAATTGGCGGCCTTATCGCATACTGCGATCTCCTCCAGGCAACCTTGGAATGGACAGTGATTTCCTGGACATTAAATGGGGTGGTTCTTGGTGCAAATAAAAAGTATATAAGTACAATATCGGTACTATGATATAATAGGTACATACACAGATACATACATATGCTTTATAATAATATCTTATTCCAAAAGACATACCGTAGAATTCATTAAAAAAAAACTAGAAATTGACAAAACGCTTTTTTAACTAAAATACGTTTTGAAAATGAACCCTATTACTTAACTAACTTATCGTCCATCCAAGACAAGTAAGCTCTCTAATTGCTGACCTTTACCCAGCCAGAGAGAATTTAAAGTTTTTTTTATGAATAATACGGTGAATCTTTGTCTCTAGATAAAAGCAGAAGAGGTTGGACAAATAGCAGCCGAAGCGAAAGCGGACTTGGCACTCGCGATGCCCGCTATGGACGCCGCAACAGCTGCCCTGAAGGCGCTCAACAAAGCGGACATCAACGAACTGAAGGCCTTCCAGAAGCCTCCCATTCTCGTGCGATTCGTCATGGAGCCTGTCTGTATACTGCTTGGTGCAAAGTTAGTATCCAAAGAATAAATCAATCAACAGCAAATTTACACCTAATCCACGTCTTTCTTAATTAGTTCGGCGAATCTTCACAGACTTGTGGGAATTGATGTCAGGCATCAGTCTATCTATATTCAGATTTCTTTTCTTTTTATTTCGATTAGATATCGATACGACCTTCAGTGAAGTTTCGCCCGTTGTACTCGAAAGGATTCATTTGATTCAATACTACAGTACTTCATTGTTAGATCGACCATCTCTGTTAGAGATTTTAAGTTTAAAAGTTTTACATAACTTCTTTGTTTTCACAATCTGCTAGCTCTGTGTTTACTTTCATTGTCTGACGGCTTCAAAGTCAGTTGAGAAGTTAAACTGCAAGAGAATTAAAATTAAACAAACACACACAATGCTCCGATTTTAGTTGGGCACTCTTTCTTTGCCAAATTGTAGGCGAGGCAAAAATTGTTCATCTTTATAACTATGGTAAAATGAAACAACGCGTGCAAAGTCAAAAGAAGGACTAAATATATTCAAATATAGAAATAAGACAAGTCAAGTGTAGTACACATTCCTACCGCTAGTCTATAGTTTCGTTACGTTTCGCGTTTCGTTTCGACTAGTAGGTAGTCTAGAACTCTTTTATAAACACACACTTCTTGCCCATTGGGGTAGGCCGGCTACAGAACACCACAATACCTGACATATTTTGTTTTGTCTACGTTTGTTCAACTTATCTGTGACTGTACCACCACCTCAGCAATAATATTTCAATCTTACTTCAGTGTGAGAAAGAGATGCAACTGAGCTCTTCCCCACTCTAAATAATATTAAGATAATACTTCTATAAGAAGTGGTGGTTGGCCCCCTGATCTTCTTTTATTCTACGTCTACTAATATTTACTTACGTTGTGTTATAGGCCGGACTGGGACTCAACAAAGAAACTGCTAGCAGATGTAAATTTCCTCGGCAGGCTTGCAGATTATGACAAAGATCACATACCGGAATCCATACTGAAGAAGCTGAAAGTATACCTCAATCATAAGGACTTTAATCCGGACACTGTCATTAAAGTTTCTAAGGTAACAACATCACGCCTGTATTCCCCGAAGGGTTAGGCTGTTAGGCATAGGCGTCACATTTTACCTGTTTTGTCTATGGCCCTTGTAACACACGGCGAGCGTTTATTACCATTAGCGGGGCTCAAATCCAGACACCGCTTTTGATATATTCTTATAAACCATATAACACTACGCCCGTCCTGGGAATCGAACCCAGAACCCGACGCGGACGCTCAGAAGGTAAAAATACTTGAAAAACAATTGAATGACCATTATCATTACAGTGCGGCCGCTGAGAGCATGCATTGCTGACGTCTATCAGTCACGCATACTTGGTCATGACTAACACAGCAATAAGTAACACTATTATTACGTTTTTCAACCGACCCAAAACAAGAACAACATAAGTTTTGACACTTGTTTGTCTTACTTCGAATTTCTGAATATAACTGCAATAGTAATATTTGGAACTATGTAATAAAACATACAACAATAACAAATGGAAAATAGTGGCCACTAAGCTCCGTTTTAAGGATTATAATAACACTTAACAATATAAAACCACTGTTTGTGATAATAATAACATATAGTCTTGTGGAGCATAACGTAACATGCTTATTTTCTGCATTTTCATTCTAATATAAAATAAATAACCAACCAAACGATGAGGGCGCCACTGCGCGCGGTCTCGTCTTAAGATTTGTTATCATTCGTTTGCTCACTCCGAGCTGAAAGAAAACCTGGATTTATAATGAAGTGAGTAGAAGCTTCAGCTTAATATTCTGTAGTTATTCCACTATTAGGTAGGTAGGCCTTTATGGCTTGTGGTTTTTTAAACTTGACATTGAAGTTAACACGGACTAATTTAATAACATCACAAATAGCCAACCAAGCCGTTGTCTAAACTATAGTTACTGTATTGTAGAATATAACCATGATATCATGTTTTATTAGGTATGCCGATCCATGGTGCTATGGGTAAAGGCCATCGATATGTATGCCAAAGTATTCAGGGAAGTGGAGCCTAAGATAATCAAGTAAGTCTGATAAAATTCCCATTTCACCTTCCTGTTGATAGTAGGTCGCTCCTGCTATATACTCCTACTGTATATATATACTAGACTTTTTACCAGAGACAGAGAGACTGCGTTTATGGAACATTTAAGAATACTTAAATAAACAAAACCAGGAATGGGTTACAATAATTTTTAACTCACATCACATACCTACATTTAGTTAAGTCAATAGTCACAAGAATATTACCTTATTAAAAACTAATACAAAAATTACATTTAAGGCTCCTGCAAACAGGCGCGACACGCGACGCGACAAAAAGGCACCGCGTTGTTGCGCGACGAGCAGTGTCTTTGTGTCGCGTTGCGTGTCGCGCCTGTTTGCAGGTGCCTTTAGGGTCACAGGTGGCACACACATAATGCACACGTATTAGATAGGTACTACGTTATTACAAATACAAAAATCTGAATAAAACACGCATACAAGCAGTTCATCATCACTTATTACTAAAATAAAATAAGAAGGACAAATACATTATGTATTATATGTACTTTTAACCTAACGGATTTCAGCAAAATACTGGAATATTTTAGCCCGAATAGAATTTAGTTGAGGTCTTTTTTTAGAGTTCCGTACCTCAAAAGGAAAAAACGGAACCCTTATAGGATCACTTTATAATTTTAAAATAAATAGATCTAAAGTTATTAAAGAAAACAAAAGACTGGTTTAAAGTTTACTAAATTGTAACAAACAGAAGGTTTTGTAGATGCTGACTGGGCAAGCAATGTATTAGACAACATAACACATAACATCACGCCTGTATTTCCCGAAAGGTTAGGCAGAGGTGTACCTACCTATAAATCACTCACATTTCGCCAGTTATGTTAAATTCCTATGTAATAAGGGGCGAGCCTATTGCCATCTACCGGACACAGATCCAGACTCCGGGCTGCTACTGCATTAGATAAGAAGTCATAAACAGGCTTCGATCAATAATGTGGTATTATTGATCGAAGTAAGCAGGCTTATGTTTTGTATTGTCTGGAGCTGCGATCTCCTGGGAAACATCAGGAGGCGCGTCGCCGCCCACCGCCCGCCGCCCGCCATTCGTCTGGATTCAGATTTAAACTTAGTTTTGAAGTGAAAACTTCTGTAAGTGCGTTGAGCGCTTTTTGGTATGGGAAAATCTTACAGGTTCTTACTTTCTTTTAAATTGTTAAATTATAAACCAATTTTTGATCTAAGTCAATTATCATGACGTCGTCATTGTTGTCCTTCAGTTATTTCAGTATTATCAACAATTAAACTTAGTTAAATACCAATACAAATAACCGACGTGCTATTTCATACAATTGATCAAACACGTTAATTCTATTTGATATGGTTCAGTTTTATTAGCACGCAAATATTGCTTTATGTCCTTTATAAGATTTTGTTATTCTGATTGCAACTTGGTTGTTCTTGAAAGTTGTACCGTGCGAGCATGTAGCAATATAAATAAATTATCTAAATATAAATAAATCATATTTAATTATATTATATAAATAAATCATTTAAATTTTCATGTTTGATTAAATCCAATACGAAAACCTAGTTAGGTAACCAGGTAAGTTCCTTTTCGATGCAGGGCGTTACGCAGATTTTTCCGATACGACATCGCATCGCAGTTTTCTGTGGTTAACGTGTAAAATGTTTTGTTACATAGGCATAAAGAAGCAGCGCTTATACTGAAAAATGTAATGGCGCTACTCAAGGCCAAACAGAAAGAGGTAGAGGCCATCGAGGCCCAGCTCGCTAAGATGTTGGAGGAACTCAGAGTATGTTGTATTTGAATAATACCTACTATATTTTATTAAGCAACTGAGATGATAATACATTGCAAATTGGATGGCAAGTAGCGACCGATTAGCACTCTAATTGCGCAACACACTATCAAACACAATCTGAATGATTTTGAAGCATATTGCTAATCCATATTTCGTATTCATATGTTGAAAAATGTGTCTGCTCAACAACGTAAATAACGCAATGAGTATTGTTGAACTGTCAAAATGAAACCAATTCCTACTGTAAGTGTGTAACGCAATTTAACTGGCCATGGCTCCTGATCAATTAAGTACACCATCTATCTTAGTCACGCAAGCTTGATTATTCATGCACAATCGAGATGCATCATATGATAGTATTCCTACGTTGCACACTAAGAGATGAATGACGCACTACCACCATCCCAACTCAACGGAGGGTGAGTAGTTACTGATACCACCCTGTTGACACAAACATTCATATCTGTATCTGTACTTAGGATTAGTTCCTGAAGGTTTTTATTGGTAGATACGAGTACCTACAATCTACATCCTACATAATGTGTGCGTCAAATAACTAGACTCAAGATGGCGCCGACTGCGCATGTACCTACAGTCGCTGTAAAAAAACCGTGAAACGTCACTGTGCCGCCGGTTCCAGTTATTTACCACACTATAGGTATCATTATAACCTTACAACGTGTTCAAAGTTTTTTTTTTTCTATCGACTCTGGGTTTTTTGCCCATACATTTTTGGGCATTTTCCTGTGGCAAGAAGCAAGGTCTCACAGCACAAGTGAAGAAAAAAGTCCGAAAATCGTTAATTTGTAGTTGTATCACATTTTTTTGCAATTACAAACTTAAATTTGCAGTTGGAGAATTGACCATGACGTATATCGATATATGGGAGAACATTTTTCCAACGACAAAGTTTGTTCTTGGGACAAATTCATCCCAACTACGAAATCCTTCTTTGTGCGTGGTGGGACACTCACTGGTTTTTATGTTAAACAGCATTTCAAAACCGGGTACTAATCATTACCTTAGATTTACCTAAGCGTATGGCGTTATGCCAGCTATACAGGACCAGTTTTAAAATAGGGATCACAAAATATGCATTTAAAAAAAGCTGTAGTTAGGTAATAGTAGTTGGTAGATGAGTATCTAGAACAACCATACATATACACACCCGGTGCACAGGTTCCACAGTTCATTTCCAGTAGGGATAGGTATTTAAGGCCTAAAGTTTCCGGAAGTGTACTTCGCCAGTTTTGTTAGAAGTGTCATACTCTCATGTAATACGACACTATACGAATACGGATGAGCGTGAGGCAAATAATTGATATTTGATCTTTAAAATTAAAAATACTAATACTAGGTTGTTGAAGAGGAGCGGACCAGGCTACAAGCTGATGTAGACTTGGCTGCGGCGCGCCTGTCCCGCGCGGGGCGGCTCACGCAAGCGCTGGCCGATGAGCAGGGTCGATGGGAAGACAGCGTCAAGGTAACCGCATAGCTAACTTTATTAAAATGTTAGGAATAGTCGTCTACGGTTGCAATATTTGTAAATATGAGAGCACCATGTATCTTAACATCATTAATATTTATTCGTCATAGCTTAAACTTTAATATTTTGTAGGTACCTATTGTACTATAGTAATTTTATTCTAGGTTCATCGTCTTCTCATCTGTATTCTGTATACGAGTAGGTATATACAATTCTAAGTCCTGACTGACTCACCGACTGACTGACTGACTGATATATCAACGCACAGCCTAAACCGCTGGTCCTAGAGACATGAAATTTGGAAGGTGTGTTCTTTGTAAAGAGTAGGTATCCACTAAGAATGGGTTTTTTGAAATTCCACTCCTAAAAGGGTGAAATGGGGGGTTGAATTTTCTGTGAAACTTTTTACATACTCTTCGATTAAAATTATGATACACGTGTATCACAGTTTTTCTGAAATCATCCTCCAACAGCATCAAATAGGGCTTCGAAAATCCTACTGGGTGATATCAGGTTGGCACAAAAATAATGAGACACTCTACAAAACTCTATACATTTCCTTTATCAAGTTAATTGTTTTCAATAATATTCTAGAATGTTGTAGAACATTCTAGGTACTTGTGATGTGGGGGTATATACTTATAAAGCCACCCTCGCGATCGGTTTAGTCAGTTTGGAGAAAAATGGACTTGTTAGGCCACAGTGCGCTGGCTGCGGCTGACAATATCAACACCGCATTGGGCGCTGGAAGTACAAGCCATGTGACGGTGTCCCGGTGGTTTGACCGTTTTAAATCAGGAGACAGGAGCCTTGAACGTCAGCCACGCTCAGGACGACCAACTGCAGTGAATGATGACGATTTACGCCGCGAACTGCAGTCGAATCCAGATGCTACCACTCGTGAATTAGCGGAAGCATTTATCTGCAGTCACCACGCCGTGGAATACTATCTGCATGCATTTTAGCTGTTCCGAGAAGAAACGCCACCAACTCAACCGAAGCTGAGTCAAAAGAACCGCTTAAAAGTTCTGCTTTGCTGTTTCTGGGACGCGCAAGGCATGCTGTTTTATGAACTATTACACAATGAAACTATAAACGCTGACAAATATTCAACACAGCTCACCAAACTATCTGCTGCTATCAAGAAAAAACGACGAAGACGAGTCAATGTAGTTGTACTACACGATAACGCTCGACCTTACGTCGCATCTGCCGTTCGCCAACAGTTGGAGAACTTGGGCTGGGAGATGATACCCCACCCACCTTATTCCCCAGACCTCGCCCCATCAGACTATCATTTGTTTAGAGCCCTGAAACAACATTTGCGGGGTAAACAATTTAATGATTTCTTGGATGTAGAGGCGGAGTTGAACGACTTTTTCGAGGCACAGCCATCAGAGTTCTGGACGAAAGGCATCCAAACTTTCTCGGATCGTTGGCAAGAAGTTTTAGATGCTAATGGTGATTACATCATTGACTAATCTATTTGTATTGTAATAATAATAAAAAATATTCGTGTATTGTATTTATCAAACATTGGTCAGGCAGTGGGGCCACAGTCCTTCCATAGTTTTAGATAACCAGTCCACTTTAGCCATCCAAACCCATAGCCCATTTTTTTTTTGTTTCCATATCCTGCAATAGTCCTACACCAACCGGGGGTTGTCCTTCGGTTGGTGTAGGACTATTGCAGGATAGGATAGTGGTTGTCCTTGGGTGCACTTGCATAGTGCGCACAGGGATAATCGTCGGTTGGTGCCTCATTTCCATTGAAAGCGTCTAACGGGCCTCTGCGAGTTGGCTTCGGCCCCTCATATGGCCTTCCAAAGGTCCGGGACCCTAAGGTCTCGAGAAATATCAAAAAAATAAAAAATATAAAACGTAACACAAACCAAGTGTCTGATAGATATATCAACGCACAGCCCAAACCGCTGGACCTAGAGACTTGGCACATAGATACCTTATACAGTGTAGGCATCCAATAAGGAAGGATTTTTGGAAAATCCACCCCTTAGGGGTAAAAAGCAGTGATTTCGTTTGTTAGAAAAATCTTATTTCTTAAGAAAAGAATAAAGTTTGTCATTTTCAGTTTATTTCAACTTCCCCTAAAGGGGGATTGTGGGGTTTCAAAGTTTACCTTCTACTTTCAAGTAACTTGGTATTTATTCTTAAGAATCGGAAATAAAGTAAAACGGTAAGGTTTTACAAAAGAATACACCCCAAACGGGGTGGAAAGGGGTAATCAATTTTAGAGGGGAGGATTTTATTACGTGCTTTGATTAACTCGAAAATTGGTATAAATACCTATATGTCAAAAAATGGAAACGTCACAATCGATGTTTCAATAATTAAGCCATTCGGGGAAAAGGGGCGATAAAGTTTATATGAATGAATCTTATTCATTTGGTTAATAAACTTGGCGCGAATATTTGCCTAAGTAAGCAATAAAGTTTCTTATTATTAGTTTTTCAAAACTAACACTCAAAGGGGAGTTAAGGGGTGTTAAAGTTTAATATGGAAGAATTTTAACACGCGGTCCAATTAACTCAAAACTCAATATTTATACATAAAACCAAAAATAATGTGTATCAGGGTTTTTCGAAAATCTACCCCTGACGGGGTGAAAAGGGGTAGTCAATTTTACAGGGGAGGATTTTACAGCGTGGCTTGATTAACACCAGATTTGGTATAAATAACCTATAAGTCAAATAAGGAAATTGGGGGTGAAATGGGGGGATATAGTTTGTATGAAAAAAATATTATTTTTTTTACTTATAAATATGTACCTAGATATGTAATAAAATTGTTGTGTTTCATGGTAAAAATGCATGACAAGGTGCGTGCGTTGTTCGGGGTTTTTTAAATTTGCAATTTAATAACTTATTCGCCTTACCTGCCATGTTCGAACTCCGATTGCACCAAATAATGTCCCGAAAAGTACCTTTTTTTCTGGGATAAAACCTTACTTGATAGTTTCGTATTGTTTTGAGAAACTGGGGGTACGTGAAAGTTATGAAACTATACTTTGGAGTCATTCTTTTTTTTTTTTTGAGTGACTGAAAATATGTATGCAACGAAGTATGTCGAGCAAAAAATTTCCCTTTGAACTAAGTTTTCGGCTCTTTGGGTGATGATTAGACAGAGTGTTAATATCGATCATAAACCATATTTTAAAGTTTTATTCTAATAAAATATTTTTTTAATGACACACAGAATGAGAAAAAAACGACTAGCTCTTAAACTATAAATAAATCACTGAACATACATGGTGTTTCGAGAAGCCCCAAAAGAGAGGATTCTAACAATTTTGATTTGGACGTCATTTCACGGGCCGCCTCTATACGTAGTTACTAAGACTTCATGGCAAGGTGTCTTCCCTAATAGGCCGCTGTCAGGGTTTGCAATGGGATACTTGTTACTTGATAAATAAATCTTAATAGAAATTGTTTATCAATTGTCCATAATAGGATTTGCACGAAATTATCCACCAACTTTTTACGCCCAATTTCGCTTTTATGCAAAACATTGGTGCCGATTCTTATATACACCGAGCTCAACTAACTAAACTATCACTAAAATTCCTTACTTTTGGCTATGAGAATCTTAAAGCTAATCTGCAAAAAAAAATCTCTAAATTTAAAAATAATTTTGACGCAACTAAAATCGAATTTGACAATCGCGACTCCACATGGTACTTATTTGCCCTACCCCGTCAATTTTTTGTTTGTGCCGGAGGCGCGCATGGGGCAGCTTCGACGTGTTTTATAAGGAATTTGGAATTTATTCTTTTTGTATGGAAAATATGAAAAATTATTACCTACATGTTGAGTTATAGCGGTTTATGGCTTTTATAAAGGGGGTCGAAATTTACATTATGTTTGCGATAGGACACACCAGTTTTGAGATATAAATAAAATTAAAAAAACAGATACAGTACTACTTTTGCATCTGAAGTCGAGGTGTTGGTGTGAATTTTAGTTCATGATAATTTTATTTCTCACCTTTTTAATCGTGATTAAAAATAGTCAGATTTAGTTGGAAAATCAAAATTTTATGTGAAAAACGTCAAATTCAGAATAGCTAAATTGCTATTTTATCCACATTCCTAACGAATCCCACAAAGTGGGATAGGATTGTGGGATCCGATCGGAATAACCCATCTTAGTGCTGTCAAAGTAAAATATAGATAAATTGTGTCACTTCAGTCAATTTCAGAATGGGGAAATCGTCGTTTGACAAGAATAAACTATTTTTTTGTGATTCTTAGTCTAGTTTAGAGACATTTGTGCAAAGAGCATCGGCACCGTTGTTTTATTTTCTTTGTCATCATTATCAATGTGCACCCCACAGTCCGCGACCGAGGCGTTGCATTGTACGACTGGGGACATCATAATAGCTTCTGGCTGCATCGCGTACTTCGGAGCCTTCCCCTCCAACTACAGGCGCGAGCTGATCGTAAGGTGGATCGAAGAATGCAAGGAGTTGGCGATACCGGCTTCCGAAACTTTTAAGTGAGTACGCCTTCTTCTTTTACGTGACGATGATGGTACGATATTTTTCAATTTAACCTAAGCCCTAAACGTGTTCACTTCTACAGTGTTATCAGTGGCAGTGCAGAGGTCACTGGCATAAAGGACAGGGGGCCTACTCCGAAGCGTAATTCCGAAGTATCGACCGAATGTTTGGAAGTTTTCTACTACACTTTTTTCTATTTCGTTCGGTCGATTCGGATCAGGCCGAACTTCATTTTGACGTTTAGTCGGATCCGAATCGACCGAACAAAACAGAAAAAAGTGTAGTAGAAAACTTCCGAATATTCTGCCGATACTTCGGATTCAGGCTTCGGACCAGGCCCCCTGGATTAAGATAGGAGATGAGACACAGGGGTTTATTTATAAAAGTTGTTTATTTAATTTTTTTAAAAACGTATGTTTAAAACCATACGTTTTTGACGTTTAAACGTCTCTTAACTTTATGCAACGTTTATAAATAAAGAGATAGTTTGTGGATCACCTCCACATCTGCTCCCTAGTCCTGCCTGTGAAAAATTAACCTATTTTTCTATCTTTCTTTTCCTTTCTAGTCCTATTGTTGAGATAACCAACTAAACAGGCAACTTAACCAGTTTGGAACTGCATCTTCCCATTTAAGCTACAAGTTGATTGAGTGACTTTCAAGCAGGAATAAGATCAGTAGTTACCTACTCCTGTCCCGCCCCCGCAATAATGATTATTTCAAACAGTTTTCTGGTTTCTCGTTTCCCTAAGTTAGTTTAGGTAATTAAATAAAGGTAAACAAAAAACCATGTGACGAGGTTAATCGTTATAAACCAATTATAACGTTACTAAATTGAAGAGTACAACTGTGACATAGCATTACAACTGAAGTGACTGGTATTCATTACGTTTAGGGCGGTTTCGACCAAACTTTTATACCTAGTGTAAGTCTAATCCTGCGAATATATTTTTTTTTAATTTTTGACATATTTTCCCTACAAAAACAGAAAATAAAATTTAAAAATAAAATTCAATAAAAGAGAATAGTTTATCCCTGTTTGGTCGAATCCGTCCTTAGTCGGTTAACCACGTCACGTGACTTTTTTTGTTTACCTTTATTTCGAGTATCTGTTTAGCAAGATTTGCCAAGCGGCGATTGATAATATGCGCCAATACCTGCAGAAGACAGTAGGGAGATGCCCCTGTAGGAACTACAGTCGAATAATTCACCTTTGCCTTTATAAAGTTGGCAAATGGAAGCAACCTTCCAGTCTTGCGGTACGACTTCGGTTTCCCATACCTTGAGCACTAACTATGTATATGTGGACCACCATATTTGTAGACCTTCGATGGCAGACAATCAATGCCTGGTGTTTTGGCTGAGTCAATGAACTCATCAAAGGTCGATGAATCAGCTAGCTGTTCCTTAACGGGATGGCATTCAAGATTTTCAACGTATAGTATATCAGTTCGGTGAGCAGGGATTCAGGACGTCATTGGAATGATTTGCTTATGATTTGTCAGTCTACAGTCTCTGTCACGAGAACATATTGATGCCTTTTTGCTCGATTTAGGTCCGAAAATTGCTTTTAGGCCCTCGAAAAATCTGCTCATCTGGTTTGTATCAGTAAAAAGTTGCAGGTTTTGCTCTATCCAGCCACCATTAATTATTGAAGTCACAGATTTAGATTTTCAGATCGCGTGGAATGAATCTTCGTTTATCGGTGTTTGATAAAGTTCTTACTTCTAGTCTGTGACTCTCAAGTAATGCTCGGATTTCCACGTCTGAGATATCGAACCAATCCTGGTTTGTCTTCTGCGGCTTTGGTATAGCCCATGAGACGCTATCATGAAAGTATTTAGCATATGAATGCCACGCTTCAAATAGAATATATTTATTGGTTTTGCGGAAGTGATTATTCTGGTCCCGCCTGAGCTTTTCGGAGTGAACCAGTGGAGACACACATGCATTCACTGGGTCCTTATGTGCTGCGCGTCGAGGAGATTTTAATTTCAGACGCATCTACGATCGAAGAAGTCGATGGCCTGACTACGACTCTGCACCCCGCATAGCTCTTGTTATCAAGACGTCGAGTAGGCCATTTTTGCTTACAACAATGTAATCAAGAAGGTGCCAATGCTTGGATCTAGCGTGCATCCACAAGGTCTTATATTTTCCTGGTAGACGAAAGAAGGTATTAGTCAGGCACAGGTCAAACACTGCACCCAGAGTGTGAAGCTCCAAGCCGTTAGCATTGCAGTTCCCAATCCCATGTCGACAAAGGACACCAGGCCATGCTTCGTGGTACTGCCATGCTTCGTAGTCAGTACCAACGCGTGCCTTGAAGTCACCCAGCAGGACACATTTGTCTTGTGGTGGAATTCCCGTAAGAACGCAGGATAGATCCCGATAGAATTTTGCTTTATCATCATCAGCTGTTAAGGTGGGCGTGTAAATACTGATGAGGTGGATATACTTAGTATTATTAATGGGTAAGCGTAATGTCATTATGCGGCCTTAGATTCCTTTTGGAAGCTGTGTTAAGGATGTTGCAAATTTATTACGCACTGCGAAGCCAAAACCGCTAGCCGCTCGATCTCCTGCTGGTCTTCCATTGACCCAGCTGTTCGCAAAGGTTTCCGCTATCACTAATATGGGTCCCACTTATAGCAGCAATATCCTCGTTATATCTTGAGAGTGCCCTGGCCACGATTGCAGTCTTCCTCTCGGGACACAGGTTAGTGTCATCATCTAAGAGTATACGTACATTCCATGCTCCCATTATAAAGTTTTTCGTCGTATTGTTTTTATGTGTCTTGCGACCGCAAAAAATGGTTGGTGATCAGATGACTGCGGTGTGCCATCCGATTTGGAGGAGAGAGAGATGAACTATGTTTGGACCACTTTTTCTAGGCCCCTCCCCGGATTGAGGAAAGCAGAGCGATCCTAAATAGGGCTGCTTTGTCGTCAGTCGTACTGCCGAACCTATCCTCTCGCCTCAGAAAGTCCAGGAGCGGCCACTTTATACTGACCGCCTACTTACCGAGTCCCAGCTAAGGCCGATGATCCGCCAAGACCTCGACCCCACAACCAGTTCCCGATCGCCATTGGGCTTATATAGCACCTTCGAAAGAAGCCAGAGTCATTGTCATTAACCTCCCACAAATCCAAACTCCGCGCACCTGAATATTTCATAAGTAGCTTTTTTACAGCTTGTTTGTTTTTTTTTTTCCAAAAGCCCTGACAGATTCTAAGCCACAAACCAAGTAGGTATGTACACAAAGATATCCCATTTTTTTTATGTATATCTTTTGTCATCAGTTTGATCGAGGTAATGGCTGACTCGTTCACGGTTCGGACATGGAATTCGCAAGGGCTGCCGCGCGATTCTGTATCTACGGAGAACGGCATCCTGGTGACACGGGCTGGGCGGTGGCCTCTCACTATCGACCCACAGGAACAGGTCATACACGTATAGCCCTATTATATAATATAACTGCAAAGGCAACGAGTAATATGCACTTCTTGCTGTGACACAACCCGAAGCCCATATAATAAATGATATATAGGTAGATCTAATCGATTTGTGTGGATGGCTGCGCCGCCATTACGAGGCCCACGCATTTGCTAAATGATAGCTATACCTGTCTGTACGTAGATTGATAAATACATAGGTACTTTCATCGCTGCAACATAGGAAGGCAATAGCTATTTGTTTTCTTTTGTTAGTACGAAATACATATTGTTGGTAGGTATATCATCCTGGCAATTTGCGAAATGTGATTTGCCACCTTTGTTATTAGAAGCCTAGATAATTGCTATTTCTGAAAAAAAAAACCGAGTCTCAACTCCACACTGGCGTGCGCGAATATGATTTTATACAGATTGTATCAGAAAGATGTGGTCAGGGTGGGGTACAGACCATCAAACTGAACAACTTTCTCCATGGGACCACTTTCTTATAATATTTATCTTTTTGACAACACTTGTTGAGAACAGAAAATATAATTTTTATTTGTTGATTAACTATGTAGGTACTTACCCATGTGGATGGTATAGGTATCTATAATCGAAGTACTGAAGTAGTACTTACATTTATTAGTAAGTATTTTTTTAAATCTAAGTTTTATAAACACAGGCTAACAGATGGATCCGAAACATGGAGAAAGACAACGGTCTCATGATAACAAAACTGATCGATACAAACTACCTGCGGATCCTTGAGAATTGCATTCGACTTGGTTGGCCAATGCTAATCGAAGACCTTGGAGAGACGCTCGAGGCCACATTAGCGCCGGTCCTTCTAAAGCAGACTTTTCTACAGGTAACTATATCGCGAAAACTCGAAATAGTAACTAGTTTGTTTTTTCCGTACAATAATGTATTCAGGGTGCTGATGAGGCTGCCGCGCTACTGCAGTGCGGCAGTTGCAGAGGCGGGAATAGATGGGTTTCCTGCACTCATGCGTAAGCGCTGCGCATCCATCATGACCCGGATTCGGGCCAGCCCCAACAGCATTCTGAGGGTTATTGCGGACAGGTGGGACAGCCCCATGCTGGGACATTGGATAAGCCTACATGCCACTGAATGCATGTAATTTATTTAAAAAAATAAACTTCTGGTAGATTTAAGTACTAACATTAGTTTGTAAGTTGTTTGTATACTAACCCAAATGGACTAATGGTCTGAAATAAATTATTTTTTTTATTTTTTTATTCGAACTCACGGTTATTAAATCTATACATCTATATAAATAAATAAAACTGAAGTGTTTGTTTGTAATGTCAAAATAATACCTTTCTACTAAATGCATATGAAAGTATAGGGTCAAATTTTAGTAAGCGCAATTATATTAAGGAGTTTTTTTTTCAAAATATTTGAATTTTTGTCTGTCTGCCTATGTGTCGGTCTGTCTGTCCATTTGTTTCGGCTTATCTCCGAAACGGCTGGACCGATTTTGACGGGACTTTCACTGGCAGATAGTTGATGTTATAAGGAGTAACTTATAGGCTACTTTTATTATAGAAAAAGAAGTAGGGTTCTGCGGAAAAAAATTAAAACTCATGAAATTATGAATCAAATCCGATTCAAGTATGGCGAAGCCGCGGGCAACATCTAGTAAATAAATAAATAAATAATTGCAACACATTTGCTTTGTATAGTTACAACTTCGTGCTTCTTTTAATTAAAGTGAATCGTCAATAAAAATAGGTTAATAAGTAATAACTCAACAGGCAGGCAGACTCCTCATCCACTTGGCAGACAGCGACATAGAGTACGACACGAACTTCCGCCTGTACCTCACCACCAAACTGGCGAACCCTCATTATCTGCCGGAAATCTGCATCCAAGTGACCCTGGTCAACTTCACCGTGACACTGTCTGGCCTTGAGGATCAGTTACTGGCGTTAGTTGTTCTTTTAATTATTAATATAATTACTGAAGTATATACTTATCGTTTATTCTTTTCAGACAGCTCCGTAATAGCTACATACGTAGGGCGTTCTGAAAGTCTTGAGATACTTAAATAACATTAAAGCGAATGGCCGCCGCGAGCACGTAGTTTGATTGTTTATGTTATGATATACGTTAGTGTCAGTTGTCATTTGATTGCATTCAGTATTGCCGCAGATCGTGTTCGAACAAGTTCACTATAATGGCTTCGTGGACGACTATCGAATATCGCGCAATTTTGCGTTATAACTTTTTACGTGGATTAAGTCCAGAAAATTGTTTAGAAGGCATGAAGCCTATACTTGGTGACGACTGTCCCTCTCGTGCAACCGTCTATATATGGTACCAACAGTTTGAGCGTGGCTGTTTTAACCTAGAAGACGACCCGCGTTCAGGACGACCGGCGGAAGCAGTTACTCCTGAAAATATTTCTGCAGTTAAAAATTTCATTGAAACTGACCGGCGAATAACCTACCAGCAAATGGAGTACTTACTGCAGATTGGCTCGGCAGCGTTACATTCAATTATTCACCACCATGACGTTATAGTAAAGTTTGTGCTCTGTGGATTCCACATAAACTAACCGATGAACAAATGGAACAGTGAGTTAAATGGTGTAAAAAGTGATTGCAAAGTTTGAAAACGGAAATTCTAAAGACATCGTTTCAATCGTCACGGGCGATGAAACGTGGCTTTATTATTACGACGTGCCCACAAAGCAGCAAATTAAAATATGGGTGATAAAAGGCGAGGAAACTCCGACTGAAGTAAAAAAATCTAAGTCGATAAAAAAGAAAATGATCGTGTTTTTTTCCGGTATTCGGGGAATTATTGAACAAGTAGTTCTCCGTGAGCATAAGACTGTATACGCTGCTTGGTACACCACTGTCTGCCTTCCTCAACTTATTCAGGAATTCAAGAAGCTTCGTCCAAAGTCACAACTCTGCACTTGGTATCTTCATCATGATAATGCTCCGGCACATCGTGCTGACGGACGTTACATGCCAATTTTGGCGAGATGCCGGCTTGAAACTTCTTGAACATCCGCCTTACAGCCCAGACTTAGTGCCATGTGACTTTGAACCGTTTCCTTTCGTGAAAAGTAAATTGAAAGGGCAAAGATTTCGGGACGATGAAGCTTTACTTTCAGCCTGGGACAATATCCTATGTGCGGAAATTCCTAAACAGAAATGGAAAGACATTTTTTGTGGTTAGTTTATAAGGATGCAGAAGTGTATTAATTGTGGTGGCAATTATTTTGAAAAACTGTGAAAAATAAAGTTAAATCTCAAGACTTTCAGAACACCCTACGTACTTCGTTTACGTTACCGATCGATATTTTTAGCTATTCTAAATATTATTATTTTTTATTTCTATTTGCATTCACAGATGTGGTAGCTATCAGTGGCGGTACCTTCATAGAAGCCAAAAAGCCGGGCTTGCCCTAATAAAATCATAATTTACAACAACAAACGTAAGCCTATCAATAAAAAAAAAATATTCCAAAAAACACCCAAGTCAATGAATTCGAACTCAAACATTCATGTCTTCATAATAAAATTTCGAATTCCACGTAATTTGCCGCGCGCACTAGCACTCATTGGAACTCGATCATTCATAGGTAATCATACTCGTAACTCTGTTGCCAAATCTACGCGTTCAAATGCGCCTTCTCGCTCACACTCGTCTCGGCTTGGCATCGGGCTTTTTATACCTGTCTTTGTCTCGCAGTTTTCGCCTACAAATTGCTATAGAAACGTTTACATTTGTTGACATATTGGTAAGTACCATGTAAGTACTTATACGCAGATTTCTATGAAATCAAAAGCCAGCTTGAGAGGCATTAAGTTCGCGCAAATGCACTATCCGCGTTGACCCGAGTAAAGTGAGTAACGAGAGGGATTCCACGCGAAGACAGTTTGATACACTGAGTTTGTTATTTGTTTTGATAGGTATTTTACGAATAATATTTTTCAGGTGCTGAGGTTATGAATTAGTTTTATTATTTAAAATGATGTGATAGTTAGTGCGGTGCTGTGATTTTGTGATTATATATTTAGTATTTTTATCAAAATGTGAATTTGGAAACTGTCGTCGAAAAGGTATGTAAATTTTATACATTACGTTTTCTGATAATAAGTAACTCTTTACTTCACCGTAACCAACCTCTAATTACGGACTGTATTTCTCCGAAATAAAAACAAGTATTTTTGTTACTCGAAGAACAGATTAAAATAGGTACCTACCTACTCATTCGATTGTCTACTCGTAATAAGCATGAATATGTTGCACATGAAATGACATGAATGGTGTTTTTATGGCATTTGTAGTTTTTGTATACCACTGAAAAACTAAATTCTTATCGAGACAAAACACATTAATTTTCGTATCGAAGAGGTTCTTCATAGGTGTTTTGAAATGAAGATGGCATGATCAATGTTTTAGGGGAACATTTTCAATGCATACGGAATTAATAGAACAACAAATCGATAATTTAGAGGCCATCTAGTGGCATTTGATTGAAAAATTTTGCATGTGACAAGCGAATTGTGAATTAAGGTGAAAAGGTGCGGCCAAGCAATGTAGTTATGCGTATCCAATAATATAGATGGCGCTTATGTTAATTATGTACCAATTAACATAAGCGCCGTCTGATGCTTGAAATATACGTAGTACTCTTCGTATTGTAAAGGTTATGTAACCGACATTTTAATAATGGTTTTAGTAGGAACAACATAAGAAAATCCGTTTCTTTTTTTTTTTTTTTTTTTAATCGTCGGCTTGCCCTAATTTTCACCCCTAGGCACGCCACTGGTAGCTATATAGGTATAGTTTATCTAGGGTAACTAGAGGAGCTCATGGCTAAGTAATAACAGCCACACGGGTCGATCAGGTTAAGCTACGCTTGCCGGGGTTGGTCCGTGGTTGGGTGACCATTTTTACATACCGGGACTCCTCTGTGCCTCGGAAAGCACGTTAAGCCGTTGGTCCCGGCTGTCATTCGTGGATCTTTGACAGTCGTTACGGGTCGTCAGAAGCCCGAAAGTCTGACACAAGACTGGTTGTCTTACCAAGGCGTATCGTATTACTCGTTACTGGGTTGTGGAGGTCAGATAGGCAGTTGCTCCATGTAAAATACCTACTGGTATTCAGCTGCATCCGGTAAGACTAGAAGCCGACCCCACCATACTTGGAAAAAGGCTAGGCAGTTCGATTTGCCTAAGGCAACGTTGAGGGCTATTATAGTCCGTTCGTGTTAAGAAAATAGTGAGTCATAATACAGACAAGCAAATAAAACCATATACTTTCTTGACGAAACGTGGGTAAACGCTGGACATGTTAAAACAAAAGCATGCTTGGGTACAACTGTAAAAAATAAGACACATGCTTTTCGAGAAGGTTTATCTATCGATCCAAAAGCTCCTACAGGAAAAGGTAAGAGGCTGATCGTTTTGCATATTGGTATCGACAAAGGATTTGTGAAAGATGGTCTTTTACATTTTGTATCTAAATCAACTAAAGATTATCATGAGGAGATGGATGGAGAAAAGTTTCAAACGCATTATTCCTAATCTCGAATCAGGAAGTGTTGTTGTCATGGACAACGCTTCCTATCATTCCGTCAAATTTGAGAAAATACTGACAACCGGTTGGAATAAACAGCAAATACTAGACTGGCTGCTAAGCAAAGTGATATCCTTGGACATGAGTTATTTAAAAAAGGAATTACTACTAAAAGTGGCCGAAATCGCCCCCCAATATAATAAATATTTAATAGATGAAACAGTTAAAAATAATGGTACCGGTGAAACGCTGCAACTTTGCCATCATAGCTCAACATTGCCTAAATTCAAAGAAGTTAAATTATTGCCGTTCAGAAATGTTTTGTATTGTCTATGGTATTATTAAAAGCAAGTCGGCAATCTAAATGGCAACATTCGTTAATACTTCACTCCAAATTTTCATAGACATACTGTCAGTGTGGGTACCCACTTTTTACCGGCTCTGGAGAAAATTTAATTTTGCTCAACTCTTTGCCTATCATCGTTAAAAAAAATATTGTGTTGCAATTCAAGATTCAGTGAAATCGAATGTGGAAAAGAACTTTTGAGCAATATGGATGTGAAATCCGTTACCGGTTATCTGGTACCAAAATGCCTATTCATTTAAAAAGATATTATGCTAGGCAATGTTGTCGTTTTTACCTCAAGTTTGCCTTCATTTTTAAAGCAATTTTTTGGTGCTTTATAGGTGATTTTTTTACTAGTAACAACTTTAGCCCTATGACTTAGAGTACAATATTGAACTGTAATTGAAAAAACATACGACTTTCTTAAAGATTAAAGATTTAAGACGAATTTACATTATGAAACTAGTTGCGCAAACTTATTTATTCATTGATAGTTTCACGTGTAAATAGAAAATTATTTACACGTGAAACTATCGATGTATAGCTAAGTTTGCGCAACTAGTTTCGTAATGTAAATCCAGCTTTATCGAAGAAAAGCATCAAAATTCAGGCAATGTTGCAGCATTTTAGGTATTGAAATTCTCCGACTGCCACCGTACCATTGCAAATTCAATCCTATTGAATTGGTGTGGGCCCAAATAAAAAATTATGTTGGTGCCAATAACTCAACATTTTATGACGCAATAACTTTAATAGATGCTAATCGATGGAAGAAATGCTGCGACCACGTGATCAATAAGAAAATCTTATGTGGAAATTGGATGGCGTCATGGAGAACGCAGAACAAAATTCTTTCATAATAAATATAGATGAAGATTCTGGTGACACTGATTAAAAAATATGAAAACTAATGAATTTAGTTTTAATTTAAGACAATTAATTTGATTTTTATCCATTAAACTTGATATATTTAACTTAATGTCTTATAGGCTTTCCGTACAATGAGAGGTCAGAAAATATAGCTTGATGAGTAGCCGTTAGTAGATCCTACATGAAATTAAATTTGCGATGTATAATTTATGTTAATTATGTTAATATTAAATTATGATTGATAATTTTATTACTTTGATTGACAATTAATTTGATTTTTATCCATTAAACTTAATGTTTTGAAATATAAATTGTTTGAATTTTTACTCCACTAAGAAAACACCATTACCCTGCAGTTGCACTGATGACTCACTATTTTCTTAACGCGAACGGACTATAGGTATACCTATGTATACGTATAGGTATCGTGAATTTTAGTAAATGTAGCCCAGCTTGAATTCTGTAGGTATCTAATAGGACATAGGATACCATCTATCTAGGTATACTAATAATAAAGCTGAAAGTTTGGTTTTTTTGTTTGTTTGTTTGAACGCGCTAATCTCTGGAACTACCAGTCGGATTTGAAAAAATATTGTGAATTTGATAGCCCAATTCTTGAGGAAGACTATAGGCAATTTAACATCACGCTAGGACCCTTAGAAGCCGAGCAAAAATAAATAAAAGTTAGAAAGAACGCTAAGCGAAAACGAAGTAATAATGCAGGCAGGCGATGCGAAGCGACAGGGTGGATCGGGGAAACAAGAAGTTTCACGGGGACGAAGTCGCGGGCAGACAAGGAGAACAGTTGAGATTTTTTTTTATCTTATAAAAGTTCCATTTGCGCTTCGATTCGAGCATGTAGAACTCAACGTAGGTACGTAGGAAGGTGGAGAGAAGATGCTCGAATTGATTGCTTTCTTGACGGACGCATACGTTTACTATAATATTGTGTGCATAGAATGCACAGCCTGTGGCACAGCGCACGGGCGATAGCTAGGTACCTACTTGGTCACGCAACGTCGATGCCAGTGAATTCCTTGACGGGAATCCTATTTTCTTTGATGATGAAGAAGTAAGTCTAAAGAATTTTTCGAGGGCTCTCTGGCGGCTATTTTATAATTAAAGTAAACATAGAATGTTTATATTTTAACCACTGTGAATTTTAACCGCTGTTTGAATTTTATTTTATTAATCCACATTAATTTCTTACTAAATGTAGGTATGAGAAAAGTAAAAATTAAAGAGTATTTCGTGATTTGTGATTAAGGCATTCCTTAAACCCCGTTGGCTCGATAGTTTATTTGATCCTCATACGTAACAGAATCGATTGACACAATCAAAATAAAATGGTACCTACCTATATTTTTTCCTAAATCTGTAAATGCAGATAGAAATAACTTCAAAAGATCTACTCATTCATAAGAACGTTTTCCTGTAGCTACATACATAGGTTGAGGAAGCCTTTCTTATTGCTTTTTCGGAAATCACCACCATTCCAGGATTTTTACATCAGGAATGCATGGAAATAAATTCTATAAAATAAAATTTTAAATAAATTGGTAAAATTAAACCCATTTTATAGTCTGACAAAATTCTAGTCGTAAAATCGTAAACTCACGATGTTGTTGATGAGGTTTTTACCTACATTTTCTGTTTTTAGCGACGTAGTAAGATTGGAACGCCCAGATCTGGAGATTCAACGAACTGAACTTATAGTTCGTATCAACGCCGACAAAGCATCTCTACTTGAGATTGAAGACAAAATCCTCAGATTGCTATACGCTTCGACTGGGAACATTCTGGATGACGAAGAGCTGATAGAAACGCTCAACGAGAGTAAAGTAAGGATACACATAGCAATGTTTTTTTATTTAGTTTAGTTCGTAGGTTAACGGAGTACCTAAAGCTTGAGCATAATTGAAAATTTGTAGGAGATCGCTTTAAGATTAGGTGAAGATCAAAGAATGGATGAATTTATTATCTACGTGAAAGATGATATGACAAATGACGGCAAGCTATAGAATTTTTCACACAATCCCGCAGTATTCACCCCCCTTTTTAGATAGAAAATACACATAATACTGAGATGAAGGCTAATAGAGATTTATAAGATGAAGTCAATCATGTCTGTCCCAACCAAAAATAAATGGGCAAGTCAGTAACGTGCAGTATCAACACTTGCCCAGTTTTAATATTATCCGGCTACAGAAATAACCAATGGCGCCCACGGTGAGCTTAGAACTTTTAAAGAATCCTCATTAGGATATAAATAAAAATTAAACAAACCCATTGTCCGTAGGAAACATCAGAAATAATAAACGCTCGTTTAGAAGAAACGGAAGCGACGGAGTTGAACATATCGGCAGCCCGTGAGAAGTACCGCACGGTGGCCACACGGGGGGCCGTCTTGTACTTCGCTGTAGCGCAACTAGCAGACATCGACCCTATGTACCAGTTCTCACTGAAGTACTTTAACCAGGTCAGTAGGCATCTTATCATTTTCTTAATGTTATAGAAGCATGTCACACGTAACGAGCAGGTCATGTGCTGTTTGAGAACCTAAACTGCGTTTACAGTGCCGTGTCGCGGGTACTATGGAGTTTTGAAATTAAACCTGCTCCACTCATATTATCCTGGCCCATAATGGACAATACAAGGTGTAATTGCTATAACTGAAAACCTCTTATGACTGCAGACTTGCAAAATTCACTCGCGGCGAATTATTTGCGCAACTTTGTATTTTTTTTTTAAACAAAAGTAATGTAATATCATGAAATATTATTATTATTGCACATAAGTAACCATAATATAAGTAATAGCTAGTTATTTTTTGTTCATCTACTTAGGTCGATTAAATTAAATCCAGATTAGGTAAATCAAGCGGTAGGTAACTCTTTCGCGCCAACAACAGTGCGAGTTACAGATAGTGCAATTCACGAAGACGCGCCCCACCAATTTTTGGTTGAGGGGATCGCGGGGTGCGGGGAGTTTGCTCCGAGCGGCAGTCGCGAACCGTCAGCGGTTCGATGCACATGAATACTACACTCTATGCTGCGAAAATCCAGACTCGTCACGAAAGTTGCTCTACTTTATATATTTTTTAAATGTCGAAAAAATCTCAGCGTGTTGTTCTTAAAAGCCAGGTATGTAAAGAAGTTTGTAGTTACTAAAATACATGAAATTAGCTAACGAAAGTAATTTAATTTTAATAAATAGCAAATTTTAGTAATAGTGGATTTCATTTCATCTTTACAAATAAGTAAAACTATGTAATGTTTTTTTTTAATTTTAGGCAAGAGAAATTATTTCTAAAGTTTACGATTTTATGAAAAAAGAAGCAAGTAAAAATTATGCAGAAAAACTCACTGATGCGCGATGGAGAACCGCACAGGCTGTTGTGTTGGAGTATCTGAAAGCACAGTGACTAGAATTCTACGCGAAAGAAAGGAATATACTAATATAATGAAGCAAACAACAGTACCTGCTATGGAATCGAATATAACTATGGAGACGGATGCGATAGTTCCTATAGCCCCAAGTGCGGAGAGTACAACAGAGCCGACTACGGAAGCGGATATTGAGTCTGAAAATGAAGCGAGTACGTCGCATTCGAATTTAGTATACAGAAGTGCTTCTATTTTTACATCACCTATGAAGAAGAGAAGGGTAAGACCACGAAAAATTAATTTAGACGAATTTGATATTGGTGTAGTCCGAAGAACTATCCAAAACTATCATATATAACATCGTCAATTTCCAACATTATCACGACTTAATATTGTTTTGAAAGACCGTATACAATTTGATGGATGTATAACAACCCTAAGAACATTGTTACTTAAACTTGGTTATAAATGGAGAAAAACTGAGAATAACAGGAAGGTGCTAACCGAAAAACATGATATTCAAATGCTAAGATTGAAATATTTAAAACAGGTAAAGTCTTTTCGCAATGCAGGTAGACCTATAGTCTACACAGATGAATCATATATTCATACCAACCACGTGCAAAAAAAGTCTTGGGCCGAAAAAAGTTGTAAAACAGCAATAAAACAAAACTTAACAAAAGGAGTGCGCATAATTATAGTACATGGCGGAAGTGCAGAGGGTTTCGTACCAAATGCGTTGTTGACATACAGAGCAGAGATCAAATCCGGAGACTACCACGATAACATGAACACAGAAAATTACTTAAAGTGGCTAAAGGAGAAACTTATACCAAATCTCCCAAATGATGCCGTGATAGTCTTGGATAATGCAGCCTATCACAATACTAGTTCGGAAAAAATACCAACATCCAACTCCAACAAATTAGACATGCAGACTTGGCTGAATGCAAAAAATATCTATTTTGAACCAAGCTACAAAAAACCTGAACTTTATGACCTTATATTAAAAAACAAAGAAAACTTCCGCAAGTACAAAGTTGACGAATTATTGAAAGAACATGGATTCACAGTGCTTCGGCTGCCACCTTATCATCCAGATTTAAACCCAATCGAAAACATTTGGGGTATTGTAAAAAACGATGTTGCTAGTCGCAATATCAATCAAAATTACACTTCGATTATGCCCATTTTAAATGAAGCATTTGATCGAGTAAATAAATATGTCTGGTTCAATACTTGTCAGCACGTGGAAAAAATAGAAGACGAATACATGAGACATTGTGATCTTGATTTTAGTTTTATTGTAAATGTCGGTGATACATCAGACTCTGAATCAGATATTTCTGAAATGAGTGATTGACGATTTTCATTTCTCAATAAAGTTCAATAAAACTATTTCCGTATTTCATTAATATCTATAATTACCTCCCATTATAAAAATAGTAATATTATCGATATTAACTAATAAACACATAAAATATCCACACCTAAAAATAAAATAAACATAACCCTTTCCTTGCGGTCGGGTAAAAAATATAAAATTGAACTAGAGCATCTTTCACTTTGACCATGACGCTCTGTCCTGATTAATCTATTCATTGTAGTGTGCGTGTACACTCATAGGTAATTAGTGTGTACCGACAACACTCAAACATTGACGGAAGCTTGCACACATATACTATAAACGGGAGGAATAGTGGGGCGCGTCTTCGTGGATGCACTATCCATATGTTTGTGTGCTTACTTTATGGCATTATAGAATTAATTTATAAAGTATGTTCAGCGAATAATTATCTCAACATTCTCGTCTTCAAATTGCGTTGATTGTTTTTTTCGTGTTTCACATTTATGTTCGCATAACTCGTTAAAATGTAGGGAACAGCTGATTTTTACCGTACTTTTTGTAATAATTTTAATTAAAAAAGGCAACAGTAAACGTGGGCTTCCAAGGCAAGAGATCTTGAATGTCATACATAAACATAACTCACAATAAGTATGTAAGGTGTTCGGTACCTTGTGTACCTACTGCCTGCTTTTACTGCTGCGCGGCAGCTACTGTTACCACCAGCTTATCTTTGCAGGTCTTTAATCAAGTCATAGAAAAGAGCGAAAAAAGTGACGTACTGGAAATTAGACTGGAGATCCTACGTCGTGAAATCACTCTGTCTATATACCGGAACGTGTCCAGAGGACTCTTTGAACGTCACAAGCTGGTTTTCAGTTTTCTTCTAAACATGGCAATTTACTTAGATGCCGAAATCGTTAGACCAGACCAGTGGAATTTTATTCTACGAGGACCAGCTGGTACATCAGTGGTTAGTACAAAATGTGTTTCTTTTTTCTCAAAATATTGACGTAGGTAGGCACGTAGGCGAACGTTCCCGGTCGACCACTTTTCAACCTTATTACTAAGGGAATAAGGGCGATAAGTGGGCGACCGGGAACGTTCGCGGGTGTACCTATACTCTTTTCTACGGTGGCCCTGTAGACACTGTTGATGGGCATAGCAAAGCATAGTTTTCCGGAAAATTGACACCTAAAGAATAATGTTATGTTTAGAACTGAGTAACTCTTATTATCATTTGCTTGCGACTTCGGTTGTACAAAAAACGCTTAGGGTTGGAGTTTCCAAAGGACGTTTTAAATCAAATTCTCTAAAGAAGATTGCTTCTATATTTTGTTTGTTTAGGGTTTTAAGGTTATGTGTGTTTCTGTCACGCAACTTCTTTATATACCTACTTATTAAGCCCTATGTAATCGCATCAGTAGCGGAGAGCCAGAGACCATTTTTGCGTTGCATGGCGGCCCATTGCAAATACCAGTTGGTACCTACCTACACCTCTAAACTATAGGTATTCCTACTCATGTTTTTACAAATAAATTATCTTTTATATTTTTTCACTTCGGGCCTGCAGGACATACAGCGTGAAAACCTATATCATTTTTAATAATAATAAACATATAGGTACCTAGGGTTGATTTTTGAGACGGTTAGGTTAGCTACAGTCGGCCTCGAAACATACATCGACAAGAACTCATTTAGGTAATTGTCTACAATCTTTGTTCCCTAATCAATAGATACTTAGCCATAAAACGTCTAAACATTATTATTATTATTACACATTGGGTACTTAATACCTATGTAGCTACACGCTAATATAGTATTATGGAACACAAATGTATACACTCAAATAATTTTTTGTCGATGTTACATCTTTTTGAGGCTGAGGTACCTACCTCAATCGTTGTAGCAGCTACCTTCAGGAAAATAAGTTTTAGAGTACCTACCTAATTGCTTACAGCAGGTTTTCGAAAAATGGTACAGTCAGCTAGAAAAACGTCAATTCTTACGTTTTTTTTTTCATTCCAATACAAGCAGTTTCGTATAAAGATTAAAAATCTCTTCTGGGAGCAACTGAGGTTAAGTTAGAGAATTAGAAAAGCCACAACTCTCAAAAAACTGTACCTACCCATACACTTCGTAAGAAATTAACGTGGATAAATTAAATTTAAAAAGCAGTTTGAATTCACGCTTATCATACTTTACTTTCATTAGGAAAATATAGGTAGGTTCCTACTGACTGAACTCATAAAAAATATGGTTTTTATTTGAAACTAGCTGACCCGACAGATGTTGTCCTGTCCCATAGAATTCCCATAAAAGAGCACTTTCAGTTTTTTCTCACTAAAACCCTAATTCGGACTATTACGAACATTTTAAAACATAATATTGATTCCAAAATTCCAGGACATACAAGTGAAGTTAAATAAAAGCTTATAAAATAGTCAAATCAGTCCAGCCGTTCTCAAGTGATGCGCTTACCAACGAACAGCATTTCATTTTTAGGGTTTTGTAGTCAACAAGGAACCCTTATAGTTCCGCCATGTCCGTCTGTCGGTCTGCTTGTCCGCGGCTTAGCTCAGAGAGTCTTAGTACTAGAAAGCTGTTATTTGGCACGGGTATACATATTAATCACGCCGACAAAGTGGTAAAATAAAATCTTGATTGCTTTTTGTGTGCCACCCCTACTCGTAGAGTGGGGATGAAGTCTGTTTTGGACAGATAGGAGTGAATAAAGTTCGAACTGTCCCCTCGTTTGCTAACAGGGGGACAGATCACACTTTTTTTTTCGATCTGGCCCCTTAAGGGGACAAAGCGGGGTGACAGATCAGAATAATTCGTTTTTTCTCGTCTATGCCATGGTGTGGGGGTGCAGTTAACGAGTAATAGTCGGCCAACTTACATTTGCAGTTGGAACTTGGAATGTATGAGAGTACATGTTTTTCAACTAAATTGGGATAAATTCATCCCAACTACAGAACCCTTCATTGTGCGTGGTTCTACACGTACTTGGCTGCTTTTTTATTTAAATAGATTCACAAAAGTTTGTTAATAATTTTGGATAAAATGATTGATCAATCATTATTAAATGATTGGGAAGTGTTTTGCAATTTGTGGCTTTTCTAGTAGTTAGGTACGTATTCTTACCTCAGTCGGTCCAGTAGAGTTTATTATTATACGAAGCTGCATCGATTGTCATGATAAAATAAAAAGTGAGATTTGACGCTTTTCCATCTAATTGTACAATTTCTCCGAAATCTGAGATGCAATTATCAATTATTGTTCAAAAGGTAAAGACACTCTCTTATGAACGGTTTCCTACAACGGTTAAGGGTCGGTACCAGGCAAACGTGTTATGGGTTTTGGATAAGTGTGCACTGACTTTCTGTTTTCCATAAAGAAAATTTCGGACTTTTTTTTTTAATTTTCACGCCCGAAATCTCCATACAAATTATTATGGCGAAAATTCAGAAAGTTTCCGAAATTTTTACGTAAAACAGAAGTAATGTTAAGGAAAACAGAAACATTCAGTGGATTCGCTGTTTTTTGTTGTCTATATTTAAGTACGAGGAGGGATCAAAAAGTAGTGAGAACGACATACTCCTTGGTAAGAAAAAAAATAAATACTGGCAGGCATAGCTCAGATACATATTTGTAATATTAATAAAGAAAAAAATCTTCGATTCTCTTTTCTTTTTTTCTGAATGTAGTCATTTGTTTGCTTCGTGTCGGAACGTGTTCTCGAAAATGGAGAAAAACGAAGTGCGAGCCGTTATTAAATACCTCTGTTTAAAAAAGGTAACGACGCAAGAGATTCATTGCGATTTGGAGGCAATATTAGGAGAGTCTGCTCCGCCGTATTCCACTGTCGCAAGGTGGGCTTCTCAATTTCGTGTAGGGAGAACGAGCACGGAAGACGAACATCGTTGCGGCCGTCCATCGACGTCAGTCACCCGAGAAAATGTTGCGAAAGTCGAGAAAATTGTATTGAGCGATCGAAGAGTTACCATCAGATACTTAATTCAAGAAACGGGCATTTCATATGGAAGTATTCAATCTATATTGAAATAATCTTTGATATGAGAAAAGTCTCCGCAAGATGGGTGCCGAGAATGTTAACCGACAGTCGGAAACAAAATCGACTTGACATTTCGAAGATATTGTTGGACAAGTTTCAAGAAGATTCTGAAAACTTTTTGTCTCGTTTCGTAACAATGGACGAAACATGGGTCCATCATTTTGATCCCGAGACAAAACAGCAATCTTCGCAGTGGAAACGGCCATCATCACCGACCCCGAAGAAGTTTCGTGCCGTGGCATCGGCTGGCAAGGTTATAGCCTCAATATTTTGGGACTCAGAAAGGATATTGTTGATTGATTACCTGGAGCGTGGAACCACTATTACAGGCCAATATTATGCAGCTTTAATTCCCAAGTTGAGGAATGCCATGAAAGAGAAAAGGACACTTCGAAGGGGCGTGCTGTTTCATCACGACAACGCACCCGCGCACAGGTCGGCAGTTGCGATGGCTGCCATTCAGCAAGCTGGCTTCGAATTGGTTGACCATCCCCCTTATTCACCAGATCTGGCGCCTAGCAATTTTTATCTGTTCCCCAAATTGAAAGAATACTTAAGGGGAAACAGGTACGAAGACGATAACGAGGTGATGGATGCTGTGGAGAGCTTTTTGCAGGACCAAGACAAAACTTTTTTTTTAAAGGGATTGACGCCTTGGAAAAGCGCTGGACTCGGTGTGTAGAGACTCGGAGACTATGTAGAAAAATAAATTATTATGTTATCAATAGTCATTATATTCTACCTCATTCTCACTACTTTTTGATCCCTCCTCGTATAATATTAATAAGATGACTTCTTATTTACGCCAAAATTATCAAAATACAGTGCAAGTTTTTAGTGATATTCATTTTTTTTATCATCTAGTAGGTTTATTCTCAATCCGATTTTTTCACTGACTGGTGAAACTCTTGAGCTAGCCAGAAGTTTTTCTTTCTTGGCTACTACTTTAATTTTTCTATATAAACTATCAAAAACCCATAACACGTTTTCCTGGTACCGATCCTTAAGGCCTTACTTTATTTCCTAACTCGACTTTACTGCCCTGACTCAAAAATTCACCCTGTGTAATAATAATAATCCCAGGTGCCACCGAAGAAACCTCCAATTGAAGTATTGACTGAACAAATGTGGTTAGCCATTAATCACCTGAATGAAACTGACGATAATTTCGTGGGACTACCTGAAGATTGTCTAAAGAAAATTACCATTTCACTAGGAACTTACAGTTTGGTAAGTGATTTTTTTAAGATAGATAGACCTGCTGTCAGCAAAGAAAGTCGATTTAGGGTCTGCGCGGACAGAGCGGCAAGTGCGCGGCATGCTCGAGCAAAATCGCTTGCGCTATCGTCATTTGTCATCATTCATCTGTATCTATCATAGATCTATGGTATTTTTATCTTATAGGTACATATATTATGATTTAACTAGCGACCCGCCTAGGGATTGCAATCCGGTCTGGCGGATCTGTTACCATTTGGCTACCTACCGGATCCGGTGAAACCGGAAAATATGTGTTTTTGGGCAAAATACTTAGGAGTACTTACTCATTACGCAGTTGATTGGAAGAGGACACAATTAATACGATTTGTTGCCCTTAGACTGTTCTTTAACACTCAAATAGATTTTTATTACCTACAGAGTGACACATAAGTAAAACCTATTTTTTTAAACCGCCGCCGCCTGAATTGATGCACATTTTTACGTGGGCATTTTCATCACTTTTCTCAATACATCCGGCAATAGATTCGTCACTTTTTTAAATCTCTGTTTTAGAATCGCAAAGATTGGTCAAATTAGACGTGCGTCTTCCAAACCCCTTAGAAATCTGTTGCTTAAAAACCAAACTTTCGAAAGATTTTCTGCCGGGAGACACAAATTGATGTTATATGCTGTGAAACTGGTGGGACCAAATAACTCTAAAAGTTGATTTTGCAATCTATAACAAAATAGTTTAAAGGGTCCCCGGAAAGATCAATTGCAATTGTCAATGTTTACGTGATTGATACACATTGATGCGCAAAATGATCGTCTACACAATACAATTGAAACGATTGACAATATTAGGTACTAAGGATTGACAGCAAATGACAAAAAAAATTATTGATGGCAATTGACGCACCGTGTACCGATATTCAATGACAGCAAAAGACAATCCTTATTTTAACACAGACCGCGCCAGCATACATGCATAATTAGTCTATAATGTTCCCACTGCTGGGACACAGACCTACTCTCGGTTAGTTTGTTGGTAGATGTCACATGTCTTCGAATTTTTCGTTCTAGGACATGCCGATTTCCTCACGATGTTTTCCTTCGCCGTTTTGAGAGCATTGGTGATGAAATAATTTAAAAGTAAAGCGCCTGTCTGAGTTCGAACCTATGACCTACAACTCGTAAGTCACGGCCGTTACCACTGGGCTACCACTGCTTTCACAGCATGCCTACATGACAGACGTACAATTTTCTGTCTCATCTCATTTTATATCATCCTTTATACCAAACGTCTATTTTTATTTTTTTTCTGAGTTGAAACCGCAAGAATTGCGCATACCCCCCTTATTCATAAAAGTTGTTTAAAGTTAAGTAATGATTAACATCTGGCGGCCAATTCTCGTACCTGTCTGTCCTCATCTCAGCGACAGTCAATAAATTTAAAAAAAATTCAAGTATACCTAAAGTAAGATAATGATTTGTACATATAAAATACAATCGAGGAAAATTTAATTCTATCTGTAATGTAGACTAGCCTGATCTAGGTTTATGAAAACTTGTGTTTCAGGCCAGCAATTTACGACAAACATTTAAAAAGAAGATAATAATTTAATATTTGTAATGACTAAAAGAGTAGGTAATTATTTGGGTATATTATTTTAAAACTAGATAATGTTTAAATAAATTAACGAATAATATTAAAGTAGATAAGGTAGAGACTAAATATTAAGTTTATTTTTAAATTTCTAGTAGATTTTCCGTGTCTGTATACCTAATTGAGTTTTGCCAAATATTCTTGTAGCCGTAAATTACACCTATTATTTCTTAAACTATAAATCTTTAGCGCTCTGTTGAACTGGTAATACAAGTAGGGTCCTATGGGTCCTACTTGACTACGACTAGGTCCAATGTCAAAAACTTGACAAAAATGTAGGGAAATTTGAGGTTTTTTGACAGATTAAGACTGAGATTAGAATGTGACCGTTCTTAAAACTACGAGATTTGCCCCCCGGTTAACCGTAAATTTTTTGACGTTTAAACATCTCCTAACTTTAAGCGATGTTTATCTATGAATAAACCTCTTGGGTGTTTATGAGTGACGCGACTTTTCTCAGTACAGTTCAGAAATTAAATGAGGCGTGCGCAAATGATACACTACGCCTTCAATGGGTAAAAAATGAAGTGGCAGTTTTTATTCCCATTTACTTTAATTTTGGGTACAAAATGTTTAAAACCTGAATGATGTCCTCTAACATTAATGTATTATACACATAAACCTTCCGGAATAAATTCTCTAAATGATGGTGAAAATCACATCTAAATCCGTTGCGTAGTTAAAGAACAACGCTGTCACACGGACAGACACGAAAGCGACTTTTTAATATGTAGATACGCCAGCCGCACGAGTCAATCGAAGGTTAAGCTACGATTGCCACAGTTGCTTCATGGATGGGTGACCACCCATTACATATCTAGACCCGTCCGTGACTCTGGAAGCACGTTAACGCATCCAGAAACTGGATTGTGGAGTTCAGATAGACAGTCGCTCCATGTAAAATGTTAGTAGGTACCTATTCAGCTGCATCCGGTTAGACTGGAGCCGGTCAGCTCCAGTCTAAGCACTAAGTAATAACATAAATAACAACAAGCAACATAAGTAATTGGAAAAAGGCTAGACAGATTGATATTGTATGTATCTACCTATATAAATCGCTTTTCGTGTTTGTCCGTGTGAGTGTTATTTTAGTTCAATCTTAGGTTTGATGCCACAACTGCACCAGACTGCTTGAGAAGTGATCTTGTTTTGATATTTTTAGTTGCTGTCGAGTTTTTTTTTTCACCTCTTAGTATTTTTCTATTCATATCATCAAGCCCTTTATTTTGATACCCGACATCTCAGATTATAGAAGCCCGACATGGTCATAGTGTTTTATTTTTCTTCTTCTTCTTCTTCTTTCTTTTTCAAAACAATTTTTATGGACTTCTAAAATCTGCCATTTTAATTTTATAAATAAAAACAAAACTTATAACCTCAGAGATAAAAAAAATCAAGTGTACATCTTTCTTTGCAATTTTCCTTGCTTCCAAAATGGCTGAGTGTCATCAGGACAGACGGACATGACGAAGTTATAGGGGTTTTGTTTTTGCCATTTGACGACGGAACATTGAAGGGAGGCTACATGTAGAAGCAGCCTGATGCAGACAGATGTGTAGGTACCTATTTGGGGAATACCATACTCCATGCTGAAGTTTAAAGTTCAAGAGACAGTTACTTTACGTTTACGTTAAGCATTGGTTATAAAATGGATTATGAACAATTTGAAAACCTTCCTTGGGAGCTTTGTTTCTGTACGGGGGATTTTACTCATGTGCTGCGACGGCAACTGTTCGCAAGCGTTGAGGCGCACGCGCTAGATCATGCTCGTGCAGGCGCACTACGGCTAAGAGGAACATAATACGCGCGCATGCCGCACAGAATTATAACTAGTTTCAACTCTTAATTAGTTGAACTTAAGTTACATACTTAAACTCATGCCTTCTTCCCAAGGAGGTAGGCAGAAACTACAGATCGCCACCGGCTACGATCCTTACGAGTTTGTTCATTATCAATTAATCAATGAAAACCGCTCGACCGTCTTGCTGCTCTATCTGCGCTGACTCTAAGTGTCCGGATGCACCTGAAGAACCTTTGCAAGCTGAAACAAGTCGGGTAATATAACTTTGCCGCTCTGAAACCAGGCTTTCGGAATGTCCACGCAAGTACGTTACTGCGAGCAGGACACACATACATACATATTTGTTGACCGTAGTTGAAATTGAGTACTGCGCAGCGGTTCGGGTCCTCATTTCACAGTGGCAGAGTTGTTTTACGCGAGCTGTATCAGCAATGTGCGAGGCTACTAATAGAGCTATGCCTTTTCCCGCACATTGCCGGTACATATACTTACATATTTTGTGTTTTATCTGTGTCTGGAAATCTAATTTTTACGGAAAAAAGTCCGAAGTCTTTTGATGTAGACATTTTATGTAATAATTTCTTGACTTTTACCTAGGTAACATTTATGCTTACAGGTCATCCACATCAATAAGAAAAATTTAGAGCCCCTGAATACAGATTGGGACCATAAACTGACTCCATTTGAAAAACTAATGTTCATAAAGTGCCTTAAAGAAGAGAAACTAGTATTTGCAATAGCGGAATATGTCTCCACCAGTCTAGGATCTGTGTTTATAGAAAGTCCCACCATTCAACTGAGCACTCTGTACGTATACTTTGCGTTCGTTGGTTATTATTATTTCTTTACCTGCACGGATTGTTAAAACTACGAAAGGAGACAGAAAAACGAAATAATACATTTACATTTATTTATTGAGAAAAACACATGTTTATGCATAGTTCGTACATCAATTATATTAGGTATCTACTACCTTTTAGAACGATATATTAACTGGGTAAGTATTCGTATATATCATAGAATATTCGATAACACCGCTTTGTTTTGAACAAATAACGGTGAGTTTATCATATCTTTTAAAGGACAATATGGAATTATGGACATTTATAAAATTTGGACTTTAATAACAATAAGTATTTGGCAAAACACCTCATTTACTTACTAAATATAATATTATATACTTACAAACAAAAAATATATTACTGTTGATTATTTGCAAAATAATAATAGGCCAAGATTTTGTATTAGCCAGGAAAACTTTCAATGTGTTATACTCGTTAGCTTTTGTTCTTCGTATACTTCTTACTTAATTATAACAAGCATCTTACATTAGCAACAGCTCCCAAAAAAAACTCGACTATATAGCACCTGTGTAACACAGCACCTAGTTCTATGGTTTCTCAAACGCACGGTGCATCAGTAGCAATTCGCATATATAACGCCAAATCAAACTTAAATCGCTAAACAATCGCTTGCGCAAATATTTCTGCCTTAAGATTAAGTTATAACTAAATTATGATATTACAAAAAAATATATGATAAAGATAACAAAAAATGCAATATTTTAGCGCGCACGCCTTTCATTTCTAACGCTATTATCATCTGAAGCTACAAAAGAATCAAAACGTCGCATGTGGATTTCAGAATTCTTTAGAAAATATTTAAACCTTTTAGATCAGTCGGTACGTGAGATACGTGTTCCTCCCTAATTTTCATAAGCTCTTTTATTAGTGGTCCATCCATATAACATATATTTAGTATAATTGCCGGCACGAGTTGTGAGCACAAATTCCGTCTTAACTTCGTCACCGTGCTCTTGTATTCTTTTTTCTATTTGTATATAAATATGCTTGTTCATACATTGATTTCATTGCTCTCACCCATGTGCAACCTGCCGTGATAGGAAATAAGATTCGTTAGGTTTAAGAGTATAGCTTGTGCTCACGACTCGTGCCGGCAACTATATACATATTATTATTAGAGAGCAAAAGGGATATCCAAAAGACGTGACATAGGTACCCTGCACTAAGTAGTATACGACACGAATTACAATTTTATCTTAACATTACCTACCCTAAGATGTCCCTACTACATCGGGTAGGGACGTTCGTGTTTAGATGGAGTACTCAAGAGACAAATACTCGTAAAATACTAATAATCTACGACTTTAGTCGCCTTTGACATAATTGTCAAACTAGCCGCAATCGGCTTGAGATTATCTTCGTTTATTCATTCCTTGGGATGACCCCACTTTGTAATACTCGTACATTCAGACCTAGCATTGGTTTACACGAACACAAGTCACATTTAGGGCAAATCCTCGAAATATACTTCTTCCTTAGTCACCTTCCTTATAATAACAGAAAAATATTTTATGATTTTCATGAGACACCGTTTTCATGAGACATAGTGCCCGTATGTATTTTCTCCTACAAATTCCAACACTACGATAATAAGATAAGATTATTAAGATAGGTAAGTATTCGGGCAGTTTCAAATTTTTAGATCAAAGGAATAAAGTTTTTCATATAAACTGTATCCCGATCCCCCCCTCTTTTTACTCCCACAGGGAATCGTTTGGGACATTTCCATTACTTAATTGACTTCAAGATTATTTATACCAAATGAAATCGACCGCTAAAAACCTTTTTGCCCCGTTAAAAAACATTTCAATATTCCATCCCATAACTAAGAGATATTTAATGGAAACAAGCATTATAATTGTTTATATAAAAATAAGATTTAAAGAAAAATCTATAGGTACAGCATAGTGAGATTCCTTTAATTTGCTGAAAAATTCGATTAAATATTCAATCGAGTTTTTCAAATTATTAAAAAAGATGGGGATTCTTCCAAACTCAGTTTAGGGAGGAAAACCCGGTATGTAAAACAACTATTTCCGACAATTTAAATCACTACGTTGCTAATAATTGCCAAATAATCCACGGTTATGGTTTATTTAATAACAGCAATGTCTTGTTATACCACCTTTAAATTAAAATCGAAGATGGCGGCTGCGAAAATTTTCAAATTTTTCGTCATACATGTCGTTTTCATGGTTTTCGAGGGTGGGTGAGGTAAAATGAAAATCCAAGATGGCGGAAGGGATACAGATTTTTTTTCCTTTGATCAATAATCTTTCAAATTCACCTAAATACTTATCTAAATCCTACTAATACATATTATAAATGTGAAAGTTTGTATGTTTGGATGTTTGTTACTCAATCACGCAGAAACGGCTAAACGGATTTGAATGAAATTTGGCACGCGAGTAGACCACGACCTGGATTAGGACATAGGATACTTTTTATCCTAGTCGTACGTTCCCGTGGGATAATCTGACCTTCACGCGGGCGAATCCGCTAGCAAAGCTATTACCTAAGTACCTAATTATGAGCTTAATCATAAATTTTAGAAAAATGTCTTATTAAAATACATCTTATTAAAATATCTTTTAAGGTGGGTGGAGCGAGTGTTGAATTTTGTAAGGGAGAATATGAAATCCACTCGGACAAAGCCGCGGGCGAAGTGCTAATCATCTAATATTATCAGATTAAATACCGATATGCTTTTCCGTTAACTCAATCCGCACCATTTTTATAATATGACCTTTCTAATCCCAGTACAGCTCACAAGTCTTGTAATTATCACCACATACAAATAGTGACGACTATCTTATAGCTAACACTTTGTATAACTCGTATTTGATAAAGTCTGCATTGCATTTATTTACAATGCACCGTAAGGCCTCGTTCAGGGAGACGCGGGGCGTCAGGCGCCGTGGTGCGCGGTGCGGGCTGCCGGAAACACATACGGCGATGAATAGAACGTTCAAGGAGAAGCGTTTTTGCACTCGTTTGTTTGAATTGTAGCGTCGCATGAGGCGAATGAAGCGACGGGCGACGCCGCGTAGGGCGCGGCAGGTGACGCGGCGGGTGACGTGGCGGGTGACGCGGCAGCCCCCTCCGCATGCCCTTTAATGTGTGTAGGAAGGGAAGGGCGAGATGCGGTGAGGGTTAACTGCGGGCTTAGCAGGTGACAACGTCGTGTGCGCCGCTGCGGACGACACGACAGGCACAGCGCCGGGTACCGCTATTCCGCATGGCCCAATCCTTCATAAACGAAACCACTAGTTACTATATGTTTGTATTTGCGCGTGAAATGACGCGGCCCGCAGCACGCGCCGCCTGTCTGTGAACTGAAAAAACGTCCGACGCGCCGCGAGACGCCACGCCACACGCGACGCGCGACGCCCCGCGTCTCCATAAACGAGGCCTATCACTTAAAATAATCTCACATATACTTAATACTAATATTATAAAGTTTTGTGAGTTTGTATGTAGGGATCTGTCTGTATCTTCGGATCTACTGATCCGATTCCGAAGATCTTTTATCTTGTTGCTGTAATGTTGTTAGTCCTCAAGCGTTTCTGGGAAGGATGGAACCTCTTTTTTTCTGATGCTTCTAAATTGTCTCAAACAGAATGTACAGGAGTGGCAGTTTATTTTCAAAATTCTAAAATAGCTTTACTTTATCAATGCCCGCCAGAAACATCAGTTTTTACAGGAGTGTATTGGTATTTTCTCACCAAATAAAAAAGCAGTATTTTTTTCGGATTCTCGTAGTAGTCTTCAGGCCGTAAAACAAAATCAACTTAGAAGTAAAATTCATAGTCAAATTATTATAGAAATTAAGAACTTATTATTTGATTGTTCCCAAATCGGCTTGGACATCGAGATAGCCTGGATTCCTGGTCACTCGGGTATTGTTGGCAATGAGTGCGCTGACTCGTTAGCAAAGTATGCCACATCAAACCCGATTGATCGAAAGCACTACGTAGCTCATAACTATGATTTGCGAAATGGTGCCAAGCCCAAGTTGCACTCATGGGCAAAAACATTGAGGAAGACCTCGGAAACCAAGGGTGCCTACTTCGTAGCGATTCAGCCCGACATCCAACGGAAACCTTGGTTTTTCAAATGTCTAAAATTGACCAAAAGAACTGTTTCGTCACTGTAGACCTAAGACTCGGACATTGTTGTAGCCCAGTGTTCCTGAACAAGATCCATGTTCGGGACAATTCATTATGCGAGTGTGGTCTTGCGTAGGGTACTTTGGATCATATATTTTTCTCCTGCTCTTTGAACACCAATTCCTTCGACCTCTATCGAGAAACCTCCAAATATAACATTCCTCTTCCAACTAACTTCCATTCTCTTTGAACCCACTTCTTACAGAATTATAATCATTAAAGTCATCAATACAATTCTCCAAGACCAAGTAATTCTATTGAATGACTAATTCATGAAATATTAACATTTAAGGATTATACAACTTAAGGAATTGTATTACTGATTCTAATGATTATAATTCTGTAAATACATATTTGTTATGCTCGCGAATCATGCTTTAATTAACATACGCCAGACACTGAGCTGCAAATTACAAAAATCGTAAGAAAATTTGAATTTCGCGGGCTACCTTGGCGCTTCCCTCTTAATGAAAACAATTTTAAATTTTAACTGCTAGTAAAGTCCGACGGCCCGGCTCTCTGCGCTGCTTTTTTTCGTTTTCAGGTACGGATCCCTAAAAACGAATGTTTGTCCTCTATGCGCTGCCATACCGTTAATCCGATTGCTATACAACTTTGTCAGCTTATTGCTGGAACCTACGCGAAAGATATAGGCATTAAAATAAATAATAAAAAAAGCTGACGAAGGCGCGGACAGAAGCTAGTATAAAATAAAAATTGCAAAAACTGGCATTTCCTTTGATGTTCACAAAGTATTCCCTCGCAGTGTTTGATCCTTACCAGCAACACTATTGCTCGGTATAAAAATACAGGATGCTTTTTATATTTCAAAACGAACGGAGGTTGATTCCTGGCTGAGGAAGCTTTTCAAAAAAACAAAAAATGAAGCTTTGTCTTTCTTCAAAATTTAGGGCATCTTTCCTTTAGCTCTACTACCCGTACTTTCAAATTAAGCTCTGATGAGCCATTGTAAGAATCATGTTCATTTACGCGACGACATAATTATATTCCCCTCACTTTCATGCAGATGACTATTTTTTTGGGATGATGATGATCCTAAAAATCGCACTCTTAAAGTGAAAGCGCCAGGTAGCCCGGGAAATTCAAATTTTCTTACATTTTTTACAATTTGCAAGTCAGTATTAGGTTGTATGTTGATCAAAATATGATTCGCGACCATAAAAACTATGAATTTACAGGATTATAATAATTAAAATCATCAATAAATCTCGTTAAGACCAGAAGCCCAATTCCCGTAATTAAAAACGTTCAAAATCTAGTCACAATCTCATCTCAGCGACAATCAAATGTCAAAAATGTAGGGAAATTATAGGTATTTTTGACATATTGAGACTGAGATCAGACTGTGAATGTTCTTAAAATTACGAGACTAATTGCCCCTCAGGTAATTCTATTGAATGACTATTTCATGAAATCTTGACAATTAGGATTATACAAACTTATGAAGTTGTATTGCTGATTTTGATGATTATAATTCTGTAATATTTGTTACGGTCGCGAATGATACTTCAATCAACATACAACTTAATACTGACTTGCAAATGGCAAAAAAACATAAGAAAGTTTAAATTTCGCGTACTACCTTAAGCACTAAGAAAAATCTATGATTGTTATAATTTTCAGCCGGTATGAAATAAATTGTTCAAATTGTACGCGACATACACTCACACACACAACCGACACTCGCCACACCTCGCAACCATGACATAAGTCTAATTTTTTTTACAGTAACAACTTCTTTGTGCTTCTTCTTGGTACCTTGATGCACCTTGCTTTGGTGCATCTAGTACGTGTATGTTAAACAACAACGCTAGGATCCCATGCATACTTTACTTTGTTTTCTGAAAGCTTGCTAAGTATCTGCATATCTTCAGGAGAAATATCGAATTTCAGAGAAATATTATCTTTCATATGCAAGGGGTTTGTTGATTTAGGTATGATAGCAATATCTTGTTGCAGTGCCCATCTTAACAAAACTTGAGCATTGGTGACCCCAAGATTTTGGGCTATTTTTGTAACTGAGGGATGCAGTAGTAACTCATCATTGTCAACTGATTTTCCTCCAAGTGAACAATATGCTTGTAGTAATATACCATTTGCCTTACAATACTCCAGTAATTCCATTTGATAGTAGAAAGGATGCCATTCCACCTTTGTAAAAAAAAAACAACATTAGAAAATGATATTTGTTATGAAGATATAGATAGTAAATAAAGTATATCTACCTGATTTACAGCTGGAACTACACCATGATTCCTTTCCATAAGCAGCTCTAGGTGATAATTGTTAAAATTGGATACACCAATGGCATTGACATGGCCCTCATCATATAGTTCAACCATGCTTTCCCAGGTTGCGTGACGAAGCTCAGTATTTTTTTTATCATCATTAGCAATTTTCTGTGTCCCCGGGAAATGGATCAAATACAAGTCTGCATATTCCAACCCCAAATTCATCATTGAAGCCGTGTAGGCTCGCTTGATAACGTCTGGCTTTCCATGATCAGAAGGTGCTGTAATTATAAAACTATTAAGGACATGCACAATTATAATAACTAAAATATAAAATGTGTAGGTAACTAATATACTAAGCGCATTTTTCTTACTTTAAGCATTTCTATACCCGTCGTAATTTCTAAACGAAAGGTCCGAATTGAATAATTTAAAAAGGAATTTACGTGAATTTAATCAACCTTGATGATGAAACTATTTATTTGGATAAGGATTAATACCATAGATATTTATGAAAACACCTGCACAAGTAATGCATTATTTTATAACAAAGATTACCATTATAGTGAGCCAACCTTAAAAGATAGACATATGCTATCGCGGACTTTTTTTTAGAACTTTTTAAGAGGAACATTCCCGTCATACATGATTTTTGCGTAACTTTAACCGTTTACGCAGCGCACGCACAGTGTGATAAGATCCCGGATTTTGTGTCATCGTGTTTTTATTGAGTAAATCGATAGAGTCTACAATTCCGACGATTAGAGTAAAACTCCGGGTTCGCTAAGACTTGTACTTTTTTTTTTTTTAAATGTCAAAGTTTCGCAATATCCGACTCTTGAAAAACGAAAAAAAAATCGTTATAATTTAATGGAAGTATTTATTCCAGAATTTGAGGAGCTCGTGGCTAAGTAATAACAGCCGCACGGGTCGATCCATCAGGTTAAGCTACGCTTGCCGGGGTTGTCCGTGGATGGGTGACCATCTTTACATACCGAGACTCCTCCGTGCCTCGGAAAGCACGTTAAGCCGTTGGTCCCGGCTGTTATTCGTAGATCTTTGACAGTCGTTACGGGTCGTCAGAAGACCGAAAGTCTGACAACCAGTCTTACCAAGGGGTATCGTATTACCCAGTTACTGGGTTGTGGAGGTCAGATAGGCAGTCGCTCCATGTAAAATACTGGTATTCAGCTGCATCCGGTTAGACTGGAAGCCGACCCCAACATAGTTGGGAAAAGGCTAGGCAGATGATGATTTATTCCAGAATTTATTTATTTTATCGAGAAAAGGTATAATAGCCGACCGTTCTACCAATTCCTGTTGCTTTAGTATGAATGGGTCGAGAGATATGATTTTTTTTCTCATTTTTCGTTTTCATTTTTTTATTCATCTAAACCGCAGTAGTAGGTGGTCACTCCTACATCAAAAAATTGCTGATACTTTCTATTATGTGTAGTATTAATTCCAAAACCAAACTCGTTGGGTTCCAGGAGTTATTGGACATTTTAGTAATATCCGAAATATCCGCACTTAGGGCTGCCACTTCAACCAAAACATAATTTGTTAATTTTTATTAAGTTTTAGCTTCCTTATCACGACCATAACAAGATATCATTATTTTGTGGCTTAGATGGCAAAGATTGAGTAATTTTATAAAAGAAATTAAAAAACAAATGGAGAAATTGGTATCATGTTGACTGATACACCTTTTTTTGGAAACCGCCTATAAATTCTAACTCAAAAGACTCAACTATTAGCAAATAGAAGAAAATCTTTTCCGATGTCTCATAAGCAGTGGTCGGAGTAGGTAGAGCTGTTTTGGTTCAATGACCGCAAACGTTGATGTTAATATGGGCATTCCCCGGGATTCTAACTGAAACTCCGGAATTCAATAAATTAATTGTTTTTTTGTTAATACGGTCAAAAGAAAGCTTGTCTTATGTACTGACAGTGAGCGCACGACGTTGTCAAACTAACGTCAGCGACGCGTTGCTAATTTCCAATGTGCACACGCGCGATGTTGCCGCTCAGGTGTAACCCGCAACATGACTAGTGGAAACAAAAGAATACAATAGCGGGCTGCGCCGCTAGACGAACGCACCTGTTTTTGTCCCTTTCTACAATATTTAAATTGTTTTTCCACAATGGTGCCGATTCCCTTTCACCGAACTAAACTATGAAAACTATCACTAGAATTCCTTACTTTTGGCTATGACAATCTTAAAGCTAAGCTGAAAAAAAAAAACTAAAATTAAAAATAATTTTGACCCAACTAAAATCGTATTTGACAATCGTGAATCCACGTGGTACTTGTTTGCCCTACCCCGTGTCGCGCGGGGGGGCAGCCTCAACGTGTTTTATATGGAATTTTCACTTTTTGTATGGAAAATATGAAAAATGGTTACCTACATGTTGAGTTTTAGGGGTTTATGCGTTTTATAAAGGGGGTCGAAATTTTCATTATTTTTGCAATAGGACACCATTTTCAAGATATAATCAAAAGAAGAAAAAAAAGACAGTACTGTTTTTGCACCTGAAGTCAAGGTGTTGGTGTGAATGTTCATGACATCTAAATTTATTCCACACCTTTTTAATCGCGATTAAAAATAGATTTAATTTTAAAAAGATGTGAATAGCTTTTTACAAAGTAATTTCTAGCTTATTTAATAATATATATTTCAAATCCCGGGATTCCGGGAGTGTCCATATTAGGATAACGTATCGCAAGTACAAAAAATAGCTCTACCTACTCCGACCACTGCTCATAAGTATATCAATCAACATTTAACATGAGTAATCAAAATATCAATTTTTTTTTTACAATTTTTTAAATATTTTTAGTCAATTTAGTTCTTTTTATTATTAATTTTACAATTCTTTTAAATCAATTTTGTTTTACTTTTTGATTTTACAACTTATTTTGAATCAATTTTAGTGTATTTTTATATTTTACAATTCTTTTAAATCAATTTTATTATATTTTTTGATTTATAACAATTCTTTACAATAATTTATTTTGTATTTTTTTTTATCTACATGAATTATATACCTATCTAATTATTTTAAATAAATTTTCATCATGTACCTATTATTCTTTTAAATCAATTTAATTATATTTTTTGATTTATAACAATTCTTTACAATAATTTATTTTGTATTTTTTTTATCTACATGAATTATATACCTATCTAATTATTTTAAGTAAATTTTCCTCATGTATTTACATCAATTGTATTGATTTTTCATATATATTACGCTGAGAATGCGCCCCTGCTTAAATTATTTACGTTGACTACACATTATTTATATACAATATGTAACTATATTTATTAAAGTATAGTTTTTGCTATAAAGCAAAATCAATGGTTGTTCCATCTGGAGTTGGAACAATTTCAGGGGACTGAGCGCCAGTCAACCTTTATACCGTAACCGTACTCTGCACTTCAACAACCTCAGTAAGGCGTGACTGTGGTACGTCGTGCAGAACTACGGCCGGGGGGCTTGCCTTAACTGGCCGACCCGCGAGAAGAAACACTCTATAAAACCCGACAGCGAAGTCGTTTAAACCCTACGGATATCTGGCGACCTCCGTAGTATGTAGCCTTACCCCCGGAATGGGCGTCACCCGGGGGTGGACCTTCTATCGACCCTACTCATGGGAACAACAATGGAAACTAATCAAAAACCAACAAATAAACCTGGAATTTCAACACAGACGACTATAGCATTGCCAACTGACACCGATTCAGACGACGAGATGTTTTTAACTAACCAACAGAGCCCTAACTATGCGTATCAACAGACAGATCACCGTGAAGGACATTCTTCTGGTACAAAAATACTAACTCGAATGGAAGCCTTTAAGCTGTTTAAGGGTAAAGCAAAGGAGCTGCCGCTTTCCGAACGACTGAGTATGGTTGTCAATTATTTTGGCTCTGAATATCAACTTTCACAAACTGACGAGGAGTTGAAACAAACACTTTCACGGTTTTTATCAAAGAGTCAAGATTACTTTAAGCGTTGTAAGTTTAATGAGTCCTATTTTATTAAAACAAAACGAGATTGGCTTAGTGGTACTCTTGTTAGTGGTCATTTGATATCAGTCCTTGATAATGATGAAACTTCATCAGCAACGGTTTCTAATAACGAATCTCTCTTTTCTCCGAAATCCAAGAGGTTTATGGCTTTAAGCAGAAGCCAACAATATAGATCTAAGCGAAAACTTTCGGAAGCCTTAGACAACGAACCAAATGTCCAGAAAATACAAGCGTTTGTACAATCTATTAAAATCGGAGGACAAAATCTGCCACATTCATCTGCTAAAGATTTAGAGACACTATTATGTCTCTGTCTAGAATCTGAGACTGCTCCAACAGAAATTCTTAAAAAAGTTCAGACATCTCCAGAACCATGCACACCTGTCGAAGCTCTGGCTATGATAACTGATAGAAATATGTCTGTCGAAACATACAGTGCAATTCGATTAGATCTTAAAAGACGTGGATTTGATGCATACCCCCCGTATAATAAAATTCAAGAGGCTAAAAAAACATGTTATCCTGACCAGGTGCAGGTGTCTGAAAGAGAAGCATCTGTGCCTTTTCAAAGTTTAGTCAACCACACTTTTACTCAGGTGATTAAATTATGTGATGAAGTCCTCATCAACTATTGTACCAAAAAAAGCATTCAAGCAGTAGATTGCATTTTAAGGGGTAACTGGGGCTTTGATGGAAGCACTGGGCAATCTTTATATAAACAATCATTCTCAGATGCCGACGCTCAGATGACGTCAGATGTCAGATGTTGTGACGAAAATAGTCTTTTTGCGACGACATTTACGCCATTGCAGGTTGTAACTACAGACAGCAATGATGTTATTTGGGTAAACCCTGCACCGTCATCTTTTCGTTACTGTAGACCGTTACACTTGCAGTATAAAAAAGAAACGAAAGAATTAATTATTTGGGAGAAACAGTCTATTCAGGATCAAATACAAAATCTTACCCCCATTATAACTGAAACCTCGAGAGGGCATACAATAAAAGTTGTTGAATATGAATTATACTGTGCAGCTATTGATGGGAAAGTCCTGAATGCAATTCTTTGTACGCCATCTCAGTTACGTTGCCCATATTGCGATTTGACCTCATCGCAATTCAACAATTTAGAGTTAGCATTCTCCAAACCAGTAATAGAAGAACGTTTGGTGCATGGCATAAGTCCACTTCATTCTTGGATAAGGGCCTTAGAATTTTTATTAAACCTGGGATATAAAGTAGAGGTTAAAAAATGGAGAATCCCTCAAAGGTCAGAAGAGAGCCGATTAGTCGAGGACCGTAAAAAAATAATCCAGGCTAAAATCAGAGAAGAAATGGGACTTTTGGTAGATGTTGTCCGTTCAACTTCAGGGACCACTAACGACGGAAACACTGCACGCACTGCTCTTTCTGATAGAAACCGAGGAACTTTTGCAAACATTCTGAACATTGAACAGTGGCTATTAGATGGATTATATGTTATTTTAATTTTTTTGTTGTCTAGTAACCTGCCAATTGACTTTGAAAAATTCGCAACTTTTTGCAAAGAGTTGGCATACAAATATGTTGCGAAGTATGGATGGCATCCTATGACTATCACGCTTCACAAAATTTTAGTACATGGGTCGAAAATTATAGAAAAATCAAATTTACCTATTGGCATGCTCTCTGAACAAGCTGCTGAGTCACGCAACAAATTTTGGAGGTTTGACAGAGAGCACCATACCAGAAAAAAATCTCGTGAAGCAACTATGTTTGACCTTTTTCACAGAGCTTTAGTCTCATCGGATCCCATTATCTCTGATTACAACCTCTTAGAGAGAAAAAAAAAAGGTTAAAAAAATCCCATTGCCACCGGCCGCATTGTCTTTGTTGAGACCTGTTAATGAACAAAATCTAGCCATCGATGATTATTCACATGTTGAATTAATTGTCACTAACAATGAAGATGAATTTTAGTTCGGTTAGCCCACATAATATTTTAAAAATTCATATACATTTTCCTTTCGAATAGCCAACTCCATATTAGTTATTAGATAAAAATTAAAACACATTTTTTTTTCAAATAAAATATATTCGTGTTGGTTTTTTTTCGGATACATGAAAGTGACAACCCTAAGGAAAATTTTGAATTTCCAATAACTCCTGGAACCCAATGAGTTTGGTTTTGGAATTAATACTATACATAAAAGAAAGTATCAGCAATTTTTTGATGTAGGAATGGCCACCTACTACTGCGGTTTAGATGAATAAAAAAATGAAAACGAAAAATGAGAAAAAAAATCATATCTCTCGACCCATTCATACTAAAGCAACAGGAATTGGTACAACGGTCGGCTATTATTTTTTTTTCGTTTTCAAGAGTCGGATATTGCGAAACTTTGACATTTAAAAAAAAAAAAAGTACAAGTCTTAGCGAACCCGGAGTTTTACTCTAATCGTCGGAATTGTAGACTCTATCGATTAACTCAATAAAAACACGATGACACAAAATCCGGGATCTTATCACACTGTGGCACGCAACGAAAGCTCTCAAAAGAAATAAATTTTTCCCCGTTTTTGCAACATTTTTCATTGATGCTCCACTCCTATTGGTCATAGCGTGATGTTATATAGCCTATAGCATTCCTCGATAAATGAGCTATCTAACACTAAAAGAATTTTTCAATTCGAACCAGCAGTTCCAGAGATTAGCGCGTTCAACCAAACAAACAAACTCTTCAGCTTTATAATATTAGTATAGATAGTATAGATTGACTGCTTGAACGCGCTAATCTCTGTCACTACCAGTCGGATTTGAAAAATTCTTTTTGCTTTATAAAGTCCAATTCTTGACGAAAGTTATAGGGTATGTAACATTACGCTAGGACCTTTAGAAGCCGAGCAAACACAAAAAAAAAGGAAGAACGAGGGCTAAGCGAAAACGAAGTAACAGCGCGGGCAGGCGATGCGATGCGACGGGGTGGGTTAGGGGAACAAGAAAACGCGGACGAAGTCGAAGCTAGTAATGTATAAGTACAGAACTAATTTGGTACAACAATAGACCAGACCCCATTGTAACACTACTCCACTCGGTATGTGGAATATCTGTGTGCAAGTAAGGTGAAAATGACTAAAAAGCAAATACCTATCACTTTTATTTTAGTGACTTATAGATTGCTTCTAAAATATTCTTTTAAATAACTTATTGTACCACCTACATTGTACAACAGCACTTACAGAGTTTTGTTGTAATGAAAATATCATCACGCTCCAAGTCATGTCGTGGGAGCAATCTTCGGAAGGCCTCCTTCAAGTGTGGTTCATTACGGTAGACAGCAGCAGTATCTATATAATTTTAATAAAATATGCGGTAATTATACAGCAAATCAACATGGTAAATTCACTTATCGAAGACAAAGAAGCAATGTTCACCTTTTGTTACCAACCCTATTTGGCAAACCATTCATAGTAATCGAGGCTAGGCTATTTTGATGTAAGTTAGGGCCAGCACACACCAGCGGAAGGCACTGCAGAGATTTATTAGAAAATGCAATGCTCTACATCAGGGTTTCTCAAATGAATGGCCACACCCCTTTTAAAGTTCCCAAACGACTGCAAACCTCTAACCCCTCCTCCCCCTCCCCCCCCCCCAATCCATACTTTTCATTTGGGCAGATGAAGTAGTTCCTATAGGATACAAATGAAACTGCAGTTAATGTATGATAGCTGCTAACGTTTTCCTGTTTCACTTAACGAGTGACGCATGGCCGACTATTCAGGTTCATAGCTTGATGCCAGCATCCACCCCCACAGTGATGTTTTGGTAATGACAGGTTTGATGAGGTCCAATGTTTCTTTGAGTTGCAAATAGGCAGCTTGACCTTTGACCAGCTTACCATGAATACATGGGAATAAAGTTGCGAAACAATTGCTCAACATAGTTGGCCAATTGTTTGTTAATGTTCCTGGAAACAATGTGGCTCAGCTTTTGTTTCTCAGTGAATACAGGGTATTAGCCTAAATTGTAGTAAAACTTACCAAACATACGATATCCTGCTGACAGAGCCTGGTCTACTACTTCCATAACTTCGTCCGGATCGCGAATGCGGAAGGTTCCCACTACAAAAATAGATCCACCATAAATAATATGCGAGATAATAGTGTTCCCACACCATAAATAATATGTCAGATTTTCATGGGTATCAACTTGGTTCCAATAAGTATCTACTGTAACAAGATTGTCAAAGAAAATATTCTAGTGATTTTCTCAGGCTGAAGTAGCTATAATGTTTCAGAAATAGCATAGCATTTACTTTGTTTCAGAGCAAAACATAACACTAGCCAGAAATTGTATTTTTCTTCACGTTTTATATGTGCAATCGGTTATTACAACCATAATCAGTTGGTAGGTAGATAGTTTTAGGTCATGTAAATTTCATAAATCTGCAACACATTAGTATTTCTACATCCTATATTATCTGAAAGAATGTAGGTGTTCCACTAGCGTTTGTGTTTGTTTTGCGTTTGTAATAAAACACAAGGCTTACATTGCAAGGCCAAAGCTTGTAGGGCCTTATTTACAAGGTAAGAATAGCCATTCCCGTTCCAGGGATTTTGACTGTTGTGTACTCCTGAACACCTATCACACATCAAGATGTGTGGAAAACTATTGCAAAATACAGTGCTTGTGAATAGCTATTGTAAATTGATGTGCCTACGACCAGCAGCCCCCAAGCCATCACATAGCATGGGTGGTTCCTGATCATTAATTTAATTTACTCTCAATTATCTCAATTTAATCTAATTTGTTACGTGTCCTGTCTTGCAATAAATACTTTTGATGTCGACCATCAGCCAGCAGACTACCTGATAGTCCTCAGATTAGTCTAATGATTAGTTTTACTAATTGTAGTACATTACAGATGATCAAGTTTTTACAGTTTCTAAAGTACCGCTCAAAAGTATTTGGCCACCTAGTAAAATACATTTTGTAAAAGTTTGATTCAATGAAACTGTTTATTAGCATTTTTAAACATAATAATAAACTTTTTAAATTTTGGACTCATCTATCTGTCCACCTTTACTTTTAATGACAGCCTCACAAAGCTTCGGCAACCTAGCTACTAATTTTTCAATGTTGTCTTGGTTATCTTCTGCCATTCGTCTTGCAATTTTCTCAACAAGTCTTCCTGAGATGTAGGACAACGTTTCTGCACCTGCCTATCCAGCTGATCCCACAATAGTTCTATCGGGTTTAGGTCTGGGGACTGTGGAGGTCATATCATGAGTTTCAACACCTGTTGTTGTTCTTTTCCCTTTAAAAAAAAGTCCTTGCATAGTCTTGACGTGTGTTTCGGGTCATTATCCTGTTGAAATATAAATCCCGGACCAATTAAATGGGTTCCAGAAGGCACTGCGTTATTCTCCAATATATTTTTATAACCTTCTTTTTTTGAGATTCCCTGTACCTATTCGTACAAGATCTCCAACGGCGGAGCCACGAAAACAGCCCCAAACCATCAAAGACCCTCCGCCGTGTTTAACTGAAGCTACAATACAAGCGTCATTCACCCTTTCGTTTGCCTGCCGCCGTACGAAAACTTCGTTTGGATCCAAAAATTTCAAATATTGATTCGTCCGTCCAGAGGACCTTTTCCCAATCTGCTATTGGCCAGTTCTTGTATTCTCTAGCCCAATTAAGTCTCTTCTTTTTGTTAATAGTTTTAAGAAGTGGTTTTAACACTGCTATGCAGCCCTTAAGTCCTACGTCACGGAGTCTTCTTTTGATTGTGGACACACTGACTGGTTTATCACGATCCACATTAAACTGTGCTGCTATTTCCAGTGCAGTTAATCGTCTATTCCGTTTGCTTTTAATAACTATACTCAAATCTTCACTCGAAGTTGTGGCTCTCGGTCTGCCTGAACGACGTTTGTTGCAAATTGTTCCTTCAATCGCAAATTTCTTAACGATGTAGTCAACAGTTTGCCTTGGCATCTTCTGCAGTCTTGAAATCTCATTATTACTTTTACCGGATTTATGAAGGCCGATTATTATGCCTTTGATTTCTTGGGAATATTCCTTAGTCTTACCCATTTTCTTCAAAAAATAAAACTCAGAAGTGAAAAACAAGAAAATATTATTAGACTTTAAGTACTGAGCTACGGAGAGCGTGTTTTCTGGTCAAATGACATCAGATAACTAACGTAATAATATTTGTAATAGTTATACTACATTTTAGTTATGTTTATTTCTCAATAACTAAATCAAAACAAAACTGTGACTTCAAAGATTAACTTCGAAGAAATCAAACTCAAACTCAAAGCATTTATTTCAATTAAACCAATTACAGGCACTTTTGAATTGTCAAAGAGTCGGTCAGTTAGTCAGAAAATTGAAGCTAGTCGCCCATTCCAAAACGTAGATCTCTATGGAGAAGAATGGGCAAGAAACTCCATGGACACTCTTTTAAATCAAAATTGTTACAAAATCCTGGGTAGGTACATTGTTATTGTTCTTGTTGCTTCTATATGTGAGAACAATGTAAAAAATAGATAACTAAAACAATTCAAAATATAAGATAAAAAATAAGCCCTGGCAGCTAAGAGATGACCAGTCTCCACTGACGGCGCCCGTTCACGAACATGACGCGTTGATCAGCACCATCCAGCTCAACCATTTTGTAGGGAACCGAATGATCCAACACACGCGCCACCATCAGCGAGACATTTGAGTGAGCATGACATACTCTCAACTGCCATACTTTTTCAAGTCAACATACCTACATCATAACATAAAACCGCTCCATGGTACTCACATTTACAAAATTGAAAAGATGCTTCTAATTTATACAAAACTATAGTTTGCAATGATTGTAATTAAAAGATTAGTAAACACTAAATCTATAGTCTATATATAGTCAATAAGTCTATAGTAATAACATAATGTCAGAAAAAAAGGGGACGCATTTCTTCCAAACAAAAAAAAAATTAACAAAGCCCAAGTGGCTGTGGAGCAGGACCAGCATTTAGCCAAGCATTTTTATCTACGATATAATCATTCAACCTATAATATGCTTGTCTACATAGTGTGCGTTTAATGCATGTTTTAAATTGCTTCTCATTTAGTTGAAGAATATCGAGAGGCAATTTATTATAACATTTTACACAGTACCCCATAAAATAAATTCTGACAATATCACTATTTTGGTTTTATGACCAGGAGTCTGCAAATAATAATAAGTTGTTTACGATTTTACCGTATTTGGCGGTGATATACAAACAATGAAACCTTTTTTTTTTGTTAATGTATTGTTTGTAACTTAAACAAAATGCAGATGGCCAAATACTTTTGAGTGGTAGTGTTGGTATATATTTATTACCTATCTATTCAGTTTAGCACAATTATAATTATTATAACATCTATTATAATTATTTTGTCTACTATAATATCTCCGCTGTAGACCAACCTCGAAAAATTTATAGTGGTTGGAAACACCGAAGGCAAGAGATTGTGAGGTCGCTCACCGACAAGATGGACCGATCAAGTCAAAGACTCGTCGTCGTCCAAATTCTACACGGTCGTAAGAGACGGGATGGACAGATACCGATGGAGGCAGATCATCTGCTCCCGATGCAACCCTCAGGCTGACCACAATCTTCAGACATGAGGGACCGACCCCAGAGAGAGAGACCAACCTCCCAGAGGTTGGTAACAATAGAAATTTAATTGTCTCATAACATGACATGAAGGCATAAACAGAAAATGTTATTTTAATCATCGTTTCTGACTATAAGAAAACATAGGTTCTGGTTTAGTTCGAAAAAACATCTAGATAGAACAAATCTAGAATGAATCCTTAGAATCTGTCGCGCTCTGTTATGGCTTGGAGACCGCTATGTGTCGGCACACTGTAAATGGGGCCAAATTATAGAATTTGCCTTTCAAGTTTAAATAAGCGTTTTATAAAAAGTGCAAAAATTGTACTTACAACCCACAGCAGGCATCTCACTACCATTGTTCAACGTAAATTTTTTAGTCACCATAACCGAATCAACTGCTGCAGCCATGTTTTCCACAGTTTACAGAGACAGGCAAGTTCTGATAGATAATTCTTGCTATTATTTATTAGGCCACACGCGTGTCGTCTCAACAACAACTACCTATTTGGTAATCAATATAATAACAGATAAGTGTGACTAGACCACAGAACACTATACTCCTGACTTAGACCACACCACACCACACACACTGGTAAGAGAGGAAACCAGCAAGAGAAATTAGAGATAAACAGAAAAACGGAACGGGAACGAGAACGACATGCAATGACATTTGTAGGGATCCGCAAAAAGTATCGATACTTTTTCTTCGAAACGTGATACGTATTATTTTTGTACTCGATACTTAGTTCCGATACTTTACTAAGTATCGATACTTTTGTCCCTCACTAGTGTAGTTTTACACAATGTCTCATCTCTTATCCCTGAGACTGGGTCATGTTTGCTCTCCAGCCCATCTTGCCAAACTTCATATCATAGACGACCCTATTTGCTTGTGTGACACAGACGTAGGCGACTTAAATCATATTTTTTTCTCCTGTCCCCTCGATTTCTCCAGGATCCCATCATCAGATCCTGACCTGATGACTATGGGGCTACCTGGAGATGACCGTTCTTCCTTTCTCAGTAACCTCTTGTCCCTCCGTACTCCTTTTCCTACCTCCATACTTGCTTTACTTTGTACAAATAACTTTCCTGTACAAAATGTATAGTCTCATTTTAAATAATATTACTTAATTATAATTTTTCGTCATTGTGATTTGCTCATTAATCACTATGGTATAAATATACTGATCCTATATCGTCCTATTCTAAATACCGTTTTAATTAATCTTTTTAATTCAATTTCCCTACCTTTGTTTCTTCTTCTAAACGTGACATTGGCTAAATGCACAAACCGTGCAAAGCCAAAAAAAAAATCTCTCATCCCATTTCTCTGTCGCGTATAGCAGTATCTCTCTCGCAGGGACTGAAAGCGGTTACGGTTAGATGTTGAGGTACCTCAACAATGTATGTACCGGTACCGGTTTAAATTAAGGTTGAGCTATACCGATACCTTTATAAATAAAGGTTGGGCTAAACCGTTATTTAAGCTTTATACGATTTCGGTACCGAAAAACATGCGAGACGGTGCGGCGTGGGTAGTCGATGCGGGGGCGGGGGGGGGGGGGGGGGGTCGAACACGTTAGAACTTGTGTATTTGGTACAGTTTGTTGTGAGTACTCTTTTACTACCTGAGCGCGGTTTAAATATAAAGATTTAGATATCGAAAGTTAAAAGGCTAATTGATCTAAGCGACATTTTGTAAAAGTTGCAGGAGGACGGAACAAAGTAATTTTTTGGAAAAAAAAAGTCATAAAAAAAACAACTATTTGATATACTTTTATTTTTTTAATACAGTATATCCCTAATTAAGTAAGGAAGTTTTTTTTTAAGTTATTACTGTTGAAAATTGTGTATTAGTTTAGAAAATTTATGTTGGTGGTAACCAACTAATACCAAAATGCATTAACTTTAGGTAGTTATTTTTTGAGAAAGGCAAAATGTTTCAAACGCCTACCGTAAATAAAATAGCTGAAAGTAAACTGGCTCAAGCATCGACATGAAAAACAAAATGAATTTAGCGCCAAGTCAACTGACAGTTAAATATACCCAATGAGAATAAGCAACATGATGGTGTTGCACCAGAGTGAAGTAGTTTGATGTAGATGCCCATTAGAGGGACTGCAGGATTAAACAACATGTACCCTTACTAGATTATAGTAGATATTGATGCTTAGGCCATCGTAATTCAGCAACGTCCATAAGAATATTTTTGAGGTTGGTATGCCACTTTATACAATTTTAGACAGGGTCTTGTATATTTAAAAAAAAATTGTGTAGAGACATAGTTAATTAATATAACTTAATGCAAAATGGTTCAAGCGACACGGTTTTTTAATGTAGTTGAATGCAAAATGGGCCAAACAACATAGCTTATTGTTTTGGTTTAATGCAAAATAGGCCAAATGACAAAACCACAGCCATGGCGAAAAAGCCAAATGCCTTAATCGACGCACGTTATAAAAGTTCGAAAAATCAAAATAGTTTAAGTCTGTCCTCTAATCGAGTCCTCAAATTTGTCTAATTTTGTGTCGTATGGATCAATGAGCTTAGAAATGAGGCCTGTTTTACTGTGGGTGCTAAGCGCCAAAAAAGTAGTCAAAAAATTTTGAAACCTGACTAACACGACGGAGAAAATTTGCTGATTCCGAATATGTATATAACTCAATATCGCAAAAAATGTCGCTTAGACCAATTAGCCTTTCAACCGTCGATATAATGCTGCGCTGTCCCCGAGTAACATAGGCTTGTTAAAAAAAATGCGAAGTCGTGGGTGGAAGCTAGTAGGTAGTGTTCTTTTTTTGTGGACTGTAATGGCAACTATGACAACACCGCGCTCGGTGTGCTCAGTGGTGCTAGTCTGTAAAGAGCCCACCGTGAAAATTTAGGTGAAGTGAGCGTGATGTAAACTGTCATCCCACCTTACTCTACTAGGGATTGAGCTCACTTCAAACTCACTTCACCTAAGTGCTCACGGTGCAGGTGTGATGTTTACAGAATAGATCAGCTGGTCTCAACTTATCGCGCACGGGTAGTACCTACTTATCTCTTTTCGTTCATCAACGTAATAAATAAAATTGAAGCGTCTGTTCGTAATGTCAAAATAACAGCTTTTTACTAAATGCATATAAAAGTATATGTATACTAACTGTATTTATAACAAAAAAACTATTTTTTAAATTTTTGTCTGTTTGTTCCGGCTCACAATTTCATGGGTGTTAATTTTTTTGCGCGGAACCCTAATTATTTTTCTAAAATAAAAGTAACCTAAGTTACTCCTTATAATATCACCTATCTGCCAGTGAAAATCCCGTCAAAATCGGTCCAGCCGCTTTGGAGCTGAGCCGGAACACAGACAGACAGACCAGACCTCCCGAACAGGCCGGATTTCGCCGCGGCCTCTGTACTACTGAACACCTTCACTCCATCAGCCAGATTATCGAGAAACAATCAGAATTCCAGCTCCCACTTTATATCGGCTTTGTGGACTATTTCTAGGTTCGGTTTCCATGCATACGTCGAACACGTCGTTTGAAGCATAACATAAACCACCCATGTCTCTTAAATCTATTAATTTGTGAAACCATAATTTTTCTTTAGCCCATAAATCCATTTTACAGTCCTCACAATTCATTTTCATAACAAGGCTACTGACTACAAAACCAGAAATGTGTTTCCAGATAATATCTGATTCATTTTGATAGATTGGACATATTATGTCCAATCTATCAAAATGAATCGAACGTATTGTCGAATTTTTAAAAGGTTTATATAGGTTTATATACCTACATATGTCTTCTCCTCTTTCTTTCGCGACAATAGATACCCATTCTGCACAGCGAAATGGGTCGCTGGGAAATCTACAAAACAAAAATAGCATATAAAATAACAATACTACTCCATGCACTGCCTGTTCCAGAACAGACGATGTTTGTTACAATAGTTGGCGCGTTGTCGCAAACATTGGTCAACCAATCATAATATTTGCGATTTGATTTATATTTACTATTTATTTCGGTTTTTATTGTATTCTAGCTGTACCCCGCGACTTTGTTCGCGTGGATGTCGTAAGGTACACAATATACTAAATTATCAGCCACATTTTAATAAAACTCCCTCGTCCTCCGACCCGTCGCCAACCGTCGCGTTGAATCGTCCGCCCGCGCTATTAATTACTTCTTTTTCGCTTAGTGTTCCTACTGACTTTTTCCTTTTGCTCAGCTCCTAAGGGTCTTAACGTGATATTAAATAGCTTATAACTATCCTTGAGAATTGGGCAAATGCAAAAAGAATTTTTCAAATCCGACTTTTTGTTCTTAATTTCATGGGTTTTAGTTTTTTTGCGCGGAACCCTAATTATTTTTCAAAAAAAGTAGCCTAAGTTACCCGCCGTTACATCAGCTATCTGCTAATGAAAGTCCCGTCAAAATCGGTCCAGCCGTTTCGGAGATTAGCCGGAACAAACAGACAGACAGACAAAAATTGCTTTTTTGCTATAAGAGAACCATTTATACTTTCCTATGCATTTAGTAAAAAGTTGTTATTTTGACATTACAAACAGACACTTCAATTTTATTTATTTATATATAAACTTACCGAAAAAAAGATATTCCTTCCAAAATCTTGGTGTTACGGTGGTTATTTACAGTTTTTGAACGCGCACTGCGGCATTTTGACGTTTTCGCATTGGCTATGATTGGACCACACTAATTTGAAATAAGAGCACAAAAGTATTTGTGCTCTTATTTATCGGGCCGTTTTTGAAGCGTTTTAGGGAAACTAGTGCTATTTTTATTGATCGAAGCTTATAAAGAAACAGATCGGTGCCGACTACCTTACAATTGGTACCGACCCGCACGGGTTTGTTTATACCTACCAGACGGAAACCTGTTTATGTAAGCACCGTTACGCAATTAGGGTGCAGTTTAGATCGGTTAAATGAGTGCCCATGGAGTTTCTTGCCCTTTCTTTCCCATAGGGTGTAACCATATTAGAATAAGCCGACCTAAACACATTTGAGAAAATGCTAGGCAAATGAAGAATCTTACACGACTGCACTTTGTTACGTTCTTGAATTCTCCCTCTAGTCTATCGATAAAGGAAGGAATATAAAATATCGATCCCTACCTACGGTAGCTTCTTGTTTTTGAGTAAGTTGGCAGCACTGTTGGCAGTGTGGTTGGCAGCATTGTCTACCTCGTCCCCTACCGTCCAACGACAGTCTATTACCGCCTCAGTTTTTAAATCTTAATTACTTAACAAAACATTTTACAGTGTTAATCGACTGTTGTTTCTGACTGTACCTAATAGAAGACATAATGTGGACGACGCGACAATGGGTAGTACGTCGCGACGTACTACCCACTGTCGACGAGGGACGAGGTCTACACTTTAGAACACCAACCGTAATCATTATGGTGACCTGCAGAATTTCAATGAAGCTTCTTATGAAAAAAGCATTCTAAATGAAGGACTTATATTTCCTAACTTTGTTCTAGATATGCGGATACAACGGAAACAACCCCACTCGTCTTCGTATTAAGCACTGGTTCGGATCCTTTCGGAGCTTTCCAGAAGTTTGCAACAGAGATGGGTATGCGTGAACGTGTGCATTCCATCTCGCTAGGTCAGGGACAAGGACCTGTCGCCGAGAAGTTGATAACCAACGCTAAACCTAAAGGCGATTGGATTTTCTTACAAGTATGGAGAACCAATTCTCGATAAATTCAAAGGGAGCATTGGGCATCCAGATAAATAAAAACATGAGTATCTACTAATACTGATATGAATGTAAATTATTTTCAGAATTGTCACTTAGCTGCTTCATGGATGCTGGCTCTAGAAGTAATAGTAACTAACTTAAATACTGAATCAGGCATGCCTGACCCGGAATTCCGCCTCTTTCTAAGCTCAATGCCCACTCCGAAATTTCCTGTATCTGTATTGCAAAATTCTGTTAAAGTTACAAATGAACCGCCTAAAGGTTTAAAAGCGAATGTGAAAAGAGCTCTTTTAGAAATGGATGCAGATTTCTTCGAGAATCATGGTGTGTAGTTTAAATAAATAGCCTGCTTCATAAGTACCGCTCTAACTACCCTTTATTATAATATTAGTACGTAAGTGAAAATACCTACCTGCGTAAATTTTAAACTCAACTAGGTCGATTAGGTTAGATGGTAGCGCGTATAAAGGTAGGTACGTTACAATAATTAAGTACCCACCCGACCTTAAGGGGGAAGCGCATAATATGTATAATCATTAGAATCAGTAATACAATTCCATAAGTTAGTATAATCCTGAAATGTTAAGATTTCATGAAATAGTCATTCAATAGAATAACTTGGCCATAGAGAGTTGTATTGATGACTTTAATGATTATAATTCTGTAAATACATATTTGTTACGGTCGCGAATCATATTTTGATCAACACACAACTTAATACTGACCTGAAAATTGCAAAACACGTAACAAAATTTGAATTTTGCGGGCTACCCTGGCACTTTCGCCTTAAGGGGGAAGCGCCAAGGTAGCCCGCGAAATTCAAATTTTCTTACGATTTTTGCAATTTGCTGGTCAGTATTAAGTTATACGTTGATTAAAATATGATTCGCGGCCGTAACAAATATGTATTTACAGAATTATAATCATTAAAGTCATCAACACAACTCTCTAAGACCAAGTAAACCCCAAGAATTACTATTTCATGAAATCTTGACATTTGGGGATTATACTAACTTAACAAGTTTTATTACTGATTGTAATGATTATAAGTAAGTAAGTACAACTTAACACTGACCAGCAAATTGCAAAAAACGTAAGAAAAATTTGAATTTCGCGGCCCACCTTAGCGCTTCCCCTTAACCCTATAGAGAATCTCCCCAAAGCACTTTGTCACTCACGTCTTCCTTCACGTAGACTGCAAATTCTGCGATTGACCGTAGTGATGTGAACCGGTTTCATAAAACCCTAAAAAAAACCTAATAAAACCGTTTTTTTTAAGGTTTTTATGAAACCGTTTCACATCACTAATTGACCGTAGAGTTCATGTTCAACTGAAAATTTCATTCATTTCAGTAGAAGTTGCCAATTTACGTATTGTAGGTATTTAATAATAATAATACATCCCATGCCGATTTCGGCTACAGTGACTGTTGTTTCTGACGACTAAGCGCCTAGTACCTACACGGTCGCCAACCGCGTCCCAGAGGTGACCTTGGTTGGCGACGGGTAGAGCTGACTCAATGTCTGGTCGTAAAGCACCATCTACCATCTACACGGTTGTAAACCAACAAGGTCACCTCTGTCGGGACGCGGTTGGCCACCGTGTAGCAGACGCTAAGTTAAGAGCATGATCTCTTATGTGGCTATAGCCTATCTTGGCTGTGAAGGTACCTACGTGCTCAGTGCGGACACGTTAGTATACCATTTTGGAAACGTATTGTATCTACATGTTGTGGAAACGGCCTTTACTTGGTTAACTTCCTGTTTTAGTGTTGGGTCAAGATTGGCGCACAATGTTATTTGGCATTTGTATGTTTCACGCCATAATTCAGGAGCGCAAGAAATTTGGTCCGCTAGGATGGAATATTACGTACGAGTTCAATAACAGCGACCGTGAGTGCGCCATGATGAACTTACAAATGTTTTGTGAGGACGGATACATGCCTTGGGACGCTTTAGAATATATTACCAGTAAGAACCTGCACACTAATAAAACTATTTTGAAAAGCACACATGTTTCTCGTAGATATTTTTCTCTTAATTTGTTTTTGTACCTACCATATACGCATATAACATTTCTAGTTGGCCTATAGCCTCCTCGGAAGAAGGTAACAACACTGATAGGCACCCATATAAATATCTTATATATATGCTGGTGCCTTATGTAAATGAAATGATCGTTACAGGTCTTATAACGTATGGTGGCCGGGTAACAGACATGTGGGATCAACGTTGCTTGACCACTATTTTAAAAATCTTCTTTTCACCTCCAACTCTTGAGGATGGATACTTGTACTCAGAATCCGGCACGTATTATTGTCCCAGATCAGATAAATTGGAAAACTATCGTGAATACATAGATTTATTACCTAACGTTGAAAACCCGGAAGTGTTCGGTATGCACGAGAACGCGAATATAGCTTTTGAGGTATGTACCTACTTTTATATTTTTGCACTTGGCTGTATACGGCTATATGCTATCGTAAGGTAAAGCTACGGTTTCCTAGAAGAGCGGTGGCCGTCACACGTTAAACGTTATTTATGAAAGTAAGTTGGTGTGTTTTTCTGGAGAGCGTTTTTTGACACCGTAAGTCCATGTAAATTCAAACCCCGCTGCCATGTTATGTGGCGGCCACAGCTCGGTCTTCTAGGAAACTGTACTTTAAATAGGTATAGTCGACCTCGTAATTGCTTTACCATGGTCGAATGTCACTTGTATGTCATAAAACGACAAAATTTGCCAAAATTGTCAATATGCAGTTAGCCGACGACGTTCGCACGGACGTAAAAATATCGCGGCGGGATTTTATCGCGCACTGGATTTTCAACTCTCGGTGTTGAGCCGAGCATTGATAAATCCAACAGAGTGCATTCCAACGCGTCGAAAAAACAGACTGTTGGATTTTCAACTCTCAGCGCTAAGCAAGTGTTGAAAATCCAGTGCGTGAAAAAATCTGTACATCCGTGCGAACGTCAGAGTGGGAATTGTTGTGAAATCAATAACAAGGTCGACTATTTACTAATTTAATGTGATTTAAAAACGTAGTTCAAAAACCTTCTCTTTCCCACAGAACAAAGAAACAAGTACTTTAATTCAAACAATAGTTGACGTGCAGCCGCGCGCCATAGGTGGAGGAGATGGCGACACGCCCGACCAGATCGTCTGGCGAGTCTGTGACCAGACGCGAGCCAGGATCGCGAAGCGCATCGATAAATCTCTGATCAACCCTGACCTTATGATACCCGACGATATGGGACAGCTCCATTCACTAACAACTGTGCTCATACATGAAACTGATAGGTTTAACGTGCTGCTAACACTACTGCACTTTTCACTCAATGAGCTTCAGAAAGCAATCAAAGTAAGTTCATAATGTTTTATAGCAATCAGCAAAATGATGAGGTCAAAGTTTGAACTAAACATTGTCTCATAAGGTAGGTAGGTACGGCCATTATATCCCCGAGCCTTGAGCTGTTGTCCGGTACAGCTCACCTCACACTGTCCTTCGTGATTTTGTGTGTGACCAGTGTGACTAATGCCGACAAATTACTACAAAGTACTGGAATTAAATAACCATACTTATATTTGTTAGATCCTGTGGTTTTGCAGAAATTTATTATGGTGGCCATCCCAGGATGAGCGTTCGTCCTGGCATGGCCACCAAAGGTACCAAAATTATAGGCATACCGAACATTTCTGGTAGGTATATCTACATACGTCCCTACTTACCAATATTCTCTGTTCGTATCTGAAGCGACCCGTGTGCTTTTATTTTGTACATTGTGGTAGGGACCTAGGCAGATAGGCAGGAACAGCCTAGACGGTATCAAAAGATAAGCTTAATTTATGGTGTAAGTGGTTTCCCTGAGCTTAAATTCTAATTTGGTTGTTTATTTCAGGGTATTGTGGTGATGTCAGAAGCTTTTGAAGAAGTTTTTACAGCTTTTATGAACAACAGAGTTCCCAATATGTGGCATAGAAAAGGCTACAATTCGTTGAAGTCACTTGGCAGTTGGATATTCGACCTCACTTTGAGGGTTGATTTCATCGAGGTTTCCATTTCAATGTTCTCTTCATTCATTTCATACCCCATCTAAGTAAACCCGTATCGATCAAGTGAGACAGGGCGACACATTTGAACTTTTCACAGCAGTCCTAGAAAATATCTTGAAAAGTTTAGATTGGGACGTTATTGCGGTGTTATCATCAATGGTGCCTGCCTGGATGACCTTGCCCTTTTAGCTGAAAACTTCGATGATCTTCAGAAAATGCTTCAAAATCATTATGATGCTTCTGTGGCGGCATATCTACATCGCCACAATGGAACGCGTCACACTGACGTTACGCAAAATTCTGCATTGCGCAATCAGAGTTTACCGCGCGACTAGCATATATACAACGTCCCGACATCAACCGTCGGACAGTAGCCCACCAGACACAGCACCCGTCTGGTCGGAGGATCCTCACCTTTCTATGGAGGATGAGTGAACTTTACACCCTGTTCCTCATGCCTCTATACTTCTTTTAAGGTATTGGACTTAGGATAAATGTGGTCTAGACGAAGATTATGGCAAACATCTTCAGCAATTCAAATTCATCTGTTACTATCGGAAATGAAAAGTTGGAGATGGTTGGCCAATAACTCTATTTTAGCCATATTCTTTCATTTGGCAAAGAGCGTCAACAGACAAAGATATCGAGAAGTATACAGCTTGGGTGGGCCGCATTTAGCTATTTGGACGACAAGTCCCGCGTCTATAAATAATTAACCAGTGTGTATCTGCCCACTATTACGTACCAACGTACGTAATGCCTACTGCGTGAGCGACCACGTCTCAGCAACCTGAGACGTGGTCGCTCACGCAGTAGGCTGTGTACGGTGAGAGTCGCACAGAGAGCCATGGAGCGTTCCATGCGGGGCATAAGGCTTATAGACCGTGTTCCCAACGTCGAGATCCGAAGACGTACGACATCAGAAAACGATTTATGGAACTCGAATGGTGTTGGGCAGGACACTGGCAAGGTGGTTAGGCAGTGACCGAGTGGCGTCTAAAGACTGGAAGACGGCGGCGAAATGGGCGGCCGACATTGTTGCCATCACGGGTAGAACCTGGATGAGGCTGGCACACACTAATTGGCATAAGAAAAGAGAGGCCTATGCTCAGTAGTGGGTGAAGTCAGGCTGTGGATGATGATGATGAACCATTTCAAAACGTACGTAAAATATGAAATCCTGGAATAACATAATAGGGATCTACTGGCAACTCTCTTACAATTCATTATTTTAAGCTTAATTTAAATCCAAGCACAAATATAGGTAGCTGTCTGAATTTGTTTTAGAAATGGTTGGTGGAAGGTCTCCAGCCGAGCAACTGGGTGTCGGGGCTGTTCTTCCCACAAGGTTTGCTCACGGGCTCCCTGCAGTCGTACGCGCGCCGCTACTGCGTGCCCATCGACGCACTCATGTTTGACTTCTATCCCTTGCCAATGTTTCTATCGCAGGAAGACGTTTTTAAGCATAATACTAGGAAGAAGGTCCGTGAGTGTAGTCCATCTTGATTATCTACAAACATATATATTATTTTGCATATGTATTTAATTGAATCGGGACCGCCCAAATCTTCTATGTTGTTATTATTATTGACTAGCTTACCTACATAAAATAATAAAAATGAATATCTCGCCTGTTCGTAAGAATACAAGTGGATCGGTAATTCATAGTGAAGAAAGAAGAGTAATTTACAATGTTTCAAGTAATTTAAAATGTGTGATTTAAATGTGACTATGAAGAGCACAGTAATAAAAACAGCAAATGCATGTGGTGTGTCTGAAAGTACAGTTTATAAAATTATTCGGGAACGAAAAGAAACCAACACATTAAAATCGCCACAGAAAAAAGAGCTCGGCTATCCATTGTGAAAACACCTTCACTATTTTCGTAACGCGAACGGACTATAGTAAAAAGCTGTTATTTTGACATTACAAATAGACACTTCAATTTTATATTACACTCATACTGTATACATGGTACATACCTATGTATTTAAGTATGTATTGTTATTATTAACAGTTGACTAACAATACTCGTATTTTCCTGTCTTTCAGGGTGACGAGGAGTCGCATGTTTACCATTTCTTAAAACGACCAGAAGACGGTGTAAACATTCATGGTTTATTTATTGACGCCGGGCGCTGGGACATGAGGGCAACTCTCCTAGTAGATCCACTCCCAGGTATGTAAGCTCTGCTGGCACCCGAATTCACCAGCTGGTCATTACACCTTTTTAGCTCCCAATGAACAGACATCCAATCCCAATGCCCTGATCTAATTTGGGAATAAAATCAAATAATAAATAAATAAAATATTGAAATAAATATAACTCGACAGAAACGAATGAATCATAAACAAGAGAAAGTTTATTGCCTTAAAATAGATCTGTGGCATACGAGTATATTTATACAATGTTTTTCCTACGTTTATCAAAATTAAATGGTTTACTAGCTAAAAACCTACATCAACATGAGAACAAAATAAAGTACGTCTGTTGGTTTGCATTTGCCGTATATTAACTTGAACGTTAGTGGTGTCGTCTACTGTACAACTCGGACGAATTAACATGACACTAGGTTCGAATGACGTTTATGCAAAGTACAGTGTGCAAAAGATTTCGTTCCCATTTCATATTGTTTTAGCAAAATGATTAATATTTATATTTTTTTTACCTTGTTTATTATTAAATCGAATACATAAATCGGGGTTAGGTAGTACCACCGATTTTGATAATATTTTGCAATTCAAATCTTTATACATAATTATATATATGATAGCGCGATCCATTGTCAAGGAAATATTTATTGATAATAATCATAGAAATATATGTTACACTAGAATAGCACTTTTGGTAGGTCCACAAGCATCAAGAATTTGCTCATTTCTTTCTCGCGTTCAAAAAAAGTCAATAAGGGCCCGTTCTTTACTGTGTACCGTTTTTCCTACCATTTTGTTAAGAAAAACACAACAGTTTCAAGAAAAACGTCCAAACGTAACAATAATCCTATAACAAATAAGAGAATAACTCGAAAATTCTATAGAGCAAAGACACTTGCAAACGGTAACAGTGATGCTATCGCTACTGCCCTCGCACGGCGCCGACGAGGCGCCGCACGGGGGAGCGGGGGAGTTTAAGAGTTCCGAGCCAGGTGTCATGTTAATTCGCCCGAGTTGTACCTATAATACATGTTACGAATCGATACTATAAGCAAGTGTTCTGTGCGACAGGTCAAATGAATCCTCCATTGCCGGTGATATGGTTCAAGCCTGTGCAGGTATTGCCCAAGCCTGATCCTCGGTATGAAGCACCGTTATACAAGACGTCAGAACGAGCGGGTATATTGTCCACAACGGGACACAGCACCAACTTTGTCCTGCCCGTACTATTGCCAACGCATCAAACACAAAGCTATTGGATTATACGGGGCACAGCTCTACTCACACAGATCACCGATTGAAACTTTCTAATTTTTATAATTATCTAAGCAAGCAGCATCCACATTCAGTTGGGAGGTCAGGGAGTGTGTATTTTCATTATGTGAAGGGATGTTCTTAATTAGTTATTATATTTTAGATGTAATCATGTTGGTATGTATGTATATTTGATGTGTTAACGCGAGGTTCAATGCGACTTAATGCAACAAGGTGGGTATTCTAGTTGCCGGTGTATTTCGCGATAGTAGTTATCACGAGTCATTGGCTTTGGTACTTAGAACAGAGGCGGGCGCAACGGCGCTAAATTCATTTTATCGGAATCTGCGTTTATTAAAAACGAATGGTAAAACTATGATTTTAACAGAATAGATATTGTATATTTCTGTTTTCGTTATTTCATTCATAAAAGACAATTTTACTTTTATAAGTATTGTTGCACCTACATCGGTCGATGATCATGGTTTTCTCGAGACACGTAAGTGTCTGAGCAATAGGATAATGTAGTGTGTGTGTGTGTTACGTTACACGTATTTTATAGATGATTACAAAAAAACATAGGTACATAGAATCTATTTTGTTTCATTTCCAAAGCTCCACCGGGAATACAGAACATTTCGCCATGTGATGGAATCAACGCTCGGCGAAATGTTTCGTAATAAACGTCTCTAACCACCACGGTCACGGCTGGCTGCTACCAGAAACAACTCGAATATAAAAACCAGTTCATTTGGTAACTTCAGCCTTTTATAAGGATTTATCTATTGGAAGCAAAGTAATTAATACACATATTAAAATTATCAGAAACTGATTTATTTATTCCGGTTCAATATTATCAATTATCATACTTAAATTGTCACAATGATAAAGGAGCTTGCATAGACTAGCGGTCAAGCGTTCCGCGTTCCATCCGTCCCGTCAATACGGGTTTCTAAGAAAAACGCGGGACGATTGACTGCGTGCCGCATGCGTAAGCTCTGTCAGAATATGGAAAGATTTTTTTTTTGAAGTCCTGCGTGGAGGCGACGTTCCAAAGTCGCTTATTACATTAACTTCAAATATTACTATCCTAAGTTTACGGCGGGCGATTTGACAGGTCCCTAGTTAACACTAAAATACAGTAAAACGGCTGAAGTAAGACGCTTCAGGTTTCTATTAGAATTTTTCAGAGACCTGATTTCAGAAGCCCTAAAAATATAAATTAAGTGATTTATAAACAGAGTGCACCTAATTACAGCTCCACACAGGCCTTTTATACATAAAAATGTCAACTTCTATTAAACATGTGAAATAATGAATATCACAGTAGTATTTCCTTTGTATGTATGCATTGGTGTTGTAATTTCAGCAGTTCAAACATAATATATTAGCCCTATAATATTAGAAAAATAAAAAGACCTAGACCGGAGTTTGTTTTTACCTAAATAATGGTTCACTATGTTACTCATAGAAGTGAATAAATATTTATCCACTCACTTCACTGTGTGTTGCACTTTCAAATTCAAAGCATGCGATGTTACTGTTCTTACTAAAATTATAAGTTTTAAAGATTTTCCAATCAATTAAATTAAAGTTACGGCTTGAAAGTCAGTTTGGTAATGTAACTAAAAATACTTGATTCTATAAACGTTTGTTGGTCAGAGAACTGCAGCAGCGACAAGTTCCGTGCGGCGACATGTGTGACGAGCCCGCATATGTTTCGCTAAGTGCCCACTAACTGCGCCATCCTATGTAACGACGATGCGTATGAACTATTGAAATCATTATCTACCAAATACATTAATCAATAATTTAATTTTTACATTACAGTAAACACATTACAAAAGACTGTAGTACCCTTACATTGACAAATTATCATTTATAATCTAAGAATGAATCAACGAATAATACAATATACTATTAATTATTTGTATTAAGATTTTCGTTACTGATGGAAAACTTGAGAATCAAAATTGTTGAATTATTTTTGAAAAATAAGTGTTTGTTAAATTTATGTGAAGAAAGACATTATAATATGATCTCAGCTTCTGGACGCGCGCTGCGTCGTTTGTCCAGTCGTACCTACTTAACCTATCTACATAAACAATAGTTTCATCAAAACATACTTCCTTTGTATTATAATTACATAATTATATTGATTAATCAACATCTCGATACAAATCAAATTGAAGCCGAATAATTTTGAACTTCGATTGAAATATCCGAATTACATGCAAATTGAAAAAAGTTTAAACATCAAATCACACAACACAAGAGTAATCATTCGATCTAAATTACATAGAAAGTGAACGGAATGAACAATGTTTAGCATTGACATGTGAAAGTTCCCCCGGGAGGGCGGGAAATGCAGCGCGCGGGCGAGGCGGCGGAGCGAGGGGCGCGGGGGGCGCGAGCAGAGCGGCAGGGGGGCGCGGCGTCCCCGCCCCATGCCCTAGTCCTCCGACATGAACGAGTTCTGCGACTTGAGCTCCTCTAGCCGTGAAATCTGCTGCCGCAGGTACATTATTCTGTGGAGCACATTACAACACGTCAAGAAAATCAAGACATATCAACATCAAGCTACGCTACGCTGTGATATATTGCTCTATTTAGCCAATTCCAATATATCGCATCACATTAACGCAATAAGTGCTCATTCGGGCAGCTCAAAGTTATTTCTAGAGTTATTTCAGCATATTTCGTGTTTTCATTAATTTCTCGTGCACTGCGGTAAGTGGTACTATCCAAGATGATGATTGCTGAAGTCCAGTATTACATAACATACATACATAATCAGCCTATAATGCTCCCACTACTCTTCTCTGCGAGAGGGAGTGGGCGTAATCCACCACGCGGGCCCCCAGTGCGGGTTGGTAGATGTCACATGGCTTCGAATTTTTGGTTCTAGGTGGTTTCCTTACGGTATTTTCCTTCACCGTTTCGAGAGCAGTGATGATGAAATTATTTACATAAAGTAAAACGCCTGTTTGGGTTCGAACCCACGACCAACAAACGTTGTAAGTTGGGGCCGTTACCACTGGGCCACCACTGCTAAATCCAGTATTGATCGTTATGAATTACGGTGCAATAATTGAAAACGATAATAATTAAATTTTATGATAATCTAAATAAATGAGCATCGACTTTTTCGTTCACTGTACTGCAATCGTCTAAGGGGCTGCACGTGGCATTTTTTTTACAAACTTGCTTTGCAGCTACTGTGTAGCGATTAAGTGGCTCGTTTGTATCGCTATAAAAACTCTCCGTATAGCAAGTGTACTTACTTTTGTTCCTGTAACGTGGCCCGAATTTCTGTGTGACGTACAAGTGACCGAGAGCACTTGAGCTCAGCAGATACCCGCGTGCATTGCAGGCATCCCAGCTGATATGCTTCCTCAGTGAACTTATTTGCCTGGCACAACAGAAAGAAAGATCATCATCATCCTCTTTGTCGTCACAAATCTGTAGGCCGTCTCCGGTGGTCGTGGTCTCTCACGTGGTCTAGATCATTTCTTGTCGACGTCCACGTTTATATCGAAAATTTTTCTTATCACATGGTACAGATAAGTGATAGGATTAAACTGTCTCGGTGGGACGTTTGTGTTCACCACCGCCGTCATCAAGAAAAGAGCATATTATTTCGGACTGAACTCGCCACAACGTGACGGTGATAGTGAGTTTTCGGTCCATAACGAACATAGACCAAACCCGCGCCGGCCGGCTATCTCAAAGGTAGTGCACAAGTCCTGGCGTGTTTTGTGTTGCCGAACTACTCACAATCTCCACTGTCGAAACTACGGAGCTTGAACGAATCCACAGTAGCTCTACCATGAGTTTACACAGACAAAACTCGCTAGCGTCTCCGTAACTGATATGTATGACATATTGTACAGCGCCCCTAGCGGTCACAAAAAGAATTAAAGTTCATACCATGAGCACTATAGATTTCGATAGGTAAGACACCTAACGTAATCTATTCGACAGTCACTGACGTTTTTCAGCTGTCACCATACAAAACGGCACCATGAGTCACTAATTCGACAGACGCTATCGAAAAATACGCTTGCGATAGTAGTTACGTAGCTCACTAGCATTTCTAAACAAGCTTTTGAACATTCGTGCATATTATTGAATAATGTTGCATTTATTACCTATTTGAGCTTAGCTAATTTATTACACTTTTAAAGTTTCTAGTGGCTTGGCTTATCTAAGACAAAAACGCCGCGAACCACACAACGTAAACAAAATTACAAATTGAAGAGACGACATGGGAGCCTCTCTTCTTATTACTGAGAAAGAAAGAAACAAAACATAAGGAGTGAAGTTAGCTAGACCACACGATCTATCGAGCTTACGCGAGCGCCTGCGTATGACTCCGTAAATCTCATGATGCAAGCATTATCGAAATCTATTCGATCCACGTCAATACGCTAGCGACTTTAACGCTAGCGAGTAGGTTTTCGATAACAACTCATGGTAGACGTACTGATGGCGGCCGTCAGACCGTCAGGAAGAACGCGGTCGCAGTGATGTAGTGAGCGTGGAAAAGTTTCAAGTTACCTGCTTTTCTAGGATATCTGCAGGCCAGCCAGTAACGTGTGACGTCAGATCCGAGCGAACGTAGTTCACGAGCGACGGCGTCAGCATCGGAGGTGCGTGGTGGAGTGTCCCGCCCACAACTTGCGAATAACTTCCTAGGCATTCCACTGAAACGCAAAAGTACTTCATTTTCATACTGTTTTAAATTTTTTACTTTGGAAATATTTGCTATATATTCGTAGTGTTTAAATCGATCAATTTTAACAATAATTTCAAGGATATGTTGTGTCAAGTAATCTAGAAATATGGACCAATTAGTTCAACTAGGTTTCAGACTAGCTAAAGTAGACTCCTCTTTCATTTGGTACTATTTTTTATGTTAAGTACAATAAAATATCTCCCCATATCGCACCTTCAGAATAGTAGTGACTTAACTCAAAAATCTAAGAAATCGAGTTACGATCTTTTTTTGCTCATATGTCACAAAAGATAAACTTAACTCAATACAGAAATCAAATAATTGATAGGTTTTCATACAAAATTAATTAATTAAATCAGTTCAAAGTTTAAATCATCATCAGTTTGCAGTTTCAAAACTTTGTTTTCGTTTTCCCAAAAAAATGATTTTTTGAGATACGTCACTACTGTTCTGAAGGTGCGATATACTTCAACTGAATAAAAAGTATAGCTTGAATAAAACGCACACCTGTCTAGTGTGCTTTTTATACAAGCTTTAAATTTCGTTAGAAAGCATATTATAAGTTAGGGGATTACATCTCTGACAAAAAATGCTTGGCTCCACGCTGATCCTGATCCACTAGATCGCATGCGTTTGAAAATATTGTTGGAGCTACTGAATATTGTAAAACTATCTTTGCATAGTATAAATTCAATCTTTTGATGCTAATTTGACTCAGAGATGCTGAACATGGTTTGATGATGGAGCAGGAACGTGGTCACGGGAACTCGGCCTTATAAATCGTAGACCAATTGAGTTTGGACCCGTTGGATTTGTCAAGATAGACCAACGGTGAAAATGATCTGATGATACAGACGGTGTTTAGTCAAAGGATGTCAGGTTTTTGAAGGCACTATGATTTTCACAATCATTATAATATATTCAATAGTTATTATTTAACTATTGAAGAAGCAATGATATAAATAATAGCATTGTTGCGTTTCATGGTAAAAATTGCATGGTAAGGAGCATGCATGCATTGCATGGTGGTATGTGTTATTAGGGTTTTTTTTTTAAGAAATAAAGAAAAAACGTTTATTTGCAGTATACATGAAGCAAAGAAAGAACGCACAACACGAAAATAACAAGCTGCGGGAAAATATGCGTCACATCCACGCAAAACCGTCATCACCATATATTTGCAATTTAATAACTTGTTTTAGGGAAGCAGCGCTAAGGTAGCCCGCGAAATTCAAATTTTCTTACGATTTTTGCAATTTGCAGCTCAGTGGTTGGGTGTACGTTGATTAAAGTATGATTTGCGACCGTAACAAATATGTTTTTACATAATTATAATCATTAAAATCAGTAATACAACTCTTTGAGTTAGTTTAACCCTCAAATGTCAAGATTTCATAAAATAATCATTCTTAGAATTACTTGGTCTTAAAAAGTTGTATTGATGACTTTAATGATAATAATTCTGTAAATAGATATTTTTAACGGTCGCGAATCATATTTTCATCAACATACAAAGCAATACTGACTTGCAAATTGCAAAAAACATAAGAAAAATTGAATTTCCCTGGTGCTTTCGCCTTAAGATACAATAATGTTTCGTGATTCGACCTAATAATGTCACAAAAAACTACGAATCCTGAGGACTTACTTTTTCTAGGTAACGCTGTATCTAAGTGTAGTGGTGGTGCATGTGGGTCTGTGTTCTCCGAGTGTGTCGGCGTGGGTGGTCCCGGGTCGCGGTGTGGCGTGCCCGAGCCGCTGCGGTTACCATCGCAGATGGGCGATGCTGCCGCGCCGTTATTATTGGCAGGCAGTAACGTCACCGGCGGCTGAACTGCCACGATCCGCGGTAACGCTGCGGCTAGTAACGACCCACTCTGTAATATTCGAGAAATAATCATAAGTTATAGGGACTTGATATATAAATTCAACAGTAACACTATGCAGCAAAAATATACCGGTTGATTCGAGTTATCGAGTACAACAACAGGCGGAACTGCATTATTCTCTGCATTACTCCGTACGGCAGCATTAGCTTCTCTTGCTCCGTACGAATTCTCAGAGAGTGGCGTACTCCTATCCGGAGAGATATCCATGTCTTGTAATGACTGTCCATCTATTGAAAAAAAAAGACTGTTACCAAAGACTTTTATGAACAAAGTATGGCATAAAATTAACGAATGTTTCACCTTTCCCGTCGTGAGGAGTCGCCGAATGTTTTGGTCTAGTTCGATCATGCACTTCTTCATCTCTACTGCTATTCCAGTACCTCTCAGAGGCACTACTCGTTCTTTTACTAGATTTGTCAACTTCTCTCCTCCCCGATCTGGAACTTGATCTCTTATCCCGACCTAAACAACACAAATACCAGTATTTTTTTAAAATCCATTAATTTGAAACGTATCCTAGTCTTAGGACTTGTTTGATCTGGTTATATCATTGTAATTTCTGCCACTTACACACTTAGCTGTGTACGGATTCAAAAGGGTGTTTGTGAAATTACAGACCCTTAGGCCGCTTGTACACGCTAAGAAAATTCACAGTGTCTGCTGCAGACAGGACCAATTCATCGTGTACATGACAAGAATCTTGTCAGACCTAAGCAAAAAAACTTGTCGTGTCTGCTGCTGACAAGACAATTATGAACATGTACACAATAAGATTGTTTTCGGGCAGTCGTGCGTAGGGTATTTTAGGCTGCACTTGTTAAGTCTGATATTTGTTTTCGATGGTTTGTGAGTGAAGAAAAGAAAACTACGACGCAACAAAAAATGATAATTGTATATTTATGTATAAAAGAATAGAAAAAAGGAAACAAAATACTAGAGACTTTACTGGGTTCATCCAATTCTACAACAAAAACTTGAGTTTGGTGGGTTCAATACTCTTTATTACCTCACCTCCCCCGCCCCTCCCTATACGGCAGCAACACAGAGCGCGTCGTGTCTAGCGCAGACAAGATTTTTACTTGTTCAGCAGTGTACACATTTCATGTGTAGAAACGACACGAATTCTTGCGTAGGTCCGGTGACTTTTCTTAGCGTGTATAATGCGGCCTTAGGATTTACGCCGATTTGTTCCTGTAGTCTGAACGTCTCTAGTGACAACCATAGCGCCTGTTTATAAAAAAAAATAATTGAAGCGTGGTGGGTGTGCGCTTAAGTTAAATAACCTTGAATACGGAATCTATAATCGGGTAATTTATGAGAGATGGTTATCTATCATTCATCGATAATTATATCGACTTAGTTTCGTGAGACCAATGGTGACATTGGAATAAGTATCAAACGAGGAACTACAATAAAAATACCGGTCAAGTGCATGTCATAGGGCGCTTTCAATTCAGACGGATGGTGCCGGTCTGCCGCCGCACCGGAGACACCGCCTGAGTTGACATCGCCGTACTGATGCCGTCCGTGCGTTGTACGGGCTTCGCACTGCTCTCTCGTCGCGTCAACTGTATGCAAAAAAAAAACATTAATCCTGCTCAGTGCGATAGCCGCATTGCTCCAGCTCAACAGCAGTTCGATAGCAACAAAATTATTGGCGCTTTCAAAGTCTACTTTGAAAGAGCCAATCATTTTAGCTTTAGGAGTTTAATGTGAACTTTGTTGTTATAATCATAGACATAGATACAGGACAATTAATGAGGTTCACAGATTCGTTAATAAAATTACCAAATCATTTAGTGACAGGGAATATTGTGTTGCTACAATCCCTGACATTAATTCAGGTGAGTTAAGCTGTCTCCTGCCTGTTAAACAAAATCAAATCCACTTTTAGCGCTCCCACACAAAACTGCGATGCGACGTCGCAACACAAGTATCTGCGAGCTGCTCATTGAATTGTTAGCTACAATTCAATGCGCAGCTCGCACATTTTTGCGATACGATGCGAATTCGCAGTTTTGTGTGGGAATGGCCTCCACTTCTCGTGAGATTACGACAAAACTACACTACATTGATACTGAAGTCTAATCGATTGCATTTAGGTCCTATTGAGCTCCCTATTATAATTTATTTCCTCTGCTGATTGTAAAACATACTCTAAAATTCTATAATAATCATAGCTTCAACTGTGGCGCAGACCAGCTCGGGAGAAGTGAATAACGAAAAATTGTTAACAAGACTAATTAGGTAAATGTTTTTACCATTAAATGAAGGTTCCAGTGTAGCTGAACATTTTTAAATTATTATTATTTTAAGCCTGAACTGTCTCACTGCACGGCAAAAGCCTCGCTACTAAGATAAAGCTATAAAAAATAAGCTTTAATAGACTCTACTGGTTGTAAAATTATATTTTTGTAAAGAGGAATTAATTATGCCTTACCACTACATTATTCATTTAGCTTTTAACTCATCGACAGTCGGGTACCACGAGCGAGCCGGTACCTGTTCGCGTTGAATTTATCGACAAACAGCTCGCAATCATTGTGCATCATTAGCAGGGATTGCAATGCTGGATCCAGCACATTTTTAACCGACGAAAAAAAAGGAGGAAGTTCTCAAGTCGAGGCGTATATATAAAAAAATAAAAAATGTATGTATGACCACGCATAACTTTTTACAAAGTAGTTCGGTTCGAACGATTCTTGTTTTATACGGAAGGGCATACCTCGAACTTGGTCCCATGTCAAATTTATTAACTTTGCTTGGGTAGTTTTTGAGTTAGCTTCAATAACACGTATTTTCTCTGGTCACTGTAATTTACATAACAAGTAGTGGATGTGCGTGTGGTGTGAGGGCCACTTTGTTAAAACTCTTTGAAATATGAATTTATGTGGGGTAGGTGGTACCACAACTAAAAAGTGAAAAATAAAAACTTTTTTACAATAAATAAAACCGACTTCCAAAAAACATTACAAAGTGAAAAATAACTTTGACTTAGGAAATCGGTGCCAATAAGTGAAAATACGAAACCAAAGAAACCGACTTCCGAAAATAAAGTTATATTTCACGAAAGTTGGTTTTATTTTTTGTAAAAAAAGTTTTTATTGTGCTTGCTGGATCCAGCATCTGGCGCTGGATCTAGGCGGATTCACAATCAGCTAAACACACCTAACTAACTAACGCGGAGAGAAAGAAAGAAATTCTTTCTCTCCGCGCGAAAACGCCACAAAAAATTACGTTGCCGCTTTGTTGCGCGTAACTGTAACATAATTAATTGGCTTTATTATTTAACAGACAAGTCAAAAATTATATTAAGGTGTATGGTTGATTTCCGAAATCATGACATTTTAGAACAAATCTAACTTACAGTGGCGAGGCTTGACATTTTGTAGGAGGGAAGCCGAAGAAGAAATTGTTCAGTTATAAATGGTCATACAAATACGATTATCACGTTGTGGCGCCGGTTTATTTAGAACAATTTGTTGTAGTTGGAATTCAAATAGGCGTTTTTTTATTTGAATATTACGGTGTATTAAATATATCTATATAATTTGGTAATCATAGACATTACTGAATGTGCTATTTTTCACTGGTGAAGTTGCTCTTCCGCTCCTCCGGTAGGAATGGAGTTGTTAGCGCGCTACGCCTCTGCTAACATAGGGCTCCCACACAAAACTGCGAATTCGCATCGCATCGCATCGCAAAAATCTGCGAGCTCGAATGTGTGTTATGTTTGGCAAAAGGTACAGTTTTGCACAAAAGTTTTGCGTGCGATGCAAATTCGCAGTTTTGTGTGAGCCCTTATCTAATGATGATTATTATGGTTATAATTATGTAAATACATATTCGCGAGTCGCGAATCATATTTTGATAAAGATACAACCTGACACTGACATGCAAATTGAAAAAACGCACGAATATTTATATTTCATGGGCTACCTTTGCGCATACTATACTACCTTAGATTGCTTAGGACGATTCTCCGTTATATTGAAAATACTGCAGCATTAATTTTGAAATAAATACATATATGTGGACATCCAAGCAAAAAGGGTCCAGTAGCGGGGTATTGAGTAAAGACCAGATTCGGTACCTAGAATAGTCAATTGATAAGGATTAAAAAAATACTCAAAAGCTGGTACATTTTTTTTCATCATGCGTTTGAAGTTGAAACTGAAAAAACTTGATTTGAGAAAAAGCATTTTCAAACTTTGATTTTTGGTACTTAGTACATTTCTGATGTTTCTAAGTACTTTTTCTGGTACTTAGAAACATTACTGGAACATTTATTTTTTAACAGGCATTTGAAGTTGAAACTGAAAAAAGTTGATTTGAGAAAAAGGATTTCAAAGTTTGATTTTTGGTACTTAGTACATTTTCTGATGTTTCTGAGTACTTTTTCTAGTACTTAGAAACATCATATAAAGTCATTTACTATATGAACTTGAAGATAATTGAGCATTAATTAAAATCGAGAAATGCAATTTTTTCACCCAACTTTACAAAACTGCGTATATCTCTGAAATTAAATATGCCAAGAACTGGACCCTTTTTGCTTGGACGCTCACATATGGTAAAATTGGGAATTAATGTTAAGTAGGTACATATGCTTGACGAAAACACGATTCCATAAAATTTTCTAGATAGAAAAAAATTACAAAGTTACCTCCAAACCGAACCATAAACCGCTAGTATTCAAAAATACTACAAATTAGATCACGAAACTGGATAATAATTACTATCTATACAAATAAATAAAACTTAAGTGTCTGTTTTTAATATCAAAATAACAACTTTTTACTAAATGCATAAGAAAGTGTATACAGTACATAAAACAAAAAAGCAATTTTTTAAATTTTTGTCTGTATGTTTGTTACGACTAATCTCCGAAACGGCTGGACCGATTTTGACGGGCCGTTCACTAGCAGATAGCTGATGTTACGGCGGGTAACTTGGCTACTTTTATTTTAGAAAAAATAATTAGGGTTCCACGCAAAAAAATTAAAACCCATGAAATTATGAACAAAGACGGATTTGAAAATTCTTTTTGCATTTGGTAGCCCAATTCTCGAAGATGGTTATGGGCTATTTAACATCACGCTACGACCCTTAGGAGCCGAGCAAAAAAGTCAGAAAGAACACTAAGCGAAAACGAAGTAATAGCGCGGGGAGCGATTCAACGCGACGGGTCGGGGGACGAGGAAGTTTTATTAAAATGTGGCTGATATTTTAGCATAGCGTGTATCTTACGACATCCACGCGAACGAAGTCGCGGTGCACAGCTAGTACTAAATATAAAGCAGATATTGTTTTATTTTTTATTTAGCGTTATGTTCCACGTTACCTGCCGCCCAACACCGCACTCAGTCTCGCTCTCACTCAGTCTGCGAGCAGTAGCATGCGAGCGAGGTAAAGAATGAACTTGAGCCGAGGTATAACTAATCAACTCTTGTTACAAGTAGATTCTAAAGTAAAGATTTTATAAGTGGGCTACGCAACTTTATTTCGAAAAATAGTGAGACTGCGAAACTGAGAGTACATCTATACAAATAAATACAATTGAAGTGTCTGTTTGTAATGTCAAAATAACAGCTTTTTACTAAATGCATATGAAAGTACACACGGTATTTATAACAAAACCATTTTTTTTTAATTTTTGTCAGTCTGTCTGTTTGTTCCGACTAATCTCCAAAACGGCTGGACCTATTTTAACGGGATTTTCACTGGCAGATTGCCGATGTTACTAGGAGTAAATTAGGCTACTTTAATTTTAGAAAGAGAATTAGGGTTTCGCGTAAAAAATTAAAACGCTAATCTCAGGAACTCCACGTCGGATATGAAAAAATCTTTTTGCATTCGGTAGCCCAATTCTCGATGATGGTTATAGGCTAATACAACATCACGTTACGACCATTAGGAGCCGAACAAAAAAAAAGTCGGAAAAAACGCTAAGCAAAATCGAAGTAAAATAGGTAAATTAATAGTTATTGTTAGTTATCTAGGATATCAATTTATGTGATTTATGATTGTATTGTGATAATTAATAATGGTACTTGTAACTATTACTTACTATTAGAATACTTTACTAACACAAAAATTACTAACTACATACTATGTGATGTTAATGTAGGTACTTATTTAGTTATTAAAGTTGACTAAAGTTAAAAAAAAAATTGTTTCATTTCTTTGAAAAATCGATAAATGCTAGATCCGCGCTGTATTTGCTTTGATCCAGTATAAATCCAGCTGGATTGCAATCCCTAATCCTTATTGGACTTTGGGGTGCTTTAAAACAGCCTAGATGAGAGGCGAACCTTGAATCTACGCCGGCGTATCCTGGGGAGTGTGGCCCACAATCACTTTGCATACTGGCTAATTACTGGTGTATGTGTTAATAATACTTTCATATTCACTAGAAATGTACTCCTAAACACTTTGTATTAAAGAATATCCTGCCATGTTGTATATCTGATCTATAATAGGAGCAGGATTGGCATCATGAGTTGTGGACTCCGGTAATCTCCGAATTACATAAGTTAGCATCAGAAATAAGTAGATGAACATGATAACTATGTGAAATTAGACATTAACTATCCCAGTAATCTGGGGGCCTACTCTGAAGCGTAAATCCGAAGTATCGGCCGAATGTTCGGAAGTTTTCTACTAGACTTCATTATATTTCGTTCGATCGGTTTGGATCCGAACGAACTTCTTTTTGGCGTTTGGTCGGATCCGAACCGACCGAACGAAATAGAAAAAAGTGTAGTAGAAAACTTCCGAACATTCGGCCGATACTTCGGATTTACGCTTCGAAGTAGGTCCCCCTGTACATAATTCTCTTAAGCGGCCTTTGAAAAGATTTTGGTTATGCACTTTGATACTGACTAAATGGAAATCGGTTGACATTGTGTATGGGCAATCGGAGGTGGAGGAATCAAGAACATGTCATGTGGAAAGTTCTGAGTGTAATGAAGACATGCTGCAGCAACTCAAATGAACTGAGATAAGAGCAGGAGGGTGATGACTGAATGACAGATTGAAAAGATACTGTGTTTTAACAAGAAGCAGTAATGTAGTGAGTATCAAAATGAAACGTCCATTTTACAAGGACCAATTGACATCTTGTTTCACTTTACATGATAAAACGACAAGGGCTAATGACTATGAGGCTCGAAAATAAATAACATTAAAATTTCTACCTAGTAGAAACCAAGGTAAGCAGATAATGTATTTGGGTGCAGAAAGCCCACATGTGTTCCTCGTGCACATAGACCTGGATCACATAAGACCTCGGTAAGGCTATTGTGGGCTAAATTATTTTAACACCTACATCTCATATTATTAAGAAAAATACACAACTCTCTTATTTTTCATTTAAAACACATACAAAAATAACCAACAGTTATGATGATATAATAGCAATTTGCAGGGACACCTCTATACAGCCAGTTCAAGATGAAGAAGCTTCAACCTTTATTGAATAATGGTAGTGCATCCTCCTTTTCCTTTATATGTAGAATGAAGCTACAATGTGCATTCAATGAGTACAACTGCATTTGGTTGTTGATGAAAAGAAAAGATGCATGATTACTAAAATATATTTTCTTACAACAACATAACCTTGATCTTTTTGAGTGTCATTTTGTAAACAATACTATATGAGGCAAACAGCATTTTCTATCTATATCTATGTCGCAAATGGACTGTCAAATCCGCTGTTTTACGGAGCTGCACCCTAATTGCGTAACACACTATCGATCAGAATCTGAATCATTTTGAAGCAAATTGCTAATCCATTGCTTCTTAAGTTCGAAAAATTTGTCTGCACAATAACGTAAATAGCGCAATGAACTGTCAAAATGAAACCGATTCCTACTGTAAGTATTTTACGCAATTTCCCCGTTGTTTTATAAAACGGCTAGCGATTATCGCTAATCATTTTACAAAACTATGTAAAATAGCTGAACGACGTTTAGCGATTTTCCATAATTACTGAACGTTAAGGCGAAAGCGCCAGGGTAGCCCGCGAAATTCAAATTTTCTTACGTTTTTCTGCTATTTGCAGGTGTCAGGTTGTATGTTGATCTGAATATGATTCAGGACTGTAACAAATCTGTATTTATCGAATTATAATCATTAAAATCATCAATACAACTCTCTTTTCTTATTACCCTATTGAATGACTATTTCATGAAATCTTGACATTTAAGGTTTATACTAACTTAAGGAGTTGTATTATTGATTCTAATGATTATAATTCTGTAAATACATATTTGTTACGGTCGCGGATCATACTTTAATCAACATATACCCAGACACTGAGCTGCAAATTGCAAAAATCGTAAGAAAATTTAAATTTTGCGGGCTACTTTAGCGCTTGTTGGGCTACTCTCCTGCTAATTTCTTACATCGCATTTACACTTTTTATTTGAGTTTGAGATTTTTTTTAATTTTATTTTGTTTTATCTGTCGTATATTATGTTGTGTGCCTTTTAGTATGTGCTAAATAAATGTAGTAAATTATTTCTTGTCTCTTAACACGTAGATTTACATAAACGTTTTGCATTGATTAATGCAGCGGGTCGACTATTAGAGGTTATGAAAAACAACGTGAAAAGAAACGTCAGATTGTAGATTTTAGTTCTAAATTTTGTCGCTCGTGGCTCTGTGTGTCATAACAATAATGGCGCCCGAAACAGAAATAAATAAAACGACTACATACATACGTAACATCACGCCTTGTTTCCCCGAAGGGTTAGGCAGGGGTGTACTTAAAGTACACCCACATTTCGCCAGTTATGTTTAAGTCCCATGTAATAAGAGGCGAGCTTATTGAACTATGAAACGACTAATAAGAGTGAAAAAAGTGATTTTAAGGAAAATAAGTTCAGAGTTTTATGAGAGTCAATTCTAAAAATACTAAATAGCAGTGGTGCAGCTGCAATTATCATTAGAGGGAAGCCGAAGAAAAAATTGTTCAGTTCTCATAGACAAAAATTGTAGGTATTTTTGTAATATTTTTAATCTTATGATATCCGTATTAAATTGGTATTAAATACAGCCTTGGCCAAAAGTATTGAGCACCCATGACATCTATCAGTTTTTTGAGGGGTATCAAATCAAAATAAAACAAAACGTTTTATATAGGTTTATTTTACTATTTATTAATAGAAAATTAATATTTTGTGGGTCCACCCTTTGCCTTAATTAAGACAGAAATCATTTTGGTAATGAGTTTACGAGATTTTTACAATCTTCAGCAGTAATCGCGTTCCATTCCAGACACAGGCAGCGTTTCAGATCTTTTTTGTTGATGATTGTGTGGCGCCTGACTCTACGCTTTAATAATCTCCATAAATGTTCTATGGAGTTCAGGTCTGGAGACTGGGCAGGCCAGTCTAGAAGATTTTCCCGAAACCATGTCATAGTGCGGGCAGATTTGTGGCATGGCGCGTTATCCTGCTCGAATTTAACACCATCCATGTTTGTGTCGCCAAAAAGTGTCGTAAATGAAGGCAACAACGCAGTTTCTAGTACATTTTTGTACTTAGTAGAGTTCATGCGGCCCTCACGAATAATTCGCCAACTCTAGAATCGGTCATGCAACCCCAGACTATTTTGCTGCCGCCACCGTGTTTTACAGTTGGGGTCACACACTCTGGCTTAGATTCTTCGCTCACCCGGCGACGCATAAAGGTCACACCAGGTGTACCAAAAATTTACAGTAAAGAGACAAATATTGAGTTCCGGAAAATTAAAATAACTTCATCCATGCATTTGGTTTTAAAGCCATTTTATTAAATGTTAATAGGACATTAAATTGACTTACTCACCTCAAAGTTTAATTCGTATGACCATACAACATTTGACCAATCTTCTGCAGTGAAACTTTTGTGTTTTAAAGCCAATTTATACCGAACTTTTTTGTTGTGGCCGGAGAGCCACGGCTTCTTCCTGGCTTTACAGCCTTTCAGATTAGCTTCCTGAAGTCTTCTACGAGTAGTTCTAGCAGAAATTGGTTTCTTAATTTCTACTGATAACTCAGCAGCGAGCTCTAAAGATGTTTTTTTTTTTCCTATTTTTTTCGACTCTCTCAGTAACTGACGGTCCTGACGATCTGTGGTGATGCGTTTGGGCCCAGTTCTTGGTCTATTTTGATGTAATCCGGTAGCAGAAAATCGCTCAATAGCATATTGCACGGATCGGCGCGTACATTTCACAGTTTTGGAAATCTCTACCTGAGGTTTCCCTTGCTCATGCAGAAGAAGTATCTCCACATGTTTTTCTAATGACAGTTCGTTTCATTTTGGCATATTACAACGGAAACCTATGTAGATGCCGATTAAATAATCCATAAACAATAGATTTGATTTCTTCCCATATTTACCGTGTACGAGCGAAATTTGTAAGGTGCTTAATACTTTTGGCCAAGGCTGTATATATGATGTATTGTGATACATAGTTACACACACAGGTGTCCCATATTATTTGGTAATAGTAGACATTAAAAAGAGTGGTTGTTCCGAAGGGAAACCGACAGGAATCAAGTTGTATAAAGGCTGCGCCCCTGCTAAATAGCCATGTAACTGCAACCAAATTTGAAGTAGCGCTCGCCAGCCGCTACTGCGGCACCGCTCGCTTCGCTCGCGCGCAGTTTGTCGCGATTACAACCCAACCTAAACCAGGTCAGGGTGCCCTAGCTTAGTTACACTGCGACCAATTCGACATTAGAAGCCACCCCAAACGCTTGTCGTGAGTAGTCGTGACTGCAGATAAGCCATTCTGCATTATGTCTAAACGTGAGTAGCAGTTTTGTTAAACGTAACGCAATGACAATGCATCTGAACATTGTTCAGCTGTTTTTTTACATAACGGAGCTGTTTTGTAATACAGCTAGCGGTTATGTAAAACAGCTGATTCGACAATCCATCTGTGACATCTATCTGCCAATCAATCTGCCTAGCCTTTTCCCAACTATGTTGTGTGCGGCTTCCAGTCTAACCGGATGCAGCTGAATACCATTGCATCTGCGACATCTATCTATACTAATAATAAAGCTGAAGAGTTTGTTTGTTTGAATGCGCCTATCTCTGGAACTACCAATCGGAATTAAAAAATATTTTTGCATTTGATAGCCCAATTCTTGAGGAAGGCTATATGCTATTTAACATCACGCTAGGACTCTTAGGAGCCGAGCAAAAACAAAAAAGAAAGAGAACACTAAACGAAAACGAAGTAATAGCGCGGGCAGTCGATGCGATCGAGTGGAGTGGGTCGGGAGAACAAGAATTTTCACGCGGACTAAGTCGCGGACAAAAGTTAGTTTATATACTACAAAAGGAGAAACTGACATACTGACATATCAGTGCACAGACCAAACTACTGGGACTAGAAACAAGAAATTTTGCACATGAGTTTATTTTACAACGTAGGGGGAGCACTAAGAAGGGGTTTTTGAAATTCGATCATTAAGGGGGTTGACAAGCGGGATTTTGTCTGTATAAAAATCTTATTCCTTGAGTTAAGAAACTTCAAACTTGGCACGAATACATTTCGAAATAAATTATAAAGATTGATTGTCACTCGAGTTTTTCGGGGAGAATTTTACTGCGTGGCTTTATTAAGTCAAACGTTGGTAAACCAACTAAATATTAAATGACGAAACAAATGCTCAAAGATTTTTCAAATCAATCCCTGTTGGGGGGGGGGGACAGTTCACATAAACATTATTTTTCCTTGGATCAATTAACTTTAAAACTGCTTCAAATATGTATCTAAATAAGTAATAAATATCATAATCATTAATTTTCGAAAACTACTTTTTATTGGGGGTAGGGGGGGGGGGGGTATTGAATTATGGTGATCATATGAAATCGACGCGGACGTAGTAGTGTGGAAGTTCTTTTAGTACACATAAAATGCAGTGGCTACTCTCTCAATTTTAAAAGCCTTCAAAGATTAGTAAGTAATCATTTATTTATTGACGAAAAAAACTTAGCCTAGGTAGTTTCAATAAAAGATGGGTATGGCTATTACAGATGAGTAAGACTCCTGTCCTTGAAACTAGAAAAACATAAGTCTGATGTTAACATATATTTGAGCAGGTCTAATGGTTAATTGTGGGGAGTGTTTGTGATTGTGTTGCAGTCAGATTAAACCAGTCCATTGGGGTTTGTGTGTGTGTGGTATACTTTCTTTTTAATTTAAAAAAGTTTAAATTATTCAGTAACAATTAATTTTGAAGCATGTTTTATTTTCTAGAACTTTGGATGTGATATGTGTTTTCCTTCTAAACCTTGTCTACTGCGATCCTTGGCTACAAAATAATAAAATACCTAAAATTTATCTACTCATAATGCATGTCATGCATGATAAAAATCTGCCCTGGACAGATCAGTGTACTTTAACCCAAGCCAAATAGTATGACCATGCCTAGGATGGCTCCATCAACAAATTTTGGCAAGAGATGTTAACAATGTCATCTGAAGTATTTTGGTACTAAAAAAGTTTAGATGTTATATGTGAATTTGTAGCACATTATGGTTTTTTTTGTAAACACTGAAATAAACACTAAGCCTGATTTTCATGGTGCAATTTAATTGCCTGTGGCATGCCATAAGTCCAAGCAAAAATAAAAGTTGCACCATCTAAACTTTTATGTGATGTGAGTTATATGTTGCTTAAACTTTAGTGTATGCCACAGGTGAGAAGCTTGCATAGTATAAATGGGGATAAAAGACCTCTCTTGATGCCATCATCATCAAGATTTGTTTTATAGGCTCAATATGTATACTAAAAGCATTGAGGTTCAATGTAAACTAGAGCACACTGCAAACAATTTTTTTGCACAACATGTTGTTGTCTGGGGCAGCAAACATCTCAGCCTATTACCTGAATATGCATACATCACATCTGCAGGTTGCAATACACAACAATGTGTTGCACAATAATTTTGTTTGCGGTGTCAGCTCTAGTTTACATTGAACCTCAATGACTAAAAGATGAGAAGACTATACCAGTACCTAGGTAATAAAGATTTTTAACAAAAAAAATTAAGTGATGAAAAAAGAAACCGCAGCTACAGACAGGAGAAGCATTTGCTATTGTAATTAATAGAATTCCAGTATTACATTAGCTTGATACAATGTTAAACAAAGTTTTGAGTTTTATATGGACTTGGTTTAATCATGTAATAAGTTATGTCAGTTATGTTTGGTGATAAATTATAGGGGACCTACAACTGAAATATTTGGAATTGAATCAATGTGACTGGGCAACTGGACAATGTAATATTTGTGCTTTACATTAGTGTGCAGTGCAGTTGCAGGGATGAAAAGGGTCAAATAATGTGTTGAATTCATTAAAAAAGACAATTTAGGAGCTATAAGGGCTAGAAACAAGAAAATAATAATAATTAATAACAAATAATAACTTACTGCTTCTGGATGAATATGTTGAATCTTTGGATGACGTTCTCCTGGAGTCCCATTCTCTAGGCTTTTCCCACTGTGACACTTCACTGATACAGTTATAATAATACTTCTTGCCTGATGAACTAATATGTTCTGACCACTCACGGCCAGAAGAAACGCTTGCGGAAGGCGCACTTCTCTTGTCATATTTACTACTCCTACTAACACTAATGTTCATGCCACTAGTCCTATTCTTTTTATCGGGTTCATTTCGCTCATGATTACTTCTTTCTCTTTCACTGTCTTTGCTACGTTCCTTCGGTGATCTGACACTATCTGAAATTACATAAATATGGGATTAATTACATTCAAAATAGTTAAATCTCTAATTCAACCATTTTCTACTATATTATTTGATTGTACATAAACTCATGTATCTCATTCGCTTTGTCACACAATAATAATTGTTTTAGAGGTTCAATCGCAGTGCAATGCCGCATTCAGTTCAAGAATATTAATTATTCCTATAAGCATCTAACTTTAACTGGAGTAACTATCATTGATTTTTATATTTGTTTTCGAAGTGCATTAAAGTTTTTACATATACAAAGCAATATGTTCATTGAGTTTTTGTTATTTTATATTAATGTTCTGATGTATTCATTAAATAAAACTTGTATGTTTTGTACAAAAAGGGTAATATCTGAAATAAATATGTAAATAGCCCAGCTTTGTAGTAAATCTTTACTTAAACAATAACTGCCTTAATTATGTTTTGTGTTTAGTTGAAAATGAATTTATCTTACAGATAAATGTTAAAACTTAAAGAAAAATCTTATAAATAAACAAGGTTTAAATTTCCCAATACTAGCTTAAATTTAAATGTTCAACGTGCAAGCATCTTTAACTATTATGAGCATCTGCAGTCATTGAGCATAGTAAAAGCAATGAGCTGCATTTACTTGTGCAATGTGTTCTTATCATATTACAAATAAATTATGAACCTCAAACATTATTTATGAATTCTTAAATACACTTGGTAGTGATTAAAACAATTTGTGAATAAGGAGCTTATGCTTTACAGAAGATATAACTGAAAGGTAAAGAAATATTACCTGTATACTTATTCCTAGAGGATTTGTAGTCTCTATCTCTCTCCTTTTCAGAACCCTTCTGCAGGTAGGCATTCCTGGATGATGGATATCCTCTGTCATCGGCCACATGACTGTAGTGGTGGTGTCCGTGGCCTGATTGACTGGAGTGTGTGTTGTGACCATGTGCTGACACATTACCATTAGGGGATCGAAGAGGAGTGTATCGGTTTTCAGAAGAGACATAATCATTGGCTGTCCTTCTTTCACTTTTTGAATTGTATTTCTGTTCAAAGAAAACACATTTTCAGCAATATGATTAAGAACAAGAGTCAATTGTTTTAATTTAGTATAGTTTTTGTAAAAGTCTATTAAGCTGATACTTACCCAGGTATTTTTAAACCTACTTTTTTATTCATGTGAGCATAAACAACTAGAAGGTAAACAATGATAAAAATAAAGCTCACTGTACATAAAAATGTTTGTTTATAAATTGAGCATCCACAAAATACAGTGAAATATCACTTTGATGCCAATTCAGCCATTTAGCTGCTGGTCTATACAAGTAAACAAGCTATGTTACATGTTGAAGTGTCATTGTCATTGTTAATTACACCATACAAGTAAAATATTGTTACAGTCATTTCATAAAAGAAAGTCCACTAAATGGAATATTATCCTCTTTCTATGTACCTACTTACCATACCTCTAATTCGATTATGTGAAGAATGATGAAGAAATAATTATGAATTCAAGAGAAATAATTTGCTCTATGAAACTCTTGTAATTAAAATATTAGTTTCCATTGGTCAAATGTGGTTGATAAAAACAGGAAAAGAATACTCGGGATCAATTATTACGTAGAGTGGAGTACATAATTCAAGCAAGGTTTAACCATCATCTTTGGAAATGCTTCTGCATCAGTTTACAGCATGAGGAAGGATCTTACCTGATACGGATGGGACTGATGCTTCTCAAAGTACCTGAAAACAGACAAAAATATTTATTACATTCACCTAAATTACAGCAAAACTCAAATCGGCGACCGCCATCTACAGACTGTAAAGCCGAAGCATTCAAAACCATATCATACCCATCACTTATTCGCTGAGGTTTCCTTGCATGCATTACCATCAATGCAAATGTACGATTTATTACGGCCTCAGTAATAAAATGCAAAATGAAACCACTGTCATTAAAAACAGTTTTACAGAAGGCCGTGATATATCTTGATGGACGCCATGTCACATTCAAGACACTCTAGCAAGAAAGAGTCAGTCGAGAAACGAGTGAGATAAAAAATATGTCGATGATCGACGCTTTGATGATGATAGAGGTTTTGAAGACTCTATGGTTAGTTAGTTCGTGGGTCTATAGAAACTTTTTAGCTAAAAAAAAAATTTACCGATTACTAATTTTTGAGTCGGCGCCAAACAAACAAAAAGGCGCCAAGAAAATGAATGGCAGCTTTAATTGATCTCCTTTGATTGTTTGTTTGGCGCCACCGTCTCAAAATGACTAATTTACGTCACTTAAAGAGCTTAGTTTGACTAAAAGGATTTTTTTTTCGCTTTTCTCTTTCTTTTTTCATCGGTAATTTTTTTTTTGCCTTTTCAGTTTATTTTAATATTAAGAACTTCCCTTGGACAGTTTTCCGTCTCCATCATGAGACCCTCGATTACAGTCATACCCCAGCTACGTTCTCATCACGATAAATGAAAAAGTCCAAACACGATGCTGTAAACTGTGGAGAAGCTCTCTCGACTATCTTCCATCTGCATCATCAGATCGACTTGGTCACTATTATGATGAACTAGCTGTTGCCCGCGACTTCATCTACGATCCAGGATGAAAAGTAGCCTATGTCCTTCTCCAGTTGCCTCTACCAATGTGCCCGATGTGCCTTTCATCCAAATCCGTTCTGCCGTAAAAGCGTAACAAAAAAAAAAAACTTCCGCATTTATATTTATTAGTTACTAGGATGTCATTCAGTTTGGCACAGGAATTAATCGAAACTTTTTATATAACAACATTCAAAATTTTAGAATGTGTCCATAAGTGTGGCCATAAGTTTTGACATTTTTATAATCTTATAATGTCAGATGAATGCAACTAATGTCACCCGATCTATAAAGTGTCAGGCTGTGGTGTCAGGCCATTGTATTTGTTTATATACAATAAACACTGACGTGTGAAATTTACTACTTATCATGGAATAAATTTGGAGCAAAACAAAAGCAGAAAAGAGATGCTTATGAATACATAAAAAAATATCCTCCACGACTTAAGATATCGTGTCGCGATGATATTACTTTGTTTTTCGTGCTAACTGAACAGCGATAAAAGTTGCATAAACTTTTCGACCTATTTGTACTGCCTTTGATAATATTCTTTTGGAAGAAAATTAGTCTGTTGTGGTAGTTTGGCAGTTTTTGTGTAGAAAATATTTCAAACCACGCTATAAAATATTCAGATGAAATTAATCTGGCATTTAAAAAATAATTTGGTAAGTACCAAAATGATTTATTCCTACTAATCAGTTTTTTTCAGTTTGCCGCGCTTTTTCGGGATAAATCTTTTATGTACAGATGCCAGCAGGTCAAACTACCCGAAACTATCATATTTTCCCAATCAATCTTAAACCCAATGCTATAACAATAAAGTTGAAAATCTATTAAAGAAATTTGACAGCTTGAGGTCCTGCCGTCCATACTAGAGTCAACACAATAAATTATGTTGGCCAAGTTTCAACAGAATTCGTTTACAAGTGAAAAATCAATCGACCCCTATTTTTCTACCCTTAGGGGTGGATGTTATTTTTCAATTTTAAATGGGCAGTTAAATCCTACTTCATGAAAAGTATAAATCCGCAAAGGTAGCCCGCGAAATTCAAATTTTCTTGCGTTTTTTTTGCAATTTGCCGGTCAATCTCAGGTTGAATATTCATCAAAATATGATTCACGACTATAACAACGATGTATATACATAATTAAAACCATGAGAATCATCAATAAAAGTCTATAAGTTAGATTTGTTCTAAAATGTCGTAAATAATTGCAGAAATCTTGACATTTTAGAACAAATCGCATTTTATAACGAAAGTTAGGTTAAATTGATTTATTTATTACAATTTATTATATGAACGTTTTCTATTAACCTCGATAATATTGCAAAAAAAACAAGCTCACTTACCGAATCTTCATTTTTGCACTCTGTTCGATTCTTACATCCTAATACACAGCAACGCCCCATGTTTAACTTGTATTATTATTTAATTTGTACACACGGCTACATATCAAGCTATACATTTATAATCTGACCTCTCATTGTACGGAAATCCTATACAATACGAGATCAGCTTTTAATGGAAATGTATAGCTTGTTAAGGGGGAAGCGCCAAGGTAGCCCGCGAAATTCAAATTTTCTTATGATTTTTGCAATTTGCTGGTCAGTATTAAGTTATAGGTTGATTAAAATATGATTCGCGGCCGTAACAAATATGTATTTACAGAATTATAATCATTAAAGTCATCAACACAACTCTCTAAGACCAAGTAAACCCCAAGAATTACTATTTCATGAAATCTTGACATTTGGGGATTATACTAACTTAACAAGTTTTATTACTGATTGTAATGATTATAATTCTGTAAATACATATTTGTTACGACCGCGAATCATATTTTCATCAACGTACAACTTAACACTGACAAGCAAATTGCAAAAAACGTAAGAAAATTTGAATTTCGCGGGCTACCTTAGCGCTTCCCCCTTAAGTAGCCGTGTGTACCATGGGAGAAACGAACATCTATACACCGTAAGGACTATTCTTGCTTGCAGCGCTCGGCCGCTATAGTAGCGTTTGTTAACTGATGTGGTCATCGTGAGCACGGGATTTTGTTTTCAAATTGGTCAGATGTAAGTTTTCTTGATAGTACATTTCACATTCACAGAATTATGAAATACGCGCCACAAAATCAGTTAAGAATACCAAATAAATTGTACCAAAGAGTATAAATAATTACCGTGAGTCTGTGACCATAGACTAATATTGACCGTGACAGCAGGTGACAGCCATTGTCTGTTGGTCGACAGATTACAAAAGTATAAAGTTTACGTATACGCGAAGGAGATAAAGAATATTTATAGTCTAAGGAATATATCGAATATATATTTCTATCTCGTTTACTCTCACTACTGGATGCCTCTTGTCTCAATAATTTTGTTACTTATTAACTTGTCTACAATCTTTATATCAAACAACACTTCAAGATACTCACCAAAATGTAATCTTCATTTACTAACAGCTTAATAGCCTAAACAATAAAATAAACTTTTCAATTTTCGGCCAGAGGCTATGAGTAATTTTTTCTTACTCGACATACTAAACAACGCAAGACCACATTGACATTCGTAGGTTTTAGGGTTCCAAACCAAAATGGTCAAAAGGAACCCTTATGGTGCGACTCAGTCTGTCTGTCTGTCACAGCTGGATATTTCAAGAACTACTATTGCTATAAACTTGAAATTGGGAACAGTATTAGGTGACGTTTGCCCACTATGTTGCAAATAAGAAAGAATTTTTTTTTTGTAACAGGGACTGAACGGGGTCTTAAAAATTCGAAGTTGGGCTACTAGGGTATGTGGGGTATCATTTATGAAAGAACGCTGCATGCGCATTCTCAAACATTTTTTCCTTTTTTTTAAGCCGCATAGTTTTCTACTTTTGATGAAAAATGTAAGAAACAATACCTTCGCCCCCCTACTCCCCCTTATCTTCGAAGTTTGCATAGAGAAAAATGAAGTTTGCATAGAGAAAAATCTGAAATTATTCTATGTGGTAGAAGTGTAACTTACAGGAAAAATAAAACGATGCGATGTCTTATAGCACTTTTTCAGATCATCAACAAAAATTACATTAGTTCCACTATCGGTCAAGAGATGACGCTGACCAAAACCTGCAATGCTGTCCATCTATCCTACTTATAGAGGACTACACTGTACGTAAAGTAACACATCCAAAATATTTATATATGATATTACGGAACCCTGCATGAGTTTGACTCGTTCTTGACCGGTTTTTTTAAATATTGTATATAGTAAGAGAAATAATAATTTTATAAATACTACGAATCATCTCAGTCGATTTAGTTAGGCCTTCAGCTACTCATTAGTTTACTCTTTGGTCCTCAGTCAGGCCACAGAGTGCAAAAAAAACGAACTTCCGTTAAATTATAGGACGTTTTAGTTCTATTTATGTTATTAATTTGATAATGTAACAGATTAAATGTAAATAAAAGCCCAGAAAATGCAAGGTAAATAAATACTTCCATTTAATTTGTTTAGAGCTATAAAAACGTTTTAAAAAAATCTTTGATTTAAGAGTGATTCACTTGTATGTACAACTTGTAAACTGTTATGGCGTTTGTGTCTCGATATACACAACGCATATTCGTACCTCTTCTCTATTGTTTCATATAAAGTATTCTACTGATGAGTAGTCTTTTCAAAAATATACTAATAACTTAAAAATGAAGTTTTTGTAATCTTATAGAAGCAAACAGTGAAAGCGTATCGTTTTAAGGTTATGTTTCCATCTTTCATTGGTATTTTAGGTGGGTTCATTAAGACGGGATATCAATTGCAATATTTTTTCGAAGACAGTATCCCTAAAAGTGATGTCTGAATGAATTTCTCACGGTTTCTAGATATTCAGTCATGGTGGGAAGTGCCCAGCATCGCGTACTTTTGTTCTTTATTCAGAACTGCATTCAACCTTTTGGATTTTGACATTGAAGTAAGTAGCTACGATTTGGTTATTCTTGCTGATGCAATTTAATGAATTACGTTTAATATCCTTACATATGTTTCAGGAACTAGAAGAAGCTCTTTTGACTGATGGCACGGAAGAATCCGCCAGTTCTCTCCTGACTGAGTTAATAGTTCGTCTTTTGAATGGCTGTTTGGGCAACAATGACATCTCTGCCTTTAATTATCAGGTAGATCATCACCATTCGGTATGTTTGTTTGGGTACACTTAGATGTTGACTCATTAATTGTTTTGGTTATTTTACAGATGTACTTGAGGCGTTTGTTTAGAAGAAAATGTACAGATACAGGGAGATATAACCCATTCAACACAGATATTGATTTCCAGTTTTTGCCCCTACGTACCAAGGTTGAGATATTGTATGCACTATGTGATTTTCGATTAGATGCTGATGATGTATTTGATTTATTTAAAAACCTGGAAGCTGAAAGTCTGAGAGTTGAGCCACTCGGGTAAGTATTTTTCTAATAATTATTAACAATCTCTTACAGAAGATTATTTTGACCTGTTCCAGGATTATCACAAAATTTGACTGTTTTATGAACTTTTTATAAAAGACGGGTTAAAATAATTTGTAAATTTTTACTACAGCTGGGATGATAACTATTCAGCATATTGGTACTTCTATGGCACGAGATTATACCGGGAAGACATAGTAAAAAAACAAAAAGGCAAAAATAAAAAGAAAAAAAATAAAGAGAACAAGAAACGTGGCTGGTTTTATGGTGATGATTGGCTCGATGACGAGGACACTGAACGTGTCTGGCAAGTGGTTTGTTTTACTGAAGAAGACTGGACCCACTTGACAGAGAAGTTCAGCAAGGCGACTAGCAAGGTTGAGAAAGAATTGTACCGTTCATTATCACAAAACTTTTTGCCTGAAATACCTAGGCTTTTTCAAGAAAAGGAACGGTTGCAACGAAAGAGGTGAGTTTATTTTACTATTCATCTGTTACAGGATAGCTTGATTGATACAACAGATTACTAATAACAGTAAACTTTGTCAGTGCACTTTTATAGAACATGTTAAAATGACCAGAAGCACTAACAGTCAAAGAATATTGTATGCTTACATAATTACAGTAAAAAGCAATTTTACTTTATATATCAAATGACATCAATATAATTTAAAAAAAATTTCACACTGGAAAATTTAATTATTTCGTAGCTTAATGCTAATTATTAAATATTTCTATTATTTTTCATTACTCTAGCAACTGACAAAGCAATATTTAAAAAAGGGCATAATAAAATTTATTACTACAAGGAAACAATATTTTATATGTATATTCTTATGGGTTCGCGTCACCGACATGCAAATATGCTATGCATAGTTTTATTAAGTTTTCACTTCTGTCGGCAGTCGACATGACTGCCTAATTTTTTCTTTCACTGGCATGTATTGTATCAATCAATCTATCCGGCAGTTGCTACAATCAATCATTATGTGTATTGTTTTTATTAGGGGTTTAAATATGAAATTGCCATTTTGTACTGAAAAATTCAAACATATTTTGTCTAAGGTAAAATATATTTATTTATTCAAAGTATTTACCCTCATGGTCTATACATTTATACCATCTCATGGGAAGGTCATTTATGCCTTTGCGGTAGAACTCTGGGGACCTGGACTCAACAAACTGTGTGAAGGACTATTTTGTATTGCTTCCTGGGTAGAAAATTTTTTACCATGTAAAAAATTTTCCAAATCGCAAAAAAAAATGGTAGTCGGTTGGGGTCAGATCCGGCGAGTATGGAAGATGATGGATGGTTTCTAACTGTAGGTCCTGTAGTGTTAAATCGGTTTCTCGAGCAGTGTGAGGTCTTGCGTTATAATGGAGCAATAGTGGTGAAGACCGGTCGACGAGTCGGGGCTGTCTCACTGCGAGTTTCGCCATCATTGTTCGAAGTTCTGTACAGTAGACATCTGCTGTTATTGCTTGACTGGATCTGAGGAAGCTGTAGTGAATTACACCATGAAGTGACCACCAAACAGTTACCATCACTTTGCTATGGGTAAGCTTCGCTCTAGGGCATTACTTTGCTCTAGGGCATTAATTCGCTCTAGGGCATTATTGTGGCTTTTGACCTGGAGTCAGCCATTGCATTGTTCGCTTGCGATTATCGTAAAGGATCCATTTTTCATCAAACGTCACAATTCGCCCCAAAATACCTTCATTTCTGTACCGGTTTAACAAGGTAAGCCAAGATTCAACGAGCGCTTCTCTGCAGATCGGTCAAATCATGGGGCATCCCATTTTTCAAGCTCTTTTATCTTACCGATTTGATGCAAATGGGTCAATATTGTGGGTATGCTAATATGAAACCATGCCGCTAATTCCTTGGTTGTTTGATACGGATCGGCTTCCACCATCGCATTAAATTCATCGTTATTTACCTTAGTGGCTGGTCTTCCTCGGGGTTCATTCAAGTCGAAGTTTCCACTACGAAAGCGATTAAATAAAAAACGCACGGTGCGTTCATTACCCGTATCCTATCCAAACACAGCATTGATATGGCGAGCTGTTTCTGCTGCGTTAGTCCCACGTCGGAATTCTTATTAAAAAAATACTCTAATTTTCATGTATCCATCTTTACTTTAAAAGTCGAATGAAAAAACAATTGAAAGTCAAACAATCGAATTTTGCACATTTTTCAAATTTAGAATGTCACATATAGTTATCGTGTGAAAAAAGTTTCACTCTGGAATCTCACATCACGCAGGTTTTATTTTAATTCAAACTGGCCAGTATGTTAAAACGGCAATTTCATATTTAAACCCCTATTAAATTGAATGGAGAACATAGTATTGCCATTAGATTAGGTGGAGCAAATCGACCCACGCGGGAAAACGCGTTTTAAAATAATTTATACTAGCTGTTGCCCACGACTTCGCCTGCGTGTATTTAGAATTTTTATTACAAAAATCCAGAGTACAATCCTTCTCCAGGGCCCAGGCTATGTATCTGTAAATTTTCATGACAATCGCTTTAGCGATTTAGGATGAAAAGGGAACAGACAGTTACTTTCGCATTTATAATATTAGTATGGATGTAAAGAACGCGCGTGTCCCGTGTCCCGCGCCCAGTCGTGTGGTGTGTCACAGTTGTGGTAAAATTTTCGACATTTGGAAAGTCCTGATAAACGCCGGCCGGTTGGTAACCCTAGTCACAGTGTGTGATTCTTTAGACATTGCAAAATAGATTTAAAGGACAAAAAATGAGCCTTATCAAAAACATTTCTAAATGTGTAGTTGTGCTTAACAAACAACTTATTTAACAATTTGCTTGTTGAACACTTTATTTTTTTGTCTATTCATTGATTTTTAAATCTAAAAATTACTCTAGCTGGAAAAAAGAGATTCAATTGTTCATCATACATCTTCATTTCGAATCGAAGCAAAATATTTTTGCACAATAAGCAAGAATTTCAAGCTTCCATTTAAATCATTCCACTCTCGGCAAATTGGTACTTTTTCCATAAAGCATACCAAACCAACAGACTCATAAATATTATTAGTTTTAGTGTTCAGCAGGCAATCCCTTATAGTTAAAAATCACACTTAGCTAATATTTCTCTGATGTTGGTAACAGTACATAAAAATCAATCTATGAATTTATACTACAGATTAAAGTTTTAAGCAGACAATTAATATCATAATAAGATCAGACATCATATCTCATAAAATCATAATTTTAAACCGGACGTTTTAACATTATCATAATTATGTTCATTTAAATTTAATATGACTTATGATAGTTGTGTTGGTGAAGTGTGCTTTAATTAGTCACAATAGCTAGTATTTTATTATTATTATATGCCCATGCAATTGGAAGTTAATGCTCATTCCTGCAATGCGAATTGTTGACAATCAATGTTAGATGATAAATATGAAAAAAATACTAGAATGTAAATGCTATGCTCAGCTGCTCTACGTACAAAAGCACAATATATAAGGCCAGCGCACACTGACGGCCGGCATGGCATAGCATTGTAATTTTTCAATCTAAATAATATTTGTTTGATCAAAATCAAAATAGAGAATATAATTCAATGCTTGTGTTGAAGAGAAATACATTGGATCCGTTTTTGTGCACTTGCCCTAAACTTTTATGAGCTCTAACTTATAGATTGGTGGTGGTTAACTAGAACATTGGCTTGTATGGATTTTGTGGATGGGAAATCATCAAATGACTTCTCCCGCTCTGGGCGGAGCGGGAGGGCGTGTCAGACTTTTACTGACTAAAACCAACCCGTGTTCCTTCTGTTGCCTGTGCCGGGGCCAGAGCTGGCTATTGCTTGACAAATTATCTCTGTATTACTATGCTAAGGTATAATGGTCTTTGAATTTTAGTAGTGTTCTTACAAATTTCGGAGTTACTAAAGGGTTCGACTTCATTGACGAAAGCATTATAATAATAATATATTGCCCCACTGCAGGGTAAAGGCTTCGTCTCATACAGAGAAGGTACAAGCATTGATCACCACGCTTGCTCAAGGCGGGTTAGTGACTTCAAACTCTAAGTCCAGGATTCCTCAGACATTTGGCCTTCACCGATGTGAAATCATTAAATAACAATTATTACTACATGAATTACATCATGGGGAGCCCTTTGCCCAGCAGTGGCCGTGAGATGGTGTAGGCTGACAGTAACATATATGTACGATGTGATGCCATTAAGTTTAGAGCTTAAATTGAGTTGTAGACCGTTTTGCACTGTGAAAACTTGTCATTCCTTAGGAAATTTTGCAAATTGAGGAATACCTATTATTGTTCTTGCGACTCCTGAATTGATATCGATTTTGAATCGAGGTGGTGGGTTTATGATCAATTTGTATTTCAATAGTAGGAAGTTTTTGTGTGTTTGTTTTTGTTTTTGCCTTGGTGAAATTTTATCTGTTTGCCTACCTACTCATTTCGGTCAATCTCCAACCATTTGTCGTTGATTTCTTCTCTTTGGGAGATGATTTATAAGTAAGTCATAAGAATATGCACGAATACGAACTAGAAACCTATTGTTGATGAGATTAGAGATAGAAATATTGCTATGCTGCACAGAACGAAAACTGCTGTTATGCAACATTCTGCTAAAAATGGCGGCGTTGCTCGAACTTAATATAATCTGAATAAATTATAATTGCAATAGCGCGCGACACTCGGCCAAGATATATTAATTTTAGAATATAATATCGATTTTATGAAAATGTGACGTACTCATCTAAGCTACAGTGGACAACTAACATAACTTATCATGAAAATAATAACTTGATTATTTCTATAGAACCGGTTTTTCTGTTTGATTGAAGCAAATTATCAGTGTAGCTTTGGAAAATGTGAAATGTTTTTATTTGGGGCCTTTTCTGCTTGCTGCTGGAGTTGTCAACGTTTATTACATAGGTCAATTATATTCTGCTCCCTTTTTTATGATGATATTTAAGACAAATCAGTGATGTGACATCACAGCTCATGTTTCATAACTATCATCATACCTACCATAATTTCGAAGCATGATTTTAAAGAATTAGTTATCATTAACTTTATACGATGTACGCTAAGTAAGAAGCGTTAAAGGTTATTTTTGTTTGTGTCATAAAAAAATATAAATCGAAATATGAACCGAGTTCAGGAAAGTCAGAAAAAAATAACAAATTTTAAAATCATGGCTAAATGAAATGCTTTTGCGTATCGGTGGTCTAGCAGGTTAATATCGTGTTAGTTTAGTTAACATACATAACATCACGCCTTGTTTCCCCGAAGGGTTCGGCAGAGATGTACTTAAAGTACACCCACATTTCGCCAGTTATGTTTAAGTCCCGTGTAATAGGGGGCGAGCCGATTGCCATCAACCGGGCACAAATCCAGACTCCGGGCTGCAGTTAGCTTCGCTTTTTAACTTAGTTAAATTAAGTGAAATTCGCTTAGCGTGACACCGGTTGCGAAATTAACTTAACAGAGCTATATTATTTTGCTGATTATTTGTATCGAAAATATTAACAACTTCCCTGTCCCCATACAACGCATTTTTCACAGTTTTTTCTTCTGATGAGTTATATATAACATTCTTATATACCATAAAATATAATTTTCATAAATTATAACATGTAGATTTATCCTATTTTGGTTATTTTATGACTCATATGTGACTCATGGACGTAGGGCGAAAACTTCTCTCGTGAGTCATATATGACTCATTGGACAGGGAAGTTGTTAAGATCCGAAAGTAAGGCCCGGTAACCCGATTGCACCACAATTCATAAAATAAGTTTAGCGCTAAACGAATTTAAAACATTATTCTATTGCCGTCAATCGTTTCAAGATGACAGAGACAGAATGAGGTTTTGAATACGTTTAGGACGAAACGTGTTTAGTGATTTTTGGTGCAAGTATTGAAAAGACAAACAAACCCCAAGTTCAATTTGCACTTTTAAAGTTGGCGCAACGCCTTTCTGGTGTAAATACAGAGTAACTTAGATAATTGTAGGATGACTCGGTAATATGGTTTCTTTCAAAAATATTTTCATTTGTCTTAAGGAATAGAGAGAAACGCATTCGCGAAAAAATGTTCTCTTTAAATAATTATAGAGCGATATTAAAAATATGCATTACCGCGTTCAATGCGTGCATTTCTGAATCATACATGAATCTGGAGGATCCTATTCCATTGCGAGAAAGCCTTAACATACTCAGCTTTTGCGATGCTTTGCGTCAATTCGTAGAAGCGAATCTTGTGCTACGAATGTGCTCAAAATAGCGCCAATATTAGACATTCTCAGGGCGCATGGTACGTCCTTTTGTCTATTTGAAGATTTTTTTGTCTGTAATAGAATTCAAGCTCTTTGCTACGCTCGCGTTTTCATTAGTATCCTAGGAATGCGAATTGTGGCCTTACTAATCAGTAACCTACTATTAATTAATAATACATAAATGTTATTTAAAATCATATATGAATGATCATATGTGAAAATAGCTACGTGACTACATTTAAATTCTAGCGATTTTCTTCATAGATAGAAGATAGTTGGCTCCATCCAGATTCTGAGAACATGCTAACATCGCACAGCTAGGTCCACGAGATTAAGTTACGTTAACTTGATATGAATAATATGATAGATATTTATGATCGTTAGAAAAAAAAGAGTACAATATTACGTTTTATTACTGACTTATATAATTTTATTTATCCGGTTAGGTTGGAATCCTACCTCAACGTAGTTGGGAAAACTCTAAGCAGACGATGATGACGTTGATTGGCATTTGTTAAATTGTGTTGTCAAGCACATTAGGTCGTTTTGAAATCAAAATTCATTAGTTTGTCCCATGTACAGTCATGGACTGAAAAGTTTAGGCTACTCTAGGTCAATTCTTTTTTACGTCATCTACGAAAACTATTATAACGTCGTACTGCCAACATTTTGAATGAAAACTGTATATTGTAAAAGGTAGCATTTGCCCGCTTTGCGGGAAAGGAATTTATTTAATTAAACACTGCTTACGTTTTCGTAACTCAAGTGTACACACTTGAAAGAAAGTCTCTACTTGTTAGTCGATATTAGCAGCTTTTATGTCTTGTTTATCACGACTAATAATAATGCTAAATCATGTACATTCCTTTATTCTGTAATACTAAACAAAGCTCTTATATATTTTTAAGGTTGTTAGAGCTAGCGCCGAGAAGAACTTCAAGTCGTGTTTTGCAAAAAATAAAACAGAAGGAAGAGGAAACTAAACAGACTACGCATGACGTTAAAGAAGAGGAGGAAAGGAAAGAAACACCTGATCTTGCACGGGAGAATCGAGCCAAGCGGAGAAATCTCTTGAGGTATGCATTCATTCTTCTTTCACTTCTAATGGCGTTAGCAAGCGTATCGCCTTAACATTAACAACACAGTAAAACCCATCATAGTAAAAGTTTTTATAAAAATAAACTCTCTTACCTTGTGCATTTATAAGACTTTTCAAACTTTTCCCTTACTTTTTACACCGTGCCGGCTGGAGGCCATAGTTAGTCTCCGTCGCTTTTATTTGAGTAAGAAAGAAAAAAATATGAAAATAATATTTACCTACATCTAGAAGTGAAACACAATTGAGAGTAACCAATAGTTTGCCAAAGAAAAGCAGTAAAAGTAGGGAGGTCAAAAGATTTTTAAGAGGAAACGCGGTAATATAATCGTTGGCGTATTTTTTTCTTCTAAAATTTATATACACTGGACAGCAAATAAACCGGGCCACCTTGGAACTCTGATTCGATTTTCTCAAAAAGTATAAAACTTACAACGATCTAAGTTATACCTACATAAAGTGCGTTATTAAGTGTTTATTAAGGATTTTACAAAGAAAAGTTTGCAGTCGTGTTAATCGTTAGTAATTATAAATTGAAAAAAAAAAAAAAATAAAGTCAGAAGCAAAAAAAAATTTTTAAAGTTTTTGTTCAGTATTCAGTATTCCCACCCCTTGCTCGGATAACTGCCAGCGTCCTCGTATCCATCGACCTCACGAGCCTGACGATGAAATCTTGAGGAATTGCATTCCACTCCTCTTTAATTGCGATTCGCAGCTCTGAAAGCCTTGTTAGAACAGGTACGCGGGCTCGAACCTGACGTTTCAACTCATCCCATAAGTGTTCCATCGGATTTAAGTCCGGGCTTCCAGCTGACCAGTCCATCGTACGAATGCCGACGTCGCGTAGATACTGGGTCACCATATGAGCAACATGAGGCCGTGCATTATCATGCATCAACTGCTTATCCTGCCCGATATATCCTGCGTAAGGTACCATATGGTCTGCCAGGATTTCAGTAATGTAGCGAAAAGAAGTCAATCCACGTGTACGGCCAGTCGGTTCGATGAAAACTAGCGCTGTATGTGCGGTTAACGAGATGCTGCCCCAGACCATTACAGATCCCCCTCCATAAGCAACAGTTTCCTCGATGCAACACTGAGAATAACGTTCTCCAGGGCGACGACATACTTTCTGACGTCGATCACTTCCATCAAACCCAGAAGCGCAATTCCCGTAATTAAAAACGTTCAAAATCTAGTCGCAATCTCATCTCAGCGACAATCAAATGTCAAAAATATATTGTATTTTGGGGTGGTGGGGTCCACCCCGGGCAACAGCACCACGGGCTTGCCTGTGGTACGGCTGAACGATCCCACTTAGCGGTGGTAGGCTCCGCAAGGGGCCGCCTGGCTCGCGACACCATCCCACCGGAGTTTGGCGCCAAGCAGCTTGCTGTGTTCCGTCGGTGTGTGGGAGTGTCAGTGCCTTTGAAGGAGAAGAAGATTGTCAGTTGCGCTGTTCAGAACCGGTCTTGGTCTCTGGGCATAACTAGCCGGGCAACTCATTTTGGAGGGTAGCGGGATCCGAAGCACGGTGCCAGCCGTTGGCCGACCGCAGTCAGTAGGGGGCCCAAGTAGCACGCCAGCCACGTGCCAAAGGCTACCCCGCCAACTCGCGAAAAATCCCGGTATGCTCCACCGTGCCAGCCGGCGACTGGGCGGGAGAGGACCCGGTGGCCATATCCGGGGGGGTTCAGGCGTCCCCGCAGTCTCCAAATGAGTTCCCCATAAGTTTGGTTAGCTCTAGTGTTCCACTAGGATTACTGAGCAGCGCCTCGACAAGTCGCCTTTTTCCTCCAACAACTCTACACAAATTATGACCAAACCAAAGAAAAACAAGGTTAAACAACGGCTGCACTTCCTGCCACTAAAAGTGCACCTCACTAACGTCAGGGGGTTGCACTCCAATCTCGATCCGGTCCATCACCATCTTGAGACTGAGAAGCCACACCTGTTTTTCCTAACGGAGACGAAGATAACAACCCCGTCGGATGTGGCGTATCTCAACTACCCGGGTTACTCTCTTGAACACAAGTTCAAGAAGCAAGCTGGAATCTGTGTGTACGTCCGCGATGACATTTGTTGTCGTCGTCTCCGTTGCTTTGAGAAATCGGGTTTTTCTGCCATATGGCTACTTGTGGACACTGGCGTGGAGAAATCTCTCTACATCGGCGTCTACCGATCGCACAGCGGTGACCAGGAGACAACAGCGTTCTTTAACTTCCTCGTGGAGTCGACTGACGTAGCCCAGCAGCGGTACCCAACAGCGAAGCTCATCTTTCGGGGGGACTTCAACGCCCATCTCATAAAGAGTGGTTGTTCCCGTACCAGAAAACTGACCATGCCGGATTAGAGGCGCGCAAGTTTGCTTTAACGCTAGATCTAACCCAGATGGTGAATGTGGCAACGCGGGTACCGGATGTTGACGGCCCTACACCCAATTGCTTGGACCTTCTGCTGGCATCTGATCCGGCCAGTCATTCAGTATCGGTCTCAGCCCCGCTGGAAACGTCTGACCACTGTCTGGTGAAATTCATATCGACCTGCTCTCCTCCAGATGAGAGTCCTAGAGGCACGAGGCGAGTATGGCGATACAAGTCAGCAGACTGGGATGAGATACGGCATTTTTTGCGTCTTATCCTTGGCGGCAAGTGTGCTTCTCCTCGGGTGACCCCTCGTGCTGTGCTGACGTGGTTGCGGACGTGATTCGGCAGGGGATGGATTATTTTATTCCATTCTCCGACATCCCGCTCGGTCACAAATCTCGGCCTTGGTATAATGCAGAATGCGCCCACGCTGAGGCCCGAAAAGAGTGCCTATCAAGCCTGGGTCAAGGCCCACGACCGCAAAGTTAGAGCGCGTAGGGTTCGCGCGAGGAAAAGAGCTTTTAATTCTGCCGCCAAGTTCTGCAAGTTTTACGTGGGGCACGTTTTGACCATGTCGGACGTATTGCGGCCAAGCTGCCTACGCACCCTCCGGGTAGTAAACAGTTCTGGTCCCTGTCTAAAACGGCTGAAGCGAATTTCTGTCGACCCACTTTACCTCCAATGATGAAACCTGATGGGTCGCTGGCTCACTCTGCAGGTGAGAAAGCAAATCTATTTGCATCTCTCTTTGCAAGCAATTCATGTCTGGACGCTGGCTCCAAGCAACCACCTACTGTACCTCATTGTGACTCCTCGATGCCGGAGATCGCAGTTCACATTAAAGAGGTCCGAAGAGTATTGTGCAGTCTAGACGTGAACAAGGCCAGCGGGCCTGACGGCATTCCAGCGAGAGTGTTGAGGCAGTGTGCGCCTGAACTGTCTCCTGTGTTGACACGTTTGTTCCGCCTCTCTCTTAAAAAAAGGACGGTACCAAAATCCTGGAAGCTTGCAAATGTGCAACCAGTGCCCAAAAAGGGCGACCGTGCAGACCCTGGCCATTACCGTCGGATCGCCATTACCTCCATTCTGTGCGAGGTTATGGAAAGGGTACTGAACAGTAAGTTGCTGACCTACCTTGAAAACAATGATCTCCTCAGTGACCGTCAATATGGCTTTCGCCGGGGACGGTCAACTGGCGATCTTCTTGTGTATGTCACGCACTGCTGGGGCGAGGCCATCGAGAAACACGGCGAAGCACTTGCTGTATCGCTTGATATCTCGAAGGCCTTTGACAGGATCTGGCACGCTGGTCTACTCAGCAAGCTTCCTGCTTATGGCATCCCAGCTGATTTTTGTAGCTGGATATCAGACTTCCTTAGTGAACGGTCGATCAGAGTAGTCGTTGACGGCTGCTCTTCCGACCTTATGGCTATTGATGCCGGAGTTCCTCAGGGGTCTGTTCTCTCTGCAACTCTTTTCGTGCTGCACATCAATGACCTACTTCAGTCTGGTATTTTTGGGTACGCAGATGACAGTACAGTTTCAGAGAGATACTTGTCCAGCGCTAAAACCAGCGGGGCCGAAGTTCGTTTCTTGAGAGAGGCCATGGTAGAGCGGACAGATTTGACCTTAAGCCTTGTCTCCCCAGTGGGGTGATGATAATCTGGTCTCTTTTAACGCCACCAAAACACAGGCGTGTCTTTTTACCGCTAAAAGGAGTCGTTTCGATCAAACTCCTACTTTTCGGGGAACATCTGTTCCTGTAACTGATCGGCTCGAGCTCCTAGGCATGGAGTTGACATCATGTCTCAACTTCGGTGCCACCATCCAGTACAAAGCCCAAACTGCGGCCAAGAAACTGGGCATCCTAAATAGGGTGAGGCGATACTTTACGCCTGGACAGCTTTTAATTCTCTACAAAGCGCAAGTCCGATCCTGCATGGAGTATTGCAGCCACGTTTGGGATGACTCGGCCAAATACCAACTTACCGCGCTTGACTCGGTGGAACGTAGAGCTAAGAGTTAGACTGGTAGATGCCAAGCTTCACAGCTTGGCTCATCGCCGTAAGGTTGCCTGCTTGTCGGTCTTCTACAGATTATACTTCGGGGAGTGTGCTCAAGAACTCCACGACCTCATTCCGCCGGCCCCCTTCTATCAGCGGACATCTAGACGCACTGCAGGTTACCATCTTTACCTAGTTGCTATCACACCAGTTCGCACTAAGCGTTTTCAAATGTCTTTTGTGATCCGCACAGCAAAGGAGTGGAACTCTCTGCCTGCGTCTGTGTTTCCGAACGCACACAACCCCGATCTCTTCAAAGTGAGCTGACAAAAAGCTGGCCCCTCTGCCAGTACCTCTGCTGCCGGTGCCTCTGCTGTAGGCTATTTTGGCAGAGACGTCAGTATTGAAAGTAGGGGTCTCCTTCTGTGAGGCTGACATAGTCCAGAAGGCGGCTGAACGGGAGAATTCCGCTAGTCATTAATTCGAAGTCAAAGGTAGGTTCGAGGTGGCAATCGCCTTGGCGCCAAGCCTCCTGGATTTATGTCGTTGCCCGCTGCCAATGCCTGCAAAGACTGGCAGTGGGACGCATGAAGTAGGGAATGGCCCCTGGAATGTCGGCAGTACACTTAGTAGTCACGCGATGCCGTAAGCTAGAGAGTGTTGCTAAGGATGGGGCCACCGTGGTTGCTTTAGCCAGATAACCATTCGTCTAAGCCTGTCGGCGGGAGTCCATGTGGCTCTCGGTCAAGCTCTCCCTAACATTACGTTAGATACATAATAATGCACCAACCAAAGAACCGTCCCGGCGGCATGTTCGCGAGGACAGATCATTCCGTCTAACTTCATCCCAGCGTTCTTCTTCTTCGTCGTGTCACTGGCACGACAGTTAGACATATTTTGTTGGCCCAGAACTTCGCTACTTCCACGGCGTTATCTGTGTCTCTTTGGCTGTATGTTTTGGGGCACAGAGGGTAGGATAGGACAGACTGGTGAAGCACAGACTGTCTGTCTAACGAAGAACCAAGTAGTCGCTGGAGCAGATAGTGCTGCAGTGGACATTTATTGGTGAATCAGCTAGTTGTACCTGTGACGTAAGCAGGAAAACTAGGGCGCAACATTGTGGAGCCTATGTTTAGCGGTGGACTATGATAGGCCGAGTAGATATCGATTTGAGTTAAAATAAAGCTTCGCGCGGACAGTCTGGTGTTATTTAACCAACTTGAAAAAAAAGGAGGAGGTTCTGAGTTCGTCGGAATTTTTTATGTATGTTCCCCGATTACTCGAAGATGGCTGGACCGATTTGGAAAATTCTTTTTTGTTTTTGTTTTAAAGGGTATAACTCCCAGGCCTGATGACAATGGGACCACCCATTGTCATCAGGTCAGGATCTGATGATGGGATCCTGGAGAAATCGAGGGAATTCTTCAAATATTATAGGCACACCTTTAGCGTTTGGGTATTTTTATAGTAACTCGTGAATTTGCTCTCCGAAAGCACCATTTGGTGTAGTGGAACTGATGATGAAGACCACATAATCAGATGGCTACCGGGACTACTCAATAATATAATATTGGTATTTCACGGCTTGCGATTCGATAACTTTAATATGATTGCTAAGCAATTTATGTTCGTCACAATGCATACGGTAAAGTGGAACTGATAGTGAAGTACTAGGAGAATTCCTCAACAATTAACGTCCCTCCGTCGTGAAAAGCAATATTTTGTAAAACGTGATGAGCATTTGACGTTAGGCTATGGTAACTTAGATAAATTATAAACCGACCCACTAAGAAGTGAACAATAAAAAAGCTTTTTTTTAAAAAAAAAAAGACAGCTGACTTCCAAAATAACAATACAAAGTAAAAAAAAGAAATTAAAAACAATAAATCAACTTCGAAAAGAAATTAACTCTAAATTATAAAGTAACTTTAATTTAGGAAGTCTTTGGATCTGTATTTAGTTTTTTGCCACCGACTTCCAAAATTAAAGTTATTTCATAATTTTGAGCCTGGATTTTTTTTTTGTAATATGTAGTTAATAGAGGAGCTCGTGGCTAAGTAATAACAGCCGCACGGGTCGCTCCACCAGGTTAAGCTACGCTTGGCGGGGTTGTCCGTGGATGGGTGACCATCTTTACATACCGAGACTCCTCCGTGCCTCGGAAAGCACGTTAAGCCGTTGGTCCCGGCTGTCATTCGTGGATCTTTGACAGTCGTTACGGGTCGTCAGAAGCCCGAAAGTCTGACAACCAGTCTTACCAAGAGGTCTCGTATTGCCCAGGTACTGGGTTGTGGAGGTCAGATAGGCAGTCGCTCCATGTAAAATACTGGTATTCAGCTGCATCCGGTTAGACTGGAAGCCGACCCCAACATAGTTGGGAAAAGGCTAGGCAGATGATGAAGTAGTTAATAGTTTGTTGTAAATATTGCACTAGAGTTTGACCAAGGTTTTGAGATATTTTCCCTTTGGCACTACGGGTCAATAGGCCCGGCCGTCACACTTACACGTATTCCATATCTTGAAAACTAATGAACCGATTTCTATGAAATTTGCACTATTCCCTAAGTTGAAGTAAATGTAAGCCAATAAAAAAATGGTCACAATCCGATTAATAGTTTCGGAGAAATGCGTGGACAAACATAGATACACTTATAAAATTTTATGTATTTGATTGGAAGCCCTAATAGATATGTCAATATTGTCCAGTTCCAATAATATTACATACAGATAGTGCAATTCACGAAGACGCGCCCCACCAATTTTTGGTTGAGGGGATCGCGGGGTGCGGGGAGTTTGCTCCGAGCGGCAGTCGCGACCCGTCAGCGGTTCGATGCACACGAATACTACACTCTATGCTGCGAAAATCCAGACTCGTCACGAAAGTTGCTCTACTTTATATATTTTTAAAATGTCGAAAAAATCTCAGCGTGTTGTTCTTAAAAGCCAGGTATGTAAAGAAGTTTGTAGTTACTAAAATACATGAAATTAGCTAACGAAAGTAATTTAATTTTAATAAATAGCAAATTTTAGTAATAGTGGATTTCATTTCATCTTTACAAATAAGTAAAACTATGTAATGTTTTTTTTTAATTTTAGGCAAGAGAAATTATTTCTAAAGTTTACGATTTTATGAAAAAAGAAGCAAGTAAAAATTATGCAGAAAAACTCACTGATGCGCGATGGAGAACCGCACAGGCTGTTGGAGTATCTGAAAGCACAGTGACTAGAATTCTACGCGAAAGAAAGGAATATACTAATATAATGAAGCAAACTACAGTACCTGCTATGGAATCGAATATAACTATGGAGACGGATGCGATAGTTCCTATAGCCCCAAGTGCGGAGAGTACAACAGAGCCGACTACGGAAGCGGATATTGAGTCTGAAAATGAAGCGAGTACGTCGCATTCGAATTTAGTATACAGAAGTGCTTCTATTTTTACATCACCTATGAAGAAGAGAAGGGTAAGACCACGAAAAATTAATTTAGACGAATTTGATATTGGTGTAGTCCGAAGAACTATCCAAAACTATCATATAGAACATCGTCAATTTCCAACATTATCACGACTTAATATTGTTTTGAAAGACCGTATACAATTTGATGGATGTATAACAACCCTAAGAACATTGTTACTTAAACTTGGTTATAAATGGAGAAAAACTGAGAATAACAGGAAGGTTCTAACCGAAAAACATGATATTCAAATGCTAAGATTGAAATATTTAAAACAGGTAAAGTCTTTTCGCAATGCAGGTAGACCTATAGTCTACACAGATGAATCATATATTCATACCAACCACGTGCAAAAAAAGTCTTGGGCCGAAAAAAGTTGTAAAACAGCAATAAAACAAAACTTAACAAAAGGAGTGCGCATAATTATAGTACATGGCGGAAGTGCAGAGGGTTTCGTACCAAATGCGTTGTTGACATACAGAGCAGAGATCAAATCCGGAGACTACCACGATAACATGAACACAGAAAATTACTTAAAGTGGCTAAAGGAGAAACTTATACCAAATCTCCCAAATGATGCCGTGATAGTCTTGGATAATGCAGCCTATCACAATACTAGTTCGGAAAAAATACCAACATCCAACTCCAACAAATTAGACATGCAGACTTGGCTGAATGCAAAAAATATCTATTTTGAACCAAGCTACAAAAAACCTGAACTTTATGACCTTATATTAAAAAACAAAGAAAACTTCCGCACGTACAAAGTTGACGAATTATTGAAAGAACATGGATTCACAGTGCTTCGGCTGCCACCTTATCATCCAGATTTAAACCCAATCGAAAACATTTGGGGTATTGTAAAAAACGATGTTGCTAGTCGCAATATCAATCAAAATTACACTTCGATTATGCCCATTTTAAATGAAGCATTTGATCGAGTAAATAAAGATGTCTGGTTCAATACTTGTCAGCACGTGGAAAAAATAGAAGACGAATACATGAGACATTGTGATCTTGATTTTAGTTTTATTGTAAATGTCGGTGACTCTGAATCAGATATTTCTGAAACGAGTGATTGACGATTTTCATTTCTCAATAAAGTTCAATAAAACTATTTCCGTATTTCATTAATATCTATAATTACCTCCCATTATAAAAATAGTAATATTATCGATATTAACTAATAAACACATAAAATATCCACACCTAAAAATAAAATAAACATAACCCTTTCCTTGCGGTCGGGTAAAAAATATAAAATTGAAGTAGAGCATCTTTCACTTTGACCATGACGCTCTGTCCTGATTAGTCTATTCATTGTAGTGTGCGTGTACACTCATAGGTAATTAGTGTTTACCGACAAACATTGACGGAGGCTTGCACACATATACTATAAACGGTTAGGAGGAATAGTGGGGCGCGTCTTCGTGGATTGCACTATCTATACATAGGTATCGAATTGAGAACCTCCTTCTTTTCTTGAAGTCGGGTAATAACTTTAATTTCCGAAGTCGGTGGCAAAAAACTAAATACAGATCCAAAGACATCGACTTCCGAAATTAAACATATTTTTCACTTTGTAGTGTTTTTTTTTAAGTCAATGGTTTTTTTTTTTTTAAGTTTTTTTTTTTATGGCCCGTTTAAATAAACTGAGAATCTCACGATTCATCTTTGATACAAGAGAATTTCATACATACCATCACGCCTGATTTCACATAAACCAAGCAACAAAGAAACACACATAACGTACACGCCTTGTTTCCCCGCAGGGTTACGCAGAGGTGTACCAATAGTACACCCACATATCGCTAGTTATGTTTAAGTCATATGTAAAAGGGGGAGAGCCTATTGCCATTATCTGGCATAAATCCAGATTCAAGGCTGCTAGAGAAATTTTTGATGGAAAAACCCATGAATCAACCTGGGTGGACCCCTTGCTCCACAGACGCTTGTGACCACTAGATCAACGAGGCAGTCAGAATTATATACATTTGACAATTATTTATAACATCATCACAATAAGCCTAATAGCCCACGTGCCGCTCTTAGCTGCCGTATATACACTACCGTCCAAAAGTTTGGAAGCAGCAAGGTAAAATCAAATAAAACAAAACAAAGTCATTTCAATTTCAATGTATTGATAAAACATTAAAATATAAACAAAAACTAATTTAAGCAGAACAAACATTTTACATACAATATAAAATAAAATTAAATTTTAGCTTCATCAAAGTGTCCTCCTTTTTCCTTTATTAGCTTCTCGCATATTCTAGGCATTCTATTAATTAATTCATTAAATTAATCTTCATCTAATTTGTTCCATTCGCTCTCTAATAGCTTCCACAAATGTTCTGAGCTCGTAGGAGAACGATTTTTCATCCTTCTATCGAGTTCATCCCAAACAAGCTCAATGGGAGAAAGATCAGATGATTGAGATGGCCATTGCATGACGTTTAAGATTTTTTCATCTTTTTCCTTGTTCAAAAAGGTCTGGCACAGTTTAGAAGAATGCTTAGGATCATTATCCTGTTGGAAAATTAATCCAGGACCAATTAGATTTAGTCCACTGGGTACGGCGGAATTTTGGAGAATTTTCAAGTAACCTTCCTTGTTTAGTTTTCCGGTTATCATCACAAGATTTCCGGGTTTATTGTTGCCAAAACACCCCCAAACTATGACATTACCTCCACCATGTTTGATAGTAGGCACAGTACATGCCCCTAAAGCCCTCTCTTCTTTTCACCGACGTACAAACACACGTTTATTGGATCCGAAAATCTGAAACTTTGATTCGTCACTCCAAAGGATATGTTCCCATTGCTCTATTGTCCAGTTTTGGTGCGCTTTTGCCCTTTCTAGTCTATTTTTTTTATGTCGAATTGTTTTGGTTTTTTAGCTGCAATATCCTTTTAGTCCCGCAGACAATAGACGTCTTTTAACAGTTGATTTTGAAACGGGTGTTTCTCGCATTTCATTCAGAGCTGCGTTGATTTGTAGTGCATTTAAGCGTCGATTCCGTTTAGAAAATCCTGATGAAATTGTCTTCTTGCCTTGTTGTAGATTTGGGCCTACCAGATCTCTTTCTATCTTCATTTTTCCCAGTTTCTCGTTTTCTAACAAGGGGGTAGTGGACACTTTTACGAGAGATCCCGAGCCTTTCTGCGATTTGACGTTCTTTGTATCCTTCCTCACGTAGAGTACAAATAACGCTTTTCTGTTCGAGCGTGATTTGCTTGCGTTTTGCCATTTTCAGAAAAAAAAATGAGGTCAAAGTAGTCGTCGATATCTTTCGAATACAAACAAAGTTAATATCACAACTTTCACGTGCCACTGCTCCAGTTGGACTAAACAGGGTCTTTAAAAGTTAAAACCACCAAATATTATCAATAAAATTTGCACTAAGCGTTTCCAAATGTCTTTTGTGATGCGCACAGCAAAGGAGTGGAACTCTGCCTGCGTCTGTGTTTCCGAACGCATACAACCCCGATCTCTTCAAAGTGAGAGTGAACAGGCTTCTTCTGGGTAAGCTCGCTCCATCGTCGACTTTGTCTCTGTCATCTCTGACCTAGACTAGAGTCAAGAGCAAACATATCTCAAATAAAAAATAAAAAAAAATAAACCACACCATTGCAACAATAAAGTACCCGGCGGATTAAGTCATAAAACACGTGTTTCATCAAAACTAAGGAGTTAGTTAAAACTTCATGAATGTGGAATAACAATCCTTTTATTTTTATGTAAACAATCGTAAAAGCTTGTAAAACGATAGTTTATTGCAAATTTTTTCCGCCTATAGTCGGTATTCAATAGTTTTGTTAAATGACAGGTGTGTTTCCAAAATTTTGAACGGTAGTGTAATAAAATTATATATGCGGAAAATCTGTTGTAAAGTCCCTAATTTCCCCGTGTGCACAAGAACCCATGACAATTTTATTAGAGACGTACAACTTACCGTACCAATTATAACAAGTACTTTTGCAGCAGGTATCATCGCGGACATTTCCGGTGAACCACTTTTTAACCTTATTATTTTTAAGGTCGAAAAGTGGTTTACCGCAAATATTCGCTATGGTATATATGCATAATAATGTGTCATTTGAAGAAAATTCCGAAATGTTCGTCATTCTGAACTTCATTTTAATTTCAGGTCTAAATCTGTTTCGTCGGACTCATCGGAAAGTTCATCTAGTGCAAAAGAAGAAATGCCTCAGAAAGTAGCAAAGTCGTCAAAAAGCCATGACAAGCGTTCAAAAAACTCTTCTGCTACTCACAAAGGAGAACCGCCACCAGAACCGCTCATAAAAACGGGAAGGAAAACAAACAATTCGTTGGCGTCTGCTACAGGACAGATCGTAATACCTGACAATGACGAACCCGTCAGCAGTACACGAAAAAAACTCAAGACATCTCAAATGTATTTACCTTTTTATTTGGCTCTTATTATATCAATTCACTATTAACTTATAGCTACTAACCATCTTTACTTTTTGCAGTTTTGGTCAAACTGATGAGGACATCCAGACTGACATGTATAAAGTCCTGAAACAATTGACTGCTCATGACGATGCATGGCCCTTCATGGACCCTGTGGAAGAGGAATATGCGCCCAATTACTACGCCGTTATTAGGCGGCCGATGGACTTGCGGAAAATGGAAGAACGCCTTGACAGTGGCTATTACACTGACTTTTCTATGTTTAAAGCGGATTTCAAGCTCATTGTTAACAACTGTCGTTTGTACAATGGTCAGGATAATGGTTTGTATAAAATATCTATACTTTAATAATAAAAAAGAGGTAAAATTTGTAAGTTTGTATGAAGGGGGTAATCTTCGGAACTAATGCTTGGATTCCAAAAATTCTGTCACTAATGGGAAGCTCAGTAGTGCCGAGTGTCATAGAATATATTTTATGTTAATACAAGAAATCACACGGACGAAGTCGCGGGCAGAAGCTAGTAGACTATAATTTCATATACGCATAATTTCTTATTGTTCGTTATTAAATAAACTGTACTTTTTTCAGAATATACTGTGATGGTAGATAATTTACAAGCTGCATTTGATCGACTGACTGAAAAATATATACATAGACTTTCATCATCTGATGAAGAAATTGCTGTTGAATATCAGTTACCAACTCCATCAAGAAAACACAAACTGAAAACGAATGAATCTCCAAGTCACCACAAGAGAAAAAAGCGAAAGTCTCATTCTGAAGGAGGTAAGCATTACTGTAACTGTAATGTCGGCTTCTTCACTTAATAAAGATGATCTACTGGAAACTAAGCTATGTACAGTCGCGCACTTAAAATGTTTATCACGTTTTATAAAATTCTTTTTTACACTCTGCGCAACAAGGTGTAAGATGTACACGCATTTCCCTTATTTTATTTTGGAGAATCGATCGTAGCGCTAAGGCGGAAACGAGACGTTATATCGAGAAAATAGGAGAATTAAAAAACTAATAAGACCTATGCTTATATTATATTTCCATTTTCAGGTGAACCCAAGTCCAGTTCGTCAGACATTATACAAGAGGAAAAGCCCGAAGAGGAAGTACCTGAACCAGAAACAAAGATTAAAGAATCTCATAAAAGTAAACAAAGTAAGGGCAAGAAGAAACGCAAAGGTCATCATCGTCATGGTAAACATTCCAAAAATCACAGAAAGGACTCTCATAAATCTGACCACTCCGAATCTAAAACAAGACACAGCAAAAAACAGAAGCATGGTAAGAACAAAGACAAGGACGGCAAGAAGTCGAAACAAAAGAAGAAAAAGAGCAAACATCACGAGCCTGAAGCTACGGAAGTTCTGAAGCGTAGCATCTCACAAGAATCCTTAGAGAGTTCTAATAGGAGTAGGAGTGCCAGCCCATTACCTTCAATTCACACACCATCGCCGTCGCCTACTGAGCTGGATCAAACTGATCCTCCTGATCAACTTGCTGATCCAGATTTTGTCAAAGATAAATACGATAAAATAAAGGAAAGAAGACGACATGCTGCCAAGGATGCATGGGAATCACTATTTGATTATAAACAAAAAACTGTTGATAAACAAAAACAAAATATCAATATACCCGAAAAGGAGAAGAATCAAAAGCTAAGAGAAACTATTGAAAAGCTGAAAGCTAAAAATGAAAAGTATAAAGATAGTTCATTATTCAATACTTTGTTTTCCTCAAGTCAAAGCAATTTAGATAATTCTGAATCAAGCAACACAAATGATTTTACTGTCAAAGATGTTGACTCCGAAGATGAATTGATAGAAAATATAAAGACTAAGTCTGTATCAAAAAAAGGAAGTAAGAAAAATTCTGCTAAGAACGAGTCTGCTTCTGAAGCGTTGGAACAAGCTGTAAAAGATATAAGCAAATGGCTTGATGATGCTCCAAAAGGGTCTAATGTGAGTTCGCCGTGCGATAGTCCAGCTCAAACTATTTCTACTGAAGACCACGAAAACAGCCGACTGGACGATGAGCTTTCTCAAGGAGAAAAACCCGTCCATACTAGAAAAGAAATTTCTAGAAAACGACCTTCATCGCGTGAGCCAAAGTTGCTTAAAAGAAGAGAAATTCAAAGGACTATTGAAAGACTTCAACCAGGAAAAAGTAAAGGTAACTTGCTTACTAATTTGAGTAATAAAAATATAGAAAAAACAGAGGAAGTTCTACCAATTGGTCCTCAAAACAAAGTTCGCGATGCTCAAAAGGCAGAGGAATCTAGCCCTAAACTTAGCCTTGGTTCTGTTTTACCAGCTGTTGAGTTTGCTCTAGGTAATGATCACAACTTTGGGAATAATGATGAAAATAAAACAGAAGATCAAAAAGATAGTAGTAAAACAACAGAAGTTCAGAAAGAAGAGAAAGTTGAAGATGCTCCTGTTGAGAAAATACCAGAGGAAGTTATTGTTCAGCCAAACAAAAAAGACGCTGAGGTTGAAACCGAACCGCAAATTATAACTAAACCAAATCAAGAAAAAGCTACTCCTAATCTTAGCGCGTGGTTTAAAGCTTTTGGTGCTCCTAAAAGTACTGGTCCAACTGCACCTGCTGCGAAGAAGAAACCTGATGAAGTTGATTCTGAAGAAAAAGTGCCAGAAAATGTAACCACTGATACCAAGATCAACAGTCCTAAGAATCCAGTCAAAGATGACTCTCCGACAGGGCCCGATACTCCGAATCCTGAAGGCAGAGATAGTCCACTGCCTAATGTTGGCACAACGCCAAGGCAAAGAAGAACCAGTACTGGAAGTTCCGTATCAGAGAGATCATCGTTCAGTCAGGATCTTGACTCGCCCAGACATCAAATGTCACACACTTCCCCGCTACTGCGCTCGCCCGCATCTCCGAGAACGGATGATTTCCAAAAGATTACATATCCTATAATAAACGGAACCGTGAGAGCTGGATTCTATCAAGATACAACATCAATGAAAAGCAGCCCAGAGAAAAGCTGCAGTCCACGTGAGGCTCCACAGTCCCCTTATTCGCCTTATTCACAACATGTTTACGCCTCAAATAATGTCACGGGACCATCGACGCCGAATTATTTCGTGGACAAGAGTCCGCTTCCTGCATATAATCAGAACCCACCTCCCTTCTTTGATAATGCAAAAACTCCAGCAACTAACAAATCCGCACGTGCTCATGATGATTTCACTCCACTGCCTCCAGATTCATATCAACAAAATCAATATACTGGTCCGTTCTCTCCCGCGTATACACCATACCCACAGAACTCGACAAATTATTCCCAAGTACAAAATTCGCCACAAACGTCGATATCAAATACTCCTGTCCCCACTAATTCCACACAAATAATGGCTGATCTTAAAACTGCACTGTTTCCTGTTAAAAAACGGACTTACAATGAACCAGATCATTCCCCAGTACCTCCCACCTTAAAAGCAGAAAACAAAGAAGTTACAATGGTATCTAGTAAGAATGAATACCAGAAAAATTCGTCATCTTTGCATTCTATGACTTCGACCTCAGTTGACGACATAGCATTGGCATTAAGTGAAAAATCGGAAATGGCCAAAATGAATAGCTTACGGGAAAAAGCTTCAATGGAATTTGCCACTGAAAACAGGGAAGTAAAATATGAAATGAATGAATCATTACAGAATAACAAGAATACGATCAACATGGATTTGGATAAGCCAATTGGCATAATTAAAAAAGATAATGTCGACATGGTTAACATGGGTTATTTAAACCCTGAGATTGATCGCAGAAGCAGCAGTGACACACATTTACACGAAGTTGATTACTTGCCACGAGACGTATCTAAGTCGAATATGAACCCACAGCAAAAGGGGTATGATGTTGATGCTATTGCTATTAATTTAGGATTAAATAGCCAACATCTGCAAAAAAGTATTGCTAAAGCTAACATGAATTCAGGAAATATACCTCCAGCACATAGTCAGTCCCATAATGAAATGAATTTGAACCAAAATATTATTCACGCACATCATAACCCATATGTAGAAAATATTAGTGGACAGAGCGTAAGCAACTTTTCAATAAGCGACATAGACATGGCAAACAAAAAATTGTATTCTTGTAATACTACTCCTTCATCTGTTGCAATAGACTACGGCAATTGGAAAATGACAAGTCATATACGCAAACAAGACTTGTTACCTTCTGATTATTCTACGCCTTATAGTGCCAATAATGTGGAAAAATTGAAGAATGAGATGAGTGCAATAAGTGCTAATACTATTGCTTATAATAAAAGCCTTCAGCAACAGCAGTATAATTCATATAATGTGGCCAGGCCAACATTACAAAGAACTCAGGAGTTGCAACAAAATCTTCCCGGTGAATTAAGAATACCTAATCCAAGAGGGCATCTTAAAAGTGATCACATGACTACAGCATCATCCATAAGTGATACTGATGTAATTGCCAAAAATATAGACACACTTGCCAAATCTCAAAAAACTGAAAAACTTGTACAAAATCATCCATTAGTAAGTTCTAATCCATATAAAACACCATACAGTAATCCTACTTCACTACCCCTTGACACTTTGCGTAACTTGCCTAATATTCCCCAAATGCTAGAAAGGTACACTAATGATGAGAGGTATTTATCCAGTTTTGCAAGTAGCCAAGCAGCTTCTTTATACCATGATAAATCATTTCAAATGGCGCAAATGTTTAAGCAGAGTATTTCTTCAGAAATACACCCAGTGAGCACATCTGTTAGTATATATTCCCAGCCATCCATGTCAATGAGCAAGGACAATAGTATTTACAAAACATCCAGTGTTGCAGCTTCACAAATAGACACGAAAACAAAAAATAAAAGGAAGAGAACTTCTGACGCTAAACAAACAGCACAGAGCAGCCAAGCTTACCATCCTACTTCATGCGGGTCAGATGTGCTATCATCGGTCAAGTCGAGCATGATGCCTGGGAATGCATTCAATTTTGGAACATCAACAAACATGGCTTTAAGTAGTGGACTGTATGGAGATAATGGCAGCTTTACAATTGAAGATTTCCGCAACAGTACCGCTAATCAGCTCATGGCAGCCAACTATATGGTTGCAGCAGTTGCTCATCAGCAACGCAATAATGCCGAAGCGAATGCAGATAAGTTAGTGAAGCCTGCTCATCAAAACTCAACTCATACTGCGAGCACTTTTCCTTTCATTGGCCATTCACAAGTTCGAGCAGGTTATCCCTTCGTTGGAACCGACCCGACGTCGCCACTGTATCAACAGTATCTCCAGCGCCATCAGGAAGAATTACTGAGGCAAACAGGCGCACAGATCATGAGCTTGTACCCCGGCGGTTACCCGCCGACCCTCGGCGTCAGGCAACCGTACGACATCAACCGACCTTCATGGCTCTAGAGAAGTTGACAGTAGCATAGCTTCATAACGTGGAATCCTAAATAAATAATCATAAATGTGACTATTGTTAGGGGAAATTGTAATTTATATTGTTTGTAGATTTAATGTAGCATTTTTGTGAAGATATTTTATGATTATTTCTTATTTACATTATTGTAATGGCAATGTTTATTTTGTATCATGACAAGTTAATCTTTAATAAATAATTATTATACTTATTTTATTATAGTATTCACATAGCCTGTGATGACTTGAATGTGAGACTGCTTCTTACAAACTGTCAAGATAGTATACACATAGTGGAGAATCCGTTTGTCTTTCCTATAAATGTTGAACGATTACCTACGATGTTATTATATGCCCGTAGACGCGTAGGCTATTTCCTCAAGGTTTATATGTTATCCATATATGGAATAGAATACGCTTTTAGTACAATATTCTTGTATTTCCCATTCCATATATATACTCAGATATATTTTATTAAATAGTAAAATGTTAAAATTTATAGTACATGATATCTATAATTATATTAAATGGTTATTAATTATAAAAGAAGCAGTCTTTGCAATATCACTAGGTATTTTATACTCATATAAATATTTTAATGTTAACAATATTTAATTATATTAATTAATTACAATGCTTTCTAAGCTTTTTTAGCTTTAATTTACTGAACATTATTACCATTTTATAAGGTCACATGAAGTAATATTTGTTATTATATAAATTTAAATTTTACGTTAAATTACTTAATTTAGATTGTTGTGTAAATATTTCACTATTTTATTTACGATCAACGTTTTTTTAGCAATTTTAAGTATTTTTCGTTAAGAAATAATTTAGTTTAAATAAACATGAACCTAGTATTAAAAAATTCATATAAGAATTATTGAAAACAATTCTTCTTGTGTAAAAATAAAGATTTTGAAAATAATTGACGTGTTGATCAAGATAACCTTAGTATTTTTTTACTGTACCCTTATGTTACAAACATGTGTATTGGTGTGTTGATAGCATAGATATAAGCAAGGAGATAAGGCTGGTAGGTAGTTGAAAATGTATCGGAACCCAGTGTCTCCAGTTTGTCCCTACCACTCGCCACAGCTACACACACATGCAGTTCAGTAAAAGCAATAGATACGAAGTCGCGCACAAACTCGCAATTCATAAATCAGAACGTACTACACAATCAATTATTATAAAAATTATCCCATCAAACAGCGTGCATATACCATAAACCGTACAACTTACACGAACACATCGGTCGCTATCGTTGTACTGTGCAAAAGCAATTTATTTTACAATATACGGTAGTAGTGATCGACTGAAGCGGAGCGTCGTACAACCATGGACCTTGAAGAACCAGATGTGGGCATTGCGGTTTACATGAAGACTAACCATACATGGAGAGATCAATTTGAACAGAAGAAGTTTTTATTTATAATGATGCCCACGCAATTTGCTGTCTTGTCAGCATCTTGGTATCCAATGCAATGCAACTTACCTACAAAATAACAACCAACAACTTACACCTTTATAAGTAGGTACCTTTACTGCCTTTAGTCCAGAGTAAGTCTAAAGGCTCCTGCAAAAAGGTGCGACACGCGACGCGACACAAAGGCACCGCGTGTGCCGCGACGAGTGGTGCCTTTGGATCGCGCGCGATCCGCGTCACGCGTCGCGCCTGTATGCAGGAGTCTTAAGGCAATGATCTAAGGTACAGCTGCAAACTTTTCTCGGGGAATCTACAATAGTTATGGGTATCGGTACCCACAGGTCATCGGTACAATAGTTGTCGGTATCAAGTAATACTGAGGCTTGTGGTTAAGTAATAACAGCCGCACGGGACGATCGATTAGGTTAAGCTACGCTTGCCGCGGTTGTTGCGTGGATGGGTGACCATCTTTACACACCAAGACCACTCCGTGCCTCGGAAAGCACGTAAGCCTTGGTCCCAGCTGTCATTCATGGATATTTGACAGTTGTTACGGGTCGTCACTCGGCAAAAGCCCGAAAGTCTGACAACTGTATTATTATGATAGTCTTAACAAGGGGTATCGTATTACCCAGTACCTAACTGGGTTGTGGAGGTCATATTACATATGTTCTGTGGGTCAGATAGGCAGTCGCTCCATGTAAAATACTGGTATTCAGCTGCATCCGGTTAGACTGGAAGCCGGCCCTAATATTTTGGGAAAAGGCTAGGTAGATGATGAAGTATTGTTTTATACTTCTTATATTTCATTCTACGATGGGCTGCTAATTAAAATGGAGACCGAGTAGGGATGTAAAACATAGGTGCACACGGCTACATGTCAAGCTATACAATTCCAATATAAGCTGACCTCATTGGACGGAAATCCTATACAATGCGAAATCAGCTTATACTGGAAATATATAGCTTGTTATGTAACCGTGTGTACATATCTCAGTCGAAAATAGACTGAGCTCATTTCTTTTGAATGTTCCAACTTTGCATAACTAATGGACATAATTCACGCCTTTTTCCCATAGGGTAGGCAGAAACTACAGAACGCCACCCACTACAATCCGTGACGCACCTTCTAGCTATGTAAAGTAGTTATTAGCTAGAGATTACTACTTCAGGTAGTTTATTTCTTAGCATGTCAATGGCAAATTTTCTTTCTTTACCCTTTTGTGAATTCAATCTGAGGTATCTGAGATAATATCAAATTTTGTAACACCAAGCACGGAATCGCCGAGCCTGGGCGTGGCTGTGACCGGCGCGCACTTCCGCCGGGATGTCTCCGTGTTCTGTGTTTTGGAACAACAAGCTCAAGTACATTACAAAATCCAAATTCCAGTCCAACAAAAAATTGAAAAAACAACCTTTATATTACAAATGGGCACTCAAAAATCAACTTACAATTCATTATACTAAAGTCGTTAGGAGTAAATGGCGATGAAATGTAAATTATCTGAGATTATGAATTGAATTGAAGTATAGCACGAGATCATCATCATCATTTCAACAGCTATACATTCACTTCTTCTTGAGCAGTGGATGTTTTACTGCTGATACCAAATGAAGGGGGTGGCAGGAACATCGACATGCAACCTGTTACCATGGACTTGTACTATTATGTATTCTTTGCCATGGATTCAGCACATGATTCTGGAATCATTGGTTATTAAAAAAAATTTGCTGTTCCATACATTTTGATCACATAGGTATTGCACTTTTCTATGAAACAGCAGATTATTTTTTTGATAACCAACACAAAATTTCTATACTAGGGGGTTCAAATCATGTGCTAAATGTACATGTGCATGTGTATTCATGGTTACAGTTAGCGGGGGGAGGCCATTTAGTTTTGCCGCCCCGGGCCCCTGACAGGCTTAGTCCACTATTGGGATTACTGCTTGGGGTGTGCAGCGTACGCATCATATATAATGACTTCTAAACTGTCTACAGGTGAAACATCACTAATAAAAGCATTTATTTACAGACAAGACAGATTTGACCTTGTCTTGTCTCCCAGTGGGGTGATGATAATCTGATCTCTTTTAACACCACCAAAACACAGGCGTGTCTTTTTACCGCTAAAAGGAGTCGTTTCGATCAAACTCCTACTTTTCGGGGTACATCTGTTCCTGTAACTGATCGGCTCGAGCTCCTAGGCTTAGAGTTGACATCATGTCTCAACTTCGGAGCCACCATCGAGTACAAAGCCCAAACTGCGGCCAAGAAACTGGGCATTCTAAATAGGGAGAAGCGATACTTTACGCCTGGACAGTTTTAACTCTCTACAAAGTGCAAGTCCGATCCTGCATGGAGTATTGCAGCCACCTTTGGGTTGGCTCAGCTAAATACCAACTTGCCGCGCTTGATTCGGTGGAACGCAAAGCTAAGAGGCTCATTGGCGACGTAAGACTGGTGGATGCCAAGCTTCACAGCTTGGTTCATCGCCGCAAGGTTGCCTGCTTGTCTGTCTTCTATAGATTGTACTTGGGTTAGTGTGCTCGAGAACTCCACGACCTCATTCCGCCTGCCCCCTTCTACCATCAGACATCTAGATGCACTGCAAGTTACCACCCCTACCTAGTTGCTATTCCACCAATTCGCACTAAGCATTTCCAAATGTCTTTTGTGATGCGCACAGCAAAGGAGTGGAACTCTCTGCCTGCATCTGTGTTTCCGAATGTATACAACCCCGATCTCTTCAAAGTGAGAGTTAACAGGCTTCTTCTGGGTAAGCTCGCTCCATCGTCAACTTTGTCTCTGTCATCTCTGACCTAGACAAGAGTCAAGAGCAAACCTATCTCAAATAAAAAAAAGACATTATTGTCTTGTCTGTCTTAAAAATCTTAATTTTACAGTATAACATTAGTAAGTATAACAGTTTCTAACCTGTTGTCTCCCTACTAAATAAAACAATAATGAAGTAGAAAAGTATTTATTTGTATTAAAACCTATTTTGGAAGAAACATTTAATAAGCTTAAATTAACTCAAGGGGTCAAGCAGGTCATAAAATTTAAATAAATTGTTATCACAAATACACAAATGACATTAATAAATACACAAATTATAAGGAAAGACGATACTTGTTAGTTAGATTTAGCTTCACTCTGCTCCTTCCTTTGTTGTACCATTTCTCTGATGTTGTCTTCACTCTCTTTCAGATTTTTCTCTAAATACTGTTTATTGTTTTCTAATTCTGATGTACGAGCTGTTAATTGAGACTCTCGGGTTTTGAGATTGTTCTTGACTTCGTTTAGATTTGTGAGAAGAAACATTCTGCCCACGGATTCGTAAGTTTTAGTAGCAGATGGGAATGTACTGATCTCTCGCTGAGTAATATCTACATGTTGCATGACACGCTTCAGCACATCTATTTGGGAGTCTATGATCTGAATTTTTTCACTGGTTTCTACCATTTTCAGTTGCAATTGGATAAATGCTTTTTTCAACTCTAAATCCACTGGTTTAGCCATGTTTGATAAATGTAAATTCGAATCTGATGGATCTCGCTTTTTCTTCAATTACCAGTGGCGAAGTGAGGTTAGTCATCTGTCAATTCTGTCATTCATTGCTGTCAATTCTCTGTCTACGGCTAAGACTGGTGATACACGTCAGATTTTGATTCCGATTGTCTGATCAGACTATCGGATCGTATTTACAGTCCTACCAACCTATCTGTGAACTGAAAGAGGACGGCACCGTCGATTCAGTGTTGCTAACTAATATAAGGTGCCCAAAATTGAGTAAGTTTTCAAGAAGGAAATTTCACATTACACATAATCGTTTAATAAGAATTACAGTTTTTACAAATTAAAAACAATGATACCTATATAAAAATAATAAAATAAATAAAAAGAATTTGATAATTTGCAGTCACGTAGGTACGCTAACAGTTTAGTCTCTCAGTAATAAACAATGGCTTTATCTAAAAAGTAATCCAATGAAGTGGAAATTCAGCAGATAAAATGTTCCACGGGGGGGATACAACTTTCATTTAATGCGAAGTAGGTACCTACCTTGCAAGAGGTACCTGGATGTCTAGCATTTAGTTATGACCGTACCTAACCCCTAACACCATTTTTGACTAATTATAATTAGCAGTGGTAACTAGTGGTAGTGTAGTGTAACAAAAAACAAACAAATTGCTTTACAATGATTTATTTAAAATCAGGTTTACAGTAATTGTGATCTTTAGATGAACCTGCATACACAACTTCATCCTGGTTGTGAGGCCATACTCCGCTTCTTTCCGTACCACTAATCATTACTATCGCTTTCGGTTTCAGTGTCACTTACCACTTCTATAATAAAAGGTTTATCTAAATACAAATCATGTTTTAAGTATTCTCCTTCTAACCTGCGAACGTGTTTACAATGCTGTGCCCACTCATGAACTGTAATAGCGTCAAAAGCTTCTCTAATTAGGCGGGGAATTTCAGCATTTTTGTGCTCAATATTTACATCAGCAACTTTTCTTTTCATTGTGCTCCATATGAGTTCAATGGGATTGAGATCACAGTGATAAGGTGGTAAATATAAGCATTTGTGTCTATTGTCTTCTAAAATTTTTTCAATCTCATATACAGGTTCAGGCTTGTTTTGCTTAATTATTTCTAAAAGCTGAAGTTCAGTCAAATTCTCTCCGTAGTCAATTATTTTGGGTCAACCATAATTGCATATCTTTTTTTAAGGAATTCGTATTTGGGACTTTATTCACACAAATACAGTATAACCCACTTTTTAAAGTTGGTACTATTCATCTCGTCATGATAATCACCACTTTTTGTGTTTGATTTAAACACAAGTAGCGCATTTGTAACAAATCCAGTATCTCCTCCCACATGAACAATAATATAGGTATATTTGCCCTTTCGATACAGGATCCAATACTCCGTCTTCACCTTCTCCTTGCCATCATTTACCCAATGTATGCGAAGAGTGAATATAGGTCTCATCTAAATAAATTATGGGCCGGGGCTGGGGAGATTTATTATTTTTGTCCACTGCATGCAAGTACTTAGCTCTCCAAGCTGATATTTCATTACGCTCCATAAGAACCTTCCGAATGGATTGAGATTTTTTAAAACGAAATCCCACCTTGTAAAGCAGCTTTCGCAGACTCTCTCGCTGTCCTGTGTAATTTATTTCTGTCTTTAAGACCTCTAGAAGCTTTTTAACAGTAGGGACCTCTTTTTTAGCAGAATAAAATTCATGTACTTTCCTCCGTATAACTCCCATGTCAAAATCATCAACATGCACAAATCCACTTTTACGTTTTCTCTCCTTGCCTGGTGTCCGAATTTTTGTACCAGTTTCTTCTGCTGCGTGCCCGCCCTTAACTATTTTTGAAATTAGTCCTTGACTCACACCTGAAATATAAGATAATAAAATAAATGTTAGTAGAAATTTGAAATCTGGCAGGTTAGTTTGCTCACTCACTTAGCAGGTTACCTATTAGATGTACCGTACCGTTACGCTAACCTGCAGCAAGAATAGAAACGAATATTTCGTGGACTTAAATAATTAGTTAAGTATCGGGTAATTTATAACAAGAAAGTTGACAACACTAGCCTGTCGCTGCCGAAATTCGTTTGTATATGTGATTAAATGGAATAATCGGAGACCCCGCCCGAGCTTCTTCTTCAAAAAAGGTTTTAACCTTTAGAATAATGTTTCGAGCATCACTTTTAATAGCTTTCGGCATATTTAACTCTATAATTTCAGCAATATCACGACAAAACAACCAGAGAACCCGAATGTAGTATACACTGACAATCGAATGACATTTCAACATGACGGCCGTAGTTCCAATTTTCGCCATTTCACAGATAAGTTGGTAGGAGTGTACTCGATACACGTTCGATTTTTACGTCAGGTTTTTTCTGAACTCAGTCGTTCCCAAGCTATCATCCCGAGTAAGCACTCGGGATGATAGCTTCGGAACTATTTTTGCTCCGTATGCAAGCGCATACGGAGCAAAAAGAAAAGATGGACTACTTACTGTTACTTATTACCCGACTGCGATTTTCAAGGTTGATTGGGAAAATTTGACAGTTTCGGGTAGCTTGATGTGCTGGCATCCATACATATCTATGTATGTTTGTCCGTACCTATGTTCCCTTGTAACTACTAAACGGCTGAACCGATTTTGATGATTGATATGTCGTTAGATTCGTCTTTATTGCGCGAGTGTCACTGGGTATATTAAAGGCATCTTCTTAAATTTAACAATAAAGACCTATATGCCTCCGACTGCATGGGATTATTTAAAGACAAAATAGGTCATCTTGTTTCCATCTTTTATAAAGTTCACTTTTTACGCAGTCGGGTTTTCAGATTTTTTAAATTTACTATTTTTGTTCCATACTAGCACTCAGCCCGCGGCTTCGTCCGCGTGGATTTCGTATTTTCTCCTATAAAATTTAATACCCCTTCCACCCCTTTCAACAGGTAGTTTTGGAAAATTAATGATAAAGATCCTTTAACTTATTATTACATACATAAACTCACGCCGTCTTCCCATTGGGGTAGGCAAAAACTACAGAACGCCACCTTAACTTATTATTAATTTACTGGTGAAAGGAAAAATAAAGGAGATTGCCACGAAGCAGGTCCCTTTTGTTACCACAAATACACACAATACCTTGTGTGCCTGATTGGAATAATAACCTAAAAATATTATTTATTTTTTGTGTACAGAGTATTTTTTACACAAAATATTTTCACCCTGGGAATAAAAATAATTAATAGTTAAACATTACGTCGACATCCGTTTGATTGGTATACAAAAAAAAGCTGCCAGGTATCAAAGAAATAAATAACTAATGAAAATGACGTCTGTTATTCAATGGGGAAGGCAACTGTCAAAAAGGCGATGTCGTAGCTAGTTCCCAACACAAGCCAATAATACAAGGCGTGAGGTGGTTTTATTTTATTTTTGCGAAAATGATGCGTTTTTGTGTTACTAATTATTTCGAAATTGGAGTCCACCATTTTCCGAGAGACCCTAAAATTAAAAGATGGTGGCTTAAAGCTATTCGTAGAGATGTTTTATAAATTAAACAGTGTAGAAACATTTTTATGAAAGTGACTTGGAGGATATATTTATGGTTTTAAATTATGACACTTTCCATATCATTTACTTGATTTAAAATATTGAAATCACCGAAAATAACGAAATAGCGAAATAAAAGTAAACTCATGACTGAAAGAAATGTCAAACTTATTGTAGGCCGTGGGGACCTAGCTATGATCACGCCATCTACAATTAACTTTGCCCGACCTTCCCTATTGAGTAATCGACTTCAAAATTAAACGATAATTAAACAATAAAAAAACAATTATTTTTAAATATATATAACCTATTGGCAGTTCTCAACATTTAGATCTCAACATTTGACAACTTCAACGCTACTGTGTTAGCGTTTTGTTTTCACGACTATGAGGTAGAATAATGTTATTCCCGTCCTCTTCATACGTATTATTGTACATCTGAAATGAAAAAAGATTGGTGTAGGCCAATTATGAGTTTATGTAAGTAAGTATTTTTGATGATGAAAACTATTGGATATACACTGCTCATAGTTGATGCGAGTAAACCCGATGGAACCTTGACAAGAATTGGTCGCATAAATTCATAATAGGCCTACATTGATAAATAATAGATGTTCACAAAAGCAATAGACACAAACATAACAGCCATATGTAATTAGTAAATGCCTTAGTAACAAAGTTATACAACACGAGTTTGGTAACTATATGACTAAAAAGCAAACAATAGGATTTCATAAAGTACAAATATTGTTTAGACTTCACCGTTTGTGATATTTTTTTCAAAAATATCGATACGACAAATCGATGGTCTAGAAGACAGATGTTAAAACTGCAGATTTGGAAAACAAAAAAATATCTACTCTCAAAACGAGTTGATATTGACGTCATACTACGATTTAGATTTTTGTATATTTTTGGTCATTGTTACCTGGTGAGTACATGGCTTTATAGTTGATTGTCTTTGATTTAAAATGTTTTTTCTTTGGCAGCACTTCTCTCGTCATTCGTGCTTCTTGCTTATTTTTTCTCTTGCAACCCTGCAATTAAATTTGTAAAACCTTACATTTCAATCACTCAATTGCAAATGCAAATTATTTAATTTAAAGCCTTTATTTCAGTTAATAAATCCATCTAATGCGATGGTAAGTAGTAATATCTATAAATTAATTAAAATATATATTTTTTCCAAGTTTCACTTCATGAAGCAAACAAACATCATAATGTTAGAAAGGTCAGACTTCAGGGGCGCTAATTTAATTTGTTTAATTAATAAGTTGTTGACTTTGTATTTACTTGTTATTACATATTTATTAGTTCCTTCCTAGTCAAGATTATCATACCTTTTATCCATGTAAAGCGTCAAGTAACAAGACTGTACCTAAATAAAATTTTGGCTGTCGAAATTATTTGTTTGTTGATAAATTATGAACAGTCTTCTGTTTGTGCAATGATTCTGATTATTCTAATCGTAAATAAGTTGACTACAGTGTGCGTTAAATACTGATGCACATCAGTCGGAAAATACCTACCTAGAATTAAACTTTGTGTTTATCCTTTTTTTCATCGAATCTTTTTTATCTCAGTAGGTACATGCCGTAGTAAGGCCATCATGCCGCGGGATATTCTGAGTGATAGTTTAGCTGTCCTGAGGATAGTTGAGGTATATTTTAACTATATCATTTTATTCCATCATGTTGCTAAGTTATTTCTTAAGAATTAGATTTTTAAACAATATCACTGAAATCACAGCCCTGAGACTTCCTATTTCAGATACATTGTGTTATTTTACTATGCTTTTTGGTGATACTCCCAAAAATATGCTTGTTGCATCTTCCCATCACTCATTGTAATAAAAGTTATCCAATAAGAATGGATATGTTTCCTTGCATGTTAAAGAATACTGAATAGCAATACCTTGTTTCTGGAGAGTATTAATTTGTAACTTGTAAATATTTATTTACAACTGTCAAATATTGCTACTGAAAAAAAATGCCAAATATGTTTTGCTCTGTTTATATTGTACTGTAGATAATTAACATGCAATATTCATGATTTATGGATGAGGTTGATCTGAACATAAACTATCACATATTGGGTTGGATTCTCAAATTCCCAAACCACTAGGGAAATAATCAGTACCAGCTAATTGTGCATGTTCAATGGCAGTAGCATTGCTTCCATTTAATTTGGAGTTCACATTTAACAGTTACTGTCTATGCTTTCATTTTTAATCACATTGTTTTCTAAATAGCTAGGAATGAAAGGAATCAGCAATCTGATAATGTAATTTTATACAAGTGTATATATTGTATTTGAGTAGCTCTGCACTCTAATTACAATAACATACAACAAGCTCCATTACACTTATGATATCAATTTAACTTTTAAATATTATGCTTGTAATGATGTACTTAGATTGATGTCTCATGTCTCTGTTCCATTACTAATTACAATGTAAATGACGTTTGTGTTTGATAAGCTGATAAACTTTGATGCTTTCATTCTTAGCAATTATTAATAAGCTTTGTATTATTTATTAGGGCCTGATTATTTATTAATTTACTGACAGTACACATTAAAATGCAGCATACTATTTACACGAATATTCTGACTTTGTAGCATGCGAACGTTGTTATCAAGACCCAGCAAAAAAAATGTCATCGTCAAAGAATCATGGTCGCTTTTGTAAAGGGTGTCTCAGTAACAGTGCACTTTTTCATTTTAAAATAAAAACAAGTATTTTATGACAGAGTTGTGATATTTTTATTGTATTGTAAAGAAGACATGTTCCGATTAAGTATGGAATAAAATATCCGGCAAATGACCCCTACGGCTCCGATGACAGGCCATTACTCTTTACATGAAATTTTCCATGACTTTTGCACAGAGATGTGGCTGTATCTCACCGATGACGCGTTGGATTTCCGATTTGAGCTCAGGAATTGTTTCGGGTTTGTTCGCATAAACCCGAGATTTCACAAAACCCCAAAGAAAAAAGTCGCACGGCGTTAAATCGCACGATCTTGGTGGCCAGTTGACATCAGAATTTCGTGAGATAATGTGTTCTTGAAATCGTTGCTGCAATAAGTCGATTGTTTCATGCGCGGTGTGGCAGGTTGCGCCGTCCTGCTGAAACCACATGTTGTCCAGATTCATGCCGTCCAGTTGAGGCCACAAGAAGTCCGTTATCATATTCCTGTAACAAATGCCGTTCACCGTTGTAATGAGTTTTCACAATTATAACGCGTTGTTCTTTCGAAAAGCGCTCCATTTTTAATAATCGGAATAAACAGAGGTGACAACTGTCAAATTTCTGAGTTGCCACTTGCATGAAAAAAAAATATTCCAATTTTAAAAAGTGCACTCTTACTGAGACACCCTTTATAATCACTGGCCGCCCTATGTTTACAAACCAAACATTGGATCCCATTCTCAACATTATTTAACGCACAAGCAACTTAACACCACACCTGTAATCCCCAAAGGGGCAGAGGTGCACCTATAGTACACCCACATTTTGCCAGTTATGTTTAAGTTCCATGTAATAGGGGGTGAGCTATTGCCATCAACCGGGCACAAATCAGATCTGGGGTGCTATACATTGCTGTATTATTTAATTTATTGATCTAATTTGTTTAAAAACTGAGATGTGAATCATCTCCATAGACATCTAAGGATATTTTTGTTATCTTCTCAGTTAACAAATGTTATATAATATAAAGAACTTAGATAATTTCATTTTGATCATGATTCTTTGGCATTTATTTAATATTAACCAAGCTTTGTTTACATAGCTTCTGAACATTATGTCAGCTCCACAAATATTGCTAGCAAAATTGAAAACCATTATCAAGTCAGGGAACTTGATTAAATATTGACTTAAATAATTTAAATCACAACTTTGATTCATTGTCAGTTACATGGAATAGCTATCACACAACAAATTGACATAGTGTGTTAATCTGCTCAATAATCTAGGTCAGAACATCTTTCTTCTAAAACAATGTTGTTTCAGCATGAAGATGAAGAGAACTGGCCACTTGAATCCAAGCCATCATGTAAACAGAGTAATAAGAAATCCTCTAACATTCCCGTGAACAGCCAGAAGACTATAACTAAGGATGACTGTGCCTGTTATTACAACTATGGGTAAGATTCGTATTTGATACGCCTTATTTGCCTTATTTCATCATTCTGGAGAATGTGAAATTGCAGACACCAGACCGTCACAGTATACTATTCAATATGCTCCTGTCCTCATCCCAATTTATTTAGAGTCGGCACAACATGTTCTCTTCTTCAATACCACTCTATTAGTCGTCATCTCGGTAGTCACCCCCTTTCTAGCCATATCATGTTTCACACATCTTTGATACATCTTATTTATTTCATCTATACTCTATTTCTTATAAAATAAGACGAAAAGCCGTGGGCTACTTTTGTTAATGCAGTAATATCTTTTGAACCATTACTTTAAGAGGATACCGTGTGCGCAGTGGCGCCCTCATCGTTTGTTTGGTTTTTAATTTAATTTTAGAATGAAAATGCAGAAAATAAGCACGTTATGTTGCGCTCCACAAGACTATACGTTATTATTATTACAAACAGTAGTTATACATTGTTAAGTTTTATTATAATCCTTAAAACGGAAAATAGTGGCCACTAAGCTCCGTTTTATAGATTATAATAAATCTTAAGAATGTAAAACTACTGTTTGTAATAATAATAACGTATAGTCTTGTGGAGCGCAACATAACGTGCTTATTTTCTGCATTTTCATTCTAAAATAAAAGAAATAATCAAACAAACGACGAGGGCGCCACTGTGCGCGCGATATCCTCTTAAGTAGTTTCAACTCATCTTGTTTGACCATTAAGGTTATTAAATTAAAGCATCTTTGTGATAAATCCTTACTGGAAGGAAAACTCAGTTTATTTATATACATTTCCTAACCTCATAATGTAAATAATGTAGTTAGATTATACATTTTTTATCTTCTTAGAAAGTAACTAAGTTATAATCTGTTTTTATTCACAACACCCATAGAGAATGTTTATAAATAGGGAGATATTGTTCTTTAACAAATGATTGTTATTGCATACAGATCAAGAGGTCATTCATAATATCTATTATGTTACTATAGTTCTCAATTTACTTGTACAAATCTTGATGTTTTTAAACAAAATGGACTATAAATACATTACACTTAAGTTTATTATTAGTTGCCTGTAATAATATTCGAGTTTCATACACGTGATGTGTTAAGGTGGTCATTCACGGTCAGTCCATCGCGCCAAATGGTGTGATGTACATCCAAAATTTGATCATGAATGTCAAAATCCGTTGGCGTGACTGTGGATGTCCAATCGCTCGCATTTGACTTTAGTCGTATAGAGCCACGCCAAAGATGCTATCGTGAATGCCCACCTTTACTTTCCATTTTTTTTATATAGCCGTTATAATAGACCAATCAACAGCGCTTAAATTCTCATTGCTCACAAAAGTATGGTTTTTTTACGCAGCCACGGTGAAAACGGAAATGGTAGGCAGCATGATCCTGTGTATCAGTACAAGACAAGCAGTCTGCCACCTGCTTCGTCCATCAACCAGTCCTGGGATGAGATAGTGTGCTCAGCACTGCGCATCACCCCTGAAGATATTGCTAATCAGCTGACTCTGCTCGACTTGCCTTGTTTTAAATCTATCAGACCTGAGGAATTGACTACTTGCGGATGGAACAAACTGAACAAGTTGACTGTGGCGCCCAACGTGGTAGCTTTTACTAAAAGATTTAACAGGGTCAGTAAATTAATGATGAGTTTGTTATTTATTTGCAGCCCATAATACAATGCAATAGTACAAGTCAACGTAATTGACTTTAATAATGATTAAAGAAGTCATCGCATACAACAATGTCGGTAATTGATCATTGTAGATGATAACAATCACAATAAGTGACCGCATCAGGGGGTATTCTTACACTGTCAAGAGGCTGGAACTAGATATAATTGATGATTATGATTTCCGGCACTGAATACTTCACATCCTGTAGTCTAGATCCAGTTAATAGAAGAATAAGCATCGAGATTATAATTTGTGTGATCTGAGAATGTGCACCTACGCAACTGAGACAGCTCTCGCTCTTATCTCAGATCTGTCCCCTTAAATGATCTAACAATAAGAGCGTCTGTTAGCAGTCTGTAGGCTGGTTATGTAGCAAACATTATTTTATTACTTCCAGTTCAGTACACAAAGCGGTATTTATTCAGTATCAATGCTGTTGCGCGGAACCAGTTGCGATAAAAAGCACAATTTCATATATTCATGACATTGAAACAATAATTTTCAAGTTAATAATACAATAATTTAACATTATTTTTGTTCTCAGGTCAGCTTTTGGACAGTACAGGAAATACTTAATGGGCAATCGCCGAAAGCACGAGCTGAAATATTGGCGCATTTTATCAAAGTAGGAAAAAAGCTGCATGATCTGAACAATCTGCATTCTCTTTTTGCTGTTATCTCCGCGTTGCACAGTGCCAGCATATACAGGTGAAGAAATGATAAAATACCTATAAAAAAATTGTAGACGCCATCGCCAGTGTAACATGTGCCTCACAATTAGTGCAGTGCTGTTTGAGACATCAAAAAACTTGTTATTTGTTAATAACAAATAACAAGTTTTTAACAATGATTGCACATTTATCGAATTAATAATTCGATAAATGTGCAATCATTGTACATTCTAGTGAATGAATATCCATTTAATGATTGTTATATTTTCTCATTTACAGGCTGACAAAAACATGGGCGTGCTTATCTAAAAAGGATAAACAACAGTTCGATAAACTCGCGGAACTCTTTGGTGAGAAGGACAACTGGACTGCATTGAGGGAATATTTAAGATGTATTCCTTTGCCATGTATTCCATATCTTGGTAAGTAATGTATAAATTGCGTCAATTCACATGCATAATTGTACAAAACAAAACCATTATTCCCGGAAAACAGTAGGCCACCCCCTTTTATTCAAATACAGATTTGATTACATAAGCTTATCTCTATTTGCAACAAACATAACATAACATCACGCCTTGTTTCCCAGAAGGGTTAGGCAGAGGTGTACCTATAGTACACCCACATTTCGCCAGTTATTTTTAAGTCCCATGTAATTTGCAACAAAATGTATAAATGATCCGGGGAATACCCTTGACTTTATTGAAGAGTTCATTGGTTGGACTATTTTTAGCGTCGTTTATCTTAAGACGATGTTTTATTAAAATGTCCCTAAAATGACGTAATTGAAGCAGTTAACACCATACCTTCTTTAGTCCCAGTTTTTACCAAAGAGTCATCAAAACTACCAATAGGGCATTGAAATATGCTGAAGCTGAGAGGTATCAAAATAAATCAGTCCTATTGGTTGTTTGAGACATCTCTTCTCTTCGCTTTCACTTTGGTGGAAACTAGGCACTATCGTGTCTCAGCTCGAACGTCAAGGCGATAAGGGTACAACCAGGCCGTGATCGATCGATAACATGGTGATTGGTGGCATATTTTGATACTTAAGATATGATCTGACGGTCAGGCTACTTACACAAATGTAGGCCTTTAACTGATTTTAATTATCTTTATCTCGAAGCTTGTGTGACCTTTTCTACTACGTAAGCTAAGAAATCATCATATCGGCATTCTATGTATCAGTTTTATATCACACTAGCTTTTGTCCGCAACTGCGCCCGTGTGTAGGTTAGAAATTATGTCACAGGAACATACTTTAGGGATAAAAGTATCCTATATCTTAGGATATAGGCTCGTGTGCCATCTTTCGTTCGAATCCGTTCTGCTACTAAGGCGTGAAAAGGTATTAGACAGACAGAAAGAGTTACTTTCGCATTTATAATATTAGTATGGAAGTATGGATTTGGCTGAATTGTCAAGTTGGGTGTATACCCTAAAAGCATTGAACTAATTATATTATAAATGCAAGATGGATGGATAGATGGATGTTTGTTACTCTTTCACGCAAAAACTATTGAACGGATTTGGACGGCACACAGATAGTTTATAACCTGGATTAACATATAGGATACTTTTTATCCCGATATCCCTACGGAATCGAGACTTATTCGGGTGAAACCGCAAGGCCCTGCTATACTCGGAATTTTAATTCGATTCCAGATTTGACAATTTCAGTGTTGCAACGTTATGACAAGTACTAAATAGTGACGTTGCGAAATTATTCGATATGGAAATGGAATATTTCCAGATCGATTCTTCTCGTTTATAATTTTATTCTCGTAAACTAAGTATATCAGGAAATTAAATATTTCTGAACCGATAATTTAGTTTTGACGATTAATTAACGATCTGAGACTTTTCTTTTATAATTGTGTGTGAAATAAATAAAAAAAATGTGATCATGAAGGAACATGACAAATAAAACAGATAGATGTATTATGGTAATAATTTATTTTATAAATTGTCGCCGTCATCGCTATCGCTATCGCTGTCACTTTCTGTAACATTTATTATAAATGTGTCTGTGATATTATCAATTAACATATCTAGCCTACTCATTTTTTCCTCTTCTTTGACAACATGGGATACGCATTTAGACCATTCGGTAGCCGTAATTTTTTTAATGCCTTCCTGAAATAAATTTCTCACGTCTGTCAATTTGAAGGTTTTATTATTTTGAGCTACATGCCCCTTTACCTGCGCCCATATCAATTCGATAGGGTTTAGCTCGCAATGGTAAGGGGGCAGTCTTAAAACCGTGATCCCATGTTGTGCTGCCATTTCGTCTACAGCGTACTTATTAAAAGACTCGTTATGTGGAATCAGATCTAAAAGCGTAGCTTTAACCATATCTGGTTCGTAATGAATATTTTTATTTAAAAGCCAATCTTGAATGGCAGCTTTTTTCCAGCTCATTTTTGGTGCCGTTTCCAATTTTCGGGAGTGGTAAGGTGCATTATCCATCACCACACAATTGTGACCAAACTCAATAGTTTGGTCTTAATTTTGGTAAGACTCCAGTGAACCACTCCTCAAAACAAACTGCATTCATCTCATCATGGTAATCTTCACAATTTTTCTTTGCTTCAAAAATCATGAGCCCCTCTTCCAGGAAGCCTTCTTCACTACCTATATGGCTAATTATGAGACGTTTGCCTTTTCCAGATGGATTTTTTAATCCAGTGGTCAGTCCCTCCAAAAACGCTTGTCGAGATGATGTGACTTTCTTGTCCACCCAAGTTTTTTTTACAGTATGACCTTAAAATAAATATAGTACATGAACATTCAATATTGCTATTAAATTTAATGTAAAATGTATATAAATTCATTATGTGTATAAATGTTAGCCTACCTGCGTTAACCCAAGTTTCATCTTGATAATATATATGTCTCCCTTCTCGTCGAAACTGACATATAGATCGCAAGTAACGCTGGCGCCATGTTATTATATCATTTCGATCAATAAGTGTGCTCTTGCGTGACCGTGCAACAAATTTAAAATTAAGATGCTTCAAAATTTTTCTGAGGGTGTCTTTGGAAATCTTGGGCATTTCTGAATCATCGTTCATCACTTGTAAAATCTAAAATAGTAAATTTTATAATAGCTTGGAATCATTACTTATATATAAAAGATGTAGGTATAAAATAATACTGTCTGACTGATTGACTAACCTTTGCAATGGTTGGAGGTTCATTTCGGTAAAAGAACTGATGAACAATTCTTCGTATTGCAGAAAATGTAAATTCATCAATTTTATCTTTGAAACTTCGCTTTGGTCCAGTTTTTGTAGGAGGAGTTGGCGGCGCACCTTTATTTACTTCCTTCAAAACGTTACAAACAGAGCGTGAGGTTATTCCCAATATGTCAGCAACTTTGCTCATACATTCATTTTCTTCCACAACTTCAAAGGCCTCCAATTGCGCAGAAATTTCATTTTTCACGTATTTGTAGGCGTTGCGGATCATTACTTTTTCAGTAACAGTGAAAGCTTTTCGTGGACGTTTTTTTCTTGGGGACAAGAAAACATCCACGTCTTTTTGTGATGTACTTGGCTGAGGATCCATTTTGATGGAAAACCAAAACAAATAGATTCACTCAAAGTTCACAAAAAACTATAAACGTAACAACACTTTAACAAAAACCCAACAAAATAACAAAATATCGATTCGCAATGAAATAAGATATTCGTGCAGTCAGACTGGGAGAATGAAGCCGAATGCAGTGGCGTGCACAGAGATTTTAGACAGGGTATGCACAAGAAAAAAAAACTTACCAGTTTCAACTTGTTGTACCTACCCTAAGTGGGTTCCCAAATTCCCATCATATTTAGCCAACAAATCTACAAGTTCCAGAAAATTGCCTTTATTAAACGACAAGTTGGATTCGTCATGACCACGGAATGCTAATTCTTGTTTACCTAGAAAACAAACTACATCAATCAACCGTTTGAAAATGTTTCTATTTCTTTCAACTTTCGCGTCGTGCCTTTCAATATCTAACTTTAACTGGCTATTCAAACTAGTCTCTATTCTTCCTTTACGGAACTTAAAGCAGGATTCTAGATATTTTTCAGAAGAATCATGCTTAGCAGCCGCTTTGTGAAAATTATTTAAATCTGAGTACCCGCTATAGGTCCAAACATTCTTTTTATCTTGATTAGTAAACAAAATGCAAGGGAAACAATACAATGTGTTTGTGTGTACACAACCAGTTAGCCAGTAATAGTTATCATAAAACTTTTTATGAAAATAACGACGAAAACGCGGCGGATTTTAACTTATGTATACACACTTCGCCAGCACAGGTCTCACAGGTATAATTTTCCATATTTTACAATAAACTTGCTAAATAATTACTCGATAGTCAATCACTTGCGCCAAGAAAAACAATATGGCGAATAAACTTTGCAATTTATTACATTACGAACTAATACGAAAGAATGAATTAGGTAGTCGGTCATTTGGTCAATCCGACTAAAAAAAGTCGACCCTCTGCAATGAACAATTAAGCGGTGCTTTTACCGCTTCTCAATTTGGACGGGTTGCAATGTAAGCTATGCTTCTAAAACTCCAACACGCGCACACATTTTCACGCACACAGTCACACTTTTGCTGTGTACTACACGAGATGCGTTGTATGAAGAATAAGCAAGGCGTAGTAATGCTTTTGCTCACGGGAGCGCTGACTGCGCGGTGCGCGCGGCGGTGGATGTTCGCCGCTCCAACGAGTTAGTTCCAAAAAAAGTAATAGATGGCGCGTAAGCTAAATTACCGTGATTTTTTTGAATTATAGTTATTTATCATTTAGAGGGGCATGTATGTGTAGGACTACAGGGTATGCAGAGCTTATTTGCATGTATGGAGTGCACGCCACTGGCCGAATGACACGATAAACAAAATGGCGATAGCTGCACGAGCGCGCACGGGTTGCCAATACTGAAAACTATCTAGGCTCTTTTATTATAAGTTTTGTTTTTAATATAAAAACAAAAATATTAACTTTTTATAAAATAGAGCAGCGATTACTAATTAATAAATAATTATTATGAATAATTATGTATTTATTTAAATAAAAATCAATAATTTAGTCTTTAATTGGCACACTGATGGCACACACACTGATTGTTTATCGATTTTTGTGTTCATCACTACACTATTATATGTGGTATCATTATTTCACAAAATGACAAGAGCTAATGTCAAATCTGGAATCGAATTAAAATTCCGAGTTTAGTAATAGGTATATATAAAAGTATGCTGAAGCAGTGTTAATTGAATTTTCCGTGTAAAAGTAACATGTGTGATATGTTCGATATCTTGTTATGGCTTCGATGGCCTGCATTTATTTTACGTATCAATCAATACGTAACGTACTCATGATATACCAGCTCAGTCTATTCTATTTTTCTTCTCTCGTTTTGGCACGAATCTTAATACTCAATACTTTATTTGCATCTATCTATATGTCGCAGATGGATTGTCGAATCCGCTGTTTTAGACAACCGCTGGCGGTTTTACTAAACAGCTCTGTTATGTAAAACAACGTTCAGCTGGATTGCCATTGCCTTACGTTTAACAAAATTGCTGCCCACGTTTACACGTTATGCAGAATGGCTTATCTGCAGTCACAATAAACGTTAGGTGTGGCTTCTAATGCCGAATCGGTCGCAGTAACTAAGTTGGGATGCCCTGATCAATTGGTTTAGGTTAGATTAGAACTGTAACCGACCGCGCGCGAGCCGAGCAAGCGAAGCGGGCGCTGTCGTGGCAGCGGGCGGCAAGTGCCGCTACTTCCAATGATTGTTCCAATTTTTTTTTGTCTAAATAAAGATTTCCGATAACATCAGCCTCTAAATAATCCGGCCCTCGTGTGTCAGAATGCGGTACTAAATTCGTAGGTATGGACACACGTGATTTCGTGTCCCGCAGCACCGCGTCGCAGGTAACTGGGGAAGCCGAACTACAGAGAGTTATGACACTCCCTGTCGTAACTCGCTGTAGTTATAAATTGAAAAGTAGGTATGTAGATGAGAACAAGATAGAATGAATAATTATTCTTTTTGTGTTTGTGTTTTTTCTTTGCATCATGTTTACCGCAAACAAATGTATTTTCTTTCTTTTAATGGCGCACAGGGCACGGAGTTACGGTTTTGACGTGGCGTGCAAAATGTTAAGGTTTTGTATAAATTGCCTGAAATATGATGATATGATGTTTGTTGAAGATGTCGGAAAAAATCATGCCGACTGGGAGCTTTCTGGCGTGTGCCGCGTAATAAACCAATAGACTATTACGGAACATAGGGTACTTTTAATCCCAGTATTAGGTTCCTGTGGGATATTTTCCGACATCCACGCGGGCGAAGCCGCGGGCAAAAGCTAGTCTAAGAATATTGTAGATTTACCGTACATTCAAACGCATGGTATGAACGCTGACATTTTGACAAAGCCCTAAGACAAAGTACAGTTACGAGAATAAATATATTTCAGGATAGATCGGTAATAAAATCTAATTACATGATTCATTAATTAATATCAGTTCTCAAGAAGACAGCAAACATATTTATGATTATCTGTAGAAGGCATATACAAGAAGCAGCATAAATATGTGACTTCGTAGAAACCAAAACTATCTGACGAGACAAGCGACGCCAAAATATTGGATACCGCATCGGCTTCAAAAGATGTGTCACCTCTCAGAATGCATAAATATCGGACATATGTTGCGTTATAAATATCTGCCTACTCAGTTCTGTAATACATATCTCAAATCACTTTGGCAGCATACAAACTTGACAGTATAATATTTTGAGTTTTCTTCTATATCGCAATCAGAGCAGTATTGTAAAAATATGTGGCATTCACTGAAAACATAATATCTGACAGTAATCTTTGTAAGTAGAAATGTCTTTAATAAACAATTTTAAGATTACCAGAGATTAGATGTCTGTGCCCGGTTGATGCCAATAGGCTCGCCCGTATTACATGGGACTTAAACATAACTGGCGAAATGTGGGTGTACTATAGGTGCCCCTCTGCTCAACCCTTCGGGAAACAAGGCGTGATGCTGTGTTAAAGATTACCAAAGTGCATACCGTTTCTAGTTTACCTATATCTGTTTACTAATCATATTTATGTGTTCTACAGGTATATTCTTGACGGATCTTGTGTACATCGACATCGCACATCCCCCGGATTCGCCCCACCGTGTCGCAAAGATGGCAGTTGTTTTGAAAGCGCTCGCAAAGTATCAAACGTCGGAGTATGACATCGCTCCTTTGCCCCACGTCTCTAACTACCTGAACAGCGTACGTTATATTGAAGAACTACAGAAATTCCTCGAAGATGATCAGTATAAGTAAGTATCGTAAATTAAAGTATTATATATTTATCGGAATGCTGGGCCGTGAAGAAGACGGATGAAAAAAGATTGCATGCAGCGGAGATGAGAATGTTGAGATGGATGTGTGGAGTGACGAAATTGGATAAAGTAAAAAATGAGTATATAAGGGGAAGTTTGAAAGTGGCGCCAGTGACAGAAAAGTTGAAAGGAAATCGTTTGGCTTGGTATGGACATGTGAAGAGGAGGGAGGAAACGCATGTGACTAAAAGAGTGATGAATATAAATGTTGATGGATGGAGAGGGAGAGGAAGGCCAAAGAAAAGATGGATGGATTGTGTGAGGAATGATATGAAAGAGAAGGGAGTGAATGATAGCGTGACTTTTGACAGGGGAAAATGGAAAGAGAAAACGTGTTGCGCCGACCCCAAGTAACATGGGACAAGGGCAGGAAGATGATGATGATATTTATAATTTTAAGTAGGTACATATTTTTTGGAGTACATAATGTTAAGACGGTAGCACTCGATATGTCTGTAGTTTTAAAAAGTCGATATACACTACTGCTCAAAAGTATTTGGCCACCTGCATTTTGTTTAAGTTACAAACAATACATAAAAAAAAATAGGTTTCATTGTTTGTATATCACCGCCAAATACTTATCTACGGTAAAATCGTAAACAACTTATTGTTATTTGCCGACTCCTGGTCATAAAACCAAAATAGTGATATTGTCGGAATTTCTTCGAAGTTAATCTTTGCAGTCACAGTTTTGTTTTGATTTAGTTATTGAGAAATAAACATAACTAAAAAAAATGTAGTATAACTATTACAAATATTATTACGTTCGTTATCTGATGTCATTTGACCAGAAAACACGCTCTCCGTAGCTCAGTACTTAAAAGTCTAATAATATTTTCTTGTTTTTCACTTCTGAGTTTTATTTTTTGAAGAAAATGGGTAAAACTAAGGAATATTCCCAAGAAATCGAAGGCATAATAATCGGCCTTCGTAAATCCGGTAAAAGTAATCGTGAGATTTCAAGACTGCAGAAGATACCAAGGCAAACTGTTGACTACATCGTTAAGAAATTTGCGATTGAAAGAACAATTAGCAACAAACGTCGTTCAGGCAGACCGATAGCCACAACTTCGAGTGAAGATTTGAGTATAGTTATTAAAAGCAAACGGAATAGACGATTAACTGCACCGGAAATAGCAGCACAGTTTAATGTGGATCGTGATAAACCAGTCAGTGTGTCCACAATCAAAAGAAGACTCCGTGACGCAGGACTTTAGGGATGCATAGCGGTGTTAAAACCACTTTTTAAAACTATTAATAAAAAGAAGAGACTTAATTGGGCTAGAGAACACAAGAACTGGACAATAGCAGATTGGGAAGAGGTCTTCTGGACTGACGAATCAAAATTTGAAATTTTTGGATCCAAACGAAGAGTTTTCGTACGGCGGCAGGCAAACGAAAGGGTGAATGACGCTTGTATTGTAGCTTCAGTTAAACACGGCGGAGGGTCTTTGATGGTGTGGGGCTGTTTTTGTGGCTCCGCCGTTGGAGATCTTGTGCGAATACAGGGAATCTCAAAAAAAGAAGGTTATAAAAATATATTGGAGAATAACGCAGTGCCTTCTGGAACCCATTTAATTGGTCCGGGATTTATATTTCAACAGGATAATGACCCGAAACACACGTCAAGACTATGCAAGGACTTTTTTTTAAAGGGAAAAGAACAACAACAGGTGTTGAAACTCATGATATGGCCTCCACAGTCCCCAGACCTAAACCTGATAGAACTATTCTGGGATCAGCTGGATAGACAGATGCGGAAACGGTGTCCTACATCTCAGGAAGACTTGTTGAGAAAACTGCAAGACGAATGGCAGAAGATAACCAAGACAACATGGGAAAAATTAGTAGCTAGGTTGCCGAAGCTTTGTGAGGCTGTCATTAACAATAAAGGTGGACACATAGATGAGTCCAAAATTTAAAAAGTGTATTATTGTTATGTATAAAAATGCTAATAAACAGTTTCATTGAATCAAACTTTTACAAAATGTATTTTACTAGGTGGCCAAATACTTTTGAGCGGTATTGTAGGTACGATAAATTATCGTTGTGTACTCACAATTTTTCATGTAACCACAGTCAAGAGGGCTGTCACATTGTGTCACCTCTCTCGCTCACACGGGACCAAATTTTTAAGAATGTTAAATGAACAGATGCTTTTTTGAAAAATGTAATCAATGGACGACCTACTAAATCATAATAATTTAATAGGTAGTTATTAAAAACACATTACTTTCAATTAATATTATTTAATAGGTCGCCCATTGATTACATTTTTCAAAAAAGCATATTTTCTTTTAACATTCTTAAAAATTGGTCCCATGTGAGCGAGAGAGGTGACAAAATGTGACAGCCCTCTTAAGGTACCAATCATAAAAAACCTCCTTTTTGGATATACCAAGACCCCTCCGTGCCTTGGAAAGCACGTTAAGCCTTTGGTCCCGGCTGTCATTCGTGGATCTTTGACAGTAGTTACGCGTGGTCAGAAACCCGAAAGTGACAACCAGTCTTGCAAAGGGGTATCGTATTACCCAGTAACTGGGTTGTGGATATCAGATAGACAGTCGCTCCATATACATTACTGGTATTCAGCTACATCCGGTTAGACTGGGAGCCGACCCTAACATGGTGGGGATAAGTTTAGGCAGATGATGACGGATACTGCATTCTTAGTCGTTGACGCAAATAAAAGCACGATTGCAACAATTTTTAAGTGTCTGGGTACCTACGTATGGCTCGTTTGCCAATTACCATTGAGGCGGCGCAATGCATCCGTCAATCTTCATGTTCTAGAAATACGCTCTCGATTGTGATTCTGAACTGAGACTTCAACTGTATAATCACAGTGTTTGCTAGCCCTCCAACCAGTAACTAGTCGATCCTGGAACAGTTAAGTTCTTTACGTGCAGGTCTTAAAGACAGTGGCGTGCCTAAGAGAAAAAGTTAGGACAAGCCGACATATTTTTACGATTAAAAACACCACCTAGGTACCTACCGTATCGCTTGACAAGTGGCTAAGCTGCGACTGTTACGGACTGTGCCTTTCGTTTAAGTACTTACTACATTCGTATTTCATAATTGTAAGTACATACATAATTGCTATTAGCAATTTTTTTTCTTATTATGTATAAATCAATATTTAAATTAGAATTATCAACACAACAAAACACAAATGCAAAACCGTGGGTGTAGCTAGGTAGGTATACCTCTGCCTTACCCTCCGGGAATACAGATGTGATGTTAAATAATAATATGAAAAATAATAATATAAAAATCACAACTAGGTATTGCATTTTCTAGCCATCAGTTTCGTGTAAAATTGATACAGTCATATGACAGAGCCATCTATTAACATTATTGGCACAACAGAGCTCTTCGAGTTAAGTCACTCGCTCGCAACAGTCGCTATGGGCAAAATGTTACAATCCTACTATTAGATGGCGCACAAATATTTGATTGATTTCTAACTGAAGTTGGTAATATTTATAATTACTCACAATGTTAACAGGCATAACTCTTCATTTTTCACTTCTTTACCACAGACAGATGACAAACATTAACACACGGAAGGCTGATTATAAGATTATTACTGTTTTTATGGCAATTATCGATAATTCGGAAGGCCGCTCTTGTCCTTGAGAATTTCTTAAATATTTGTCTATACATTTTATAGATGAAAAAACACGTTCACAACTTGTCACAAGAATGATCACAATTGAGCTAACTTTAAAAGTTCCTTAAAGACATCTTGAAGGCAATCTTCATGAATAACCTTTCCGAGTACGATTGCACATATTTTAATCCTTCACAAGGAACAATTGGATGTGATTCCGAATTCATTTTAATGATAAGAAACTTTTTAATCACTTTAAAACAAAGGTAATCATATCAAAAACGAATCACAACATTTAAATTCACAGAAAATGAAAAAAAATATCAAAGCAAACAAATGCGCTCGTAACCGCTCAAAACAAATTTGAAATTGTTTCATTCTATAGAAATTCACGCTTTGTGCAGTGTCATACACACACCCGATTCGTTCCATTCATAAAAAGTCAAAAGCTGGGCTTAAAAATTAGAACAATCTGCGAAATGAGTACCTAATAAATTAATAATGTTATCGACAACGTTAACAAAATTTTTGCAAAAAATGAGAGGTCTATATAGAAGCCTCATAAGAAGCCAGTTCTTGTGAGCGAGAAAGCTATACAATTTACTACAGACTTGACATCTTCATTCATCGATGCAATCTCGCATCCTGCTTAATGTTTAAGCGTTAGAACGAGATCGCAACTGTGGCATCTGAGATTGACAATCTGAGAGTGACCAAAACGGCGCGGAATTCAAATATTATTCTTTGAGCGCGTAAACCTGGCAACCACGCATCGTAATATCGTATAGAGCGGGCGGCCTGCGCGGCAACGCGAACGCGCGGATTTTAAAATGTTATTATTCTTATCAATTCTTGCGACATGAAGGATTGAGTTCGAGAGTGGGTTGCTTTACAAGTTTATAGGTGTAGTTTTTTACTGATAGGCTCACGTTAGATTGAAAGCCGGGCTTTTCGGCTTTAGTGAAAGGAACGCCACTGCTTAAAGGGTAAGGACGTATAGCAAAATAGTTTGATTTTTTTTCTAGCTATCATCATCATTCATCATTCTCCTGGCCTTATCTCAATTTATTTGGGGTCGGCTCATAACGCCTTCTTCCTTACATCTCTAATCTCTTAGCCGTCATCTTAAACTTCGCTTCATTTTTACCGTTATAATTTTCTTACAGTACAAGGTGTAATTTTAAACAGTGTTAATCTCTTAAGGGGTTATTGTACTCATAATTATGAACAACTTTTACCATGGGACCAAACCTGAAATCGCGAAAAAAAAAACTCAGGTTTTCCCTACATTTATGTTCGCATAATGTAGAGAACACCAGATTTTTTTTTTCGCGATTTCGGGTTTGGTCCCATGGTAAAAGTTGTTCATAATGATGAGTACAATGGCCTCTTAAAAGATTAACACTCTTTAAAATTACAGATTGTATATTTTCTTTCTAGGTCTGTTTTTTTTATTTACTTTTAACGTTTCAACTTAACACTTTATTTTGTCTCAACCTCTTCATTCTTCAGCATCGCAATTGTAAAAATTGTAATTAGAGCACCTGCGATTTAAAATTAACCGCGAAAAATACTGTGTTTATGTGTTATGACATTTTCCCATGCGAATGTTTTGTGCTTATTTGTTATTTCATACTTTTTTGTTTATAGATTCGGTTTTGATAATGCATCAAACGAGACCCTGAGCCCCTAACAATTAATTGCAGGGCAGTTTCATGCGAATTTGTATAATATATTGACCTTCTATAAGAATGTATGGGACCCCCCCCCCCCCCTTTTTTTTTTGGATGGGAAATCATCAAATAACTTCTCCCGCTCTGGGCGGAGCGGGAGGGTTTGTCAGACTTTTACTGGCTAAAACCCACCCGTGTTCCTTCAGCTGCCTGAGCTGGGGCCACAGTAGCTCTCGAACATCCAGCGAATGGGTACCCCCCTGAGCTTTACATCTGTGCTCGTATGCTTGGAAATAAAATAAAACTTGTTAGTAAAACAGTACGTAGCGTTTTTTTATTCAAGTGTTTTGTAAATTCTAATAAAATATTTTATTACAGGCTATCGCTAAAATTGGAGCCTCCATCACCCGTGGGCAGTTGTGCTGGTTCCAAGGAGTCCGTGAAGGAAGTGATAACCCCGGGAGCGTCGAACACGGCCAACATATCACCATCCCACAAGCTAGGATCCGGCTCGCTTCGCCTGCAGGGCTCCTGTCACCAGGGCAAGTTCATCCCGACACATCGGAAGTGCCGATCCCTCGGTTCCAAGTACGTTCAAACTATTTCAATAAAGTAATTTTGTGTCTAATATTTCATATTTCCGATTAACACCCATTGCTACCTTGTAGAGTCCTGTTTTAACTTGGATATGCTGAAAAATTATTTTCTAATTCAATGTTTTTTCAAACATAAACATTATATTCGGTATTGGGTAAAAATAGTATTTTTGGTTTCTAAATTATGATTTATTTTTTAGCTTTTTTTAATATATTATTCCGAAATAATTTTATATATCATAAGAAGATCATTCATTATTTATTTGTCTGGGCAGTTCGTCAATCTTTTGTTTGTTAGTATGAATCACACATCATCTTCATTCTTAAATGTTAAGAAAAGGCCAGTAAAAAAAACCTGCTATTTAATGGGCTAGTTGGCAGTTTTTAGGAAACCGATCAAAAATGTTCCTTGTGCTCTATTTTCTTTAAACATGAACATTTCATCAAAATATTAACATTAACATACTAATTTTTCATTTATAAAACACAATTTAATTTTCATAGTCAAAACGGGGCACACTGTAACGGCTCGAGTTATAGGCCTGTGTTCGCCAACATTCAAACCACCCGCCTGTTAGGTATTTAGGTAAACACAACTGTTTGTGTCAAAGGGCTTTGTCCATTCTCGGCTTCGCGTGGACACGATGCTCGAAAAGAAACAAAATCAAAAATTATGTTAAGTTTTTAAACGCTTATTTATTCCATATTTTTGTATCAACATGCGCCCACGAATATTGTACTCGTATTTAATAAGTACTGAAATTGTTTTATGCTTCGACACATTGACAGTACTCGACCTTCATAATTCATAGTGATGTCAACAATTAATCGTATATTTTAAAATAATTATTTACAAATCGATTCTAATTGTTATTTCTGAAGTTCAACTAAGTCCTCCTCATTCATATATGAGTCTAGAGTTTATAGTCAATTAAAGCTGTTATTTGTAATTACTTACATTATTTCGAACATGTTTTATCCATATATCTGGAAAAAGATTATTAAAAAAAAGTCTTATATCAATATCAATTGTCACTTTGATTCTTGGTATCGTGAATATTTTTTGCCTTGTTTTACAGTGATGATTTTTCAAGTATTGTTTTGGTTTTGAAAATGGACGCTGATACCCCTTCTCACGTTGGCCCGGCACGCCTATGAACTTCGACGCCAATCCTATCGTTGACCCCTGCTAGTATATGGATCTCAAACTGAATCGTACGGATACGAACTATGTAGGCAATTTCGCTTCATTTGATCGGTTTCGTTGTATTGAAGGCGACACCCTGCTTCGTACTCTGAAAGGTCCGTTTAGGACGCACGACACGATTACGATACTATGGCGTTGCACAGAAGGAAGAACTAAAAAATGTAGTAATTGAAAATTGTTTCGTTTATAACTTTAGGGTCTAGGTTCGGTGATAAGCCCAAAACTGCTGACTTTTATCGAGCTTTCTTAAATGTGGCCCAACTGACTTAACTATTTCTGAATCTGCGTTTATAATGTTTGGATGTTCGACAAGCTTATAATGATAACATACTCGTCTATGAGTGTATTAACATGATATAGTAGGATCAAAGTATCAACCCTGATCGCGCGATATTAGTTTCTCTGGAATGATGAAGATAGGCACATACCGGTAGGAGCACGTGTAATTTATCTCCTTTCTCTATGTTTTACATTCCCCCTATGTCTCCCGGGAGCGTTCCGACACTCAGCCGGTTATTTCTTACATTTTCTACTAAATTCACAGTTAGGAAATTGAATTTTTCGAATTTCACGTCTTATATACTGGCGGCCATTTTAACCTATTAGTAGTAGTATTTCCTATTCACAACTCTTTGGCAACGCGGTTATATTTAGAGTAAAAAAGAAAAAAAAAACCTTTTTTAATCTGTGGCAAGTCCAAACGTCACTGATTTAGAGCCCGGATACTGATTGTTTCCCCATTATGCCAGGGTTTCAGCTGCATGCAAGATGATGTTGGGCTAGGTGGGTAATTATTTTTCAGATCAATGTTCACAAAATTACAATTGGATTTCACTTAGGTAAGTTCATCCAATTTTCAATTTTGCTTCACATTGATCTGAAAAATAATTGATTACTGTGTAAGGACTAGTCGGTACCTAGTAGGTATCTATGTATTAATTACCTAAGCATTTGTGGGAATTAATAAAGTAATTTTTAAAGTGATTATGGGCTGATTTTTCAATCTTCAGATAACTTTTATCTGGGTTTTTTTATTTTTTTTTTGTTTGACGTTTTGACAGCTTTTGTATAGAAAATGTGTCAAACCGCCATATTTATTCCTCAGGAAAAAGTTATCTGACGATTGAAAAATCAGCCCTAAGAGATTTAATTTAACAATCAATGTCAAAAATGATTCAATATCTTATTATTATGATACACAATATATTATTATTCTTACTGAGATCAATAGTTTAACCACAAGTTCAACTACTGTGGGAAGAAAGATGTTAACTTAGGTTATTATTTATTGGTTTATTATTAATTATAGAAAGACATCTTAGTTAACATTTGCATAAAAGATATGAGTATCGTACTCATATCAGTTATACATATACCACAACCACCGATAATCATAAGTATTGGTGTTACTTACATCATATTTTTTAAACAACATTAAAAAAGAAAGAGAAGTAAAAAAATAAAAAATACCGCAGATGTTATCTGCATGATCAGCCTTGATTGGAATGGTTACTATGCAATACAGTATTTTTTATTTCTAGCCTCCTAGTGTAAATCAAAAATCGATTCAATAAAAGTATTGTTATTGTTAGATTCTCTAACAGGTAAGTTGTAAAATTTTGCAAAAGTGGAGGAACTTCCTGACCAGCCAGCCATTTTCCTGATTACATCCAGAGAGACACCTGCAGCTCTAGCGGAGGAAGTACTGGAATGGCGTGTACTGTGTGATGTGTACTTACTTGTGTCCACTCCGCTGTCAGCTAGGATGGATTTAATCCACCTACTGATAGTCTGTCAAGATGCTTGATGATAGGGTTCTCTGTAAGTAATTATCAAGTACTTCTCTTGATGTCTAATCTTAGCTGTCCTATGGATGTAGTCTTTTAGGGCACCGGCTGGGCATAGCTTAGGTTCTTGGTGAAAACTGTGCAGATATGATGTGCAAATTATGGTCGTGATATCACGTAAAGGAGAAGGCATTCTCTCGATCTTGAGGAAGTACAATCTGTTATAAGGCACAGTGGGTCGATCCAAGTGGTACGTTCGCATCCATCATCCAAAATTGTATTTTGTCTACATATTACACAAAAAGGAAATTAACAGTCAGGAACGACACTCTATCAAGCAGTATTGCTGCAACTGCATAGTGAGTCGAAGAACAGTGGGTTGCTGCGCTCACGTAATGATTATAATTTGGTTTTTAAGCTGGGAAAGGTACCAAGATAATATATTATCCACCTGCCCAGTTCCTAGACAACATATTATTAAGTTATGAGTCAGAATAATAACAAAATGTAGAAATAAAAATGTGTTTTATTTCATAAAAATAAGTAAGCAAAACAAGTCTTATAAGCATCACAATACAATAATATTACAACATTCTCTTTCCTACTGGTATTAGCTATTAAGTCTGTATTATATTTATACTTAAAGTGCCTGTTCACACCGAGCCAAATACCCATACAAAGTGGACAATGCTCTTTCCTAAGGAAAGAACTGATTAACTAAACAGCCGTTTTAAAAGTCGGTGAACTCCGCCCTTATTGTGCGTTTGCACTGGCGAAACATTCACATAAAATCATGTTGATCTCTGTTTTCTGTCAATGTATCGACTCGCGTTCGCATTGTCACGCAACTTGTAGACGCCAGACATGTTTGATGTTTCATTCATATGACTAGACAAGTTGACATGTTTTTACCAACCAATTTCACACCAAAATGTATCTACAGTATGAATCTAGCAACATGTTGGGAGATTTTTTTGACATTTTGCTGTCTTATTTTTAATATAAGTTCTGCGAATCAAAATGATGTTGACAGTGATTTTTATGTGGCCAAATAGTTTTAATATCACGAAATCTATACATATTAGGTTGGGGAAAAAGTCTTTTCGCATTATAGTATGTATGAACTTGTAATAAAATCTCTTTGGCTATACTATTTGTATTTGGCTGGTTTTGGTATCATTGAAAGTTTAAATTTTAAAGAACATAATTACAAATTCAAATTAGGAAAATGTGTGATTTTCATTTGTTTTTCGTACTATCAAGATGAGTGAATCTAATGAAGAAATTCGATACATTTTAAAATTTTACTACAAAAAAGGTAAAAATGCAACGCAAGCCGCGAAAAAAATTTGCGATGTTTATGGACCTGGTGCAGTGTCTGTGAGAGTAGCACAAATTTAGTTTAAGCGTTTTCAATCCGGAAATTTTGATGTCAAAGATGCACGTCGCTCTGGTCGCCCTATTACGGATAAAACGGATGCCATTTTTGAAAAAGTGGAGCAAGATCGGCATATCAGTAGTTACGACGTAGCTGAAGAACTGGGAATTGACCACAACACAGTTTTGGCGCATTTGAAAAAACTGGGTACACAAAAAGCTCGATATTTGGGTACCTCACGAGCTCACTGAAAGAAACCTAATGAACCGTGTACTCATTTGTTATTCTTTATTACGACGTAATGAAACCGAACCATTTTTAAAGAAGCTGATAACTGGTGATGAAAAGTGGATCACGTACGACAAGAACGTGCGAAAAAGGTCGTGGTCAAAGGCCGGTCAGGCTTCACAGACTGTGGCGAAACCCGGGTTAACTCGCAACAAGGTGATGCTGTGTGTGTGGTGGGATTGGAAGGGCATTATTCATTATGAGCTGTTACCACCAGGCAGGACCATCGATTCTGAACTCTACTGCGAACAACTGATGAGATTAAAGCAAGAAGTTGAGAGAAAGCGGCCGGAATTAATCAACAGAAGGGGTGTGGTTTTTCATCATGATAACGCTAGACCTCACACATCTTTAGCCACTCAGCAAAAATTAAGAGAGTTTGGCTGGGAGGTGTTAATGCATCCGCCGTATAGTTCTGACCTTGCACCTCCAGATTTCCACCTGTTTCGGTCTCTTCAGAATTCTTTAGGCAGTGTCAGGTTAACATCACGAGAGGACTGCCAAAACCACTTGTCGCGGTATTTTGATCAGAAGTCCCAAAATTTCTATAGCAATGGGATCATGTCCCTACCTACAAGATGTCAAAAAGTTATCGAACAAAATGGTACCTACATACTTTAGTTAAATGTGAATAAACTATATTAAAAAATGTTTTGAATTTTCTTAAAAAATGCGAAGAAACTTTTTCCCCTACCTATTATAATAAAATCGTAGCGGAGTCAAAACTGTAGCTGTATTTTTGAAAAAATGTAATTGCTGCGAGGTTTAGGAACGATTCTAATGTCGAAATTAAAAAATGTATGGTCCAGCATCACGCAAATACTACCGGATATGTCTTGTTCAAATGCAAGTCTGGTCAGACTGTAGCAAAGAGTATAATTATGCTGTAGGCTATAAATTATCACGCTATTTGCCATGGGGATGAGCAATATTGCAATTTGTTCGTATTCTCCTATAGTTTTTAATGCAAATTGTAAAAAAGACGAGCCAAAAGGTTAGAATATTGCAGATTCACTACGATTTTATTAAGGGCTGAATTTTCAATCGTCATAAAACTTTTATTTGAGGAATAAATATGGTGGTTTGACATATTTTCTATACAAAAGCTGTCAAAACGTCAAACAACCTCCGATAAAAGTTATCTGACGATTAAAAAATCGGCCCTAAGTATAATATGTATGTAGATAGTTACAGATTTAACCTTTTAAGGCGAAATGGTATCATAACGGGGCTTAGAGCATTGGTATGGCCAATCGGAGCATATAGAATTTAAAAATCTTTCTTTTTAAAATTCTATAGGTAAGTATGCTCTATTACATTAAAATAAACCCATAATCCCTTTATGTCGTTTAGACGAAATTTTATTGAATTGCTTTATTTACAATATAATATTTTAATTATTATAATATTAGTAGCGACTAGCCCCGGCTTGGCACAGGTAGCACTAACTGTCTATAGACTTGGGGTGGATGATTAAAATACTATCTTGAATTCATGCGCGCCAACTTTTTTTGAATGAATGAATGAATGAATTTATTTGCAAGAATATAGGTAGCTAACATTAAGTTCTTAAGATATATGGGTTACACTATATTCGGCATTTCCGCCGTACAAATATTTAGATTTTACATCTTGGTTATATTTATAGCATGCAGTACACATTTCATAATTTAAATTTAGATTACAATGCAATTAATAAAATTAAAATTAAATACAATTCTATTCATTTAAAAGAATAATTTATATTAAAAATAGCGATCAGTAATAATGATGTCATGTAAATAAAAATAGCAATAATAATCAAAGTATTTCAATATTATTTAAGTAATGTCAATACCTATGTAGATGCCATAATAATTATAGTAAATAAGTTTTACATTTTACACTTAAAATATTAATTGATGGAATAAAAACATCTGTCACACAACCAGTTATATAGTTTTTTTATTAAATTCTAAGTCTGTAACATTTCTAAATTCTTTGGCTAAGTGGTTATATATTTTCACCGCCATGGTATAACAATTTTTGTTGCATAATTTTAGTCTATTACGCGGAACTACTAGTGGCTTTTGTGCTATTTGCCTTTTCATCTTTTTCAAAAAGCGAGTATTTGTTTCTTACAAATTTGCAGGTTTCAAATATATATAGAGACGGGAGGGTAAGCAGTTTTTGCTTAATAAATACAGGTTTACAAGAATCTGTCCACTTAAGATTGAAAATTGACCTTACACACTTTTTTGGGCTATGAATGCCCTCTGAGCATCTATTGAATTCCCCACACAGTTATTCCATACCTTAAAACAGAACAAACATGGCTATGGTATACCAATAAGGCTGTTTGAATGTCTGTAAAATTTTTGATCCTTCTAAGTGCAAATACGAATTTGTTTATTTTCTTACATACATTATCTACTTGAGCTTTCCAATTACAATGTCTGTCCATAACTACTCCTAAAAATGTGATATTATTAACTTCTGCTATGTCATTATTATTGTATTTTAAATTTAATTTAATTTCATTACATATTTTTTTGTGGTTATTATATGGCAAAAATGTTATAAATTTAGTTGTATTTATTTTTAAGTTATTCCTCTCTAGCCAATTGATTAAATCTGTCAATGCTTTATTCGTAACTATTTTACTGTTTTCTAGAGTTTTCTCTTTTGTCAACACAGTAGTATCATCTGCAAATAATATAGTATATTGGTTCGTGGAGTTGGGCAGTTCGTTTATATATATTATAAACAATAAGGGGCCAAGGACACTCCTCTGTGGTACACCATAGCAGTTTGCTAAGTTCGGTGACCTAAAGGTTTTCTGGATGTTAGTTTTGAAACACATTTTTTAATCTCCGTGCATTGTTGTCGGCCTCTTAAGTAGCTTGCGAACCAACTATAAGCAACGCCTCGTATACCATATTGCTCAAGTTTACGCAATAAGGTTTTATGACATACCATATCAAACGCCTTACTAATATCCAAAAATACTGCTACTGGGATTTCTTTTTTATTGATAGCATCCATAATTTCTTTTACTAGTTTAAAACATGCCAAAGTTGTAGATTTTTGCTTTATGAAACCATTCTGTTCAGTACATAATACGTTTTGTTAAGTTAGTGTGCACAATGTACTTCCCTGTATGCACTATGCAATTGCACCCAAGGACAAGCCCCGGTGGGTGCAGGATTATTGCAGAACATGGAAACAAAACATTGAGCTATGGGTTTGGGGGGCTATAGTGAATTGGTTACCTTAAACTACGGAAGAACTGTGCCTGACCAATGTTATATAATATACACGGATAAAATGGCAGTGGGTGACTTGCACACTCAATGATGGGCGCCCGGAAACTGTCGCTAGCACATAGTGACATAGCGATCAGGGACAACATGTCCTGGAGGTGCTTGAGGAGTGGAGAGGATCCACGGCTAGCAGAATAATCCCCGCCCGGAAGATGGTCAAGACAAGCACTTACTGCAATACTTCCTTCCTCCGAGCACGTTTGCTCTTGCGAATCTCCATTCAAGCCGGCCAATAAAAGCAAGTCAGAGGTGAGGAACAAGTCTTCTCCCGGGAGATAGGGTCTGTGGGGTCGCTACTGCCCAACAGCTCGCCACATACTGCCTGCGGGTTTATGTATCTCTCTTGGTCTGGCTCCTGACCCTGGGCCTGTTTCGGCGAAGTAAACTCTATCGGGTCAGACCTAGAGTTCAAGAGCGTGCGAGCCCCATAACGACGTCAACGTAGATCTCTACGTTGACGTCAGTGGGGATAATTTTCTTGTCGATAGGAATAACACTATCCATGCCCATTATTTGCTCAGCTAGTTGTAATAAAGATCTCGACGCTTTAGTCAGTTTTTATAATCCACACATTTTGTATTCTACAAACATGGAAAGCCTTGCCAATGCTCTATAAACTTCATCATGTCTAATGTGGACCACTCTATGTTTCGATTTAAACACGGGATGTTTTCCGCCATACGTTAGAAAACACTAAACATCAAGAAATAGACAAGTTGCGAGACATAATTTGACATAAACAAACAAGTGTTGTGTCTATTGAATATGTTTCTCGACAGTGCGAACGCAGCCGACAACAAATCTTGAGATCTGTCATAAAACTTACTCATGTTTCGTGCAGTGTGAACGCAAATACAACAAGGCAGGTTGTGAGATTTGTTTGACGTCACAAGTATCGAAACATCTACATGTGAATGTTTCTGGTGCAAACGCATAGTTAGTCGTTAAATCTGTGACAGATTCAGATTGTCTGCTGTCAAACAAGTAAAAACAAATAATCAGTGTTTCCTCGTCTACTTTTGGATTTCCCCTACGATGTTCGATATCGATTCAAATAATCGATTATTTATTTGTAAGTTTCTTTTTCTAACGAATGAATCTAAAAAAGATATTAAATAATCGATGTCATCAAGTATTACTGTCGAACCAAATCGATTAATTGCGGTTTTAAAATAAAGAAGTGTAAGACAGTGATATCTAAAACGCAAGCGGAACGGATACTCAATAGCTCGTTTTTTAAAACGCATCTGAGGTTTTCGCTTTGATGTTTCTTGAAATCATACATTTTAATCGTATTTTTTCTGACTATTCTTGGCTTAAATAAACATGCAAATCCAATTTTAATTTGTTTTTTTGTAGATAGGTTTGCTCTTGACTCTAGTCTAGGTCAGAGGTGACTGACAGAGACAAAGTCGACGATGGAGCGAGCTTATCCAGAAGAAGCCTGTTCACTCTCACTTTGAAGAGATCGGGGTTGTATGTTTACTTTTTCTGAAAAATCCCCTAAATTTGGGGAAAAATATCCTGAGGTGGGTGGGTACCCTGAAACAATGTTATTTTGTCCAGACTGAAGATCGTGACGTGCCGCGCTCTGATTCGCGTTCAATGTCACGTGACCAATGGCTATATTTCTACGTAATCTCAAAAATATTAATTAATCTAAAATCATTTACAAAAAACTAAGGGCTGATTTTTCAATCGTCTGATAACTTTTACCTATGGAATAAATATGGCGGCTTGACACATTTTCTATACAAAAGCTGTCAAAACGTCAAACATATTCCCTAGATAAAAGTTATCTGACGATTGAAAAATCAGCCCTAAGTCGAATTTTGATACTTTTAGCTCACAACCATTCTACTTAATAAAATTCATAAGGTATTTATTACTGTCAACTAGCCTATTGTAGAATCATCAAACATGTTGTTTTCATTAGGTTAGTAAATCGCTAGCCTACTGCTATCATCATGCTGGTTTTACTTTGAATTTCATATCGATCTCATATCGTCAACATACTATGTTAAGCTTAAAAATAATTATGGTATTATGAATATCTTCAAAATTCTCGGCAAAAGTCGGCGGGTTCTTAAATCACCCTAATTATAGGCGTCATTTGAAAACTGGAACAAAATTATACCTTTTCAGTACCATCTGGAAAGAAATAGTCTCTTCAGTTTTCAGTTTTCTATCTCCCTATAATTTCAAAAACTCGCATAATGCGAAGTATAATGAGTTTATGTAGTGCCATTGGATATTTCTTATTTTTATACTCGTTCCGATTGCAAAGGACTTCTTTATGGTTTCAAAAGGATTTGTTCGGAACAGTAGACATAGATGGCAGTATAAATTCCGTTACGTCATACTTCAGCCAAACAATTAATACTGTTGTAACAACCTTTTCTAAACCTGGTGACAGTTAGCAATTTGATAGAGAAGATGCAATTACTTATCATGTTATACTTACCTATGCAATATTACGTTCTGCCTAGCGTTATGCTTGACAGAACATAATACGTTTTGATCAGAAATAGCATAAATAAGGAAACATTTTGGCGTTGTTCTAATTAACCTCATCTTTAGAATTTTTAAGCTCTCGTGTTTGTAAATAAGCTTTCATAAATTTTAATTGATGATTATTACATAACATACCTTCACGCCTGTGTTCCCTGAAGCGTTGGGCAGAGGTGCACCTACAGCACACCCACATTTCGCCAGTTATGTTTTAGTTCCATGTAATAGGGGGCGAGCCTATTGCCATCATCCGGGCACAAATCCACACTCCGGACTACTACTGATAAATTCCAGATGGGAAAACCCATTAACACTGCCCGACCCGGGAATCGAACCCAGGACCTCATGCTCAGCATTAGCGCTTGCGACCAGTAGACCAACGAGGCAGTTGGTTATGATTATTAAATGTTTAGAGCTAATTTCAGCAAACTGTTCATAATCGGACATTAGTAAATCAGCCATTAAAATAAACATCGATGTTAATGGTATTTACGTTCCACCAGAAAAAAATAACACCACATTAAGAAACCTGGCTTTAGGTTGTATCATTCACTCTTATATCGGTCAGTTGTTAAAGCAACCAAAATAAAAAGTCGCAATGTCACATGCTAATGTTCACTGACAATGCACCATTTTAGCTAGCCGTATAGTATACAGGGTGTAAGGGACAGCCTCATACTAAGATGACCGGTACTTGAAATTATTTCAGGAACGTTATGGGAATCCAATAAACCTGATTTGAATTATTACCTCACACGCAATGTATCGTTACCGTGGCGAAACGCACGTAGCGAACGGCAGTGCAGCGCGCCTTTGGCCACCGAGTATTTCAACATCCATTGCTGATTTTTTGATTTTAGCTGTTTTATTTACATAAATGGAGTGCTGCGTACAGAAAATGTAATTTTACATTGAAATAAAGGAATAGTAACTGAAAGCACGATAAAAAATGGGAAATTTTCTTGAGAATATTTCCGGTGGATTATGATTCAAAATAAGGAGCTGAATACACCTTGTTAGTTTGCGGAGGGCTGTCCCTTACACCCTGTATACTCGCGTTTTTCATTTTGATGATTTTGACAACTGACTAAATGTCGGTTAGTAAGTTAACGGATCTCTAGGGCAGAAATTAAATTGAACACCTGATTAAGACAGATTAGCGCATGGTGCAACACTCGCTACTCTTAACGTCCCGTTAACATTTTAACAGAAAATACTGGTGAAACTAAGTCTAAATCTGTAATAATTACCATGCAAATCTTTGATGTAAGCAACTAAGCATCAAATAAACGATGGAACCAGATCCTATTTATGTAGATTATTTTTCAGTTACGGTCCAGCCAAATTACCGTTTTGTTAGAGTTAGTTCTTTTACTTGTCTTTTTTTGTTGACGTGATCATAAGATGCTAAATTCTTGACAGCCTCGTAACTTCTGCGGTGGCAAATGCGATCGCTGAGCTGAGGAGTCCTGAGTTCAGTCCCTGGGTCAGTCTCATTGGGTTTTCAATTAGGAAATTTGCAGTAACAAACACCAGACGTGTGAATTAGTTCCCGATTAATGACAAACTCAAAGCATTTATTGCAAATAAACCAATCACATGCACTTTTGAATTGTCAAGGGGTCGGTCAGTAAGAAATATGAAGCATTCATTCCAAAGCGTAGTAGGTGGTTCCTATGGAGAAGAACGGGCAAGAATCTCCACGGACACACATATCAAAATAATGTTATAAAATATTGGTTTATCATTCATGTTGTGTGAGAACAATGTAGAAAGCCGTTCACGTTAAAAGCATCCGTAATAAAAAGATAACAAAAACAATTCAAAAATTAAAATAAATTAAAATATTCGTGGCAGCTAAGAGATGACCAGCCTCTACTGACAGCGCCGGTTCACCAACATGACGCATGAATCAGCACTATTCAGCTCAACCATGGATATATGTATGTACCTACTATTCATCTCTGCCTAACCTTTCTGAGAATACAGGTGATTCTACTTTTTGTTGCTCGGTTCCTAACTGAATGGATACATACTAGCATCACTAATAGCATAATACAATCTCCTTGTGAGCCAGGTCAGGCGTAATTTGCCCGGCCGCGTCTTTCGTTATCCGTGTTCAGTAGGCGACAGTGCGGTCCTGAAATGCGCACGGGTATATATACATTAAAATGCCGCCAAAGCAGTGTTCATTGGAACGCCAATAATGCACGGTTCTGACATTACATTAACTCTCCTAATTCGTGTCAATTTTGAGCCTAATTTCAAAGCTGCGAGCCACTTAGAAGTAGCGCTGCCGCGGCACTGGTCGCTTCGCTCGCTCGGCTCGTGCGCGGTTGTTCACAGTTCTAACCTAACCTAACCTATTTCAACCAGTTCACAATTTTACAACAGTTTATAATCTAACGGAATAATACCGATAGATTATAAACCAACGGTTCTCACAATCTTATGGTGACATATTAGGTTGGGGAAAAAGTCTATTCGCATTATAGTATGTATGAACTTGTAATAAAATCTCTTTGGCTATACTATTTGTATCTGGCTGGTTTTGGTATCATTGAAAGTTTAAATTTTAAAGAACATAATTCCAAATTCAAATTAGGAAAATGTGTGATTTTCATTTGTTTTTCGTACTGTCAAGATGAGTGAATCTAATGAAGAAATTCGATACATTTTAAAATTTTACTACAAAAAAGGTAAAAATGCAACGCAAACCGCGAAAAAAATTTGCGATGTTTATGGACCTGGTGCAGTGTCTGTGAGAGTAGCACAAATTTAGTTTAAGCGTTTTCAATCCGGAAATTTTGATGTCAAAGATGCACGTCGCTCTGGTCGCCCTATTACGGATAAAACGGATGCCATTTTTGAAAAAGTGGAGCAAGATCGGCATATCAGTAGTTACGACGTAGCCGAAGAACTGGGAATTGACCACAAAACAGTTTTGGCGCATTTGAAAAAACTGGGTACACAAAAAGCTTGATATTTGGGTACCTCACGAGCTCACTGAAAGAAACCTAATGAACCGTGTACTCATTTGTGATTCTTTATTACGACGTAATGAAACCGAACCATTTTTAAAGAAGCTGATGACTGGTGATGAAAAGTGGATCACGTATGACAAGAACGTGCGAAAAAGATCGTGGTCAAAGGCCGGTCAGGCTTCACAGACTGTGGCGAAACCCGGGTTAACTCGCAACAAGGTGATGCTGTGTGTGTGGTGGGATTGGAAGGGCATTATTCATTATGAGCTGTTACCACCAGGCAGGACCATCAATTCTGAACTCTACTGCGAACAACTGATGAGATTAAAGCAAGAAGTTGAGAGAAAGCGGCCGGAATTAATCAACAGAAGGGGTGTGGTTTTTCATCATGATAACGCTAGACCTCACACATCTTTAGCCACTCAGCAAAAATTAAGAGAGTTTGGCTGGGAGGTGTTAATGCATCCGCCGTATAGTTCTGACCTTGCACCTCCAGATTTCCACCTGTTTCGGTCTCTTCAGAACTCTTTAGGCAGTGTCAGGTTAATATCACGAGAGGACTGCCAAAACCACTTGTCGTGGTATTTTGATCAGAAGTCCCAAAATTTCTATTTATAGCAATGGGATCATGTCCCTACCTACAAAATGGCAAAAAGTTATCGAACAAAATGGTACCTACATACTTTAGTTAAATGTGAATAAACTATATTAAAAAAGTTTTGAATTTTCTTAAAAAATGCGAAGAAACTTTTTCCCCTACCTATTATAATATATACATGAAAAGGACTAAGTATGCCTATCAAAACAGTGTTGTTTCAGTTCTTCACTGTTTGGTCTACATCAATAACTGTCATTCGCGCCTCACAACCGTGCGCTATTGGCGTTCAAATGAACACTGCTTTGGTGGCATTTTAAGGTGTACATACCCGTACGCGTTTCGGGATGGCACTTTTTTTTTTTTTTTTTTTTTTTTTTTGTGGATGGGAAATCATCAGATGACTTCTCCCGCTCTGGGCGGAGCGGGAGGGTGTGTCAGACTTTTACTGACTAAAACCCACCCGTGTTCCTTATGTTGCCTGTGCCGGGGCCACGGTAACTCTTTCGAACATCCCGCAACCCTAGCTGGCATCGGCCCTAGCGGACCCCGTCAATAGTGCTGACATCTCTTTGAGGCGCGCGTGGAACACGACGCGCCGTCAACTCGGGCTTGGTCCTTACCGGACGGCGAGCTACCCATTGCTCGCCGTCCGCAAGCCCGCGCCTACGGTGGCCGGGAATCGGCTGCCAATTCCCGACGCCCAGGGCGTCTCCTGCGGCGACTAGGGGCGTGAGGGCGCAAAGCTTACCTCTCCCTCACGCGTCCCGCCTCCTCCTTCACGAGCATTACTGCTTCGCAGAAGGAGGTAATGGCTTCCCATGCACTCTCGCTCCGTACCATGGCCTGGACCAGGGCCGGACGCGAGAGATCGCCGCCGCCGATCGCTTCCGCGAGGACACGGCGGTGCTCCGCCCAAGCCGGGCAGACCTCCACCGTATGCTCCACCGTGTCCTCCGGGCGATCCACACAGTGGTGACACCCGGGCGTTTCCTCCCGCCTTATCCGGAACAGGTACCTCCCGAAGCACCCGTGTCCGGTGAGGACCTGCGTCAGGCGGAAGGTGAGGACGCCGTGGCGCCTCTCCAGCCACTCCTCAAAGAGGGGACTTATCGCCACAATTGTGGCGTGCCCAATTCGGGATGGCACTGTCGCCTACTGAACACGAAAAAGGAAATATGCTGCTCGGCCTACGTTATCCCTTACTCTACTCTAGGACCAATACAGTGGACATACACGTTAATTATTCAATATAGGCTTCAATTCAATCTATTCATTGATTAAAATAATATGTAAAATCTTTATTTGCTTTTCTTGTTAAATGCTAGTTTTGTAGCAGTAGGTATTTTTGTAATTGATATCGTAATTTTTGATGTTGGATGGATTGCAATATAATATATTTAACTACTATTGTTTTTTTTTGTTACATTTAATTAGTAATAGTTAAATACAAATAAGGGCCCGGATTTATATGTCGTTTATAGAAAGATTTAGCTCCAGTAAATGTAAGTTTATATTGCATCTACGGTAATTACAGTGAGTGAGTCTATATTGTAGATAAAGCTACCAAAAACCTCGAAAATGGATATAATATACCAAATTTGCCTCGTTTGACTGTCTCCTTGGTCTAGTAATCGCAAGCACTACTGCTAACCACGAGGTCCTGGATTCGATTCTCAGATCTGGTACAGTGTTATTGGGTTTTTCCATCAGTAATTTCTCAGTAGCAGCCCGTTGTGCCCACTTGAAGGCAATAAGCTCGAACTCTGTTGTACATGGGACTTAAACATTACTAGCGAAATGTGGGTGTACTATAAGTACACCTCTGCCCAATCCTTCGGAGAAAATAGGCTATTATTTATGTAAACCAATATTATTGTTTTGACTAAATACACATTGTAGCATTTGATTTGGCTAAGTCAACAGTGAACCACCGTGACAGACATAGCGGCTGTCTACATAATGTCTGGAGACGTGACATCCGGTCGCCAATCAGTAGTATTGTGATTCAGAACCGCTGCAATTGAGGATGATTGTTAAATTACTGCGGTACAAGTAACAAAGATCAGCAAAGCAGTGCTGTATAGGCTGGGTTTTAAACGGACTCGGGCTAGGGTTGAGCCCCAGACCTATCAGCTTACACCCAATTTGTGTATCGCACTTTCAATCACAATGAAGGGTTTTTAAGGAAATTTCTAATTCATTGATTTATACGTTTGAAAAATTCGTCTGATCGACACCGCTATTAACAAAAGAAAAAAAGGAAATTTCCGAAATGAAGTTGATACATTGGCATTACAAGTGTGTTACGCAGTCACCCCGCTGGACTGTTATGTTTTTCTCCCGTTCAAAAAAGCCCTCACCAGAGCGAGAGATCTGGTCTAACCCGTAATCGTCTATTTTATATCTCAATCAATCAATCTGCCTAGCCTTTTCTCAACTATGTTGGGGTCGGCTTCCAATCTAACCGGATACAGCTGAATACCAGTATTTTACATGGAGCGACTGCCTATCTGACCTCCACAACCCAGTAACTGGGTGATACAATACCCCTTGGTAAGCCTGGATGTCAGACTTTCGGGCTTCTGACAACCCGTAACGACTATCAAAGATCGACGAATGACAGTCGGGACCAACGGCTTAACGTGCTTTCCGAGGCACGGAGGAGTCTCGGTATGTAAAGATGGTCACCCATCCACGGATCACCCCGGCAAGCGTAGCTTAACCTGATGGATCGACCCGTGCGGCTATTATTACTTAGTCACGAGCCCCTCTATTATATCTAATCGTCTATTATATCTATTACATCTTTAATGAAATCTTTAGGGTTAAGGGTGCTACAAAGCCGACCCAAGAGCAATTACTACACACGTACCTATTCGGCTTTGAAAGCTGGAGTTTGCCGATGCAAACAAGCAATTACTGCACGTATTCGGCCTTGATAGCTGAAATTGCATCGATAGTGTACTGTAGAAACTCCCGTTCTAGGCAATTCGAAAGAAGTTCTATCAACAGAAAAGTCTAGACTTGCGTTTACCAACCGTATACGATGTAGGTACGGTGGGTATGGTTCAGCGTTTAATTCAATCAATGATAAAAGTGAAATGATAAAACCCTCGCTCCAATTTAATTTGTGACCCAATAAAGTTGTTCAGAAATCGTATCATGCTACTTTCTGTTCAGTCGTCAATCGAGTAATAAATTAATGAAATCACGCCGGAACTAGGGGATACATGAGCGAACGTATTTGAAATGGGACAGTTTCACTCGTATCATCTATACAGACTGGATCAATGTCGTGTCGGAGACACGTTAGGCCTTCCTTCGAGTAATAATTACTAGAGTGCGCGCAGATAAGTTTGCGCTGCGCGCGGCTGAAATCGGAACTAATCGTATGCCGCCTACATGTCATATATGTCAGGTCAATATGGTTTAACAATTCAGGTCTTATATTTCTGTGTGTCTAAGACCACGTTTCCGCGAGCTAGAAATCTTGATACACATCTAATACTGTAAGATACAGGTTACAGGCAACATTAAGCACGCCACCGGTCGCGCGAAGACTTATCTTGCGCGCACTCTACACGGCTATCACATCTTCCATTTCGGAAGTAGTTTTGCATTACGATTCGATTGCAACATTTGCAACCCTACGACAGACGAGTTCAGCTGCAAATCAATATTTACTACTATACCTTCCACCAGATAACCGTGCAATAAAAGTCGTTGACGTCTTCTACCAATGTATTCCAATATGTCAAAACGATACGAAAATATGTTAAGGCAGTGTCGCTAACACGATCAAAACTAACGTAAGAGGCGTCCTTGACGCGTGCACGTGGCATGTTTTGTTTTGAGACTTTAGTACAAGTGGGGTTAATGACTTTTATTGCTCCTTTACCTGGTGGCGTAAGGTATAAGGAAGATTTTGTAGACATTTTTTTAAAACTTTTTCCAAATATGTATTTATATACTATGATCAATCCATATTTGAGCGTTGGTAGCAATTATAATACCGAAATATAATGTGTTAACTTATAAATGAATTAATTTTTCAGTACCCTATTTTCTTTTCTTAATATTTATCTAATTTTAATACCTCCCTCACCTTCCACCCATTATTTTTGATTTCGATATTTTGGAAGAAATATCCCGGAACACATTGGCACAAAACTATGTAAGAAAATCAAAATTTAAATTTAAGGCGTTTTGAAATTATAACCCTGAGACATAATCATGTTTTATTTATGAAGTAAAATTATAATTATGTACCTACAGTGTATTTTTCCTCTTGCGATTGGCACCTAGGTTTCGTAGCGCGAGCTTGCCAAGAAATTTTCACAAGGTCAATTTTGGTATTGGGTGAGTCTTTTCCTAGTTATGGACACGGAGGCTTGCGTTGTAATATTATGTAGACAACGAATGTATATGATATGTATATTTTATTCAAATGGTTGTAGAATTAATATAAAGTAATTTTAAGCATGTTTTCTTTTCGTACTTTCTTGTGTTTGCCAGGCACAAAGTTCGAAACTTGACGGGAAGTCAAACATATCGTGTTGCGGCACACGTAGGTAACATTGAACTTAATACAAGATGTAACATCAATACGCACAACCTCTTAGGGGTCATTGTACTCATCTCTCTCTTGTCTTTTTGTTATGAAAAACTTTTACTATGGGACCAAACATGAAATCGCGAAAAAAAATCAGATGTTCCCTACATTTTGACGAGTTATGCGAACATACGAGTATGTGAGCGTCCAAGCAAAGAGGGCCCAGCACCCTAATTGCGTAACACACTATCAATCGGAATCTGAATCATTTTGAAGCAACCTGCAAATCGATTGCTTCATAAGTTCGAAAAATGTGTCTGCTCAACACGTAAGTAACGCAATGAATGTTGTTGAACTGTCAAAATGAAACCGATTTCGATTGATGATGTGTGTGTTACGCAATTGCCCCGCAGTTCTCGGCATTTAGTTTCCGAGTATACGCTGTTTTGTAAAGTTTGGTGAAAAAAATTGCATTTCTCAATTTTAATTGATTATTAATTAATGCTCAATTATCTAAAAGTTCATATAGTAAATGACTTTATATGATATTTCTAAGTACCAGAAAATGTACTTAGAAACATTAGAAAATGTACTAAGTTGTACCAAAAATCAAACTTTGAAAATGCTTTTTCTCAAATCAAGTTTTTCCAGTTTCAATTTCAAATGTCTGAAAAAAATTTGCCAGTTTTTGAATATTTTTTTAATCCTTATTATCAATTAACGATTCTAGATACTGAATCTGGTCTTAACTCAATACCCCACTACTGGACCCTTTTTGCTTGTACGCCCACTTGTGTAAATGTAGAGAACAGCTGATTTTTTTTCGCAATTTTAGGTTTGGTCCCATAGTAAAAGTTTTTCATAATGATGCGTACAATGATCCCTTAACAGGTTGTTCGTTATTTAAGTTCCACCTTGTATAAGTTCAAATAAGATGTGACAAACCCGCTGACACTTTTTAATTTTGTGCTTAATAATGATGCCCAACGGCCACAAATATAAAGAAGTTCGTGTCACGTTAAAATATAAACCCCAGCGGCACAGGCCTGCAAACCGGACATCATCCCATCATCACACCTACCATAATTACTAGAGCATATTATATAATTATAATAACACAGAGCCTAACTGCAGACTAATTCCAACCCACTCGGGTGTTCGTTATATTGACGTAACATATTTCATGGTCCCACTGTGTGTGTTTATACCACTTATGAAGGAAGCGCTAAGGTAGCCGGCGAAATTCAAATGTTCTTACGATTTTTGCAATTTGCCGCTCAGTGTCTGGGTGTATGCTGGTTAAAGTATGATCCGCGACCGTAATAAATATGTATTTACAGAATTATAATCATTAGAATCAGTAATACAAATCCTTAAGTTAGTATTTTCCTGAAATGTTAAGATTTCATGAAATACTCATTCAATAGAATTACTTGGTCTTAGAGAGTTGTATTGATGACTTTAATGATTATAATTCTGTAAATACATATTTGTTACGGTCGCGGATCATACTTTAATCAACATACACCCAGACACCGAGCTGCAAATTGTAAAAATCGTAAGAAAATTTGAATTTCGCGGGCTACCTTAGCGCTTTCCCCCTTAACATAAATACTTAGTAAGTACACTGTTTGTTCAAATTGTGATATTTTCCCTGAAAATCTCCATCGACGTTTCACATTCATACGTGTTGTGTTACTTTCCATTGAACTCGTAATTTCGATCTTTGTGTCTAGCATTTTCATAAGAAGGCATGTTTGAACACTACTTTGCTAATTGGTATGCAAATGGATGAACTGAACAAACAAAATGGCAATACAACTTTCCTCAATTTATTTTCATAGTGCCCAGAAACCGAGCTCGCATAACCCTTTTTTTAAATAACATGTTATAACTTCAATGTGCCTTCTTCATGTTAACAAAGGTTTAGACTATAAATATTTTTTTTTTGCAGTATTGAAAAGTTTCTTCGAAAAGGTTAATTTTAATTTGCGCTTCCACGTAAAGCGCGTATTTAGAAGCGTCCCTCCCTTCTAAGTAATTGGTTACGTCATAGTAAAAAGAGAGGAAGTACGTTATCTTCATACAAACGCACCGCGCGCGGCTTGTATGTGTGCGCCAAAGTATCTATGCGTCGCCGCACGCACACTTAAACAAATCTCGGCCCGTTTCGCAGTGCGCCAGTCGGGGCTAATATCGCACGAGGTTCGCGCGTCACGGCTTTTCGGCACCGCTAAATGAATGAAAAATGTGTGATAATCACAGGAGAACGTATTGCTGTGTGTTTGGGTGTCTTAATAATTCATCGATTCCAGAATTGTCTCTGTTCAAATTACCTATTGAACAGGAAAGAAGTCACTTTTTCTAGCATATCATTTTTACTTGATGATGAGATACCTACTTACTTATTTTTTGTTCTATTAGTTTTCTATCAGACAGAGGAAGTAGGTAGGCCTACATTCCCACTAGAATATACTAGGTACTTTTGATCTGTCAATTGATTTGCCGCTATTGCTTTGTTTATGTTTAGTCATGCCGATTTCTCAGTACCTATTGTAGGTATAGTAACTAAGTACCTACTTACAGTTATAAAATCGTACTTAAAAAATAAGTAATTGACTAATTGTGAATCAGACAAATAGAGCAAAGTTCGAATCACCTACCGTTTACTCGTGCTCATCACCGCCCCGCGCCGCCCGTCTGCTGGCCCGTCGCTCTTTCTTTCATCGTGAAAGGTTTCATCATCGTTTAGGTACCCAGACAATACAAGTAAAAAATACAACTTCCCGACCCTTGCCAATTTATTGGCACTGAATTAAAATTTAACTGAAAGTGACAACCCTGAGACAGTAGGCAATTATATCGCGGATTGTGCCGGAGATAACCTACTTCCTCTTTTTATACTATGGTTACGTTTCTTTTGTTGATCAATTTCTTGTTAAAGGTTTTTTATCAAACATGACAAAGAAAATGTACCTAAGTACTGGTTATGGCGTAAGTTTGATAAATGATATATTATTATCCTTTATCTAATCAACATCTAACTTCGTAATGAAATTAGCAACTTTTTTAAACCCCTTGAAATTTTGAAACTGACGAAACGATTAAATAAATCTGCAAATGCTTGGTGATAATCGTAATAATATTCAGGCAGTGCACATAATCAAATGTAGATTGCCTATGGGAGGAGATTATGTATTTGCGTATCTACGTGATTGCATATTTTACTGTCTATTTGTTCACTCAGTAGTCGAGTAACTACCTATTATTATCGACAATATCACCTAATTTCGGATAAATGAATTGAGTTCATAATAATATTTCATGGGATACGTCAAGTTAAAATATAATATAAGAAGAATAGATGTTTTTAAAGTTACTTTTATAAAGGATCCTTATTCAAAAAAAGTCATGCTTATTTAGGTGGCTTTGTTAATAATAATATGTCGAATCAAAATAGAGTCGACTTTCCTATATAAAATGTAGTAAAATTTAACTTAATGGACCATCTTTTTGTCCTAATTCCTCTCAGTGAACATGGCACCGATGAGTCGTAGAAAGACAATAATCTGACACAGTCTCGTTCGTTTTCCGTGTAGATTCCTATGTTTCTATAGGTGACATAGTTTATATATAATAATAAAGAATGTGTAATGGTGTACAGCCCGCATAACAAGACAAGTTTTGCGTTTGTACGCAAACGCGTATTGTATCAACAGTTTGTACAGGGGACTAATCCGAAGCGTAAATCCGAAGTATCGGCCGAATGTTCGGAAGTTTTCTAATAAACTTTTTTCTATTTCGTTCGGTTGGTTTGGATCCGACCGAACTTCATTTTGAAGTCTCTGCCTCGAATTTTGCGGGCAGCGGCGCGGCGGCGGCGGCGGCGCGGGAGCGGCAGGATTTTATGCGTAAAATTAAATGGACCGGACCTCGAAAACAGCGGCGCGGCAGCGGGGCGGGAGAGGGCGACGAGCGGTGCACTCCAGTCAAGCGGTGACCACAGAGTAACTTGTATTATAGGAGATAGAGACCAAACTCAGCTGGTAAATAGGAAACATCAAAGTGTCGCCATCTGAAAACGTGTTTTGGAACTAATACTAATAGATGCTCGAATGTGTAGGTTCCCACGCGCAATGCTTCATGTCTCTAGATAAATCGGGAAATAAATTTGTCTAACACAAATTTATTTCCTGATTTATCTTATCAGAGATGGAAAATTGGTCATACTATAATGAATATACCAAGTTGTTGCACAGAAATGAAACACGATATAAATGAAATAATACATTATTTATTTTTCTTTTAAAACATTTGTACGGTACGCAACACACTGTTAGACATTATGAAAACACAAAAGCACAGTCTTCACAAGGTCCAATAAGAGTCCTATCTCAGTTCTTAGCTTAAAATCGTCACAAGCATAAAACTCGACACGGCTGGAGGAACAGAAGTTCAACTCAACAGACTTAGGTGGAGAAACACTTTGTAACCGATAATAAACTAATAAAACAAACAAAGCAACGATAGCACTGCTAGCACAGAACCGGCGGCCATTTGTTTGTAGTGTTGCTAGTTGAAAACAACAATAAATACTATATATTGTCACTATTTTATTTTTCATTGAAATACTTTATGGCTTTAAAAAGAAGGACAGAATCAGACTGTTCTAATGCGAATATAATATTTAAAATAATAAAATCGGTTTCTGAGTAGGCTAAGTCAAAGGTATCAGCAAAACTAAATGGTACCAGAATGTGTAATAAATTTACAACTGTAAAAAAGGAAATGTATCTGGTCACCCTGACCATACGACATTTATCTACCGGACACAGCGCCATCTTGCGTAGACTGTCCAAACTACGTAAGAAAATAATGACAAGGTATGCCATAACGTGTTTTAGAACAACACTGTAATATAAATCCTACCAAATTAAAAATCACTAATTCTCTTGGAACTATGAATAGTGTGGTGTGCTTTTTAATGTAGTAGGATTCGTCGATAGGCTATTTCTGCTTTTTTAGTTCTAAGATTGTACACCCTGGCGGTGACCGCCGAGCGTCTGCATTGATAATGCTGCGCAATTTATTTTTGTGACGTATCGAAATGTCCTCGGACGTCCAGGAACAAATTTTTCAGCTATTTTTGATAGGACACCGATATGGAACAGCAAAGATGTGAACCACAAAATTAGGAGGCTAATTAATCAGTTACGGGAAGAAATTAAAAACGAACTAAATATTGAAGGCAAATATAAAAATGTTTTATTATGTTAATAAAATAACTAGTAATTAATGGGATTATCTACAAAATATTCTTGTTGTTCAGACATTTCGTTCGCGAACAAAAATAAGTATCTCGACGACACAACACTATGCCGCTATAGTGCCGCGCGATCTGCCCGCTGGTTTCGAGAACGGGTCTGCGTTGCCCGCGCCGCTCCCGCGCCGCTGCCCGCAAAATTCGAGGCAGAGGCCTAACGTTTATTCAACGAACTTCATTTTGACGATCCGAACCGACCGAACGTAATAGAAACAAGGGTAGTAGAAAACTTTCGAATATTCGGCCGATACTTCGGATTTACGCTTCGGAGTAGGCCCCCAGGTTTGCGAGTTTGCGACATGTAAGGCCGTATCCTAACCAAAGCGATCGTTGCGCGAACACGCGATTGTCGCGTTCATTTAATACCCCGTGACCTATCCAAAGCTATTGTTGCACGAATACGCGATTGTCGCGTTCATTTTGTTCCCCGTGTCAACCAATCATACGTACGCGTCGCGCCGACGACGCCTTCTGAATTTCCGACTAAAATGTACACATGTCGCCTTTCTGTTGATTCGGCGTCCACACACAAACGCAAAGCTCAGTCACTCAATTGCTTTCGTTGTGTGGGCTGTTTGTACCAACTTTTAGTTTAAATACAATTTTAAAGATGATTATGTCTGTTGGACGCCGGAGAATACAATTATTATGTAATTATTTTTAAGCTTGCATGTCATTGCTATTCTGTATTTAACATTTCCATTTCCACTGTGTCTACTTTGTGTTTGTCGTTGTTAATTAATGTTGTGATGTTTTTGATTCTGCTTACTGAGTTTGTAATGCTTCGTGTTCAGACTAATCCTTTTCCCGGCACTATGTAGGACACATACGGCCAGTTTCACCATCTCCATGATGGCGGATAATTCAGTTCCATTTTTGAATTGATCGACCGGATAGAGCCTATCGGACATTGTGAAGCAGGTCCTTAGCTTCATTTAATTAAAGTCTTTGTAGCAGTAATCAAGCGGTAGAAAGCTATGCATCTCACTTAATTATGAAGATATAAACTGCCATGAATTGATTTTATGCGAGTAATTTTAGATATTTATTCTATCTTTTTAGGTTAGGTATTACTATTTTTATATAATATACTGTTTATTTGACAAAGATTTGTGCTTCAGATTATTTTTTGCCCCTTTATTAGCCAGAGTCTAGCCAACTAATAGTATCTAGTGAACAGCCCTGTATAATTTCATAATTCGTTTTGGTATAAAAATAATATTACCTATCACTATCAAAATATTTTCTAGAGAGTCTTAATATCAGATAAATTAACAGTGACTTTTAAGGGGCAACACAGACGACAGACTTTTTGTATGACCGGGTCTGCAGCGCAATGAGCGCAAATATATTTCGAGTCGTGTGTGTTACATGATTATTATTATGTCAAAATGCTTTGGAAAGTCCATCGTTTGCGTAAGGCTTAACGTTCGCGTGTCGATAAAATAGAGCTTTCTATTATTGTAAGAGGAAATTGCGGTCGGCGCTACTTACAAACATATTCCTGTATTTTCTCCTTACATTCTGGCAATGATTAGGTATCTACAGCAACTATTTATCACATGCAATAGATATCCGGCATGTCACTACATTATGATTCAGAAAATCCTTTTTCTTTCTTAATCCTTATCCTAGTTATACCACAGCGCCGTCAATAAAAGTCTACAATACATACTAATTTCGCAATAATTTTAAACAGCAAAATGTACCAGTAAGATATGTTGATTTTTTCGCACAGTAACAAGGACAGCGCAATGCATTTTTGAAGGATGCGTCGCGTCGCCGCGTTTCCTCTTGAAATAACAATGCTTGAAAATAATTTGCATAAGACTATGCTTTTTATCTTTGAGCCCTTAGTTTGTGCTTGCATTATATTAGCATGTATTAAGTTCACGCTCACCTTTCAGCATATTTGGAAAAAGTCATACAGACGACAAAATGGAAAATAAGACGCCTGCGGGATCAGTAAATTTGCTTGATGATACGTTGCTGGAGTCGCCCAGTTCCGTATCCGGCGGAAAAATGTCTCAGTCGCTGCCTCACAGGTGAGAATAACAATATGTTTATTTTGCCTTTTGACATATTTATTTTGTTCCAGACTTAAACCATACAATTTGTATCTTACATAGATAGATAGTTTAATAATTAATAAAATTACAAAATTATATCCTAACTTAACTAAAACTATTCACAAACTAAAATATGGCGTCGAAAAATTCCTCCGCATCGCTTTCGACTGGTATGTACCCAAGAGACTGGCGGCATTGCCACGTTGTATGGCAATGCTTAGCCTCTGGCCAAGGTAAAAGCCGGCCCTTGGGTTTTGCCTTTTTACACTTATTTTGATATACGTATATTCGTAAAACTCTTCCTGTATCCTGTAGGCCATGTTTATGCAGTTTGTTGTACTGTTAAAATTTTCTCAAAAATACAAAAAATAGGCACTAACCAGAAAAATGGAAACCTGCAATGCTATAGATGTTTCTTTATTTCGCACTAGGTCAGGTTTTTATTTCTAGATACGGTATGGTTGGAGCGAGCTGAACTGCAACCAGTTCTGAGAAAGTATAGTATTAAGCTCTGGGGCCACACGGAGGCGAACGTCGCGTGGAATGCGGAGTGCGACCGCGCGCGTCGATGATTTTAATGATTAAGAAGTCACGCGACTATTCTTCAGTTTGGACATCTCCATACAGTTAGTCGACACAAACAGCGCGACCGAACTTCGGTTTGACCAGAGCTTTAGCGTTTTCTGCAAAAAATATACATATATTTCTCCGCATTTTCTTGAACTTTGTAAGAGAGAAATATCCGCTTTCAATAAGGGTTTACCTTTGTTATCATTTTTTTTTATTGAAGTTAAGCTTTTAAGAAAGATTGTGAGATAGTAAAAATGCTGAAGCAGTGTGTATTTTCAAGGAATCTTGAGACTTAGAAATAATAAGCTCACGTAGCTGGCGGACCAGCGATGCCCAGTACAAAACAACAACTTTCTGCCAAGTCTTCCATTAGCCTCTTAACTATTTACGGTGTAGCATGGTACGGGTGACAGGTGACAGAAAGGCTAGATTTATTTAATTCACTACAGTTGTTACTGATTCCGTATTTTACGACTATGATATTTAGGGTGCAGTTAAAATATCTATACTATCTTTACTAATATTATAAAGAGGAAGACTTTGTTTGTTTGGTTGAACGCGCTAATCTCAGGAACTGCTGGTTTGAATTGAAAAATTATTTTAGCGTTGAATAGTCCATTTATCGAGGAAGGCTATATCACGCTACGACCAAAAGGAGCGGAGCATTAATGAAAAATGTTGCTAAAACGGGGAAAATTTATTCCTTTTGAGAGCTTCCTTTGCGTGCGCTGCGTAAATGGTTAAAGATACCCAAAGGTTATGTATGACAGAATTGATCCTCTTAAAAAGTTCTAAAAAAAAGTCCGCGATAGCATAATATATGTCTATCTTTTAAGGTTGGCTCACTATAACCTTTTTAATGGTAATCAAATTTGTTATAGAATAATGCATTATTTGCGAAGATGTTTTCATAAACATGGTATTAATCCTTATCCAAATAAATAGATTCATGATCAAGGTTGATTCAGTACATGTAAATTCCTTTTTTTTTTTTATTCGAATCGGATTTTTCGTTTAGCAATTACGACGGGTATGCTTAAAGTAAGAAAAATGCGCTTAGTCTATTAGTTACATACACATTTTATTTTTTATTGACTGTTTGAACGCGCTAATCTCTGTCACCACCAGTCGGATTTAAAAAATTCTTTTTGCATTGTATAGCCCAATTCTAGAGGAAGGCTATAGGGTATGGTACCATTACGCTAGGAACCTTAGAAGCCGAGCAAAAAGAAAAAAAGTAAGAACGAGCTCTAAGCGAAAACGAAGTAACAGCGCGGGCAGGCGATGCGATGCGACGGGGTGGGTTAGGGGAACAAAAAATTTTACGCGGACGAACTCGCGAGCGGAAGCTATGAAGGTATACATATACGGTACTTATAACAAAAACACAATTTTTAAAATTTTTGTCTGTCAGTTCGTTCCGGCTAATTTCCGAAAAAGCTTTACCGATTTTGACGGGACTTTCACCGGAAGAAAGCTGATGTTACGACGGGTAACTTAGGCTACTTTTATTTTAGAAAAATAATAAGGGTTCCGCGCAAAAAAAAAATAAAACCCATGAAATTGTGAACAAAAAGTCGGATTTGAAAAATTCTTTTTGCATTTGGTAGCCCAATTTTCGAGGATAGTTATAGGCTATTTAACATCACGCTACGACCCTTAGGAGCCGAGCAAAAATAAAAAAGTCAGAGCACTAAGCGGAACTGAAGTAATAGCGCGGGCGGGCGATGCAACGCGACGGGTCGGGGGATGAGGGCGTTTTATTAAAATCTGGCTGTTATTTTAGTATATTGTATAACTAGCTGTGCCCCACGACTTCGTTCGCGTGGATGTCGTAACATACACAATACAGGGCGTCCCACGGATATGCCACATGGAGGGAAAGTACCTTGAATATTGTAGATGGAACATTTTACTGAAATAAGACATTATTTGAATTTAAAAAACAATTTAAACTGCATTCATAGATATTTAAATAATTACATGGTTGAACCGGGAATCGAACCCGTTACATGAGAAAAATAATCACCATGTAGCTTTATCATACCGATCGAAAGGCTTCATCATAAGGATTATTTTTTGCTAAATAACATAGTAGGTATCACAAATAAAAGGAAGACCATGAATTTTAACATTTGATGTGAAATTTTGTTCAATGAATAATCAAAAGAGTACGACTTTGTATTCAACAGGAAGGGACTCATTTTCAGCATTTGATAAAATGATTAATTTTGTATTAAAAAATGTTAAAATTCATGGTCTTCCTTTTATTTTTGACACTATGTTATTTAGCAAAAAATAATCCTTATGATGAAGCCTTTCGATCGGTATGATAAAGCTACAGGATGATTATTTTTCTCGTGTAACGCGTTCGATTTCCGGTTCAACCATGTAATTATTTAAATATCTATGAATGCAGTTTAAATTGTTTTTTAAATTCAAATAATGTCTTCTTTCAGTAAAATGATCCATGAATATTCAAGGTACTTTCCCTCCATGTGGCATATCCGTGGGACGCCCTGTATACTAAAATAACAGCCACATTTTAATAAAACTCCCCCGTCCCCCGACCCGTCGCCAACCGTCGCGTTGAATCGCCCGCCCGCGCTATTACTTCGTTTTCGCTTAGTGTTCATTCTGACTTTTTCTTTCTACTCGGCTCTTAAGGGTCGTAGCGTGAAATGCAAAAATAATTTTTCAAATCCGACTCTTTGTTCATAATTTCAAGGGTTTTCATTATTTTGCGCGTAACCCTAATTATTTTTCTAAAATAAAATTAGCCCAAGTTACGCGCCGTAATATCAGCTATCTGAAGTCCCGTCAAAATCGGTCCAGCCGTTTCGAAGATTAGCCGGAACAAACAGACAGACAGATAGACAAAAATCTTAAAAATTGCTGTTTTGTTATAAGAACCGTTTATACTTTCCTATGCATTTAGTAAAAAGTTGTTCTTTTGACATTACAAACAGACACTTCAATTTTATTTATTTGTATAGATTTACGACTTCCACGCGAACGAAGTGGCGGGGCACAGCTAGTTAAGTCATAATTGGACGTAGTTACACGAAAAGGATCCAATCCACACAAAGTCATGTGTGGATTGGATCCTTTTCGTGTAACTACGTCCAATTGTAAATCGCGGTAACATTTAAACCAGTACCTGTTATCGATTTATAATTACTCATATTACTGAACCGTTTCGGGTGGCGCAACAGATTAAAAAAAAAACCCAAAAAACACACTTTTATCACGCTTTGTTTAAATTAATTAAAAGTACACACAACTATAAAAGCGATCCACGCCATTTGAATTAATCATTGGATATAAAAGAAGTGACAAGCTGCTTATCTTAACCAATACGAGTCAATTTAATTATTTTATAACTTTTAGTGCGTGATAAAAGAGTGTTTTTTTTTTCACTTTTTAGTCTAGTATATTCTTTACTTAGTTAATAAGTCTAAAGTCAACGAAGTTATGACTTTACTGGTTTAATAGTAGCCACTAAAGAGTTCCATATCCATCTCCTGGCTCCATCATCAGACCCTCGACACTAAATGCAATATATTGGATTCATCAAAACGAATCATATGAGTCCAAAATCGAGGGGTTTACTAAGCCACTGAATTCCACTATCTACTTCCTGCATCCATCATCAGACTCTCAACACCAAGTGCAATCTATTGGACTCGTCAAAACGAATCATATGACCCGAAACTCTAAGGGTTTACTAGTAGCCACTAAATAATTCCACTATCCACCTCATGGCTCCATCATCAGACTCTCGTTACCAAGCCCAATCTATTGGACTCGTCAAAACGAATCATATGAGCCCAAACTCGAGGGGTTTACTCGTAGCCACTGAAGAGTTCCACTATCCGCCTCCTGGCTCCATCATCAGATCGGCTCCAAGATACCAAATTATAGTATTGTCGACCGAACTACATATACATACAAAGTTTTATCAAAACGAATCCATATGACCCCAAACTAGAGGGGTTTACTACAAGCCACAGAAGAATTCCACTATTCACCTCCTGGCTCCATCATCAGATCAGCTCCAAGATACCAAATTATAGTACATATTATCGACCGAACTACATATACATACAAAGTTTCATGTCGATACGACAATAATTGTAAGTTAACTTCTAAGATTTTTTTACATTGTTAGTTACAAGTGAAGCTAATAAAAGCGTGTTAAATGGAATGGTTCGTCTAATGCAGGGGTTCCCAAACTTATTTTGTCTACTTCCTACTTTGAGAATAAATTATTTTTAGCGCCCCCATTTTTTCACCTTCCACTACCTAGATGAAATTACAAATCGTCCCCTAAGCCTCTACACAACGCCCCCATTTTTTTTATGGGTCTCTTACTGCCCCCCTTTAGGCCTGCAGCGCCCACAAGGGGGCGTTATCGCCCACTTTGGGAAAGGCTGGTGTAATGTCTTCCGCACCATGGTAAACCGCAACAAGTAAAGTTCTTTTATGTAACTGCTTTGTTACTAATAAATAAATAAATAAATAAATATCTTGGGACAACTCACACACGGCCATCTGATCCCAAGCTAAGCAGAGCTTGTGTTATGGTAACCAGACAACTGATATACATACTTATATAATTTATAAATACATACATATTATAGATAAATTACACCCAGACACAGAACAAACAATATGCTCATCACACAGTTTGTCCTGGGTGGGAATCGAACCCACGACCTCCGGCTTTGCAGTCAGGGTCACTAACCACTAGACCAACAGGCCTGTCAAAATAAGGGTCTTGCGTAATATTTATAAATCTGCTTATTATGGGTTCCTATTCTGTGTTTTCAATATTTAAATAAAATGTTACGTGCAACGTTATTGTTTAAGTAAGGCGATAGTCCAGTTGAAACCACAAAATAAAGTAGTATCAACTTAAGCTTGAGAATTTTTTGTGCAATGGTGGCCCAGTGGTATCGGCCCCGACTTACGAGTTAAAGGTCGTGGGTTTGAACCCAAGCAGGCGCTTTAATTTGAGTAATTTATTTCAACACCACTGCTCTCAAAACGGTGAAGGAAAACATCGTGAGGAAACCGCCATGTCCTAAACCAAAAATTTGAAGACATGTGACATCTACCAACCCGCACTGGGCCCGCGTAGTGAATTACGGCCCACTCCCTCTCGCAGAGAGGAGGCCTGTGTCCCAACAGTGGGAACATTATAGGCTGATTATGCTTAATTATGCTTATGTATTTGTTATAGTGACATATCGAAGGCAGACGTCATTCAGTGTGATTTCCAAGGCTTCGTTCGGAGGAAGACAATTTTAAAAGATGGCAGGAAAATATCATTGTCGTCGTGGCAGCGGTATTGGCTGCAGCTTTCTGGCAACATTCTCGTGTTTTATGCTTCGAAATCTTTCAAAGGGTAAGTGGTAATGTTAAGGCTAGGTTACCCGGGCCTGTTGTAATCCTTTAAAACGCTACCTCCGCCTCCCCCAAATGCAGCGCGACGTATTTATTTACGTTGCGCCGCCGACTATTTCGCGGAAAATCCATGCCACAGTATAAAATACCGTAGTTGATCAACTGAATTTATTTTTCTTAAGTTAGATGTATTTTCTTAGGTTAACATTTTATGGTACCTACGGTGTAGTGAACTAAAATTATTACTTAAAAGGTCCTGTGTAACTATAAAGCGTTTTCAGATTCTCAGATAACGACACCAACCCGATATCGATATGTAGGCACGTATACCGACACCGATAGGTAATAGGTAATACGGGCTGGTGTCCGCAACTCCACGTCAATGCGCGTATTTTGCGTGATGGGTGGGAAAACCGATTATTCGATCCACCCTAGCTCCTCAAGGAAGGCCAGCAACGCCTTGGTGTTACTGACAATCTCACATAGTGTACCTGGATTACCGAAGTACTTTGCCCTGTATGTGACGAGCACTGGGCAGTTTAGTAGACATGAGCTGCTGTCTCGTCGTCCTCCATGCAGGCCCTGCACAGCGGACTGTCTGTGACTCCTATGACAAAGAGGTGATTATTAAATTACCCGTGGCCAGTTATGGCTGCTGTAACTATACGCAGCTGCTGTTTATTTAGCCGGAGAAGCCGCTTCGTGAGGCGGCCATCAATTGCAGGGACTGCTTCCTTGGCCTGCCTACACTCACCCTGCTCCAGCCATTGCTTGTGGTGTTGTTCACTGGTGCGTTTCCTTACCAGAGTGCGTATGTACCCGAAGGGGAGTGGCACGATGGGTTCAGGTCCCACTGGTGCCATGCTCGACCCCCTCCTGGCAAGTTCGTCGGCTGCGTCGTTGCCTAACGAACCACTGTGTCCCTTGATCCATTGAATGGTTATGTTATTATGGCTACCCACCTGGTTAAGGCGCTGGTGGCACTCTTATATTAGCCCAGAACCAACTGTGTGACTGTTTAGCGCTTGCAGGACAGCCATGCTGTCTGAGTGTATACGGATCGAGTGGTCCTTAACTTCCAGATTCTCAGATAACGACACCAACTCGATATCGATATGTATGTGCCATGATGGCTGCAGCTGCCAAAGAAATACCCATGCATACCGACACCGATTCGATACCGATATAATTATTATTGGCCCGATGATATTAGTGAATACTAAGTATCGAGGTCTCGAAGTCGGCAGTGCGAAAAAGTGTGTTCAAGTGAAAGGATGCCCGCTACTGTCACCCCGCACTGTGTCTTCGCCGGTAGATATCGTGCCGATATCGGTGTCGGTCGTTGTCTGCGACGATATAGTGACACAGTGTAAAAATGTTCAGTAGAAATAAATGTATGAGATTATCTGACCGCTGATCTGATTATCGTCTCGGTGTCGTTATCGGCTAGTGTGCTGTGTTGTAACAATCAATTAATTTTATTAATGAAACAACGGGCAGAAATGTATTTTCATACAAAACTAGCTTTTGCTTGCGGCTTCGCCCGCATGGAGGTCGGAAATTATCCCACGAGATCATAATACCGGGATAAAAACTATCCTATGTCCTAACCCAGGTTATGGTGTACCATAATGTAATCGAAATCCGTTTAGCCGTTAAGACGTAAACATGTGACAAACAGATGTACTTTCACACATCATTCATTCGCATTTATAAAATTAAAGAAAGTAAGAAGTATGGATACGCAGTAACAAAATACAACGTGGAAACATGTCATCGCACGAAATAGTAGTAGTATTTGTTTAATGATAGTTAGGTTGGTCAGGAATAATGTGTAAGAATCAGAAGCGGCATCCGGTTTCACTAGAAAAGGCTAGGCAGATGATGAATTAGGAAATTAAAAAAAAAAATGGTTTTGAAATCGACCCTGTTTCGAAGTTTTTTTACCGAGCAAATTACAATGTATCGTGTTTTGAATCGTTTTTCCCTAAAACAAGGACGGATCTGTGACATAGATTTTTTCAGGACCTAAATACACTAACACTGTTTGCCCACCGCCCCGTTAACGGGACGTCAACGAGAAACGAAATTATTCAAACTGAACGTGACGTCCCGTTGACGGCGATCGTTTGTCCACCGCGACCGAACTCGATGGCTCAGTTTGATCTCGCTGTCGTGCGGGGTAAGCACGTTTTCGTAGAAATAAAACAAACTGGAGGATGCCTAGGTTGAACCGGCGACAACTTCTAGCGTAGGCGTTGCCAAGCATTTTAGGTACATCCGCTAATACCTACGTGAACGATACATCACCGGAGCTTTTTATGTACTTCACGACAAGTTGACCATGGTGACCGACCCGCTCCTGGTCAGTATATCGATGGTCTAGAAAACAGATTTCGAAAAATAACACAGGTACTTAAGTATCCTCAAATATTGGTTCAATATAATAAACACACTATCACTGCACATTTCTGTGTGATAACGTGTTAAACGTTCAACTTTCTTTAAACTGCTCTCCTAAAAATGACCAAAATTGAATTTTTAACATTTGTCTTCTAGACCATCGATATAATATACAAAACAGAAGCCGCGGGCAGACGGCGTCGCCGGTGTGACGGTTGCGCCGATTTACTTGAAAATTCGGGGAGCGGGTTTCCGGCGCTCGGTTGACGTCGTGCTGTGGACACGCGGCCATAGTAATTGTACTGTCGCTACTTCGGCGTTGTCATCTCGTTCTCGTTTTAACGTCCCATTCACGGTGCGGTGGACGTTTGTCAACCGCACCGTGATCGGGGCTGTCTGAGGCCTGTGTTCACGACATTCAAACCACCAGTTAGGTTTTTAAACAGTTGGTTTATGTCAAATTTCCTAAGGAAAGAACTGATTAAATATCTGAATAGCCGTTTTAAAAGTCTGTGAACTCCGCCCTAAGACTATTTAAAATCGATTCTAAAACAAGCAAATTCGGATAACCCCCGTTAAGTGACTAATATTTGACCCGATATTTATACATTAATATATTGATTAGGTACTTGAGAGATCTATTTCAATAGAAATAACAAAAAAATGCATCACATTGAATTAATAAAGATCAATTTGAAATGAAACGAAAGGCAGAAATGTATTTTTATACAAAATTCCGAATCATTCTTTTCTCCAATCCATTTTGACGTCAATTTGTGTCACTCACACTACCGGCAACGTGACCGAAACTCGCAAACGAAATTCCACTCAAGCGTTGTCAAAACCCACATACGCGCATAAATTGACATCGACACTCGATGGAATTTTACCTTTACAAATTGCTATTGAATAATATAGCCATATCAAGAGCCGTCACGACCAGTAGGCATACCTTTATGTTTTAAATAATAAATCACGGGTCCAACAAAAAACATAAAAAGAAATAACATTAATTAATAATTTAATGTCACGATAAATACAACAAATAACTAACAATAAAGGGTTTCATTTAGTCCGCGAATAAATAGGCTGTACATACCAGGCATGCCTTTTACGTTCTGTCGTTTACATATTTGCCGCCAATATTGAATTTAGAACTGTACAATAGTTGGAATTTAGAATAACAAAACAATTAAAGGAGTCAGGATTACTGGCGAACAGCACGCGTACATTCCTACCAACTTATCTGTGAACTGAAAGAGGACGGCACCGTCGATTCAGTGTTGCTAATTAATATAAGGTGCCCAAAATTGAGTAAGTTTTCAAGAAGGAAATTTCACATTAGACATAATCGTTTAATAAGAATTACAGTTTTTACAAATTAAAAACAATGATACCTATATAAAAATAATAAAATAAATAAAAAGAATTTGATAATTTTCAGTTACGTAGGTACGCTAACAGTTTAGTCTCTCAGCAATAAACAATGGCTTTATCTAAAAAGTAATCCAATGAAGTGGAAATTCAGCAGATAAAATGTTCCACGGGGGGGATACAACTTTCATTTAATGCGAAGTTATGTAGGTACCTACCTTGCAAGAGGTACCTGGATGTCTAGCATTTAGTTATGACCGTACCTAACCCCTAACACCAGATTTGACTAATTATAATTAGCAGTGGTACCTAGTGGTAGTGTAGTGTAATAAAAAAAAAACAAATTGCTTTACAATGATTTATTGAAAACCAGGTTTACAGTAATTGTGATCTTTAGATGAACCTGCATATACAACTTCATCCTGGTTGTGAGGCCATACTCCGCTTATTTCCGTACCACTATCATCATTATCACTATCGCTTTCGGTTTCAGTGTCACTTACCACTTCTATAATAAAAGGTTTATCTAAATATAAATCATGTTTTAAGTATTCTCCTTCTAACCTGCGAACGTGTTTACAATGCTGTGCCCACTCATGAACTGTAATAGCGTCAAAAGCTTCTCTAACTAGGCGGGGAATTTCAGCATTTTTCTGCTCAATATTTACATCAGCAACTTTTCATTGTGCTCCATATGAGTTCAATGGGATTGAGATCACAGTGATAAGGTGGTAAATATAAGCATTTGTGTCTATTGTCTTTTAAAATTTTTTCAATCTCATATACAGGTTCAGGCTTGTTTCTCTTAATTATTTCTAAAAGCTGAGGTTTAGTCAAATTCTCTCCGTAGTCAATTTTATTTTGGGTCAACCATAATTGCATATCTTTTTTTAAGGAATTCGTATTTGGGACTTTATTCACACAAATACGGTGATAAGGAGCATTATCCATCACTATTATGGATGGCTCTCGTAAATTAGGCACAAGTTTTTCAATAACCCACTTTTTAAAGTTGGTACTATTCATCTCGTCATGATAATCACCACTTTTTGTGTTTGATTTAAACACAAGTAGTGCATTTGTAACAAATCCAGTATCTCCTCCCGCATGAACGATAATATATCATTGCCCTTTCGATACAGGCTCCAATATTCCGTCTTCACCCTCTCCTTGCCAACATTTACCCGATATATGCGAAGAGTGAATATAGGTCTCATCTAAATAAATTATGGGTCGGAGCTGGGGAGATTTATTATTTTTATCCACTGCATGCAAGTACTTAGCTCTCCAAGCTGATATTTCATTACGCTCCATAAGAACCTTCCGATTGGATTGAGATTTTTTAAAACGAAATCCCACCTTGTAAAGCAGCTTTCGCAGACTCTCTCGCTGTCCTGTGTAATTTATTTCTGTCTTTAAGACCTCTAGAAGCTTTTTAACAGTAGGGACCTCTTTTTTAGCAGAATAAAATTCATGTACTTTCCTCCGTATAACTCCCATGTCAAAATCATCAACATGCACAAATCCACTTTTACGTTTTCTCTCCTTGCCTGGTGTCCAAATTTTTGTACCAGTTTCTTCTGCTGCGTGCCCGCCCTTAACTATTTTTGAAATTAGTCCTTGACTCACACCTGAAATATAAGATAATAAAATAAATGTTAGTAGAAATTTGAAATCTGGCAGGTTAGTTTGCTCACTCACTTAGCAGGTCTATTAGATGTACGTTACCGTTACGCTAACCTGCAGCAAGAATAGAAACGAATATTTCGTGAACTTAAATAATTAGTTAAGAATCGGGTAATTTATAACAAGAAAGTTGACAACACTAACCTGTCGCTGCCGAAATTCGTTTGTATATTTGATTAAATGGAATAATCGGAGACCCCGCCCGAGCTTCTTCTTCAAAAAAGGTTTTAACTTTTAGAATAATGTTTCGAGCATCACTTTTAATAGCTTTCGGCATATTTAACTCTATAATTTCAGCAATATCACGACAAAACAACCAGAGAACCCGAATGTAGTATACACTGACAATCGAATGACATTTCAACATGACGGCCGTAGTTCCAATTTTCGCCATTTCACAGATAAGTTGGTAGGAGTGTAGCATGACCAATTCTATCTCTATTCTACCAAAAATAGACAAAGTTCTTTCTATCTAACTCGACATCTCTTCTGCTCGAGCACGGGGCGACTCGTGTTTCTATGAAGACAAAGACATATTTATTCTTTCCAAGCAACGGGGAGGTAGATGGTGATGTAGATGGGCTAAGAATTCTACGATAATTATTACGTTTTGTTAACGAAAAAAATGTGTCAAATGCCAAGTTTTAAAACCTTTTGAACATCGTTGCTGTGAGACAACTAATCCTCGAAGATCGTCATGTGACATCGGGAGATAGAGGCGTTATTAGGTATCTCAGGGACAACCATTCAAAACATCTTGCATGAAGGCGCTTGATGTGAGAAAGCTAGTTTCCCGTTGGATCTCGCATTTGCTTTCTGACGATCATAAGGCGGCCCGCGTGAGTTGGTGTAAGAAAACTCTTCAAAGGTTCAACCGAGGAGAGTCAAATCACGTCTACGACATCATCAGTGGTGACGAATCTTGGATCTATGCTTACGATCCTGATTCCAAACAACAATCCACAATCTGGGTCTTCCAAGACGAACCCAAGCCGACTAAAGTTGTTCGCTCTCGAAGCACTTCAAAGAAGATGGTGGCTACGTTCGTGGCGAAAACCGGTCACATTGCGACGATTGCACTTGAAGATCTTAGAACGGTTAATGCAGAGTCATCGCCGAACTTCGGAAATCTAACACAAAGCGACGCATTTTGTCATGGTGTAGGACAATGTGCGTTGCAACGCAAGCTCACACAGCGCTCGTCGAACGATTGAGTATTTGAAGCAGGAAAACTTAGAAATTCTTGACCATCCTCCATACAGTCCTGACCTAAGTCCTAACGATTTCTTTACATTTCCTAAAATTAAGAAAACTCTTCGTGGTCAAAGGTTCCAGTCCGGTAAAGAAGCAGTAGATGCTTACAAATCAACCATATTGGACAATGGACAGCCCTACTTTGGAGTGGAATAAATGTTTTAATATCTGGTTCGAGCGAATGGAAATCTGTATTAAACTACGTGGTGAATACTTTGAAAAACTATTTGGTTCTAGATGTTTTTTTTCTTCAAACGACAATACTTAAAAGGCACGACAAGTACAGGCGTAGACGGACCATAGAAGCGGACAGACTTTCTTGTCTTTTCAAGTGATTAAATTTAGAAATCTGTTTATGCACATTCATATTATGTATAATGTAACGTGTCTATCTTATGCTCAACGTAAGTTAAACATATTACCGCTAAACTGAAACTGGTTTGCTTAGCCCCGTAATACAGAACCTCACTCAAGACTAAAGCATTACTAGTTTCAACCAATCAAATGGCCTTTATACTAGTTTGAGTCTTGAGTGAGGTTCTGTAATACGGGCCTAAGTCTCGAGTCGATGAAGCGGACTCAGTGATTTAGAGCAACTTGAACTAGTGTAATAGTCCAGTCATTTGATAGTTTTACCTGGAAAGTTTCTGGGAGTTTTGAAAGTTGGTGATTTTATTGATTTCGACGTGGTCTTTTTGAATTTGCACTTGGCCACCTTGTTTCTTTGCTGCTCCCGCCGCCATACTGGAAAAATGGCGCCTAAAAACGAAAAGTTTTTTGACAATATCTCCTCGACTCATTTGACGTGGCGTTGCAAGCGGCAAAGATATGAGGTGGTTCCTGTCGTAAAGTGAAAGTGAAGTGAATTTCGAAAAGAGCATGTCGAAATCAATACAATCACCAATTTTCAAAATTCCCGGAAAGCTTTCCAGGTAACCCCCTTTTTGATCAGAAAATGACTGTGTACTTATAGGTCGGATTGTCGGATTGTTACGAAATGAAAGGCCGAGTCTTTTCGTTCGTGATATTTCAATTACTGAAAATCAGGAAGTCGGAAATAGACTCCGTCGATCGGGCTGTTAATAGAAAAAAGGTTTGAACTGATTACACATAGCATTTATCTATAATACCGCAGCGGCATCGCAAGTGGGTTCTCTACCCTAGATACAATGTTGAAATGTCTAAAATGGCTGTAATAATATTAGGACCTTTTAACCCCTTTTCAAACCGAAACAGGTATGGTGGTAGCCTTCCCCAGACGAGCGATCATATTCATTTACAGCGGGCGTTCATGTTTTTGTGTCCTTAACCTAACAATGTATGTTATTATTCTACAGGACAACCCGGAGTGATTTCCGGGAGGAGAAGTGCAAGGTGCTATGTTTGGTAGGGTGGTTCGCCAAGATGGCTGACGGTGACAGCGCCGACGCATTCCAGCTGATCAACCACCATTCTGGCACGCTCTACAAGTTCAAGTAAGTAACTTTTACCACAGTCGGTCAAACCGAGTGTTTTTGCAGAGCAATCGTGTGAGGATGCAGAAGAAAGGGGGAGGGAAAAATGTATGGTGCATAGTCCAAATGTCCACCACTAACGAGACCTACGTATCTCAGTGAATGGTCTAATACTATGAGGATAATTTTTACTGAGCCAGTCTGTCAACAAAATGACAACTGATTGAATAAACTGTTCAGTTGCATATTATGCCTCGTTAGTAGTGGACATTTGGACCACTCTTGCCCAATGTGTTTTATCGTAGCTTTTGAATCTAGTTTACATTAAATACAGTTTACTCTGCATTAAAATAGCTTAGGAGCTATTTTCAATAATATTTTAATTTTTTTTTAAATCTCCATCTACGGATGGAGATTGGAAATGCTTGCTATTTAGAACCTGTCTTAAAAATCGTCTTTGCATTTGAGAGCTTACTTTTAGTGTTGTCTTACTATCTCTTATGGTTGCTTAAAGTGAAATGTCGTTATTTTTACGGTTCTTTAAGAATGAGCTCACAAATTAGCTCACAAGTTAGGTTTAGTAAAGACCACACGCCTTTATTAAAAAGGACCTTAGGGCTTACTATAGCAAATTCATAAATTGTAGTCTCTAATAGAACCTTTTTGTCTTAGGGCCGCTTCAGAGTCCGCAGCGAAGATGTGGGTGAGGGTGATAGAAGATGTCACAACTAAAAAGCCTTTACCGGCTAACCTCATGTCGTTCGAATAAGTGATGTATTTACTCGCAAGCTATTTGGTGATTGTACCTCGCCATCACATTATTCAAGTATCGTATTATTGTACTACGTAAGTAACTACGCCTTTTATGAACAAGTTATATTTTAGTTGTTAAAGCTTTTGATTATGTGTGCGTAATTAAGAGCTATCGATATTATGTTTTGTACTCATCTGAATATGAATATGACGCCATTTAGTGTAATCATAATTCTATTGATGTTTGTCAGTCATTCTAGAGTTCCGTACTTCGACGTGTCCAACTCATGTCCGTCCGAAATGACCTCAGTTTCAGTTTTCTCTGAATGCGACCGACTAATTTCCAAAAGGTTCAGAAAAGCTGAAAGCAATAAAGCTTTTGGCAACCAAATGTAAAAGAAAACCATTCCTTTTGTCAAATCTTCCGGAGTGAAGGTCATAAGGTGGTCAATTTAATAAAACAAAATTTTAAAAATAAATCGAATATTGGGTGCAGACTGTGGCCGTTTAAATTCTACAGCGGTTAAACTGATATTCATTTAATTCTGAAAAGGTTATAAATTATACGGAACTTTACAGTGATGGCGTTTTCAATCGAAATGTGGAAAATTCAATTGAATTGAAACGCTTTTATACTATTTCTGTCGAATTATAATGCAACCCTTTACATATTTACGACGCAAGTGCGTTATATTCGTCCGTCACATTGATATATTACGTGTTTGAGGATTTGTACAGATATACAAAGTTTAGATGTTTATCGGGCAGCCAAATTATTGTTATTTTTTAATTACTATCAGATTTTAGCGATTCAGTTATTATATTAGCCATTTTAAAACTATTATGGGACTCGTTTAACAAAGAAACATATCATATAATATTATGATACTTACAAGATTTTTTTGGATAACTATATCATGTTTATTTACGTAAAATATTGAGTTTATTTATATAATAAAAATATGACGCTGTTTTAGGTAGCTAGATAGCTTTTCCCACATTATGTGAATCGTTTTTATTTACATTATAATTGCGATACTATCACAAATAAAGATATGTTTTACTCTAAAAAAATACTCTAGAGCTGATAAGTTATTTTGCGAATTCTACAAGGTGTAAGGGACAGCCCTTCGCAAACTAACAGGATGTAATCAGCTCCTTATTTTGAATAATTATTCCACCGGAAAATTTCTCAGGAAAATTTTCATTTTTTTTATCGATTTTCAGTTACTATTCCTTTATTTCAATGTAAAATTACATTATCTGTACGCAGCACTCCATTAATGTAAATAAGACACTAAAATAAAAAAAAGTAGCAATGGATGTTGAAATACTCGGCGGCCGTTGCGATGCCGTTTGCTACGCGCATTTTGCCACGGTAACAATTCATTGCGTGTTAGGTAATAAAACAAATCAGGTTTATTGGACTCCCATAACGTTCCTGAAATAATTTCATGTACCGGTCATCTCAGTATGATATACTGAATTCACCCCATCAGTCTGCGGAGGGCTGTCCCTTACACCCTGTATATTACATGAACAAATTAGTGTGATATTGCTTGAGGCTATTTACTTGCCAATTAGCTTATCCTTACTAAATTATTAAAAATAAGAATTTCTTGCCAGTACGGGCGCTCAATTTTTAACTTTTCGAATTCGCGTCGCTCAATTGTTGGGAGCTTTTACAGACTAGATAGAAACAATACTGAAAAGCGACGCAGGAAATTAGTTCGTTTGTGAAAACTTTTGCATTCACGCTTGTCACAGTTATACGATTTATTTACAATTCATGCTGTAATATAAATTCAGGCTTTCAATGGAAGGCTAAATATTGTAGCGTCGCTTTTAAATTATACCAAACATTAGTCTCTTGTGCTCACTAATACGTGTTGCTCAAATAATATTGTTCGCGTTTAAGCTAAAGCAGCCTTTACATACAACCGGCCACATAAGTGACATCGAGTTTAACTGTGAATGGAAATAAGATTTAGGAATGTTACGAAACTTGTTAGATAATATATGTATATCGACGTACAGTCAGACAGAGGTTTGTTGGTTAGTCTTCTTCGTCGTATCGATGATTCTCTTTGTATCTTTTTGTGGTTATTGTAAAAATATCATACACGTAAATGTTATTTAAAGTGCTAACGCCTTTTTATCGCGTTCACTCTAAGTTATTTTTAGCTTGGTGCTATAACGTAGAGATTAGTTTGTAACGATAACTATTCCCGACTGTAGACGCTGTAATTGAACCTGTAATTTAGGTACGTTTTGAGAATCAATATCAGTAATATTATTAATGCGACTATTTTAATGAAACGTTAAAATAAAACGCTTTCAGTGTACAGATTTTCACATAAGCACATAGTACCGTACAAAAATATTGAATTAACCATAGCAAAAATAAATATTTTACTATGAAATATAAACAAGTAATGAAAATAGAAGTAAATATAGGTAAATAGATATTGTGCCATTTTTATCAAATATAAAATGTTTTAAACTTTCTAACATAAAGTATAAAAATATTCTGTGGGACACATTTTCAAGTAAACACTCAATTCGCAGTAAAGCATTATTGTATGAATGTTGTACGTATCATTCACATTAAATAGCAAATTCTAACTTCTATTGCACAGGAGATTCATACTTCTCATATTATTATCGTATGGTTATCGTCTGCTTTTCATAAAACGTAATGCTACGTTGTGTCACCCCATTGAGTTAGGAACTTCTCTCTTGATTAGCGGCTTTTGTGGTCGCCAAAAGAGGTGTGAACATTTTTCTATGGACGCTGGGCATAGTCACCCCATCTTCATTTTGATTTCTCACATATCTTTACCTCTGAGTCTGCAGAGTAAGGTGGTAGGGACATGTTATGTGTAGACCCGAGACCATATCGTGAAAAGTGCCTTTCCATGGCTAGAAAAAGGACAGGGAGAGGTAGACCGCAAACTATCCGGATGTCAAATGTCCGGAAGGACATGCAAAAGTTTGGCCTTACAGACGACGATACTTACCAGCGAAGTGAATGGCGCCGAAAGATTAAGAAAGCCGACTCCGCGTAACGGGAAGTGGCGAGGGCAAAGAAGAAGAAGACATATCTTTACCTCCAAATACTTTGGCGATGTGTCACTTTAGAGCACCGTGTCCCTGGATATTTTTAGTTTGTTCAAGTGTCCAAGTTTCGACCTATACCTAACATCAGTTAAAAAGTTCGCCGCAACTTAATAAAATAAAAAACAAAATGGAGACGGGCGACACGGTTCGGTTCCCTTTCTCCATTGTAACGTATTGTACGTACCTACTATGATAACAATTCACGCGAACTTCTCTTGCTTAATTGTCGCTCTTGATGTCTTGTATATTTTACAGCTGAAATAATAGAAGTCAGTTACTCACCCAAGTAACTCTTTCTGCCTAAAAATATTTTGCTTTCCTCTATAAGCGTTCCATTAAGTTTTCGATATACAGAAATATAGGTAAGTACGTTGTCTTTGTAATTTTGTTTAATTTCGGTATCTCAGCTTTCATAAACTGTTACGTTTGTATTACAAAACTACAATTTAGGACTCCGGCCTACCGAAACCTAGTCATCAAAAATTCTCACTCTGTCTACTCTAAACATATGTATAAATATTTACCAAACACTGCAAAATCCCATATTATTTATATTAATTAGTTTATTTCTAGCTATGGACCTACTCTGTGTGATATCTCATTTGCCTTAAGTACCCAATTTGAGTCGTGTTTTTATAAATATGAATTATGCTTGATTATTAGATATAAAAACAGAATTGGTTCAAACTATGCAGGTTGTTGGTCTGCGGCCTTAGGGTATTTATATGAAATTCCGCTTATCCCCTCAGCTGTCGATCGATCGGCTAGTGGACCGACCACAATAGAAATTTCATTGCGTCTCATATCATGACAGTTAAAGGTGTTTGTATTTATTATTAAAATATTGAATAATAATAATATATACAGGTTAACCAAAAAATGTATACGCGATACTTTTCGTGATTCTGAATTCCCACAAAGACAGCTACTAAAGCTTAAAAAAACGCGCTGTTGGATTTTCAACGCTCGCTTCAGCGCCGAAAATTGAAAATCCGACATCGAGCTTTTATTTAGTCATTCATCGTAAATGTCGCCTAGTGTTAGTGTAATAAGTTTTGTACTGCCGCGCTTTGTTACTACAACTTTGAAACTTCGTACAAATGAGAAATGATAGGTGTAGTGCACCTATCATTGCTCATTTGTATGAAGTTTCATCTCCGTCGGGTAACTATTTCGGTCGCAGGTCGACATCTGTCTCTCAAAAGTTCTGAGCAACTTTCTGGAATGGCATAGAGTAGTTAATGTATAAATTTCTAATCATGGTAATACAAAAAAGGCAAGTACTTCCATGGTTGTATCAGCTCTATATTAGATCTCATCATCGCGCGCTCGTATTTCCGAAGATAGACATGATTCCAATGATTCCCGAAGCCCATACTATATTTTCAGCCGGACAGCGGTTTGTTTGCGATGTCGGGCGGTATACTCTTCTTTTCTCTCCTGTAATGTAGAAAAGTATGAGAAGAAATATTAAAAGTATGAGAAGCAGAAAATCGCTTTCTTGCAAGACACTTACCAAGCAGAACTAAAAAAACAGATTTGAAGGATTTGAACAGAAAAAGCTAGATGTAGACGATATAAATAATCTGCTATGCGGAGCTTTGACCGAAGTATTCAAAAAACACCTAGGCGGAGTTCCAAAGAAACAAGAAGTTGTCGCCCGAAACTTTAAACTTAATACAAAAGAGAAGAGACTGCCATTTCACACTGCAATAGATAAAAAAGACGTAGATATGATAAATAAACAAATAAAAAGTCAACAAGGAAAGACAGACAACACTAAGACAGTATAAAGACAGTATAACACTAATACAATTATTAATACCATAAAATCATATAGAGGTCCAAAAGTGTTTCGAAGGAAAACTTGCATAGGTTCCAAACAGATTACTAAGCAACAATGATAACATGGTGACGGACCGGACTCAGATTGTATATATTGTTGAGAAGTTCTACAAGGAACTGTATGCATCTCAATCTGCAGAATAACCTCCCGAAGACTATGCTAGAGCACCCCGTATTGAACATCATAATACGGAAATCTTACCACCTATATTACCATGTGAGGTTATAAAAGCCATACATGACATGAAGACAGATAAATCTCCTGGGGAAGATGGAATCACCGTTGAACTGCTACGAGCAGGTGGCAAACCAGTTCAAAAGGTCCTCGTGTAACTTTTTAATAGGGTTATGTATGATGTCCGTACTCCAGAACAATGGAAGAACGCTATAGTCATCATCATTCACAAAAAAGGTGATTTTTCAAAACTAACGAACTACCGTCCCATTAGCATCCTGTTATATACTCCTATGATATTCGACCATTGACCATATCCATACGGTAAAGCAACTGATGGAGAAGTGCCAAGAGTATAACCGGCCCCTGTGCATGGCTTTCGCCGATTACGAGAAGGCCTTCGACAGTGTCGAGCATTGGGCCGTGTTCCACGCTCTCCATCGCTGCCACATCGATTCCCATTACGTGGATGTGCTACGGGAACTATACACCTCGGTCACTCTGCAGGTCTGCATGCATACCCTATCTAAACCCGTGACGATCAAGCGGGGAGTGAGACAGGGCGACACCATTTCACCGAAACTTCACAGCAGTCCTAGAAGACATCGTGAAATGTTTAGACTGGGACTATTGCGGTGTTAACATCAATGGTGCCTACCTGTCCCACTTAAGATTTGCAAATGACCTTGTGCTTTTCGCTGAAAACTTCGATGCTCTCCAGGAAATGCTTCAAAACCTTTATGATGCTTCTTTTAAGGTAGGACTTAGGATGAATATGGCCAAGACAAAGATTATGGCAAACATCTTTAGTAATTCAAATCCTTCTGTTAAAGTAAGAAATGAAAACGTTAGAGATGGTTGACCAGTATGTCTATCTTGGCCATATTCTTTCATTTGGCAAAGAGCATCAGTAAACCGAGATTTCTAAAAGAATACAGCTTGGGTGGGCCGCATTTAGCAAATTGGATGACATACTGAAATCAGCCAAAATTCCACAATGTCTGAAGTCCCGTCATATAACCAGTGTATTCTGCTCACCATGACGTACGGTGCTGAGACGTGGACGCTCACGCAAGAAGCTGTGTACAGGGTGAGGGTTGCACAGCGAGCCATGGAGCGTTCCATGCTCGGAATAAGATTGATAGACCGAGTTCCAAACGTCGAGATCCGAAGACGAACGAAAGTTATCGATATCGGAAAACGAGTTATGGAGCTCAAATGGAGCTGGGCAGGACATCTGGCAAGGCGCAGTGATGACAGATGGAGTAAGGCAGTGACTGAGTGGCATGCAAGAACTGGAAGACGAAGCGTCGGCCGTCCGGCGGCGAGATGGGCAGACGACATTGTTACCATCGCGGGTAGAACCTGGATGAGGTTGGCACAGGAACGTGGGGATTGGCATATGAAAAGAGAGGCCTATGCTCAGCAGTGGGTGAAAACGGGCTGTGGATGATGATGTAGAAAAGTTAATCGCCGAAGATTTTTAAAGTAATTTTGTAATTACGTATCCCTTTTATAACTTGCGTAACAAATACGGCGAGGATGCGGATCAACACCTTTTTATTTGTAGCAATATCCAGATTAGAAAAAACAATTATGAATATGTCGCAGATGGATTGTCGAATCCGCTGTTTAACCGCTAGCTGTTTTACAAAACCGCTCCGTTATGTAAGACAGCTGAACAACGTTTAGCGGTTTTTCGTAATTACAGGGGCGCTAAAACGGCCACTTTAGCAGAATCATAATAGGATAATATAATATTATGAACTTTAGTTAAATTAATCGTAAAATGGTCAGAAATTGACAATTCATAATATTAACTGCGTACAATTTATATCACGCAATTCATCTATTTGACAGTTTTGTACGAAGATGCGTAAAATTGTGCACAAACTATGAATTGCTGTAATGTCAAATAGCAGAATCATAAGAAGTTAGTCAAGAGCAACATCTTACAATTCATGTTGAAGATTTTGTGAAGACAAGTAATGGCAGATTTAGACATTTATATAAATTTCCTTGAGGACGCACGTGTTACGGAGACCATTTAATATCGCCTACGAAGTGTAGCTCTTCAGAAAATGAAAATAGCCTAGGTAATAGGTACCAACAAACTCTAGGTCCGGCATTTCAAAAGCTATTTTCATTTTCTGAAGAGCTACACTTCGTCGGCGATATTAAATGGTCTCCGTAACACGTGCGTCCTCAAGGAAATTTACATAAATGTCTAAATCTGCCATTACAATATGTCTTCACAAAATCTTCAATATGAATTATTGTAAGATGTTGCTCTTATTCACTATAACTGAACAAAATATTTACATAATATATAAGCTAACAGACTTAATTATTATTTTAAGTCTGTTGCTCTTGTCTAACTTCTTATGATTCTGCTATTTGACATTAAAGCAATTCATAGTTTGTGCACCATTTTACGAATCTTCGTACAAAACTGTCAAACAGATGAATTGCGTGATATAAATTGTACGCAGTTAATATTATGAATTGTCAATGTGTGATCATTTTACGATTAATTTAACTAACGTTCATAATATTATCCTATTATGATTCCGCCAAAGTGGCCGTTTTAGCCCCCCTGAACTTGAACACGCAGAATTGCATAAACGTTTTGCATTCATCAATGCAGCGGGTCAACGCTTACAGGTTATGTAAAACAGCGTGAAATTAAATGTCAACTTGTAGATTTTAGTTCTAAATTTTGTCGCTCGTGGCTCTTGTGTGTCATAACAACAATAATGGCGTCCGAAACAGAAATAAATAATACGAGTAATATCAGTGAAAGTGACCCTAACTCAAGTGCAGTGATTTTAGGGACAGTTTTAATAAAAAGTTATCAAAGTTTTATGCAAGTCGGTCCTAAACATACTAAATAGCCTAGTAACTGCTGCGACCAAGTTAGAAGTAGCGCTCGATCGGCTCGCGCGCGGTTGGTCACAGTTCTAACCTAACCCAAACCAATTGGTTCAGGTGCCCTAGCTTAGTTACTGCGACCACACCAAACGCTTATTATGACTCCAGCTAAGCCATTTTGCATTACGTCTAATAAACGTAGGTAGCAGTTTTGTTAAACGTAGCGCAATTTCAACGTTTTGCATGCCGGAGCAGTTTTGTAAAACAGTTAATTAAGCAATATATCTGCGACAAATACACGAATCAAATAAATCCATATCACTGAATCTCGTCACGAATTCTTTTATGTTCCTGTTTCAATTAACCCACTTTCAGGAGTTACTGAAACTTGTTCAGTATTAATGAATTTAGTCTGGTGCCTATAATGAAAACAGAATAAGCAATAATTCAACCCTAGCATAACTGTTACAATAGTAAACTTCAAGTTATTAGAATGTTGTTATACTTCTATGTTAACAGCATCTCTGTTCTGTAACTATACACAATCTCATTAATAAATAAGAAAATAAAACATAATAATATAATAGAACCTGTACTTTATCATTATGCGCACTTGTTACGGCGTATAAATTTTTTTGTGATGTCTACGTGAATTTTCTTGTTTTCTATTGCAAGTAGCAGTTCGCTGTTTTATTTAGCGCAATGGCGCTGCCTCATGTTTAATGGTTCTGTGGAAATAGGTCGCCGGAGCCGGCTCTCTGCAATCAGCGCCGCGCGGCGCCTGTGCCACAGAATAGATAGGTACAGAAGGCCGGCTCCATACAACGAACGAAAACGAACGCGTAACGCGTATGTACGGCGATCTCAAACTGTGTTAAACGAATGTCAGCCGCTAATGCGCTTGCTCTTGCTGTACGTCGACGCGTGACTATGTGTCCGTCCGTTTTTTGTCGTTATATGGAGTGGTGTACCTTCTGTGTCTACCTAGTTTGTGCCTGTGTTGCGATATAGTAGCGGTTGTGTTACAATCGCGTACTGACCCATAATACGCTGCATGTTAGGCCTCTAATGTGATCCGAGTATCGCCGCTAGACGCACTCGAATGTTATGTAAGTCATTAGTTATTCCTGCTTTAATTTCAAATATCATGAATTAAGTTCAAAATATCTACGGAATAGTAAGGATCAGCACTAACTTTTCTTCGAATATTAATGTATGCACAATGTTAATCAATATTTTGTATTGAAATGCAAAATGTTTTTCTTTATATTACCAAAGCTACGTAAATCTATCTTTTGTATTTTAGTTTAAGTATAGTTATAGTGAGGCTATGATATTTGACTGATACTGAAAGTGTGTAACATTTTTTCTGACAAAATTAATATATGTACCTAAAAAAATATGAAGAGGATAGTTCACCTACTTCTTCGTAGTATAATAGTGATTATTTTTATGAACTGCTACTGTAATTTGCTTAATATGTGTTGCATATCTTGCACTTATTCATGATTGTTATCATACCTGTATTACAATCTCTTTATTATTATTTTTTTGCTATTTCTACTCGAGGAACGAATATCATAGTAATTAAGCTTTGTACGACATTACTCTTAAGTGTATTTACTAGCACTTGTGTGCTCTTGTGTTCAATAAAATTCCTACGAAATTTAAATTTTGATTTTGCATTTTCCAACCGCACCAAAACATGCGAAGGAATGTCCTAAGGTCAGTGTCCACTAAACGGAAAAATCTTCGCGGATGCTCGAGCACTTTTAAATTTCACGAATATCTAACTCCATCAATATAGACTAAGTATAAAATTCGACGCAGACATCACGCTTGATGTATGCGTCGAATTTTTAGTAAATATCGATAAGTTACTTAGGTATTCAGTGAAATTTAAAAAGTGGTCGAGCATCCGCGCGGATTTTTCCGTTTGGTCGAAACTGACCCCTAGGCAGTGGGTGGCGCCAGAACCTCGACATGACGCCGTGCGACAGTTTGCGCAGGTCGATCGTACTAATCGCACAGTAGAAAAAGCAATCTGTGCATTCGGTTTGCAAACACGTTCACTGTGTTATGATTGCGCTGCGTAACGACTCTAATGTCCTTGCTCACCTTCACCACCTAATACGCAGGCATGCGCCTCCTTCAGAGCGGCAAAAACTTTTGGCCAGGACTATGATGATGAACTTTTTGTATAGGATATAAGGTCATTTTTGTTTAACTCGTTTTTAACGAGCATTGTCCCCATTTATTTTTATTTCACAGAAAAATTGGTCAAACCCCAGAACACAAAAAATGTGGCTAATGTATGAAATGTTATCAGGTTAACTGGAATTTATTTTTCCACACAAGACATTGTACTGGCTAATGCAAGAGCGTTGGCAACTGGTCCGTGATGCATACGAATGATGCTGTCGGTACCAACGTAGCGGGAGAGGGCGTTATCGCTTCTGCATTGCGACGATGCCACCACGCGATGTCGCCCTGTTTAGAGGGATGCTTGCGATTTATAAGCAAGTTACTTACAGTGTAGGCTGAGTTTTAGATTTGGTGATAAAAACTGGCCTATTTTGCTTCAATGGCGAAGACATCGCGTAAGGCATTATGTTGGAACACGAGGGGAGGTGCGCGCGCACCGCGCTCCGCAGTGTGCGAGTCTATTCAGTCGTTGTGGCCGCGTCTGTTGTGTGCCACAAGCGAGTGAAGCGCGACCCTAAGCCAATGTGAACGATCTTGGAGGGCGCCGAGTTCGCGCGTAACACAACTTTAAACTCAGAGGCTTGAGGAATACATCGAGCACACTATGCAAGATACGTAAAGTAAGTTTCAAACACTTTTATGCTAGTTTAAAAAGTTTACAAAACTATAGTGCTGTCGTAACTTTTGCTCCCCGAGTGATTTAAACACGTGCTGTTTTTTTTAAGGACATTATGTTATTTTTATTTGGCCTCTGCTTAAAAATTGGTGATATAATATTCCGCCTTTTCATTCTATGCCACGTACCGATGACAACGTAAATTCTACGGTATTGTGGTTAGGTTAAGGTGGCTTCAATCGATGAAAAATTCGGCTTGGTCACGACACGACAATAAGTAGGGTGAATATACGCTTGCGTGTTTGTTCCCTTTCGGCCGGGGTTTGGTTTTCTTGTTTATATCTTGCGATTTCTACCATTCTATTGATCCAAAATTTACGCGTTTAAAGCCTCTTTCGTCAGAAAAGAATTTAACCTGTATTTAGGTGTTTTACCGGTGACGGAAAAATAATTAGGTAGCTACGGGAAATAAACGTGTAATCCCAAATGTCTGTGGTTGTTTGTTTGCCTAGCACAAAACTAAAAAAAAATGTCTAATAGATATTAAATACATAATAATAGTGTAGTAACAAACATGTGTTATTTTGTTTGGATAGCCTAGTAGGTACATAATAGACTTTTAATAATAATTTTAAAATACCATACTATCAAACGTCCATAGTAGGTAAATACAGTGAACTCACATTTCTTACATAAATCTTAACATTTTACTCTACACAATTTGTTTGTCGCGCCTTACCATGATCTATATTTCGGAAAGAAAGGGACGGGTATATCCAAGGAGTCATCGAGGGGAGAGTCATTCACGAATATTTACGGTGGCTGTAGATAGAGAGCGAGCATATAGCGTTACACCTAATGGTATAACGCTCCAATACAGGGTGTAACGAACATCGACGCGCAAACTGGCAACATGAATTCAGCACGTGATTGACTCATTGACTCATCAGCGACACGGTCAAAATGTATTGAACAGCGCGGTTTTAAGAAAATCGGCCTAGTTACACAATGAAGGGTTCCGTAGTTGGGATGAATTTATTTCAAAAAACATAACATTGTAGTTGAAAAACATGTTCTCCCATACATCGATATACGTCACGGTCAATTCCCCAACTGCAAATGTACATTTGTAATCGCAGAATTTGTTTTTTACTTACTTGTACTGTGAGACCATGCTTTTCCCAAATTTCATGATTCTAGGTCAACGGGAAATACTAGTAAGTAGTAACGGGAAGGTTTTGACTTATTTGCATGTATCAAAATAGGTCGCATACATGGCCGTATTTTTGTATTGCATTGATTTAGAAGCTAGATTTTGAGCTAGAACTTGATACCTCCATGCGTTTCTGAGAAAAAGGGCCTTGACAGACAGACGGACAACGAAGTGATCATAAAAGCGTTCCATTCTCCCTTATGAGCTACGGAACCCTAAAAATGTAATATAATAATAATATATTTAAAATAAAAAAATAAAAAATTACCGGCGAAAAATTTCTATGCTGATGGGTCTAGTCAATCATGTACTGAATTCATCTTGTATAGTAAAAGCATGAAATGCGAGAACAGAGTAAAAACAGTCGCTGTTGCAAATTAACTCCCTCGAAATTACAATTTTCTTACGTTTTTTGCAATTTGCAGGCCATTGTTAGGTTGTATGTTGATTAAAATATGATTCGCGACTGTAACATATATGTATTTACATAATTATAATCATTAAAGTCATCGATACAACTCTCTAAGACCAAGTAATCCTATTGAATGACTATTTCATGAAATAATGACATTTGAGGATTATACCAACATAATTAGTTGTATTACTGATACTTTAATCAACATACACCCAGACACTGAGCTGCAAATTGTAAAAATCGTAAGAACATTTGAATTTCGCCGGCTACCTTAGCGCTTCCCCCTTTATCGAGCGAATGAACCGTATAGAACGTTGTAATTAAAGAAGTTAGGGGGCAAAAGGTCATAGAAATGTTGATACCTACGTACGTACCTATCTACACCCTACCTACTCATGTTTTACTCACTACGTACTTAAGGTAGGTACGTATACCTACCAAGTGGCTATGAATTGAATAAGTAACGTGTTTTAATACAAATTTGATATCATAGCATGAGAACCAGGAAATTCGCAAGTTGTTTATACGTTTCCTAAGTACCTACTTATACAAGGTGTAACATAATTAACGCACAACCTCATAAGGGGTCATTGTACTCATCATTATGAACAACTTTTACTATGGGACCAGACCTGAAATCGCAAAAAAAAATATCAGCTGCTCCCTACATTTATGTTTGCATAACTCGTCAAAATGTAGGGAACAGCTGCTTTTTCGCGATTTCAGGTTTTCTTCGCGGGAGAGCCGCGCTTATTGCAAGAGGATCGCGCTTACGGTGCTCGCGGGCTTATTAGTACTTACGTGTGAAAAGGCACTAGAAGTCGTTCCACATGTGTGTTTTCTCAGAACAATGTCAGTGCGGGGAAAATGGGCTGAGTGTATGCCCCGAACCCATGCACCGGCTCGGGACTCAATAATAATAAACAATAATAATTATTTCCTGAAAAACAAATCCGCATTCTCATAATTTCTCTTGGGATTGACTAAGTGTACCTAAAGACTCACGAGGACATAAAAACTTCACGTAAGTTCACTTCACTAGATATTTTTTTACATAATGATAATGCCAGTTTTGAATGAGATTGGATAAACATGATGATCAATCACCTATCTTTGAGGTCGAGTCAAAAAGGTTAGATGCGTATTTCCTGTTGGTATTCTTCGTAAGCAATGCTATTATCGTGCTGATGCTGAAAATGGGGCTATATTCAACATACACTACCGCTCAAAAGTATTTGGTCACCTGCATAAATTGTTTAAGTTACAAACAATACATTTAAAAAAAATCATTTAGTAGGTTTCATTGTTTGTATATCACCGCCAAATACTTATCTACGGTAAAATTTTAAACAACTTATGGTTATTTGCCGACATTGTTATTTGCAATCATAAAACCAAAATAGTGATATTGTCGGAATTTCTTCGAAGTTGATCTTTGAAGTCACAGTTTTGTTTTGATTTAGTTATTGAGAAATAAACATAACTAAAATGTAGTATAACTATTACAAATATTATTACGTTAGTTATCTGATGTCATTTGACCAGAAAACACGCTCTCCGTAGCTCAGTACTTAAAGTCTAATAATATTTTCTTGTTTTTCACTTCTGAGTTTTATTTTTTGAAGAAAATGGGTAAAACTAAGGCATAATCCCTAGAAATCAAAGGCATAATAATCGGCCTTCATAAATCCGGTAAAAGTAATCGTGAGATTTCAAGACTGCAGAAGATACCAAGGCAAACTGTTGACTACATCGTTAAGAAAACAATTTGCAACAAACGTCGTTCAGGCAGACTGAGAGGCACAACTTCGAGTGAAGATTTGAGTATAGTTATTAAAAGCAAACGGAATAGACGATTAACTGCACTGGAAATAGCAGCACAGTTTAATGTGGATCGTGATACACCAGTCGGTGTGTCTACAAACAAAAGAAGACTCCGTGACGCAGGACTTTAGGGATGCATAGCGGTGTTAAAACCACTTTTTAAAATTATTAACAAAAAGAAGAGACTTAATTGGGCTAGAGAACACAAGAACTGGACAATAGCAGATTGGGAAAAGGTCCTCTGGACGGACGAATCAAAATTTGAAATTTTTGGATCCAAACGAAGAGTTTTCGTACGGCGGCAGGCAAACGAAAGGGTGAATGACGCTTGTATTGTAGCTTCAGTTAAACACGGCGGAGGGTCTTTGATGGTTTGGGGCTGTTTTTGTGGCACCGCTGTTGGAGATCTTGTGCGAATACAAGAAATCTTAAAAAAAGAAGGTTATAAAAAGATATTGGAGAATAACGCAGTGCCTTCTGGAACTCATTTAATTGGTCCAGGATTTATATTTCAACTGCAACACACGTCAAGACTATGCAAGGACATATTAAAAGGAAAAGAACAACAACAGGTGTTGAAACTCATGATATAGCCTCCACAGTCCCCAGACTTAAACCCGATAGAACTATTGTGGGATCAGCTGTATAGACAGGTGCGGAAACGTTGTCCTACATCTCAGGAAGACTTGTTGAGAAAACTGCAAGACGAATGGCAGAAGACAACCAAGACAGCATTGGAAAAACTAGTAGCTAGGTTGCCGAAGCTTTGTGAGGCTGTCATTAAAAATAAAAGTGGACACATAGATGAGTCCAAAATTTAAAATGTGTATTATTGTTATGTTTAAAAATGCTCATAAACAGTTTGATTGAATCAAACTTTTACTAAATATATTTTACTAGGTGGCCAAATACTTTTGAGCGGTAGTGTAGTTCATGGCGGCCAGCTGCGTAGCTTAACCGTGCGCTGCTGTGGAGCATCGCCTTTAGGTACTCTTGTTTCAACAGCGCTGATTCTGAAATGAGGTCAAAATATAAATCCAAGATGGCGGCCATGATAACATAACATAGCACCGGTTTTGCCCAAACGGTCGTGAGGCAAAGGAGGATTAATTTATGCTAACCCATTTAGTCGGGATGCACGGAACGGTACAGGTACTTAGTTTAAGAAAAAACTTAAAGGAAGATCATTGAACTTGTAAAACAAGGCGATTAGGTATCTATTACTAGACTATCTAACAGTTTTTAGAGGGTCAATTAAATATTCCACGACATGAATTTATATAAATATTATCTACCTAGATTCAGCATTGCCTAATTGTTTCAGTAGTACGTATAATATGTATGTATAAAGCTTGAAACCAGAAACAAGCTCAAATGGTACAGCCGTTCTATTTAACGTCTCATTTTTTACAAAACTCGTGAGAAACGCACGCGTCTGATGCTGCACTACATGCAGTTGACCTAGGGGTGTTTCAAATTACCTATTTATTAATCACAGATTTTTCTCGTATTGTGATTTCAATCTGGGTGGGTATTTAACTCTGTAGGTTTATACATATTTCTTCGTCTGACATCACTTATATTTATTGTAACTTTGTAAGTCAAGAAATAATTTTAAGAAGCGCCTATTGAAAAGAGGGTTGAAAGCTTGTATGTGAGTAAAGTCGCGGGAACAGCTAGTACACATTGGCGTAGCTAGGAACTCTGTCTAGGGGGGCAGCCGTCCAGCTGAACTTTGCCACAGTCATTTAATAAGAGATCATAAATGACGCCTTAACCTATACCTACATCTATACATACATACAAATAAATAAAACTGAAGTGTCTGTTTGTAATGTCAAAATAACAACTTTTTACTAAATGCATATGAAAGTAGATATATACGGTACTTATAACAAAAAAGCAATTTTTAACATTTTTGTCTGTCTGTCTGTGTCTGTTTGTTCCGGTTAATCTCCGAAACGGCTGGATCGATTTTGACGGAACACACTGACGTTCGATAATACAGCACTTCCAGTGATTTGTAACGGTGTAGTCAGATACTAGCAAAGAGATAGAAACCTTCCTTATGTAGGTACTTACAATTCCATTCAAACATTCTGTGAATGACGCGAGTGGCTTGAACATTTTTGTACCAAGAAGGCTCTGCAACTGCTTTCGAATCGCGAATTTAGTAGCACGCTTTAAACTTGTTCCTAGCCAGCCTGCAACTGTCCAACAGTAACCATAGGTTAATTAGGTGCATCTTCTTTCAAGAAAAGCACAAAATATTAATGACTATTGTTGCTGGCATTTTAATTGCCTTGATCCTGTAGATATCATATCTATCGGTCTACGAGGAAATAAATACTTAGATTTTAATAGCAAGGTTTAAGTCTGCTAAAGTTGAACAATACTCAAGTGACAAACAGAGTAGCTTTGTGTGAAAGATTTAGCCCTTTCTCTGAACAATGAACAATTCTACTGTTCATTACTGGTAAGTAAGTATCGTGATGCCGCGACGGCACTCAAGTGCCAATGGTACTGCCGTCACCGCGTCGTAAGTATGTACCTACCTAGTACCTATCTACCTATGCACTATACGGACTACGGACATTTATGGTGAGCCAAATTTCAACCTTATTACCTTAGCAATAAGGTCAAAAAGTGGTTCACCGCAAATGTCCGCGATGGTACTTCGCATTGTATCGTAGAAGCCATTACCTATGTCCATGGTAATGGTGTATAGAGCCGGTAGGTAAACATTTTAATAAACAACATAACCTTTTAATAAAATTGCACTGACTTAGGTATAGTGCTTCTGTAGATAGGTATAAATTGGAGAACCTGGGAATTAGAGGGATTCAACTTCAGCTCTTTAAAGACTACCTCAGGGGGCGTACTCAGTGCGTTAAGATAGATGATTTCCTTAGTGATGAACGCAAAGTCACCTACGGCGTGCCCCAGGGCAGCGTGCTCGGCCCGACCCTTTTCCTAATCTATATTAATGACCTGGGTATGCTCACCCTTCCTAAGGGCAGAATTATAAGTTTTGCCGATGACACGGCCCTCCTGTTTAGTGCGGATTCCTGGCGCAATGTGTACTCGTACGCTCAGTCAGGCTTCAATACTGTCACAAAATGTCTGCGCAGTATCGTACTTACACTAAATGCGAGTAAAACTCACTACGTTCCCTTTGCACTAAAAAAATCAAATCTGCCTACAGTGCCGGACACCATTAAATTCCACTCGTGCCCAGCACCGCATGATGCTGCCTGCAACTGTTTTCACCTTTCTAAAGCCGAATCTGTGAAATATCTGGGGGTAATAGTCGACAACACCCTTAGATTTCACCAACATATAGACTCGCTCATTACTAGGCTACGTAAATTGATATATATTTTCAAAACTCTGAGACACGTAGCGGATGACAAACTGAAGAGGTCAGTCTACTTTGCCCTCGTTCAGTCGTTGATAAGTTACTGCATAACAACTTGGGGCGGTGCACCTAAAACCACTCTCCTTGAACTCGAGAGGGCCCAGAGAGTTATCTTAAAAGTATCCAATTTTCTTCCATACCGTTATCCTACAGATCTGCTATACAAGCAATCAAAAACCCTAACCGTACGCCAACTATTTATTCTAAACACCCTACTAAAACAACACTCACTACTCACCTATCACCCGTTCATGACACATGGTAAGAGACGATATAATCCTGTAAATCGCACTCATTCTCCCCTCTCGACAGTATTCTCCAACCGCTTCTTTTGCTATCTGGGACGATTCTTGTACAACAAAATCAATAATACTCAACAGATTTTTAACCTTAATAAAGGACAATGTAAAAAGAAGCTTGCCACGTGGCTCCTGGGGCTCAATTATGATGACACCGAAAAGCTACTTACCAGTATGACTTAATATATACCAACTGCTATTTCATAAACCATCACCCACACCCTCTCTCACACACACACCCCACATACGCTCTTCCACACACACACACGAAACACATCTTACTCACGTCCTCACTACATAATGATTACTAATAATTATAACACTATACAAACACATTCTTTTCTTTTATTATTTTTTAATTTTTATTATGTTTTATTATTTCTTTGTTTTATTTTTACCATTCATTTGTTATGTATTTATTTTTTTATTTTTTTTCTTAAACACCTTATGTTGAGCTACAGACTCTGAAAGCTGTTATACAACCTTCTAATTCAAAATTTGTTAAATCACTTTTATTATTATTTTTATGCAATGTATCGAACTGCTAGAGAGCGGAGACCTGGTGACCTGAAACACAGGCCCTTAAAGCCTAGCTTAGGCACCAGTCTCCCACAGTAAACTAAACCAAATAATATAATTATCATGTGTAACAATGTCTGTAATGTTTATTGTGGTGAGAAAATAAATACTTATACTTACTTATACTTAAAAGTCAGAAACGAAACTCGGAGAACACTTCAGTTTATTAAATTATGATATTTTAATTTATAATCGGAGCGGTTGTAAAATTTTGATAACTTAGTATCACATGAAATCGCCATGAAATTCGGAAAACAGTATTAAATATTTTGTGTCAGTATGCATGATGTATTCACAAAGCGCTCTATACACCGAGCCCGTCGCGAGTCGATCCGCAATCAATCCGCCTTTTCCCAACTGTGTTAGGGTTGGCTTCCAGTCTAACCGGATGCAGCGGAATAGCAGTATTTTACATGGAGCGACTGCCAATCTGATCGCAACAACCCAGTTACTGAGTTACACGACACAATGCCCCTTGGTAAGACTGGTTGTCAGACTTTTGGCCTTATGACTACGGGGTGGTACGGACTACGGATGTAGGTACCTAACGACTATTAAAGATCTACGAATGACAGCCGGGACCAACGGCTTAACGTGCTTTCCGAGGCACGGAGGAGTCTCGATAAGTAACGGATGGTCACCCATCCACGAATCGACCGCGGCAAGCGTAGCTTAATCTTCGATCGACCCGTGCGGCTGTTATCATTTAGCCACACGAGCCTCTCGCGAGTCGACCCGCAGGAGCAAAAAAATCGGTAAAGTCGTGCTAAATTTCCCTTTCACGTTCTAGATGTGCCATGGAAACCGTCCTTCCATGAATAAAGATTCATGAATGCAGTTTGCTACAGTTTCTAACCAAAGAAAATTCAGAAATAGCTTTTCAGAAGATAGAAGCAAAATATAGGGAAACAAAGTTTTCGCGTGAATGCTGCCTCAGAGCGCAGTAACTTTTGTAATAGTTTCTATCACACTGAGATAAGAACAAAGTAAGTGCTCGTGCTACCAGTGAAATGAGAAACATCGGAAGAATGCTTTGAAAATGAGTTTGTCGTCATGCCAAGAATGACGTCATGCCAACGACGATGACGCGCAAATAGTAACAGGTAGAACCCACGCCGACGACACGAAAGTACCGCATTGTTATAGAATGCACAAAATTTTTAGCCATGCTTATTGCATTTCGCCAGTTTCTCAGCATTCAACAACCAAATACGGCGGATTTATCAGGCGCCGGGGACTTTCCTGGAAAAAACATTTTATGTAAGAGATATTTTCCGTTTTATAAAGTTTACCTACTGATAATAATTGTATTTATATATAAGTATTTATTCCACTTATTATTACACAATTTTTATATCGATTTAATCATTTGAAATCTCTTAAACGGCTGTACCGACAGTCATCGTGACGGAATCCTAAAATAACGGCTCAAATTTTAATACAGTTAACCAATTTATTATAAAATCAACTGTGCGCGAAACTATCTTTTCTACACCCACAAATTATTTTAAGACATTGCTAATTTCGTTATATTGGCGAAGCATGATTAGACAAAGAAGCGCGTGTCAATGAGGGAATTCATTATAAACGTGATACTTAGTTACTAAAATGTAGTAGTAACGTTGTTATCAATGACATTGTACGTGTATAGAGCGAGTAAATGCTCGGCGAGGTAAGTACACAGGTATTTCGTTATAATTTAGTATCGATTGAGCCGGGGGAGGGGTGCGGAGCGAAGGCGTGACATTGGAGCGCCCAGCTGCCGGAGGAGCTCCCACGAGGTGGCCTTGACTTCAAATTGCCGCGTGCGCCTCACGCTTCCCTCCCGAACAATAACACCGCCCCTAGTCGTCGCTCCGTGGCGGTGCGTCACTGTGCGATACTTGCTGGTTAAAACGATAGTTTATGCGCAAAATTCGCGAATTTCAGTGTGTTGTCGCGAGTTAAAGTCTACATAGAATTTTTCTCAATCCGTGATCTCGCATCTCATCGTGTTTACTCGATTACGTAAGTGCATAATGTTACATCAGTCTTTATATCCATCGCGTGAGCGTACTTGACCTTGCACCCCGGCGCCCAGACTATTTGGTCATTGCATTGCGGCGCGGTGTGACGTCGTCCTCTATAAATGGTGCGTTGTTAGGCTCTCAAAATGTTTTAAATATAACCCTTATCATGTCGTCCATGTCAGTGTCTATGTTTACTAATAACGCGTTGCGTAATAACAAAAAAAAACTGCTTTACGCGAATAAATACTACAATTCTGTGTATTTCGGCAAGTACAATAGTAACGATGTTGGCATGAAGCCAATAGAAATTGTGATTCGTGTCTTCAAACGTAAAAACACAGTTACAATGAAATTACGTCCCACACATCGCGATGCGAAAATGTTTAGTGCCTAGTGCCAACGCGTTTCTTAAATGTTGATAACTATGTCGTTGCTGAATACTGGTGTGGTGTAGTGCAGTTAATTGGCTCGGTTATGCCATAGCGACGTCATTTTAATTAGTGCTCGTGACCTTGTGTTTTAATACTTGATACTTACATTTCTAATTTAACCTTCGGCTTTGAGAGCCAGGGTCAAATTGAAAGAACCTGACAACTGCGAATTGTTGCGGCTACGAATGCATTCAAGTTTGCGAATTGATCTTGCGTAGCGCTACGTGCGATCGTGGAGGCGCTTCGTAGCGTGCGGCGTAGCGCTTCCACGAGGCATGTTTGCTCTGGCTACGAAAGCTATGCATGATTTAGTTAAACGATTCGTTGTAAGTTTATCAGTAATTTAACGTTATCTCGCATACAAAATTGTAAACAAGTGATACGTTTTTTTTTTGCAATTCTATTATTATTGATCGACGCGAGTTGTAGCTTTAAATTTCTGGCATCATTAGGCCTTCAGTCGCCCCGTCGCGGGTTCGTTTTCACTACGTAATCGTGCGGAGGTCATTCTGAAAAGGGTGTGGTATAAGCTCATTGTCTCTGCGAAAAGGTGTCACGGATTTTATTGAATTTCGTGTGGGATGTTCGTGGTGCGTTTTAGGTATTATTCTGCGCTTAGCGCATTTATAATGACCGAAGCGATTCACTAGTGTAGTGGTAGTTAGAATAAAGTTGTGTTGTTAATGATGCAATTTACTTTTTCTGCGCTTAGTGCCGCACTCGGAAGACGCTACATCTACATGACATTGAATATATGTTATTATAATTATTAGAATCACGTAATTAGAGCAGGTACCATCAGTTATGAATATGATTGATTGACAATATTTCAATTCTGTTGACATAGTACTTACTGCTAATGACATTTGCTAGTATGAATGATTCAAGATTATTATTTTTAAGTGATTGGGGGTAGTGTTTTTTTATATTTAATACATTGTTTTCTTTTCATGTTGTCGCGGAACCTTTGTTTTTATTGCAAAATTACTTACTTCTTTAAGTAAAGTTTAGTCATACATTGAATAAAAATGTATCAAATATTAATTGTGTAGAATAACCTTGCAATGACAGGTTTACTTATCGATCCAGGGGGCCAACCGCCACCTCTTAAAGCAGTATTATTTTAATGTTACTTCAGTGTGAGAAAGAGATGGAGCTATACAGGACGTCTATCTCCATCTATTTACCACACTGAAGTGATTACAATAAGCTTTAAGAGGTGGTGATCTAGCTCAAAAACGTCTCTTTAGTTAGAGTTCTATACTTAATCATTTATTTGCATTCCAAAATGTGTACTGTGTGTGTATGTCGAATGTGCTTGTGCTCTGGCAGCTTTAAAAAACGATGACTATGAGTATGAGTATGGTATGAGTTCTACTCAATACGACCTTTCTTCGTTTGTAATCAGTAAACATTTTCACCTACTAGGTAGTTGGAAAAATACACGAACTACAAAACAAATGGTTTTAAAATGCTAAAGCTGCTTGCGTTAAAAAAAAAAGTTGCGCAACATTGTTGCCCACAATATCAAATGTAGCTGCAACATTCTTTGCGTAACTGATGTTTATTATAAACTAGCTGTGCCCCGCGACTTCGTTCGCGTGAATGACGTAAGTTACAGAATATACTAAAATAACAGTCACATTTTAATAAAACTAACTCGTCCCCCGACCCGAAGCGACGCCAACCGTCGCGTTGAAGCACCCGCCCGCGCTTTTACTCCGTTTTCGCTTAGTGTTCTTTCTGACTTTTTTCTTTTTGCTCGGCTCCTAAGGGTCGTAGCGTGAACTTAAATAGCCTATAACTATCCTCGAGAATTGGGCTACCAAATGCAAAAATAATTTTTCAAATCTGACTTTGTTCATAATTTCATGGGTTTTAATTTTTTTGTGCGGAACCATAATTATTTTTCAAAAATAAAAGTGGCCTAAGTTACCCGCCGTAACATCAGCTATCTGCCAGTGAAAGTTCCATCAAAATCGGTCCAGCCGTTTCGGAGATTAGCTGGAACAAACAAACAGACAGACAGACAAAAATGTTAAAAATTGCTTTTTTGTTACAAGTACCGTTTATACTTTCTTATGCATTTAGTAAAAAGTTGCTATTCTGACATTACAAACAGCCACTTCAATTTTATTAATTTGTATAGATGTATAGATACGGAACGTCAGCATATTGCCGGCAACACTGCATTTAAATATGTTGCCAGTAACTACTTTACCGCAACACAAAAAATGTTGTTGAAACAATGTTGCACGTCTTTCAATGATATTCATAAAAAAAAAGAAAAAAAAGAAAAGAAAATACGTTTATTTGCGGTAAATATGACGCAAAAAAAAGAACACAAACACAAAAAAAAACAAGTTGGGGGAAAATATGCGTCACATCCACGCAAATCGGCGGTCATAGTGATATTAATACCTACAACAATATATATATCACACTTTATAGCTAAAATGTCGCCGTCCAAACTATTGACCCCTGAAACAACAAGGGCGCGAACAGTGAAAGTTAAATAGACTGGCAACTAGAACATGTTACTCAGTATCGAGTGTCATCACTCGATACTGAGTAACATGTTCTAGTTCGGTGAGAACAGAGCCATTCTATGTTGAGGATTGAGGACGTTTACAGTTTTAGTGGGTCGGGATTCAAACTAGCCTTAGTTTATTATCAAATAAATATACAAAGGCAGCATTTTTTTTTACAAAACATTACGCCACGCCATGGTTTTGGCACAGGTTCACCCACACTTTGCTGATTGGTTTTTTAACTAAACAAGAAGTCTGGTTATGGAAATATAATAATACTAGCTTTTGCCCGCGGCTTCGCCCGCGTGGATGTCGGATAATATGCCACGGGAACGTACTACCGGGATTAAAAGTACCCTATGTGTTAATCCAGGTAAACAATGTCTTCTCGCACTACTTATGTTATAGTATCCGAGGAACGGCGCGCGGATTGATAAATGATTGCTAGAGGACATAAAACGTGTAAGGTCGAGGGACCCCCGTCAGGGACGTAGTTTCTTCTCACATATGATTTAAAACAAAAACAAAATTTTCGCTGCCGCCATCTTGGATTTACATTTTGACCTCACTATCGACTTTAGCACCCTCGAAAACTATGAAAACGACACCCATGCCAAAAAAATTAATAGTTTCGCAGCCGCCATCTTGGATTTACATTTTGACCTCACTATCGGCTTTAGCACCCTCGAAAACTGAAAACTACACCCATGACGAATACAAACTTTCATCCCCTATTTTTCCCTCTTAGGGGATGATTTTCCAAAAATGCTGAAACAGGTGTTTTTTTAATTTTTAATCAGCATGCTAAATACCAATTTTTATGGTTTAAACTACGAAAATGACGAAAATTACCAGAGGTTTTGTTCCGAACGATGATCGATTTTGCTTTGGTAGTGTGGTCAGACATTTATTTGATATTTTATTGTTTGTATTATTAATTAATTAAGCGTAATAATATATTAAGTATGTTTGTTGATGCACGGTTTTGGATATTCAACATTCACAAAATTTTTCGGACATATGAAGCAATGGATTAGCAATATGTTTCAAAATCATTCAGATTGTGATTGATTATGTGTTACGAAATTAAGGTGCTGCTTTCAAATAAAGTTTCGCAATCCCATTAAAAAGGGCTTTATTTCCTTTGTTGCGTGAGTGTATAAAGTTATGCTAATGCGTACTATATGAATAACTTACGCTGTTGTATTAGTTTTTACTGTTCACTTTCATTGTGGGTTAGAGTGTACGACTAAACGCCCACAGACACTACACCGACATACTGAACACTGACAAGACTTAACTCGACGGGACTCTTGGCCGACAAAATACACAAAGAAGAATCAATAAGAAGCCGGTCGTCAGCCAATCATACGTACTATTATTAGGTACTAAATAAAATTCTGAAATTAATTTAGTCAATATTTTAGTATTTTAGTGCACTACAGAGCGATATGTCATAAATAAATTTATACAGGACGATTTGTTTATCACTACCTAAATTTTCACAGGATGTTCTACCCATGAATATGAACAAATTTTATTATGGGACCAACTCTTAAATCACAAAAAAAAAACAACTGTTTCATACAAAAGTTCAATACCTACTCGACCAAAATGTATGAAACTGAACAATATATGTATATTGAGACATTCAAAACAGCGAAATGTTTAGCAGCTTTCAGAATGCACCCTCTTAAGTACTGTGAAAATCTCAGTAATTCTAGTTAAACGGGATATACCTCCACAAATTACTTGTTCCTCGCTCTTCAAAGTAAAACGTTTAAAATGTCGACTTAAATGAATAATGGGTAAAACTGATCCATAAATAATAGCCTTGACATAATAATGATGTATGCTTAATATCGGTATCCTTGCGATTCCACTTAGAGTTTAGAGGTCTATTTCGAAGGGCGCGTTTCATCGCGCTGATCGTGTTTGAGCAGTCGCTCTCTCGTCAGAGACTTTGGATTAATTCTGCAGTAAAATGATACAAATCTCGGTTTAATTAAATCTCAATTTCGCTCAATTTTACTCGACTTAACTTAAATCTTATTAAACATGTCTTGCACAGTCACATTTCACATTCGATTTAACTAAACTGAGATTAAGTCAATAATTCATTTACCGGTCATTCTTTGCGTTCCGTTTTCAAATAAAACGTGATGGCAACTCTGTTCTGCATAAAGAGAAAAAATAATTTGATTTGTCAATTATGCAATGTCATATTGTCAATGTAATAAAGTTGGTTTCATTGTAGTTGTGTTCTCGTGTTATTTTCTAGTTTTCTTTAGCGTCAGTCGTAATAAATCTATATAACATAAATTACAATGAAGAGATCTAGGGCACCACGGCAGAAATAATGCATTTACTACGTCTTGTGCAAAAATTCCCGATAAATGTCAAATCTCAAAATGTCTTTAAAGTCGAGATTTAACAACTCTAAACCGACTAGATGCTGGTTTAACTTTGACGTTTATTGAAACGAAATGTGACGTTGATTTAAGCTAAATCCATGACATGCAAGTCCTTAAATTAAGTATAAGCATAAGTCGAGTTTAAATCGAGATTTAAGTAAAAGCTGCAAGTCGCCCTAAGCGTATATTCTTAATGATCAACACGATCGGAACGCGATTATCTATACAAATAAATAAAATTCAAGTGTCTGTTTGTAATGTCAAAATAACAACTTTTTACTAAATGCATAGGAAAGTATAAACGGTTCTTATAACAAAAAGGCAATTTTTAACATTTTTGTCTGTCTGTCTGTTTGTTCCGGCTAATCTCCGAAACGGCTGGACCGATTTTGACGGGACTTTCACTGGCAGATAGCTGATGTAACGGCGGGTAACTTAGACTACTTTTATTTTTGAAAAATAATTAGGGTTCTGCGCAAAAAAAAAACTAAAACCCATGAAATTATGAACAAAAAGTCGGATTTGATAAATTCTTTTTGCATTTGGTAGCCCAATTCTCGAAGACAGTTATAGGCTATTTAACATCACGCTACGACCCTTAGGAGCCGAGCAGAAAGAAAAAAGTCAGAAAGAACATAAAGCGAATACGAAGTAATAGCGCGGGCGGGCGATTCAACGCTACGGCACAGATTACCAGATAAATCACTCCATACTAAATTTTCAATACCTACTACTAGAATAGCCTGCACCTTCGTGTTGCTAGACGCTGCAAACGAAAATATACCCGACCTTACAAGCGTAAAGTGGGTTTTGCTTTGGAGCTGCCGCCGCGTGGTTATTGTGTATTGCCAGGGCTGCCTTTTTCGATAACGGTGTCAGTAGGTATTTGTATCACTTTATGAAATAATATGAAATAAAATAAAATGCTTTTTACTGTTTTAGCATGTTTAATTGTTAAAAATACGGAAAGACCGAGGAATATTTTTATGCTAGGTAACTATTAAGTATTCTGTAACCACACCCCGAAACTGCAGTTGTAAGACAAGTAAGGCACATATCATACGCAACGTGTAGTACCTAAGTATTTAATAATCAGTGACGTAACCACTCCGAATGGCCACGAATACGAATGAAATACAAAATGGAGGAAACTGAAAACACGATTAAATGATTTGTTCGTTCATTTATACAATTAGCGTAATAGATAGGTAACTACTATGCTTCTACACTATGAACAAACCTGCGCTGGTGCCATATTGTGACGTCATGCACACTTTTCTAACACTTGCACGATTTTAAATAAACGATAATCATATGAACAAGATAATAACGATAATAAATATTATTGAAAATTAATTTGCACAAAGTAGATTTTTGCTAAACGTAATTTTCAAATGACAGTTGACAAATGGAGGGTATTGACCTTGCTATTCTTATCTCAGACGCATAGTAGAAGTGATTACGTACCTACCAATAAAATACAAAACAGGAAACATGCAAGTTTAAACAATTTACCTATAAAACAATAGTATTTTTAAAACGATAGTAAAACTGTATCAGCAGGTAAACTGAAGAAAGATAAGTTTTTTATCTCTTCTCTTGCTGGATCTACATCCATCAACTACACATAATACTCCAGAAACAGCCATACAAACTATATATGCGTACGTACGCGCCTCGCGGCTGTCGGCTACCCACTGAGAAATGGGCTGCGTGCGGCCCGGCTGCCGGTAGGTAGTTAGCGCACGTAAGTACATGGAGTGATTTATCTGATAATCTGTGGCGACGGGTCGAGGGACGAGGGAGTTTTATTAAAATGTGGCTTTTATTTTAGTATATTGTGTATCTTACGACATCCACGCGAACGAAGTCGCGGGACACACCGAGTTAAGAATATATACGTTATGACAAGAGGCATAAAGCATGAATTCCAAAGGCTCCGAGAAGAGAACGCTTGCATTGTATAATATCTTGAATAGGTGCTTGCTTAATACTTGCAATATTTTAAACTATATAGGGTGTAAGGTGGGTTGTCAGATGGGAAGACTAAAATATCTGGGCAAAATTTCAAAAAGTCGGTTTTTGTGATTATTATCGGGACAAGTACCTAAATATTACAAATCAAAAAAACTTTTTATTGGGTCGGTTTGTAATTTATCTAAGTTACAATATCCTAATGTCAACTGCTCATCACCTTTTACAAAATATTGCTTTTCCCGATGGTGGGACCTTAATGTTTGAGGAGTTTTCCTTGTACTTCACCATCAGCTCTACTTCACCATATGCATTGTGACGAGCATAAATTGCTTGGCACCCGTATTAAAGTAATCAAATCGCAACCCGTGAAAATCTTATTATTGAGTAGTTCTGGTGGCCATCTGTGGTCTTCATCATCAGTTCCACTTCACCAAAAGGTGCTTTCTTAGAGCAAATGCACGAGTTACTATAAAAAAATACTCAAATTGCTATAAAAGTCCCTATAATATTTGAAAAATTCCCTCGATTTCTCTATTCCATCATCAGCTCCTGACCTGATGACAATGGGACCACCCGCGAAGTATATCCTTTCAAACAAAAAAAAAAAATCCAAATCGGTCCAGCCGTCTTCGAGTAATCAGGGAACATAATTAAAAAAAAAAGATTTCGACGAACTGGGAACTTCCTCGTTTTTTTTAAATCGGTTAAAAATGTAATTTTTTATTATTAAAATAAAAATAATGAAGTATATTATTTATGTTGCCACACTTATTTTTGGTGCACGGTAAAACTCTAATGAGTTTATTTTGGCACAAACTTAAATGTATAAAATGTATGTGTACTACTGAATAAATAATTAAATAAATATTTTTCTTACGTTGACACATGTACTCGGCAATCGATTTCACTGAATCCACCAATTTTGATTCTTGAGAGGTCTAATTTTTAACTCGCTTTTTTTTTTAATCAATGGCCTTATACGATTTCTCTCTTTGGTATATAAGTTGCTTAACGGACTAAACACCCTTTCACATTGGTTTCAACAGGAATCATTGCCAACACAAACATCATTGATATATATTTATATTTTTAAAAGAAGTCGTTTTGGTTGCATTTGCAAAAAAATATGCCCAAATTTTGTCATTTAACACGTCCTTGTCTTTTGGAAGGTGTTCAGATGTTTCTTTATATCAATATACAGGGTGTTTAGCGCATGCTTGAACAAACGAAAACAGCGAAGTGGTTCGGTCATGTGCTATGTACTCACGCCAAAAAAGTCAGACTTTTCTCCACATTTTTTTAAATCAATTTTTTTTTTAAATACCAAAATTCATCGCTTAAACCCATAGATATCCACAAAATGCCAAGAAAACTGTTCCAAAGTTGCTTGCTTCTGTTGTTAAATGTTGTTATGTTCTGATAACATTCGTACTTTGAGCAGGTAGTACCTAGAAAAAAAAGAAAGAAAGAAAAAAAAGGAAAATGAGCTTTGGAACAGTTTTCTTGGCAAACCTAGGTGTAAGGGACATCGACGCGCAAACTATTGCCATGAATATTCAGCACATGATTATAGACCTAGCAGCTTTAAAATTATTCGTCGTGCTAAATTTCCTTTACACCCTGTATAAAAGTCATGGAAAATGTCGATCAACTGCTTTGCGAAAACATACATAACATCAAGCCTGTTATCCCCGAAGGGTTCAGCAGAGGTATACCTAGTATAGAACCTAACACTTCACCTGTTATGATTAAGTTCCACGTATCAGGAAGTTTGGCTATTGCCATCGGCCGGACAGAAATCCAGACTCCGGGCTGCTACTAAGAAATCCTGATGAAAAAACCCTATAATCCTGGGCCCAAGCTGGGAATCGAACCCAGGACTTCCTGCTCAGCAGTACCTACCGTTTGTGACCTAGTGGTCAGTAGTGACCAACGAGGCAGTTTGCAGGCTTGGCTGGCTTTGCGATAATTATATTCTATTTAATAAAACACCGGAAACTTTGCAGTTTTTTTTTAATAATGTGTGAAAATATCATGTGGCACCAATGGTATGGTAATTGGAAGTGAAAGTATCTCGACAAAAATAGAGGCGCGGCCGGTCAAAGGTGAAGCCAATGACCGGCGCGAGGAAAATAGGCCAGCTTGTTCAGATATATGTACGGATATAGATAGAAGAGTTAGTGTAGCTGAATTTTAAAAGTGGCATGGAGGGAGGTATTGTGAATGGACCCTCTGTGCATTCATGCAGTCATCGATAGCAAAATTGACGAACTATTTATAGTTATGTTAAATGTCGAAAAACGTATGGTCAAACCGAAGTTAATGTCTAAAGGTAAACCTTTACTTCGGGTTTATTAACGAGGACTATGTTTTATTGTTTGCCATAACTTTCTGTCTTGAAAATCTTTTGTCAAGGCATTATCAAGGTATTACAAAAAAAAAAAAAAATTAAATAAAAAAAAAAAACAGCTTGCGATATTTTTTTGACATTATGCTAAGCGTGGGGCAAAATGATAATCAAATTATGCTTGTTTGTAATGATCTAAGCTAAGTTTCGAAACCTGATACCATAGATGTAAAGTGGGGTATCCACTTTATGTGTACATCACCACTTTGAAATGGGACGCCGGCACGTGGTCTTCTTTTTTTTTTTTGCCTGTTTCACGCAGTATAGATATCGACAACTGTATAGGTATCAGTACTAACAATTTTATATTTACATTGTCTTTATGTCGCAGTGGTAAGGGCGGTTTTCGTCGTTTTTCTAATGTTAGGTACCACTGGGGGCCAACCACCACCTCTTAAAGTAGTATTATTTTAATGACACTTCAGTGTAACCAAGAGATGGAGCTAGACGTCCTGTACCTATAGCTCCATCTCTTTCCCACACTCAAGTAAGATTAAAATAATACTGCTTTAAGAGGTGGTGGTCTAGCTCCTGATGTGCGGCTGACGTACTTACCTCGATTTTTTGTTCGATTGGAATATAATTGGCGTTACTTTTGCATTTATGCTAATTGCTTATTGCTACTGTATTTTTTCACCAAAATGAAAAATTATTGCTCTTCAATTTAAGTATATTTATAGGTAATGGCAACATCTTAAACGCAAGGCTTGCAAAATTAGAATATTGTATGAAACTCTCGACTCATAATTTCTCGTTTCTATTAACAGACGCTGATGTAAGGACTATGACTGGTCCGGTCTAGTATTCAGACTACCTGCAATCGCTGTAAGCGGTAAGTTAACTTATTAATACCAATAATACTTACATGTTAATGAAGCATCAATAAACCACAAAGATCTTGCCTAAGAGACACCAACCACTATAATACCAGTCCATCAAAATTATCAAAGATAAAGAACAACAACTTATGAAAACTACCTTTAGTATCTACTTATCTATCTATATCTATGTATATCTTCTAGACATATAATAAATCTGAAGACGAGGCGTTTCTGAGCATTGAAAATATAAAAATGTAGTTGGGGTGTTAAAGAATAACCAACATATGCCATTTCTACCATTTTTGGAATTTTTGTCTCTTTGGAAGTGAAAGATTAAGTTGTTTAAGTATCACGTAAAAAGTAAGAAATCAATATGGTTAACCTTTATACTCAAATATGGTGTGTAACACAGAGTTATATTTAGTTTTTTTTTCATCGCAATCGCTACAATCTATCAAAAGATAAATGAATTTAAAGTGTTCATGAAGAACTCAAATTCAACTCAAACTCAAAGCATTTATTTCAAATAAACCAATTACAGGCACTTTTGAATTGTCAAAGAGTCGGTCAGTTAGAAAGTTGAAGCTAGTTAGTTGCCCATTCCAAAACGTAGATCTCTATGGAGTAGAACGCAACGAATTAAGAATGATATAGAATCATAACTCTCGTACGAAGCCCGCTAAAACATGGTTCCAAACTCATACCACTAAACTGCTAATACTAACGCAACACGCGCACAGACAAAACAAAATACGTTGCTAAATTTATTTTTTGTACATGAATTCGCCCACCCATTCATTTGGGGCGCAATTTTATTTAGTAAGATAATGTTAGAGTGAAACTGAAATATCGAACCAAGCGAGTGCGTACGAGATGGATTATTATGTGACATTGAGCGGCGAGGATGGTGTAATGCAGTATGCAGTAGGTGTCAATCATTTATTAAGAACTCAATTATTATGAATTAATATGTCACCTCTTTACCTTTAATTTACAAAATATCTATAAGTAGCTCTAGCGTACCAAATTTGGAAACTAAAGTTGTTTTATTACTAACCAAATACCTATTTTAAATGTAAATAGGAAATCATTATTTCCATAATAGTATAGGATCTATCGAATTTCGTATAATTTTTTTAAAGTAGCATAATTATAAAATAAATTAAAAAAAAACAAAAATCTTTTATTTCTAACTCAAAAAAAGAAATAATAATAATTATGCACTTCCCGTGATGTACGAGTATTTTTAGTTTCGTTTCGTAGTCATCGTTCCAAAATAATAAAATAAAATTAAAAAATCGTTCTAAGCATTTATTGGCAAGCCCCCATCAGAAGACCGCTAGGCTTATACGCTGTCAAACTAGGTTAACAATCTTGGTATGTAACTGAATATTGAGGTAGGTATAATAAAAACAAAATAACCCATAAAAATTAATAATCCAAAAAAACAAAACGATTAAAAACCAAACGTGCTCTTAACAATAAATTTAAAATAGTACAATTATAGATTTTCAATGAATTAATGAAATAATATTTCATTGCTTTTTATAATAACAGTACTAACCGTACAAATAGGTACAGCAGACTTTTTTTTACATACGATTGCCTATGCGTGACGAATATATTTCTTCATTCCCAAAATGTATAGAGCATACCCTACTGGCATTAGTTGGTAACTAGTCATCCTCTCTTCTGTCTAAGCGGACTGCTGCAATCCACTGTAATCGTCGAATCTCTTTTTGGAGAAACTTTAGTAAATGATTGATAAGAAACACTAACAAGAAATCCAATCCATCCAATTTATAAAACTCTGTACTTAATATAAAATATATAATAGTTACGTATCAAAACTGGCTGGCTACTTGTTGCATAATACAGACAAGAATATTTTTTGTCGAGGTTGTCTATAAGCGAACAAAACACGAAATTATTTCACATATCAGTGATAAGTTATCCCAGTTTGTTTTTTACTTCCTTCTTTCCGTCTTTTACACCAATTTACCACACAGGAGGTCATTTTTGTCCTTGAAAAATGAGTTGATTCTTGAACTTTTCACTAGTCGAAACGATGCGGGCGTCTGTCACTGAGCGCGCGTCAGACTGATTGACGCGTTGATTGTACTTTTTTTCGTACCGCCCACTTGATTGGGGCTTGCGTGGAACCATTTTTGAGCGGAATTCGTGTTCTATATCATTCTTAATTCGTTGGTAGAACGGGCAAGAAACTCCACGGACACTCTTTTAAATCAAAATATTGTTACAAAATATTGGTTATATCATTAATGTTGAAATTAAGTATGTGAGAACAATGTAGAAAGACGTGCACGTTAAAAGCGTCCGCAACAAAAAGATAAAACACAAAAACGATTCGAAAATTAAAATAAGCCGTGGCAGCTAAGAGATGACCAGTCCCTAGTGACGGCGCCCGTTCACGAACATGACGCATGGATCAGCACCATTCAGCTCAACCATTTTGAAGGGAACTTAATGATCCAACACACACGCCACCACTAGCGACATTTGAGTGAGCATGACATATTCTCAGTCGCCAGGGCAAATTCAAGTCACTAAAAGACGTAACCAGTTAATGGTAGCTTTATAGTAGGTAGGTACATAGTGCTCACACATGTACTATGTAATTATACAATACTAAGAAATTGAATCTATATAATGCAAAGATAGTTTTTACAATCTTCAGCAGCTCCAACAATATTTTCGAATGCTAATCAATTAGATAGAACGTTTCGTTATGTAATATATCATACATACACGTAACGACATCTATTGATATCATATTACCAAATGGTACTAGCGAATATATGTGCTAACCCTAAATTACTACGTAACTGTGTCTGTGTTATTTCAAGAGGTAGGTACCTAATGATAATGATTATAATGTTATAAAAATCGCTTAACATTGGTGGTTGATAGTGGCGCTGAAGGTTTTCCAATAAAAAGTGGTGATAAATGTGTTAATGTAAGATAACAATAATTATCAAAATCCAAAATGGCGGCCATAACCAGAGGTGGATCTCAGTAAATTGGTTGCTTTTCAAACGGCCAACTGTATTTAGGAGCTCTTTCGAGGGGCAAACAATCTCTCTAACATCGTTTACAGACAAGCATTTTCTTAATTAAAACAAGTTTTTAAGATACATATTTATTTATTTGGAATCTCCAACAAAGGATACACAGATACAATAGGAATCACAATATTATTGTATTGATAATTTCATAGATTTTTTGCTTGTGATTAAAAGTTTTCAATAGCCCTCTTAAAGTGTGATTCTTCTTCACCATGATAACGCTTCAGCAGGTTCTGCCAGACGAGTAGTCGATTTATTGAGTACGGAAGTGCACAGATAATTTATTTAAAACAATTAAAGTGACACTTCGTCGCATTGACATTAAAAACCCTGATGACGCAGTGACTGCATTCGAAAGGGCTGTGGTAGAGAACCCCTGGTAGCGCTTCCCACCAGGCAACATCGGAAGATTCTTCCTTTTCAATGGAGGAGTGGTACCTGTACCTTCTCTAAGCGATACATTATTGTGTTCCGACATGCACGCGATCGAAGTCACGAATTAATAATTAAAATTAATAGTCATAAAACAAGGGTCGTCAAAGTTCAAAACGTTTCTTCATAAAATAAAAACTCAATATCTATACTAATATTATAAAGCTGAAGAGTTTGTTTGTTTGGTTGAACGCGCTAATCTCAGGAACTACTGGTTCGAATTGAAAAATTCTTTTATTGTTGGATAGCTCATTTATCGAGAAAGGCTATATAACATCACGTTACGACCAATAGGAGTGGAGCATCAATGAAAAATGTTACAAAAACGGGGAAAAATTATTCCTTTTGGGAGCTTCCGTTGCGTGCGCTGCGTAAACGGTTAAAGTTACGCAAAAATCACGTATGACGGGATTGTTTATCTTAAAAAGTTCTCAAAAAAAGTCCGCAATATCATATGTCTAACTTTTAAGGTTGGCGCACTATAACAATTTTAATAGTAATCAAATTTGTTATAAAATAATACAATACTTAGGTGTTTTCATAAACATATTATTAACCCTTATCCAAATAAATAGTTTCATCATCAAGGTTGATTAAGTACATGTAAATTCGTTTTTGAATTATTCAATTCGGACCTTTCATTTAGAAATTACGACGGGTATAAAAATGCTTAAAGTAAGAAAAATGCGCTTAGTCTATTAGTTACTTACCTACACATTTTGTTTTCATTGACTGTTTGAACGCGCTAATCTCTGTCAATACCAGTCGGATTTGAAAAATTATTTTTGCATTATAAAGTCCAATTCTTAAGGAAGGCAATGCAGGCAAGGCAGGTTATGTAACATTACGCTAGGACCCTTAGATGCCGACCAAAAACAAAAAAAAAGGAAGAACGAGCGCTAAGCAAAAATGAAGTAACAGCGCGTGCAGGCGATGCGATGCGACGGGGTGGGTCAGGGGAACAAGAAATTTTACGCGGACGAAGTCGCGGGCGGAAGCTATCTACTAATATTATAAAGCTGAAGAGTTTGTTTGGTTGAAAGCGCTAATCTCAGGAAGTACTGGTTCGAATTGCAAAATTCTTTTAGTGTTGGTTAGCCCATTTATCGAGAAAGGCTATAGGCTATATAACATCACGCTACGACTAACAGGAGCGGAGCATCAATGAAAAATGTTACAAAAACGAGGAAAATTTATTCCTTTTGAGAGCTTCCATTGCGTGCGCTGCGTAAACGGTTAAAGTTACGCAACAATGTATGACAGAATTGTTCCCTTAAAAAGTTCTAAAAAAAAGTCCACGATAGCATGTGTCTATCTTATAAGTTTGGCTCGCTATAACTTTTTTAATGGTATCAAATTTGTTACAAAATAATGCATTATTTGCGAAGGTGTTTTCATAAACATGGTATTAATCCTTATGCAAATAAATAGTTTCAAAATTAAGGTTGATTAAGTACCTACATGTGAATTCTTTTTTAAATTATTCGAATCGGACCTTTCGTTTAGAAATTACGACGGGTATAAAATTGCTTAGAGTAGGAAAACACATTTACTACACACTACACATTTTATATTTTATTGACTGTTTGAACGCGCTAATATCTGCCACTACCAGTCGGATTTGAAAAATTATTTACGCTAGGATCCTTAGAAGCCGAGGAAAAAGAAAAAAAGTAAGAGAGAGAAAACGAAAACGCAGCGAAAACGAAGTTGTTACTTCGTATCGTTACTTGCGTTACTTCGAATCGCATCGCCTGCCCACGCTGTTGCGCGGGCAGGCGATGCGGTGCGACGGGGTGGATCAGGGCAACAAGACATTACGAAGAAGCTGGTTCCATTATATAGGGACACAGACAGCCCGTCATATTGCCGGCGGTAGTTCCCTAAAGTTAGTCTGGTCTTGATCTTAGTTCAGTCGAAGCTGCCCTGCACCTGAAAACTGAGTCTCCGCAAAAATAGACGGCGATTTACTTTTGCGAGACGCCCTTGCGCCTACGAAGAGTTTAACAAAGTTATTGAAAACTGTTGTGTAATTATACAAACTCTACGACCCAGAAACTAAAGCATATTAACTATATCTAGTAATATTCGTCTGTAACGGTGCACGTTACAGATGAATTACAAATAAACGAGACAACTTCACAACTCAACTACACTCAACTACACATTAGTTGAATTTAGTTTTGATTCGTCGCGAATGGCACTAATGAGTCGGTAGTAATTTGTCTCGACATGCACACCCTGTAGTTACGTTATCAATTAAAGCTGTATAGGTGTTCTGTAGCTAGATCGAGACAGATGTTTTTCTGCTAAATAAAGTACAATTATAAACAATGTAAATCATAGTGGTGATAAAATGATGATGTGAGACGATGAGAATGTGGTGTTATGTGCAGCCATGCCTGCCAAGATGATGACTGCGCGCGGCGGAGCAGCGTCGGCGGCCGACGTCAGCGTGGCCGACAGTCCGCTCGCGTCCTTCGAGACCCTGACGCAGGCCACCATCATCGCCGTCATGGGCGTAGCTATCGTCGTCTCCAATATTCTCATCATAGCCTCCTTTCTTAACTTCAAAGGCAAATGTAAGTACCAAACCAATGTTTTGCTTAGCTAAATTATTTACTAATTAATTAGATCTCCATCAGACCTGATCAGATCTTCATCAGAAAAAAAGAAACATAAAATATTTTTTGTTTTTATTTAATCGTGTTTAGATATCGATACCCATCACGTCTGCAGAGTTTCGCTAGCTAATTTAATTTGACCCTGTATATCTACAAAGGAACATTAACAACTGTACCGCCTTCTCAGTAACTGCATTCGATTCGTTTTCAATCTTCGTAATATGACCATGTCTCCGCGCACCGATTGCTTTTCGATCGTTATTTCTCCTGACAAAGTTTATTTTGTTTATATTTGTGTATCTATGTATTAGTATTTCTTCTTGAATTTTATAAAGGGTGTCTCAGTAAGAGTGCACTTTTTCATTTTAAAATAAAAACAAGTATTTTATGACAGAGTTGTGATATTTTTATTGTATTGTAAAGAAGACATGTTCCGTTTAAGTATGGAATAAAATATCCGGCAAATGATCCCCACGGCCCCGATGACAGGCCATTACTCTTTTCATGAAATTTTCCATGACTTTTGCACAGAGATGTGGCTGTATCTCACCGATGACGCGTTGGATTTCCGATTTGAGCTCAGGAATTGTTTCGGGTTTATTCGCATAAACCCGAGATTTCACAAATCCCCAAAAGAAAAAAATCGCACGGTGTTAAATCGCACGATCTTGGTGGCCAGTTGACATCAGAATTTCGTGAGATAATGTGTTCTGGAAATCGTGCTGCAATAAGTCGCGGTGTGGCAGGTTGCGCCGTCCTGCTGAAACCACATGTTGTCCATTTTCATGCCGTCCAGTTGAAGCCACAAGAAGTCCGTTATCATATTCCTGTAACGAATGCCGTTCACCGTTGTAATGAGTTTTCACAATTATAACACGTTGTTCTTTCGAAAAGCGCTCCATTTTTAATAATCGGAATAAACATAGGTGACAGCTGTCAAATTGCAGAGTTGTCACTTGCATGAAAAAAAAAATTCCAATTTTAAAAAGTGCACTCTTACTGAGACACCCTTTAGTTATTTTTGAGTTATCTATCTCTTATGTTGCACCTGCCATGTTTTGTCTCTGCATCACCCTAAGGTTGACTGGTAGAAAATGCCTCAGGCATTAAGTCCGCCTTTGTACAGTGCTTTTTTTTGTGCATAAAGTTTTAATAAATAAGCGCGCTTCTCCAATTATAGGAGACCACACAATTTACAAAAACACACTAAAAAAGCAAAATAAAATCATCATGATAAATTGTGAACAACTCGGTAAACACTAATTAACCAAAACCGCCGCCGCGCCGTCCTATTTAATTGCGATATTAATATCGACACATTGTATTTTACAAACAGTTTGTATCGAAGCATATTACTTATAATGTATACATTTTTTGTTAGTCCTTGTACTAAATACTGGAATAGGATGCCGATTCGTAATCGCTTTTAGTCTCTATTATCCCTTGGAAAATTTAATCCGTGCTGAAGTGGATAATCTCGTGAATTGGTCGGGTTTCCTTCAAACGGTTTATATTAGCACATTGAACGTTAAAAACTGTCGTACACCTGAGTGATGGGACACGACAAATAATTTTTAGAAATTAGAGTTATTCTTCCTGGAACTTTATCGATCGGATCAACTCAGAACTACTTAAAAAGTATCAAAGTTCGGTACGATCAGGGAAAAAAATCCGTTTTTGATTGGAATCTAAATGTTTATAGAACGTTGATACTTTTTAAGTGGTTGCAGTATTAAATGATAATGATACTGTTCATGTTTTATTGTGAATGCAGGTCTTTCGAACGAAGTGATAAACTACTACCTGCTGTCGCTGGCGGTGGCCGACCTGCTGATCGGCGTGCTGGTGGTGCCGCTGTCAGTGTACCCGGCCATCACGGGCCGCTGGATGTTCGGCGACCTCATGTGCCGCCTGGCCGGCTACGTCGAGGTTACGCTGTGGTCCGTCTCTGTCTACACCTTCATGTGGATCTCCGTTGACCGTTATCTCGCAGTTCGGAAGCCTCTCCGCTATGAGACGGTTAGTGCGACGGTAGTTATCCTTTTCAATATTTTTTTTATTAGCTAGCTAGTTTGCATCTTTTATGCATTCGCATTAGTAATTGATCATTCTGAATCCTCTGATAAAACAATGAATGAACCCACTTTCTCCTAACCATACGAAATCGATTCTTCTTTTGAATAATTACAATAATATAGTAGATTACGATTTCATTTTTCTGTCTTTTAATAGTTCCTTTATAAATAACATTAACATCTACATAATTAGTGGAACTTAATCATTAGCATGAAAAATTGTTTTGTAATATTAATATTCCTAGTATTTTAAATGATTTTGTCCCTATTCCAATAAAATCTCAGAAACGTTATATTAGTTTAGGCCGCGCCTGTTTTAGGCTAATTATTAATAACAATGCTCATGGACCAGGTACAAACGCGCACTAGAAGCCAGTGTTGGATGGTTTTCACGTGGATTTCAGCTGCAATGCTCTGCTGTCCACCATTACTAGGTTACAAAAAGGAAGCCAACTTTGACACGGAAACATTTATATGTATGCTGGATTGGGGCACGACGTACGCATACACGGCCACGCTCGGCATCCTCGTGCTGGGCCCGAGCGTCATCTCCATCGTCTACAACTACTACTACATCTTCTCGATGAAGCGCCGGCTGAACAGTGGCGTGCCCATCCACGACAAGGAGTACGCGACGGCGCTGGCCGAGAACCTCTCCAACCCGAGCCACTGGATGAGCTTCATCATGGTGTGTACATTCTGGTTGAGCTGGTCTCCTTATGTGTTCGTTAAACTGTACGAATATTGCACTGACCAGGAAATAAAGGTACCAATGTTGCATTTCGGAGTGGTATGGATGGGCATCATGAATTCATTTTGGAAAATTGTAATATTGCTGACATTTAGTCCGCAGTTCAGGATCGCGCTTAGAGTACTGTTCCTGACGGCGTGTTGTCGCTCCAAGGGGCGCTTGGCTGCGGAGCTCTTGGGTCTGGACAATGATGACTGAGTCCACCTTTTGGCGGGTATGTAAATCCTTTGTAAAGTTGAGCACCCGAACACAAACACAGTATTGTGGTACAGGCAATATTAAGGATTTAGATATCTGGCCTGGCTTCACACGTGTTCTTTACTGTTCTTGAATTAAAAATGTTCTGCGGCAAGTTTCATGAATTTGTCGTGTTAATGACTTAATATTGCTGTAAATTAGAATGTCCTGATGTTTCTTGACAATGAATAAAATCATTACTGATCATTCCTGTAAATTAATCGTGCCACGAGTAGACAATGATTTTGCATTTTCAATCATAGCAAGCGATGAGTAGATGTGATAGGTAGTCGATACAAGGGAGACTATGATTAACTTTCAGTCTAAAAATGTTTGTAGTCAATAATATTTGACAATAATGTGTTTACGTTCAAACACTTTGCTCTGTGCAATAAAGTTCATATCATTTTCTCAATGAATATTCGCTAGTTCTAAGCATTATGTAGTGTTTAATTTATTGTATATTGTTAGAGCGTGTTACGGAATAAAATAATACCGGCGAGGAGGTTAATATAAGAATCACGTACTTATTAGCAATAAATATAGTATAGGGTGCTACATTTTTATTGTTATGGCACTCGCAATTTTTCAACGATGTGTGGATGTTGTATTCATTCGCATGGGCATAGTGTACCTACAAACCGCTTTAATCCGGGCATTTATTAACGTTTTTTTACCCCATTAATTCCGTTAAATCCGTGACGTCTAAACCATACGCAAACGATAATGAACCGTAAACAAAATACAAATAAAGTTTAAATTAGTTGTGGTGTACAAGTACCAAATGGTACCAGCCGGAGTACAGCGGTTGTATATTATAAGATGGAAAGAATCACTGTAAGCTATTATTCTTGTTATATTATGTACATCATGTATGCCAAGTCCGGATGGGTTAATGTTGTATTTCGAACAAATCAAATAATTTTCTTCAGTCACTTCGTTGTTGCTAGTAAAATATTTTTTCTATTTGCTTAAGAGAGCGTTTTCCTATGTAGATTTTGTAAACATAGCGTATGTATAGAGTAGTTGACTAGTCGATTAAAGGCCGATTTTACAATCATCAGATAACTTTTACCTGAGGAATAAATATGGCGGTTTGACATATGTATTTTCTATACAAAAGCTGTCAAAACGTCAAACATATTCCCCAGATAAAAGTTATCTGACGATTGAAAAATTGGCCCCTAATTAAAATAATATTAATCATAAACATTCTCAGTTCGTCGACAAAAATAAGTACCTACCTACAAATAAACATTGCTAGTTAATAGATTTATGAATGAAGCTTGGTTTGAAACTGGCTTGTAATGGAACTGCAGATCAATTACGAGTATCAATAATATGTATTTATGATATTAGCTTTCAGTTATGATCGACTGTGTAAATTGAACTGGCCTTTGTTAAAAGCATTTATTATATTATTTGGTTTGTACGGAACACAATACAAAAGACTTGTGTTCGATCTACATAATTATTGTTAATATTTAATTATTTAATTGGTAAACAGATTTAATTATTTTATTTGTAGACTGCCTCGTTGGTCTAGTGGTCGCAAGAGCTACTGCTGAGAATCGAACCCAGGACCTCATGGGTTCTGGGTTCGATTCCCAGGTCGGGCAAAGTGTTATTGGGTTTTTCTATCTGGAATTTCTCAGTAGCAGCCCGGAGTTTGGATTTGTGCCCGGTAGATGGCAATAGGCCCGCCCCCTATTACATGGGACTTAAACATAACTGGCGAAATGTGGGTGTACTAAGGAACACCTCTGCCTAACCCTTCTGGGAAACAAGGCGTGATGTTATGTTATGTTTATTTGTAAACGTTCGAGTCAGATGTATTTTATAATGTGGTCTAATGAAACTGTAATATATTATTTCGAGGGTATTAAAAATGATATCAGTTTGAAATAAAGTCAATGTTATATTTGTAAATTTTGTTGAACGCACATTCTGTAACCGCATTCTGTGAGCGTGACTTTTGTCTCTAAATGATCACGATTATAATGTTTACCTACTTACTGATTTGTCAATAGATATCAAATCTTGAATTTCTGATTTCTAAGTATGTGAACTGTTACTATGATATTTAATAACTATAATGTTTATGCTATTCGTGTTCATTATAAACATTAACTAATAATGCTATCGAACGGCGAGTGTACCGGTTTTAGTTTTCATTGAAAATGTAGTTTTCTGAAGCCGGCTGTGTTACGTAGGTACTTTTCATGAATCCATTGGGCTTGTCCCATGTTTGCGTCATAATCGATATTCTGGTATAACTCTTACCATGCAATATCTTTAATTAATCTAATATTATATACAGTAGTATATTTGGCGCTCGCCCCTCGGTTAAAGTTAACGTTTTCTCAAATTAAAGGCTGTGCTTAGACTATCTTTGATTTCTTTTGTTTCAGAGTAGTTTTAGGTTGTAATGTTAGCTGTTATTTATCATTTACTGTCTGTCTGTTTTCACTGCATTTTCTAATGTATTTCTAATTATTTTTAAGGATTGTTAAGTAGGTACTTAAATGTCTATGTGTTGTTGAGTATCGGTGTGGTCATTTTCATTACTGCGTATATTTTGTTTATAAACAAGTTATTATTGTAATGTTTCATTATGTTTGATTTTTGTAGTCAGTTACTTTTATTTAGACTATAAGTTCTCAATTGCTTCAGGTGTAGATTTTGTAACTAATTATAAGTAACAGTAGATACCTACATTAGGTACTTTTTCTGTAATAGTGAGTTAATAAGATTTTTGTAGATGTGTAAACAAATATAGCTATAGGTATCTATAGGTATATCTGTTTCAAATAGGTATAGCCTTAGTATGCTGTCAAATGGCTCGAGCAGTAAAGTGCTTAATGGTGAGATGTAAGCTAAGCTATAACTCTAAATGGATATAATAGATTGCTGTCAGCTAGCGTCCTTTGTTGTGCCATTGAGGCTACTTGGCGCGGTGACCTGTATCGCTTGCACTCTGCTTAATATGCAACGTATACAGTCGTCACATACAAAACTTCAATATCTACTCGACAAATGTATGTGTACGCATGGGACGACTGATAATTTTTCACGATTACGATGTTGCTCCCCGGGAGAAAGTTGTTCAGTTTGATGGTCTGTACCACACCCTTAATTTTGCCCACACCTTTCTCAGACACTCTGTATACACGGTGGTTACTAGACAGTGGTAGTAATTATAAGAGTTAATTTATCGGCCGCAGGACACTGTACGAGATACAGTAGAAGTTGTATTGTAATTAAGTCTGGGGGCGTGTAGTTATGTTAGTCCTTCAGTTCAACAAATATTCTAAAATAAATAATAAAATAAAATAATAATTCTGTAAATATACTGACCTGCAAATTGCAAAAACGTAAGAAAATTTGAATTTCGTGGGCTACCCTGGCGCTTTTGCCTTAAAACTTTTTTCGTAAAAAAAAAAACCTCAAAAAAGGTTGGAACTTTGACCTTCATTATATCCGTAACTAGAAGGTTCCCATGTATGGCCCAGTCCAAAAAAATATCATATTAACACGAAGAACAAATTAGTGATTCTCGGTTTCGTTAAGGGTATTCTTACACTCGTTATTGCTACTATTCCGAAACGTGTTCACTACCTGCGTAAGTTTAACATTTAACCAACAATTAAAACAGCAACGATACGAATCAATATTAAAGTTAATGAGTTGTTTAGTAGGCTCGTTTGCGCACTGCAGTGTTATTGAACCGAAACAGAGATTTGTTACAAGATAAAATATTATCCAGTTTCGACGCAATTAGGTAATGTATGATATATTAGAGGTAATTTAAATAAGAATCTGTTATACACTTGTTTTTTTTTTCGATTAAATATTACTTGCATTTTCAGCATTCTATTGTATTTAGACTTTGAGATTAAAATGTTTAATTACAATACTTCAGTAAAGTTCAATTCAAACTAATTCACTTTTTTCTAAAATAAATCGTGACAGCTTCGACCTAGAATATTCTTGATCAAAATTCGACATCGCTCGGATTTCGAAGTGAAGTTTAATTAAAGGATAGATCTGCCTTGCAGCAACAATGTATGTGTTGGTTGCCGGCTTTTGGAATCCTACGAAACTGCGACTATTAACTTCAATCAAAAGCGCACTGAAACAGACTCTCGGTATTACTCGGAACACCGTATTTAATCTCTGACAATCTTGTGTTAACAAGCTGTCATCATTACTGTAATAATATACTATAATTATATTATTAATCCGAAAGTAACTCTGACTCCCTGTCTGTCACCTTTTCACGCCTTTTAATACATATAACCTGGTTTAGGACATTGGGTCATTAGGACATACTTTTTACCCCGGTAGTACGTTACAGTGGGATAATTTCCGACATACACGCGGGCGAAGCCGCGGGATAAGCTAGTACACAATATAACGATACCAAAAATAATTATATTATTTAGTGAAACTACAAAACAATACACACCTACCTAATATATAAGAGTCCGTCTCAATAGGGTCAAATTAAATTAGCTAGCGAAACTCTGCAGACGTGATGGGTATCGATATCTAATTATACGATGAAATAGAAAATAAAAAAAGATTTGATGTTTTTTTCGGGCTCAAAGACCGCTGATAGTGTTGTTACTTGAAGTATGAGTTGAGAAAATCTGTGTTCTTTTATTTTGTTCTGTTTAGATATCGATACCCATAATCATCACGTCTGAGAAGTTTACACAAAATAAAAAACAGATTTTTAAACTGATATTACAAGTGACTACGCTAATTGCGGTCGATGACCCGAAAAAAAATCATCAAATTAATAAATTTTTTGTTTTATCATGTCTGGATATCGATACCCATCATGTCTGCGAAATTTCGCTAGCTAATTTACTTTGACCCTGTATATGAATTCTAAACTGTTCTATTGATAAACCCATTTGTAATTAATGAATGATGTGCTTAATCATATTGCGGTCAATTTATTTCTCATAATCATTGAGCTTTATCTGTAATACGAGGCCACTGTTCTACGTGAGAGTATAGTTCTAATTTTAATTTAAACGTACCTAACTGCTTTTTTGAGTTTCACCGACGAAATGGGCTAAAAGTTTAGCTAGTAATGAATTGTAAAAGTTTTTTCATACGAGTGATAAGTGATCCATCACTCTTGCGCAATAGCGCATAGTAAAATGTGTCAAAGAACACATTAGTCGCGAGACAGCTTGCATTCACAGGGTGTGGCTAAAATAATGATTGAACGTGTAAATTAATTAGGTACTACTATAGTAGAGGAGGGCCAGTGGCTGCCAGATAATTCTATGAAAGCGGTACACAACAAAACAAAACAGCAAAACGGCAAGCGGCTGTTAGCAAAACTAGGCTAGAATATGTCGAACAAAATTCTAGTTACGCTCTTTGTTCGATATTTCTATGAATCCGCCGGATATCAATCAACGGGATTTTTCATTCACTGTTTGTGAAAATATTAAATGAAAGGTTTTATAAACTTTTAGAACTTTGCATAAACGTCTTGTAGATTTGTGTAAATAAGAATGAAGGAAATACAGTAATAATGCCTTGTAAAGAAATGGATGTGATTCTTTTGAAGTTATGAGAAATTGCTATAGTTTTGGCTTTTTATTTTTTATTACGTATATTTATTTAATATAATAATTTACTCAATTAAACCTCAGATGAAATAATATGATTTAACTGTGTTTATGCTAGGGATGCATCGTAAAGCACATAAAATATAAAAAATATAGGTACCTATATATGATTATGCCCAAACTTTATCGTACGTATATTTTGTCTATTTTAACATTCGTTACTTTAACTAGAGCTACATTGGAACATTGAACCGTTGTTTACATAAAATATAATTCTTGCTATGGATACGTTACTAGGTACATAATTTCGTCCAAAAAAGCTGCCAAATCTAAATTAATTTCATTATATACTTTTAAGTAAGGATTTCGTGACAAATATTAATTTCACTTTATAATTTAAATATCTAAGGTAAGTTTAATGTTAAGCTCATCTAAATAATTTATCTTTTCTTAACATTATTAAACTTTGGTGTAAGGAGCATTCAAAGAGATGGGTGACGTGACATACTGATTCTCGTAGGTCATTATAAGTTAGTTGTCAAGCATTAGTACCCAATAATAATAATATGTTACCAACAAATAGTAACTGTACGCGTATATTACGAAAATTTATCTTGTTTGCAGACGCCTTGGGTTAACCTGTTAAGTCTACAAAATGTTTAATAAATAGGAAAGCTAATCTAGATGTGAACATAATCAGCCTATAATGTTTCCACTGCTGGGATACAGGCCTCCTCTCTGTGAGAGGGAGTGATAATCGGACAGAATTGTTAAGAGTAAACACACATCTTATTATTGTCCTACTTGAACTGGGAAAAAAACCGTCTAAGCAATTTTCCATCCGTATTCATTATTTTCAACATTCGCTTTGACATAATGCTCTCATTAGGTTCTAGTGGATGAGAGGTCCTCGTAAATGCAGGAAAATCTCGTTCATGCTGGTTTACTTACACCTTTGAGAGGAGTCGGGAATTAAACCGATCAGTATGCATGTTATTTGTTTACGAGCAGGTCAGGTTTTGAAGAGCAATCTTCTTTGTTTTGGTACGAGGACCACTTGGCACGGCGGAGTCAAGTGATAATTAGTGCGTTTACGTTTCGCAGCGATTTATAATTTAAAGTTATGTTATTTTTGGTAAATATAGTTATTATAGCCTTAGCTAACGATATCACATGAACATTAAATTATTTTAATAAATATTCTAAAGCAATTCTATAACATAACAATTTTATAACACATTAAATCACCGTGAAACGTTTCATAGACAGGACAGAGATATCATATCACCTGTGGAGTATCATTGCGGATTATCTCATTTAGGAAATAGGTCATATGCCTAGGTTATATGTCTACGCAAGATAATTAACACCTATCTAGTACATTGTATATAACTTGATTGCGTATTACCCAACAATTTCAGCTGTTATCTGTCAGCTTATGAAATTAATCTAGTGTCGATCCGACTTTAATTAATTAAATTTGGTGATATTGCAGCGTTGTGTAAGCACACCGGAAACTTTTTGATTAAAATAACGTTGAAGTGAATTTAAGAACGATGTGAAGTTTTGTAACTTGTTACAAGTATTGTATTAATGTTAAGATGGATTCTTGCAAGCTTATTATGTACATCTTCCTCTTGAAGAAGAGAAAGATGAAAGATTATGTATCGAACTATCGAGTAAGTACATAATCTTTCTTGAATTCTGATTACCTGATGTTGCACCCAGGATTGTCTCCGCACGGTGGAACATTTTAACGTTTACTGGTACAGCCCGATCCAAACTTCATGGCGGTTCGGAACATGAAGCGAGTCGCTGCGCAGTAACAAATTCATGTGTCAGCGGGGGTGAGGGGTGCGGTACTGCGCAGCGACTAGCGCACTTCACAGCCGCCATAAAGTTTGACGTGTACTGTACCGTCTTGTCAAGTAAAACACGTTGAGGGCAACTAGTCATAATGATCGGCATATTTTAATAAAAGCTTTCACTTTTGATTGATGGTTTTAAACTAGCTTTGTGAGATAGCACAAACAGTCAGTACCTACACAATAAAAATTCATAACTGAGCTAACTGGAATTAGATAGATACGTTCCGAATTTCATTGAATGTTGAACGTGTTATGAATCGTGTTGTAAATGTTAACTGGTATTTCACCTTTGTGTGTGCTATCCGAATAGCTCCAGTTTCAACTGCAGTTTCTGCCTCTAGGTGTAAAACAGGTTATAGCATTTATTTTAGTACTGTATTTAAATATGGAGAGTTTTATGATGACTTAAATATATATTAGAGGTTTATTTTTTGTACTAGTTCTAAGTTTTGTTAATGGTGATTACACGAGATATGATAGCTGTATAACATTTTATTCAAATACTGTTTACGAAATAAGAGACCGATCCCAACTGCAACTCTGGCTCGGCTGGGCTGGCTTGGCTCGGCTCGCTGGCCACCTTTGTGGTGAGCCCTCTGCCCATACCCCTTTCATGGGTCCCAGCCCGCCGACTGTTAACCACGGTTGAAGAATTTTGTTATAGTATTTCACGTTATGGAAATTATAATACTTACGTATTTTTAATACTTATTACCTATCCTAATTTATATAACTGTTATTGTATACATTCAGAGCAGAGGTACAATTTATATGGTAATTATTCAATAGTTTTGTCTAAAATCAAGATTCTCTATCGTGTTTGTCACTATTAAAATATTTAGCTCAAGTTTTGGTGTTTTATTATATAGAAACGTATTCTCTACATGATGAGATTGAAATAACACTTACTAAAATAATATTTGACGTTAACCTTAAAAACTTAGTTCCCAAAGTGGTTCACGTGGACCCCCAGGGGTCAACGCAGCTAACGCAAATTTCCATAGTTAGATCTAATCTTCACATTTTTTGTAGAGTTTTGGGAATATGGTAGAAATGTAGCTGCAGGAGGTCCACCAGAACCAGCTAAATTTTGAAAGTGGTCTATGAGAAAAAAAGTCTGGGAACCTCTTAAAACGTTATAATTAATTGGAGTCTTTTAAACAATTTATTATCGATACCCCACAGCTCTTTGTTTGTCAATAAATTAATTATCATAAAATTAGCAGAGTGGACAAAATTAACCAATAATTAGGCTTACCACTGACTACCTACAGTACTGTCTCTCCTTCTCCCTTTAATCCTTCCAAAGGTTGTCTGTAAAAGATCGCATTTAGCGATAAGACCGCCCATTGTGTCACCCTATGTATAAAATTTTTATATTTATATCTGTAATTTTTATGGTGTACAATAAAGAGTATTCTATTCTATTCTTACTTCATAGGTGGCTGACTGACCACGACTGAAAAGACAATGACCAAATTAGTATGAAGACTGGTGCGTTTTGTTTTTTTGGCGGCAGTCGATCAAATATGAAAAAAACGGTGCAGAATAATATTATGAATGAATTATTGTATGGGGTCTTATATCGAAAACTCAGTCTGGACTGAGTAATATCAGTTTAAAGACTAACTAATATTTTCATACATTATGGAATAATTCTTGTTACAAAGCATATTTTTGTCCTTCCCAAGCGACATTTACTATTTAGTTACTAGTCATATCTTCAAATACATGTTTACATTTATTATGTATTGGTTAAAAACAATAAAACTGGTCTTAAGGAGAACTTTTTATTTTAAAAACAACATATTACATTTGGACGTCATCGTCGCTAGGTTCATCATTAGCATCATTTTCGACGTCGTGTCTTACAATTAAACTGTCTAAAAATAGAGCTGGGGGACTAAGATTAGGTTGATGTCTGCCCCATCCTAAGTATCAGACAATAGGCATCGCGTGAGAACAGCAGCCGAGGGTTCTTTTTCCTACAATACAGCTACAGTAGTGGCCTATTATGGCTTCTCTTCCATGCGCATTTTCTTCATACAGTATATATACATAATATATCCGAGCCTGCCGATGTCTGGACTGAATTCTTCCCCTAAGTAACACAGGATTGGCAGATACTATTCCGTATTGTGTTATATTTTGCGTGTTAACTTCTCGGCATACTTCTATGTGATATTGACCATTATTATTTATATGCTCGCCATAATAGCTTCGAGCTTGTTTTATCTGGTAAGTACCAAGAGCATATAAAATAAGGTCATCTGTGGTTAGTGTTGGAAAACTATTTAGTTCCGGGTTTTCTACGGTTATTTCACGGAATATAGCTCTGCGAGCATTTAGATTATTTGCAATTACATAACGGCTTAAATGGTTCTCCATATCGGATCTTTGGTGTATTTCACTCAATATATTAGTCACTAACCTGTGATCAGTCAGAGGTTGACCAAACGCATTGAGTATAGCACACGCAATCTTAATTTCATCAAAGAGGTGTGTCATTGCTCGGTTATTGTTCGTGTGCCTCAATTGCTTAAACTGGTTCTTCAGCCTGCCATTTATTGTTTCAACGACCCAGCGACACATCGTTACTTTCCGGGATTTGTTTGCTTCTCGGGTCGTTAGCTGTGAGTCAGTACTGCTTTTTGTAATGGGCAATTTAGGACAATATCCATATGATTGTAACGGTTCAATCGAATCTCTGAACCCTCGATCCAAAATCAAAACATCATTAGGTCTAAAAAACCCAATGAAATGGATCTTCTCGGCTTTCTAATATTCTATTCAGTATAACTGAGTCAGACGTCGTTGCATCATAGGGCCCATATACATCCACTATGTGTCTATCAGGGCATACTATTAAATATGGCTTGTAAAGGTTACGCCACTTATGCAGGCTATATGACTTTCTCTGGAAATAATAATTGGTACTTCTTTGGAGGTACATGTATGTCGCATCATATATTGTAACAGCTCGTTCATAATTGTTTCCAAATAAAGCATTGGGTATCACCAAACACCTTGAAATAATTTCATCACGAGATATATGATCGTATCCAAGATGTCTTGGAATAAAATCTCGCTTCAAGCATTCTCTTACAATCGTCATCGTCCTCTCAAATGTAGAGCGAGACATTCTTAAAAGACTGCACAATCTTTGGTTAGAATCACCAGTGTGCAGTTTCATCAGCACCGTTGCCAAGGCTGTAGCTGGCCTTCTTGTGTTATTTTTAGCAATTGAAGGTATGCTTTGCAGCATTTCTTGGAATTGAGTCTTTGAAAACCCAATATAATAGTGGAAAATACTGTCACTGATTGAAGATAGCCGTTCGAAGTTTAAATGTGAACAATGCGACTGCAATAGTCTCACCATGTCCATTAATTGTCTTGGAGAAAACACATATTGTACACGTGACGTGTACTCCGTCCGATGTCTTGCCAAGCACTACCATTTCTATGTTCTTCACATACACGAGAGCCAAAAGGTATAAAGAATTTCTTCTCTTTAAGAATAGTAGCTCTTAAAGACCTGTCAATCCGTTGTAAGTGTCGATTTTCACACATTGCAAAAATGCAAACTCTGGTATTCAAAGGTGCTCGATGATAACCGGGGAAATGAAAATGGCGTTGTCCTTGAACACCTCCAGCTGGCTGTTCTACAACGTTTGGTTGCGCTGCTGGTTCCAAGATGTGTGGATCTGCTGGATGTTCCAGAACATTTGGTTCCGCTGGTTGTTGCAAAACGTTTTGCTCCGCTGGTTGCTCAATACGCTTGGTTCCGCTGACACGTAACGGTCAGCGCGTTGTAAGCATGGTCTGCAAATCCGGTCCCCGACACCAATCTAGAAACAAAATGAACTACCATTAGTGAAATGAAAATCGTCATTAAGACTAAGAAACCGTTTTTTATTCAGTTAGTATAAAGTCTGAACAATGCTAGAAATAAAAGAAAAATAGCAAAAGCAAGGTGAGTTTAGTCTTAAATATTTAAGATATTCTTTCATAATAATAATCAGCTGTCTTAGGGCTCGTTCACAAAACTGCGTTGCGTCGTCGCATCCGCAAAAATCTGCGAGCTCACACGACGCATCGCAAGAACTTGCAAATTGATTCGCATTGCGCATTCCTGAGTCACCCTATTCGTGGAAGGGAGACACTTTGTCGCACGAATTCGCATCGCACCGATTCGCAGTTTTGTGTACAAGTCCTATAACACACGGGGCTCCACCCGCCGCGGCACCGCTAAAGCACACATGGTATCTAGAGTACCCAAAAGTTTTTTGCCTCAAGGTGCACATGGGATCTGCAGTCCCCAAAGCGAGACTGACGTTATATTATGCCTTAACTAGTGTGTATTTCTTTATGGTAACAGTACCGTGTAATTTTTTACTAAATAACAACATATATTTATGACAAACCTACGAGCTCTCATTTCAAAAATGAAAAAAAAAATAGTTCTCTTCCGTCTGTGGTTCTTTGTTTTGGTTCTTCAATACTTGTAAATATGTAATGTAAATTGTACTGTGCAATGTGATTTTATTCACGTTTTACATTAAAAATAAACATTCCATGGATTTTAAACCTAAAAACATATAGGTTACCACTTGTATTTTTGTTTCATAAAATATTTTCTATTTTTATTTATTTTTTAACAATTTTATAAATGAAGTCAATCATACATTCAAAGGACACCAACACATTTTGAAAGCCCTGCTCGTTTACAATAGATAAAATATGAGCCGGAAGCAAAATACCCAGAAACAAAGTCGTAAATAAGGTTTTTGTGGAACACCTGCGTGCCACACGATGCGCGCGGCCGGTGACTCATCGGTTGTGTGCGCTTAAGGTGTAAAATAGATAGTAAATATGTGCGCTTCAGCGGCTTTAGGTTAGTCACATGAAGTATATATCACACTTCACATGGGAATAATATTTTATTTTGCCGGGATATATAGTCTACAGTATTTTACTTTCTACTTCTCCTACTACCTAAAATATCCGTATAAATATATCGATCCGTTGCGGCGTAAAGGAACAACAACAAACAATAAGTTGAACGGAGACATTTTTACAGTTTTTCGTATTGCATTAATTATATTCTCGTAAACAACTTACCTCTGTTATATTTCTAATATTGATGAGATACTGCATCAAGGAAGGATGTGCTTGCATTAATTCAGCAGTTAATGGCATTGACGGTCTCCGGCGATTATTACTCCGATTTAAAGTGCGTTGGCACAACAAACAAAGTCCTAAGTCTGCCATATTGTCACAACAACAAAATCCAACACGTAAAACACAATCACAGTCCGAGTATGTCAAGCACAGGTTATCCAATTAAAGAAGCGTTTTTCAAGTCCAGATTATTAAGCCAAGTCGTCTATAAAATCACCACGAGAAACTCTAAAAAAACACACGTAAGCCACGAAGGTAGAACAGTGAGTGCTTTGTTTGCCAATGTGTAATAAATATAAAATACCTTAAACAGGCTCGTGCGCAGGTAAAAAATTCTTTGACTGTGATTGGCTAGCGTTCTAGCCAATTAGCAGTGCCGCCCGGTGTTGGCGTCAGTGAAAGCGCACGGGAAGGACAGCAGCGCATCATTTTGAAGTCAGAATTATGATCTGGCTATAAACGCACAACGATAAAACAAACTTCAAGTGGTAATTGTTGAATTATTTACAATTGTATTATTTTTTCTTTAAACACCCATAACTCAGTTCGGACTGAGTTTATGATATAAGACCCCATACAATATTTCATTTGTTATATTATTCTGCATCACTTTTTTCATATCCGATCGACTGCCGCCAAAAAAATAAAAGGCACCAATTTTACGCATTGGCCTTTAAGCCGTTTGGCATTACCTACAAAATGATAAAACAGACGTAGCTTTTTTCGTGTTAATATAATTAAGCTCCCGGCATCCATTAAATTAATCATGATAATTTATTAAAAGTTAACACAGAGGTGCATTTTAATAGTATTCATGACTGATGTACAATCATGGTAATTAATAGTTTAGTAAATGGCTTTGATTGATTGAAACTATATTGAATTAAATTAAATTATGCACACCTATATTCAAATCACAGTTCTGTGGTTCTTTGATAGTTGTAAGTACCTCTGAAATGGCTATACTTACTACTGCAAATTGACGTTGGATATCAATTTGATAAACAATTAACTTCCCTGATTTTACCTGACTAAAACAGAGTAAAAAGACCCATCTCATAGCAGTTATCTAAGCATTCTGTACCACAGTTCTGTACATCTAAGAAACATTGAGCAAAAATTATTGTTGGGAAACGACTTTTATTTTCGTGAAAACGACTGTTTACAGCATCGCGCTATGAAACACACACAAAAAATTGTGTGTTTGGGTGCATGGAACTGTACCAAAAAATAGTCAAGTCGTAGAGGTATTTAAAGTTAAGTTAAAGGTATTTAAAGGTAAGTAATTAAAAACCTGTTTGTGTCAAAAGAGTTGGAACTTTAACTAATATCTCCGTAACCAGAACGTATCTACCTATGTTGCCCACTCTATTAGAGTTGTCAAAACGGATCATATGAGCTTAAACACAAAGGCAATACAAGTAGCCACTGAAAAATTCCACTATCCACCTCCTGGCTCCATCATTACACCCTCGTTACCAAACCCACTCTATTGGACTCGTCAAAACGAATCATATGAGCCGAAACGCGAGGGGTTTATTAGTAGCCACTGAAGAGTTCCACTTCCACCTCCTGCCTCCATCATCAGATTAGCTCCAAGATACCAAATTATAGTATTGCCCTCCAAACTATATACATACAAAGTTTCATGTCGATACGACAATTTATAAGTAGGTTAAAATTGACTTCCAAGATTTTTTTACATTGTTAGTTAGGTACCAGTGAAGCTAATAAAAGCGTGCTAAAAAATATCAGAATTGCGTTATGGCGAAGTGACTCTCGGTTTCGTTAAGCGTCTTTTTACACCCGTTATATTATTACCCGTGGTTAATAATAACATAACGAGTATACCTGTATACGTGCCGTGACACGTGTGCATTCCACAATAATCCTCACTTTTGAAAACTTCATGAAAATCAATTTTGAGAATGCCAAAAAATAGTCAAGTAATAGACAAAAGTCACCAAGGTAAAAAAAATTGTCGTGTTATAACTCCGAAGTTACAGCTACAGGTAGATGAGGATTACAGCGAAATGGTTTCGCCATAATCCTCACAATTTCAAGGTTTCAATTCCAAAAATAGTCATGAAATAGTCGTGATCCCATGCCGAATCTCGAAAATAGTCCTTCAAGGATTCCAGAGTTATAAAGGTACCTCGGTGAGGATTATGGCGGAGCGCTTTTCCGCCATAATGCTCACCTGTTTTCTGCTAAGCGCTTAGGGATTTCAGTTTAAAATTGGTATAAAAAAAAACAACCGACTTCCAAAAAAACACTACAAAGGGAAAAATACCTGTAATTTCGGAAGTCAGTGTCTTTGGATCTGTATTTTAGGTCTTTGCCACCGACTTCCGAAATTAAAGTTATTTTTCACTTTGTAGTATTTTTTTTGGAAGTCGGTTGTTTATTTTTTTTTGCAAAACAGTTTTTTATTTTTCACTTTTTAGTGGGTCAGTTTGTAATTTATCTAAGTTACAATAGCCTAATGACAACTGCTCATCACCTTTTACAAAATATTGCTTTTCCCAATGTAGGGACGTTAATTGTGGAGGAGTTCTCCTGGTACTTCACCATCTGCTCCACTTCACCATACGCATTGTGACGAGCTTAAATTGCTTAGCAACCATTTTAAAGTAATCGAATCGCAACCCGGGAAATACTTATTATTGAGTTGTTCCGGTGGCCATCTGTGGTCTTCATCATCAGCTCCACTTCACCAAATGGTGCTTTCCGAGAGCAAATGCACAAATTACTATACCAAATACCCATCTTGGCATTTTGGTATTTTTAAAATTTTTTAATAAAACTGATTTTAAAAAAAATGTGGAGAAAAGTCCAAGTTTTTGGCGTGAGCAGGTACATAGCACATGACTGCACCACTTCGCTGTTTTCGTTTGTTCAACCATGCGCCAAACATCCTGTATGTGAAGACTATGCACCTAGAATGAAATTATTATACCACAATAGGCAAACACAATTAAAAATGTAGTAATGATAGATAACTTAAATATGCGTTAGATACACGGTGCTCACATATTCACAAGCATTGTAAAAGTGTACGATTTTCCTAAAATTTTAACAATTAATAATAAGTCAGTGTGTGAGCCAAAGTAATTACAGAATGTAAAATCAGTGTCATAAAAAATAATAAATCATACAATTTAATCAGCAACCATTTTGATTTTGTCTAGAAGTGTTCGGTCAATTCATGAAATGGCCAGCTAAAACTGACCATATCGTTTAAACGTTAACGTTTAATGATAAAATATGTCAGTCGACGTTTGGCTATATCATTAATGTAGGGTTTCTGTCGTGGTCAGATCGTAGAAATAGCCATATCGTGATCTGCCTGGCCCTTTCATGACTTGGCCGATTATATCACGGTGTACCTAATCGAAAGTCGGGATCGACGAAAGCAGCCTATTTGTCGACATTCCCAGCTGACCACTGGGCATATCGCAAAGTAGTTGCATTTCACGCCGCTAGTAGCACGCCGACCAAATGGGTTAAGTTAGGCTAGAACTGTGACCAACCGCGCGCGAGCCGAGCGAGCGAAGCGAGGTATGCTGCTGCAACGGACGGTGAGCGCTACATCCAAGTCAGTCGCAGTTACATAGCTATTTAGTATTTTTAGGACCCTAACATATGAATTATTCGAGTAGGAATAGATGCACAACAAAAACAAACAGAAATCAACGCCGCTACCGGTGGTTAATCTAACTATTTTACATCATGAAGTAGCCGTTCGTTTAACTATTCATATTGTCAAACGTTGAGTATTCAATGATCTGGCCAGACCACATCATGATGAGACCAGCGGTCCATGTTCTACGTATATTTTATAAAACACACAACCGTTTCATGACATGGTCGAACACTTTATGAAATGATCTATTCTATGATCTGGCCACGACATATATGTATACTCATCGTAGTTGTTCGCGATTTGCCTGAGGTAAGCTGGTTTTAAAAAAAAATCCTAATATTATTACCTCGTATTGTTACGCAAATATTTCTTAGTTTCTAATAATCCGGTCCTCTGCAAACATCCTAGGATTTTAGCAAAAAAAAAAAAAAAAAACGATTTCTTTTATTATCCTGCGACATGCACAAGTAGCCATTTAGAAGTACTTTATTTGTCCGACATTGCCCGCCTACCATTAGCGGTCGCTGGGTCAATTTATTTATTATTTATTTATTTAGGATCTCCAACGAAAGATATACACAATACATATATGACACATGAATAAAGGGCAACATCATGTACTAAGTAGGTATACTCCTTCACTTATAGGAGACCACAGCATGAACAATGAAGTTAACAACTAAGTTAAAATGTTCAAAGAGATATTTTAAAAAAAATTGGTAAATTTGGTAATACTGGTAAAACACAATACATACACTGGACTCCTGAATCGAGCCACCTTTCACATTTTGTAAAGTAGTCTATACCTTTTTAAATGGTGGTGAATTCAAATTCGGAACAATGATAACACCAAAGTGATGGCCAGTATGTCGGCATCAAAACTGACATTTTGTGAAGGATGATGCAGTCCAGTTTCTTCCTACGACTGGCTAGTATATCCATGTGATAGTGGTTCAACCTGTCAGTGTAGCTAGTGAGTCGTTTAGCCAAGTGATCTCCGTAGCACAGATGGTAAAGGAACCGCTTTTGGACTCTCTCTAATCGCTTGGAGTAAACCTCGTAATGCGGATTCCATACCACACAACTATATTCTAGGATTGGACGGACTAAAGTGTTGAAAAGCTTTATCTTTGTAGCGGGTCTTTTAAATTCCTTACTATTATACTCAAAACAAATACCTTGAACAAGTACCTTGAAAGTTCTTGTGACAATATTCAGGATGTGCACATCAAACTTTAGCGCCCAGGTCGCGAACTTTGCTCAGTTTCTTTACTTCAACTCCCTCTATGTAGTATTTGTTCTCTAAGACTGACGTTTAATCAAAGTTGTTAGCATTTTGTGTAGTTTGCACCAGTCTACAAGTCTGTTGATGTCGTCCTGTAGCATTTTGGAGTAAGTTACTCTGAATTGGCTTCATGGAATCGTCTGCGAACACATCAAAATAGGAGTGTTTGAAGCACTTAGTTATGTCATTATCGAAAACATTCAATAGGTTCTGACCCAAATGCGATCCTTGCTTGCGGGATTCCAGAGGTTTCCAGATAGCTTTTGGAGTAATGACCGTTCACTACCACTTTTTTTAATAGATAAGATAAATTTTATCTATAAAAAAGAAGGTGTGGGTGGAACTTTGCTAGGGTGGTTTAAATCATTTTAACCACCCTATCATCGTTCCACCCACACCCAGTTGAGCCAATTTATTAATAAGAAGGCAGCGATTGACTTTATCAAATGCCTTGCTGAAGTCAGTATAGATTGCGTCCACTTTAATACGATCGTCAAGGCACTTAGACAAAGCTGATGTGAAACATAGTAGGCTAGTATTGGTCGAGATAGATTTACCGAAACCATGCTGATATTCAGTGATGTATTCTTTAAGGTACCACATCAGAAATGTTTGCTAACAAGTTTTTCGAATAGTTTTCTAAATGTAATAAACTAGTATTGAGATTGGTCTTTAATTAGCCACTAAATGCTTTTCTCCAGGGTATCTGGAAACATATTATCGTGTAAAGATCTATTGAAGATTCTATGTTCCAACATAACATAACATCACGCCTTGTTTCCCCGAAGGGTTAGGTTCTATGTTCTGTTATGGGATTCGGTTTTGCACTTAGTCCTTCAGGTGGACCATTATGCGTCTATTGAAGATTATTTGTAGATGCAATACTAAGGCATAGGAGAAATATCATCGCTACCCGCGCTTTTAGTTTCATCTAATCTAATTAATTCATGGTATAGTTCTTTGCTATCAAATTCCAATTTACACAGTGCTGCAGAGTGCAGACGTAAGAGAATAACCAGTGCTTGTGAGACTTGGACTATCTGTAGATACTTGCGAAATTTTCTTCAAACATGTTGCAAACATCGCTTCAAGTGATTTTGTTGTTATGAGATATTTGTGCCGGATATGTAATGCTACCTGTTTCTTTTATTTTTTATAAAATATCAGAATATTTTAGTGTTTTTAATGTTGTTTTCAATATTAGAGATATATTTCTTGTAACATGTTGATCTTAGAACATTGCATTCATCCCGTAAACTTTCAAAGTACTCTAAATCAATGGATTTTTGTACTCTTTAAGACAAATGTGGAATTTGTACTTTTCTCTTAGAAGTCGTATAAGATCCCGTGAGTACCAAGGTGGATTATCATTTGCTATTTTTTTTTTCATAGGGATACATTCTGTAAGAGAATGTCTTAATAATTTATAAAAAAAAGTCTACGATATCGTTAACAGAAGTACAGTTTTTGAACTCACTTTCCCATTCTATTGCTAACAAATGACGTAGAACGTTCCCATTATCTGCTCGAGGAAAGTTTGGTTTTTGCCCATTTTTAGCTTTTAAAAAACGCTCTGCCAGCACTGGTAGATTAAATTCTAGTGAGATGTAAAGGGTCCTCTTTCGATAAACTATAGTTACAACAGGTAATGTCCGTAATGGAGGAGTTACAGAGTATTAAATCTAATATTATCTACTTGTTCTTTAAGATATTATTGTATTGATTTAGACCATTTAAAGTCAAGAACACGGAAAGTATCGCATTTATAACAGAGTTGCTAGATTCTGGTATATGAAGTAATTATTAGTAAGCCATTAAAGTCTCCTAAAATCAAAATTTGTTTATTATTATTAAAAAAACTTATAAACGTTGTTGGTGAACTACTCCAGTGTATCGCGATGAACTGGTGGCGGTAGGTATACTCCGATGACATACATTTATTGTTACAATTTTTCCAGGAACTGATATCAACACTAACTTATTCATAAATCGTCAATGCCGCTTTCAAAGTGCGACAATCTAAACGATTTCAAAGTTTTCAAGACATCAACCATCCCTCCGCCGTCTTTATGAGTTTTATATCTACTTGACTCACCACGATCACGCCTATAAACTCTGTACATATCTATCGTCGATCAACTCAGAGTCATAGACACCGCTGTTCAACCAAGTATCTGTAAGCACACACTATATGGTATGTTCTGGTAAAAGTTAACAGTTTTCGTTTTAAAGCCTTGTACATGTTTACTTGAAGTGGACAATTGAATGTGACTACATGATAATAATAATAGGAACTTGCAACTTATGTCATTAGTTAATCAAATTATGCTAAAGATTTTAACTTGGCTAGGCTATTGATAACAATTCTTTGCGAAGACTCGTCTTTTCTCACGAAGACCTGGCCGTCCCGAACCCAAATAAACTTGAAACCAAGTTCGTTAGATAGATGTTCCGTGACGTAAATGGGTTGAGGTTTCTCCGCTGCTATACCCAGACCACTAGTGTTCAGTTTCTATGGATTGTTGTTTCTATAATAATTATTGAAGCGACATTGAAACTGTCATGCAGAGGTGGACTACTAAATTTGACGAGAATAGGACGGGGCCTGGTGATTTGTGTCTTTCTTAGATTCTTGTACAAGGTAGTATGTCGGGGTCTTTAATATCACAAGTAATCACTTAGCCCAGTTGCAGCACGGTGGTAACTAGATTTTCAGTCTTGTGTCCTGGTGCGAACTGAAGCTCGACGTTGGCGGACCTAGAATTTAGTTCTACCAAGTTCAGATGCTGACTAAGTTGTTAGATGGCATCCCGTAAGCCACGGTTGTCTTTTTCAAGCTTGTGTATCACTCAGACGGAGATGATTCCGGCTGCTGCATCAGTTGATCTTTACCAAACTACCAAGTACATACATTGGCACCTAATCGGAAAGAGTATAATTACAAAGTTTCAACTTCATAGGCCGTGTCAACTTTCTTTGTATGAATCCATCCATATATACATCCATAAAAGCTTGTAAAAAAGAGCCCTGTATAAACCATGTTAATCAAATTAGTTCCAGTTTGGGGTTTTGCATAGAAGTGGATGTCAATATCTACTATTTAATAATAATATAGAAAATAACGCGTGTAGTACCAGACGTTTGAACATGGATGAAGCAAAAGGAGTATGTATGGATCTGTGTCTGGTGGCGGTCTAGAGTTTCAGCCTATCTCCATGGGAAAAAGGCGTGAGTTTATGTTTGGAGACAGAAACTGATTATTTGAAACACACACTAATTGCCCCCTGTTTTTTCTCCAAGGCAACCGTAGAATGGACTTCAGTGAACTGAACAAGATATCTTGCGAAATACACACATTATGATGAGAGTTTTCGGCACTGTTTGCTGTGAACGATCTACTTAAAAAGGCGAAGTTGAGAGAATACTATATATATTCTTATACTACCTTACGACTAGATATAAAAATATAGCGAGATTCAATTCGATCCCGACGCCATCTAGGCGCTTTTAGGGAACTAATGCACCTTTAAGCTGTTTACCTACTAAATATTTTGTCAGGCCACTGTAGTTATTTATTAATTAAAAAACTTATAGGTAGTCCATATAATAAGTACCATAAGTAGACTCCTTCCATGTCACGTAATTAAAGACATAAAAAGTCAAATCCCTAGGGAAAGACGTCGCACAAACCTACAAAAATGTATTTTTCCAGCGTTTTTTTTGTTTGTTTTGTAGTATAGAACCTTGTTGAATTAGCTCAGATAGAAGTGCATCATTGCAATGCAAACATGGTCTTTATTTAGGCAGTCTTTTAAAAATATATTGAATTCAATATTGTTTTACCAAACAATATTTTTACTATACACAACTTTTCTGCGCAATGTACAAGATTATCGATATACTATATTACCTCGACCAACGCTTAATTTATATTTTGTGTGCATTATTTAGCAAAGTGAACCGTGTCGTCTCGTAGCGTCTTGTAGCTTGTCGTAGCCTCTCGTAGCGCGTTGTAGCTTTTCGTAGCCTCTCGTAGCGTCTTGTAGCTTCTCGTAGCATCTCGTAGGTTCTCGTAGCAGCTCTCATTTGTCTTCGTAGACACTCGTAGCAGTCCGTTACGGCATTATGTAGCATAGTCACTCCTGCCATTCCCTTTCAGAATCTGGTGCATGTGGTACCTAATGCCTTGTATTAAAATATCTTCAATGAAGTAGATTAGAGGAAAAATAATTAATTTTGGTGATTTATAGTTTTTGAAAAATATGTACCTGGATAGTTTCGTCCATTATATTAATTCTGTAATATACGTATTTTACAGAAGTAGTTTTTATGTAGTCTCACTTTTGCAAAATTGTTCTATTCCCATATTGCGCGAAGAAAACCAAACAATCTCATCGTGAATCATCTATTACTCATCAGGCAGGGGGGAACCTATTAATGCAGGCTTTACACATTCTTATCAAACCCTTATGGCTAACCCGGTTTACATACAGCCTCTACGAGTATTTGCAACGGGTTTCTGTTTACAATTAATAATTTATTAAAGGGTAATTAAGTAAGGGAGTATGTAAGGATGTTAACAGGTGGCGTTCTGTAGTTTTTCCCTACCTCCATGGGAAGAAGGCTCATGCCTTCATAAGCTCATGCTTATGTATGTACATATGTATGTATGTGTAAAGGGTACTTGTCGCATCGTAGGGTGCTCCCTGCGATGAAGGCGATGAAGTGAAGGCAGGCTGGCTGCATCAATTATTCAGAAGTAAGACTTTTTGAACTGTGGACATGTAGAGACATGGGGTTCAAGTTTAAACGGAGTTTTATTTGCAGTTTCTCACTATTATTTCTGTAGCGTTGAAAATTGTTCGAAGGCTTTTTGTTCAGTAGTTTGTTGGGGTTTAACTTTCACAGACTTTATATTTCATGAAGCTTAGGCCCGGTTATTATGGCGATGCTTTTGTGAGACCTACATATGTATGTAAACGACTTTTGGCTAAAATATGATGATGATTATGCTATCCATATTTCACAGGCGTCATCCTATTAGCACCATGCTTCCCTGAAGTATATTATTCGCTTCCAGTTTTCCCAATTAAATGCGTATACTTATGTACTTTGTACTTAATTCCAGATACCAAATGGTAGGCAATAAGATGAGATTGGTAAGTTAGGATTAATTAATAACAACACTTGCATTGTATACATATATGTAATGAAATATATCACATTAATCCGTTTATAACTAATTATATATTCAGAACTAATTTAAATACACATAAAATAGATACACTAATATATTTGGTGATATAATCTGTGATAGTTAATTTCTATCGTTTAATAAAGAGTGAACAACACGACGCTATTACAGTTAGATAGGTGTCCGATAGACTTCTCTGAGCTCAAGTTTGATATTTTCTTATTACATTTTATATTTTCTCAAGGATTGATAAATTTCAGGGAAACAACATTCAATACATTACTATATCTACCTAATTCGATACTCAGTACATTGTAACTGACAAACGTAAAAGAAAACTCGGTTGTTCTGTATAAATTAAATTAAAAAGTAAATAAATAAACGGTGAGTCAATGTTTTTTTAAATAAATTAAATTTTAAAACACCTTGACTTATGATACTGCCCATTATGTTATCCTGGCAACACTAGGTGTATGGCACGGTGAGATATTCAGTCAATTACAATTGACAGAACAACACGTAGGTACGTAAAATATTCGAAAAATAACTCGATACATCTAGGTTATACCTGCTCAATATAATTTTATAATAAATACACGATATCTGACTTGCTACAAGAGTAAAGTGATTAATATGATAACGTCAATTAATTTAACATTCATTTATATCATACGTATAATATTTCATATATTTCAACTATTCTAACAAATATAGATCCATAGAATGGGAAATAAATTAATACATCTCTCTCAAATCGTTACGAAATATAACTAAAAACATTTAGATTTGTAGGTCAGATTTGTGGATCAAACCTGAAAATATATTATGTAATACAATAGAAGAAATTTAAAAAGTACAATAATACGGGGCAATTCAATTTCCTATCTAATTGTTCTTACATTCTCCTAAAGAGATTTGAGCTGGTACATGCTGAACATCGGGGTTCTAGTTGGTACACATTAGTTTTCAACACACGTGAGCGGTTTGCTGATTGAGCTGTATTACATTCAGCGGGCGCGTGCTCCGCTCGGCTCAGCGGACTCCTAGTCAGGCCTTTCCACAAATATATATCAACAATACGAAAATACGAATTTGTAAGATTTCTACTATAGATTACACAGTGATATTTATGTTCATAATTATATTTAATAATATCTTATGACGTAGAACTGTTATATTAAGAACAGTATGTCAACTCCTACGGTGAGGTTTCTGTGTTGTATGTATTATTATTCATATTATACATGATTTTTTTCGCAATATTTAGTAAATACTTATTTCATATGGTAATATTAAACATCTAGGAGATAGTACAAAGGTAAATTGTAGAAGATATGTAGGTATGCAACTTGATCAGGTATATGCAAAGAAATGCTTCTGGTTACAATTTAATTCAATATTTATGATTCTTCATGTACATATGTATATAATAGTAAAAAATGATATAATTATTAATACTATAAGGTAAAACAAATGCAAACTTGGTTTTATATTAGGAATTTGAATAACATATATATATATACATATATATATTAAAGCAAATTGACCTTATTTACAATGCAAAGGGTTTTATAATAATCACTATTATTTAAATACCATTATTCCTGTATCGTCAATAGTTAGGCGTGGCATCGATCATAACTTCATACAAACATGTCATCACAAAAAAATACTGTATGTAGATTTTAATAAAATATTCTTTAGGATGTTTTCAGAAAACATGAACCACATAATTAATGTTAAACAATTTGTTATGTCTCTTTTAAAGTCTCTCTAAGTTAAAATAACTTCTTAGGGGTTTATAGGCATCAATTTCATTTCCATGCACAAGTTAGCATTTAAAATGTGCCTTCCTAATGAACCTAGGTTCTCTTTAATCATTTTGAAAACCTTGTATAATCAATAAAGCTTAATACTTATAGTTAGGCCGAATTAATTTAAAAGTGGTAAAAATCGGAGCCTCTAAAAAAGGACATTGGTTAGTTTGCCGTATTCCTGCCTCGCTGTACGAACCGTCTCAAAAGAAAAAGAGATTCTAAGATACGGCATTTGAATTTACGTGTACTTTTAAATACTTATATTTTTTAGGAAGGGATTATAATTTACTTCGACATTTTAAGTACTTGTTACCTTGTATTTTTACCAAGTATGTACGCAAATATATAACTCATAATAGTATTGTATAATAGAAAACAATAAATAAATTCGTTAGATTTATAGTATTAGGTACATAATATAATATGTATAGTATTTAGGTGTTGCATGTAAGCATACTCTATACTTTCAGGTATTTAATTCAAATGAGAGACATCTCATGGTGCAATTAAACGATTTTTTAAAATATTTTTTATTTTGTGTACCATACTGCAACATTGTACTATAGGTACCCACATACACAGTCTAGATAAAATCGAAAAGAAAACGATTAAATCCGAGTTGTGTATTTATAATGTGGTAACTTCGCCTTCCACATGGTGACGTGCACTGATGGACGTTACTGAAGGTGCCAAACTGGTAGCCACATTCTGGGCTGACTCTATTTAGATTGCCACCGACATCGACACATGAGGTGTCTGATATTTGGTCAACCACTTCATAAATGCACTAGGTATATAAAATAGCGTAATACACAAAACATACGTACGTATCTAGACTCTACTGTGTGAGTTATGATCCTGCTAAATACGTAACCGTGGCCGTAGATTGAGAGTGGAAACAGAAGACAGAAGAAATTGCAGAGTATGTAGATCGATCGCCAGACGTACGTGTAGGTGCGCGGGAGGTGCGCGTTGTGTGCGCGGGAGTCATTTAGTCCTTAGGCTGGGGCTTCACTATCTCACACTTGCCGGGGGTGGCTGGGGTCGGGTCCTCGGAGAACAGGGGGTTCTTCACTTCCATCTCTCCCGTCTGTGGATTCAGTACAAGGATGAAGCAATTTGTTAATGAATATTTCCTTCACAAAATATGTTCGTGCATGAAAAATAAAGTTTCCAAGAAAAAAAGAGCATTAAAGTGCATTAATTCACGAACTACTCTTTTATTTAAGGCTTCACTACTCAGGCTATGGCGGTCCTTTGGTGGAGGTACTTCGCGATGTCTGGATCCGGGCTGTCTTTATCCTATATCATTAGAAAACTCCAGATATTAGTTTAAGCAATTCGGAATTAGTATTATTATTAGTTTTATGTCAGTGTCCAAGAATTTTCTCAAATTTTACGTATATTAGAACATTGATTCGAACTTTGAAAACTCTCCAACCAACTGCATATTCCGTTCTCGCTCACGTTGTTCAGATGTTTATATTCACAGACGTTTTTATAACGCAAGCAAATTCTTCAAGCATTGACAGACCTGAGAATTAAACTCAGGAACTGACGTTTGATTGTTAGGAATACTAGCTAATAAGCCTTATCTAGACACCAACAGTGACCTCCCCTATTGTGCCGGTAGAAAGTACTTTTTTGTTCCAGCAAAATTAGAAATTACTTCATTGCAGCCCCCATAGCATTTTAAGTTCCGATAGTCATTTATGTTCAGTTCCAATAGACTTTTAAGTTCCTAAAGCCTTCTAAGTTCCTATAACCTTTAAGTCCCTAAAGCCTTCTAAGGCCTTTTAGTTCCTATAGCTATATGGTCATTTCAGTTCTTATATAGCCTTCTAAGTCCCTATTACTATTTAAGTTCAGATAGCCTTTTAAATTCCTGTAAGATTTTAAGTTCCTAAAGCCCATTAAGTCCTTATAGCCTTTTAGTTCCAATAGCTATTTAAGACCGGGCCGGGGCTGCCTTAAGGCGGCACCTGCTCAATCTAGGGGGTCCAAACACCTCCTGCCGGAGGCTCTCCGCGGGGGTCGTGCGGTCCATGGGCCTTTACGGGGCTCCGATGTGGGCGCATTCCGTGAGGCGGCGACCGGTCCGTCGGTTGAACGCGTCACAGAGGGTCATGGCCATCCGGCTATCCCAGGGAGACCGCACGGTCTCCGGTGAGCCGGCAAACCTCCTTGCCGGATTACCGCCATGGGATCTGGAGGCAAAAGTCCTATCGCACATGTGGGAGTGGCGCGAGGAGGCAAATCGCCAGGGCGTAACTCCGCTGCCGCGAGAAATCGCGGCACTGTGGACAGAGCTCCGGCAGGATCTCAAGGCGGCATGGAAAGTGCGATTGTCGCAACCCAGCGCTGGGCACGCCACAATTGCGGCGATAAGTCCCCTCTTTGAGGAGTGGCTGGAGAGCCGCCACGGCGTCCTCACCTTCCGCCTGACGCAGGTCCTCACCGGACACGGGTGCTTCGGGAGGTTCCTGTTCCGGATAAGGCGGGAGAGAACGCCCGGGTGTCACCACTGTGTGGATCACCCGGAGGACACGGTGGAGCATACGGTGGAGGTCTGCCCGGCTTGGGCGGAGCACCGCCATGTCCTCGCGGAAGCGATCGGCGGCGGCGATCTCTCGCGTCCGAACCTGGTACAGGCCATGGTACGGAGCGAGAGTACATGGGAAGCCATCACCTTCTTCTGCGAAGCAGTAATGCTCGCGAAGGAGGAGGCGGGACGCGTGAGGGAGAGGCAAGCTTTGCGCCCTCACGCCGCAGCCAGCAGCAGCAGCAGGAGACGCCCTGGGCGTCGGGAATTGGCAGCCGATTCCCGGTCACCGTAGGCGCGGGTTTGCGGACGGCGAGCAATGGATTGCTCACCGTCCGGTAAGGACCAGGCCCGAGTCGACGTCAGCACCATTGAAGGGGTCCGCTAGGGCCGATGCCAGCCGGGTTGCGGGATGTCCCAAAGAGTTACCGTGGCCCCAGCACAGGCAACAGAAGGAACACGGGTGGGTTTTAGTCAGTAAAAGTCTGACACGCCCTCCCGCTCCGCCCAGAGCGGGAGAAGTCATTTGATGATTTCCCATCCACAAAAAAAAACTATGGTCATTTCAGTTCTCTCTAAGTACCTATAATCTTTTAAATTCCTATTACTATTTAAGTTCCGATAACCTTTTAAGTTCCTAAAGCCCATTAAGCCCTTAGGTATAGCCTTTTAAGTCCCAAAAGCTTAGTCCCTATAAGTTCCTATAACTTTTTAAGATACTATGGTTATTTCAGTTCCTATATAGCCTTCTAAGTCCATATAAACTTTTAAGTTCCTATTACCATTTAAGAGGATATCGCGCGCACAGTGGCGCCCTCGTCGTTTGTTTGATTATTTCTTTTATTTTAGAATGAAAATGCAGAAAATAAGCACGTTATGTTGCGCTCCACAAGACTATACGTTATTATTATTACAAACAGTAGTTTTACATTCTTAAGATTTATTATAATCTATAAAACGGAGCTTAGTGGCCACTATTTTCCGTTTTAAGGATTATAATAAAACTTAACAATGTATAACTACTGTTTGTAATAATAATAACGTATAGTCTTGTGGAGCGCAACATAACGTGCTTATTTTCTGCATTTTCATTCTAAAATTAAATTAAAAACCAAACAAACGATGAGGGCGCCACTGCGCACACGGTATCCTCTTAAGTTCCTATAGCCTTTTAAGTTTCCATAGCCTTTTCAGTTTCTAAAGCCATTAAGTACCTGTAGACAAAACACCAAATTCCTATATTATGTTCCAGATGTAGGTAAAATGCGAGCAATTACGTACCGTAGCGAATCCAGGGCATTCATACACGGTGTAATCTCCTTCCTCATTCTCCTCCTCAGATTCAGGGTCAGACACGGAGCCGTTACGATGCTCACAACCATTCCTGAAATGTGTAGAAAGACTTTTTACAAAAACTGTACAGTGGTTACACACACTCATACACTCTTCAAGCAAGTCAAAAGAGAAGTGTCTTGCGAGTGCCCAGCGATGTTGTACCATATGCGGTGCATATGCATTCATTGCCCCCTATACTTGCCTGCACGATTACACCAGTACCTGGCATAAACATAACACGACTTTTAGAAAGAGATTGTCATACAGATATGAGTGACTGAGACGACGCTCTACAAAACAGATTTTTTTTTAATCGGAGTGTCATATGTACGGCCGGGTACTGCATGTACACAATGGTATGTTCTGAAAAGGAAAGAGCTGTGCTATTCAAATGGTGCACATTTATGCTTATTCTATTTAATAGTGCTAGTTTCAGCAAAAGTCACTAAGCCCACCACAATTAAAAAAAAAACTTAAGTGGATTAAACGGACTGCCTCGTTGGTCTAGTGGTCGCAAGCGCTACTGCTGAGCATGAGGTCCTGGGTTCGATTCCCAGATCGGGCAGTGTTATTGCGTTTTTCTATCTGGAATTTCTCAGTAGCAGCCCGAAGTCTGGATTTGTGCCCGGTAGATGGCAATAGACTCGTCCCTTATTACATGGGACTTAAACAAAACTGGCGAAATGTGGGTGTACTATATATTTAGATAGGTACACTTCTGCCTAACCCTTCGAGGAAACAAGGCGTGATGTTATGTCATGTACAAAAACACACTAATTCTGAACAAACTTCTTTCGGGTTTGCACTATACTAAAAATAACGTTGTTTATTTATCTGCATAAGTTACTCAAACAAGGATAACGTGGCACCAGTTAAAATGAAAATATTGTCCAGATCAAAGCAAACATACTCGTATTTAAAAGAAACTGATTTTAGCAGAATATTCTTGTTTAGTGGTAAATAGTGCCTTAAAATGTCTAAAATACTAAATAAATCGAGAGAAAGAACTCCATATAAACTTTACCAAGTGATATCATGCATCGACGGCAGAAATACTAAATTGTGGAAAATTGTTCGATGTTACTCCAGATGATCGAATAATTGTTTGTGTTGGCTAACATGACACGGACGTACGTCAAAATAATGTCAGAACGATACACATATATTTCTAAAGATAATTCAATGTCCAATATGTGTTTCCAAAGTTTGTAATAATGTACATTTAAACGAATCTACAATTAATGAAATGCTAATGATGATAAGTTACCAGTACAAAAATTGCAATTTTATTGACTTTGACGACAGCTTGGTTTATTAAGCAGATTAATTTTACTCTGGATCAAATAGACCAAGGACCTTAAATTTCTTAATATTAAAAAACTACTTCTATAATTATGAAGTGGGAAAAATACTGTGAGGCAAAAAACGGCTTATTCCGAACGGATCAGACAATCCGATCCCACTATGTGGGATCCGATATGAACGTGGATAAAATGAATATTTTGTTCCGATTCGATCCCATTTGAGGGATTTGTTAGGAATGTGGATAAAATTAATATCCGAACGAAATGATTCCCAGCTTGAATCGATAAATGAAAATAAAGAGTACAGAATATTATATATATATATATAATTGTTATTAATTTAACATTTTTTACATTAAACAACGCTTTTTAAAATATGTACATAACAAATAAAAATATCGTACTTATATGAAAAAAAAAATAGCGTGACGAACGTTCGTTCATCGTTCAACGAACGTTCATCTCCTACTTAACCCCTTTAAGGGATGATGCTCACTATTGTTAGTTAGAAAACTTTTATACAAATTTTCATGCGGTTTTGGCTCTGCGTTGTCTGTCAGTAAATACGTGAATTTAAGATTTTTATTAAGTCGAATGTAAGACGACACAGAATCACCGCTCCGGTGTTGCAAGACTTGCAAGGCATCCGTGTGGCTTCGCTCACACGTTCGTTCAGTAACTACTGGATAGATTTATCAAATCAACAGAACGATAATGCAAGGGACACATGCATAACTAATACGCGCGATAGTCTGTTCCTTCGGTCATACGGTTACAATCGCATACAAAAATGTATACTTTCCCTAAACAACACAGGTGCGGTCGGGTATGATGAGCTTTCGACAAAAATTCTAAAGGGTTGCTCTCCTCAGATAACTTCTGTGTTGACACATTTTTAATAATTTTGTCGTTCTTAGAAGTGTGCTTTCCGGAGTTGTTATAGTTTGTGGTTGGTAAGCTTCTGAATAAAAAAGGCAGCTCGAAAGCAGATAATTACAGACCTCATATCAATCATTTCTAAATTTTTTGAAAAAGCTATGCAATACCGTCTCTTAGAATTTATTGAGAAACATCATATTCTTAAGAAAGAACAATGCGGGTTTCAAAAAGGAAATCGACCACTCTTGCATGCTTCAATCTTGTAAAAATATCATTGATGAAGTTGACATAGGAAACCCGGTATCTGAATCTTCTTTGATATGTCGAAAGCTTTTTTTTGACTTTGTGTCTCATAGATCGTTACTTTCGTGGTTGGAACGATATGGTATTCGAGGTCCGGCCCTTATTTGGCTTGAAACCTACCTACTGGGTTGAAAGCAATATGTTGAGATTCCAAGTATGACATAAAGAACTGGAGGGAATTAGATCTCTTTCGATATTTAACAACTTGGGTATACCACAAGGAAGCGTTTTGGATCCCTTTTATTTTTCTTATATATTAACTAACTTCCTGAACACACACTCAATCCATGCACATTATTTGCGGATGACATTTCGATTATTATGACATCACCAATTAATACTGATATAAATAATTACAAAATTGACATTGATAATATAATTGAATCAATAAATTGTTGGTTAAGATTTCATAATTTGCATGTAATTAATACAACAAAAATTATTCAGTTTAGGACATATGGTCGTAAGCGAGAATGGAGAACCTCGATAAGAGGCAGAGTAATCTACTTTTCTGGGAGTTGCATTGGATGGCTACTTCTCCTGGAAACCACACGTAGAAAAAGTATGGAACAAATTAAACAAATTCGTGTATGCTCTCCACACACTGCGAAATACCTCATCGCAGAGTACGATGTTGACACCGTATCACGGCTGCGTTGCATCAACTCTACAATACGGGCTTTGTCCGACAGCACTTTGACCTATTTAAAAACGCTCAAGACCGTTGCCCTCGAAAAGTAAGAGACCCAGATAGAACAGTTCTGCCTAGGCCACCAAGGACTTCTCTGTATAAAAAGAACTGTCACCATAAGTGTGGACTTATCTAGAACAAAATACCAAACTTGTTACATAATAATTTATTTAAAAAAAGTTAAAATTTGAAAAAACTATTTTATTCTATAAATGAATTTATATATTATATAATGTTAAATAATCTGATAAACATTAATGCGACAATAATTAAAATAGAATATAGTGTAAAATTAACGAATAATATAAACTAGATTGGACATAAATATTATACTCTAGCATTAACTAAATACCAGTGGCGCAGCTACAATTTTCATTAGAGGAAAGCCGAAGAAAACATTGTTCAGTTCTTATAAACTCAGACAAAAACCTTTTTTTATTTTTATACGTTTGGTTTTTAATCTTATGATGATGATGATGATGATACTGATCTGAATGTGATACTGAATCTGATAATGATACTGGTATTTAAATATAATTATGTAATGTGATGTGATACACAGTTACATACAGGTGTGCCATATTATTTGGCAATAGTAGACATTAAGAAGAGTGGTTGGCCCGAAGGGAAGCCGAGAGGAATCGGGTTGTATGAAGCCTTCGCCCCTGCTAAATACATTGTAATGTTTTGCATGTCAAATGTCTGACTATGTATTTGAAATTTAATTACTGACTTTAAGACCAACACTGTACCAATACTTATTACAAATAAATGATTATGATGTTAATTGTTTAACAAAAGTAGTCCTAATTAACTCATAAATTCTTCATGTCTCAAAACATTTAGCATCGAATGCAGGGTTGCACTTTTGTAATGAAGTTCATTAACAATTTATACGTAAATTACATCGGAAATAACGTTGCTCTTCGTCATAATTTTTCATCGGATTCTACCATCGCTAACAGGCTTCTATCTTTCTAGCGCAAACTATTCAAATAAAGCTGAGCTTTTCATTTCGTTCTGAACACCGGCGCTTATTTGTTTACCGTCCATATTTCTGCTATTTAATCAAATGAAAAGTAAGCAAGCGGCATTCTCTGCAATTCTCCAATTGTTTCATCAAAGCTGGAAGGAAAACAGTTAAACAGATTTTTTGCATTTGATTACCTTTCCATAGCTATTATTTGTTGTTTTTGATGCTGGTAGTGGTACATGTGAGCCGAATGTGCCAGTTTCCTGTCGCCTGATGTGTCTATGTTAGGTCCGGTAACTCCGTATGCTGGGTAGTCCACGTCTGCTGCAGCTTTAGCTTTTTTACTGAGCCTGTGGGGTGATTGTGACTATGTGAGTGATAAATGTTACTAGAATGTGAGGAGTGCAACTAAATGTGTTGGTTATCAGTGACTCACGTATACCAGCCGAAAGCGAATCCGATGACGGCCATGGTGAGCGCGGTGCCTACGGCAGCAATGAGAGCTATTCCATAGATCGAGTCTGCCGGGTCGGCCGTCGATTCCAGCACATTGATGTGGCGAGGCTTGTCGGTGCCCGCGGGATTCTCTTGGGTACTAAATATTAGCAAACAGATTAGAATATTGTCTTTACGCTCTACATGAATACGCTACGACTGGCACCTTTTACGTAGCCATGAGAGGTGCATAATGCAGTACTACTAAAACTACGCTAACACAAAAAAAACTAAATGTTTCATAATTTTGTAAAAAACTCGTTTTATATAATATGCTTGTGTGACTGAGATAAGCATACATAGGATCACATGCTGGTAGTTCTGGCATGAGATAGCGAAATAAGATGGTAAGGCAATATGCTATGCAATAAATGCTATGCAATATGCATGCTCGTATGATTTGCGGGATGTTCGAAAGAGTTACCGTGGCCCCGGCACAGGCAACAGAAGGAACACGGGTGGGTTTTAGTCAGTAAAAGTCTGACACGCCCTCCCGCTCCGCCCAGAGCGGGAGAAGTCATTTGATGATTTCCCATCCACAAAAAAAAAAAAAAAAAAAAAATGCTCGTATGATAATTATGGTCCAATAACTGATATTTTAATTTTGAGTCATCCACAACGTCAAATGTACGGATGGCGTGAATTTTTATGCATGTTTTATTTATTGTTACCGATACCGTAATTTTTTTCGGACATTTCTAATTTGGTTTACCCCATCAAAATAGTTAATTCCAAATAAGTTAGCTGCTGTTGCAATTGCTTACATTAATATGTTGTTGAATAGACGGCGTCTAATGGCGGCTACACACGGCACCGATTCATCGTAGCGATTTATATGTGCAGTCCGTTTGGGCAGTTTTATTGAACGTGTGTATTTCGTTGCAGATTCTTTCGTTTGCACAGTTGATCGGAGGCAGTTGCATTGCTATTCGATAAATCGTTTTCGATTGCGTTTGCACAGTTTTATCGTAGCGTGTGGATGACGGTGTCGATTTATCACTTATTTCATGAAGGAACTCGCTGTGGGCGGACGCGTCTTGCGTGGGTCGTAACATGACGGAAGTAGATCGAAGTTCACCCCGTGAAAAATATTGGAGGAGTTCATCCAAAGCTACAAAAGGGACACGCCTTTGGAAGACAAAATTCAAAGATTACCATGATCCTAATAAAAAATGATGCCTACAATAGACTGGTTGAAAAATATAAATATATTGATTCTAATGCGAACAGGGGGCTGCGACATAGTGTTATTTTTCTGTATCAGCGGAGTGACTAAAGCCACGAGATTAAAGTACCACGTCTCTTCGTTCATTCTTAAATAATTATGCCAAACTATATTTGATAAATTTATATCAGTGTATGACCTCCGTTTTAGAAGCCAGTACTTACACCACATACTATGCCTTTTTTTCTATAAACACATTGTCAAGCCCAAAGAGGCAAGTCCGTCTTCATCATCTTCTGTTATTCTTGAAGACATGTTTCACGCGCGAGCTTCTGCGAATAACTCAGATATCGGCGGCGTGTGAAGAACATAGGGCCGTCCGTCCGGTATAACTGAGAAAACTCAAATCGCTACGATATACCGGTGCCATGTGTGGCAGGCTTTAGTACCGTGTCGGCTCTAGCGTCGTATAATCGGTGCCAATAGGAGACTTCTCGAAAGGGGTGAGACTCTTAAAGCGCTCCTTAATAATTAATTTACATTGATGTTTGTTTAATAAATAGTAATCTATATAACTAATGTAAGACTTTTATAGTTGATTGTCATACATTTGAAGCGGTATTCATACATTATAGAATTATTTTTCCATAGTTAGGTATTTTAATCTGAGAGCCGCAAAAACCACAGCATTTATCTGTCTTGTGATGTGATAATGTTACTATTAATGTATAATGGTAACAATGATAGATAATATGAACCGAAATATTGATTTACCGAAGTTGCCAATTGGGTTATTACAAGTAAAATAAATATATCTGTCCAAAATTAAGTGACACAAAAGTGACAAGTCCTTTTAACGCCCATTTTGTTTAAGCTAGCAAGCAAATTTTTGTTGTACTTTGTTCATACTTCATAGTTTTATATGGGCTTTGCCACCATCACAGCTAAGCAAGAGTTTCCCATCAATCAATCAACTCGTTTTGTTACATTCCACAATGTCAGCCGCAGAGCCGTGCAATAACAAACAAAACTGTCTGAGGCCGGATTATGTTGCAGTTTAACTGTTAAAATACAATAGGATCGTAGCCAAACAGCTGAGAACACAGACATTAATAGGACTGTTCTTTAGCGTCTACCTAAAAATGCCTAAATAAAATGTTGATACTCGTAAATGATGTCAATAATGCAAAATTTGGAACGATTCTATAAAGTGTTTATAAAGTGCGTTGAATGTCGTCTGCACACGTGTACACATTGCTTGTATTCGTAGCTTTGTTTGAGAATACATTCACAAGTGAAGGCTGCTTACAACAAAAGTGTTAACTGGGACGAACTTCATTTCCATGCGCAACTAAGGACTGTTAGGAGTGGAGGCTAAGGAATCTCTAAGTGTTTAATATGTTAGTCTTCACCTCGTCTCCGGCACATCAGTAGGGTTTACTCTCAACCAGCGCAGGTTGGTTGGCAGTAAGGAGACAGGTATACGGTAGTCCTTATTTGCCCTAAAAAAACGCTATATTGTCGATTTTTGTAAAAGGAGAATGGGCAGCGAACTATGGGTATGGCCCTAAAGAGATAAGTACTAACAATACTAACATAATTGTAAGCTAATAATTATATACTAACAAGATATGGATTTTAATTATCTGAAATAAATTATTCTATTCTATTCTAAAGCCCGGAAGCCATAAGATCAATGGAAGGAGTTTTTCAAGGAGAGCCTTTACTACTAATACAACGATTGCCTAGTCATTTTGGAATTAATTACTAAAATTAATTAATAGGAGACTACTTGGGAGCTGAAGTTTAGGAGTTTTCTTGGCGTTCAATACCCATAAGATATACATCAATGGAAAGAGTTTTTCAAGGAGAACCTTTGCTGTTAACAAAACTTGCCAATCGTTAGACTATCCGGAGTTAAAGACTCAAAATGTGACTACTTGGGTACCGAAGTGAACCATAAGATATACATATATCGAAGTATAATGCTTATTAACGGCCAAACCCAATAACATATCTATCACCAGTTTTGGCATACTGGAGATAGAAAAACCTATGTATCTATGGTTTTAGCATCCCAATATAAGAGATTAAGGAATCTTACCGGCCTGACATAAGGACAGATAGAATTATACTGTCTACCGTCAATAGCGATCTGTCTTTTACTGAAAATAGGTTATTAGGTTCGGCCGTTTAAGAACTAAGCGAACAGATACACAGACAGACACACGAAAAACGAAAATGCACCTAGTAGTACTATACATGTCTGCCTACCCTTTAGGTAATTCAGGCGTGATGTTTTGTAATGTTAATATAATAATGCTTATGTTTACAAGTTACTGCTAATTAATTAGATAACTTATTACGGGAATTAAGTTTTGATGTTAAAGTTACATTTATGATGATTAAACTCGACAGACTAGTAATGCCGACAACTTGTAGTAATAAGTAATAACAAATGTTCTTCTAAACGAAATACAACATAACATCACGCCTGTAGTCCCTGAAGGGCTAGGCAGAGGTGTGCCTTCACCCGTTGCCGTTGTGCATTTCACCAGTTATGATTAAGTCCTATGTAAGCTCGTACGTTTATAATGTAAGGGCAGAGCGGAGCCTTCAACTACAGGCATTTTTTATGCTTAAATGGAGACTCCTCGATATGCAGTGTAAGCCAAATGAGATGTATGAAATAAACTTATTTTTATTTTATTTTATTTTATTTTTATGTAATAGTGAGCGAGCCTATTGCTATCAATCACAAATCGAGACTCCGGGCCCAAAATATATAATAACGTTATTGGGAGGTTCGGCAGGTTCCACGTTCTGTCCTACCGACTCTTAGAAACATTATTCTTAAAACGGCATATAGGAGGCCAATGTTTTAAAATGGACGTTGATAGGCTTATAAGATGATGTTTGAAGTAAAGGCACAGTATTAAGTAGAGTTAATTAATTGACGAAATACCAGATTTTAAATGATACTTAATTACTCACATTTATGGTTCTGTATTACCAAACGGACAATCAATTGAGAGAATAACACGAAATATTCCATTTGTGATGAGATCTATCCATTGGCATATATCTTAACGCTATTGTGAGGTGCGGCACGTTTAACGTTCCGTCCGGCCGACCGACTCTTAAATCATTGTTCCCTAAACGACTTAAAAGACGTTTGCAAATAGACGTTAATAGGCTTAAAAGATGATGCGTGCAAGGCACAGAATTAAGAAAGTTAATTGACGGAAAACCAGAATTTTAATAACACCTAGTTACTTACATTTAAAACTCTAGCATCCCATGTACTAACAATCGAGAGAGGTCGTCATAATAAGAAATATTCTCCTTGAAGAGCCCTATCTATTGGTATATCTTAGCGCTATTGGGCGTTAGAGCAGTTTAGCCCCATCTCCTTTGTCATTACTGCTAATTTCATGATTATCTATCAGTCAGATTTCTACTTTATCAACTTAACTAAAACACCTCATGGCCTTCCTACGATCTGATACCATCACAATGAAAGGATGCACATCCAACAATTATCCAAACTACGATTATGTAAATAATAAAAATAAATGTAAATAATAAAAATATTTAAGTGACTTTTGGGGGATAGTCAGTGTAATTAGGAACTAAATTTCGGGTTTCCGGACATGTACCTACCATGTACTTTCAGATACCAGTTAATATACAGGCTGACTTTGAAAACATGTGACAAAATTTAAAGGGGTGTGTTCTACCCATCAATATGAACAACTTTTACTATGGGACCAACTTAGAATTAGCAAAAAAAATTCAACATTCCCGTATAAAGGTACATACCCGATTGGACCATTTTGTATAAGAACGTTGAACGACGTTTGGCTAAAAGTCTACACTACTCAATCCACAAAAACATTTCACACAACATAGGTACCAACGAAATTATATAAAAATCGCAGAAAATAATGTTTTAAAAAATAAAAAAGGCGGTTTTGATTATTGTTTTAAGCTATATTTTTCGCAGAAACAGTGTTTTCTCATTAAGAGGTGTTTGTGACTTCAATTCTGCCCTATTAATCTTCAGTATTAAAAGTGTTGTTTTCATAAGGTTTCTTAGAAGCAGCGAAAAGTAAAATTGAAGATTACCTAGCGCCCCTTTGAATAACTTGTATTCATGTTATTTCACAATAACTAGTATATACATTTTTACTCGTATATATACAAAAAAGCACGTTACATATATATTATATAATACTCGTATTTAAAAATATTTTACTATGGCTCGTCTAGGTATTGTAGATTAAGAGGCAGACTTGTGACCCGAAAGGGCATAGAGTTCTATGTACTCCGAAGAGACGGGTAATAACCTCTGTTGTCTCAGGAATTTGTAATTGTCATACTCATATAATTATTTTTAATGTTATATTAATTCAATATATTTATATCAGTGATGAAAAACCATCTGCTCGTAGAGAGATGCAACTAATATGCAATATTACATACTCCCACGTTTTCGTTCACCGCTATCCAATAATCACATAAAAAGTTCTTAAGATATTCCATAAGGTTTGAAATGTGCCAGTCTCGCAATCAGATCCGTAAGATGTTATAGGTGCTTTGTATTGTATGCAGGTTTCATTACGAGTACCTACCTACTCTGCAAACTCGAAGGTCAGAAGCCCAGAACGAACCCTGTTCTAACTAGTCTCGCTTCCTGTTGCTTTAAGTGTACCTCCCGCAGTCCCAGTCAAAGTGCTATTACATGTTACGCGGACTCTGTCCACCTACCCTGTGTATTTTTCTTTGAAAGTGAACACTCACCGTCTATCGTTACACAATTACCGATATGCTAGTTTTAATTACCTTTGATCAATCTAATACGAATAATGTATGATATTTTAATGGTTGGGTTTTCTACCCAAAGGCTAAAAAAGCTTAGTAACACATAATGAAATGGAATTATTCACTAAGGATTCTTCCTTAGTGAATAATTACGTGTGACAGCTACTTTTACTAAGCTTTTCATAGAAGAATAACATTGTAAGTTAAACTACTTTCAGTCTACTATTAGCAGAAGGTATAATTGAAATGCTACAAAATTCTAATAAATAGGTTTCATTTTTCTATCGACCAGATTTTCCAACCTAATAGGTAATACAAATATGAAGTGTCTGTTTATAATGTCAAAATAACAGTGTTTTAGGTTTTGCTAAATGCATATACGGTATCTACTTATAACAGAAAAACAATTTTTTTTGTCTGTCTGTTTGTTCCGGCTAATCTCAGTACTTCTGAGTTGCGAGAACCTATAAGTGATTGAACGCGCAGTATAATGGATTAAATGCTAGCCTGCTTTTAGTTCTGTAATGCGAGAGTTTACTAACGCAAAACTAGCGTTATGTACGTATGTATGTACTAGCGTTATGGATATGAATTCCTACTCAGACTAAAAGGCGAACGGCAAGCTTGTATGGGAATTTCGTACAGCTAATAAAATTTCGTGTTTTGAGAATTTTTTTGTTTTAATTGGTAGTTAATATAGACGAGCCCTTGTTACATTCTTAGATTTTTAGAACTTGGGACGTAAAAGTTATAACCAAATAAAAAAAAAATTATATATAGATCGTTACATAAAGGAACATAAACATTGTTTTGGGGATAAAGTACATGTTCTAGATTGCTTGTCACTATATTTGTACTGTTTTACTTACCATTAAGTAGGTAGATTGAGATGAGGATCGTACATACCTACTCTTACTTAGTAGGGTGCATTAGGAGATACATATTTCTAATTAAATTTCTAATTATATTATTGTTATTTCTATTTCGAAATAATTAATTATCATTTCGATATTTGTGTTACTTTACATATGGCAACTTCTAAAATCATAACTGCGTTTAGTTTTCGACTTTATTACGTTTATTTATTAAAACCTTTTTATTGATTTTTTTAATTAATCTGAAGTTCTAAAAATACCTAGTACACTTACATGAAAATAAATGGCTTAGTTGCCTTAATAAGTGGTACAAATTCTGTAACAGAACAACAAAAAAAGTATGCTGTACTAAATCTGCCGTTCACCTTTGGCTAAAAGGCTTAACAGAATACGCTCAGTAAGGATTTCTATGTAAACGAGCGAAGATTAAAGAAAGGATGAATATCGTACTATAAGGAAATAAAAATAATTTGAATTGCTTTGTAAAGAAATAATTAAAAATAAGTGTACGTGGGTGTCAGCTCCGACGCACGACTGGAGTTTACTCCGTGCAAGACGCGCAACGTACGTTGTGCAGAAATACGTAACGCTTGTATTAATTTCACTCATAAAATCTCCATACCGGGGGCTTTATATGAAAATCGATTCTTAAGGAGTAAACTCCAAAGCTTACGACAAGAAAATCATAAAATTTTCAACATTAGTCGAATCAACATAATCGAGCGTTAGGCATATTCTTGCTTATGTTTTTAGATAAAAAATGCGTCTTTTTAGGAGGTTGTCCTGCAGTAATGCGGTTTTTGGACTTTCTGCCAACGCTTTTGTCTTTACGTCCGCTCTCGAAGTAGGTTGTACCCGAATTCAGATCGTTCGCAACTCTGAATAGCGGAATGGTTTAAGGTAACTTTACTGTGAATTAATGCTAGTAAGCCCTCCCGCAGCTCAGAATTACTGGGGTTCTGAATACTGGAAGGGTTTCCATAAGCGCCACGGCGGCGGCGGGTCGGGGGACGAGGGAGTTTTATTAAGATGTGGCTGTTAATAATTATAGTATACAGTGTATCTCACGACTTCCACGCGAATGAAGTTGCGGGGCACAGCTAGTAGGTAATACAATTGAAAGCGGCAAACCTTTCATTTCTACACATTATGTGTATTCTTCAAAGCTATAAAAGGCTTTCGGTTTATAATTATTTTTAATCGCTGAGGCAGTTTAATCCACGAGAATTGGAACATCTGCCAAAACGGCGGTGTTTATAGAAATTCTACCTTTTAGTACCAATATTTTTATTGTACTTCATCCAAATCTTGTCGTAGGTAATTATCAAATAAGTATCATAGTTAAAAAGTAGTAGGTATATATTTGGTGCTTTCTCTAAGGTTATTTTTCATGGTAGATGAGTTTTTTGGATGCCTAGATGTGTGTAGTGATGTGTAATTATGTCTATATACTGTAAGAAACACTCGATTCCACTGGTTTTGTTTTTCGGATACTGACATTCAGGTATATTTCTCGGTTATAACCAATATTATTTTCAATCTTGTTTTGACCCGTCACGACAGATTCGGCAAAGACATCGGGAATAAAAATGCATTGTGCCTGCATATACATATTTGTAACATAGAAGTAGATCCGTATCTAGTGTTCTCTAATGTGTTTTGATATTGTACAATCATAAACATTTGTGCCTAACTATAATTTGATTTATGTATCTTCTAGTACCTAAGTGTCTATTGTAATAATTTAAGGGGAAGCGCTAAGGTAGCCCGCGAAATTAAAATTTTCTTACGATTTCTGCAATTTGCAGCTCGGTGTCTGGGTGTATGTTGATTAAAGTATGATTCGCGACCGTAACAAATATGTATTTACAAAATTATAATCATTACAATTAGCAATACAACTCCTTAAGTTAGTATAATCCTCAAATGTCCAGATTTCATGAGATAGTCATTCAATAGAATTAGAGAGAGAGTTGAGTTTTGAGAGTCTTAGAGAGTTGTATTGATGACTTTAATGATTATAATTATGTAAATACATATGTTACGGTCGCGAATCATATTTTAATCAACATACAACCTAACCTGTAAATTGCAAAAAACGTAAGAAAGTTTGAATTACGCGGGTTACCCTGGCGCTTTCGCCTTAATTTAGAATTGCTTAACAATTTTCTAAGAAAAGTCTCTGATAAATGATAGCATATTTGCACAAAATAACTGTAATAAATTAAAATGCTAATACTGGCTTAATAACAGTAAGAAGATTTCTGTCAACGAATGAAGATAATGTCACTTCAAGATAATTTTGTTCTCTAAAAGCCGTTAAAGACAGTAAAGTAATTAAAATTCAAAATTTATTAAAACTATGAAGGACTTGATTTGTGAATAGAAATGGTAAAATACTTACAGTCCAGTTCTGAGGCGGTCCAAGTTTTCAGCGACTAGGTTTTTCGTCCTACCCAGATTAGGGTTCTGTCGTATCTGGCGTAGTGGTTGGAATGCCATAGCGTTTATCGCTTTGTGGCGGGTTTTTGAATCACCGCCTTCGTGTGGCCCGTCGGATTCTGTAACAATGGCATCGCGGTCAAACTAATGCGCCATGTGTTTCAGTGTCATTTTAATATTGCTCGCTGAAGTTCATCTAAACAAAAATAAAACAACATCAGTTTTTATATTAATAAAGCTGTAATTATTAAAACCTGATGTTTTTTGTTTTTGTTTTTGAAAAACATACATTATATTCGGATTGTTTTCACATGATTGCACATCTTGAAAACGCCATCGAAAAATAATAAAAGTACTGTCGAGAGTTTGCAAATTGAAAGGAAATATTTTTTTTTAAATTGAATAAAAATGTAGTTTGACGTCTGAATCTGAAAGTAAATTATGCGAGATGGGCTGCCATTTGTAAACCGGGAGGCTTGCAAATGGCAGCCCATCTCACCAATTTCCCGTCGATGGCGTAACGTAAAAGGTAACAAGTTATAAGATTATATTAGGCGGAAAAGGTGTAGCTTCCGCCAATGTTGTGCTGATAACATACTTCGTCGCGGCTACCGAGGCCAGCGAGCGGTAGCTGCATGTGACTAACCAGGATACTAACACCATCCACACGCATCACACGCTCACATCCACACGCTCATAACAAGCCCATATCATTCGTAAGTAGATTAAAAAGTTTCCGTGAAAGTTGTTCAACTTACTTTGCGTCACAATTTTGTCTGCGGGTTCGTAGTATTCTTTGTCAAGAGGCGTCAGTGCAAACGTCTTTTTCTTTTCTTCATTGTTCGTGGCTACTGACAGTGTAGGAGTAGATGGTGTAGATGTCTTACGGGGCCGAATTGACATCTCTAGTGCCGCCGGAATGGACTTCGGTGGTATAATTTCCCTTGGGGGTGGCAGGGGCTGTACTTCTACCGGTATGGGTGTTACGGTTTCAGGAATATAAGCCGGTTCCCGTGCTCTTGCTTGTCCGTAGGGTCGGGGGAAGTAAGGTTCCCGAGAAATCCAACGAGAAAATTCCTCTTCGAATGGTGTAAAGTCCTCATCGTCTTCCATTTGGTTAATGCGATCGATTTCCTGCGCCAAAATAAATGAAACGTAAAATGACGTATCAGCTTTTTAAAATTAAATCTATGTCAAATGTTCGAGATGTGTTTCGAGAGACATTGAAATATTCCGGTCATTGACGCTGGTGAGCAGGTGGATGTGGCGTATTTCGACTTCAGGAAAGCTTTTGACACCATGGATAACGAAGTAGTTTTGTGCAAACTCTCTGCTATGGGATTCACATCGAACTTGCTTAAGTTCTTTGCTAGTTACTCTTTGTTAGGTACGTCTAGTTTGCGGGACATGAACCTAGACCTTATTATACGTTCTCCGGGGTAAGTCAAACCTTCTGCCAACAGTCGTGAAAGAGGCGAAGTGTTTAATGTTTGCAGATGACTTAAAATTATTTCTAAATGTTGAGGTCACTGGCAACTGCAACCGGCTCCCGGCTGTAGTCCAATGGAGTAAATTCAACAAAGCTGTATTTCAATATTAAAAACTGTTGTGTGATGAGTGACAACTGCGCGCGTGCTCCGTTACAGCATCAGTACGAGATGGACAGCGAAGTTATACCGCGCGTCTCACATGTACGAGACCTGGGCGAACAGATGGTATCTGAGCTGACGTTCCGCAAACATATAATTGAGATGTGCGCAGGGCTTTTAGAAATCTCGGTTTTATCTGGAGCCATTGCAAGGATTTTACCGATACTGCAGCTGTATAAAGTTTTATATAATGCACTTGTAAGGAGTCATCTAGAAACAAATGAATTGATTCATTTGAAACCCGCATGAAGGGAAATACAGCTTCATGTTGGAAATATTCAAAATAAATTAGCTAGATTTCTTTATCGTAAATAGTACGGGGTTTATCGCTTTTATCCCCCGATGTACCCGAGTCTGTTCGTCCTGAGCATGGTCGGGTACATACATCAGGCTGGTAGTAAGAGGGATGTCGCGCTGGTGTGTCGTGGTGGTGTTAAGTACTTGGCGAGCGTACTGCTAGGGTTGCTGCACCACGCGGAGGTGCCGGCAGCGCTGCGGTTGCGCGTGCTAGACTGGTGCGGTGGTAGGTCCCGCGCCAGCGCCCCGCTCTGTTAGACGTGCCAGCGGCTGGGATTAACCTACTCAAGTTTACGCCTATGTCACGAGCCGCAGTATTATTCATTTCTTATCTTCACGTCTCACGGGGCCATGCAGTCCCGGTCCTTTGGAACGAGTATACGATGGGCTGAAGCCTAATCGCTGAGGCCTCTTAGAAAATTTAAATGGAACGAGGCACCATTATCACGGTATCGGAGGATATATTTGGGTAGAACCTGTCGAGATTCATTCAAATGGCACAAATAATAATTGAAAGAGGTCTTATATTATACTTGAACGTTGTCATGTTTCAAATTGTTTTCTTTATAATTTTGCTTACAAGTCATTTTATTTTTTGCAAATTTGTGCGAGTTATAACATCGCCTTGGATGAGTATGTAAAGGTTTTATAATTGTGAGTAAATTCTTGAGTACTTCTTGCTGGAATGTCTATACTATCTACTACACTACTACTACTACTGTAATACGTATTATAATATAGGTAACTTATATGAACCTTCATAATAGTACCATAATTAAAGAAGAAACTGGCTGAATGTCTGACTAACATACCAGCGCACAGCCGAAACTACTGGGACTAGGAACGTGAAATTTTGCACACGGCTGCCTTTTATAATGTACTAAGAAGGGTTTTTTGTTAATTTATCCTCTAAGTTTAAGGGGATTTTATTTTTACGAGAAATCTTATTGCTTGAGTTAATAAACTTGAAAATTGGTCCGAATACTTGCCTAAATAAATAATAAAGTTCCTCACTATTTGTTTTTGAAAACTACCTCTCAAAGGGGGTTTAGGGGATGTTAAAGTTTGTATGGAAGAATCTTAACGTGCGGTCCGATTTACTAGAAATTAGGTATTAATACTTATGTCAGAGAAGAATGAATAACGAGTTTTTGGGTTTTGCAACTACGAAAAGTATTAGGTGCATTTGGGGATGATAGAGTGAATGAGAATGGGATGAATTAACTAGAGATATGTGTAGAGAAGAATTTGTCTGTTATGAACACTATGTTTAAGCATAGGAATGTTCACAGGTATACGTGGGAAAGGCAAGACAGTAGGAGTATGATCGACTTTGTGATTGTAGATGAAAGATTAAAGTGACAGATACTAGAGCATATCGGGGTGTTAATGTAGGGACTAATAATTATCTGGTTATGTGTCGGGTGGATGGCTTGTTCAGACATTGGCGTCACCGAGTTCCAGTTCCTGTGACTGCTCTAGAGAGAATAAAAGTAGAAAGACTGCAAGATTTGAAAGTAAAAGAGGAAAATAAGAGGGAAGTAAAAGGGAAGACGGATAAAATATTTGATGATATGAATGATTGCAGTATAGAAGAAGTATGGGATATAGCGAGAAATATAATAGTATGGTGTAAGTGGCCACAAAAGTATGTGGTCTAGCGCTGAGTAAATGTGGTAGTAGAACGAATGTTTCTTGGGTAGATGACGAAGTAAAAGAGGCTGTGAGAAAGACGAAAGATGCCTGGCTTAATTTGTTAGCCTATAAGGCCCAAAATAGGATGAATCAGGCAACTAATGTGACAGATGACTTAGAAAGAGTGAAGAAAAAATACTCCGAAATGAAAACGAAAGTGAAAGAGATGGTAAAAATGAAGAAGGATGAACAAGAAGAAAAGTATAACAGGAAGTTCCCTGAAAACTTCAGGTCCAATGTTAAGCTGTTCTGGAAACAGGTAATATTGGCTCGCGGAGTGACAAGAACATCGAGTATGAATGTTATAAAAGCAGAAGATGGATGTTTACTAAGCGAAGAATGTAAGGTCTTGGAACGATGGAAGGGATACTTTGAAAGTTTATTTAGCTGTCAGCATAGTATGAAAGGAGTGGGTAATTGGGCAGATGCCAGTTTTGAAGATCCAAGCTCAGATGTAGGTGAAGAGAATGAAATAGAAATAGATGAGATTGTAAGAGCGCTGAAAGGGATGAAAGTTGGGAATGCTGCGGGGTACGACAGATTGTCTGCTGAAATACTGAAGGGCGGTGACGGGGTGGTAGCAAGTCTGTTGTGCCGGATCTTTAATATGTGTGCCGTGTGCCGGATGATTGGTGCAAGGCTGTAATCGTACCACTATATAAGGGAAAAGGCTCTCAGCAGGAGTGTAAAAACTACCGCGGCATTAGTCTTTTGAGTGTTGTTGGCAAACTGTATGCAAAGGTTTTAATAAATAGAGTGATAACAGTGACAGAGGAGAAAATATGGAATGTGCAGGCAGGATTTAGAGAGGGAATGGGCTGTATGGATCAGATCTTCTCCCTAAGGTGCATAGCCGAAAAACATCTGGCAAAGCACAAGAAAGTCTACTGTGCTTTCGTTGACTTGGAGAAGGCCTATGACAGTGTGTGGCGGAAGGAACTGTGGTCAACATTGTCGGTGTACGGTGTAGACAGGCGCTTGGTACGGGCACTGAAATCTTTATACAAGGATTCCAGTGCTTGTGTTAGGATAAATGGGGCATACACGGACTGGTTCTGCATCTCGAGGGGTGTTAGACAGGGTTGTGTAGCGTCACCATGGCTGTTCAACTTGTACATGGATAGTTGTATGACAAATTTGAAAGAGGGTGAGTGCGGATTGAGGATGAATGATTTGCTTGTCAAATGCCTTCTCTACGCAGATGATCAAGTTCTACTTGCATCGTCAGCAGAACAGCTGCAAGACATAGTGACTGTCATGGATGAAGCATATAAGGTGAAAGGGATGAATATAAATGTGAATAAGACGAAGGTCATGGTGTTTGAAAGAGAAGAGGACGTATCGATGTGTGATGTGAAAATAAATGATAAAAGTGTGGAGCAAGTAAGTGAGTTTGTATATTTGGGGAGTCTGTTTACAAGGGATGGAAAGATAGATGAAGATGTGGAAAGGAGAGTAAATGTGGGAAATAAAGTGAATGGTGCTATACATGCGGTTGTGACCAACCAGTTAATGTCCAAAAAGGCCCGACTGGCTGTTCAGAATGGTCTGCTGGTGCCTACGCTTATGTATGTAAGTGAATGTTGAGTGTGGCAAAAGAAGCATGAAAGTAGAATAAATGCTGTGGAAATGCGTTTCTTGCGAAGCATGTATGGTGTGACTATGAATGATAGACTGAGGAATAATGTGATAAGGCAACGATGCGGTTTAAAAGAAGATGTAGTGACAAAAATTGAAAAGAGTATGCTTAGATGGTTTGGTCATGTTGAGAGGATGAATGAAAGTCGACTAACAAAAGGTCACGTACACGGCAGATGTGAGTGGAAACGCCGGGAGGGGACGTCCTAGGAAGACATATAGTGATCTTATTGGTGATGTTCTTCAGAAAGGTCAGGTGCGTAGTACTCGCAACCGGCGTGCGTGTATGACCAGATGTAAGAACGTAACCGAGGCAAAAGGAATATGTAAGGATCGTAGCAGGTGGCGTTCTGTAGTTTCTTCCTACCCCCCTGGGAAGACGGTGTGAGTTTATGTATGTATGTATGACCCCTAACAAGGCAAAAAGGATTTATTAAGTATTTATGGGAATATTTTACTACATGGCTTGATTAACTCAAAAATTGGTATCAATACCTAATCTTTAAATCAAATAATGGAAACGTCCCAAACGATTTTTGAAAATTCCACCCCTGTGGGTATGAAGAAAGGGGATTGAGTTTACATATATCGCATTATAATCTTATCCCACTTGAAACATGGCCCGAATACTTAATTAAATAAATAATTAAGATCGTCATCTCAAATTTTCGAAAACTAGCTTTTATAGGGGTGGAAGAGGTGTTGGATTGTAGGTAAATTCAAAATTCACGCGAACGAAGTTGCGGGCAAAGTGCTAGTAGTACTAATATACGTCACTATTTTAAATAACTGATAATACCTCGAAAAGTTATAAGTGGTGTTTTTCCGAAGGTTTCAGAAGAGTTAATTAAAATATCATCGTAATTGCGACAATTTCCCAGTCCGTTTTCGCTAATCTACTTAAGTTTTCCTTATTAAATGTACAGCCTTCGTTTGTAGATAGAACTTCGAAGGTTCTAATTACTAGTGCTACGAAGAAGGGTTTTATAAAGTGTCATAAAGCGCTAGATGGTCCAGGGGAACTATGAAGCATAATAATATCATATCATGATACATCAATGACACATAAGTGTCGCTAAATACAGGGAGGGCCCTGTATTTATTGGTGTTTCAATCATACCTGTACCTTTAAGTGATGGTGCAGGTTGCCACCCCGCTTGTACAGGCGAGTGGCCATTACATTTAACTATTTGTTTAGAAGGATAAGTAGCACCGAGTATTCCTTTCAAAGTCTTTATTTACGTAATAAAAATAAATAAATAAAATAAAATTCATTTAATTACATGCAATAAAATGATGTGGGCCATTTTCTTTGTTTGTTTACGAGTAAAATGCAACTATAATATTTATTAATTGCTACATTTTATTTATTACCACTAAACACAAAAACTGGTATACGTAACAAGATGAGCAGGTCAGCGGGCGAATTCGATTGTATCGGGATTGGTACGTCCGACGCTTGATTTCTAATCGGATTCGTTGTCCACAGAGATTTCAAATTGCATTTCTAAAACAATTCTGTTCGGAACAATCTGAGCAGGAGCTAGACCACCACCTCTTAAAGCAGTATTATTGTAACCTTACTTGAGTGTGGGAAAGAAATGGAGCTGGACGTCTCCTGTATAGCTCCATCTCTTTCTCACACTGAAGTATCATTAAAATAATACTGCTTTAAGAGGTGGTGGTTGGCACCCAGGTCGCGTCAACAAGGATAATATAGGTTACCTGTTTCATCTGCCCAGCCTTTTCCCGACTATGTTGGGGTCGGCTTCCAGTCTAACCAAAATCAACTGAATAGCAGTATTTCACATGGGGCGACTGCCAATCTGACCTCCTCAACCCAGTTGCTGGGTAATACGATACCCCTTGGTAAGAGTGGTTGTCAGACTTTCGGGCTTCTGACGACCCGTAACGACTATCAAAGATCCACGAATGACAGCCGGGACCAACGGCTTAACGTGCTTTCCGGGGCACGGAGGAGTCTCGGTATGTAAAGATGGTCACCCATCCACGGACAACCCCGGCAAGCGTAGCTTAACCTGATGGATCGACCCGTGCGGCTGTTATTACTTAGCCACGAGCTCCTCACTTTTGTTTAAAAAATACATTAAAAATAATTTCCTTACAATAGTACATTTATAAGTGCAAGAATTACTGTTGCTGTTTGTGTTGTTATTTTTTTATACAATGATTTTATTTTTTGTTTTATCCATGTCCTACTGTCGCCCTGAGATTTGAAGCTTTTCGTGAACTTTTTATTTCTACTCACGCGCCAATTTGATGCTTTGTAGCTTTGTCGTAGCAGTGTCTACGAATATTTGATGGACTGCAGTAGCATAAAGGTTTTTCTACCTTTGCACATGATTTTCAACTCGGCCAAGTGCGTGTTGGACCACGCGCAATGAAGGGTTCTGTAGTTGGGATGAATTTACATTGTAGTTGAAAAACATGTTCTCTCATACATTCCAGCTGCAAATGTAAGTTGATCGACTATTACTCGTTAACTTGTGAAGCCTACTTAGCTGTGATAGTTTTCCTTGTACTCGTAACTTTGTTATACTATAATACTACTGCCGTGAATTTTTTCACATATCAAAATCAAACCATTTAGCTGGCGGGAGGGGGGGGGGAGGATAGTTCAGTCTAACAAAAATTAGCACTTTAAAGTTTTACGACACCCCACACCATGGGATAGACGAGAAAAAAAAATCATCCCCGATTTACGTGTTGCGGTGTTACTCAAAAATTTTATTTTTCAAGATTTTAGTTTACCATTTCGTCGGCGTAATTAGTATGTATACCCATCCAAATTACAAATTTCTAGTACTAAGAGTCTCTGAGCTAAGCCACGGACAGACAGACGGAAATGGCAAAACTAAGGGTTTCTTGTTGACTACGGATCCCTAAAAACGAGCTTACCATTTATGTCAAAACATAATATCCATTTTAAACCTTATAAATTTTTATTCCCACAACACTTTTGGTCGCACGGGCATACGTAATAGTTTACCACTATCACCGTAGCCGCATTTATCATCGTAGCCATGCAAAATTGCAACATTTTGTAGCGCTCTCGTAGCAGTGACTACGAAAATTAACTTCGTAGGCCATAGCACTTTTCCGTAACGATAATTTCACGTTAACATTGTTAACTCCAAAATTGCTGTTAATAGCTTCGATTATTAATTTAATCAATTAATTTGGCATAAATGACCTGTGACAGTTAACTATGTGCAAGTGTGTTTACATTATTTTGTGGAATATTTTAACTCATTGAGGGTATACGAGTTTCACAATTACATATTTTTGAAGTAAACTTGCCTTTATTTCGCGTTTTTTTTTCATATCATATAAGAAGTTAGAGCTGAAATTAGAGATGTTTTAAATATAAAAATGACAGTGTCTATTTTTGTAAATGCTATCGTCACACGTAAACGATGCATGCTCAAGTTGCACCCCTAAACCTATTTACATTATCATGTAAATAGGTCAAGTGTTGCCATCATATTTACGGAGGATTTTCTCGCTTCACTAACTTACTGCATTTTAGACACTTTATGTCGCTATGAATTGTTTCAATTTACCTTTTAACATGTATTTTGAATTCACGGGCAGCGGGCATGCTTGTAGGACACTTTAATTAAAACTAGTGGGTATTACAACACTGGTAAGTGTTGTTGTACACAATATTTAAAAAATCATGGCGAATTTTCTATTTACTTCATATTTATTGTATAGCCTCAGGTACCTAGCGCTCATTTCATTGAGTAAGCGGTCGCGGTCGCGCAAGTGGCCCTAGACGTTCCATTTAAGAATGATTTTATTCATTGAATGACCTAGTTTGTTTAAATTGTATTTTAATTTCTTAGAGGAGCGAAGTGTTACAACTTTGAGCCATAGTTCGAAAGTGTGCGCTGTGTTGCTTAGAAAAACAAGAGATAAAGTTTCTCGAATGAACGCTCAACTTTACGTACTAAAGCGACGCTTAAAGGAGTCTAAAATATAGTACAGCCCAATTCACTTTGTGTACTAAGAGCTGGCAACATCATTTTACAACGATCTAGCAAGAAAATGAGAATTATCTCGTATTTCCACTATGTGTGTCTTCCATAGTGCAATTACAGGATTTTTTTAATTAATCGGGTTAGTCAGTTTACTCACAGATTACACAGACACTAGCCGTATTATTCATAAATAAACTAGAACGATTAGTAAATTAAAGAGTCTTCTTCTTTCGAACTCAAATCATAATTCGAAAGAAACTGACAATACACTTTTTAACTAAAATAGGTTTATTAAGCGTTTGAGTTTTTTTTATGAATAATACGGTAGGTATTTTATAATTCTTTCTGTATGATTGTTAAATAACTATTTAATAAGACCTCCGCTATATCATAACGTATATCAGAAACAACTAACATCTTGAGGTTATTATAATTTTATAGCCCACACTTTAAACAAGCCTTCGCCCACAGCGCCGAAAAGTTCTACCCCTATAGGATAGCCTTTATGATTCCACTCATCGAGACTCACCTATATTCTCGACAGATGTACAGAAAGCTCATGGTCACGTTTCATACCGAAATTTGTGGTCGACTGATTCGATGCGTTCACGGCACTCCTGCCTCGAGGACGTGTCCGTAAACTAATAATATTATGGCCTGGCAACCAGCTTCTATCCTATTTTGGAGGGGTTGGAGAGGTCGTCAATGAAACGCATTGGGGTGGTGTCACCCGACTGTCATGTCGAGATTTTAAGGACTCGTAAGACCCTTAATTTATTGAAACACCATGCGACTAACACCATAAGCTTGCTAAAAGCTTGTCTTATAACTGTGCTAACATAACGTACTTTAGTGAATAAATTAGAGATATCCTTCGGCATGCGTCGTAGGGCGCAAATAGGTTATGTTGTTACAACCTTCAACATTTGTGGCGATTCCCGCGCTTTGAATTTATAGACTACAACTATTAAAAGTATAAATTTTCTCTAAAACAATACTCTCATCTTCATCTTCTTCTTCTTTTATTGCATGCTGCACCGGCTGACGTCATCACGTCAACGCCGGCTGTCGCTGAAAACCAGCGCTGGGGCTCTGTCTCGCATAGGGTCGCAGCATTATGCTGGGCGATAGCCGTTTTGCGTGGATGTGACGCATATTTTCCTCTAACTTGTTTCTTTTTGTGTTTGTGTTCTTTTTTTGCGTCATGTTTACCGCTAATAAACGAATTTTCTTTTTTTTCTTTACTCTAATTAATTTGATATTCCAATTAGAAAAGTTTTTTTCAAAATTGTTTCTAGCGTGACTATTTCTGTTTATTAAATCATACCTAGCCTAATTTATCTATTATTATTAAAATTTTATTGCAAACTTTTCGATCACTAAAGTTTTAATCTTGAAATATTCAAACGATATCATTTATCGACTGACCTCCCACATTACTCATATACTTACGCCCTCCGTAGCCTCCAATTGCAGCTACTTTGAAGGAGGCTGGCTCTCTCTTTTTAAATCTATGAATTTCTAGACTGGCAACGAGAATAAATGGTAGGGGGAGCCCAGAGGGTTTTTGAGCAAGCATATGCACAGGGATAAGTTGATAGCTGAGTAGGTGCGGCATGAGGGAAATGTCGTCAGGAAAGTTTTAAGTATAAATGTGGACGGCTATACGAGTAGGGGACGACCAAAGAAAAGATGGATGGACTGTGAGAAAGATGATATAATAGAGATGGCTATAATAGAAAGGGAATGACTACCGAAATGACTACTAATAGAGAAGTATGAAAGAAAGGGACAAGTTGCGCCGGCCACAAATAAATTGGGATAAGGGCAGAAGGATGATGACTAAAACCTTGAAAAACTAAAATAAACAATAGTTAGGTATAAAAGCTATCGTCTATGATGGGAAAGGGCCTCAGCCTTTTCCATCGTAGACGATAGCTCGCAAGATAAGTGTTTTAGATTTTAATTTATGTTATACTTCAACACTTGTCCTTTTTGCGACTACCTACGAATATATCTTACTATTGTTACTATAACAGAACTGGTTCAATGAAAAATGAATATTATTAGGGATCTAGAACTCAGGAGATAAATGAAAAATGTGTTTGGTATGAGAAGTTATTTATTTACAATACCCTATTTTCCTGTCGGATTTTTTTTTACCCAAAAATCACCCCTCAAGTTTGTAAAGAACGTTGCACTCGGAGGTAACCCTCGCGTGCCCATTGATACGGTTACATCACTGAATATGATCAATGAACACGGGCGCCGAGGCGTGGATAATTGTGACCTGACAACAATGAGCTGTGAGCTACTAAATGTAGTAAGTATACGATGTATCGTCGCCTACTGTCAGTGGCCATGTGACGTCATACGATAAACCACGGTCAACGATAAGAGTGATGTGATATTCTCATGACTAACGCTTAACTTCCGTGTTAGTGATTTTCTGGTTTGATGTTGTCTTCTCTCCCTACATTTGAACCTACCCTAACACTTCTACTTCTTTTTCCTCTGTTTGTGTATTTATTTAGTATACTTGGCCAATTGATTAGGTACGTACCTTGCTCAGCCAATCTTGTTCAGTAGGCGCGACCACGTGGCGGCTGTCTTCATACCCATACAATGGGTTGGTCATCAGCATCCGAGGCATGATGTAATCGCTGCGGAAAGGTCTTGGTTGGCGACCCATTAGGTGCGGCAGCTGCGACAATGATGGCGCAGCGGATGGCCCTAAAATTCTTGAAGATGAGCACTCTGTTCACGTGAGAGCCGATATTGATGGACTATATATAATGCAGCTAACTATTCACATGACGAAAAAAACCATTTCACTCAGTTACATTCTAAGATTTAGCAAGGTCAGTCGCTTTATTGCAAGTTCGCTTTGAGCAGTAGAGAGAACAACCTCGCCTTACATATTTTCTAAAACTATGTGTTAGCGGTTCTCATTGTGTAGTGAGGACGGAAAATAAATCGAATTGTAATATTCATTTCTAATCGTAATATGTAAACAGCTTTATTTTTTTAAACAGGGCGACTATCTGTCGTCACGATACAATAAAAACCGGTTCTTACAAGCATGGAATTGACGTAACCACGACTAAGAAAAATTGTGTGCTAAAACTAAACTTAACTTAGTAGGTACTAAGTCTGCTTACTATCTAGAACACGCGCTAGATCTAGAACTTACCTACCTTACCTTACCTTTCCTTTACCTTTTCCAATACCTTCTTGTATCTTTATTATACAGGGTCTAAGCGACAGCCCTCCGCAAACTGAGAGGGTGCAATCAGCTGAATGCGCCCTCTTAGTTTGCCGGTGGAATATGATTCAAAGTAAGGAGCTCCTTATTTTCAATCATATTCCACCGGAAAATTTCTCAGGGAAATTTTCACTTTTTTTATCGATTTTTCAGTTACTATTCCTTTATTTCAATGTAAAATTACATTCTCTGTGTTTACATTTATGTAAATAAAACATCTAAATAAAAAAAATCAGCACTGGATGTTGAAATACTCGGCGGCTGAAGGCTCGCTGCGCTGCCGTTCACTACGAGCGTTTTGCCACGGTAACGATACATTGCGTGTGCGGTAATAAAACAAATCAGGTTTATTGGATTCCCATAACGTTCCTGAAATAATTTAATATACCGGTCAACTGAGTATGGTATACTGAATTCACCCCATCAGTCTGCGGAGCGCTGTCCCTTACACTCTGTATAAGCTAGGATGTCTGTGATATTCTATATTTCTGTTAATTGGACATCTTGATGACATATAGACATATAATTTTTCCGAACAGTATTGTATTGTTATCTGATAAGGTTTGACTCAATTTATGTCAATATAATCTCTACGTACTTACTCAACAGAAAACTAATATTGTGGTTTGAAGCGCCCTGACAATGAAATGTACAAAAACCGACAGTAATATATTGTAAAATGTGAGATGAACATGAGAGCAAATAAATACGTAAACAAATACCTATTACCTATTCCTTAACATGACATGAATAATTATCCTATCGAGATAAATAAGCTTTTCTGGTCAGACTCAAGAGCGTTCCAAAAAAAATATTGTTTAGAAAGCCAAGTCGGAATTCCAAAATGTGTTATTCTATCGTCGTTCGTAGACTACTTACAAAGTATTTTTGCGAAACCAGGATGACGAAACAAAATATTTGACCCAATTTATAGCGAAATCCCGCCTACGCTCGGTGTAAGATATGAGAACTGATATTATAAACTATGAGATACCTTTCGAGATCACACAAATTCTGGGTTAAATATCAGGAATAGCACAAGCAAGGTAAAACTTTCGTGTAGCTAGCTACTTTTCCCTGCTAAAGAATGCAGGCAGCCTTTTTCGATTTTGCGGGCACAGTTTGAAATTCCGTGAATTTTCTGTTAGAAAAACCCAATACCACTTTTTTCGACCTGGAAATAGAACCTGGGGTTTTAATACCACTAAGACCACAGAGTACTCTTTTTTGTCACACTTTCATACCATGTGGCTAGTTTTTATTTTTTTGTAAGATCCTGGTTAGGTACTCTATGTCATTATTATACATATATAACTCGAACTAAACCTTGTTACTCCTTTCTTCTCTGCAGATGTACTCGTATGATGGTGATTTCATCGTCATGTGAATATGGATGCATGTTTTAACCGTACATGACAATCGTTTCTGTTTATTTTGTTACTACTAAGTAGAGCTGGAATATCTCACTTAATATTAAAATAACGTGCAGTACCTACTCATTAAGATTAGCTTGTGATATTCGTCATTAGCTTGAATATACTCACACACTTATGTTACGTCAACATACGTGGGCATTATAAATAACTAGGCTTTTTTCTGGATCCACTGTTTCAAAGTTGAGCGAGCGGACTGCTAAGTCTATTACTCCAGCTTGTCCAAGTGCCCGATTGCGCTTATGTTGACTGATTTTGTTCTTGAGGTAGTGGGCTACATTGATCCTTTACTTGGTGACATTAGATAACCTTAACCTTGAATGTTCCCCTAGAGTTCCACCTCTCTATGAGAAGGAGTGGGCCGTAATCCACCAAGCGGACCCAATGCAGTTTGGTGTCTTACTAAGTCATTGGAACCAAACCAACTCACACGCTAGTCGAGAAAACCTTTACTTGTTGGCCTCCTTCATCTCACACGTTATCAAGCAAACTTTCTCTTTTGTAAGATTGAATAATACATCTTCCTTGACAGTTATGTTACAGCCGCGTGCCCGACATGATGCCTAAGACTTTGTGAATCAAACGAACACGCATTCAATCATATTGCACTCCAATAGTTGGAAGATAGATACATTATGGATGAAGCTCTGAAAATTCGAATGTAATTACACGGCTTATTTATTTATTTACCTAATAATACTTTAGCACACAACTGTACAGAGGTATCATACTGTGCAGAGGTGGACATAAAATACCATAGGCTTCATTTCGTAGAAGTATGAGTGATAAATTATCACGAATAAAACAACCGGGCTAGCGGCCGAGCATCGAGCCTGGCATTTATAAAATTCAATCATCGTTTCGGATTTACGATTGTAATTGCACATGGCTCTGAAATTTCAGGTAGGTAATGAACGTGTCGAACGAAATGTAATTATTTATAATTGACTTATAATTGACACATTAATGTATCGCCAGCAGTAATGGTAAATGCACTTTATACTTAATTAAAACGAATGGGGCTTTCAATTAACAGTGTTTTGGTGATTCTGCTGTGAACTTGCATTTTAATACTTCAGTGAGAATCCAAAGGTTCTGAATGACTTGTTAATGTATTGAATCACTAGAGACGGGATTATATTGAAACACAAACACGGGAACACGGAAACAGGGGAATAGAGTAGATTAGCTAGTTTCCCGTGTTTCTGGCTTTCGTTTTATGTAGGTACTAGGTTAATCAGTCTGTTTTGGTCTTACTGACATTTATCATCCCGCTTACACTCACTGCGTGCTAGTTCAAGTTTTCTTATGATGTCTTTTTTGATTCCTCAAAGACTGCGTTTTTTCATAGACTGTACCTACGCTGTCCACATTTACAGGTTTTTGGATTTAAGTGTCTACTTTTATATAGTTTATTTGTACTTACGTAAGACCACTTATACATTCTTAATTCGGAATTGATTTTATCTCCACTTTTAATCCGGTTGATTTTCAAGTAGCCGCTTTACATTAACACTCTTAAAATTCTTAAAACTGCAGAAGTTATGAATGCTCTAGATTGGCCTGGATTCTGGTAAATCTAGGCTTATTAATCGGCCTATTATCATTTGAGAATCATCATTCACTTGCCCTTAACCCAATTTATTTGGAGTCGGCGCAACATGTCTTGTTCTGCCATACTTCTCAATTGTTTTAGAATATGGTAAAAGAAAACATCTTCACTTATTTCGCTATTATTTCAGACCTTAGATCCTATAGATTCCGCATCTGAGATATGTTTCATTTCTGCACTCATCACAAAATACAGGCTTTTAATTTATGAGCAGATACTTAACAATATCTAAAGTGTTATTTACTACCATAACAATACATTTACCAATAACAATACATTTATCTACCCCATTTATTACTAAAAACCAAGCACAAAAATGGTATTATTTGCTGACGATACTTCGTTAATGTTTAAGATAAATAGATGTGCATCAAATCTTGACGACGTAAATAACGCCCTACTACAGGTCCAAAATTGGTTTACTGCTAATAATTTAGTATTAAATGGGATAAAAAGTAAATGCATAAGATTTGCTTAACCAAATGTTAAAAATAGTAATTGTGACATAGTATTGAATAAGGAGAAACTAGAATTCGTCGATAAAACGGTTTGCCTGGGGATCACGCTTGACTTAAGGCTGCAGTGGGGTCCTCAATTAACATCTTTTGCAGGACGGCTATAAGTTCAGCAGCATATGCTGTGAGAAAAATCCGTCAATTTACTGATGTAGATACTGCGAGACTAGCCTATTTCAGTTACTTTCATAATATCATGTTTTACGGTATTTTACTATGGAAATGGGCTGCAGATATCGAGTCTATTTTTATTCTGCAGAAAAGAGCTATCAGAGGAATATATGGCCTCCGCAGGCGCGTTTCACTAAGGGAACTGTTTAAAGATATTAACATCATGACGTGACGGTACCTTGTCAATAAATATATGAAAACAAGTAAGGAAAATCTTAACCTTTTTAATAAAAGGGTTGAAAGACGACTAGAAATAGGGACCAATTAGTTCACCCAGGTTTCAGACTGGCTAAAGTAGACTCATCCTTCATGGGGTACTGTTTAAAACGTTACAATAAAATACCTCCCCACATACTCCAACTGAATGAAACGAAATTTAAATCTTCTATAAAACGCACACTATGCAGCCAAGCCACATAAGTTGGGGATTACGTCGCTGACAAAAATGCTTGGCTCAACGCCTGCTGCACAACGCTGGTCCTGCTCCACAAGGGCGCATAAACTAATTGATTAGCATTCGAAAATATTGTTGGAGCTGCTGAAGATTGTAAAAACTATCTTTGCAATGTATAAATTCAAATTCTTGGTATTGTACAATTGCACAGCACTTGTGTGAGCACTATGTACCTACCTAATATAAAGCTACCATTAATTGGGTACGTCTTTCATTGACTTGAAACTGTCCTGGCGGCTGAGCGTATGTCATGCTCACTCAAATGTCTCGCTGGCGGTGTGTGTTGGGCGTGTGTGTTGGATCTTATTAAATTCTCTTCAAAATGGTTAAGCTGAATGGTGCTGATCCATGCGTCATGTTCGTGAACAGGCGCCGTCAGTAGGGACTGGGTAGTCTCTTAATTGCTCTGCCAAGGCTTATTTTAATTTTTGAATATTTTTATGTTTTTAATATTGTTATTACCCACGACGCTTTTAACGTGCAAGTCTTTCTACATTGTTCTTCTTCTTGAATGATGTAACCAATATTTAGTAACAATATTTTGATTTAAAAGAGTGTCTGTGGAGTTTCTTGCCCGTTCCATAGGAACCTAGTACGCTTTGGAATGGGCAACTAGCTTCATCTTTCTGACTGACTGACCCCTTGACAATTCAAAAGTGCCTTTGCTGGCGTCGCTGCTGCGGCCGCTTAGACCCTAAAGCGGCGCAAATACTGTAAGTAACCTTATTGTTAACTACAGTTTTGAGCCGTCTGGGATCGAAACGCTGGGGTCATGGGGCCCGAGTGCGCGTCTCCTTTTTAAGGAAATTTCTCGCCGACTGGTCGATACTTCACGTGACCAGAGGGCTGGCTCGTTATTTGGCCAAAGAATTAGCATTGCCATTCAACGTGGCAATGCTGCCAGTCTTCTGGGCACGTTTCCGGATGACAGCGATGCGGACGAGTACTTCGATGCCTAAGTTTCCTTTTGTTTTGTATATTTATTTATATAGTTAGTTAGTTCGTTAGCTAGTAATTGTATAGAGTAAAAGATGATCGATTTTTAATGATCACAAAATTAGATTTTTTTTAAAAAAAAAAGTGCCTTTATTTGATTTAATTGAAATAAATGCTTTTAGTTTGAGTACTTTGAAGGCGTCATAAATATACCATGTATTAAATAGTATGACGGCCAATTCATAGTGTTATAGGACTTACTAGAGTAACAGGTAAACAGACAAATATATGGACGGACGGATACGGTGAAACTATGTATATAGTTTTATAAACTTCAAATAAATCAGAAAAATACTTGATATAAGTTCTGTATAATTAAGTCCCTACCCTTACATATTATAAGGAAGAGTTTGAAAAGAATGAAGGTGCTTGAAGGAAAGAAGCTTTCGTATAACCTAGTGCCTACTGCCTACATTAATAAATATAATTAACTTATTATACTAAATGAATTATATCTATTACAATGAGTTATTTATAATGTGAGTGAGTGTGCTTATTTGACTCGGAATAAATACTGGAAATCTTGTCTATGGAAATTATTATATGACAAAATGATTACGTTCTAATTATTAAAATACTAAAAGTAAAAAAAAAACAATTGTGTTACGAATATTTATAATAATAGAAACAAATGTGTACACAATATATTATATGTAAATTAATCAATCAAATTATACCTATGTATTGCTTACCAAGTATCTTTGGTAATATTGCATTGTGGCCGGCCCCCGACCGATAAACCTTAATTTTGACCTTATATATTTCAATGTGACGTAGTAAACCAAGTTCAGATAACTTGCATTGCTTTCCGTAACCCAAGTCTTGCTAACTCTTTGAAGAAACCCGTTATTGAATCCAAGTCGAGCTCCCCATTTTTTGCAATAATAATATATATTCTGCTTAAACGCAAAAAAAAAATTGACGGAATCCCTTTTTATTACTTTGCATTACCTTAAAGAAACAATTACAGCGGTAAGTACTTAAGATCCTGAACAAAGGATAAACCATCTACCTACACAATATTATTGTGCTCATTTCTTTCAGTGAGATTAGGTTCTGTACTTCTGTCGAATCTATTTTATCTTACCAGAGGACTAATTCATTTATATTTTTATGTAGGTACCCTTGCAAATTTTAGAACGTGCTTGATTAGTCCTCCAAGAATAAGCAGTACATTATTATATTTATACATACGTGTATGCTAATAATAAATCTTGACGGCATGGTAAATATTTGGACACAATATGAGTACTAAATAAAAATAAAAATTAAATTATTATTAGTAAATTACTCCTTAATTCCATGAACTCTCCCTTGTGAGAAAAGTATATGGCACTAGGTTTAAGGGTGGTCAGAGACGTAATATTTATTTATTTATTTGATATAAGGTTCACAGTTGACAGTAAGTATAACATAATTTATTATTGTTTCAATCATTACTCCAATTACGAAGTACACAGAAAAATAAGAAATACCGAGAGAAATATAAAATGTAATTGAATCTAAGAAAATAAATTTGTGGTAGCGATAGCCAACCACTTTTGCACGTGAAAGTGGTTAGTCTCACCGAACTCAAATCGTATTTAGAGGTAATTTATCCCGGGAAGTGTTTCCATTTGTGCCAATCAGTATAATAAGTTAGCGCGAACTAATCAGCTACCGAATAATAATATAATTTTTATTTGCACATAGCTGTAGGTAATCATTCCCACTTCTTGCGTTACCTCAATCAGTCAACGCACACATTTTTCAATTATGATGTCTGCTGATCATGGCATGACACAAAATGTTTTTATTTCGATTTTTTAGATTTAGGTTCGTAAAAATAAATATTTTTTTATACGTAGTTTATTTATTATTTATATTTGTTTGTTTTTTTTTAAAATTAGTATTGTACCTATTATCTGACAAAGTAATTTTAGGCCTACAATAGAATCTACGTTTTAGATTATTAGTTAATTGCATTTATCCAGTCAGACAAAATATGATGGCGGTTTTTAACCGCGATCCAATTTTTTAGGGTGTTTAAATTGCTATGATAATTTCGTTATTATTTGTATTAACTAATACTGTTAAATAATAACTAATCGTTTACGGAAAAAAAATGTTTCATCGGGATTGGTTTTTCTTTTAAATCTTTGTGCTTTGTTTTGGATAGTGTTGTTTATAAATTAATGAATTAGGTACTGCTATTATTTTTGTCCTTCAAATTTTTGTCAACGGCGTAACTATTTAAATGCTATGCGTGTGTCATGCTAATCATCCCAAAAAGGCCGATTTTATGACTTTCTTTGGCGAGGTGTACCTCAACATACGTATGCGCGAATGTACGATACCTTGCTACTAGTTGCCACTACGATAAGGAACTTGACTTTTATTTTGGTTTTTAACTAGTATATTTAATTGACAAGCTTTCGTAAAACGTTTATTGCTAATTAAAACTATCGCACCGGTGTGTGTTGGGTTTGTGACGGGCGATTTTTGTGAAATACCCTGTAATATTTACTTTGTGATAATAACTAATGTGGAAGTCGAGCCTGAAAGTGATTTATTTCAAAGTTTTCATAATGACCGGAATAAAGTAAAACAAAATCGTTGAGCAAGGCTCCGAAATGTAGGTCTTATGGAGAAGAACCGGTTACAATCTCTTTATAATCTATCTTTAGGGACAAGCTTTGTCTTAATATTATGGTCGCTGATTCAGTCAGGCAAGTTTTTATTATTATGATTTTCCAAGCCTGTTTCAGCAAACTTCTCTTGTTTCTACAAGTTTACTAAGTATTAGAAGTAGTCAGTACCTTGAAGTTAGTTCTAAGTTGACACAATATGTAACGTGACATCTCTTCTCTTGATACGCTGAAGATGTTGTTTAATTTATTTATAAACTTCATGTTTTAACAATGTACTTTATTATAATTACTTATTTATGATTTAAAGTTTACATATTCGCTCATTAGTTACGTATGGCTACTGATCGAAAATAGAAACTTTTCATAAATAAATAAGTAGTAGACTTACCTACGAATGAAAATCATAAAAACAAATAGGAATTAGAATATCTAACAAATCAAACAAAAGTCAAATAAATCACATTAAAATATCTAACTAATCACAATAAAAATCGAACTTATATTAATCTAAAACAATTGCTACGGCCAGGAAGTTGGGACAGCGTTTTTTATCATTGTGGTAAAACATTGCAAACATATATCGCACGTCTCAATTCCCTAATAATGATTCTAACTAAGTTTGTGAAAATAAGCGAACATCAAATAATATTTGACGTTCCTTTACTTTATGTTTAAAATCTAACTACTGAATTCGAAACGTTTGCGAAAACCTACACGAGGCTTTTGCAAATGTTATCCACAACATCAATTTGGGTTTGACACAACATATAAACTGAACTCTATCCACGATGGAAGCCGACTTTTTATGCGACAAACAAGCTTACGACTAGCTCTTGACAAATAATCTAAACACTGAAAACTTCACACATTAACTAACACCAACTTATAATTATTTCTAACTAAACGACGACGGTATAACTACATGTTGATTTTTAAACGGGTACAACACACACAAACATGGAGAAAAAAGTACAAAAGAGCGCAACATGTACCTAACAGGTGTCTACATGGGAAATTTTACTGGAAAAGCATAATAATTTAAATATAATACAGACAATTATTATACACATATAATTCGCGGCTGTAACATAAAAGTATACGGGAAATGCTTATCAGCGGCAGATAAATAATGCTAGAATAATTAGACATTGATTAGAATAGTCAGTTTAAGTGAACATTTAGTTGTAAACTCACCGAGAGGGCGAGGGACAGCGCACGCGGCGGCGGCCGCTAGCAACAGCACGATGAGCGTGTGCATCCCGCGACAGCGCTCGACTGATAATACTCTCCGCGTCTGCTGACGGCGTGCTATCTGATTACTGCCAGGAGCTGTGGTCGCGCACGCGCTCGGCGCCGATCGATACCCCGCCCACATCAAAACTTCTTATCACCATGAACAAAACGCCGTAACTTCAGTACTTCGAACGACTACTTAATCCCTTGTGGAACAATTCTTCGAGCGCGTGCAACCCATCTTTCGTTATCCTTTCAATTACAATTCGTGTGTTGCTTGGAATAGAGTCTGTTTCCAAAAGTTTCACCTGTCAAAGCGAATCATTGTAGTTATAGTTTAAATTGGAAACTGTCTGCTGCCTTTCGATGACGTTCATGATGAAGGATACTCATAAATGTATAAATACTCGCTCGCTTTGTCATGATTATTATCGCTTGTATATCTCGTCCAGCTATTCCCTATATTTATCGTTAGAGATTTTGAAACTCTAGTCAGCTTTGGTGTGTATGATTAATTAATGGAATTTGAAGGATTATTTCGCAAAAAAAAAAAATATTAATTCATATTTTTTTTTTTTTGGGTTGACAAATTATATTTCTAAGTAATTTGACCAAGATGTTGAGAACCCTACAATCAGAAAAGGTTTTCACGAAATACGAAAACTGTTTACATTAATGAAACCATTTTAATAAAATAATAGCGTGCCAGTCAAATTGTTTTAATCTGTTCAAAGTGATTCTTTATTAACTAATTGAAAGTATTTACTTCAACGATCGTAAAAAAAGTTCATTTGAAAACATTCTAGGTATCAATCTTATGTCTGTTGTACTAATGGTGGCTTCTTGGACTTAATACTAGGTTATTTTAGCCTATCGAAGTGAGCTCCTCCTTCAACAGGTGGGGGTTGCAAAATACAAGCAACTACAATCTTTAGCTAAGTGCTTTTTTGTATTCAATATTGCCTACATGATTCTATTGCTTTTATTTGTATAATGTATCTGTCACAGATGGATTGTCGAATCAGCTGTTTTACATAACCGCTAGCTGTTTTACAAAGCAGCTCCGTTCAAAACATAGGCAACCGAACAGGGTTGATAATGATGAGGGTTTCGTAACGGTGCAAAGGAGGAAGCGCCGATCGCGAACTAATAAGAACCGCTGCAGCAAAACTCCTACGGAGTCCGAAGCTAGCGTGCGCGCCGCGAAGTCAAACGTACCGGTGTACATCTCCCGCCTGCACTACACCGCTAAGGCGGAGGACAACGTGAAGTATGTGCGCCAAAGACCAGGTATACGCCGAGGGTGCAGTTACAACTTCAAGGTGTTCGTGGCGTGGTGTTCCGTCGCTTCCGCGGGCCAGTACAACAGCACAGCACAAAGTCAAGCTAGAGCAAAGTGAAGTGTTACTAACATAGTCTTAAGTGAAGTGTTACTAACATAGTCTTAAGTGAAGTGTTACTAACATAGTCTTAAGTGAAGTGTTGCTAACATAGTCTTAAGTGAAGTGTTACTAACATAGTCTTAAGTGAAGTGTTACTAACATAGTCTTAAGTGAAGTGTTACTAACATAGTCTTAAGTGAAGTGTTCCTATATAGTCTTAAGTGAAGTGTTGCTAACATAGTCTTAAGTGAAGTGTTACTGACATAGTCTTAAGTGAAGTGTTACTAACATAGTCTTAAGTGAAGTGTTACTAACATAGTCTTAAGTGAAGTGTTACTAACATAGTCTTAAGTGAAGTGTTACTAACATAGTCTTAAGTGAAGTGTTACTAACATAGTCTTAAGTGAACAGTTACTAACATAGTCTTAAGTGAAGTGTTACTAACATAGTCTTAAGTGAAGTGTTACTAACATAGTCTTAAGCCTAATTTACTAACTCAAGTTTTGTTTATACGAGTATGTATGTTTAGATTATGGTATTTATTTATGGGCTTTTGTCGCCTGAAATAAATAATTATTATATGTTTACATATCTCGGGACCATGGGGTCCCGGTCCTTTGGAAGGCGTACGAGGGGCCGAAGCCAACTCGCAGGCCCTTAGACAATTTTAAATGGAATGAGGCATCAACCGATGACTATCCCTGTATGTTAGATACATAGCAATGCAAGTGCACCCCCGGACGGTGCAGGGCTATTGCAGAACATGGAAATAAAAATAATTATTAGACTATGGGTTTGGATGGCTAAGATGGACTGGTTATATTGAACTATGGACGAACTATCGCACCTGCTTGACCAATGTTTTATACATATATACAATAAATACACGGATAAAATGGCAGGAGATGACTTGAACATTCAATAATTAAAAATTAAATTAAATTAAAATTCATTTATTTCGCGTAACTAGGCCCATAGAAGACAATTTACAAAACATTTTACACTAACCGCCTTACTAATAAACGTATAAAATCAGGTGAATACACACCGATTTATCTCTTTCAGTCGTCAGTAATTTGACTTTCGAAAGAAGAAGACGAAGCGTTTTGTAACTATACAGACGCTATACAACGTTTATTAGTAGGAAGGTCATAATATAATATAATATAATAAAATAATAATAATATTCCAAGTATAGAGCGATAACGATGTATTATGTACGTGGACGATATGTGGTTCCAGCAGGGCATTCTGCATGAACGATTTGAGTGTATGGTAATCAAGTATTATCATTAATATATGCTGCTCATTCGTGTAACTTGCCATGATGATTTGGCATCAGTGACTGAATAATAAACAACAGATTTGATAGATCTCACCAAAACAGCATGGCTGCCACAAACTGTCAACATCGACCCGTCCCTATTTTAAAACCCTTATCAGTCAGTTTATCCTTATGATAAATTCATCCCAACTATGGAAACCTTTATTGTGCGTGGCCCGACACGCACTTGGCCGGTTTTAGTCCTATTTTGCATATTTAGGTACAAGATTTAACTAGAAAGCACTAATGGATTGTGCTTAGACTATAAGTCTTTTAACACATCTACCGAAACTAAGTACGCAATGGAAAGTTCGGCGTGTTTACCTACCCTTACAATGCTCTTTAGATTACCTGACTCTGATGCCCGCAATAACGTCGCGTTGGCAATTATAGCTGGGTTGTTATTTTCTGATTGATGTCTTGAAATTTGTCACGCCAAAATGAAGTAGATACATGTAGTCACAAGTCGAAAGGGAAAGTCAGATCACTAATCTCAGCACTTTGAGTTCTGAGTATCCCATAATATGTTTGTTGTCGTCATAGAAAACAAAGCACGAGGAATAACCGTCGCGTAATTTTCGGCAAAATATTATTACTGGAAAGTAATTTACTGTGACTCTGTAAGGCATCATCTTTTTAATTTTTGTTGAACGGTCCGCTATTCTTTTAGATCTCTTTGGAGCGAATATTTCAGACTTCATCCCCATATTATAACGAGAAAACTAGATTTTACCAATATTATTTTAAAAGCAGCAGCGCATATGTAGGGCGTCACGGGATTGCTTACTTAATTCAGAATTTTCTAGTTTCTGTGACGCTGTGGCTGTAACCCGTCATAAAAAGATTTAAGTAGGTCAAAATGTAAATAAAAAGTAAAAGCTAATTAGTTTTTCGAAAGACTCATAGTAAAGTTGACCTAGTTTTTATATTCACTACACTGTCCTCCCATACTTAATAACACCGTTATTTGAAAATACTGTAAAAGCCAATTATTTTTAAAAGATTAAGTAAACGTGGAGTTTCTTGCCGACTCTTCTCCATAGGAAACGACCAATTGGAACCGTGCACCTAGCTTCTGACGTTTCATAAGTGCTCATGTAGGTTTATGTGAAATAAAATATTTTGCTTTTGGTTGATTTTTGATTTTAATTATTCATATGATAGAATTTAACATACCTATCTAATTTTATTTTAACACTCTTAGGCCCACTTGCGTATTCATGGGTTATCCTATATAACTCGGAGTTAACAGCTAACTCAGGGATAATCAAATAATTAATCTTGCGCCACTAAGAGTTAGAGTTAAACCTAGAGTTAAACTTTTAAATACGAGTATTAAACCCACCGATGTTGTAGAGTTATGTCGCTAAACTCTGGGTTAGTGTAAGTAATGTCAAAATAAATTGACTTACTTGATCCTAGAACACATATCCGGATTTTTAAATTTATAAAAGAAAAAGAAAATTTGTGTGCGTACATTATTAAACATTTATTACATTGCTGATCCTTTAGGGTTGCTTGGATTTGCTTCCTAAATGCATTTTTACTGAGAAAAAGAATGTCGATTTAATTAAATTCATTGTTATATGTCTCAACCAAACGATGAAGCGGTGAACGCGACCCCGAGCAATGGGTAGCTCGCCGTTCGGTAAGGACCAAGCCCGAGTCGACGGCGCGTTGTGTTCCACGCGCGCTTCAAAGAGATGTCAGCACTATTGACGGGGTCCGCTAGGGCCGATGCCAGCTAGGGTTGCGGGATGTTCGAAAGAGTTACCGTGGCCCCGGCACAGGCAACAGAAGGAACACGGGTGGGTTTTAGTCAGTAAAAGTCTGACACGCCCTCCCGCTCCACCCAGAGCGGGAGAAGTCATTTGATGATTTCCCATCCACAAAAAACAAAAAAAAGCGTTGGATTTACAGAGACTAGTAGCAAATAGACGTCGAGTGCGTACCTCACGTACATGAACTGTTCGAGGAACCAGGTAACACAGACTCCTAACTAACTCCGGACAATCTAAATGATTGCGGCACGCATTGAACAGAGTCATAACTTCCAGAAGAGATAGAGATATTGATACGTTAGTAAAGTGGTGTGATGACAATGGTATGAACTTAAATATCAACAAGTGCTACCATGTCAAATTTACCAGAAAAATAAATCTAACGCAATCCGTATATTATATATGTGGCACTTCTGTGCAGGAAGTGGAGCAGGTGAAGGATTTGGGGGTTTTATTCGATAGGCAGCTAACATTTATACCCCACGTTGAAAACGTAATTAAAAAAGCCTCTAGAACGCTTGGGTTTGTAATAAGGAATGTAACCTGCTTTCGTCGCTGTATGACTAAAATCTTACTTTATAATTGTTTGGTCCGTAGCACATTGAAATATTGCAGCACTGTATGGAGACCTCATTATGCCACCCACACACTTAGATTAGAAAGGGTCCAAAAACGTTTTCTATGGCACTTGGCTTACTCTTCCGGGATAGCTAAAAAGAAACGGTCGTATAAAGAGAAACTCCTGCATTTCAAGATGATATCCCTACAAAAAAGAAGAGATTTATTAGATGCAACATTTTTATTCAAAGTTCTGCGATTTCAAATTGACTGTCCGCAATTGTTGAGCGGGTTCAAACTCCGTGTGCCTACAAAAAACCCACGAGCTCCTATAACCCCATTACGTCCTCCTTTGCGCAGAACCGTTCTAGGTGCTAACTCTCCTTTACCCCGTCTGTGCAAATTATTAAACAACTGCAGTAATCTGGTCGATGTGCACTCGGACTCACTTACTAAGTTCAGAAGTATTATGTATATGTGAAATCTCTCTATGAATTCATTTTGGTTACATGTTTGTTTTTATGTTTGTTTTTATTTTTAATTTGTATTTTAATCCATTTGTATTTGACAGCCGTCAATTTTTCTGGAAATCTTGATATTTGTTTCATTTTTCATTTTATAGTGTTTATTGATTATTATGTAATGCAGCATGGATAGCACTCATCGCGATCGCTCATGAACTACATAGTTCGATTTAATTCTAAAAAAAATGGAAAATCAAAAATATTTATTCATCGCCTCAGCTAGAAGTTTTCGAAAACGGGAGCCGCAACGAATCGGTTAAAGGGAAGGAAATAAAAATTTAAACATTGTTAACAGTTATTCTATGGAACTTGCCAAATGAGTCAGAGTGCACATCAACAAGATCGCTGTAACTGTTTAACGGTTTAAAGAGCCAAAGAGACGACAGAACTCGCGCCGAGTACTGTTCTACGGAGTGGGGGATGTAAAAGGAGTAATAGGACCATGAGGGAGCCTAGCAGGAGCCCTAAATTGGAACTTGCTTAGTAACTGGGGACAATCAATTTTGCATCGGAGTATTTTGTATAAAAAAATAGAATCAGTGATCAGGGCGACGGCTGCGAAGGCTGCACCCTGTGTGCTCGGCGCCTCAGACCCCGAGCGCGGCTGCGCCGCAGTCGTCAAACGGTGACACTCCGTCATTAGTGACATTTTTTGTAAATAATGTGTTTAGTTTTAGTGCGTGTTGTTTATATAGTTTATTTTATTTTTATATAGGTAAGTGGAACATTATATAAGTTATTTATGATCAATAACGGCAGTAGCGACGCCGGAAATAGTGCCAGTCAACCTGTCACATCGCTCGATGTCCAGCTGGTGAGATGCCCGTATTGCTCATAGGCACGCTTTTTTAAAGGCGAAAGGGGGCTGAGGATACACTATGGCAAGATCCACAAACCACATAGTGTACTATTGTGCCCCCCAGCCACATCCCCAACATTAACACCTCCAGACCAAACCTTGTGGCAAACGCTAGCAAAATTAAAAAATTCTACCCCGGTTTTAAAGAGAGTTCCCCGGGGCGCGAGACGGTCTGTTTCGCTAAGTTTGACGCGATGTCTCCGTCTTGCGACTCAGGAGAACTCACAAAGTGCCTGGGAGCAATTACTCACCTTCCCTTGTAGGATTCTACATGTCCAAAAAAATTTGGCAACTAAAACAACCTTAACGAAGCAAATTAAAGACAACTGCAACAATTCGACCCTAATTTTAGATTCAAAATTACCTGCATTTAACAATCAATCGCAAAAAGGCTTATGTTCACATGTGGAATCCAAATTAAGTGAAGGTGACATCAGGGGAGCGGCCAGGATATTGTTCAGCAGTGATGTGGTGGCGCCTTTCTCTTCAGAAACGCTAACAGCTCTAGAGAGTAAACACCCAGCGCCTGCGGATGGTCTCACCTTTCCCGACCCACCTGACTCTCCCGACCTAAATTCAACCTTCCTAAACGTTTCGGCCCCCCAGTTGATTGCAGCCGTGAGCTCCTTTCGAAGTGGTTCCGCCGGCGGCCTCGACGGCCTGACTCCACAACATCTAAAGGATCTACTGAGTTCAGGCGCCGGGTAAGCTGGTGAGTCGCTTTTGAAGGAGCTTGCGGCCCTGATTAACCTCATGCTCACCGGCGGTGTGAACGAGGCCGTCGTGGATGTCTTATACGGGGCCAACTTATGCGCCCTGCGCAAGAAGGACGGCGGCATTCGTCCCATCGCCGTTGGGTGCACCTACAGGCGTACGGCAGCCAAAATATGCTGTAAGCTTTACAGCGAAACGCTTACAGCTAAGTTTCAGCCCCTGCAGCTTGGTTTTGGCTCGAAAGGGGGCTGTGAGGCTGCCGTACATGCCCTTTCCACCTTTTTAAACTTTAACAAAGGTGACGTCATCCTCAAGGTTGACGTGAAGAACGCCTTTAACTCTGTAAACAGGGACACTTTGTTGGCTGAAGTCAAAAAGGAACTACCCGAAATTTATGGTTTTATGTGGCAATGTTATAGGTACCCTTCCAAATTATTATACAAGGACAATGTTTTGGAATCTGCAGTAGGATGCCAACAAGGTGACCCTCTCGGGCCAGTCATTTTCAGCTTGGCTATTCATCCAATTATCCAGAAACTAAATTCAAAATTTAACGTGTGGTATTTAGACGATGGAACTCTAGGAGGTGATGCAGACACCGTTTTGAAAGACCTACAACTTCTCAAACAGGAATTTAAATCTATTGGCTTGGACCTTAACCCCTCAAAATGTGAAATCTATCTTCCTGACATTACTGACAGACAATTGACCCTAGATAAATTTAATGCAATAGCCCCACAAATTAAAATTTTAGAAAAAAGTTCACTGCACCTCCTAGGTTCCCCAATTTTAGAAGACAGCTTTTCTCCTTTTATCGACGAAAAAATCAAAAACTTCAACGACATTTCGGACAGACTCTCCAAAATTAATTTACATTCGGCATTCACCTTGATAAGATACTGTTGTTTTGGCCCAAATTTTATATATTTTCTACGTTCTTCCCCTTTATGGTAGCAGCCACATCTGTTGGACAAAATTGACCAAATTATTCGCAACACGCTAACATCTATTTTAAATGTGGCCTTTGACGACCGAGCGTGGCTTCAAGCCACACTACCCATCCGTTTTGGCGGCCTCGGCGTCCGCAAAATTACCAGTATTAGCTTACCGGCGTTCCTGTCCTCTGTCCACAGCACTGAAAAGTTGACGGGGAAAATTTTAGCTCCCTCCCTGGTCGACTCTGAAGTGCCATGCTTGACTGATGCGGTGAACGCCTGGATAGCAACTTGCCCGGATACAGATCGGCCCGTGAACCCATCTTCCCAGAGACAGTTGGATGAGCCGCTCTGCAGGTTGGTACGGAATAATCTTATCAATACGTCCACCAATACTGCTGAGCGTGCCCGCCTGCTGGCTGTGGGTGAATGGGAGTCGGGCCTCTGGCTTCAAGCACTACCGTCACCCAACATAGGCACTTTGCTGGGTGACTCCACCTTCCGGCTCGCCACCTGTCTGCGTCTGGGCGCTCCTTGCGGGGCTCCACATCGCTGCCAGTGCGGTGAAGCCGTCGACTGCCTCGGACATCATGGCCTGTCTTGTAATAAGAGCGCAGGCCGGATAGCACTGCACGCCAGCATTAATGACATTATCCGTCGTGCTCTTGTCACCGCCGGGGTGCCAGCTGTTTTAGAACCCAACGGCTCTTGGCACGCGACGATGGCAAGAGACCAGACGGAATGACCATAATGCCTTGGAAGTTAGGCAGGCCTTTGGTGTGGGATGCAACATGTGTCGACACCCTTGCGCCATCTCATCTTCCTAGTACGGCGGGCTGTGCTGGGGCGGCTGTTGCAGGTGCAGAAAACCTCAAACGGCGAAAATATTCCGATCTTTTTGGGAGTTATATGTTCGAGCCGTTTGGGGTTGAAACACTAGGGCCATGGGGTCCGAGTGCCCACTTGGTTTTCCGAGACATCTCCAAGCGGTTGGTCGACTCTTTACGTGACCAAAGGGCTGGCCTATTCTTTGGCCAAAGAATCAGCATCGCCATACAACGTGGCAATGCTGCCAGCCTTTTGGGCACTTTTCCTGTTGACAGCGATGCGGACGAATTTTTTGATGCCCTATAATTATATATATATATATTTTTTACATTTGTACATATTATAATTATTATTTTAAGTCTGTTAGCTTATATATTATGTAAAAATTATGTATTGGTTTAATTGAAATAAACACAAAACCATCTGAATTTGTCGGTTCTGCATTTGTATTTTAATCCGTTTTATGATTTCGATTTTAATTCTGTCTGCAATTTAATTTAATTTGATTATAAAACGTATATGACTGTAATTCAAATATGTTTTAAGTTTTTAATTTTAATTATAAATCTGTTTGGTATCATTTTGATTATGCTTCTGTCTGACTTTACTTTTTAGTGTGATTTTTTTTTAATTTGGTTATGATATCCGTATGAATTTAGTTTGATTACGTTGCCCGTTATTTTTGGTTTTTTTAATTATGATCCTGTTTAATTTATTTTTGATTATGTTCTGTTGAATGTTAATTTTGATTTTGTTGTTTAATTTTAATTAATATTATGAACTTATTTAACTTTAATTTTATTATGATCTTAATTCCATTAGGTTTTCGATTATAATTTTATTTCTTCCTCAATTTTGTTTCTGCCTGTGATTTTAATGTTTTATTTCAATTTTTAAATTTAATTTGGCCCGAGGAGCCTGATTGTTCTGTGTGTATAAAATATCCTGTAGTTTTAAGTAGCTTTTATACATTTAATCAATATTTAATGCATGATGTGCTTACCTGTAAGAGATTGATACACTAGATCCGAATTGATTCAATGTAACCCATAATTGTCTGAGCGTACTCAATTGTTGGTGAGCCAAATAAATAAATAAATAATAAATAAAGAAGTTTCCGTCTTGATTTTAAGGTCAGAAATTCATACTTTTTAAGAAATAAGTAGTATGACATTTTATTCCGATAACATCTGAAATTCATAGATACGTTGTACCAAATCTAATCTTTCACTATATTTTACAAAGAGTAGGTACTGCAAACTCTAACTGTGGCCTAATTATTGATTTGTATAAATGCAAAAATGTCCACATTTTTGTATTTATACAAATCAATAATTAGTCATCAACACAACTCTCTAAGACCAAGTTAACCCCAAGAATTACTATTTCATGAAATCTTGACATTTGGGGATTATACTAACTTAACAAGTTTTATTACTGATTGTAATGATTATAATTCTGTAAATACATATTTGTTACGACCGCGAATCATATTTTCATCAACGTACAACTTAACACTGACCAGCAAATTGCAAAAAACGTAAGAAAATTTTAATTTCGCGGGCTACCTTAGCGCTTCCCCCTTAATATACTTACTATAGTATACTTTTCTATTTTATGTTGGTGTTATCTATTCTACGAATTAGTATAATTATTTTAAGATTATTAATTTATCAAAATATCTTGTTTGAAAATAAAAGTAGTTCACTGCGGTCTTCTCTGTTTGAGAAGAGGACTTTGCTCTGCAGTAGGACAATTTATAATAGGCTGGTATTATTATTATTGCGAATTTGGACGACATTGATGACTTTAGTGCTCTTACATTTTAGGCTATTTAATAATTAACCTAAGTATACACCCAAAACGGTGAAGGAAAACATCGTGAGGAAACCGGCATGTCCTAGAATCAAAAAATCGAAGAAATGTGACATCTACTAACCCGCCCTGGGTCCGCGTGGTACATTACAGCCCACTCTCGAAGAGAGAAGCCTGTGTCACAGCAGTGGAAACATTGTGACGTTACTAAAACTTTTTTTTACATTCAAAGGGCCAGCATACATTTATAGCGAATTTTGCATTTTCTGTTGCCGCGTGAATTCCTGACAAAAGCCTTAATTGCCCGTGACATCGAACTCGTTACGTTCGACGTGGATGAACGTAGAGATCAGGTCTTGCTGTTGGAAGGTTTTTTTTTCGAAAATTTTGATGAAAGTACTGCAGTCAAGTACTTAGAGTATTGATTTACTTAGAGGAACTTGAACTATTTACTTAGAGGAAAATAAGTGATCTTGAAAATTATCGGTAAAATATAGAATGAACGTCATCATCAACGCAATATTAGACGCACTCAAATCATCGGTGCAATAACGGATCTTTGACGGGTCGTAAAAAGGCAAAATAAAAATCGAAAATCAACAAGGGTTGGTTTATTTAAATAGCTCCACATCTTGTCGAATAAAGTCGTTGTCGGTATACCTAGATTAAAAAGATCCGTGCTTGCGCCGCTGGCGTTACTACTACTGAGTTTTTTCCTGCGTCAGTTAAGTCGCATTTTGGAGATTTTTTACACCTACCTATTACTGCTGTAAGTATCCCTTGTAAGTATTCCATGCGGTATTGTCAAACAATATATTCACTACACATAATAAAGCCGCTACGAACCTACATTAGATCTACCTATTGTTAGCTTGTATCTGGTAACCCTACTTATTTAATCGACTAATACTGGCATGTCACTCAATCGATTACTCGTTCATCATGGCTTTCACTGTCATTGCTCGAGGGGAGACAACTGACGGCCGGCCTTCTTGTTCGAGGCGCCGAGCAGAAAACTCATCTAAAGTATCAGCGTATCGAATTGGTGGAATTTACCTTTAAATACTAGCGAGTAAGTACAGGACTTATTATTTTGGGGATATCTGAGTGTTTTTACAAATATTGTGGAAAAGGAATTGAATATGTTTGTGTTTAAATGATGTGTTTAGTTTTCTATTGCGAACTCCTTTATTTCTGAGCTGTAGCTTACAGGTCAGAAGTGGGATCATAAGAGAATTCTCATAATTTTCTTTTTTTCACGTCCACAACGATCTTATTATAATAATGAGTGTTTAAACATAATCGTTACTGGTATGATTCTAAGGATTTTTATGGATTAAGAACATGCATACTTTATTTTCTTTGCCTGACTACCCACATATTTTGGAAATGGAACGTTACAATTTCTTTTCTTGACAAATAATATTATTTTTTCCGATCACCAAATCATCATAAAATACGAGAAACTTAGTTCTGAAAAACAACTTGAATATGAAAGCTATATAAGTATTTGCGATTGGTGAACGCGTTGGTCTAAGAATATGGACGATTATGACTATTGTCGTGCTTAACGGATTTGAGAAGTGCAGAGAACAAAATAAACGATAAATATGTTGATGACTAGTGGTTGATTATGCTTATACTTGATCCTGTTGTACATAATAAATTTATTTACTGCTGTCTAGTGATTGATTCGAAAGAAAGATCTCATTGTGACATTGACATTAAAATAAGAAAATCATAGCTGATGATTTGATGGTGATGGCAAAATTTAGGTACTTCATGCTTTTAATAGGTCTGTTTTTTAATTATTTAGTGGCCCTGTCCACCTACACGGACTGAGATTCCATATACCACTCAATTTTCGGTTTTCTCTTCTATACTATTTTGATAATATTACTCAATCATTGTATAAATACGATCATGCGCTAAGCTTTCCGATATAAGTTTCAGATTGGCATTCGTATTGGATACAACCGAGGGGAAGGGTTGTTATTCAATATGGATAAGGATGAAGAGCCCAGGTTTGAGGGTGGAAGTGAGCCCAGGTTTGAGGGCAGGAGTGAGCCCAGGTTTGAGGGCGGAAGTGAGCCCAGGTTTGAGGGCGGAAGTGAGCCCAGGTTTGAGGGCAGGAGTGAGCCCAGGTTTGAGGGCGGAAGTGAGCCCAGGTTTGAGGGTGAAACTGAGCCCAGGTTTGAGGGCAGGAGTGAGCCCAGGTTAGAGGGCATATCTTTTTCTAGGTTGGAAGGTCATGGACTGCCCAGGTTAGAGGGCAAAGGAAGGAATATGGACAACCGGGTCAAGGAACGGGTTACTACTGGGATGGAGGCAAGGATTGAAGACCGGACGGTGCGTCCGTCTAGGAACCGGAAAAGACGAAATATCATCACGCATACGGACAGTTCGTCGCGTGGTGGTGCAAGCCGTGAAAGGACAAGGAAGTACAGAAGGAGGTCACGAGTAAGGAGAGGCGGCTCCAGGCGGACGGAGCATAGCAGCGACAGCTCGGATAACCGTGAGTCACCCCGAGCTTATAAATCTAGACGGAACAGGAATAGGGAATCTGAAACAAATGTATTATTAGATAAATTTTTGTCGATCTTAAGTAACGTCAAGGGTTCGGAGAAGCCCAAGCTGTCATTTAACAATAATGTTTTGCCAGATTTTGACCCCCTAAGTAAAGAGCAAACTATGTTAGTATGGCTCACTAAAGTAGAAGAATGTGCCGAAATATACGGTTGGTCTGAAAAGGATTTAATTCACCACGCTCTTGCTAAACTTTCGGGGGTAGCGAAAACCTGGTACCAAGGTTTACCCTCTCTTCTTTATACTTGGGGCGAATGGAAGAAAAAACTAATCGAATCATTTCCTTGTCGCGAGGACTACGCCGAACTCTTGACGGAAATGTTGGCTAAGCGTGTTAAGTACGGCGAATCATTGGAGCACTATTATTACGCGAAACTGAATTTACTAAATAGATGCAAAATTTACGGTAAGCAAGCAGTAGATTGTGTCTTATATGGAGTAGATGATCGTGCCATTAGAGTAGGTGCGCAAGCAGCGCAATTTAGTGAACCAGAACAAATTTTAAAATATTTTCGAACGGTAAAAGTAGGACAAAATAGAGAAGCGTATGAAGCAAATATCAGAAATAGGAACGATCGTAAAGCCTCTACTAATGCAACGTCTCGGGCCCAGAATCCAAAGTCTGGTACAACAATTGAATTATAACATACGGTGTTTTAATTGTAACGAACTTGGTCACCCCAGTTTTAGGTGCGATAAACCCTCTATTAAATGTTCGTTATGTGACAGATTAGGCCATCAAGCATCTAGTTGTTATAAAAACAAAAATAAAACTGATTCGCCTAAAATCGAAACCCAATCGAAAGATAAGAATGAAAAACAGGTATCAGAGCTGACAATTGATAGGTCTATTGATAAATATATTTTAGACATTAAAATTAATGGTAAAACAGTAAAATGCCACATAGATTTAGGAAGCCAGTGTACGCTTATTACAACAAGTAAAGCTAGGGAACTTGCCCTGGATATTAAGTGTCAGCCTAATCTGCCTGTGTTGAGAGGTATAGGTTCAAATCTGACTGTTCCTTTGGGTGTAATAACTGCCGATGTTGAAGTTCAGGGTATTAGAAAAGTTATAGACATTTATGTAGTTGAAGATCACGTACTGAGTCATCCTGCCCTCTTGGGGCACTCGTTTACTGAAATGTCCGATCTTATAATTACTAAAACCCCAAATAAATTAATATTTAAAAAAATAGATTCTACGAAAATACATTTGCTGTGTGATGATAATGTTTTAATTCCACCGTCTTCGTTGCGTGTAATACCAGTAAAATCTAAGCCATCTTTTAGTGGCAATGTTTACGTACAAGCGTCCCTTAGGGAGTTGGATGGAAAACACTATTATCTTTTATCGGGTGAGTATAATATCAAGGAAGGAAACGGGTTGGTACTTGTATACAATGTGTCCGGAAGCGAAATAACCATCTCTAAAAATTCTCTATTGACTCGTTCTATTAAAAGCGAGTATTTAGACTCTTCAGAAGTTCTTAATTGTTGCCAAATGTCTTTCGATTCTGTCGATTCCAATGAATTAATTAAGTGCGGCGAAAAACTCAATAACGAGGAACGTTTACGGTTACAACAGCTATTGAATAAGTATCAAGACTGTTTTTCTAAAGGCCTAAAATATCTCGGATTTACTAAAGTATCAGAAATGGTTATTGAACTGGAAGACGCCGAACCAATCGTGTATAGACCGTATCGTTTGTCTCATGCTGAAAGAACATTAGTAAACGACATGGTTCAAGAGATGATCGAGAGTGGAATTGTGAAGGAGTCTTCTTCGCCTTATGCTAGCCCCATCGTTTTAGTCCAGAAAAAGACGGGAGAAAAACGGTTATGCGTCGATTATCGAGCACTTAACAGGAAAACAAAAAAAGACCATTACCCCCTCCTACGTGTCAAGGACCAACTGGACCAACTGGCAGGCAACCAACTATTCACGTCTCTTGATTTAGCGTCAGGCTATTACCAAATTCCAATTAGTAAAGAGTCCTGTCATAAAACAGCCTTTGTAACCCCAGACGGGCAATTTGAGTATAACCGCATGCCATTTGGTCTTGTTAATGCGCCCTCCGTTTTTCAAAGGACAATTAATAAAATTCTTCATGACGCCAAAATCAAATACGCAATCGTCTACATGGATGATATTCTTATCCCTTGTAAAGATGTCTCTGAGTGTTTGAATAGATTAGAGGAAGTTTTACAACTCCTAAAGCAAGGAGGCTTAACACTCAGGCTCAGTAAATGTAACTTTTTCCTAGATACTATCGACTTTTTAGGGTTCGAAGTAAACTCGTCGGGTATTCGTCCAGGCGGTAGGAAAACCGAGGCTATCTCAAAATTTTCAACACCCAAAAACTTACACGAATTAAGACAATTTTTGGGGTTATCCGGTTTCTTTAGGCGGTTTATTAAAGATTATGCCTTAATAACTTCCTCGTTGACGAACCTATTGAAAAAGGAGATCGTTTGGACCTGGGGTAGTGACCAAGAAGAATCTTTCAACTTGGTTAAAACGATGCTTACTCAACGACCATTATTGGCTTTATACGACCCTAAAGCAGTAACACAATTGCACACCGACGCGTGCAAAGATGGGCTTGCAGGTATACTATTACAGAGTGATTATTTAGGAGTATTTCATCCGGTTTCATACTTTAGCCGTAAAACTTCTTCCGATGAACGCAAGTTGCACTCATACGAACTTGAAACTCTGGCAGTGGTAGCATCTTTGAGTAGGTTCAGGGTATACTTGTTGGGGATACCATTCACAATTTATAGTGACTGTAGCGCTTTAAGATCTACATTCGTAAAACGCGATCTGATTCCGCGAGTTGCACGATGGTGGGTCCAAATACAAGAGTTCGATTGCACTATCGAATACCGACCCGGCTCCCGTATGACGCATGTTGATGCGCTGAGCCGTGGACCGGTTGCGGCTCCCGAAGCCGAAACTCACGTATTAGACATCTTAACTATTGAAAGTTCTGATCAGGACTGGATAGCTACCGTGCAGGACGCGGATGATGAGACACAGAGGATTAAAAATATATTAGAGGATAAAACTACAGATTTAGTCATGGATATTCATAAAAACTATAAGATTAAGAACGGTCGTATATATCGTACGGTAGGAGACGAGATTAGATGGTTGGTTCCAAAGGGTGTACGTTGGCAGATATTGAAACGTAACCATGACGACATAGGTCACTACGGTTTTGACAAAACTTTGCAACGTATACAACAGCATTATTGGTTTCCAAAAATGCTTCGTTTCGTGAAAAAATACGTGCAGTCTTGTTTAGAATGTGCCCATCATAAGACCCCTGGTGGTAAACGAGAAGGCGGACTGCACCCAATTGAAAAAGTCAGTGTCCCTTTCCATACGGTACACGTCGACCACTTAGGTCCTTTTATCAAGAGCAAGAGGGGTAACTGTTATTTACTGGTCTTGGTGGATAGTTTCACGAAATTTGTAAATATAAATGCTGTCAAAAATACTAAATCCGTCACTAGTATACGCGTAATAAAAGTACACATAAGTTATTTCGGGGTCCCCACACGGTTAATATCCGATAAAGGATCTAGTTTCACTAGTAAAACAATTAATGAATTTACAACACTATACGGAATAAAACACATTATTAACGCCGTAGCAACACCTAGAGTAAACCGGCAAGTTGAAAGGTTTAATAGGACTATCTTAGATGCCCTTTCGACTTGTACTCATAATAAAGATGACAAATCCTGGGATGACTATATCTATGACATTCAAGTAGGTATCAATACCACAGTACATAAGACTACCAAAAAAAGCCCATCCGAATTATTATTCGGATTTAATATAACTAGTAGGTCAGAAGGTATTTTGAACCCTGTTTTAGCCGATACCACTAATTTAATTGACTTAGAAGAGTTGAATAACATAAGAGATAAGGCAAGTTGCAGTATAAAGTCACAGCAATTAAAAGACGTAGAAAGGTTTAACAGACTTAGGAAATCGGCGAAAACATATAAGGCAAGAGACTTAGTCCGCGTTGAGAGGCAAGTTCCTCATGATGGCCAATCCCAAAAGTTAGTGGTTAAATTCCAAGGACCATATCGTGCAATAAAAGTACTTCCCAATGAAAGGTATATGATTGAGGACACTCCTATGACACGCAAACACGGCCGTCGATACGAAGCCGTGGTAGCTATAGATAAAATGCAGCCTTGGCTAACATTTAGTAGAAACTTTGAAAGTAGTGGTGATGAGGATAGCGATAGTAATACTGGTAAGGAACGGACTGGAGGAGAGAATTAAATTAAATGATTTGAATTATATAGTAATTATGATGTTGATCTTTTAAGAATATGAATTGAGTTAAAGTTTAAGGAATAGTGAGTAAACTTAAGCATTTATTTTGAAATGTAATCATAAAATTAATATTGTAACCGATTAACGATTATTATTATGGATAATGAACTAAAACTTAATGGTCATATTTCTTTTTGTTTGTTGATTAGATGATAACGTATTGTATTACAGATTTTTTTTGTCTTCTCTTTTCTTTAAAATTTATATGTATAAGCGCGAGGACGCACTTTGAACAGGATGGCCGAGCTGTTAGCTTGTATCTGGTAACCCTACTTATTTAATCGACTAATACTGGCATGTCACTCAATCGATTACTCGTTCATCATGGCATTCACTGTCATTGCTCGAGGGGAGACAACTGACGGCCGGCCTTCTTGTTCGAGGCGCCGAGCAGAAAACTCATCTAAAGTATCAGCGTATCGAATTGGTGGAATTTACCTTTAAATACTAGCGAGTAAGTACAGGACTTATTATTTTGGGGATATCTGAGTGTTTTTACAAATATTGTGGAAAAGGAATTAAATATGTTTGTGTTTAAATGATGTGTTTAGTTTTCTATTGCGAACTCCTTTATTTCTGAGCTGTAGCTTACACTATCGGGCAGAGAGTGGCTCATGTTCAACTGCAGTGCAATTTACTGCGGAGGTAAACGGTACTATGAATTAACCATATCACGTAACCACACTATCTATGCCTGGTACCTACAAATCGATCAATCTGCTTCCAGTCTAATCGGATGCAGCTAAAGTATTTTGTCTGCAAATTACTCTACCCACATTAAAAAAAGAAAAAATTGTAACTCCTAGAAATCCCCGCAGGGGACACTATTGACGGAGTCCGCTAGGGCCTATGCCAGCCAGGGTTGTGGGATGTTTGAAGAGTTACCGTGGCCCCGGCACAGGCAACTGAAGGAACACGCGTGGTTTTTAGTCAGTAAAAGTCTGACACGCCCTCCCGCTCCGCTCAGAGCGGGAGAAGTCATTGGATGATTTCCCATCCAAAAAAAAGCTCTTTGACTACAGTACTTACTCACAAAAAAATATATTGAAAGTGCACTTTCAACATAAAATTTTCCTTTAAAAAGGAATGACATTTATGATTCTGGGTACTGGGTACAAACATCACACTAATGCAATGTGTACTGGGTGGATTCCACGTAACGAGAAAATAACTGACCTAAAACACATTAGCGTTCCGTGGCCCTTTCAGTTGTTTTGGTTGGTATTTTTTTAAAGTTTTAAATTCAAATTAATATGGAAGCATGCAGTGGCCAGTAATGAAGATTCCCAGTACTAGCGAATAAAGAAGGATTATTTCATTTAAGCTTTATGTCTTTGGGCGACTTGCAGCAAAATGATACAAATCTCGGTTTAATTAAATCTCGATTTTGCCCTAAACTAAAATATCATGTCCTGCTCAGTCACATTTCACACTCAATTTAACTAAACTGAGATAAAGTCAATAATTCATTCGCCGTTCATTCTTTACATTCCGTTTTCAAATAAAAAGTGATGGCTACTCAGTTCTGAATAAAGAGAAAATGAATTTGATTTGTCTATTTATAATGTCAATGTCAATGTAAGTCAGTGTTAGTTGTATTGTAGTTGTGTTCTCGTGTTACTTTCTAGTTTTCTATAACGTCAGTCTTATGACTCATGTTATGTTAGGTATTATTACCTAACATAAATTAAAATGAAGAGATCTATGTCACCTAATTTTACCAGGACAAAAAGGAGAAACTCGATTCTGGGCCTAACCGTTACACGAATTAGATATGTACCAAAAAAATCCTCTCTTTGGTTTAATTAACCCATTTAAATCTTAGCCTCGTTGACAATGGCCAAGTGTAGAAAATAAGTAGATTTCTATACCTTTGTAAACCGTTACAACACTTATTTCATTATACGTCAATAACTTCACAAACGCTAGCATTAATCAATAGAGCGAACCCTAAGAATACGATCGATTTAGTGGAAATCGATAGTTACAGATAGTTAAATAATACTCTATTGTTTAAGTATATTTGTTTTTTTAGGTATTAGAATCAAAGTAAAATAAAAAAGTCTGGAAACTAATTAAGTTTTAACGTAAGCACCATTAAAAATCATTAAAACAAAAAATACATAATCGATAAAATCGATTGCACCGCAGATTGCACTAGTAAACGTCAAATGTCAATGTCAACGTCTGTCAATTCTCATGGTTGTAACGTCATGTCATTAATGTCATTCGCTTTTCATATTTTTGCGCAAATGAATGTGTTTTTCCTGTGTTTTTCCGTATTTCTCGGGATTTATTATTTCATAAGACCGCTGCTTGAATACTGGACTCCGAAATTGATTGCCTTCTGACTGACTCTCGCTTGAACATTGGACACCGTATATAGAGGCATGAGGAACAGGGTGTAAAATTCACTCATCCTCTATGAAAAAGGAGGATCCTCCGACCAGGCGGGTGTTGTGTCTGGTGGGCTACTGCCCGACGGTTGATGTCGGGATGTTGTATATATGCTAGTCGCGCGGTAAACTCTGATTGCGCGATGCAGGATTTGCGTGACGTCAGTGTGATGCGTTCCAATGTGGCGATGTAGATGTGCCGCCACACCGTACCATGCTACCCCTGCTGTCCTTTGCTGGAAAACCGGATCTGTTTTGTTATTTTGACGACTGGTTAAGAGCCTGTGCACTATTTGCGGAATAGCAACGGATCGCTGCAATACAATAGGAAGGGGAAGATCGGAAGATGAAATGATTCTTTCAATTGTACAGGAATGGGTCGCGCCGTTCCTAAATCTGAAGTCACCCCTTAAGCGGATTCATGATAGGCTGCAGGCGCTGCAGCACAGCGCACGTGCGTTCCAGAGCTACGTAGGAAACAACCTCAAAAATATAGTTTCTTATATAAATAACTCAAATATAAAAATAACCTAAAATGTAAACATTGTCTGATTTTACCAATTTGGCCATTGCTGGGAGATGTGAAAATTGGGCTGGTGGGACCTTCCTAGATGCTCTAATTTATAGCCAAATTCCAGCCCTGTAACCCCAGGCCCAAGATTCTATGGAGTTTGGGTTTCTCCTTTCCCAGTAATTGAAATTATAAAAACTGATGGGGCTAATAAACAAGAGACATGGCAAAATTTGGCCCCCGAGTACAACTCGCGTACTAAATCGCTTCTAACGTACCTACACTCTACGAGAAAAAAACGGAGTTTCTAAATAATGTACGATCTCCTCGTCATCATCCGATAACAAATCATGATGATTAAGCGAAAAGAAATCCATTTTCACAAATAAACAGAGAAATTTAAAATAACACTGTAATGAAGTCTGTCTATAAAATCGAGATTTATCAACTCTAAACCGACCTAGATGCCAGTTTAACTTTGACGTTTATTTAAATCAAGATATAAGCTAAGTCGATGACACGCAAATGGTTAAATTAAGTTTAAGCCCAAGTCGAGTTTAAATCGCCCTGGGCTGCAAGTTATTTAAATTTCGAATGTATAAATCTTTCGATTAAATCTCTCGATTATATATAAATATTAATATATAATATACAAATATTCGGGATAAGTATCTACCTATCTTAATAGAAAATCGTGTACGGAGAGGACAAGCGTAGGTACATACGGATAGGTGAACATGAAATCGAAGAGATAAGATTTCCATAAATTTCCATACACAATTCTATCACCACGTAGTAATGGCGTGTCAACTGATTTTAATATCCAGACAGAACAAAAACATTTATTTTACCTTCTACAACTGATGGCGACGTACAATTAGTAGTTAACGCGCTTCGCCTCTGCTAAAAATAGGTACATGCACCGTTCTTGCGATACACATAAAAGATGGATTATGGTAGGAGGACTGGTAGCGGCATCCCCTTTACAGCCTAACGCAGACAGTTTATTATGTGTGTGTGTGTGTGTGTGTGTGTGTGTGTATCCAGACCAAGATTATTAATTAATTGGTCGATAAATAATCTTTTTGCCGTCGTGGCTTTATTCCCACGCTATCGTTACTCGCACTCGATCTGCGGTTGGTTTTTTATAAATTATTTAGTAGTATAGAAAGTATGTTTAAAAATGTAAGTAAAGAAGCACTTTCTTCGTAGACAAGTACAAAGGACACATTACGTTTCTTGAAGACAACAGGAAGCATTTTTACTGAAAAAAAAACATTATTCGCTGCAAATTGTGAACTACATAATATAGTTATTATAATGCAGTTTGAGTATTTCTTTGTTGTGTGCGCGGAACGTTCGTTCTGCAAATAATTTTCACGAGATTGGAGCCGCGAGCGAGGTCGGGCGACACTATTATTATCAACTACTTCTGCTCGGCTGAACAAAGTTGGTTCTACACCAGTCCCCTATGTAATAAGTAGTCCCTCTATTAAGGAAATACGTTTTCAAAACAAACACTGGATATAAATTTCTAGTTATTGAATGATTAAAGACTCAGCTGTTTTCGAAAGGGCACTACGATTAATTAGAGTCGCGAGAACGCTAAAGCTGCTATACGACAGTAGTTGTCAAAGAACTTATTTTTCAGTCTCAGAGCTCATCTGAATATTTCAGTGCACGGGACGAGCATATTTATAGAATTGAATGATCTACTTCTCAAAACTGCCTGGATGCCAAGCTGCACAGCTTGGCTCATCGCCGCAAGGTTGCCTGCTTTTCGGTCTTCTACACATTATATTTCGGTGAGTGTGCTCAAGAACTCCACGACCTCATTCCGCAGCCCCTTTCTACCATCGGACATCTAGACGCACTGCAGGTTACCATCCCTACCTAGTTGCTATTCCACCAATTCGCACTAAGTGTTTCCCAATGTCTTTTGTGATGCGCACAGCAAAGGAGTGGAACTCTCTGCCTACGTCTGTGTTTCCGAACGCATATAACCCCGATCTCTTCAAAGTGATAGTGAATAGGCTTCTTCTGAGTAAGCTCGCTCCATCGTCGACTTTGTCTCTGTCATCTCTGACCTAGACTAGAGTCAAGAGCAAACCTATCTCAAATAAAAAAACTAAAAGATTAATAAAATACTAATTAATAGTCGTGAGTAAAACATGTGTATATATTGTAAGTTCTCATTCTACCTAACAATCTGCCTAGCTTTTTCCCAACATGTTGGGGTCGGCTTCCAGTCTAACCGGATGCAGCTGAATACCATTATTTTATATAAAGTGACTGCCTATCTGACCTCCACAACCCAGTTACTGAGTAACATGATACCCCTTGGTATATGGTTGTCAGACTTTTTAAGTATTGCTACGCCAATTCGTAGCAATACTTTTTAAAATAAAGATGGTGATATATTCGGACATAAGTGCAAGGAGCACGAACGTCTAGACATAACATGTAGACAACACAGAATCATTAAAACTACAAAATGATGCTTATCGCAAGACACATTTTTCTTATGCTCGAATATAAAACCATCTTAATTTCAAAATCTTTGCTACGACTTGCCGTAGCTCGTAGCACCTTGCTAGCTCTAGCAAGGTGCTACGAACGTCTACGAAATGTAGACATTACAAACAGAACTACAAAATGTTGTGCATTACACAATACATTTGTACATACATTTACATGCGAATAAAAAAACATCTCAATTTTAAAAAGGATTGCTACGAAATGTAAACATCACTGATACTAACATGGTACGACACATTCATAGTTCGAATACAAAACCATTACAAAAAGCACTGCTACGACATGGCGCAACGAGGTGCTACGAACGTCTACGATATTTTAAGACATCACCGAAAAGAACTACATTTCATCACCATCTGCCTAGCCTCTTCCCAACTATGTTGGGGTCAGCTTCCAGTCTAACCGGATGCAGCTGAATACCAGTATTTCACATGGAGCAACTGCCTATCTGGCCTCCACAACCCAGTTACTGGGTAATACCCCTTGATAAGAAGACTGGTTGTCAGACTTTCGGGCTTCTGACGTCCCGTAACGACTCAAAGATCCACGAATGACAGCAAAAGAACTACATTTCTTTTTGTATTCTATGATGTGTGTGTCTTCTACCTATGATATGCCTTAGAGAATTGCACTACTGTCAGCGGCCATTCTTGGATATAATGCGGTCTACTTACCAGACGCGCACCGTCAGTCTTGAATAGATACATTGGTAGTGCTACTATTTGTATAACTATTTATATTAGGCAGAACATGGTAGTACTAAGTAATTCCGTTTTGCTGTTGATAAGTATCGGTAGATCTTCTACGCCTATAAGTTCTCAATTTGCTACTCCGTCGATTTATGTAGGCTGGGCCTACGGTGTGTAGGTTTCTATTTCATGTTACTAGCAAGACCACCTTTTTGTTTTTGAATTTTGCATTATAAAACTGGTTACAACACAGGTCAACATGATTGTATCTGTGTACCGAACTAGTGGCGTCCACAGAGTTATAAGACAGAACAGGCAGAAAAATTGAAAAGCTATTATCATCATCTACCTGGCCATTTCCCAACTATGTTGGGGTCGGCTTCTATCTAACCGGAAGCAGCTGAATACTAGTATTTTACATGATAATACGATACCCCTTAGTAAGACTGGGTGTCAGACTTTCGGGCTTCTGACGACCCGTAACGACTGTCAAAGATACACGAATGACAGCCGGGATCAACGGCTTAACGTGCTTTCCGAGGCACGGATGGGTCTTAGTATGTAAAGATGGTCACCCATCCACGGACCAACCGCAGCAAGCGTAGCTTAACCTGATAGATTCACCAGTGCGCCTGTTATTATTTTCTCTATACAGACAGCACCTGAACAACTTTCACAGTGAATATTGTCCATTTTTCACACTACGTATTATCAACGTTAAAATCTTAAACCTGCTATCATATAGCTCACAAGTTATATCCTATGCCTATATATCTATGCCCCTATATACATAATGTACTTTGTGTTCACAACCAAAACAAACAATGGCGACTCAGTATAAAAAATAATACGACAAAAATGTAATGGTGCGGTAAGTAGCGATATTTAAATGAAACAAAGCTACTTTTTAAAATAGTAGTGTTGTATAAAAGACGTTGTCTACCCTATGCGGTTGTGTGCGTTATTTGTGAGATTGTGTGCCACATATTTATGGGAACGCACACCCATTAAATCCGTATGACCACGAGAGCACACATAAACATTTAGACGCGATAGTTTGTGTCTTCCCCGAGGCATTCAGGGGCGCTAGTGCAGTGCTATGCGAAGTTGTGTCAACTTGTACGAACGAGCATAATAATACTGTATCGGATATCGATGATACTTAATGATACATCGACACTCGACAGATGGAGCTGATTTATGATTTTCTTGTTATAGTAAGCTCGCAGATAAATAATACTGGGTGTCAGAACAAGATTATAACTATTTAGGTAGGGTAGGCAGTGTCTTTCTGTCTTTATGAAACGCACGCCGCTGTACCGAACAATATAGAAAAGCGTACCTTAAAAAGATTTTATTTGTAAGCATGCTTATAAAAATATATAAATGAAATTTACCTAATGATCCTCTGGGAAAAGAAAATGAGAAATATTTATGAACTAATGACTGCCCTCTAAGAGTATTGTATGGTTTTATTCAAAGTTAATTAATTATGAAATACGAGAATGTAATTGTTTGTATTACATTTGGACTAATTAAGAACTAATGACGGAGAACAATAAATATTTTCTTTTAAACGAATCATCCATTATTTTTTTCCAAATTGTTTTATTCAGTTACCGGGAATTCTACGTCATTAATTGGCGTAGAATTTTCGGCAGTGATAGATATCCGTCACTTTCGAAATCAATCCGATGAAAGATATCGTGTTTTTATGTTTTAACTAGCAGCACCCCGCGGTTTTACCCACATAAGTCGATCCCGTAAGGATATCGGGACCAAAAGTATCCTATGTGTTAATACAGGTTATAAACTGTGTGCCAAATTTCATCCAAATCCGTTCAGTAGTTTTTGCGTGAAAGAGTAACTCCATCCATCCTCACAAACTTTCGCATTTATAATATTTTATTAGCAGGTTATTAGGATTAGTAGGATTTAAAACTAGTGTTTTTTCACTACTGTTAAGACTACTTACAAAGTTAAGTGTCATTGAGTGAGTCTAACCCTCAGTAAGGTATAGAAAAGATTTTTTGTACTTGTAGGCTCTTTATTGTACCTACATTCTCGGGTCTTTCGATTTGATACCGGGTTATTAAAGTGTTACTCTTTGACAGCTCGGTGTTTTACCTTCGAATTCGTCATTCTCTTTAATTAAGCAACGTTACTTTAAAATTACATGTACCGGGTACTTTCTTGTTCATTCCATAGTGAAGAATGATTTGGTGGTCTTGGTTTAATAAAAAGTTCTTTTTCAAAACTCTTTTTTAATGTCATATATTTCTTCGTATCTTTCTTACTATGTTTCTTCCCTCCAATATTTAATAAATGTGAAATAATTATTATACTAAACAATTGTAATATGAATGTTCAATCTTGACAGGTTAATTATTATTGCTATTTTTTCTCAATTTGTTTTTTCTAAATTATGAAATTTATTTTCTATATTTTTATTTTTATCCTGTTTACACCAAGCTTTTTTTGTTATTGTGATTTATATTGTATATGTGCATCCTTTGTTTGGAGATCCCAAATAAATAAATAAATATATTTACGAGGCGCAAGCTCGAAAATTCCGCCCTAAAAGTACGGGATTTGCTCGTCAAGACGTCAATGACCTTACATAGCGCCAGAACACGTTCCATGCGTCATGAACTGTAATAGCGCCATATTCGACTTTATCAAGGTGCGGCGCCTAAAATCTCACCGTGCTGCGCTGCGGGTTTCTGTAGAATATTCCATGAGTCACAAAAGAGACAAATATATGAATGTGGATGATAAGTTTTAAAATGGAACTCATGTTGTTTATAAAGTTGCATCGTTTTATAATAACCTAAGATTTATTTCTGTAAGTAGGTACAAGATAATACTAATATATATATATATATATTATGTACAAGTATACAATAAAAAATAAAAAGGGAGAAGAGCTCATTGGGCATCAAAAAATTCGTCCGCATCGCTGTCAATCGGAAAAGTGCCCAAAAGGCTGGCAGCAGTTTTATAATTGAATTTTTAGTCGAAAATAAATCGTACGAACTTTTTAAATTGACAGACAGAGATAGTATGAATAATAAAGTCTTTTAATGGAGTAAATTTTGTACATACCAATCGGGTATTTCAGATTAAAAATTAAGTTGAAAAGTTGAAACAAAAACATAACGTTTATTCATGCCGGGGCTTCTGAATAGTCTTTAAGTACACCTCTGCCCAACCCTTAGGGGAAACAAGGCGCACTATTGACGGGGTCCGCTAGGGCCGATGCCAGCTAGGGTTGCGGGATGTTCGAAAGAGTTACCGTGGCACAGGCAACAGAAGGAAAACGGGTGAGATTTCCGATAAAAAAAAAGGGGAAACAAGGCACGATGTTATGTTTTGTTAAGCTTCTGAATAGTCTTTAAGTACACCTCTGCCCAACCCTTAGGGGAAACAAGGCACGATGTTATGTTTTGTTAAGCTTCTGAATAGTCTTTAAGTACACCTCTGCCCAACCCTTAGGGGAAACAAGGCACGATGTTATGTTTTGTTAAGCTTCTGGATAGTGTTTGGAATTTAGATCTATCAGTGTTTCTTCATAAAATGGTCCATTTCGATCTGATTCGGGCCTTTGAGGCGTAAAGGGCGCGACGGCTAGCGGGCAATTGAAGCGAGTGAACAGAACCTTCTGTTTGGGTTTTCTTATTGCCATTATAGTAGCTGGCGAAGAGCGGATGAATATAGCGAATGACAGAGAGGAATGGAAATCTCTAGAGGAGTCCTTCGCCTTCAATTAAATGAGTGGTTCTTACCAGCGCAGTAAGTGTAACTTTATAGAATTAAAGTATGTTTTGTATTTTTCCGTAAGAAATACATAATATGAGGATTTTTTACACATAAATAGGAGCCGAGAAATTATTCACGGAATAGAAACAATAGGATAGTGTAACAATTTATGCAAATAAATCAGCGAACATAGTTTCAGTCAAGAGATTTTTACACTCGCAGCGTTCATTAGGGACAGTGGTTTAAATTAGTATTTTTATTACTTGTACATTCATTATTCAGCGTTGCGGTGTTTGTGGGGAACATTGATTCGTGCTTTCGGTTTTGAATTCGGAGAAGTAAAGTTGTTTCTGTAAAATTAATAATAAGATTTTTTATTTAAATGGTAGATTCTTAGGTTTAGGAAAGTAGATATGTAACTTGAATTTATGAACATTTGAAATTATTATTGTTCAAGATAAGCAGTTAGGCAGACGCGCCATGTTAAGTACTGATATTTAGGTAGATACTTCCGATTAGACTGGAAGCCGACCCCAACATAGTCGGGGCAAGGCTAGGTAGACGATGGAAAGTCTATTGTTTACTAGTATAGTTTCGTATAGCTGTTTATGTCTAGTTTAGTTTTGCGACATGGCTATAATATGTTTTAGCTCGACCAGTTCTTATTCTTGTACCCTGTGACAGAACTTCAAAATTACGTAAAAACTACCTAACAGGAAACTTAGTTTGAAAGGACTCTACAGTCAATAAAGCTACGGTCATATCCGGCTATCCAGAAGAACCATATCGCAACATGTTTATACTTCTTTGGTCTGGCTTTTTGTTGTAAGGCCCTCACATGCTTTAGCGAGAGCGAGATGGATAATATGCGCGCGCAAAGGTCTCTTTCGCAGGATTGCAAAAGAATTGTGACAGAAAGCAAGCACATATACACGGCACTCAAAATGAGTGTTTGTATGAGAATTCATCTTTAACGTGCTGTAATATAATAATATGTAATAAACAGTGTGTACCTTTCACGATGCCCGTTGCTGGGCACACAACTATGGTCTTCTTTATGTTGTTGCACCTCTTAGGCTCGCTCTTTTAGAAACAGTAATGTTACATAACTCAAATTCACATAGCTATTGCAATTCATTGCGATTGTTTAATTTTATGTATTTTTTTTTTTTGCAGAATAATATAATTTTTTGCGAGAAAATATAACGTAGCAATGGATTTTGGTCAAAGCTCTAGGTTTTTTGGGGTTATTTTCAGTTTTATTATTGTTTTTGAAGATGATGGTGGTTGGGCCATGTTTTTGGGCATGGTTCACAAAAATAATAAAAATCAGTCATTCATAAAATAAGCTAAAGTTAGTGATTATTCGTTAACTACTACGTTTTTACAATTTTTTTAATGTGAAAATTTAAAAAAAGGAATCTCTGAAAAGCACATCGCCGTCTAATTCCCAACCATCGTGTACAAACAGTGAACAATCCTGGCCCACGTTTCTAAGCCCAATGATTAAACATCCTTAATCAAATTGAAACTTGATGGTACTAATTCTATGATTCAGTTCAAAGCTCATGAACGTGACATTTTATCTTAGAACGCAGCTTTTTTTGTAAAATAATAGGGATGCTGCCTGGGTAAAAAAAAAGAAATTCTATTTAGTCCGTCAGTCAGATAATAAAAAATATTAGACACGTATTTTTTGCTTTATCATTACATAAAAAATTACTTAGATAAAACGTATTAAAGTTGGGAGGGGAGCTCGCTACGTCACAACTCAGTGTAAAATCTAGCAAAGCGTGACGTCATGCCACACTTTAACTCAGTGTATCGCCGTAATGTTTTAATTACGTATCCAATATTTTTTAATAATCAACAAAAAAAATGTTTAGTCATCATCCATAATATTGATATAAATTCAAGTTTAAAATAATAAAAAAAATATATCGCACCCTCAATCTAAAGTTAATTTTAAAATAATTATTACATATTGTACCTAAGTTTATCATTCCTCAAAAATAAAAATGTAAATGTTTTTGCTTATTTTGTACCTAAACATTTTAGGCACACGTTGGTCAATCGACCTACAAGAAACGAGTACAAATATTATCTATTCCTGTAGAAATACAAACAAAAAAGCCAACATTTATTTGACAGGCGCGTATAACGAATTTTTATCCGATGACTGAAATAATAATATGAACTGTAGGCACTTACATAGTATCCTACTGCGCATGCAGCTCTCTTATTGCAATGAGATAAGGTTTATTTTGTTTTTATTCATATAGGTGCAGTGTTTCTTATTCAAGTTATTTTATTTATTTTACTGAAAATATACACGTATCTATCAAAATCAATTATGCAATCTAAACTTTTTCAGGAGTTGAGATTATGCTGTAAAATGTCGTAAATAATTTATTTTTGATCTGGATAAAAACTAATCTATAGAGAAAATCCCTTATCACTGGAATTAAGGCCACTGGTGTAGGCATTTTAATTCATAAACAATTCTAAGAGGTTAGGTAAACTCAGCGTAGACACGTTAAGAGTTACGGGGTGGCGCAACGGTCCAAGCAAGTCTGCAAGTTATATAATTACGTAGGTATTAAAGACGCGGTTTACTGTACATACAATCGCAATATTGAGGTTGAAAGTATTTTTGTTTGATCAGACTGAATATAAAAGCCAAACCAATTTTTTTGCAAGAAATTCAGCAAGCTTCATGCATTAGGTACTCAGTAATGAAAATCTTTCATATTTCACTATGGTAGAAAAACATTTAAGCAAGGCTTCATTGACTGCTGAATTGTTCAATATTTTTGTAAATGGCTACACTTTTTTTTTATACTGACTAAGACCCACCCGTGTTCCTTCTGTTGCCTGTGCCGGGGCCACGGTAACTCTTTCGAACTTCCCGCAACCCCGCTGAAATGGCTGACACTGACACACTTAAAAGTACGAAGTACGATGTACCGAGATAACATCTTTTGAATATGTTATTCTATAGTATTTTCGATACGAAAGGCACTCTTTACCTGTTTTCTTAATTTTCTTTTATGTTTTGCATGAAGTGGATAAAGCAATCGAAGGAACAGGCAGTTCATATAAAAGTTAACAAAGGCCGATGAGACTTTTAGAAATGCAAGCATTCAAACAGGTGTATATTTTCTTAAACGTGATGTTACGGCGCCAATATCACGTTATTCAATATAGACAAGTCTATGAACGAAAGCCTGTGCAGATAGAACCACAAATAATATACAGGGTGTAAGGGACAGCCCTCCGCAAACTAACAGGGTGCATTCAGCTCCTTATTTTGAATCATATTCCACCGGAAAATTTCTCAGGATAATTTTTATTTTTTTATCGTTTTTTCAGTTACTATTCTTTTATGTCAAGGTAAAATTACATTCTCTGTACGCAACACTCCATTTATGTAAATAAAACAACTAAAATAAAAAAAATCAGCAATGGATGTTGAAATACTCGGCGGTCGAAGGTTCGCTGCGTTACCGTTCGTTACGCGCGTTTTGTCACGGTAACGATACATTGCGTGTGAGGTAATAAAACATATCAGGTTTGATGGATTCCCATAATGTTCCTGAAACAATTTCATGTACCGGTCATCTTAGTATGATATGCTGAATTCACCCCATCAGTCTGCGGAGGGCTGTCCCTTACACCCTGTATTATATGGTTGAATGCCGTAATTACAGAAACAGATTAAAAGCCATTGTGTTTTGCATAGATCCGCGTTTTACTAAAAACGTAGAGAATGCTGTCAATGGCAATTGCGTAACACATTTACGATAGGAACCGGTTTCATTTTGACAGTTCAACAACATTCATTGCGTTATTTACGTTGTTGAGCAGATACATTTTTCGAACTTATGAAGCAATGACTTGCTTCAAAATCATTCAGATTGTGATTGATAGTGTGTTACGCAATTAGGGTAGGTTGGTAAGTAACCTATCGTTTACTTTTAGTAGGAGTTTGGACCAATTTCGAGTTGTTTTGGTTGATGATAACTGTGGATGTGAATTTACATAAATATGTCATCTTAGCCGTATGTATTGTGAGATACAGCGCTTTCAATAGTTTTGATGGCGACTAGCAGTGCTATATGTGGGCTTAGGAATGACGTGCGTGATACGGAGGCTGTGATACTTAGGTATGCACCTCGATGTCGCTCGTCTCACCGTTATCGCTTGCAGTATTGTCAACTAAAATGTATTAGCTATTGATTGATACTCAGGTGTAGTAGGAACGTAAGTAGCATTCAGGAGATGCACAGGTACCTAAGATGAGTAAATTGTTTAGATTTTAGAAAAGACTAGTTTACACGCATTTTATTATGTTTAATTTAAATTGTGACTAATAGAATTCATAGAGTTGCATAAAAATTTAAGACTGTAGATCTTTGTGAAATAACCGTGACCTAGTTGAATCTACGTAAGGCAGATAGATACCATATTAAATATTTTGTTGTGATTTGGTTTAATATTTTATTCTTTATCGTCTCACGTTTACTAAGCATTCGCTCAATCGGGAATAGGAAATAATCAAATTATTATAGTACAAAGAAAACACGTAAATTCGGCTAAATAATGTCGCCATTGTAACTACGCGTTAACTACGTTACAAGTTGCATTACATTTCATCCATTATTTTCTATTTTAACTTATGTATCTATGGCACAGCTTTAAAGCAAATAGGTAAATGTTTCTGTAAAATCGAGGCACAGACAGCTAATAAAAAGCAGACATAGCTTTATAGGTGTTAGTTCTGAACACCTAACTACTTACCTGCCTACCTACGAACGGCCGTCGGTTAAGGAAATTGAATGAAGAAAAACATTCCGAATTTATTCAACATAATATTACATCAGTACCTAGCCCTCTCTGATTTCGGTCGTGTTAAAATCATGCTGTATTTCCAGCAATAAAATTCTCTGAAAACTCGCTTTCAAATATGCACTAACGAGTTTAATTGAAACGATTAATGCCCAATTTAATATAAAATTCTAACAGGTTGTATGCCCAGTTTGGGAAGGAAACCACCTGTGTACACCATCCCCTAGATTTATCGGTAAAATATAAATATAAAAATCTCTACAGGGGTAAGAACGTCGCAAGACTCAAGGCTAAGTTTGAGAACCTGCGGCCGGTGGATGCAATGCGCTGCCCCGTGCCTGCATCCTTATGACCAGCGACCAAAAAAATACTATAGGTATAAAAAATAAGTTGTAAGTACCTTTTCTGTTTGTGGTAGGGAAATATTACAATCGCTCTGCAGTAGATCAGTCAAAATAATATTATATGTATATTAAACTAAGATGCATCTAAGTACATACCTAGATATATAGGTCAGTAGATATTTAGAAAAATCCAAGCACATTTTTCCCACGAATAAGGAAAAAAAAAATAAAGCTATACATATTATAAAAATTTCTAAATAATCATTTCTATTTCTATTCAGTATCAATATTCTTTAATTTATCCCATTCAGAGATTCAATATTAAATACTCAGTAGATATACCAACTGCAGATAATGCGACATGTCGGGCGCGCCTGTTTAATTTATCCGAGAAAATACGGACCGGGAAAACTTGTTCGGAAAACAAGCGACGACGCGGCGCCCGCTTCGGGCGACACAATACCGCATTAGGACTTTACACAATTGTTCACTCGAATTGTTTTGGACAGAATTTTCTCGAATTTAGTAAAAGCACACTCACTCAAATAAAATAATAATAAAAATGTTTGAGCTTTTGTTTTATTTCTTGGATTATGAGCGGGGGAGGGTGCATGTAAGTAATTCGATTATTATTTTATTGAGTTAGAATTTTGCCCGCCGCAGGCTTACTCACGTTCGCGTGCTCAAGAGAGCTTCAGTGTACTGTGAGTGTGAGTTCGCGAGCTGTTCGGTTCAGTGACGATAATGTCGTGGTTCGCATGGCAAACAACACGCCTAATAAGTGCCGATGGGTTAAGACACTCCACGATCAAGTTTTACTCTAACTACAGCACAGCCGCATAACTTTTCTCCTATCTACATCACAATGTTTACGTCCTCTTCTATCACACATTGTTACTTCTGAGTACGGCGTACGTCATTCAGGCGTGGCGGTTTTATCTAACCTAGTTTTACTAATCGTGCAGATTTTATGCCAGCCTGAAATGATTAACACGATGGTAATTATTATTATCTTTGTAGAGACAGAGAGTATGCCATGCTCTCTTAAACGTCTCGCTGATGGTAGTGCGTGTGTTGGATCATTCGGTCCCCTAAAAAAATGGTTGAGCTGGATAGTGCTGATCCACGCGTCATGTTCGTGAACGGGCGCCGTCAGTTGAGACTGGTCATCTCTTAACTGCCAGGGCTTATTTTTAATCTTATATTTTTAATTCTTTTTAATTATTCATTTTTTACATTGTTCTTACATATAGAAACAAAAAGAACAATGTACCCATGATTTTGTAATGTTTTTGATTTAAAAGAGTGTCCGTGGAGTTTCTTGCCCATTCTCCTCCATCGAGATCTACGTTTTGGAACGTGAAACTAGCTTCAACTTTCTGACTAACTGACCGACACTTTGACAATTCAAAAGTGCCTGTAATTGGTTTAATTGAAATAAATGCTTTGAGTTTGAGTTGAGTTTGAGTTTGACAGCTGCATTTTAATTTACTTAATTGAACACACCCCACACACCTTGAAAGGGAGTAGCCAATTGATTCCGGGGTGCGCACCTACCCATACCTATAAAAGTATATGACCTTATCCACCCTATTACGTATGTGGATGAGATTTGTACTAAGCAGGTAGATGTTCACGTTGCAAGTACGTGCTAAAAAACCAAATTAAGTACCAAAAGCTACATGGAAATGATGAAATAGTTGCAACAATGAACCTACCTACTAAGTAGTCCGAGAGGCGAGCGACAAAAAATTGCAAGCACTTTCTAAAGGCTATTTTTTATATTACGTCACATTGGTGGAGTAAACAAATACACTGCCGTCAGTCAGCCGGCTTCGGACGCCATCGCCAACAAATTATTAAATCAACACGACGACAGATCGTTGACGAAATCTGTCTTCTGACAATTAAGGCCACACATAACATACTACTCAAGTAGCGCAGTCTGAAGCATATAACCATTAAAATCATTTAGCCTCCTCCTTTTTTGAAGTCGGTTAAAAATAAAAACTTAAATGTTACCTCAAGAAGTCAAATTATGACCTATGACTACATTTCCAATCCCCTTAGATCTCTTAAAAAGAAGTAACACAATTCTTAATATTATTACGTAAAGATTGCAAGGTGAGAAATGTTACCCATATTGAAGGGTAAAAAAGCAATCAACAGCTTCGGGGAAACAAGGCGTGATGTGATGTTATGTTAAAAAGCAATCAAAATATATTTATGAAAAGTGTATAAAAATTGTTTATTTTTATTAGAAACTAGCTGGCCCGACAGACATTGTCATGTCCAAAAATCCCATAGAAAAAAGGACGTTCAGTTTTTCTCGCATTCGAATTTTTTCCGGGAAACTTTTGAACTGAATTTTTTATTTCCTTAAGAACCTAATTTGGACTATTACGAACATTTTAAAATAAAAATAGCCAAATCGGTTCAGCCGTTCTCAAGTGATGCACGTACCCACAAGCAGCATTTCATTTTTAGATAGATTACGTTTTTAACCAAAATAAATATAAGTAGTACAAAAAAATTGTCCTCAAGTCAATAATACTTTTTTTTATTAACAATACCTACTATGAATCAGAAAACATTAGGGCTCGTGTAGACGACACGGCTCTACGCTGGGGTCGTGCGGTTCATGGGCCTTTATGGGGCTCCGGTGTGGGCGCGTTCCGTGAGGCAGCGACCGCCCCGCTGGTTGAACACGTCCCAGAGGGTCATGGCCATCCGGCTAGCCCGGGGATACCGCACGGTCTCTGGTGAGGCGGCGAACCTCCTTGCTGGATTACCGCCATGGGATCTGGAGGCAAAAGTCGCGCACAGGGAGTGCCGCGAGGAGGCAAAACTCCGCTGCCGCGAGAAATCGCGGCACGGTGGACAGAGCTCCGGCGGGATCTCATAGCGGCATGGAGAGTGCGATTGTCGCAACCCAGCGCTAGGCACGCCACAACTGCGGCGATAAGTCCCCTTTTTGAGGAGTAGCTGGAGAGGCGCCACGGCGTCCTCACCTTCCGCCTGACGCAGGTCCTCACCGGACACGGGTGCTTCGGGAGGTACCTGTTCCGGATACGGCGGGAGGAAACGCCCAGGTGTCACCACTGTGTGAATCGCCCGGAGGATACGGTGGAGCATACGGTGGAGGTCTGCCCGGCTTCGGCGGAGTACCGCCGTGTCCTCGCGGAAGCGATCAGCGGCGGCGATCTCTCGGGTCCGGCCCTGGTCTAGGCCATGGTACGGAGCGAGAGTACATGGGAAGCCATCACCTCCTTCTGCGAGGCAGTAATGCTTGCGAAGGAGGAGGCGGAACGCGTCAGGGAGAGGCAAGCTTTGCGCCCTGACGCCCCTAGTCGCCGCAGGAGACCCCCTGGGCATCGGGAATTGGCAGCCGATTTCCGTAGCTCGCCGTCCAGTAAGGACCAGGCCATTGGAGGGGTCCGCTAGGGCCGATTCCAGCCAGGGTCGCGGGATGTTCGAAAGAGTTACCGTGGCTCCGGCACAGGAAACTGAAGGAACATGGGTGGGTTTTAGTCAGTAAAAGTCTGACACGCCCTCCTGCTCCGCCCAGAGCGGGAGAATGCATTTGATGATTTCCCATCCAAAAAAAAAAAAATCCGCTGTGCCATTTTGCCATATCACAGTACAAAAAATCGAAACAAATACTGGTGGAGCTGTGGTAGCGGCACGGTAACGACAACTCGCCGTCGCCGTCGGCCTGAGCCCCGAAATTCAAATTTTCATGCGTTTTTTTTTGCAAATTGCAATAAAATTCAATTTCGCGGGCTACCTTTGCGCATCCATCTTAAATGGGACATTCACGATCGACGTATGTACACAACCATTACTAAGTCATTGCAATGTAACTCTTATCTCGGTAAGGTAAGTTATACATTAGAATAATTGTAGAGAGTTTTATAAAACCATTCTGTTGCTCGCGGCTTCGCCCGCGTGGATGTCAATACTTCCCTATTTGAATCGGTTTTTGTTCACAATTAGATATATTTTTTTTACGCAGTGCCCTAATTCTTTTCTAAAGTATTTATAAGTAAGCCTAAGTTACTCTTTATAACATCAGCTATCTGCCAGAGAAAATCCTGTCAAAATAGGTCCAGCCGTTTCAGAGATTAGCCAGTACAAACAGACAGACAGACAATAAAAATTGTTTTTTTGTTTTATGTAGGTACCGTATATAATTTCATATTGCATTTAGTAAAAAGCTGTTATTTTGACATTACAAACAGACTTCAATTTTATTTATTTGTATGTACCTATATATGTATAGAGGTACCTATGGATTTACCTAATGAATGATAGGTCATTCATTAGGTAGGGTAGGCCCTACTAATGGTTTTACATCATTCAAATGTGTTCGGTAGATACAGCCAGCATCGACCGAAATGGAGGGTAACATATAGCATAATCAGCTTATAATTTTCCCACTGCTGGGACACAGGCCTCTTCTCTTCGAGAGGGAGTGGGCTGATCTACCACGCGGGCCCAGTGCAGGTCTTCGAATTTTTGTCCTAGGACATGCCGGTTTCCTCACTATGTTTTCCTTCACCGTTTTGAGAGCAGTGGTGATGAAATTAATTTTACACAAAGTAAAGCGCCTGCCTGGGTTCGAACACACGACCTACAACTCATATCTCGGCGCCGTTACCACTGGGCCACCAACGCCCCAACTGCTCCCAAACGGATAACGTTTGGTTGAGTAAAAATATAAATACCTAAGGCTGAAAATCAAAGTTTTATTTCATATCAAAAATAACAGTTAAAAACCTCAATATCCGACTATCATAATTTATGTACAAGGTGGCATCCCGGGACATCGACGCGCAAACTGTTACCACGGATTCAGTAGATGATTTTTTTTTTAATTGTTGTTCTATACATTTTGACCGCATAGGTCACCTTTGTAGGAAACAGCAGATTTTTTTTTTAAATAACTGACAAAAACGATAACATTGACAAAAAAAACAAGCTCACTTTTATAATATGAAAGGAATGTCTTAATTTTCGCGCTCTGTGCGATTTATACATCCACAGCATATCACTTTGTCTCAAACAGTTTGATATTTCTCGGGACCCTAGGGTCCCGGACCTTTGGAAAGCATATGAAGGGCCGAAGCTAACTCGCAGAGGCCCGTTAGACGCTTTCAATGGAAATGAGGCACCAACCGACGATTATTTATCCCTGTACGCACTATGCAAGTGCACCCAAGGTCAACCCCCGGTTGGTGCAGGATATGGAAACAAAAAAAATATTGGGCTATGGATTTGGATGGCTTAAGTGGACTGGTTATCTAAAACTATGGAAGAACTTTGGCGCCTGCCTGACCAATGTTTGATAAATACAATACACGGATAAAATGGCAGGGGGTGACTTGCACACTCAATAATAGGCCCCCGGAAACGGTCGCTAGCACATAGTGTCGTAGCGACAAGGGAGCAAAATGTACTGAGGTGCTTAAGAGGAGTGGAGAGGTATTCCACGGCTATCAGGACAATCCCGGAAGTACGGTCAAGATCCCTACCAGCATCTTACTGGAATACTTCCTTCCTCCGAGCACGTTTGCTTCAAAGAGTTTATTATTATGGGTGAATTGTCTGTTGGACTTCAGTCTATGGGTGCGTACTTGCCGATTGTCTCTTTCCAAAGGTCGATGTGCAATATTTATCGTCGGGTACTGTAGTGATTTTGAACCATATTGCGAATCCATTGCTTCATATAATGTTCGAAAAATTTGTCTGCTCAACAACGTACCTAAATAACGCAATGAATGTTGTTGAACTGTCAAAATGAAACCGGTTCCTACTGTAAGTGTGTCAAGTTATGCACACTTGATTTCCATTTCACTCTAGACATTGGCAGAATGGTCGACATCGGCTTTGCTTGCCATAAGAAGAAATATATATATATATAAGATGTCCTCGTCCACGCCACCGTCCGTATGGACGAATGAAAAGGTGTTAGAATTTATAGAAGTTTACCAAACACATCCGGTAATACGTGATGCCAGCCGGAATAATTATAAGAATAAAAATTTTGTAGCTGAAGCGTGAAAAACAATTTTTCCTTTTTTATTTCTATAAAAAATAATATTGACATGACAAGCACTGTAAAAAAAAGCACTCAGAGCGATTTCGATATCGGACATCTTAACGTTGGCTCTGACAGGACTAAACAAGCATGACTCCCACCCAACTTGTGGATGCCTAAGGCCTGCTACTCGGTTGCAGTTGGAACCAATCACAAAAATGGAAATGCAAAAGTGTTCTGGCAATATATTTAAGGAAAAGCGCATTAATACCTCCTCATATCCTGAACGTATGTATCTTAACGGAATTTTTGGTGAAAATGGTACCAATATCGCCAATCTATTTGCTTCACTCTTCTCCTTTGTATACCATGGCGATTCTCAAGTATTAAATCAATACAACCACAGCAATTAACGACTCTTTAGCTTGCAATATACAGTTTACTCCGAAGGAAATATTTGTTAAGCTGATTCAGCTTGACGCTAACAAGGTGCAGGTCCTTATTCAATACAACCTTATTTTTTAAAACGGTGTGCCAATGTACTGGCTGCACTTTTAGCCAAAATGTACAACCACTCTCTTACCGAAGGAATTTTTCCAGAAGAATGGAAGAAATGTAGAATAGTTCCCGTTCATAAGAAAGATCACCAGGACAGCATTAAAAACTATAGACCCATTGCTATTCTTTCAGCCTTGGGCAAAATTTTTGAATCCCTCATTTATCCTGTTATATATCGACATGTTAGTAAATTTATCTCAACTCATCAACACGGTTTTAGAAGTGTTCGTTCCATTGAGACTAATTTATCTTGTTTTATTTCTGATTTATCAAAAGATATTGATGGAGGATATCAAGTTGATGCAATATATGTGTACCGATTTTGCCAGTGCTTTTGATAAGATATATCATCAACTATTATTACTTTATTACAGAAGCTGGAATCTTATGGTATCCACGATTCCCTTCTTGCCTGGTTTAAATCACATTTGAGCGGCAGGAAACAAGTTGCTTCAGTCGGAGGTCATGAGTCTATTATATATTATGCCAAATCTGGAGTACCACATGGCTCGCACGTGGGTCCCCTTCTTTTGATCTAGAATTTTTGTCTAGAATTAGCTGCGACTTTTCTTTTTATGCTGATGATCTCAAAATTTTATAAAAAAGTAGAGTCACTGACAGATGCCAGTCTACTCCAATAAGATCTTGATCAAAACAGTCTCTGGTGTGAATCTGACGGGATGACCCTAAATGCGAACAAATGCTTTTGCATCCGTTATAGCCGAAAATTACAGCCATTACTTTCTCCTTACAAAATACACAACATTACGTTGCAGGAGGTTTCTGAAATCCGTGACCTAGGCGTAATTATAGAATAAAAACTAAAATTCACCTCTCATATCTCTAAAATTGTAAAAACATCGGCTCAAACGCTGACATATAAAGAAATGCAGTCCTTTGGGGCCAAAACTAAAATGATCATTTACAATGCTTTGGTGCGTTCTCATCCAGAATTTGCCAGTATAGCATGGAATCCTATGTACGCTGTATATTTGCAGTACCTTGAGAATACCCAGCGTGCGTTTACAAGACATACATGCTTACATGTCCTCAGAAATATATCCACAAGTGTCCACTACGAACAACGTTTCGCATTGAGTCGCTTCGGAACCGTCGTACCTAATGTCCATGACTTAGTTTTTCTTTATAAAGTAATCAGTGGTCGAATAGAATGCGAGCAATTACTTGAACGTGTCAAGTTTTCGGTCCAATATAATCTCCCTTGACAGCCAATATCTAGACTTTATGAACCGCCCATCTGTAGAAATAACATATGTATTTAATTTAACGAACTCGACTCAAAACTACCACTACTACTATACTACTATTTGGATGTATTCTTTGGTTCCCTGCTGTAATTCAAAACCCCCTTGCGCAGTCATTTACACAAACATTTAAATGGTCAATGTCATACTTAGTTAAGCTTATTTTAGTTACTCAATTTATATCTTTTTATCTTTATTGATATTTGTGTAAGTCAGTTTTTTGTTCTCTTTCAGACCTAAATCAAAGCTGTTTTGTTTATAACTTTGTTTTTCATTCTAATGAATAATTTAAATATTCTAATCTAGACTAAATAATATTATAAAGCTCAAGAGTTAGTTTGTTTGTTTGGTTGAACGCGCTAATCTCAGGAACTTCTGGTTCGAATTGAAAAATTCTTGTAGTTTTAAATAGCCCATTTATCGAGGAAGACTATAGGCTATATAATATCACGCTACAACCAATAGGGGCGGAGTATCAATGAAAAATGTTGCAAAAATAATGTTGTTGTTTGGTTGAGCTTCCATTGCGTGCGCTGCATAAACGGTTAAAGTTACGCAAAAATCATGTATGGCGGAATTGTTCCTCTTTAAAAGTTCTAAAAAAAGTCCGCGATAGCATATGTGTATCTTTTAAGGTTGGCTGACTATAACTTTTTAATGGTAATCAAATTTGTTATAAAATAATGCATTACTTGCGAAGGTGTTTTCATAAACATGATATTTATCCTTATCCAAATAAATAGTCTCATAATTAAGGTTGATTAAGCTCGTGTATATTCCTTTTTAAATTATTCGAATCGGACCTGTCGTTTAGAAATTACGACGCGTATAAAAATGCTTAAAGTAAGAAAAATGCCCTTAGTCTATTAGTTACCTAAGCATTTTATTTTATATCGACTGTTTGAACGCGCTAATCTCTGTCACTACCAATCGGATTTGAAAAATTATTTTTGCATTATAAAGCCTAATTTTTGAGGTAGGTAAGTAACATTACGCTAGGACCCTTAGAAGCCGAGCAAAAAGTAAAAACGAGCGCTAAGCGAAAATGAAGTAACAACGCGGGCAGGTGATGCGATGCGACGGGGTGGGTCGGGGAAACAAGAAATTTCACGCGGACGAAGTCGCGGGTGGAAGCTAGTTTTATACAATTTACGAAGGTTGCTTTGTTTTACGTGAATGTCGTGTACACCTGTAATTGGTACCTTTATACATAAAAGCCTGTTAACTTTTAGTATTTGATGTATGGACGCCAGCACATCAAGCTACTACGATCTGTCAAATTTCTTTAATAGCTTTTCGACTTTATTGCTAAAGCATTAGGTTCAAGGGTGATTGAGAAAATTTGACAGTTTCGGGTAGCTTGATGTGCTGGCGTCTGTACAATGTATTGTATAAGCTGTTGGCGTACCTACTTTAAATAAATAAATTAAATAAACAAACAAATTAACCAATCAACGTTGGTATCGACGTTGTTACCGGCGTTGGGACTAATGTTTGGAGCCGGGGTAAAGCCGTAACGAATTGATATTTGTTGGTTCTCATGACGTCTAAAATACCGAGGTTTTCTAGTCCTAGCTTCTCAATGACGTGAATCTTGGTGAGTGGTGCGCGTTCACCACCATATCTTACAGTATTTAACCTCATGTGCAATAAAACAATGAGAAAAATCTCTTTTGTTTCAATTTATAAATCTATAATTTCTTTGAAACTTTTTCAAAACATTGCGTTATTATTTTGCTCAAAGAGCAAGTATCCCGATCCCGAGTTACCCCGGGGTTCGGAAAAAGTTAGTCATGTCATGCCAGTGAAAATCAATATGATAATTTTCTTGTGTTATTTTTCGCATCGTGATAAAATTTTATGTTTTTCAATTAACGATAATAATGAGCGTGGCAGGAATTATTTCATTTTACAAAATATTAATTTTTACTAGTTTCTATTCACTCGATGTTGTTGTAATTGAGCGATCGTAAAACTAATTAACGCTTAATGGGTGCTACTTTTTGTTCGTGATGTTCATGTAAATAATGTGAATAATAGAGTACATCAAAGTAAGATTTTAAACTGATATTATGTACAGAAAGATTCTAAATTATTTTATAAGCTGTGCATAGTTTAGTGTATATAGAAAACGATGAGGTTCCATAGAAGGTGCGGCGACCGGGTCACACTCTTAAATGAAAACTCTACAGCTGTTAGAAATTTTGTAGAGTTTAACCATGGCTTGATATTAAGCTCGGAGCCTCTGAAGGATGATGTTATATTTGAAGTGTCCGTCGATAGAAAGGTAAGGCAAAGAATAAAGAAAATATTATTGATTTAATTAGATATTTTTTATTCCATTTTTACAGCCATAAAATCAAACATAATATCATCTACTTAAAGTTTTGATTCTGTTATATTTGGATAGTTTTTATTAATCATAATTTGTCAATTAAGTATTTAATTAAAAGTAAATTAATTTCTTTGAAGTAGTATCCATAAGGATGGAATGGGGAGGATGTTAATAATCATAAGTGGATAAGTCAAAATGTTTTCCCTTCTGTATTAATTGCATAAAATTTACCCACTACCTGGCTCCATCCTCCACACCGCACCACTTACTACACGGCTCATCAGCCAATCTTCATAAGCAACAATGAATTGCAAAACTTTGATGTAGTGCATCATGATTATGCTCGGAATGAATCTCTCAAGTTGATAGTACCACATTTATATGCAGTTAATCTGCTTCTTCAAAAATCTCTTATTATATTAATTGGTTTTATATTCATAGTTCGCAAACTTATTTACGTTTCCTTTGGTGCATGTTGGTATAGGGTTGGTCCTATCGAAATGTCCAAAGGGATGATCCAGATGTCAGATGAATAAATAAAAATTTACCACATTTTGGTAATTGTGAATGTATTCATCTGCCTAGCCTTTTCCCAACTATGTTGGAGTCAGCTTCCAGTCTAACCGGATGCAGCTGTATTTTATAAAATTCTGAAAGTATTGTTAGGTTAATTTCTTCGTTTTCTGTTGTGTTACACAATACTCTGAGAATATTGACTCAGTAGAAGAACCCACTCATGTCACTCATTGTTTCCCCGCCTGTCACCAGCAAGTGCATAATGCTTACAGTGAATCTCTGCTACCAAGCAATATGAATCTTCAAAATACCAGTTTTACTTTGATAACTACTATATGTATGTATTTTTACATAGGTGAATGTTTGGAATGGCAGCCTGGAAATAGGTGTAACAACATTAGATCCCGAGTTTATGGAACTTCCTGCTACGGCAACTAAACTCAGAAATACAGCATGGGTAAGTTTTATTCGTATTTTCAGTCTGTTGTTTACAACCATACCAGAAACACAGTCACTTATGAACAATTCGCAAATCCTGTCAAATAGTATGCATAGTAATAAGCATACACAATTGCACACTTGTGAGATTGCGTGTTGCTGCAAATGTGAGTGACGAGGGGAAGAAATAAACCACTTTGTGTTTTTTTTAATGTTTATAAATGTATTGGTTTTGTGCTTGCTTGTTGGGGAACAAGAGCAAGGAAAAATTGTTGATGTGGTTTTTAGATTATGTCAGGCAGCTCCATTGTGAAAGATGGTGTCACTTTGGTCAATTCTTACGGACCCGAGTTGGACACGTTGCGGGAAGGAGACTGCATTGGTGTTATGAAAACTAGTAAGGTAGCTATCCAAATTGAATTTTAAACATTCATGGTTTAGTTATATTATAATCTTTTTGATTGGAATTTCTTGTTCCTATTGTTTCCTATTCCTATCTGTTTCTTGATTTTATCTTCTAACATTTTCCTGAAATATTGCTTTTTTGATGTTCATTGTTTTGTCTTGCTTGATTAGTCTTGGTTCGGATCCACTCCTACTTGTTGATGTCCTTCATAGCTGTTGCGTTTTCCTTCTCAGGGAGAGTTAACGTTTTATCTCAACGGTCGTTGTCTCGGGATAGCTGCGAGAGATCTACCTCCGAGATTGTTTGCTGTTATTGATTTGTACGGTCAGTGCGTTCAAGTGTCCATATTGCGCACCAACGAAATACGGTCCATGATGGATAGTAGCATGGATCAGGTCAGCTATTGTATTCAGAATTTTAAAACTATTAGTTTGGAATAAGTTAGGAATTATAACAGTATTAATATTTTAGATTGAAGAGGATCCAAACAATGATGATACACTTACGTCAAGTGAAATGGACGGAACCGGTCTTCCACCCGAGTCAAGCCAATACCCAAAAGAGACTCGTAATGTTTACATTCCAATGACTTCCGAAGGTGCTTGTGCCCTAGGTTAGTACTTAATATACAGGGTGTAAGGGACAGCCCACGGCAGACTGATGGGGTGAATTCAATATATCATACTAAGATGACCGGTACATGAAATTATTTCAGGAAACTTATGGGAATCCAATAAACCTGATTGGTTTTATTACCTCACACGCAATGTATCGTTACCGTGGCAAGACGCGCGTAGCGAATGGCAGCGCAGCGAGCCTTCGACCGCCGAGTGTTTCAACATCCATTGCTGATTTTTTTGATTTTAGCCGTTGTATTTACATAAATGGAGTGCTGCGTACAGAGAATGTAATTTTACATTGAAATAAAGGAATAGTAACTGAAAATACGATAAAAAAGTATGAAAATTTCCTGAGAATATTTCCGGTGAAATATGATTCAAAAGCAGGAGGGCTGTCCCTTACACCCTGTATATTCCGTATCCAATTAGTTTTTTATTTGTAGTAAAATTAAATGGTACTTGAGTAAGTAAGGACTTAATGTTTTTTTCACAGTTGCACAAGACCGCTTGCGGTTTCATCCAAGATGTGGGATCTTAGTGAAACTGACAAGCAATAACAAGTAAGGGTTTGTTTTGTTGAATCGTGTTTTCATACATTTTCATTTAATAAACCAGCTTATGAAGTCAAATAATTTAGTTGCGATCGCCCCTCCTGGTGATATTATTATGGAAATTATATGTGGGCGTCCAAGCAAAAAGGGTCCAGTAGTGGGGTATTGAGTTAAGACCAGATTTGGTATCTAGAATAGTCAATTGATAATAAGCTTTAAAAAAATATTCAAAAACTGGCACATTTTTTTTAATCAGACATTTGATGTTGAAACTCTAAAAAAACTTGATATGAGAAAAAGCATTTTCTATGTTGGATTTTGGTACAACTTAGTACATTTTCTAATGTTTCTAAGTAGGTACATTTTCTAATGTTTCTAAGTACATTTTCTGGTTCTTGGAAACATCATAAAAAGTCATTTACTATACGAACTTGTAGATAATTGAGCGTTAATGAATAATCAATTAAAATCGAGAAATGCAATTTTTTCCCCCAACTTTACAAAACTGCGTATATATCGTAAACTAAATGCCGAGAACTGGACCCTTTCTGCTTGGACGCCCACATACTCGTATACGACCTTACGTCCCGATCGATTTGCACTGAAACTGACCTTCAAACGTGTCTGTTTATGATCAGATATGATAGGTAAACAAAATGTTTATGTTAAATTATGGTATTGGTAATAGGACTGCAGAGCGAGCTCGTCCACTGGACGACTACAACAATGGCGTGGTGATGACACATCGTCCGCTCTACGACAACGAGTTGTTTGAGATACGCATAGATAGACTCGTAGACAAGTGGAGCGGCAGCATCGAGGTGGGCCTCTTATAAACACGCTATTCCAACGAAATACTTGACGTTTAGTGATCGCTGTCTCGGTGAAGGTATTAACAATCGTCACGTCATATCCCATGAATGCTTGTCTGGCGTGGAATGCTCGTGCAGATCTCTAGAGCGCGTCAATTATAAGAACATCAGGTATCTGGGTATCATAATTGATAGCAACCTTAGTTTCAGGGAACACATTAAATAGTTAAGTTGCTCGCGTACGGAAACTAATCTATGTTTTTAGAAATCTCATGCCGACGACGCCAAATTACTTAAGCAAGCCTATTTTGCGCTTTGCCAGTCGATAATTGCGTACTGCATCTCGTCTTGGAGAGGCGCTCCGAAAACTATCATGAAAAAAGTATTCTATATCCTACAATGCACTATCAATCATGCAAAGTTCTCACCGTTCGTCAAGTTTTTATTTTTAGTGTAGTACTAAAGCAACACAGTCTTAAACGATACAATCACTACGCAAACGTAGAAAACATGCAATATGCAAACGTACATTATATTCCCAAAACATCTTTTACTAATAGATTCTTAATTTTCCTCCGCCCTTACCTATACGACAAAATCCACAAAAATATTAATATACAAGGTGGAACAGGACGATTGACATTCCTTTAAACCACGTAATGAAAATCATGTTCTTTCCCCATTTACAAAAAATCAATCAAATCCAATGAATACTTTAGCCACAGGAAATTATTTTTCATTTTCTTATTTTTCAACAAGATGTAGATCTGAGTCTGTAATAATAAGTAAACACTGCTGCCGCCACGCCCCGCACCCCACACCGCACCGTTGGTCAGTGACTTTTCGTACATAAAGCGTGTTTACTTTTTATGCAGTTGATTCTGCTATTTATTTTGTTTGAAAACTGCAATTTTTAAATTTTCCATTAACTACTAATCTTCGTGTTTTAAAATGATCCGATGGGTTAGTACTGTGCTCGTTTTCATTTAATGTCGTACATCCAGATACACGTTGTATAATTATCCACATAATAAGACACACTGTCAAAGGAAAGTACAGGACTACCTACTAAAACTTTCTTATGATGAAACAGCAGCGATTTTGAACATTCCCAAATAGACAAGCTACTACTTTGCTCACTCATATTGCACAATCATCACATTCACATCACATACACACACACACGCACCCCCACACACGCACACTCACATCCCGCTTACATTTTTTCTCATACATTATGCATACTTTCCACATGCATTCTTACATGGCAATCTTATAATCTTTACAACTATAAACATGGCTACTTATTATGGGGACCAAATGTAGTCCGAGATACAGGTTTACCACCTAGTTCGGATGAAGATAGTCCCAAACAAACTGTATGTTACAAACTTTAAGCCATTAGCGTATATTGTCATTATTCAATTTTGTAGTACCTACGTGTTCTTATTTTAGTGAATAAAATTATTATTAAAAATGTCTTTGACATATCTCGGGACCCCAGGGTCCCGAACCTTTAGAAGGCGTACAAGGGGCCGAAGCCAACTCGCAGAGGCCCGTTAGACGTTTCTAATTAAATGAGGCATCAACCGACGATATCCCTGTTCGCACCATGCAAGTGCACCCAAGGACAACCCCCGGTTGGTGTAGGACTATTCTTGTATGGAAACAAAGATATCGAATTATGGGTTTGGGTGGCTAAAGTGAAATGGTGATCTAGGACTATGGAAAGGCTATGGCCCCTGCCTGACCAATTTTTTTATATAAAGTACACAGAAAAAATGGCAGAGGGTGACTTGCACACTCAATAATGGCCCCCCCCGAAAACAGTCGCTAGCACATGCGACAAGGGACAAGGGGCAAACATGTTCTGCAGTGCTTATGAGGAGTGGAGAGCTATTCCACGGCTATCAGGACAATCCCGGAAGTACGGTCAAGATCCCTAACAGCATCTTACTAAAATACTTCTTTCCTCGAGCACGTTTGCTCTTGCGAATCTCTAATCAAGCCGGCCAATAAAGACAAGAAAGGTGGGAGCTCTGTTCCTCATCAGTGTTCACTCCAACCGGCCAATAAAGGCAAGCCTGAGGTGAGGAACAAGACTCCCCGGGAGATAGGGTCCGTGGGGTAGCTGCTGCCCAACAGCTCACCACGTTCTGCCCTGCGGGTTTGTGTCTCTCGTGGTCTGGCCCTTAAATTAGCCCCCCAAGTTACATACACAACTTACCGTCGTGTTGTGACGTCATGCGGGCTTGAATGATACTATGACGAACGCGGAACTTGTGCTAAGCGAGCTGGTGGGCCGCGTTTCATCCAGATCTTAAACTATCTTGGCCAGCTAGAACATTTAAATTGTGGTATCGTTTTTATCGTCTAGAGCCACCTGTGTTGTTCGGTTTCTAGCTGATTGTATTTACATTAGTAATTTAACACAGGTTGGTGTTACAACCCACAATCCAGCCACCATACGGTTTCCATCCACTATGACTAACATGGACTCCGGAACTATCATGATGTCTGGATGCAAGGTGCTTCTCAACGGGCACGGAACTTGCATGGAGTATGGCAACTTCAACCTTGATGAACTTAGGGTAAGCTGCTTTCCATCCATTAATCACTCCATCAAAATTATTCCATGTTTTTTCCGCGTGTTTACTTATCTAGATCAAGATTGACCGATTTAATTAATTACATCCAAGTTTAAATTGCTTATTTTTGTCTGTCTCTAAGAATGGTGAATGTCATGTGAATTTTCTTTACAGGAAGGCGACACGGTAGGTATGATGAGAAAGAGCAATGGAAAATTGCACTATTTCATCAATGGCGTCGATCAAGGAGTTGCTACTGACAAAGTAGACCAGCAAGTCTGGGGAGTGGTGGATCTTTACGGCATGACCGTCAAAGTTAGTTTTTACTTTTATACTATCCTCTTTTTCTAGAGTCGTCTAGATATCGGTTGTTAAAGTGTTGAAGTCAACTTAAATAGTTGTAATTTTGGTCAACCAGAAGCAAGTCGAGCTTAAGGGAAGGGATAATCAAAGTATACAGGTCACATTTTACATCGAATTTCGTATTTCCAGGTGTCAATAGTGGATCCTTGCGAAGATATTGACAGCAACATCAACAATCCACCACTCGTGCTCGCTTCACCTGAAATCCCTGCACCAAGTAAGTATCTATTAACTGCAAAATACACCGCGAAGCCCGGAAACTTTTCGCTTGTATTCAGGGTGATTTATTATTTGCTCTCGTGTTTCCAGGCAGGTTTAGACCAAGAATAGATGAAGAGAGCCTTTTATTTCATACGCTGCGTGATTCGAATGTTATTATTATTAACGATGGTAAGACTGCTCATAGGCCTAAGTAAGTATCCATTTTACCTTATACTGAAAATTACGCAACTTTTCAGTGGACTTTTACTAAGATTTTCTACATTTTTCAGTGCTTTCAAGTACTTCAACAACGGAATCGTAATGACGAACCGTACTTTGAGGACCAACGAACTGTTCCAAGTACGTCTCGATCTCGTTATCCCGAAGTGGGCTGGAAGCATTGAAATTGGAGTCACGCAGCATTCTTCTAATGATATAAAGTTTCCATTCAAAATGAGCAATGCAAAGTAAGTCCTCTTCGTCTGCCTGTCATTCTCTTTGTCCGTGTAATGCTAAGCACAAATAGGTGTTGCTATGGAGACATATTTCATAATTTCTTCCTCCCTAGATCCGGCACGTGGGCTGTGACCGGAGAAGACGTAATCCGCGATGGTTCCATCGTAATACCACAGTATGTCAGAAACCTTAACAAACTTGTGGTAAGTTTCCTATTAACCTTTAATATTTCTTTTGTATACCAGTTATGTCTGCTGCAATACATTTGTCTGACGTCATAGGAAGGGGACACAGTGGGTGTAATGCGCAAAGAACTGGGTATACTACATTTTTTCGTCAATGGCGTGGATCAGGGGCCGGCCGCGTTTAATGTACCTGAACACGTGTTTGGCATTATAGGTGAGTAATATTTTTTTTTTTTTACCCCTGGGGAAAATCGAGGTGGTGTTAAGCCTTATTATTTAAAATTAAGCGGTTTATAATATCTGGGATTATTCTTATTATTGGTTTTACTTCATTGCGGACATTTTCATATAAACACCCAAATAACACTACCTAGCCAACAAATTTCTAACTTTCTATTTTATCTGAGGTCCTACTATGTAATTATTATTCTTTGCTATTGACCTAATAGAAATCCGTAAATGAAGTTTTTCCATCACATCTCATTTTCAAGATAATAGAGACAAGTCAAAAATTACGATTTTCTTCAAAATTAAGCATTCACTTGTAACTTTTTATGATGTTTTGATTGAAAAGGCGAAGTTTTCTTGGTGCAGCTTGCTTTCGTCTTGTAATGAGATACAGGAGTATCTCTGACAAGGCTCCAACAGTAATCTGCGAGCATAACAGGCTCCATCTTCCTTGGAAACGTTTTTCGATTGCAGCTACAACTTGATGAAAGCGTTCCCTATGTTCATCGCTAACTCATCCCATATTTTCGGGGAAAAAGTCCAAATGTGAATGAAGGAAGTGCAATTTTAATGACATATTGCATCCCATTTTATGGTAGCAGTCCAACAACTGTTTTATTCTTTCGCGATAGTCAGCGGATTTTTTGTTACCAAGGAAATTTTTAACAAGTTATAGTCCGATCAACGAGGATATTGTTGTATGGAGATTTCCGAAAAATTTCCCCGCCTCTGGCATGGTATGAAGGTATGAAGTTAGGTGATTAACCATTTTTCTCGTTCAATTAAAATAAGATTGTATGGTTTTCCTTTCATTTAATTTATCATGTTTGTTAGAGACATTTGATCCTTATGATTAACCTTATCGACTGATGCCATAAAAGTACAGGTTGTTATTTTTTCAGATTTTATCCAGTTCGATTCCCGAGTGTGGCAAGCGAATTTTCGAAAATCTTTTAATGCAGATTTGTTTCTATTTAAAATAAAGAAGTTTTCTTTGAGTAAACTTTGCCATCTCCAGTATTTAGAGTACTTTCCCTCCAGGTGAGGTTAAAAAATTCCACCCTGTATATTGTTCGGATTCAGACACTTTTGAACGAAACTTTTTTTTTTCTTAACTCAGTATCTCCTCAGTAGGTGTCTTCCTTAACATTATTAATTTATTATATTTATTGATCTTTTTTCGCATATTGTACAAAGTCCTTAAGGAAGTATCAAACGTTTATTTTAAATGCATAAAATAAATATTCCTTTTAAATATAAAGCGAATTTCTAAACGCCGTTGTACGTTGTGCATATTATGATAAAAAATTATTTGTAATAACGGTGGCCAGCAAACTCGCCTACACTGCTGCAAAAGTGCGTGGCAAAGCAGCTCCGAGCAGCTTAGTGAAGGTCAACGTGGTGGACGCAGTGCCTATGCAACGAGTCACACAAGTACGTGATTTAGGGGTTTCTGTTACTCCTGAATTGTCGTTTCGCGATCATATAGGTAACCATTCAACTGGCATTCGCGAATTAAAACGTTGATGCACCCCGCTCTATTTGTACTGGATATGGTCGGGTACAATGGATTGAGGGTGTGGCGGGTATCTGCGGGCTTGTCGCGTCTCTGGTCTTCGTGGCATCGAGCATAATCCAGGAGTGCTGCAGCGCTTGAGTTTTTGCGTACCAGACCGCTATGTGTGGAGGCGGCGCCCGCCACTGCAGGCTGTGCCGACAGCCAGGACCAACCTACTCGCCAAAATACCTGTGACCCGGAGAGTTCGTACCATCAACGGCATGGTACTTCATGGCAAAATTGATGTGTTCACGTGTCATTTGAGTGAATTCGCAAGGATACTGTTATTTATTTTATGTTATAATTTTATAAATTAATATAGATTAATGTAGGTAGAATGTTATTGTGTTGTATTTTGTATAGTTCCTAACGTGTTACAAGTTTTCTTACCTATATTGAAATTGTACCTAAATAAGTTACTATATATATTTGTGAATGACCGCACTGTCGCATTGAATACATACACCTGTAATGATATTTGTAAGGGAGATTTTAATAAATAAATAAATATACCCTCACACTCTAGCCTAAATCAGCGAACATATCCTAAAAAATATTTAAGCGTTCGAAATTTTGTTGGATAATTGATAAACCTGTTTTAATATAAAATCATATGACTAACAAAGGTAGAAAAATGGACGGAGTTATTTTTCACATTACGTAGTTAAGCAAAAATCTAAAAAATATGTTTAATAAGGAAAATCTTATAGATAACTAAACAAAGCTATGTATTTAAGGACATAAAACATATTAAAAAATAAAAATTAGCAGAGCAATTTTTCTGTAGAAGTTATAGTACAAAATGTTAAAATTTAATTTTGGGGTATCTCTGAAATCGAAAAATTGTTGGATTCCTTTACATACTTATTCTAACTAGTACGTCATACGTACGTATACAGAAAGTATTTCAATCTGAAGAAATATTCACTGAGAGTTATAAGCGATTTTCATGTTTAGATGAAAATGCCCAACTTCTCGTAACAAAATTTGTTGGATTATTATAAAGGGTGTCTCAGTAAGAGTCATCATCTGCCTAGCCTTTTCCCAACTATGTTGGGGTCGGCTTTCAGTCTAACCGGATGCAGCTGAATACCAGTATTTTACATGGAGCGACTGCCTATCTGACCTCCACAACCCAGTAACTGGGTAATACGATACCCCTTGGTAAGACTGGTTGTCAGACTTTCGGGCTTCTGACGACCCGTAACGACTGTCAAAGATCCACGAATGACAGCCGGGCCCAACGGCTTACGTGCTTTCCGAGGCACGGATGAGTCTCGGTATGTAAAGATGGTCACCCATCCACGAACCAACCCCGGCAAGCGTAGCTTAACCCGATGGATCGACCCGTGCGGCTGTTATTACTTAGCCACGAGCTCCTCAGTCTGTCTGTCTGTCTGTCTCAGTAAGAGTGCAGTTTTTAAAATTGGAATATTTTTTTTTTCATGCAAGTGGCAACTCTGAAATATGACAGCTGTCACCTCTGTTTATTCCGATCATTAAAAATGGAGCGCTTTTCGAAAGAACAACGCGTTATAATTGTGAAAACTCATTACAACGGTGAACGGCATTCGTTACAGGAATATGATAACGGACTTCTTGTGGCCTCAACTGGACGGCATGAATCTGGACAACATGTGGTTTCAGCAGGACGGCGCAACCTGCCACACCGCGCATGAAACAATCAACTTATTGCAGCAACGATTTCCAGAACACATTATCTCACGAAATTCTGATGTCAACTGGCCACCAAGATCGTGCGATTTCACGCCGTGCGATTTTTTTCTGTGGGGTTTTGTGAAATCTCGGGTTTATGCGAATAAACCCGAAACAATTCCTGAGCTCAAATCGGAAATCCAACGCGTCATCGGTGAGATACAGCCACATCTCTGTGCAAAAGTCATGGAAAATTTCATGAAAAGAGTAATGGCCTGTCATCGGAGCCGTGGGGGTCATTTGCCGGATATTTTATTCCATACTTAATCGGAACATGTCTTCTTTACAATACAATAAAAATATCACAATTCTGTCATAAAATACTTGTTTTTATTTTAAAATGAAAAAGTGCACTCTTACTGAGACACCCTTTATAAAATTCAAGAAGAAATACTAATACATAGATACACAAATATAAACAAAATAAACTTTAATCTGTATCATCTAACTTCATCACATGCCAAATTTCAGAGGCGGGGGAATTTTTTGGGTTACACATGCCCCGTTGATCGGACTATTAGGTCTGTTAACACATACGCGTGACATTTCGAAGATTAACAATTAAACTAACTCGTAAACTATGTTTTTTTTGCAATACAATCGTATTTTCGAACTACCCGCAATCTGAAAATCAAACATACGTCAAAAGGTTAAAAGTTATATTTCTCCGCTTGTAGACGTGACATCAAAATAAAATACCTTATATTTAATTATTAGTCAACCTCAATTTGAAATGATATGAACCACAGATAATTTTTTAGTGTTCAGTAGTGTAATAAACGAAGCTTGAACTGTTTGTGTCTCGTCCTATAACAATACATTCTCATCTGCTTAGATTTGTACGGCCGTGCTGCACAGGCGACAATAGTAGATGAGTATTCTGCACCACCGATGTATTCTCCCGAATCGCCATTATCTACGGAATCTAATGCTACTATATTTCCGTGAGTATTCAGAACTTTGTTACCTGTTTATTTCAGGATACATAAAGTTAAAAAAACTTGTAGGTATGTTATAGCCCAAGTAGCACTGTCATGTCTTAAAAAGGTATATTGTAGATGTCTTCGAGTCAACTTAGCCATTATTGGTTAAAACCATATCGACGTACAAGAAATCTTGAGGATATCCACCAAGAGAGAGAGTTAAGCAAAAGTGGGCACAGGTTTACAGAATAAGTTAAGGAAGACTTCAGAGTACAGATAAACTTCAGTACGATTCTTAAATCGTACTGAAGTAACAGCATTGGTGTATTCTTCCTTTCATCTTCAAGATATCTTGATATTATACTAAAGACATACAAATGTTGATATGTATGATATCTACAATACCAAGTTAAGAATTTCTAAAATTACCGCAGAGAATTAAACGAGACGGTACGTGTGTTTTGTTTCACGATACGTTGTAAAATTGTGTTAAATCAAAAAAGGAGCCTAAAATTCGGAAAAACAAAATTTATTTATTTCTTTAGGTTAGCCAACAATTGTTTACACCAAATATTTACAATTGTACTTGCTTAATAGTACGTTTATAAGTGCAACAATTACTTACAGGCTAACGCAACATGCACCAATAAAGGTTATCTATAACACAATGTTATAAAGCCAAAAAAGGTACTTACAATCTAAAGCTATTCAAGATTTTTTTGGTAATTTGCATTAATAACAGCATCAAAAACAACAACAAAAAAAAATGAAGTCCATTACAATTAATTAAGAAACAGATTTAAAACACATTAAGAAATTTAAAAAAATGATAAAATTAACAAATCAAAATTAAAAATAAAACTTAGTAAAATTAATAACTAATATGTTCATTGTATTTAATATAGTTCAAAATGGCGTTAAATCCATATTATTTGAACTAAGTATGTACGAGTAAAGTCAGTATGGTTTTAATAAGTCAGAGTTAGGAACGAATTAAGTGATTTGGCTTCATATAGATTTACCTAAGTCATTCTTCATAATTCAATTAAGTATTAACTATTTCTTTAAAAAATCTGTGTTCTAAAGTATATGCTTAAGTAGCATTTATCATGGACATACTTAAGACTAAGTGTACACTAAATGGATTTTTGAAATTCTAAGTAAACTAAAGCAACCCGGAAGACCGTATTTGAAAAACTATTTTGAATTCTAGGACGACTTAAATTTATAAATACACGTTAGCAAAGTTTATCTTGGCCAAATCTAATCAAGATATTTTATAGACATATTAGATTTAACTATGATCTGTTTGGATGCTTGGGAGAGACTGTAATAAGAGATAGATTTGATTATTGCTCTGGAAATATGCCTGCTTTTAGAAAAGTGTCTTGGGTGAATTTAATTTTAATGAGCTTTATTTCACATAAAAGTACAACGGACGCAATAATAATCCCATGTTTGTCCAGTGAGATGTGCTTCCACCGCGTGCACGGTCGCAACGCGCGTCTCAGTCGCAACCGACTGACGGCTTGGCGCGCCACCGTCTACTCGGAGTTCAACGACGCAGTGCTGTTCAGTTCGCGACCTCTCCGTGAATGTGACATGTTTGAACTACGCATCGACAAAATGGTCGACTGCTGGATCGGCAGCCTCGAGATTGGTAAGCGGATGATTACATTTTTATGTCTTCTATCACTGACTTTATACAGGGCATTTTTTTAATCACTATCCAAATTTTCGCAGGGTGTTCTACCCATGAATACGAACAACTTTCACTATGGGACCAACTCTGAAATCACGAAAAAAAATCAGCTGTTTCATACATTTTGGTCGAGTAGGTATTGAACTTTTGTATGAGTCAGCTGATTTTTTCTTCGTGATTTCAGAGTTGGTCCCATAGTAAAAGTTGTTCATATTCATGGGTAGAACACCCTGCGAAAATTTGGATAGTGATAAAAAAATGCCCTGTATACGCAAACTATGATTTACGACCAAATTTTGGATGAGAAGTGGTTACCGATTTATATTATAACTAGCTGTTGCCCGCGGTTCTTCGCAGAGAACCTTCATGTTCCTAAAAAACGTAGATCCATCCAGTTGTCTTAATCCATGACATGGTACACCTATGTTGTAGGCTTAATAGACTGTAGATTTGTAGACCATTTTCTATTTTGTTAAGTACCTAGTCCTTGTTGACTGACCTACACTGTCCTCCCATACTTAATAACACTGTAATTTGAAATCATTGTAAAAGCCACTTATTTTTAAAAGTGTAACCGTGGAGTTTCTTGCCGGTTCACCTCCATAGCAAACGACCAATTGGAACCGCGCACCTAGCTTCTGTGCCCATGTAGGCTTATGTGAAATAAAATATTTGAATTTTTTTGAATGATGTTCCAAGTTCCATTCAAATCTGTGCAGCTGCTTAAATGAAATTGAGTAACAAACATTCACAAACTGACGCATTTACAATATAGCAAAGTTTCTCCTACTCTTGCTTGATGATGACTTTGCCACATCCCGCGAAGCTGGCTAACCTCAGCATACTACACAGGTGTGACGGCCATACGTCCGGATGACTTGGAGGCTAGCGGGGGAGTGGGTGCAATCGCGGGAACAGCTACCGACCTCAACTGGGACACGTACATACTGAGCGGGGCCGCCATGATGAAGGACGGGGAGTGCGTGCGCAGCGGATACCCGCTTGATCTGGATACTCTTACAGTTGGAAGTCGCGTTGGTAAGTAATCTTCTATTTAAAGGTTAACATGGTAGACCCAGCCGGTCGGACGCCGCACGGTGTCGCATAAGCTTCACTCATCATTCTCCTGTCGTATCTCAATTTAATGTGTCTTTGTGTCGGTCTTTTTTTTTCATTCGTCTCTCTCTCTCTCTCTTTGTCTATCAGCTGTCATCCTTTTCTTTTCTACTCATATCATCTTTCCTTTATGATCTACATTCATGCTTTACGCCCATTTCTTCGTTCCATTGCTCGCCTATGTTGGGGCCCTTTCCTTCTATCGACTCAGTCGATTGTTATATGTTTTTTTTAAATTTCTTGTACGCAAACAGGTATGATGTGGCACGCTGATCGCAGCCTGCATTACTATCTGGACGGAATGGACATGGGCAAAGCTTGGTACGTTCCCCATCTTAACATATACGCTGTCGTCGACTTATATGGGCAGTGCACACAGGTATGAAAATAATCAATAATTTTTTAGTTGTCATTAGTTATGAATAGTGCGGGATATAAAGTGTATGTGCGATTTAACAGGTGACCATACTGCAAAACGAGGAAAGAGCGTTCAATTATAATGGTTGTACTAATTCTGACAACTCTATGCTGAGTAACTCGAGGGCTTTGTCGTCTCCGCCTCCGCCATATTGGTAAGTGACAACCCTTTTTTGGTGGCTACTAAGTCACACCTTGCAAAGGCCCGCAAGAAATGTCTGGTAACGTTTATATTACTTTGTAGGAGTTTCTCTGAATATTCCGGCGACAACATTTGTTTGATGCACGACTACACCGTCGCACGCCGTTTGACGACTGACCCGATGGCAGCTCTGGTGTTCAGTTCGGCACATCTTGCCATGGGGGAGTTATTTGAGGTATTTGAGGTTTAGCCTACAAGTTCACCTGAACTGGCAAATTTGAAAATATATTATACATATAAATATGTGTTCCTAAACTTAAATACCTAATAATAAATCATTTGGCAGATAAAGATCATCGATTGTAAAACGTCTTACGCTGGCAGCTTCCGCATAGGGATCACGGACATCAACATATTGAACGCGCACGTGAACCGCAGTCTTCCCCCCAGCGTCGCCTGCTTGCCGCATTTCACGGCGTATATAGACGGTAACACATTAGTCGTTGTTAAAATGTTGTGACGTGATAGGTCGGTGAAATTAATCAGGGTCTTTAAAGACTATTGATTTGGATTACTTTACCCGCTGCTTAGTTTCAATTATTTAATAATACCATGACAAACAACAAATATTTTTATGGCAACGAAAGCTGTTAAGAAAAGTTGCTGGAGGACGCGACGCCAACTTTAGTGATGCAACAACCACGGATCCATTTTCATTGATTATTGTTTTTTTTTCTCACTGAACTGTGAAGTTCAGTGAGAAAAAAAAACAATAAACTTTTCACAAAGCTTGAGCTTCTCCGATTCAGCGATAAAATGTCCCCGTGTCATGTATGCACAGCGACATGTTCTTCGCCGTGATAACAGACGCACTCGTAAGTAAGTATGGCGTGTTTCTCGCACAGGATAGCAGCTGCCACGCGTGTGTTCCTACGTCAATGAATTATTATGTTGTAGGTACCATTTTTCGAATATGTTTATATTATTTTTCAGGGCGATACATGAAATATTCGCAGCCGGGCACGCGGAAACAAGAGTTGGTCTCGTTTGTCCCATCATTCGAGTGGCTGCGTCCCGGAGACAGGATCGGTCTCAAGAAAGTCAGCGACTCGCGTGTTATCGTCTACTACAACTCAGAACAACTCGACACAGCTTTCGAGAAAGTTCCCGACGTTAGTATTAATAAGACGGGAATTAATACACGTTTCTCCTGTTATGTAACCCAGAAGGCCTAGGGTTGGGTGACAGTTTGAGCCTTAGAAATTATGTAATACTTGACATTGTATCCGCTTTGTAGAGTATAGTAGTTGTTGTCTTTGAAATTATAAAATCTTTCAATCAAATTAATCACTTATGAAATGTATTTGAAATATTTAATGGAAATAAATGTTTGAAGTCAAGTAAAACAACAGAGGGGTGTAAAGGAATTTGTCCGAAGGCCAACCTCACCTGCACGCGGTGCACCCTGCAAATACCAACGAGGCGCCTGGCGACCGACGGGTGGCGGGATAACCAGCCCGGGCACCTAGACCCAGGATGTGCCGTGCGCCATACCACGGCGCTATCCTGAGTCTAGCAGTGGAAGCTTTGCAAACAGTCCGCGATTACTGACATTCAACCTGGCCTAAGACTGAAAAACTAACCTACTTGCAACACTGGGCGCTTGTTTTCTTTTTGCCGTGGTGGAAGTTGTAAAATCTTTGTGCGAATGGATGTGGGTTTTAAACGGAAGAAGACACGGCACAGTCTCTTCAAAATCAATAAGGTACACATGCAAATGTATTTTGGTAAACTTGCTCGCAGGACAAGCGTAATTAAAACGAATTAAGAGGATTTCCCATAAACAAAACTATAATATGTTCCATTACTTATTATGAAACAATATTAATTTATATGTATTTTTCTATACGTTGGGTCATGCCATATGCTAACACTTTTTACATTATGTATTTATGTAAAATACTATAAAATATTTGGTAAGTATTTATGTATTATAAAACTAAATATAGATCACGGCAAAGACAGAACATGTTGACCAGACTGAAATTGCACAATCCTACTTACAATGTTTTTAAAATAGCTTGAAATATCGATGACAGTGTTTCATAAAAAGTAAATGAAAACTTGCGTATGTCCCTTCTCATGAAAGTGAAACAAGAAAATACTTGGTCTTATTTTTATGGGAAGGTAAGCTTTTCTTGAAGCTTTGCTTCTGTTGCTAGGGTTAAAATTAGCTTCTTCCCCTTGTGACAAATTTTCCGCTTGGGCGGGGTGAAAACTGAATAAACACATTTCAATGCTTGTAAGGATTATTGTTTGGCCCGAAGGGGCGATAAACGAAACAGGTACGAGGAAATAGATGTATTTTAATTGGCAATTTAGGCCCAATATACTGGAGTTATTAACATTTGAATTTAAAACTCCTTTCGCGCCCTTGAAATCTAAATAAATTGTGAAGCAAAATGGGAGCGATGCACTTTATACAAGGTGTAATTTTGGCCACTGTTAACCTCTTAAAGGGTCATTGTGCTTATCATTATGAGCAACGTTTACTATGGAACCCTACATTTACGTTTGCATAACTCGTCAAAATGTAGGGAACACCTGATTTTGTTTCGCGATTTCGGGTTTGAATCCATAGTAAACGTTGTTCATAATGATGAGTACAATGACCCCTTAAGAGATTAACAATGATTAAAATTACACCGTGTATTACTGCCAGAATCGCATAATTAAATTGATTCTTCGCAGAGCAAATGGCGAATGGCTTACGTCCCAAATAATAAGGCCACACTAGCGTGTGGCCTTATTATTAGGGCGTAAGCGAGCATTTTATGCAGAGCAATATCTTAGGTGATATTGAGCGGTTTTGATTTCTCGAGTTGTCAGCCCGCACTGTGTCGATGCCTGTTACAGTACTACAAAATGAACTGTCTTTAATCGAATAAATATGGGTAAATTCGGAAAAACGGCAAAACACGACTATGAATATGAATTCTGCAGTGATAACTACCTACTTATGGAATTTTAATACAACTGATTACAAATGTTTGGAATCCCTTATACAAAGCATAGGTGGGAATAATTGATGTAGGTTAGCTTCGCCTTCAGCGACTTAGTGGACAAGGCTTTTTCGGTGGTTTGCAATCGTATTCCATGCTTATACGATCTTTATGCTTGTACGCTACATGCATGCCACCCTGCTGCTACGGGGCTATACCATGACACAAACATTTCATCCATTCATTTTCCATGCAGTACAGTTTACGGGCTCAAAAAGAACGAAGATGTTAATTCAAAAACAATTCAATCAATACATGGAATTAGCAAAGAAGTTCGAATGCAGCGCTTGAACTAACTGGCAATAAGACGTCATGGTTTTCCCCGTATCCCCATATCTGCTGAACCGCTGAAAAAGCTTAAGAACATTGATATTGTCTCTCTTTTTATATGGGGAAGCCGAAGGAAAGTTAAAAACGGCCATTCTTCCCGACATTGAAGTACTTAACAATAATGTAGCTTAATTTTTTATCAAGCTTATTTAGCTAATTAATTTATAATGAATCCAAATAATCTTTTAAGAAATAAATTTAATCACCTCATTCATTGCTTGCCATGATTCAAATCTACTAAATTTCACTTTAATAAATAAGTACGTTGCTGGAAGACATGTCATTATAGCGAACAATTTTATTATAAGTATGATTAGAGTTTTAAATAATATTATTGAAGCTCATTGCTATTTTTATTATTAATTTAATTATGTCTAGGCGCTTTAGAAGCGCACATCACGATTTGTCATTTATACTTACCTAGTCGTAAGGGCAAATTCACATGGCAAGGTCGACCGTCATAGTCTTTAAAAGGTTAGGTAGAAGATGTATGTATGGTATGGATGGCGTGATACGATCATATCCGTCAAATACATATTACATTCTCACAAACACAAAGGTCAAACTTGCAACAATTGAACTGTAAAGCCACCTTTAATGTAGTTTGTTGGCGTAATTAATCCAATTGTGGGCTCATTATCGCTCCGGATTGTATTCACTAGATGGCCATGACAGGTATCATGCTGAATTACACAACTAATCTTATTAGGTGGAGTGAGGGCCTAATTGTTAAAAAAAATATATTGCTTATCTGAAATGAAGACAATACTTATGGTTTAGTTTCAAGTGGTATGTGCACTTATTACAAAATAGCACAGCCATCTTGCTAGACCCAGTTGTAGATATTTAAATTATGACAGACTATGTTTAAGATTTTGAGTACACACAGTATTTATGTAAATGTTTTCATGTACTTACATATTTTTTTATTAAGTACTTACATATTATATTCAGTAGTTTTATTAAGTACATATAAAATTGACGATATGCTGGGCAAGACAATGGAATCTACGGGGTAGTACAGTCATGTCCCGAAAATATTATGAGGATGAAAAATAGGATAGGTAGAGGATAGAGAGAGGTCATGTAGGGGATGCGAAGAACTGCAACGTGGACCGCAGAAGTGACAGCTTGGGCGGGGCCGAACCTATGCATGTAAGTCGGGGTAAAACTGTATTGAGACATTAGTTACTACTGAAGGTGCCGGTTCTCTTCAGTAGACATTGAATCATCTTCCGAACCGGCGGTAGCTTCACCCATTCAAAAGGCCAAACATAAGTTTGTATTGAATGGAAATAGAAAAAAATGTAATTAAAACTCATCAAGCTATTTTAAAAATATTCTAGACTTCAGATAGCAATGCTATACGAATTTTTCATGTAATTTGTACACATTATGGGAATCTGAGATTCGAGTCTATTCGCAATTAAAATTGGAGGCTATAATAGCGAAATTATCACGTTATTGTGCCTTAAATTTGAATAGCGGTGTCTACTAGATGCTTTGATTTCTTTAATGTTGTATGTAACGCAAAATTTATTGATTCACAAAATACAATGAAGGACATTCACAGATCAAAATCTAGGAAGACGTGATATTTTAGTAGAATATATAATATATTTCATATTGTGTATATTTAACTAAAAATATTCACTTCTTCCGATCCTTAGTGACTACTTCAGAAACTGTAATTCCATTTTATTTTATGTTACCAAATTGCATGTTGTGTATCCCCTTGTATTCTCCTGTAAAAGGAGCACGCTGCTTTTATAGTAAATGCTTAAGTATAGTATGCTTTATATTTTGCCTTTAACTTAAGTTATAGACGGTAAACAATTCATTAACAAACATATAATGCTATATAATTAAAGGGAAATTTACCTTTTTTATTCGCTCGAATTTCGATCATGTTATACTGATCGTGGTGTCGGTCAGACTTGGAGCTAGCTCCTACTAAGGGCTACATATATCTTCATCCATCCACGTTACTTATATCTTCCAAGTGCTATTAAATCACTCACTACATTCCAGTGGCGCAACTACAATTATCATTAGAGGGAAGCCGAAGAAAAAATTGTTCAGTTTTCATAAACTCAGACAAAAAACTGTAGGTTTTTAATTTATGATGTATTAAACTGGCATTAAATATAATTATGTAATGTGATGTGATGTGATACACAGTTACACACACACACGTGTGCGCCATTGGCAATAGAAGAGTGATTGTTCCTAAGGGAAGCCGATAGGAATTGGGTTGTATGAAGGCTACGCTCCTGCTACATTCACTGCAACCGTATACTTAACCAACTACAAATACGGTTTTATATATAATAATCACTGAATTCCTAAAAAGGTAAATTTCACGTTGATTGCGTTGACGTGTTATATAAAACACAAAATGATCGTTATATTTCTATTTGTTTAAACAGAAAGTGTACGTGGTCATTGAAATCTACGGCCACATCACGAAGATACAAGGACTGGCCCAGGGCAACCTTGGACTGAATCAACAAACAAGTAAGTAAAAAATAGAAAGGTTTTTAGTGGCCCCGGCCGATCAATTGTATTTTTCTCCAAGTGACTGAGCTAAACCCGCCTTAGCCCAGACACGTATTTATCCATGGCTTGCCCCAGTCAGCAGTCGATTGTACTCCGCAGTAGTCCTTCAGGCCCTCATGCATCCTGCATACTATGTTACAAACATGACGGTTATCGGCTTCTTCACACCGGTACGTAATAAAAACACGATTGTATTCCCCGAAAAATTATACAGAGATGTAGGTAGAGTATACCCACTTTGCCTCAGTTAAGTTTAAGCCATGAATTGCGAGTAAATTGCCATCAAATCAAATAATTTCTTTGCTTGAATATGAGTACATGAGGCGACACATACAACAAAAGTTCTTATCTAATCTCACAATATCACCCTGCACCCTAATTGTGTAGCACACTATCAATCACAATATAAATGATTTTGAAGCAAATTGCTAAACCATTGCTTCATAATGCTCGAAAAATTTGTCTGCTCAACAACGTAAATAACGCAATGAATGTTGTTGAACTGTCAAAATGAAACCCATTCTTACTGTAAGAGTGTTACGCAATTGTGCCTCTGGTCTGATAATACAGAACAAACTTTAGGAAAACCTACAAAGAAGTTTCAGCTCTAACGTCGACTCTGCGGACTAATAAAGCAACTATTGAGATTGTCAAGTTTTTATAACTGTAAGTTGTGTTAAGGGTAATAGTAAGTGAGAGTGATATTAATACCTCACCTCTTACAGTACAACACATACAGCAGTTCAAATTAGAGCTGGCATCAATTGAGCTAGACACAATGTGTGTTTTTTGTTGTTCATTTATGCATCATTGCTGATTAATAAATATTTAAATATTCCTCACTAAGCAATGTTAATTAAGAATAATGAAAGTACGTAATAAACCAGAATATGTTGTAACTTATTAACTAAATGTATTATTGCAGACAACTCGTAAACAAATAACCTGTTTAATTAACCATTAACCAGTCATCAATCCAGACTCCGGGCTGCCACTCGAATTTTCCTAAGAAAAAACCTAATAATTCTGCCCAACCTGGAGATCGAACCCAAGATACTTAGCAGTCGCGCTTGGGACTACTAGACCAGTGAGACAGTTGGCTGCTGCCATTTACATTGACCATGAAAGCCACTTCAGGGTAAAGGCCACTTCTCAGAAAAGGCACGAGCATTAATCGCTACGCTAGCTGTGTACTGATAAATTGAGAAAGTAGATACAACATAAAAAGTTGAAAAAAATCACAAAGGTTAGGCACTTCCTAGGTTTCGAAGATTCCTCGTACTTCAGAAGCGGGCCTTTTAATATAACAACTTATTTACACATCCAAGAGTTTCATATTCATTCTAAATAATCCTCATTTACTCCTCAGATTTTACTAAAGTGATAGAACATAAGTAGGTAAGACGTAAATTGATCTGTTATTATAATTTTAAATGACATTATTTCAGTTCCCAACGACAGTGATGACTACCCGAAACATCTAGTTGCACCGCCGCTCTTATCGGCGACTCACATTTGCCAGGACGACGTGTTTGAACCAAATATCACGAACTTAGTGGGTGCCCAGTGTCCAGTGAATGATCCTCGGACTGCCGAACGGACGGTAGACGACCCTGACGACGAGTTCTCCAGTGAAGACTCCCCGGAGCCTGACGACCAACTACCCACTGAAGAGGACGCATCCGCTGAAGAGGACGCGATGGGTCACAAGAGCAAAAAGCCAATCCTAAAGGGCAAGTACGCCAAGATCGCAGCACAGGCTGCCCAAGCCGCTGCGGAGGCTCAAGCTGCCGCTCGCGCTGAAGCTCGCGAGCAAGCTAAGGAGCAAGCTAGACAGCAAGCCAAGAGCAAAGGTAAGGGCAAAGGCAAGCATGGCTCTGCCCCGCCCGCTGCTAACGCCCCGGCGGCCTCGACGTCCGTTGAGCCGTCCACTTCTGCGGCATCTGACGGCGGTGCCAGCTCCAGCCAGGGCGCGGGCGCCAGTACCAGCGCTGGAGAGGAAGGCTCCGAAAGCCAGGACGAGCCCCCCGCCGACGGCTCCTGTGAACCAACACACACCATCATAAGGCCTGTTCCGCGCCGTGCCCCACTGCCCTACACTTTTTACAATATACATGGAAAAAACATAAGGCTGTGCAGCTCAGGTAGATGTAACACCTTCCTAATGGCTTTTTAGTAAGAATATGAGTACTGATGCACCCTAAACTTAGAAACTTGGACTCGCGTTCAAGCAAACATTGGTCAGCTGCAGCGTAATGCCCGTAATCAATAAATGCATCTGATAGATCTGCCCCATCCATCAATTTGAATACGTACCAGCGAACTCTGGATAATCATAGTCACCTTAATAGCCCTAGTAATAATCATCTTGTACTTTCCTTTATTTCAGATACGGTGGCGGCACGGTTAAGGGGATATAAAGACGGTATTGCCGTCATCAGTCAGCCACTGCGTCGCGGACATAACTTCAGGGTAAGTTACAAAGCATGTGAAGCAACATGTGCCCAAATCATTATGTTTGTGTTAAACCGATGCGAATAATTCTTATCAGCTGCGAATTGCAGTAGTTGTTATCCAAACGCGATTTTTAGATGAATTTATGAAAATATAAATATTAGGGAATTTGTAGGTATCAAGATCTTGGGTAAATGTGTCGCTGAGCTCATAAGTCATCAAAAAACTGACATTCAGTACATGGGTAAAGTGCTCAAGTCGTAAAAACAGACAACTAATTTCCCTTTAAAAAATCCCTGAAACTAAATTTCAATTTTCAATAATAATCGAGGAATTCGAGGAGTAATCCTTAGGTTGCTTGGCAGATCTAAACCCGTGCCCCTTATCTTCCTACTAACATAACGCCTGCTTTGCAATTGCTAATCTTTCTTAAAATCTTAAAGCGAAATAATGTTTTTGTTTGCGAAATCAATATTGTTGCATACCTTCACGCTTTGTGGCCGATTATTCAATTTTCAGTGAATTTTTATCTGAGGAATAAAGATTGCGGTTAGACAGCTTTTTTTAGGAGCAAAATATGTAAAACCGCCGTATTTATTCTTCAGTTAAAAGGCACTTTGTCCAATAAAGCAAGTTAGTCACACGGAATAGTTTATATAGGTAGTGAAAATTAATAACCGCTCTGCACACTTACTAAGACAAGCTACGCATATTAAAACTGAAGTGTAAGTAAATTAATGCTGGTACTCCAAACTAATAAGACCATAAAAAAAAATATATATATAACATCACGCCTTGTTTCCCCGAAGGGTTAGGCAGAGGTGTACCTATAGTACACCCACATTTTGCCAGTTATTTTTAAGTCCCATGTAATAGGGGGCGAGCCTATTGCCATCTACCGGGCGCAAATCCAGATTCCGGGCTGCTACTGAGAAATTCTAGATAGAAAAACCCAATAACACTTTGCCCGACCTGGGAATCGAACCCAGGACCTCATGCTCAGCAGTAGCGCTTGCGACCACTAGACCAACGAGGCAGTAATAAGACCACCTATGGGTTTAATTCTATAGGTATTATTTCCTTAAGGCGAAAGCGCCAGGGTAGCCCGCGAAATTCGAATTCTCTTACGTTTTTTGCAAATTGTAGGTCAGTATTAGGTCGTATGTTGATTAAAATATGATTTGCGACCGTAACATATGTATTTACATAAATATGTGGGCGTCCAAGCGTAAATCTCATATTACAATCATTTATGAAAAACATCTTTTTGGAAGAAAAAAAAATAAAATAACCTACACCAGAAATTAGTGTACATAAAAGATCTTGTTGATTATTACGATTAGTGAGTGAGAATCAGCTCAGGCGTTTTGGAAAATCCTTCAACACCACCTGCACGCGTAGCATGACCACCATAGAAATGGATTTTGTCGACGGACGAATAGACAAAATGACAGATTGAAGAAAGATTTCTAACGTCTAAGCATGGCGATGAGTCATTTTGTCTATTCTTCCGTCGACAAAACCCGTTCCTATGGTAATCATGGTACGCATGCTGGTGTTGAAGGATTTTCTATATCAAAACATAATTTTTTAAACCTTTATTATCTGTGTCAATGCCTAGCAAATGTAGGCTGTGCGTCAATCTTCCACGAAACCGTTTCTTATGCACAGTTGACCGCACTTCGGTAGTAACACTTTGACCTTGGGCTGGCCTAGCGAAGTACGTAGTTTTAATAGAATAAGAGCTCGTACTGTGCCCGTATTATGACGTTTTAATGTCATCATGGTTCCAGTGCTAGAGAGAGAGAGACGAAGCTATACATGACCGATAGCACCATCCCTTTTTCGGATAGGAATCATGATGGCATTAATACTTCATAATACGGCTTCTAGTTCTTCACTGACGTGTGGTCGTCTGTACACAAGATATAGCTGTACAATGATCTTTTGGCGCGTGGCTAATATCGAAACTAATGTCTTGTTTTTCAATATATTCTACAAATGTACCAACAGCGCCTCCCTTTGACAGGGAGGCGCTGTCGCCCGCCTCCATGTCACTCAAATGTCTCACTGATGGTGGCACATGTGTTAGATCATTCGGTTCTCTTCAAAGTGGTTCAGCTGAATGGTGCTGATCCATGCGTCATGTTCGGGCGCTGTCAGTTGGGACTGGTCATCTCTTAGCGGCCACGGCTTATGTTAATTACTACTTAATTTTTTAATAGTTTTTTTTTTGTTTGCTTTTTGCTCTGAACGGTTTTAATGTTCACGTCTTTCTACATCGTTCTCACAATATGTACCTATAATTTCAAAATGGATAATGTAAATTGTAAACAATATTTTCATTTATGAGTGGCTTGGAGTTTCTTACCCCTTCTTCTCGATAGGAACCTACTTCGCTTTGGAATGGGCAACTGACTTTATCTTTCCGTCTGACCGACTCCTTGACAGTTCAAAAGTGTCTGTAAATGGTTCAATTGAAATAAATGCTTTGAGTTTGAGTCTATCAAGCGCCAAAAGATCCTTGAGACACTGTAGATCAATCCCCACATATACATAGATATACACATAACCTGTTACTTTGTTGCAGTTCCGCGTTGACAAAACGTGCGACGACTGGTTGGGCACCGTGGCCATAGGCGCGGTGGGGGTACTGCCACTCGAGACCCCGTCTAACGGCGTGCACATCGAGCCACCCTGCTGGCTAATATCCAGCGACTTGCTCAATGATAACGGGACGTTTGTAAGTATTTTGACTCAAGTGTTATCGTGAGAAACCCTGGACTTATCTATTTATATGTCGTGGCCAGATCTTAGAATTTATCATTTCATGAAGTGATCGACCATTTCATGAAACGGTTGTATTTCATGAAATTGATCATCGACCGCTGGCCACATCAGGATGTGGTCTGGCGAGATCATTGAATACTTAACTTTTGACGATATAAACAGTTAAACGCACGACTACTTCATGATGTGGCCAAACATTAGTGATCATATCGTAAAATAGTTAGATTATCCACCGGTAGAGGCGTTGATGTCACTTTGTTTTTGTTGTGCATCTATTCCTATTCGAATAATTCTTATGTAACTGCAACTAACTTAGATGTAGTGCCGGGAGCCGCTGCCGCGGCACCGCTCACTTCGCTCGCTCGGCTCGCATGCGGTAGTCACAGTTCTAACCTAACCTAACCCATTTGGTCGGGTTGCCACTAGCGGCGTGAAATGCAACTAATCTGCGATATGCCCAGTGGTCAGCTGGGAATATCGATAAATAGCTTGCTTTCGTGACGATTATGCCATTTCTACGATCGGACCACGACAGATATCCTACATTAATGATATCGCCAAACGTCGACTGACATATTGAGGTTTAAACGATATGGCCAATTTTAGCTGGTCATTTCATGAAATACAACCATGTCATGGAATGTTCGAACACTTCATGAAATGATCAATTCTATGATCTGGCCACGACATATATATAAAAATCGTTGTGTGTATGTATGTTGCCTATCGAAATCAGGTAATTGTCAGATTAGCGCAGCGCAACGGGTGATCCTCTGATTTTTTTTTGCGATCGGGCTACCTGTGCGAAGCCGGGGCGGGTGTCTAGTAATTAATATAAGTCGCGCTTGGACGTGGAGTTGCGGACACCAGTCCCTTATACAATACAATAATACAAGTCTTAAATCACCAACCCGCCTTGAGCACCCGTGGTGATCAATGCTCGTACCTTCTCTGTATGAGAAGAGACCTTTGCCCTGCAGTGGCAATAATAGGTTGGTATTATTGATTAGGAATATAAAACCATTATATTAAAAACTACACTCGTTGTAATAGTAATAACACAGATCATTAATTACCCCAATCAATCAACTTATCCTATCGCAGTCCACTGTTAGACAGACCTCTCCGCTTCTACTCTTTAATAGTTAGGACATATGATTTCATGAAAACATGATTTAGATCAACGTACTACCTGAGAGCGAAGCCACACGATTCCGTGATGTTTTGACCGCATTGGGTTTCACTTGCGAGCGGCATGGTATTGCTACTTTGCACGGCGGCGGCTGGCTTCAATTTAGTATAAACAAATGGCAATCCGAGGCGTCGCTGCGCTGGCGCGTGGTGGGGTACTATATCTTACTCCTGAGCTCTGACAGTCGTCAACGCGTTTGTTGACCAATTTTGCAAATGGAAGGCAAAACTTATGTTTCAATCCTTCTACAGCTCAGAAAGTTATAATTAAGTTTCGACGAAGTGAAATCATGTCGTTTTAAAAAATCCAAGATATCGGCCATGTGACGTGCCAAATAATTCTTTTGACTGTTAAAGCTGTAGTTGTCGGAGTTAATGACGCAACAATGAATTAAAACGAAGTAATGCTAACTGCATTTAGCAGTTGTTCAAAAACTTCATTCACTAGAGTAGAGTTGGCGTAGCGTAACTTTAACGTGCTACGGCCATTTATTTTGATCCTTACACCAAAAACAGGCAGAGGTGTACCCATAGTACACCCTCATTTCGCCAGTAATGTTTTAGTCCCATGTAATAGAGGACGAGCCTATTGCCATCAACCGGCCACACATCCAGACTCCAGGCTGCTACTGAGAAATCCCAGATGGATAAACCCAATAACACTTTTCCCGAACCGGGAATCGAACCAGGGTCTCATGCTCAGCAGTAACGTTTGCTACCACTAGACCAACGAGGCAGTCAAAGATAGAAAAAGTAGTTGCAAAATTAACGACCTATTACCATTCGCAGTTCCACTCCATGATGGGTATGGCCCTCGACGAACTGACCGAGCAGTCGGTCCTGACCATCCACTTCCGCTTCACCAGCGAGCTCATACTCCAGGTCAACGGCAAGTTGATCGGCTGCATCGCCACCGTGCCGCGTCGGTTCAGCCATGTCTTCCCAACCATCGATTTGTATGGCAGGATTTGTCAGGTATGTACAGCCAGCCTTTTGGACCCTCCAACAGAGGGTCCAAAGTGTCCACACACCTGCAGTGATGAGGTCCTAAAAAACGGGCGTGACTATCTACTTGGCCGAACTCGTTTAACATTATCATAATATTTATAATTCTTCTGTACGCGTCTTTGTCACTTAACTCCTCCTAAACGGCTGGACCGATTTGGATGAAATTTTGTGTTTTTTTAATTTGTGTTAGGTTTCTTTTGACTCTAGTCTAGGTCAGAGATGACAGAGACAAAGTCGACGATGGAGCGTGTATATTTCAATGGGTTCCTGGATGGTTTGAAAACACAATTTGACCCGGTAGGTGGCGCTGTTCGAGCAGGACAACGTCGGCCAGGTCCGCTAGTAATATTATAATATAAAGTACATTTATTTACCATCGACTCGAATAGAAGAAGCCTGGGAAATTATTTGGCAAATTGACACCCTGCGTCAATTCGCCGTGTTATAGTCATAGATTTAGTATATAGGGGGTGTACTATAGGTACACCTCTGCCTAACCCTTTGGGGCAAGAAGGCGTAATGTTATGTAATGTTATGTTATTTGGTATAATACTAGCGATACCATGTAACGCTAGCATTATACCAAATAACAAGCAATATGGTCATTAGGGCGAGACCAAAAACACACCAGTTTGCGTGTGGCATGCATGTGTACGAGACTAATAGCGCTGAGCTCACTAACTGCCTCAACTTAGATTTATCGATATAGATTACAATGTCTTCGTATCTCCTGATTTGAAGCAGATGAGGATAGAGTGAATAATAGATTCATTTTTAAAGGAACAAAGATCAAACTTCAAACAAAACGTGTTGGATTTTTAATTTCCTCCAAGAGAACTAATTTATTATATGTAAATACGGCGTAAGCTTTTCTTGGAAGTATTTTGCAATTTCGCTATAGATAATGCTGGCGGATCATACATGTGAATGTCAAGCATGTTTTTACAGGACACAAGACATTCGTTTACCGTCTATCGAAACATAATTATTTTCGTTTTTATACATTACATTTTTCCCCTTTATTAGGGTTCCGTACCCGAAAGGTGCCAAACGGAACCCTATTACTAAGCCTCCGCTGTTTGTCCGTCCGTCAGTCTGTCCGTCAGTCAGCGGGCTGTATCTTATGAAACGTAATAGGTTGAAATTTTCACAGATTGTGTATTTCTATTTCCGCTATAATAGCAAATAATAAAAATAAAATAAAGTTCAAAATTAAAGAAGGTTCCCGTTCAATAAACTTTTGATTTTAAAAAAAAATCTTACCCTGGAATGCCATTGTCAAGAACTCATCGAGTAGAGTACAAATAATATTTTTTTTTAATCTACAAAAATGAAGAAATAGGGGGCCGCAAAAGTTGTCAGTTTTAGACCATTTTTATACGAGCTCAACTAAACAAGTCTAGGGATCAAGTACGTTTTAGAGTATCGCCGCAATTGAGGATTATTATTTTAACTTTTTTGAATCGTTATTGATTATTTTTAGTGAATTTACCTATTTGAATAAATAATTTTCTTTAAATTTTGATTAAAAATAGAAAATCAACTGTCAATCAGGCTTCCTATAAAAGCGTGTTTGCGGTGCTAGGTCTTCGTTTGTCGGAAAGTTTGTTGTTAATGAAAGTCAATGTTGTTAATACACCAAATCTCAATCAAACTGTTACAGAGTAAAAATATTAATTCTAAAGTTATGTTAAAATGTTAGGAATGTTCTGAATGCACCCGGTCGTGATGTACCCGTGTAATGCATTGACTGATTTTAGGCGGCTCATCGCTTTATAGGCGCGTGCGCTAATAGTATGTAGTTCGAGTTATATTGTTCGGTGACATTACACCGAACATCTTGCCGGAGGGCAGAGAAGAGGATGAGGATGGAGGCAATGTTTGGAAGAGGGGAAGAGGATTCATAATTGTTCACAAATTATTCACTTAAAGTCTCTATGGGTAACAACGCGAACGTAGGTCGTTATGAGGCGTCACTAAATGAGATTTTTCTCAACACTGGGGTTGTACCCTTGTTTTTATAAGAAGGTCCGTTCACTATTGTCTGTTCACTACACTCATCTAGTTGTTTTGCTCACTACACGCACAATTTAACACTGTTGATATTAACGTGAACATCGGGCTCGACTTTAGTCGTGCTTTCCGCCCGCACAGTATTCGAAGAAGCTGGTCAGCAGCGGAAGCATCTTGGCTTGCACACATACAGCAAGACGATAGCGATAACTGTAGGCACCAAATTAACACGTAATGGTGTACGTCATGAGTAGATATGCTGTTTGGTAGGGCCTCGTTTTGTTTCAGAAACTTGATCTTCTCCGCTAGTTCTCGTAGTTGTTGTATGTTGTTGATGTCAGTCATGTTTTGGACGATCAGGTATTCATGTGTAGAACTTATATTAATGATGTGGTTTATGGGGTCTATTTCCGTGATCGTTTCTAACGTCCATTCTGTTGCTCTGAAGTTTGTGACTATGGATTGTGAAGTTTTCTGTTTTAACTAAGCAGTTTTCTTCAATGTTTATAATATTAACTCCTGTGAATCGAGGTGCCGTTGCTTGATCATTGCATATGACTCTTAGTTGGCACTGATCACAGCAGAAGTAAATGTATTGGTTTGCTTTAGTTAAACTTATCCATCTGCTTATGCATGTTTCGACGCTTGTTTTGCAGTTCGTTGCATTATCAGTATGTTTAACACAAATACTTGTATCTGCGTGGAGTTTGAAAGTAGGTGTCTTCAGGTATGTGGATGCGTCTCGTAGCGTACAATGTTCTAAGTCGCATAATGTGACTGGTAAGTAGGAATCCTTATGTAGGTTCATAGCTACGTGTGTTTCAATTGGAATGATTGAAACCATGTTTTTACCAATAACTTGGTGAGGCAGGCTTATAATGTTGTATAGAATATAATTATCCCGGCTGATCAGCGGAACTGTTATTTCGATGATCATGAATTTCTGTGTTATTTTTGCTTTAACTTTCAATAATTGATATATGTTTTGCATGGCTGTTTGTATATTGTTTATAGGAAGGGTGGTTTCCTTATTCAATTGTCCAGAGATAATGTTTAGTTGTGCTTGTAGTTGTTGGGGGTCAAAGAGATGTAGGGTAATGTGACCGTGGTACACCCTGGTTATCGTCAACGAATTAAGAATGATATAGAATCATAACTCTCGTACGAAGCCCGCTAAAACATGGTTCCAAACTCATACCACTAAACTGCTAATACTAACGCAACACGCGCAACAGCGCGCGTCAGACTGATTGACGCGTTGATTGTACTTTTTTTCGTACCACCCACTTGATTGGGGTTTGCGTAGAACCATTTTTGAGCGGAATTCATGTTCTATATCATTCTTAATTCGTTAGTTATCGTGTCAATTAAGGAGTCTTGCATGTTTTTCAGCTGCGTTAGCATGTTGTTTACAGTTATTGCGGTTAACGTAAATTCCGTGGTGTAGGATATTTCGTTCATATGTTTGGCCAGATTATTTGATGTTCTGTCGAGATTCTCCAGATGTTGGCTAGTTATGTTCTTTAGTTGCTGCAAAGTATTTTCTGTTCTCTTTAGCATGTTATACTCAGCTTCTATGACCGATGTTTGGTTTTTCCATAGTAATGCAAGGTAATTCTGATTGTTTTTGATAAGCGTTATGTCTTTCACGTACTGTTCAGCGAAACGGTCGTCCAATACTCCGAATAGTGTGTTGGCAAGATATCCGACACCGTTAATGACACCACGCTGTCTACGGGCACGAGCGCTTATTTGTTGATGCAGCAGAACTCGATTGTTGTGTTCTAACTCACTATGCTCATGACGTAATTGTAACATGAGTGTTTCGCAATTAGTTAGTTGTTTTATTATGAAACAAATGAGTCTAAGTATCGATAATATTGTGGGTAAGTTGAAGTTCCATCCCAGTACGGCTGCATGTCGTGGGTAATAGGCGACTATCTTCCATTCGTCCCAAATAAGTTGTAGGTTAGCTAATTTGTCGAAATAAATGCCTCTGTTCTCGTTTAGTTTGGTACTTTTGAAGCACCACCCACCGGTGATCATGCTCAGAAGATATAAACACGTCAAAGCAATAGTTCCAAAAGATAACTTGGTGTGTTTTTGTGTTCGTTTTACGAGTACGTTTTCTGGTGGACATGTCGACGGTTTAGGGTTTGATTGTTCTAAGTGTTCTGTTTTTGTTTGAATGTTTTCTGTTGAAGGATCTAAGGGTAACAAAGATAGCTTCACAATCGGCCTCTTCATGTAGCCACTTTTAGTCTTCAGAGTAACAATCCTCACATATCCGTCTTTGCCCGGGTGACTCTCGACTACTCTTCCTAAGGCCCATTTCCCTGGGGGAAGATTGTCTTCGTGGATAGCAACCATGTCACCAGATTTAATGTTTTGTTGATGTTTCTGCCACTTTGGTCTCGCTGTTAATTGGGTGAGGTACTCCGCTTTCCATCTTTTCCAGATGTCTCGTACTAACTTCTGGATTAAATGCCATCGTGTGCGGGCATCTTCCTCTGTCTCAATAATCGTTATTCCGGCTCGTCCCGTTAGAAAGTGTGCCGGGATTAGAAAGTCTAAATCTTCTATATCTTCGGTGATCGCGCATAATGGTCTTGAATTGAGACAGGCTTCCAGTTGCGCTAGGATGGTGGAGTATTCCTCAAATGTTAATTTTTGGTTGCCTATAACTCTTCGCAGGTGATGTTTTAAGCTTCTTACCGTACGTTCCCAGAGTCCGCCAGCACTGGGCCATGCAGGTGCGTTGAAGTGCCACTCTATGTTCATTTCCGCTATTTCAGTCAGGAAATAGTCGCTAAATGTTTGTTGAAGCTCTTGCCATTCTTGTTGGAGGATCTTGTTCGCGCCAACAAAGTTAGTGCCGTTATCACTATATAAATGTTGTAGCGCTCCCCGTCTTGCGGTCATTCGCCTCAACGCTGCTAAGAACGCTGAGCTAGTTAGTGCTGACACCAGTTCCAAATGTACGGCTTTGGTCACCATACAAATGAATCAGCTACATACCCCTTTGTTGTTTTTACACCTCTTCCTTTGTTATATTTGACGTCGACAAATCCAGTGTAGTCGACGCTAGTATGGTTTTTACAAAACCATTACAATTTCTGCATCGGAACTGACAAAACTTGCGTTGAAATGGAGCGACGACATAATTTGACTGGAGAAGAGATGATGAGAGCCGTCGGAATGTTGCAAGCTGGTTCCAAGCAACGTACTGTGGCTGTCGCTCTTGGCCACTATACAGAGCGTCATAAGCCGCCTATGGACACGACATGGAGGACGATCTCGCAGACCGGACCGCTACATCCAAAATACTTTCTGATATGCACGAAATTGATGCTCCCGTGTCTTCCAGCGCCTGGAGTTAATGTGGTGACCAGCCACGATACACAGGCAGGTCACCCCGTAGATTGTCTATAGGGTCTCGACTTCGAGGTGTGTTGGGAATTTATATGTAAATAGGAACACGGTAGCACTATCGATGTGATTTATTTGAAACACACGCGAATTGTAATATGACGCCTTCCTACCCGGCGCCTCCACCAAATGTGGTAACCAGCCACGATAAACAGGCAGGTCACCACGTAGATTGTTTGTAGGGTCTCGACTTCGAGGTGTGTTGGGGAATCTTCGTTGAAATATGAACTCGGCAACACTTTTCTTGTGATTTATTTGCTTATATGAAAAGCACAATACATTATATGAGTAGGGCTAGTACTTCACTGACTCGACATAAAACAATATGACTATACGTCATAATTTATACCTATTCTAAATTCCAAATAAAACCAGTGTTTGTCTTATCAGCCAATGTCATAATCTGAAGAGGATTCATGCGGAAGGCAGGCCCAACTAAGGCCTCTACAGTAGTGTGCGACAGAGATAACGCTCTACGAAGCCGAAATTAGCCGATTGTCTCTTTCCAAAGGTCGATGTGCAATATTTATCGCCGGTTACTGTAATTGTAGTTGGGTTACCACACTTAACTCCTCTCTCCCTAAAAGACAAATTATCTAAAGGCAACTGTGTAGTCTTTAGAGAATTTTTCTTACACATTTTTAATAGGTCCCATCTAAAGGGTGTCTCAGTAAGAGTGCACTTTTTAAAATTGGAATTTTTTTTTTCATGCAAGTGGCAACTCTGAAATTTGACAGCTGTCACCTCTGTTTATTCCGATTATTAAAAATAGAGCGCTTTTCGAAAGAACAACGCGTTATAATTGTGAAAACTCATTACAAAAATGGGTAAAGTTACGCTGAAACCGCTCGCAAACTTCGCCAAATTTTCAGCCGAGAAAGTGCACCTAATGTGTCAACCATTCGAAGAGTGGTAAAAAAATTTGATGAAACTGGGTCGATTATGGATAATAAGAATCCTTTGCGTCAACGGACCGGTCGGTCTTTTGAAAACATTGCTGCTGTAAACGAGAGTGTCGCCGAAAACCCGAAAACATCAATTCGGCATCGTTCTCAACAACTTCAAATTTCACGAAGCACTACGCAGCGAATTTTGACTAAAGACCTCCACCTTCATGCGTACAAGATTCAGCTAACTCAGGAGCTCAAACCAGCAGACCACGGAAAACGCCGGCAATTCGTTCAATGGGTAATGGAGCAAAGTGAAGTCGATGCCAATTTTTCGAAAAAAGTCATTTTCTCCGATGAAGCGCATTTCCATATGAATGGCTTCGTGAATACACAAAATTGTCGAATTTGGGACTCGGAAAATCCTCATGCAATCCATGAGAAACAAATGCACCCACAACGAGTAACTGTCTGGTGCGGATTTTGGTCAGGCGGCGTGATTGGACCTTACTTTTTTGAAAATGAGGCCGAAATTGCAGTGACTGTGAACGGCATTCGTTACAGGAATATGATAACGGACTTCTTGTGGCCTCAACTGGACGGCATGAATCTGGACAACATGTGGTTTCAGCAGGACGGCGCAACCTGCCACACCGCGCATGAAACAATCGACTTATTGCAGCAACGATTTCCAGAACACATTATCTCACGAAATTCTGATGTCAACTGGCCACCAAGATCGTGCGATTTCACGCCGTGCGATTTTTTTCTGTGGGGTTTCGTGAAATCTCGGGTTTATGCGAATAAACCCGAAACAATTCCTGAGCTCAAATCGGAAATCCAACGCGTCATCGGTGAGATACAGCCACATCTCTGTGCAAAGTCATGGAAAATTTCATGAAAAGCGTAATGGCCTGTCTTCGGAGCCGTGGGGGTCATTTGCCGGATATTTTATTCCATACTTAATCAGAACATGTCTTCTTTACAATACAATAAAAATATCACAACTCTGTCATAAAATACTTGTTTTTATTTTAAAATGAAAAAGTGCACTCTTACTTAGACACCCTTTATATATAATTAAACCTATAACAGAAACTAAGTTTATTACGTAAATACTTGGGGTACACTGATATTGTCCCTTGTTATGGTGCTCCCACACTGGCGTTAAAAAATGTTTACAAACATTTTCTATCACTAATACATTAACTAACAAATGTTAGGAATTGTTACATTCTGTTAGCAATTGTTTGATGTTTTGAGTGCTCCTACACTGATGGCAATGGAAAAATGTTTACTAACATTACCTAACATGAAAACATTTTCTAACATTGTGATCGTATGTTTCTTAACAAATGTTTACTAACGTTTGTAAACCTTTTTAAACAGCAGTGTGGCAGCACCTTTACACGTAGGTATATAAGACTCGAAATCACTGACACTCACTCTATTTTGCTCGGTTCAGTAAGTCTTTGATGTCACCTAAGTCCACCCCTCGAAGATCCATCTGCTTTGCCGGTGAGCTGACGTCACGACGGAGTTCGGGCATTTGTACTATTGGCAGGTTAAAGGAGACTGTGCTACTGTTCGCCGGCATTGTAATGTAGATATCCGCGATCTGCAGTGTGCAATGCTGATATGGCACTAAGATATATGTACCTTGCAATGTGGATTTCCTGGTTTTGTCATCACAATATTCCATTATCTGGATACCTTTTTCTGTATAAACCAACCAGTAATTTCCAGATATAGGTTGTATCTTGTTTTCTTCTATTTTCACCTGGTGTTGCTGGCAATCCGTGAAATTATGTTTTAGTAACATTAGTTGCTCGACGCATGTTTCCTCTGGGTGTTGTACTGAAGTACGTTGTCTTCGGAGCAAAGGTATGTGAGGTCGTCTATTTGCTCGCAGTTGTCGACTACGGGCCTGTATTTCGACCTTTTCACCAGTAGATACGGATATTTTGGAATAATGACCTAGGGTTTTTTTAAGAATTGGAACAGGGATCACTTTATTTTTATAATTGATATACTTAGTCTGGCCATAAATACTGTTACAATTAAAAATAAACAAAATATTACATTTGAATTTGGAATCTGTCATTTTTATATGATTATTCATTGAGTTTTCTCATTTTGGCGCACATTGTACAATGTTTTGCGATATTAAAATGGAGTGGGGTGATAAGAGAACCGAATCGCTGTGATTGCATTACAAAAAGTAGCTATGGAGCCAAATGCGATTTTTAAAACTCTCCATACGCTTGGTATTAGTAAAATGTTTGTGTACCGGGCGAATAATAGGTACAATGAGACCTCCTCTGTTTGTGACAGAAAAAGATCTGGCCGTCCACGTAGTGTTCGTACGAAAAAGGTGGTCAAAGCAGTAAGGGAAAGAATTCGAAGAAATCCTGTCCGAAAGCAAAAGATTTTATCTCGGGAGATGAAGATAGCACCTAGAACCATGTCGCGTATTTTAAAAGATAACTTAGGACTTGCAGCCTATAAGAGACGTACTGGTCATTAACTGATAATTTAAAAAAGAATAGGGTGGTAAAATCGAAACAAATACTGAAGCGGTATGCAAAGGGAGGTCACAGAAAAAAATTGTTTACGGATGAGAAAATTTTTACAATTGAGCAACATTTTAACAAACAAAATGACCGTATTTATGCTCAAAGCTCTAAGGAAGCTTCCCAATTAGTCGACAGAGTGCAACGTGGGCACTATCCGACTTCAGTGATGGTTCGGTGAGGTATTAGCTATGATAGAGTGACTGAGCCATACTTATGTGAAAAAGTTATCAAAACATCGGTACAAGTGTATCAAGATACCATTCTTGAGAAGGGAGTGAAGCCCCTTAACAACACCATGTTCAATAACCAAGAATGATCCTTCCAGAAGACTCGGCGCCGGGTTATAAAGCTCGGTCTACGCAATCTTGGTTGGAAACGAACGTTTCGGACTTCATCAGAGCTGAAGACTGGCCGTCGTCTTGTCCCGATCTTAATCCGCCGGATTATGATTTATGGTCAGTTTTAGAGAGTACGGCTTGCTCTAAACACCATGATAATTTGAAGTCCCTAAAACAATACGTACGATTGGCAGTGAAGAGTTTTCCCATGGAAAGAGTGCGTGCTTCTATTGATAACTGGCCTCAACGTTTAAAGGACTGTACTGCAGCCAATGGAGACCACTTCGAATAAGCTTTTTATATTTTAAATTGTTTTATATTTATGTATTAAACTATCACACTGTAAAAGTAATAAATGTTAATTGCAATAGAACATTTTTTTTTTTGCTTTGGTTCAGTATTTATGGCAAGACTAGGTATGTGTTATTGTCTACTCGTGGGACTTCCAAAATAAAAACTATTTTTCTACTATCTATAAACCCCTTAATTTTTATACGTCCTTCTAACTTATCTAAGTTATGAATATCTAATGGATAAACTAATATATGGTGCGTAAAAGATTCCTAATTATTCCTTCCTGGGATTCCGGGATTCCATACCATGTTTCTTTCTTCCTCATTCATGTGATCTAGTCGTAATTTGCTAAGATTTTTTAATAACAATTCATTAACTCCATCTCTTTCGCTTAAGTTATTAACTGCTATGTCGCTATCGTATGAATCACTGTTTCTGTAATTAACACGTCTGGAACTCGCAGTTTGCATAGTAACATCTGTGTTTGCACTTATTTTTGCAACCGGTGCATTATGCGCCGACGTCAATCGCCGGTCATGCTGACTTGACGGCCCTGAAGTTGACCTTGTCTGTTGCGGAAGTCGATTTTGTGCAAAATGCGAATTCCTTGATTGAAACGACGTATTTGATGAGTCTGACTGATTTACGATATTTTTCTGACCATCTCCTCCTCGGAACTTATTTAATACTAGCTTCCGCCTGCGACTTCATCCGCGTGAAATTTCTTTTTCCCCCGACCCACCCCGTCGCATCGCATCGCCTGCCCGCGCTGTTGCTTCTTTTTCGCTTAGCGCTCGTTCTTACTTTTTTTCTGTTTACTCGGCTTCTGAGGGTCCTAGCGTAATGTTACATACCCTATAGCCTTCCTTAAGAATTGTGCTATAAAATGCAAAAATAATATTTGAAATCCGACAGGTAGTGACAGAAATTGACGCGTTCAAACAGTCAATAAAGAATAAAATGTGTCGGTAACTAATAGACTAAGCGCATTTTCCTTACTTTAAGCATTTTTATACCCGTCGTAATTTCTAAACGAAAGGTCCGATTCGAATATCTTAAAAAGGAATTGACATGTACTTAATTAATCAACCTTGATTATGTAACTATTTATTTGGATAAAGATTAATAATATGTTTATGAAAACACCTTCGCAAATAATGCATTATTTTATAACAAATTTGATTACCATTTAAAAAGTTATAGTGAGCCAACCATAAAAGATAGACATGTGCTATCGCGGATTTTTTTTTTTTGTACTTTTTAAGAGGAACAATTCTGTGATACCTGATTTTTGCGGAACTTTAACTGTTTACGCAGCGCACGCAACGGAAGCTCTCATAAGGAATAAATTTTCCCCGTTTTTGCATCATTTTTCATTGATGCTCCGCTCCTATTGGTCGTAGCGTGAGCTTATAGCCTTCCTAGATAAATGGGCTATCCAACGCTAAAATAATTTTTCAATTCGAACCAGTAGTTCCTGAGATTAGCGCGTTCAACCAAACAAACAAACAAACTCTTCAGCTTTATAATATTAGTATACTAGCTTCCGCCCGCAACTTCGTCCGCGTGAAATTTTTTTTCCCCCAACCCACCTCGCCGCATCGCATCACCTGCCCGTGCTGTTACTTCGTTTTCGCTTAGCGCTCGTTCTTACTTTTTTTCTTTTTGTTCGGCTTCTAAGGGTCCTAGCGTAATTTTACATACCTTAAAGCCTTCCTCAAGAATTGGACCATAAAATGGAGAAAGAATTTTTCAAATTCGACTGGTAGTGACAGAGATTAGCGCGATCAAACAGTCAATAAAAAATAAAATGTGTCGGTAACTAATAGACTAAGCGCATTTTTCTTACTTTAAGCATTTTTATACCCGTCGTAATTTCTAAACTAAACGTCGGATTCGAATAATTTAAAAAGGAATTTACATGTACTTAATCAACCTTGATTATGAAACTATTTGTTTGTTTATGGATTAATACCATGTTTATGAAAACACCTACGCAAATAATGCATTATTTTATAACAAATTTGATTACCATTAAAAAAGTTATGGTGAGCTAACCTTAAAAGATAGACATAAATATGCTATCGCGGACTTTTTTTAGAACTTTTTAAGAGGAACATTTCCGTCATACATGATTTTTGCGTAACTTTAACCGTTTACGCAGCGCACGCAACGGAAGCTCTCAAAAGGAATAAATTTTCCCCGTTTTTGCAACATTTATCATTAATGTTCCGGTCCTATTGGTCGTAGCATGATGTTATATAGCCTATAACCTTCCTCGGTAAATAGGCTGGCTATCCAACACTAAAATTATTTTTCAATTTGAACCAGCAGTTCCTGAGATTATCGCGTTCAACCAAACAAACAAACAAACTCTTCCTCTTTATAATATTAGTATAAATTTGCATTTCGCGATAAATAGTGAGAGCTGCCTAGCATCGCCACTAAATTCCGGAATAAGGTTAGTCATTGTTGACGGAACTTGTACAATCTGTACCATTGTTATTGAAACTCGAAACGCAACACACACTTATAATAAATACAAAAAATGTTCACTGAGTGTCACAGTTTAATACGAAAATTTTATCGTAAAAACTCTAGGTACTAACTAAACATTTACGTCTATACCTACTTGTTTTATGATGAGATTTGTACCGTAGTAAAATGGACTAACGTAACTATATCTACCTATTTATTTTATCACGAAAGTTCTATCGTAATAAAATATGTATGTTATCTAGGTATTGTCCGACCCATAATAACACAAACAAATATATCTAATCACAGAGGAAAATGTAAAAGAAAAAAGAAAGAATAGTGAAAAGTTTTACTCACAGTCTCGAAGTTAATCCCATCTCCTCACCCCACTCAGCGTCAGCCTCTCGATGAAGTTGCTCAATAAATGACAATGCCAGATCCTGCCCCACCCTTACATTAATTTCCAAGAAATGTAAATTTATCAAAATTATCGCATGAAAATAGGACCCTTGGTTACTTAACTATTATTCTTTTAATGTTGCGGCTAAAAAGTTAATGATAAAAGGAATTTAAAAACCCGAGGTCCATTTCCTGTTTATATCGATCGCGACTATCTGCGTTACTTAGTACGTATATACGTGGAACCAAACGAGTTATTTCATAAAAAATAACATCTATTAATGTATTATGAATGGATTTTAATATAGATTTGGTTTAAATACACATAGTTCATGAAAATAATGTTTTTTTTAATAATATATATTATTAAGAATGTATATTCTCATCATTATTTCGCATTTGAGCCCTAGTAGGTGATTAGGTGTAATGAAACGTCATTGACGTGATTAGCTATGTCAAAAAGTCATTTATTGACATTAGCTCTGTTCTGTTTGCATTGTTGTTTGTTTTTTAAGCTCCCTAATCTCTCTGCGATCATATTACTGTTATATTTTCACGACGATTTTCGCTTTTGTACACGGACTCGCTCTCGCCTACTCGCCGACTTTGTGCTATTTACTACGGATTCTGACCATTGCTTTCGACTTGGTTAACGATGTTGAGGTGCTTAAATTGGCACTTGTGCGTCGATAGGATGCAAAGACATGTTGTGTCTTCATTACAATCTGCACTGCAAACACTTCTCGTAAAATGGAAATCGTTGCAACAGGTATGTAGGTACTACGTACTACTATGTAGGTACTACAATTATGTCCTAAGTCAAAACTATTACTAAGGTTGATGACGGTGTTATATCATTCCTTCCTTTCATAGCCAAACATCCTAGGATAGCGTTGTAACAATATTAACTTATTTAATTATTTCTACAATTATAACTACAATTAACCTAAACTTAAGGTACCTAACCTAAATGTAATAATTGTTCTTAGATTTAAACAGAAACCGCAAAATCTAAAGACATTTAAACGTGTTTTTAGTTATCACTAATAAAGCAGCAATAGAATGCTACATTTGGCATATTTGTAAACCAACATTTATTTGATGGGTCAAAGCTCTATAGAGTCTCTGGCATTGTCCTTTGTTTGTTCGGCGATCTCTGCTAAACAGTTGGAACCGACGTCACAGCAGCTTGTAGATTTTATTCTATACTGAGTGACTACAGAGATCCTACCGCCTGCGCCAATTAAGTAAACTACAATCGGAGAGTTTATAAAAAATAACTTTAATTAACTGACAGAGTGACAGGGTAATAATAATGTCTTAAACCTAAAGTTACATGGTATTTATAGCTAAATTATGCTAATATGAACATTGGTACGTGACGGCCGTGTGCTACATTGTAATTAATTCCTCACTAGATTTAGAAGAAGCTGCCTTGCTGACAAAGCTAATTGTAGTAGGGTTACCACACTTAACTCGTGCGCGCACCCCACAACAAATTTTTGACTTGTTAGAATGAACGTGAGCGGCCATTCCTCAAAGTGATTTTGATGAACTGATTTTAAGCATGCCAAATCACTGTGATTATGTGATTCGTGTCAATATTGGAAACACAGACTACTGTTATTTTTATATGTTTACATATCTCGGGATCTTGGGGTCCCGGATCTTTGGAAGGCGTACAAGAGGCCGAATTCAACTCGCAGACGCCCCTTAGACAATTTTAAATGATGAGGAGGGACCAACCTACGATTATCCCTATATGCACTATGCAAATGCACCCAAGGACAAACCCCGGTTGGTACAGGGCTATTGAACGACATGGAAACGAAACATTGTACTATAGGTTTGGGTGGCTATAGTGGATTGGTTACCAAGAACTATGGAAAAACTATGTCCTCTGCCTGATCAGTAACGTGTTATGTAATACGCGGATAAAATCGCAGGGGGTGACTTGCACACTCAATAATGGGCCCCCGATCTCGACGGTCGCTAGCACATAGTGTCGTAGTGACAAGGGGGCAACATGTCCTGAGGTGCTCATGAGAAGTGGAGAGGTATTCCACGACTATCAGGACAAACCCAGAGCCCAGAAGATGGTCAAGATCCCTACCAGCACTTACTGGAATACTTCCTTCCTCCGAGCACGTTTGCTCTTGCGAATCTCCACTCAAGCCGGTCAATAAAGGCAAGAATGAGGTGGGAGCTCTGTTTCTCGTCAGTGTTCACTCCAGCCGGTCAACGAAGGCAAGCCAGAGATGAGGAACAAGACTTCTCCCGGGAGATAGGGTCCGTGGGGTCGCTACTGCCCAACAGCTCGCCACATGCTGCCCTGCGGGTTTCTGTATCTCTCTTGGTCTGGCTCCTCATCCTAGACCCGTTCCAGCAAAGTAAACTCTACCGGCACAGACCTAGAGCTCGGAGCGCGCAAGCCCCACCACGACATCAACGTAGAGATACGGCGGTGGGGTTACTTTTTTTATCTTTACAATAAAAAATTTAAAATCTCATTTTTGTCTTTTTTGCCATTTAATTGACGACATTAACTTGGTTAATTTTCCACAATTTGCAAAAATTACAATTTTTCTTAATTTTTACAAAATATAGGGATAAGTTTTTAACTTAAACATAGGAATCAAAGTAAGAAGCCAGTCTGGAAGACTAGATTTGGTAAATATTACCTGGATATTTTTATAGTTAAAAATGTACTAGATCTCTAGACACTTTTGACGTGTGTATTTTAAAAAAGAAATATTAGGTTCGATTCTTAGTTAAATTATACCATTTTTGGTTTATAAAACTGAACATTTACACTTTACCATAATAGTTTTGTATTTATTGGTAAGTGAACAATATGTTCTTTTAGAATGAATAAAGAATCTCTAACCTCAAAACCTCTTCCTAAACTCATGGAATCGTTTGTGACACTGCAATCTTATCTTACAAACCCATTTCCTAAATTAACTAATTAAATTGTTAAACTCCATTTCATGTACTGTAGTATAACTGAACTTTTGTTCTAAACAAAACTACTCACGGACTGGTTCTCATTATTTTCAGATATCGGTGTTGCTTCACCCTTACGTCATTGCGAGTGGCGCATCACTAGATCTGCCGGTGATCACTGAGAACCGCGACAAGGCGCTTGATGACGAATCTGACGAGGAAGCTGACGATGAATCCGTTGATCCAGAATCGCTGATAAAGAAGAAAAAGAAAGCTTTCAGTCAAGATAATCTTATAAACACCCATTGGGAGCCTCTACCTATGCCAGCTGGGCCCAGCCCTGGACTCAGCTTCATGCCCTATTGTGTGCCGACTCCTCTTCCATTCCGTACTCCGACACCAATTCCACTGCCAGTGATGCAACCTTTTGGAGGGCCTGTATCAAACCCCGTGAAGAAGAAGTTGAAAAAATGTAAAGTCAAGGGTAAAGGCAAGAGCCAAGACATTCCAGCTGAGGCCCTGATGGCCCAGAGTCTCAACTTGCCACAGCGAGACAACAGTCCGCTCGCCGATAACAATGAGGTAGTGAACCGTTGTATTCAGAAGAGCCACTCGACGCACAACTTTAGCCTCGCAAGTGACGAGCAGGAGGGGGCGAGCGGCTTGCGCCACACGTACAGCGTGGGCTCGCGGGTAGGCGACGACTCGCACGAGCACTTCTGTGACACCAACATCCGCCACAACGACCGCTACCCGGAGGCGAACGATGTCGACAATCTGGACAACGAGATCATGGACGCGCTCACCATGGAGACTGGGAACTTGCCCGATCTCACTGAAGAACAGTCTTCGTCCATTGATGAGTCGACGCGTCGCGACGATTTTTGGTCTGAGTCGCTGTCGGTGGAGTATTTGCACTATTTGAACCGTATTCTGTGCTTGGACCAGGAGGGTGGTGAGGGTCATAGCTTGGAGTCTGAGTGGGAGGCGTCTGGGGAGGGGTGTGAACACCTGCACCTTGTACTGAAGTACTGGAACTACTTGGTGCTGCCGTACCCGGAGCTCCGCCAGGCTGTGTCGTGGGGACAGGTACGGTGCTACTGCGCCAACTGCCAGCCTGACGCAGCGTCGGCATTTGCTGGTAAGTTCGTAATTTATGATTTACGTGAGTAAATATGTTCTTGGTACTTTTCGTTGGTCATCAACATAGTCCAAAAATAGCCGCAGTTCAAGTTTAATTGCGTTCAATTAGGGTAACTTACGTCCAGCAGAAGACTGTTATAAGCATAATATTATGATGATATTATTTTTATGTGAGTAGGATTTCTCTAGAGAAGTTAGTTGTTGAAGAAAACTTATTTGTGTGAGTTATGGAATGGTAAAGATAATAGAAATAAATATTAAAATGAGACAGCGTGGCTTTAGTTACAATACGTATAATTCAAGGACACAGGAAGCAGTACTATTTGAATTTGACACTTAGTAACAATCGCGTCCGTCAACATCACTGAAGATTGCATCGATCAGTTGTAGTAAACATCAGTTTATGATTACAGGCTGGGTGCGTATCGAGCGTATCGACGGCGTGGGCGCTGCTGTGCGCGGGTTCTGGCACGTAGTGCGCTCGACGCTGGGTGCGGCGCAGGTGGCGGGCGGGGAGCGTGGGGAGCGCGGGGAACGTGGTCCGCTGCGGCGCCCTCGTGCGCTCGCCGCAGCGCCCTGCGCGGCGCCGCCCTTCGCTGACATGTATGTATACAGATGTATACAGAGAATGCGCTTCGGTAATAATCGTATTTCCGAAGTAGCACGAACGTCACAGTAAAAACCCACAGAGGCAATGCTGCGGAGTAGCATTTTGTAGTAGTGCACCTATCATGGCGCCTTTGAATCAAATTTTCTCTCTGTCGGGTTACTTACTCCGGTCTCAGATCATCATCTGTCACTCAAAAGTTTAGAATTTTTTTTTTTAAATTGCATAGTGTTGTTAATCTATAATTATTTTGTAAACATGGTAAGTAATATAAAATAGACATCATCATCATCATCGCGCGTTCGTATTTCCGAAGATAGTTTTCACTTTTCGTTGGAAGCTGTAGGTACTTCCATTCGAGGGCAGTCTATATCGTGTCAGCCCAGAGGTTAGCAACGAGTTAACATTATCAGTAGCGTTCATTCGATCCAGTAACGGTATGGGAGATCAATGAAGCAACGATCTTTGTGTGATGGCTGGCAATGGATAGACGAAAGTGCCGAACCGAGCTTATTGGCGTCCGATTGAAGAGACCTATGTCCAGGACAACTTTTCATTGGGATGATGATATGCAAAATACAGTAACCTAGCCACGACTACAATTAAATCTATTACAATACATAAAGCCAAGAGAATTCCTAATGTTAAGGTATTCTTTAATTAAACTCATTTCACTGAGTTCTGTGTCGATATTTCCAGCTGGTTCGACGAGGAAGGAAAGCCGCATCACACCGTGCTGGCTATTGAGATCGATGTTGAGTAAGTACACGGCCGCCATTTTGAAGCTATTTTATTGTATCATGACCTCCACAACCTAAGTACTAGGTAATACGATACCGTTGGTAAGAATGGTTGTTAGACTTTGGGCTGCTGACGACCCGTAACGACTGTCAAAGATCCACGAATGACAGCCGGGACCAACGGCTTGACGTGCTTTCCGAAGCACCGAGGGGTCTTGGTATATAAAGATGGACCCACGGACCAACCGCGGCAAGCGTAGCTTAACCTGATCGATCGACCCGTGCGGCTGTTGTTACTTGGCCGCAAGCCCCACAGGCTATTTTATTGCATATGAACCGAAATGTAATTTCAAATTCAACTTATTTTGTTTCACATAAACATCCATGGGCACTTATGAAACGTCAAAAGCTATCTGCAAAGTTCCAATTGGTTTTTTCCTATGGAAATGAGCCACAAGCAACTCTACGGTTACTCTTTTAAAAATAATTAGCTTTACAATGTTTTTTACACTGATAACAGGTATGGGTGGATAGTGTATTTATTCATTCATTATCTCCCTTATAACTATCACTAGCTTTTCCCGCGGCTTCGCCCGCGTGGATGTCGGTAAATATCCCACAGACACGTACTACTGGGATTAAAACTACCCTATGTTCCGTAATAATCTATTAGTTTACGCGGCGCACGCCTGAAAGCTCCCAGTTGGCAAGATTTTTTCCGACATCTTCAACAATCACTATATCGTCATATCTCAGCCAGTTTATACAAAACCTTAATGAATTATACACCTAAACCTTCCTCATGAATCATTCCGTCCATTGGTGGAAACCGGATGAAAATCCGTTCGCTAGTTTTGAGTTTATCGCGTTCAGACAGACAGACGCGGCGGGAAGATTTTGTTTAGTTAGAATTATGCAGGTCACGCTCTATTAACAAATAAGAAATAACTTTTGACTGCGTGGACCGATTTTTAATAAAAACTTATTAATAAAAAAAGCAACCGACTTCCAAAAAAAGCACTACAAAGTGAAAAATAACTTTAATTTCTGGAGATGGTGTCTTTGGTTTAGTATTTTCGTTTTTGCTACCAACATCAACATAAACTAAATGGAAAAAATACGCATTATTGAAGCTAACACAGAAACCACTCATCAGAATTTGAACAAATTTAAATGCGACCACCTCAGGAGTATAGCCTTTCAAATAAAAACTTTGCAAAATGGCAAATATATGTTGCGCTAAGTCATTTCAGAAGTTTGGGAGGCGTAGTTTTATCAGGTTTGGACGCTGTCGCCAACAAATTATTAAATCAACCACACGTTGATGAAATCTGACTTCTGACAGTCAAAACTACCATACGACTCAAGTAGCGCAATTAGAGGCATATTACCATAATCATTTATAGCCAGAGTGCATCTCATGACAATACCAATAAGCCCAAACCCGACTCGGATACATTGTTTTATTACGGAGTTCCGGTGCTCACCTTCTGGCTTCATTATCAGATCAGTTCGATGGTACCATTTTCATCAGAACCATTTATTTAAATTTGCTTCGTCATAGTCGCTTCATCGAGATATCTTTTCCCACCCAATACTTATCATTGAGGAGTTCCCGTGGCCATCTGTGGTCTTCTTCATCAATTCCACTTCACCAAATGATAGGTACTGAATACAAATGCTTGATTTGTTGATGAAAGTACCAAAATGGCTATGTGTATGCCTTATTTGAGGCGTTCCTTCAATTCCTCATGGATCCTATCATAACTGGATTTTCATAAAAATGAGACCAATCCGGAAGTCTGTCCTTTCAAATAAAAAATAATTTTCCAAATCGGTTTTTAAATGACGGAGTATTGAGGTAACACACATTTAAAAAAAATAAAAAAACAGCCAACCGAATTGAGAACCTCTTCCTTTTTTTGAAGTCGGTTAAAAATAGAGACTAAAATGTTACCTCAAGAAGTCAAGATACGAACTATGACTACATTTCCAATCCCTTAAATCTCTTAAAAAGAGGTTTTTAAAATCAACCCCTATTTTACCCCCTTACGGTATGATTTTTCAAAAACGCGGAACCATATAATTGTTTATTTCCTACCAAAAGAATGAAAGACATTGACCAAGTGACTATGAAACCTAGTATCGGTATGAAACATGCGGTGACTCAAAGAAATATGGTTTAATTTAAAGGACGATTTTAGGGCTTTCAAGTGTAATTTACCATTTTATCATAATTCTCAGCATTACACGGTAATTATGTGTTAAAATCTAGGTCTAGAATGGAATCTCTTAGTGACTTTTTGCCACAGTGAAATGTAATGCTGGTAAATTCAAAATACGAATTATTCACAATGACGTTTGAACATTTTTAAATCCATCGTGAAAACCTAGTAATGTAACATCAGCTATCTGCCAGTGAAAGTCCCGTCGAAATCGGTCCAGCCGTTTCGAAGATTAGCAGACAGACCGAGAGATAGACAGACAAAAATTTTAAATTTTGTTTTTTTGTTATAAGTATCGTATATACTTTCATATGCATTTAGTAAAAAGCTATTATTTTAACATTACAAACAAACACTTCAATTTTATTTATTTGCACAGATAAATATTTAAATTATTAGGAACTTAGCCTTTATAAGTTTGAAAAGAACCGGATACTTTAACAATAACATCAACCTTTCATTTAATAAGTATCTAATTAAACTGCAATAGCACACCTGTTAAACACAATAATAATATATAAAAGTTAAAATACAAAGAATATTCACATTTCGTAATTTTGTTGGAAGTACCGTCAATCATCATTGAGAAAAATATCGAAAGTATCCATCGGAACAAGATCAACGAAAAAGCAAACAAATGCGGAGCGGAATCCTGCTAGTGTGTTACCAGTAATAATTTTGATATTCCGTTGATGTTGTTGTAATTTTCCGTCAAAAATCCGTAATAGCTAGAATTATTTTACCGTAAATAAACGCTGTTAATTTGTTATAATGATAAAATTATACACAAATTACAATTATTAACATAACTGGCGAAATGTGGGTGTACTATTAGGTACAATGAATGGTCTTAAGTGGACTGCCACCAGAATAATCATTTTGGCCTGCACGTCAGATCTGCGCCTATCTCTGTGTGTGTGATGTTTTAATGCAGACTATAACGCGCACACAGTATAACTACGAAAGCGCGTTGTTGGTTGGTCAGACGCATGTGTGGTCAACACTAAATAAAGATACCTACAACTACCTACTTATATACTTGTTTTTTTCTTAATAAATTATCGACCACAGCGCCTATTTAAAAGCAATGCTACAATTCGAAGTGAAAATTATAAGCAGCGATGGCAGATTCGCACGAGTGGGTGGCTGTTACTGTGTGTGCGTGAGGTTCGAGAAGGTTCGAACCTCAGTGCGCGCTATCGGCTCTTTTTGTTTTTTCGTTTTCGTGCCAGAGTTCAATTATTTATTGAGTTTCGTTAATACAATGACAATAGGGTATAGAGGGTAAAAATAAACTATAATAGGCAATTTAATTTAAAAAAGCACTATTTTTCATAGGAACATTCATTGATGTTATTAACAACCTTTAAAACATAAACATATTCCAAACTTTGAAATAAATAAAATATCTAATTAGTTCGGAAAACATTTTTGGTTGCTACTATAATGGGATGTTTTTGGTTTATTGAGGTTAAAGCTTAATTTATTCATTTTCTCAAGGAAAAAAAGATTGAAACTAAACCTCAATCCTACAATCTTACGATCACTAACTTATTACTATTATGGCCAGTGTATCCCCTGAATTCACCTGATAACATAAAATATTATATATTTTTTTATTAATATTTAGTGTTACATCCGATGTTATCAATGCAGTCAAGAAGACGTCGACGCATGGAGGCCATACTATTACTGCAAATATTTGTGCCACGTAAACTATCCCACAACTCCATGCAATGGGACTTTAGCTGTTCGAAACATCTTTCGTCTCGCGCTTCCCATCTTTGCACCTTTAAACCACATACATTTTCTATAGGGTTTAAATCAGGGGATCGCACTGGCCACGCACAACTTTAACATCCGAATGTTCACTAAACCACTTAACGAACAGTACTGGATGTATCGGACAATTATCTTGAACCAAATAAAATTCACCAATTTCATCCACTGGACAAACATTGCGAACAGAGTAGGTAGCATTATATCGCTCAAAACCTCGACGTAATTGGAGCTGTGAGCCCGCGTCGGTATAAATGCCAACTCAACTGGCACTTGAGCACTAATCCAATCCCACAAATTCGAACTAATTCTTCCTAACTCCGTATTATTGTATTGTATATAATATTACTGTCAAACCAACGTGCATTGTCTCTGCGCCACAACTGAAGTCTTCCTTTTGACACGATTTGAAAGTCTTCTCGTCAGAAAATACTCTAGTCTCCCAAACAAAGTAAATATTCTCGAGCAAAACGCAACCGTTCTAAAAACGGTTTTTTCGCTGGTGTTCGATGATGAAGGCCTTCGGCATGGAGTGCACGGCGGACAGTGTGCAATGACGTATCAAATTCTTCAGCAAATCGTCTTGTAGGTATGAATCCATTCGTTTCATATTCACCAGTACGCGATTAGGTATACCTCTGCCTAACCCTTCGGGGAAACAAGGCGTGGTGTTGTGTTATTATACACAAATTAATTTAAACTTACATGCTTAGGCACGGATTCAGTCAACGCGTAATTATATTTTTAAAGGTGTCTGATGTTGTAATAAACGCAAAATATCAGGCAGCTAAGTAAGTGTGGATGATGTCGTTCAATGAAACTTATATTTTCACGAGTTAAAATAATAATTATTCCTAGTATCGGTTCTAAGTATTTTTACATCATGTGCTGACTTTCACTGTCAGCTCTTCGAGCTGACCCCATATTGTTTTCTAATATTCTTAAAACGAAATAGCGTTTGCCTCATAATTATGCCATCAACTAAATCAAATATCGTCAAAGTGGGTTACTTTGACTCTAGAGGGCATAAATTTGACCCAAATCTAGACATGTTGGAACTGCCCGCCGTGTCGCGACCACACAAGCAAACATCGTATTTCTTCGGTAACTTTATAGATGGCGATATAGACGGGTACTTGCGGAACTGTTGTGTGGATTTAATGACACTAAACATTTCTCTCGATTTGGGCCAAAGTTATGCCCTAGAGTCAAAGTAACCCGCTTTGACGGTGATCATAAAGGTTGCATGGTAAGGTTCCAAGGCTCTTGCAGTACCAATGTTCAACTTAATGGAATTCAGTTGCAGCCGCTCGAAGGTTAAGCTACGCTTGCGTATGGATGACCATCCATTACATATTCAGAACCCTCCGTGCCTCGGAAAGCACGTTAAACCGTTAAACCGTCCTTACGGGTAGTCAGAAGCCCAAACGTCTGACAACGTGACAACCAGTCTTACCAAGGGGAATAGTGTTTTCAAGTAACTGGGTTGTGGAGTTTAGATAGGCAGTCGCTCCATGTAAAATACTCGTATTCAGCTGCATCCGGTTAGACTGAAAGCCGACCCCGACATAGTTGGGAAAAGGCTAGGCAGATTGAATGAGTTGGACAATGTTCTCGAAAAAAAACTCGCCGAACGCATAACCCCCCCTTTTTTTTGGAATCGGTTAGAAATACCAGGAATAAATACAAGTTAATTCAAATGGAGTACAGGTGAGTCGGTGGCTCAGCTAGGGTGGCGGGATGTTCGAAAGAGTTACCGTGGCCCCGGCACAGGCAACTGAATGAACACGGGTGGGTTTCTCCCGCTCCGCCCAGAGCGAGAGAAGTCATTTGAGAATTTCCCATCAAAAAAAAAGTTGAGTCGATGGGTGACTTATTGCAAAGTCCCTTTGCGCCAGTATTCGCCTTCCGTAGTCCCGACCACCGGTGCGCTTCGGTAGGTTAGAGCTACCAAAACATAACATCTTTCCTGTATTCGACGAAGGGTTAGGCAAAGGTGTACAGTACGCCAACATTTTACCAGTTACGTTATAATCCGGGGTAAACATTCCTTTGGAATGTTGGATGTTCAATGAATAAGTTATGTTCGTTGTTTCTTGCAGGGGCTCTGACGCCGAAAACGATCGTCTCCTGGCGTTCTTGATCTATCTGAAGCCGCACGTGGCGTTCGCCGAGGACAACCCACCGAGTCTGGACGAATAAGCCCTCGTAATATATTCATGTGTAATCCGTTCTGAATATATATACTCATCGATAGCACCGTGAACGTATTTATTATAGAAATATAATAATTTATCGATTATAGCGTTGTCCCAAATACAGGTATACTATTCACGGTGCGACATTATCGAAATTGATATTATTATAAATGTTATACATTAAGGTACATTAGATGGTTGTCATAAGTATTAATTACTTATAGTATTTAATTATAGTCATGTGCCGTTAGTTAGGCATTTTCAATGCAGTGTTTTTGATCTTAAAGTTTTATCTTTGTACTACGAGTACTAAAAGATTATCATGGTTAACCTTTTAAAGATCGCGGACTTCTAGGTTAAAATTGAAATCATGCGTGTGCAAAATAACAAATTTTTCTTTAGAACGAAGAAATACGCAATTTTGTATTAAATTTTCTGCATAGTAGGTAAAAAAATTATAAAGTTCCAAATTCACTATATTCTGAGAATTTGCGGTGATAGTTTGCCATGAGATAAGTGAAAGACTATTAGTAGTTTATTTAGACTTAAGGCTATTTTCTTTGTGCTGACTTTTTATGAAGCGTTGTTTAACGGGTTAATATGATGCCATATCGGCCATGATTTAAGTGAAAGGAATGTATGGTTGAATGTGCGACCAGGGATGGGTAAGTGAGTGTGTTTCAGCTTCTCAACTCGCAAGTATTAGTGTTTAACAGAGGGACTTGTGTTATTGTGGTGCTCGTAGGCGATAGGACTGATGTGCGTTTTAATATTAGAATAGTCACCATTTACTTGCTAATGTTGTGCTGGAGTGGCTTTGGCAATATCGGACTTAGGGCGATTAAACTCGACACGGTGGAAGAATCATCGCATGCGGAAATACTCTTATGTGTGGTCTCCACCATGATGCTTGCGGCGACATACAACCGTCGACATGCTATGGAGTTCGTACTGAAGTCTTCCAATATCCAAATAAATATATAGAATTTTGGGTATTGCCCCCTTGTATCGTGTCGTGGATAAATATGCCCATAGTGTCGGTTCCGCACGGAGCTCGCTAGATAAAGAATGTGGTGTAGGTACTGGCTTAAGAAAAGCAGAATTAAAGTGAGAACAAAGTTCTAAAAGTATTGTTGGTAGATATGACAATAAAAAGTTTGCTGACACCCATTTTGATGACTGATTCATAAGTAAAATTAATGGAAGGGCTTCGCGAGCGAATTTTTGTCACAATTTAAATGTTTAGTGCGGTTTAACTGCAGATTTAACAGTGGGTTCAATATTTGAACTTCACTGGCGTGTGTGGGTCAATGAGCTATTTGGAATGAATATGTACCTACGTACCTACTTTAAGATCAAAACACACTGTACGGTCTACAACAGCTAGTCACTTGATATTTTAACACCTCATGGAATTCATCCTCCACAGGCTATTTTTAGTATTGCAGTCTAAGCACATTACTTTCGTGATCTCAGATATTCTTACTTTTTTATTTATTTATGCTTACAGCTATTTCTTTAGTGTATTTTAGATATTGTTATTATTGTTTTGCAAGGATGCATTCACAGTAGAGGGATGGGAACACTTTAGCTTTCGGTACTGATAACATTTTTCAAGTAGTCTTCGAGTAAAATACGTGAAATTGTGTGAAAGCGAGTGATGAGACTGACCAACTGTGGCTCCACCCTTATTTTACTGACAATATTTCGAAAATCTGCATGTTCCTTTATTAAATAAAAACTCTTTTCTTGAAAAACTAATCTGAATCTTAAATCATGTTTAATAGTCACTTGTATTAGATTTAGTACAAGATTTTATTTATTTGCAGCTATTAAAGTCGCTATTTTAAGATTAAACTTACTACATCATGTCTACGTAATCATATTCGGTAGCGGGCGACAATTCGCACAATTATTTGATGCAACGTATTAATTATTAAAGATTCCACTGTAATATTTCGAACATTCAGTAGAGTTATCAATGGCTATCCGATAATAATTAATAGATCGTAGAGTTTAAATACCCTAACATTGCTTGTACTACGTGGAAAGCGTTAAACATGCTCTAATATTTAAGTTAATTTAATTATTGATCGAGAATCGCAATGCATGGGTAGTATTCATTCAATATTTCTGTGTGTAATAATTATTTTCTGGTGAAATAAAGGATCATCATAATTAGTCTTATTTATTTTATTAATTAGTTAAACTTACATTAAGTTGGAAAGGGTACGAAGCGTAAAGAGTATCTAATCATTAATTATTGCGTTCATTGAAATCAATAGCTTTAAAATATTGCGTTAATTGTAAAGCTACTTTTGTTCTACAGCTTCTCCATTTGTCAACAGCTTTAATTGTATTATTTGTATGAACCTTATACCTTACCTTTGCCGATCAATCTTATCTTCCTTAAAACCAATGGATATGTAGAGCGAATTAGCGTTAGTAGGTTATTTTTTATCTTCGTAGGTAAATAAGTAGTTATAGGAAATCATTAGTTTTTTTTAAGTTATTTTTGTCGCTTCAGACCTAGGTACCTAAATAAAATAATGGAGATCAATTTGTGGTACAACTACGTTTAAATGAAAAGCAGTGTTTGATAAAAATGATCTTATATTGATGTGTCAATGATTTACAACAATACGATTGTATCCAAAAACGCTAATAACTAGGTATACTTAACTTTAAATTAAATTATCACTGTTCGTTTCATAGTCACATATAAGTGATTCGATACAGTATTTAGGTACAATAAATACACTAACAGCCGCAGTAATAGTTCCTACAGATAATAATACAATTGTTTAGGAATATTATTAATAAAAATCGAAAGGTTTCTGCTCGGCGGCCTGGAACTGCGGCTCAGAATAAATATGAAAGACTAAAGTGTAACAAATTATCTGTTACATGCAGGCTTTAAATTAATATAAGGGGAGCTGCTGATGTACAAGACTGTTTAATACTTATACACTCTGTATGTTACTGTTACCCGTCAAATATCTAATGTTCTGTGCTCAGTCTAAAGTCTCGCCGAAATCTAGTGTCTCGTGACGTAGCATGTGATTGAAGAGTATAAAACTATCTATAAACACAATTCTGCTAATCTATTTACAAGTTTAACAACATCGAAATATCAGGTGACATCTAAACATTCAACTTAACACACACAATCTTGCACTAACCGTTGGGTACAATATGTGTAGGTTCAGCGGCCCAGCACTGGCGAGCTACAGATGCGTGAGTATCTACTATAGAATAAAATTGTTTACATAAATAATGACAGAAAACTACGTCTAATAATTCGCATGTACGTTATAAATGTTTCTAGGTTTAAGTACAGAAATTTATAAATTTTTCTCGAATATTCATTGTGTCGTGTGTGTGGCTCGAGTAGCTCGTCAGGTAGGCGTAGCGTGTCTCCCATGTGGTGCATGGGAGCGTTCGAGAGGCGAGCGGTGGTGCGGGGTGGTACTACCACACTTTGCACTTGTTGAGGGGGTTCATGGGCGAACCGGCGGGGCACTTGAAGTCGTCCGCGAACTCCTCCATGTTGGACATGGGGCCGACGACGCGGAAGCGGCCGGGCGCGTGGAAGCCGGTCGTGATGCGCAGCTTGATGGCCTCGTTCCGGTACACCGCGCACCAGGTGTTGGCCGCGCTCAGCCAGAACAGCTGCGAACAACCGACAGTTATCTAACCGCTGTTGCATTTCGATATCCATGACTAGCTTTTAGGTAATCTAGTGTTAACTAATGATTAAGCAAAAACTATTCTGAAGATTGATTTCAGTTTGCAGTTGTTACATCTGTGATCTCTAGTGAACTGAACTATTGATTACACAGTATGTTTATCATTGACGTTTTTTTTTTTTACAGCAAATAAATGTTACAGTGGTTACAAGCTATGTGAAATCAAGTAAGGCATAGACTGAAAATGTATGGTGAACCTGTTTAGGTGTGTATTTCTCAAGTCCGGGCAGCCGCGCTTCGTCGCCGTGCCGTTGGGTCCACGCCTGGTACGCGTAGTAAGCTTCCTTGATGCCACCGTTGTCCGCTATGTTCTCACCCTGGGTGTTTACTCCGTTCAGCTACGAAAATGGCTTATGTTCAGACACCTATATTATTATAACTACCTTATGTGAAACTAACAATGAAAGATATTGCATTAGAAACTAACACCCGCTTTCTGGAAGGCGAAAATTAGCATACGAGACTGAAACTTGCGTCCAGTGATTTGATTGGCTGTTGTAATGTCAGGCAACCAATCACAGCAGTACCTACCTTACATGAGTTTGACAGTTTGTTACTTACAGTCCGGCCGTCGGAGAGTGCGTTCTTGACACCTGTCAGTTTCATACTAACGATTATGTGTTTCGCGAATTTGATCCTTATTACAACTAGACATTTTCCAACTGACAGGTGTCGGGAACGCATTGTTGATTGGCTTCTCTGAAACTAGGTGTTAAAAATCTATCTAGGTAGGTACATGTAATCAGACCGGAGGCTATTTTCCAGTTTAATTTTTCATAAATGTTAAATTCTAATATACCTTGAGTCCAACTTCATCGACGGTGTAGTTAGAATACTGATCAATAATACATTTGGCTTTCTCTAGGTATTTCTGCTTGGTCATCTCCTGCCACCAGTCCACTAGATTTCCATTCCTGTCGAATTGACGACCCTGAAAACATAATAATTATGGCTGCTAGTAATTCATTCATAAAAGAAAACGGTCTGGTAAGTAAATTTTTATATTCGGTCATGACATGTAAAAATTCCACAAAAAGGATAAATACGTAGTATTCTTTTAATTTTTTACAGGTTTCTTTCAGCTAGGTTTGCTTGCAACTTCTTTTCGTGTCGACGGTACTTTGATTTGATTTGCAAATTTAAACCTTAATACTTGCCTGATCATCGAAGCCATGGGTGATTTCGTGTCCGATGACGAATCCGATGGCTCCGTAGTTCATGTAGGCGGGACGCTTGGCGGAGAAGAACGCACCTTGCAGAATACCAGCGGGAAACTCTGTCCAAATACACAAACAACATTAAAACTTGGGCCGTGAAATGTAGTTTCCGAAAAAGAATAGACCATTTTATACCTATACCTTAAGGGCGATTAAGGCGAAAGCGCCAGGTAGCCCGGGAAATTCAAATTTTCTTATGTTTTTTGCAATTTGCAAGTCACTATTGGGTTGTATGTTGATCTAAATATGATTCGCGATCGTAAAAGATATGTATTTACAGAATTATAATAATTAAAGTCATCAATACAACTCTTTAAGACCAGGTAATTCTATTGAATGACTATTTCATGAAATCTTGACAATTAGGATTGTACAAACTTATGGAGATGTATTACTGATTTTGATGATTATAATTCATTAAGTCACGAATAATACTTTAATCAACGTACAACTTAATACTGACTTGCAAATTGAAAAAAAAACATAAGAAAATTTGAATTTCGCGGGCTACCTGGCGCTTCGCCCTTAAGGGAATGAGTCGGAGCGACCATTTTATGAAAATTAGGTACCTACCTAAGTAGGTACTTCTATCACCAATCCGTTTTCCAAGCATGGTGATGATGCCAATATGGGGTCAGGTTAGGTTAGGTTAGCAGTTTAGGTCTTTAGCAGTGGATAGCACTGCCATTTATTTGGTGGAGTCAGCTCCGTTACTACCCTGCTGACTGGCTAATATTTCTACCATGTATACCTACCTTATCTATTTTCGATTGCGCCTTTACGAGAATATGAACTAGTTTGTATCTACATAATAATAATTTAAGTATTTTGTAGGTACCATCGCGGACATTGCGCTGAACCACTTTTCGACCTTAGGTAATAAAGATATGGGGATAACTTGCGCGTGCCTGTCTTGTTTTGTCATTACAATTTCTGTGCCAATTACACAAATGTTTACCAGCAACACCCCCTTGTTAACGGCATCCTCGTAGCACTCTAGGTTAACTTACGGATGCTGTTTTCAATAGACGAGTAGAAGGCGTTGACGATGGCGGGGCGGCCGTGGGTCACCCAGTCGGTCTTGTTCACAGGCTCACGAAGTTTGCCGAACAGATACTCCGTACCGAACAGCGTCAGGTTCAGGACGGACTCCATCAGTTTCTCCGATGACATTTCCAGCTTAAAAGACATTTTATTTAATTTCTAAAATACTTTTTCCATTAGATAAGGACTCAGGTTTACCTACACTGGTCTAAAATACACACATATTATTGTTTACACTTTGAAATGAAATAGGTAAGTACTTATTTATGGGCTATGGGACTAATGTAGATCAACCTGCATCGATCAGTACTTACAAGATTCGGAACCGAAAACTTCTTAAAGGCTTTATACTCAATTTAATAAAGCATTAAAAAATAAGGGGAAAATTACGACAGAAATTGTTGAAATTACTGAACTATAAAGTATTTTTTTTAATGTAGACGGTAAATAGATTACATAACTTTGTATTTATGGTGAAATAACTGAGTTTATTATACGTTTATATCGAAATAACGAAAGTGCGAGATTTCACGAAACTCTTCCATAGCGAAACTGTTTCATATCACCGCAAAAACAAGCTACAAGACTGTCAGACTCATGTCAAGTGACTTGATTGTTGTTATTCAGTCTGCCAGGCTACCTTCAACAGTCAGTGGGCTTAGCACGAACGCGCGGAGTACGTAACGCAAATTCGAACGATTTAAAAATTGAAAATACTCGTTTTGCATTTTTAAAACTTCACTCATATAATAAATGGGTGATAGGTTCCTATTAATTGTGTTTGTCATAAATTTTAAAACGATAAAGCTATAGGATAGTTGCAATTTCAGTCTTAAAATCGTAAAAAATTACGAAACGTTTACTGCACGCATTAGTGCTAGTCCCACTGTTAACAAATTTTTGTGTTGACCCTTCTGAAATTGTTTGTTAGTGTAAAATCTTACCCCGTCGTAGAATTTGGTAAGTTTGTCATTGTTCAACATCTCAGCTGGGTAGGCGATGTGCGAGGCCATGGAGTCTGCTTTCTCCAGCGCAGCCTTACGAGTCTTCTCGTCCATCCAGTCGACCTGGTTCAAAGTCTTGCGGAATTGTTGCCTGAGGGGAAAATGACCATTCGTTTACAGATTCTTCATCGTCTAAAGGAAAAAAAAACAAAGATTGGTGTATACCTATGCGGGTCGAAAATACTGGGCAATTCTTTTATCAGTACCCAAATTTTCAGAGGATGTTTTACCCATGAATATGAACAACTTTCACTATGGGACCAACTCGTAAATCAAGAAAAAAATCTGCTGTTTCATACAAAAATTCAATACCTACTCGACGAAAATGTATGAAACAGCTGATTTTTCCCTGAACACCTTGTGAAAATTTGGGTAGTGATAAAAAAAATGTCCAGTATAGGCTACAAGATAAAAAAACCGAGTTTTTATTCTTGTGGTGTAGACAACCCCTTTTTTGAAATAGGTTAAAAAGTAATAAACTTTTAACGACAGGAAGGTAACTGATCTAGGGATGAATTTAATCCTACCAGGTTGTTAGTAGGTATAATACTAATAACGACTTAGGTACCTCTGATATTATTTTTGCGGTACAGGATTTCATTATGTCAGCTGCATCATTTAGTACCTACCTACCCAAGCACATAAAATAAAATACATGAGCACTGACGACTGTTTGTATTTTTAATTATAAATATTATAGTCAAAGGTAAATAAATTGTATATACAGCTACATAATTATGTACTTACCATTATGTAGATTTCTAGGTACCTACCTACTATATGATATTTCAATAAGTACCTATCTATGTAGACACCCATCACATCTACATTGTAGCTCAGCTCTGTTAATCAATTTTTGCTTCTATTGCAAACGTCAATAACTTTCATTTTGCTATGGACACTTTAACATGCCTTCTAGGATGCATTGCATACGATGCTTATCTTTGAATTATGATATACTTAAATAGATGCATTACCTGATATCGTTCACCATTTCCAATGCATTAGCTTTCGAGTTCTCATTGAAATATTTCCTTATGTAGAGGGCGCCCACAGCAATTGACATACTGAAATAAACACAAAACTAGATAATTTGGCTCTCGGTAGATATTTTACAATAGTAACCAACCTCTACTTACTTTCGTGATTTTATACATTAAAAATTAATAAGTATAGAAGGTAGCTATGTACCTACCTTCTTAACCTTAAACTAGTGTTATGACTAAGTGGATGTGGTTTGAATATCTTATACCTAAATATTTTGTTCCGAAAAGGTACCAAAAATAAGTAAGTTCATAACATTTCATAGTAGGTATTAATAAGTGCCTGTAACATTCAGAAATGTATACCCAATTAGGTTTAGAAGATAATTGTCAGTTTGGCACCTTCCCGTTTTTGTAAAAGTCCAGTTCTATGTAGGTTTGTCTGTGCATAACAAACATTCTAACTCCGGAATGACTCCGAAACATTACTGCTTATCAAGTAGTGTCATACCGTGACACATGCAAACCTAGTTTATTGAGTCGCACTGTAATGAAATACAAATTGAGCTAAGCTATACAATCGACAATGCACGTGTCGCGGGAAAGTTAGATTGCATACCTACCAGTACCTACCTACGTACCTACTCTACGTAGTGTGTGCGTTACTTAGATACTATTTAACTAGATCTTGGTGGACAATGTATTGACCAGTCAGAATTTTTGCGGATATGGCTTGTCACTGTCCACAGCAAGCGAAAAGTCAGGACTGTTAAAATGCCTTCGGGTGGCAGCAAAGCGTCTTTACCGTTCATTCAAAGTCAAATAATTTATATCGATTAGGCACTTTTGAACGTCAAATTAACAAAAAAATTGCATTGATTCTAGTCGCCCCTTCCAAAAGAGAGTTTTGTATGGAGATGATTGGGCAAGAAACTACATAGTTACTCTTTTAAAATGTTTTACAATATTTTGTATACAATCATTAGGTATATAATTATTAAATGTGAAGACGATGCACCTGGAATAAAATTACTTTAACACGAAAGGTAAAAAAATATACAATTATTGCAGTGACCGGAAAATTAATTATGTGATAGATACATGGTGCTCATATATTTACAAACATTGTAAAAGTATTTTCCTAAAATGTTTAACAACAAACTACCTAAATACGTAAGATGTCAGCGTGTGAGTTAGAGTAATCAGAGAATGTAAAATCAATGTCATAAAAATAATAAATTTTACAATTAAATTAGCAATCAGTTTGATTTAGTCTAGACTCTAGAATCGTCCTATGGAGCAGGAACAGCATGTTTCCAAGCATTCTTATCTAGGATTTATATATAATCCTCTAATTTTTAATACATATACCTGTTTACAAAGTGTACTTTTAATATAACTTTTAAATTTTCTTTAATTTGCTTGCTATAATTGGCAATAGGCTCGCCCCCTATTACATGGGACTTAAACATAACTGGCGAAATGTGGGTGTAGTATAGGTACACCTCTGCCTAACCCTTCGGGGAAACAAGGCGTGATGTTATGTAATTGCTATAATTATCAAGTTCAAGTCTTTAAATATTGTATGTGTTAGCTTATGTCTTCACGGCCTTTTACTACCTACCTGAGCTACATCACCATGATTAAAAGCTAAAAGAAACTTAAGTAGATTATGTTTGAATTATGAATTAACTAGGTTTGCGTTATGAGTTTCAATGAAAAAGTACCTATGTGCAATTTCTGTGTACACGAGTAACGCACGATTTCTGAAAGGCACAACATTAAAACTAGAGCTAACAGACTGTCCCAAGTGTCCCAAACAAGTGAACTGTTGTAACAACAACAGCCAATCAAATCACATGACAAGAGTTTGTCAGCCTGCTGGCTAACCATTATTATCGCCTGGCGATTCTCGCCTCTCGACAATCGAGATAATCTTTTCTTGTAAACGAGGCTTAAGTTTAGAGTAAAATCAAGTAAGTAAGATGTTTCTGGTAACGAACCTGATAAGTACTCTCTACGTACTTACGTATAAACGAAGCTTTAAATTAACGAGAAGTAAGGGAGAACTCATCATACCTAACACTGGTGGTATCAGCGCACTCCTTCCAGCGGCTCTCCCTCTCCGTCTTTCCCGAGAGTGCGGTGACGTATGCTAGCTGGCGCCTGCGCAGGTTGTCAGTCAGATACGACACCGACGCGCCTGCGACACGCCACATTACGTAGTTCGCTTGAACACGCTTCGGGGTGCTTGCCAGAAGGACCTTTGGGAAAAAAAAAAATGTTTTAATTTTTACGGCATCTCGATCTCGAACGGCTCACCAACAAATTAGCTCTAAAATGTTAAAACAATAATATATTTTTGTTATAGAAAAATAATCTATTTTTATTTCCCGCCTATAACAAGGCACGTTGCATGTTACAGGGAGATGTTTCTTCTGGTTCGATGAGCAAAGCTGATCGATCGATCCAGTGTTGGCAACATCAAGTTGATCGATGCATACGAAATGAAACGGTATTTATTTTAAGACGCTTTTACAAGTATTTTTTTGTATATATTTTAAAACTAGATGGCGCCGGCATTTCCTAGCTGCCTGATGGAATTTACCAAACCATGTTGTCTCAAAACTATTTTTGTTAAACGTTCGTAGGTGTCGATTGATGGTCGATCGTTCATCGATCAATGGTGATTACACTTATAGAGGCATGAGGAACAGGGTGTAAAGTTCACTCATCCTCCATAGAAAAGGGAGGATCCTCCGACCAGACGGGTGTTGTGTCTGGTGGGCTACTGCCCGACGGTTGATGTCGGGATGTTGTATATATGCTGGTCGCGCGGTAAACTTTGATTGCGTGATGCAGGATTTTGCGTGACGTCAGTGTGACACGTTCCACTGTGGCGATGCCGCCACACACTTTTATCTATTTATGTATATCTATTATATTATGTGCAGTCAAGCGAAAACGGGTGTCGTTGTAGGCCACACGAATCGCGCATGAAGCTTTCTTCGATGATAGAAAGTAAACACACTATTGACTCATTGTCTGCCGGAAACGCGGATCTACGCGAGACACAATGATTTGTTAATTGTTTCTGTAATCAAGCTGCATTCAAATGTAAGGGGAGAGAGTTGCCCCGAGCTCGAGAAAACTTAATTACCGGAGACTCGAACCGGTTTACTTCCTTACTAATTAAATTATCTACCTACTTATATCTATTAATAAAATATGATTGCGTGTTTTTGCCATTTGATGCTTTATGTAACATGGTTAGATGCTGTATCGTGGTGCTAAACTTCGCCTTGATCCTATAGTCAAATCGTACCTATGTACCGAGCGTGTTGTTCGTCGTCTGTATTGTTTTATACATAGTAGTGCCTACCTACTTATGAATAAAACAGTCTGTATTCTTGTCTTTATGTGTGACCCTTAGATCACACTGCGACCTATGAACCGAAGTTTGCAAAGACGCGGTAGCTACATGAGCGAAGCTAAACGAACTTCGTTTCGCTTCGTTCCTATGAGTGTGGCGCTTAAAGCAGAAAATGAAAAAAAATTATGACGATGATGTGAAATTGTCGAATGGTCGCCTGTCACCTTTTGCCTGTCGGTTTTATTAAATAGGCCCCTGGTCTTTTGCCTGCAAAACTCTGCACATATCTTTAACATTTCACAATAAAGTACCTACATAAACAACTTTTTTATGAAGGACACTAAAAATAATACAGTGCAAAACAAATAGGATACTAACCTCCAGATCAGAAATGTATTTGGGCACGCTGACGATGGCTACTTCCTCCAGGCCAATGGTCACATGGGGAGCGAGCAGACGGTTAATGTACTCCAACCATGGGATCCTGCGAAAACATGTTACTATTACAGTAGCCTACGTATAGGTAGGTACTTTTTAATAAAGAATGCAGGTATAATAAAGAAGCTAGCTTTTGGATCATGAGCCTTATACTGTGAGGCGTAGTCGGACACGGCACAAATTAACGCATTGTGATCAGAAGCCCAATTCCCGTAACTAAAAACATTCAAAATCTAGTCTCAATCTCATCTCAGCGACAATCAAATGTCAAAAATGTAGGAATATTATAGGTATTGTTGACATAATTGAGCCTGAGATCAGACTGTGAATGTTCTTAAAATTACGAGAATTGCCCCTCTGGTCATCATTCTGGATCCTAAGTACTCACCTACCACAATTTTTTTCCTAGATTAAAGAATGACAAGATAGGTAATGAGCTTTTAGAATTTTGGGTGACTTTCTAAGAATTAATACAGGTCTTGGTGTTTCAAATAGATAGATATGTGGAAGCATTGCCATAGGGCAATGCTTCTGGCTGAGGCTGCGTTAGAGTTGGTTACATTTTTGGGATCCATAGAGCCATCAGATTATTGCGTGTTTATCAAATTTCCAACGCCATTAGTTACGATCTTAGACAATGGGATACGTGGTCATGCAAGTACCTATTGAGCGCTAACGCTACAGGAGATACGACGCGAATTCTAAAGTATATGTTATAACTTTCTTAACTATTGAAACTGCTTATATTACTTGTATTATTACCAAACTAAGCAACGGCAACAGCAGTTATTAGCAGCTAAGCTTTCGCTTTTAGCGATAAGACCGCCTATTGTGTCACCCCATGTGAAATTTCTACATTTATATCTGTAATTTTTATGGTGTACAAAATAAAAAGTATTCTATTCTATTCTACCAACGAAAATGGTAACTATTTAGCCATACGTACTTGGGGAACTTATCCGTAAGCTCGGCAATGGTCATCGGATTGTACAGGCTAGTGGCATTACGGCGTTTTTCCAGTGGCAAGGAAATCTGTGAAAGCAATCAATACTTTAGAAAAAGGTTCTCCGTCATTTCCTTCATCCTTGGTCTTTGCTTGCTAACTTTAACACCGGCAATGCCTTTCGATTAACATCTTTGGCCGAGGCGCCAACGCCATTAGGTCAAATGCGACAAATATAGCAAATAACAAATATCCTTGATAAATATTGATACCTTAGACGATAACTGCCGGTCGACTGGGCAATTATATTTTGTAAAAAAGTAATCGAAGCTCTCCTAAACTCACATAAAGCTCGTTACGTTTTATCGGCGGGTATAGCAGAAACGGTATTTCCGTTTACTGGTATTAGGTACTGAAGTGTTTTTTTTTCAATAGATGTCTCTGTGACTTACGTTGGCAAGTTTCATTTCGAACTGCAGCGACTCCTTCAGGTCGACCTCGGCGCGGGCACGGTCTGCTCCCAGTAAAGTGGCGATGTCAACCATGTACTCGTAGTAGGCTTGCACGAGCTTATCGCTAAATCCACGGTTCAGGTACTCCCGGCTCAAACCTAGAGACGCCTGGTCCAGCTGTTAGAAAACATTCACTTAGCAGTTGTATTACACAATCACATTATTGAACACATTCGCGTGATAAAGAACAATTTGCTGAGCAAAAATCAATTCGCTGTAAATAGCTGCTATTCTTAGGTAACTTCAACGAGCGAGCACATTACTGTGGTTATGTGGTCACACATAACAAGCACTCACAAAAAATGGACCTACTCCAATTGCAAGGTCGGCCGACCGGGTCAAAATAATCTAAAAGAACTAACGAAGTTGATACTTTTGTGTTCTTACATCAATGATGCGCTTGGTGGAGTTCTTCACATCGACGCTGATGGAGAAGTCGAGGAAGTAATCCACGGAGTAACCAGCGCCTCTAAAGTTATAGACGGACTTTTCCCAGGAGAAGGACTTCTCGTCCCATAAGTCACCGTCGAGCACTGGCCAGCCGCCGAGCCTCTTCAGCATGTCCAGGAGTGGCTGCACACCACGAGACTCGATGGCAGCTATATAGACCACAACATGCAGATTAGAAACAGAAAAAAACAACACGGTAAGTAGTCCTAATTTCTAAGAGACAGTTTGCCGTCAGGTTTTTAATGATAGGTATTTGTTGGCAAACAAGCAGACGGCTTGATAGTGATTGGTCACCGACGCGTATGGACTTCTGAAGAAGATATAAGCTAAGTCAGGTTTATTTCCCAAATAACACCCAGAGACAAATGTCTTATGTTCCTGTAACTACACCGGCAGCCCTACCCTTCAATCCTGAACATGGTATACTTGGTGGAAATCACACCTTTCTGATACACCCTGTACTTATAGGTCCTACATATACATATTCTATAAAAGTTATATTATTTTTATTTAGATTGAGTACGTAAACCTGCATATTTAGAATTACATTGAGAATTTGACTGCGTCTTTCCACACAACTTTTCAGTCACCGGGGTCCACTTTCAGACTTCCTCTTAGGTACTCTTATTCTATCCATTCATGTAACACCACACATCCCTCTTAGCATTCTCGTCTCAGCTGCATGCCTTTCGTTCATCCCTTTTGTGGCCCAACATTCTGATCCATACAATACGGCAAGTCTAACTATTGTTTTATACAGGGCCGTCCCACGGATATGCCACATGGAGGGAAAGTACCTTGAATATTGTAGATGGAACATTTTACTGAAAGAAGACATTATTTGAATTTAAAAAAAAAACAATTTTAACTGCATTCATAGATATTTAAATAATTACATGGTTGAACCGAAAATCGAACCCGTTACACGAGAAAAATAATCATCCTGTAGCTTTATCAAACCGATCGAAAGGCTTCATCGCAAAGATTATTTTTTTGCTAAGTAACATAGTCTCAAAAATAAAAGGAAGACCATGAATTTTAACATTTTTAATACAAAATTAATCAATTTATCAAATGCTCAAAATGAGTCCCTTCCTGTTGAATACAAAGTCGCACTCTTTTGATTATTTCGCTCCCAAAATTTCACATCAAATGTTACCCCCGTTATGTACTCGTATCTTCCCCTTAAGTTTGTGGGGAATCCGGGAGTCACATATTGCCCCCAACACTTTTTGCTGCGTCAATATTACTATCAAAGTCAAAATATTAGCGTGCTCCGATTAACTGAACAATGACACTAGTGGACATTCACTTAGTATGCTATACATATACAGTTCGAAGTCAAAACTTTTGCTATCCTTGTTAGGTGTCATTTCGTTGTCTAATTCCAGTCGGTTCCAGCTCAATCACTCATCACTTACATCACCGATTGTGCAAATAGCGGAAGCTACATCATTTAGTTCACTTTCACCCACATTTTATTCCACAACAGGTTTATGCAACAGTTAAATAATAATTGTCGTAATTAAGTTCATTATATCCTGCGCTAGGTTCTAACACGCGATGTACCAAGCGATTGCGTTCATTTGTCTTATATAGGTACTTCTCTTGGTTGGACCATAATCCTTTTTTTAACCGACTTCAAAAAAGGAGGAGGTTCTCAGTTGCCGGAATCTTATTTTTTTTATACGTATTTTCCCCGATTAGGTACTCGAAGACGGCTGGACCGATTTCAAAAATTCTTTTTTTGTTTGAAAGGGCTTCCCAGGCGGTCCCATTGTCATCAGGTCAGGGTCTGATGATGGGATCCTGGAGAAATCGAGGGATCTCTCCAAATATTATAAGCACACCTATAGCAATTTAGGTATTTTTTATAGTAACTTGTGCATTTGCTCTCGGACCATTTGGTGAAGTGCAACTGATGATGATGACCACAGATGGCCACCAGAACTACTCAATAATAAGTATTTCACGGGTTACGATTCGATTACTTAAATATGGTTGCTAAGCAATGTATGCCCGTCACAATGCATATGACGAAGCGGAGCTGATTGTGAAGTACCAGGAGAACTCGACATCGGGAAAAGCAATATTTTGTAAAAGGTTATGAGCAGTTGACATTACGTTATTGTCACTTAGATAAATTATACGTATAAACCTACCCTCTAAAAAGTGGGAAAAAAAACAGTCAGTGGCAAAACCTAAAATACAGATCCAAAAACACCGACTTCCGAAATTATAGTTATTTTTCACTTTGTAGTGTTTTTTTTTTTGAAGTCAGTTGTTTTTTTTTTAAGTTTTTTTTACTGATTGATACTCTTTTGACTACACATTATTTGTATCTTTCTACGAGTTGCTTATTGTGTAAAATTGCATTCAAAATATCGCAAGTATTTATAGTAGATCGTTATTTCAGTTACGTAGGTACCTATTTCTGCTCTACAAATTATCCAGAACAACAACAGCAAAAACAAATTCATAAAAAGTTCCGTAAGCTTTTATATTGGAAAAATTCCTTCTTAAACACTACTTTAGAAGCATTATATTCAAAATGTAATATAATAACAATCGAGCAACCCGCCAAGTGTTTACCCACAGTGAATTAAGTTTGTTTACTTTGCCTTCCAATTTGCGGTTATCTTGTTGGGGCCCAAAGTTTGTTGTCTTTATGCGAAAATAGTTTGCAAAAGTTAATAGCAATTATTTTTAAACAATCTCGCGGAAGTTTTAAATTAAAATTTAATATAGTAGCTATCTAGTGGTTTACAGTAGTTGTAGTGTGAGTAATGAAACTCGTGTCATACGATGAGATGGTCGTGAAATATCGGGTGTAAAAAGACACTTAACGAAGGCGATAGTTACATGTTCTTCCCATCTTTGCGATTCTGAACCATACCTGGGAACCTTCTGGTAACGGAAATATTGAAGGTCAAAGTTCCAACTTTATTACTTACGTTTTATTATGAAAGCTGTTTTAAATGTTATAACTGTACTTTAAATACTGGCACGACCCCTATACTGTTGTATGCAACAGTAAGCACTATGTTCTGCGCGTGTTACATTGCGTGTTACCGTAAAAAGTGATTTTTCACACAAACAAAGAAAGTCGTTTCCCAGCAATAATTGTTGCCCTATGTTACTTAGTTCGATGGGCAGTATGCGTAGTTAACGGGTATGTGATGTGTCTTTTTACACCCTGTATAATTTAAGGTTGAGTGCAACTGACAATAGTCCGGACTACTGTCAGCTACTGTTCTGCTGTTACTTTGTCGTCGAAAATGACCAGTTATGGTATCACGCTTCTATTGTGCCAGTTATGTGAATGCTACACTAAAATATACCATATGCTTTTAGCAAATATAGTTTTTTTTCAGTTGCTGTGACTCGTCACAAATGAGTTAAGTACCTATTAGTTTTACACGCCTTAGGGAAACGTAATGATTCTTAAGAACATAGAATACTTATTATACATTATACCTACACCCAAGTATAAAATTCTCACAACTGTACTATTATTTTACCGGCTTGTAATTGTCCAGCTGCAGGGCAAAGGCCTCTTCTCATACGTCATTGATTAATTGTGATTGAAATATTAAATAGGACGTGGGTTTTTTTTTTTAAACCAACAAAATTTGAAAGAGTTGGTACCGAGTTGGTCGGGTTTAACCAGCAACCATCTAAGAGCGGGTTAACAACCCGTACCTACCCCCCTCCCCCACCCTTCGTCGTGTTGCCCTCCTGGCCCACACGACGACCAAAATGTGTAACTAGCATTTCTTATATACTTTCAACTGTCATGATATACAGGGTGTGGCGTAAATAGTGGTCCAACATTAAGCGGTCGATACACCGTATATTCAACTATCACATACCACAATTTGAAACTTTTTTTCCATAGATCTCAAAATAAAATATTTTTCTATTCTTTTTTTAAAAATGTACACCTTGGTTCACTAATGTGGCTGTCATTTCTTTAAATGACATTATTTTTTCGGTTCATAGTTGTGGAATACGTGTGCAATATTACATGCAAGTAATTTTGTAAATGTAATTATAAAGGTAATAAAGAAAAATGTGTTTATTTCAAAATGTAACTCAAATGTTTAAAAAATTGTGTGACTTGGGGTGTGAATGGTGTAAAAAAATGTACTACACTGTCGGTGCCCATTATTTGAAAAACTTGTCTAGTTAATGCAGACTCTAAAATAGTATAATAATAACTGATTCTATAATTTAAACAAAAGTTGTAGCCATTTCTATTCAAAAAGAACTGAACTGTACAGCTCAATTAGTAAAGCAAGGCGTAAAACTTTTAAGCAAGAATAGAAAAATATTTTATTTTGAGATCTATGGAAAAAAAGTTTCAAATTGTGGTATGTGATAGTTGATTATACGGTGTATCGACCGCTTAACGTTGGACCACTATTTACGCCACACCCTGTATATGAGACACAATTTTTCTGTTGTTACCGACGACCAGCCGGTCGATCGACAGCTGAGGGGATATATGTATTGTATTGTCAAGAGTATACGTTAATAAATTGTGCATACATAAATAATGGCACTTACTTCGGTTCATGCAAGCCTGGTACAAGGTTTTAGCCAGGACAAACGGCCTAGGTTCATTCTCAATGATGGGCTCGTCCAATAAGGCACGTATCTGTTCCTGCAGCTGGTCTGTGATGATGGAGAATGTGTTGACCGAAGTCTTGTCGTCAGGTATCCGGGTGTTCTTCACAAAGGAACCGCAAGCAAAGTCGTAGAAGTCATCGCAAGGGTCCACCTTCTCATCCATGTTCAACAGCAGTTTGGACGCTACAAAAATGTGATAAAGAAAACATAAAGATTTTGCCGCTCCAATTGAGCATACATGACTTTTATGGCCAACACACAATACCTAAGCCAACGATTTTCTTTTATATTGCACTAAGTCATGAACACTAGGCACCTACTTAAATAAGAAACAGACCTTGAGGCTCAAACTTATTGACATGAGTATTAGTTTCTGAAGCACATAACCTGCATAATTATAATCAACTAACGAACAAAAGTAACGAAGTCAAAATTGTACATTGATTATTTTTGAAAAAAAAAAAGTAATTGCTATATGGTATGATATATAGTTTGAAGCCGAAAATATAGTTTTTAGAATTTTTGTCCGTTTGCCTGTTTTCTAGATGTATGTTCCGGAACGGCTCAAAAATGGCTGAACGGATTTCAATGAAATTTGGCACACAGATAAGGTTTAACACATATTATTTAATATGTAAGTAATCCCGGTAGTATCCTGTGCGATACCCGGTAGTATCACGCGGGCGCAGCGGCGGGCCAAAGCTAGTAATGTACATAAACTTTATGAACTTCTCAACCACTGCTTTCATCCGTATTCATATTCAGTCATATAATTAACAAATAACATTAACACATTCAGTGCGTTACGGGAAGTATTTGGTTGTAATTGAGCTTCGCTCTGTGCGGCAGCTAGTTGTCCTTGTTTTGCACTCCGTGCGGGGGTGATTACTTCAAGTATTCGTACAACTTTTAAGATATTGCTTAAAACCCCGTGCGACTGCAGCTATATATACACAAGGATGTAACCTATTGATTAGTACAACAAAAAAAAATATCTGTAGACTTTCCATGTCTCTGTGATGGTTTAAAGTCAAGATTACGTACGGGAAAATAGATGTCGTAACGCATATCAGGCATTCTTGATACGGGAAGTATGTGACTTGTACAGCACTGGAAGTAAGTATTAATCTAGCGTAGCCGCAGGGAAGGTGTTAAATACTTTCGTATTTATCAAATTTTCATGCATTACAAAAAAAGCTCAAATTCTGATCTGAAAGATTTCTCCAACGCTGATACGCGACAAGAATTACAGTCGCTACCTACAATAGCCTTTAAAATGGCAGCATGATGCATAACAGCGTTTGAGTATTCTGGCGTTAACTGTTATGAGTGTCAAAGCCGTCATTGAGTGTCCTCTATAAAGCCATACTTTATCTAAAACTCCGGGTATTTTACTTTAAAAGTAAAGTAAACTTTAAGCTAAGGCTTAAAGTTTAGGTACAATAAACGTACGTACCTGTGTGGATACATCCAGGGCTGTTGCATAACTCCACATCTTCAGGAGATCCTTTCACGACAACTGCCGGCGGGATGGACGAAGAAATTCTCAGTTCACTAGTCTGGGGTATGTCTAAAATGCAAATAAAACATGCTTAATGAACGGATGAGGAACACGAACGATGGGCAGGTAACCAGAACAGGGTAAGTAGAATGTGAAAGAATAATCAGATGAACTAATCTCAGGGTACTTATCACTAATTCATGTCAAATGTTAGTGCAGAAAATACTTAAAAATTTTAAAGGAATACCAAATTGTCACTAAGAAATATTTTGCTGCAATAAAATATGCCAGGCAAGAGATATGTAGGTATAAAAAGGACAAATCACTCAAATAATAACAATTTCAAGGCGCACACTAGCTGCTGTTTTCGATCACATAATTTGCCAATGTAAGTAATTAGTTGGGTACTTAAGTTACGACAAAAATATATATAGGGGAAAATAGGTGTTTATGCAAAAGCCGCAAATAATTTCCCCATTCATACAAACCGTCAACCCATCATCCTATTTGTTCACAATAGGATACATAATTATTTTATACCAGTTTCTTGAAAGCAATTCGATCGAAATTACTGATAGCTTTTACTTATATGTAAAATTCGTCTGTAATTTCGATGCAGTTACTTCTGAGGCAGGACCTATGAAAATGTACCTATCCTATAACCAGTAAATGGGTCGCACATTCCAAACGTCCTACAGCTACTAATTTATACCTACACTTGACAGGTACAGTCGACTACGAAAGTCTAATATTAAAAAATATATATATAAAAACTGCTGAAAAATGAGTCAATTTCCATACTCTTAACTTTTGAAATAGGTACTGAAAAGGAGGCAATTTCGATGACATTACGTAAAAGTAAGTGTTAATCGACTTTCGTTGCTGACCATACAAAAACTGTCCAGTGAACCTCATTTCTTGAATTTTGATAAAGTTTCGTTTAATAACGTTATTGTTTTGTTTCATTTCAGCCTATGGCTATGTAACAAATGTTAGTATCTGCGATAGAGTTGTCATTTATCTGTGAGCCAGACAAGTTTGAGCGTTGTAGGAACAACTCTCGACTTGACAACCTCTACTCTCTCACATCTTGGAACAAGTATATATATCTAGTAAATTAAAATTTATTGGTTACGAATCTCCCTCATATAAATTACACTTTCTCTCTCTGAAAGTGAGAATTTGAAAGAAGAAAGTCGTATGGTGCATAACGTGTATGAAGTATGAACGCGTTTTTTCGTTACGTGACGACTTCTACCAGTCAACTCCTACCGCGAGAACTTCGTTCCAAAGTATTGTGCTTAACACGTTCAAACTGATATGCGTAAATTCTGTCATAATCATACATAGCAATCAGATTAGTGGTCGCGTTATCCCGTGGTAGTAAATAGTATTAAATAAATTTTATTATCCACTCTGTCCATTCATAACCATTTTGTTGTGGAATTTGGCTTTGCGAGCTTACAATAAACCATTTGATTTTCTGGGAAAACCAAGCAAATATTGCAAATGTGCTTGTGTGTCTTTACCCTTGACGGTTTTACAAAAACTTTTAGTGCTTCTTATATTTCGCAAGTATTGTTGCAAACAAAAAGCTTTTTCGGAACTACAGTGTGTTGATTTTAGGGTCAGTTCACACCAAGACGTCGCGATGCGAAGCTGTGCTATATACTTGAAGAAGCCATCTGTTGTCACAAAAATCTGTTTTGGGTAAAACTGTGCGCGGCCGGAGGAGAATCCGTCGTCTCGGCTTGACGAAGAGTGTAAAAGTTAAATTTAAAAACCCCCAACACAAACAAAATCCTGTAAAAAGTAATCAAATAAAATGTATTGGCCTTTAAGACTAATATAAATTGTAGCTAATATTTTGATCCAAGCGTCGTCGCTTCGGGGGACGGCTAATGAAAATAGAAAGTTAACAGCAGCTACCCTTCCTACAATAGCATACATTCATAATTGCTAAGTAAATATAAGCCTAGTTTATTTGGCGTTTTCATTGGCCGTCCCCCTAACTGTTAGTGTGAAAATAAGTTTAATATTGTACCGGGGAAAAGTACCTACGCGTAACATGGCGTCGCGTCGCGTCACGGTGTCTACTGACCCTTATGCGGCAAACGTAATATGTACACCTTTCGGATATGCTTGTTGTTATTGGCCGAATTTCGTGTTTTGAATTTGGCCTCGTCACCAAAAAATATTATATAAAAAACCCGCCTTTTAAAGCTGCAGTCTGTTTTTTTTTTTGTTTAGCCAAATACATAACATTCTATGTTTTTTGGATCGTCTCCTCAAGCCCTTTATTCTGATACCTCTGTTCATGGTACAAGAAAACTGTTTTTTAAGACATTACTTAGTATTGATGTTTAGAAACCGCCATTTTGATTTTATAACAACAAAATCTAGCTTACATCCATCGCACAGCCTAGACCAGTCGATGGACACCTCATGTATTAAAATCCATCCAGCCGTTAGGATGCTCCGGATTTTGCATTATTTATCTATAATGAATCCCACATACAAATATAGGTTACATATATTTAGATAGATATGTGTGAAAATCGTAACCCTGTCTTTGCACACTCAGATATTAACATTGCGAACACCACCGGAAAATGTCTTTAATTTCCATAAAGGTACTGATTGCTTTATTGTCTAAGATCACCTAATGGTAATGATATATGACACACTGCTCATAGTTAATTGTTATGGTGAATCCGTAAGAAATCTTTAATGAATAACTCAGTGAACCAACGCGCAACGGTTGCTTGTCATTGTCAGTTGTTGTACCTTACATACCTACTTGTGGAAGTTTCCTTCTCAGAAAAATCTTACGTGCTTTGATTATTTTGATGCTTTTATTGTATTTGGTTTTCCGGTACCGTTAGTTATTTTGCTGATTCACTTGACTATTTGTATTAATCAGACATTGAACATTGGATGATTACGATTTAAACATCGTGTCTGTGTAGATATTGTTGCTAGGTAGGTGCTTACAAAGGTACCGACCAAGCAAGAATATCTAATAATAAGTCATAGCTCTAATGCATAGTCCCAATAACGTAACATGGTAGGCTAGATGTCATTATTTTCACATGTCACATTAGCGAACACTTACCATCGGCATGCAAACGATTCGTTTTGGATATAGGAACTGGCCATGGATTTATGACGAGTGGAACATAAATTCGAGTAACTTATAAAGTATGTACGTATGGGTGATAAAACGGCGAAACAGCAAGGTTAACGTTTATTACTCCGGTAACTGTTGCAGATGTTGACAAAAACGTGCCTAGATCGATATCTGTCATTATAAAGTCCTATTGTTGGACTTTCTCATTCGAACTTGCCCAATTTTGTGTGAAAACTGACCTCTGTAGTGTAATATTGTTTATTATATAGTGTAATGTCAGCGACACGAGTGCGTGCGCCCGAGCGTAGCAGTGTTTCGACAAACAACGTGATCTCGCGTTTGGTAACCCTCACCGTTTCAAAGCATTTTCCAACGTTCTCTTGCGTTAACGTTATAGTTTTTTCTTTGATATAGTGGCTGATTGATTTCTAAAAGTTTCCTCAAGATAAATCGTGTGCAGTGATGTGCAAGTTATATCACGTTGTGTTCGAATCCACTTCCGCACTTCCGCGTCGCCGACATCCATGCGGCATATAAGATTAAATAAGACGTAGTTGTTGGCCGTGTCACATTCAACGTAATTAATTGTGTCCAGTCGACAGGCCAACCAGCGATTAAAATTCGGTTTATATCGTGACCTGCCCTCTTTTATCTATATATTGAATAACAATGGAGCGAAGCTTCTCTTAAAATAACTACAATCAGTACAAAATGCGTAATATCGTAATTTTTTACGTCGTTGTTGTTAAAACGCTGTTTTTCCATTTGCACTTGTATGTGGCCCTTCTTCAATTTTGTTTCGTTTCATAATTAGCTAGCGAAACTCCGCAGACGTGATGGGTATTGATATCTAAGTCCGACAAAATAAAAATAAAAAAGATTTGATTTTCACGTTTTCAGGTTTGTTCCCATAGTAAAAGTTGTTCATAATGATGACAATGACCCCTCAAGAGGTGTGCGTTCTTTGAATTACACCTTGTATATCGATTCCCCTCACGTCTGCGGAGTTTCTCTAGCCAGTTTAATTTGACCCTGTATTTAAATCAAGGTCGTATACCTACTTTATTTTAGTTTTATCGCCGTCTCCAAAATACGAAACAAAAATACAGTTGTTTAGCTTCGGATAATGTTGTTATTACCAAGAGTCGTATTACCAATTTCAATTATTTGTATTATATTAGAGATTTAAAAGAAAAATAAGGCAGGGACCTAGAGGTCTCATTTCATCCGATGGCGAAAATTTGAGTGAAAACATCAAGAAATAACGAACGGCGATCGGTGACTTTATTGCTCTTCTTCTGAGCGTGTCGATGGCAAAATAACAGGTATATTTTTAAAATTTGTCTGTATCAAAATTCAGCAATCGCTCAGTATCGAAGCCATAACAGTAGGTACCTAATACGTATACGACCCACCATCAGCAATCGAAATATTTTAAAATGGGCATTGATTCATAGAATAACATTGATTCCCTCTTAAAATCACGCAACTGTATGTCATAATTATCTAAACTAATATTATAAACAGATGAAATTGTTTGTACAACCAATGTAAAAGGTAACTTCTGTAAGTACTGATCCGATAACGCGGACGAAGTCGCGGGCAGGAGCTAGTGCATTATAAAATGCTATGACTAGTCATGACTAAGGTGGCAAAAAAAGGCATCACCACAGGAAATGGCGACGAAAATTCTATAATTATTTATTTGAAAATTTACCTTGATGACACTAAGGTCGTATGTATTTGTTGAACGACCTTTGTCACAATACTTGTGATCATATTGAAAGGAACAAGGGACTGAATCACTCAACACATTTTTTTTTTTCTAATTACTTATCCCTTGTACATGCGAACTTGGATTACAATTGTTTTTTCAGTATGTCCCATACCTAACATACATTTTATGTCCAAGTATTAATTAAATAAAACAAAAGAGCAAATCATGGAATTAACAATAGTTCCTACAGGAGCTAGACCATCACCTCTTAACGCAGTATTATTGTAATCTTACTTCAGTGTGGGAAAGAGATGGAGCTAGACGTCCTATATAGCTCCATCTCTTTCTCACACTGAAGTAACATTAAAATAATACTGCGAGGTGGTGCTTGGCCCCCAGGAGTTTTGATGTATATTTTTTGAAGTTTTGTCTAGTGTGATTTTAATACAAACAACAAAACGAGGCAACCGCGAGTCGAACTCGCACACGAACGATTCCGTAGCACCGTACAATATTTAACACTACATATTTTTTTAATACTTTATTTAAAAAAAACACGTTTCTTAAAATGTTTTACGTCTACCTATTAGGCCCTATTTATTAGGTGTGTACAAAACACACACGTTTTTCTTGCCGTAAAAAAACTACAGTTTATTAATCATGTGTAGGCACGGTCGTCAGTGTTGTACCTATATTATTTATGGTCAATATGGAAGCTTGTTGTAAAACACGTTTTTTTTTAACGACGCGGTTTATACGCTGTACCGTAAAGACATCGTGCCCTATAAAAAGGCCTTACGATTCAAAAGATACAGCCCTGTGACAGACGAACGGACAGACAGCGGAGGCTTAGTAATCCCCGCTGGCACCCTTTGAGTAACCCTAAAAACATATTTCCGAATTTCCGATTTAAGATTACCTTGACGGTACCCTACGTTTCGCTGTCTCCACCCTGCTGGTCTATTGGTTGTTGGAGTACTTACCGTTGATGTCAGCGGATGTTCGGACGAGAAGCGTGGCGATGAATGCAGCGAAGAAGGCGATGGCGAGAACTGACGTCACGCCAGCCGCAAGCATCAGCCGCTTCTCCATCTTCGTCCTCTGACCCCAAAACGATGGTCTGAAACAATTGACGATTATTATAGAGTACTTGCGAAAATGTGTCTAGTTGGGTCTATGATAGTTTTTTCTGCTCTACTACCAGAAAAAGCTGACCTCTATCCATAGACGTACTAGTTTCCTTATAGTTCTGAGCCTGAAACCATCACCAGACTTTTCAAGTTTTATTAAATACAGTCAACCGTATCGTACCTGAGCATCGTTCCTACTACTACAGAGCCAGTTCCTCGCGACTCGCGGTTCTCAAAGTACCAACTTGTTAAATTTTCGGCGTGACCAATGCAAAGATTGAATAGTTATTGCGAATCTAACTTTGATCAGTCACTGGAATGGTATAAAGTGTTACTAATTTAGTTTAGACATCGTGGCACTTGAACAAAGCTGGGATTAGGGCTGTATTAATTCTGATAATCTAACCCGGTAATACATTTAGGGCTGATTTATGCATCACCAGCTCCATAGAATAATTTTGAATTTTTGACAGTTAATAACGGCCAAACGTCAATTTAATTCCTTTTATTAAAGATATCCGGCATTGGAAAAATCAGCCCTTACTTATGTACTTAATTACTTATTATTTACGGAAATGTGACTTAATAAAAGTGAGAATGCGCGTAATTAAATGGTAGATTGAAAGCTTTTATTAATTAACCCTCATTTATATTATAGAGCACTAAGGCTTCGAAGGTTGCAGTAACGGTGTTTTATCAGCATCTGAAACCTATGTTAAACGATAATAATGGTTTTAGCCAAAGTGTAAGGTAAGTACGCAACGCAAATATCTTTCAGTAATCCTTATTGTTGGCTATCCAGCCTAAACCTGCCAAAGGTTGTTTTGCTTAAATTAACCAAAGTCGTGTATAAAAAGGAAATAAAAAAAATTTGAATGGCTGTTCTTTGAGCGAGAAAATTGCCTCCAAATTTTCAATTTGTTTTGGTAACCCAATTTTCGTCTAACCGTAATTTTCCTTGGTGCTAAACGAAAAGAAGTCGCTGGGGATCCCACTTGAACCTTTCTTGTGATCTCATGGGGATTTAAAGAAAACTCTTTTTAAGCCCTGGTTGCTAAGAGGATTAAACATTTTTAGAAGGAAAAACGTCTTTCTTAACAAGTTTTGTTTTTCTTGTAAGCCGCTACCGATTTTATATTGAAACTGAAAAGGCAACAAAGAAAGGATATGTATTATATCCTTTAAATAAGGAACATCTGTTTGAATTAATTGCAGTATTTAAAAAGGTGCGTGCGAGCAATGTGTGGTCTCAACAGAATTGACAGGATTACTTTAAAAAATTAAAAATACTTACCGTGCCATCTTTATATATTTTTGAAATGGCCTTGTTTATTAGACATCATCCATCGCTATTTAGATTAGAGCTCAGATCGCGAAATAAAAGTAATTTGTATAATAACCTTACCAGTCAATATAGTACTACCCTCTTTGGGAAAAGTGTCTTTGCTATGGCCACGAAGATCTACAATTAAATTCCTAATGACATAAAAGAATGTAGCAAATATTAATATCTTTAAAAATAAATTGTTCCAATTTCTTATAGAAAAGTGTTATTACTCTGTAGATGAATTTTTATCGACTAGAACTTTTTAAATGGTTCATGTTCGCTTGAAGATAATTTATTATTGTTGATTGTCTTGTGTCTGTCATGCATGACTAATACTAATAATACAATTTATATTTAATCTGAAATGGAATTATTTTCATTATGTTATTTAATAATTTGTATGCCCAAGTGGCTGATCATGGAATGAACATTATTAGTATGTAATTATGTATTATGTAATGAATTGATTGATTGATAGGTAACTAATACACAAACCCACATAGCAAATCTTCAAACAGACTTCCACGTCCCTCCTGACAAAATAATTAATACAAATTAATTCCAATAATGTAATCATTCACTTGCAATGAAATAATTTAACACTTCACCTACATATGTCATTATTTCGCGGGATGTTCGAAAGAGTTACCGTGGCCCCGGCTCAGGCAGCTGAAGGAACACGGGTGGGTTTTAGTCAGTAAAAGTCTGACACGCCCTCCCGCTCTACCCAGAGCGGGAGAAGTCATTTGATGATTTGCCATCAAAAAAAAAACCTACATCATAAGTGTATAAAGGCGAAATGTAATTAGTTCAAGGATTTAATGTAGGTACTAATTAATGCTGAGATTCAATTAGGTGCATGTAGTAAAGGGGGCTGCATAAAGCAACGATTACTGACGTATAGGAATTTTAGTTCACCTCATAATTTTTAACCTAGGATATCAAACTCGATTCTCGATGAGACCATCTACAAAATTAAGGGTGTGCTAGCGGGCGTGACCCAAAATGTTTGCACAAAGAAATGGTGACAGAATCTTTATTCAGAAACTAAAGCGGCTCAGACATTTTATGACTAGATTCTGATATTTCGAGATCAAGATTAGGATGGGGATTGAGGCACCAATATTAATTACGTAAGTAAGTAAAAATGTTTAGGCCTGGTCGTGGGCCACGGGCCGCTTAATAAGCACGTGGCCCGCGTGCCGTAATTTTGACATGACGGTTTAAGCAATATAAATTAGGCCAACCTGCGCGCCTGTAGGGACTATTTTGATTCATAATTAAGCAGAGTTTAGGAAGGTAAACGAAAGTTAAATCAAATCAAAATACATAATCTAAAGGTCTACTCAAGGTTCTTACGGTCTCATTTTTGCAAAAGAGAAAAGTGATACATAGACAAGTATAATTTGGTATAACCGTATTACACCATTCTGCATACAAAATACAGTGAAATATAGAGATAACGTAGTTATCTATCATTAACAGGCAAGTGTGTATCCAATACCAAAACATAGGTAGTCACTTAATTTCTTCATTTTGCTTTTATCGATCCTGGTTTAAAATGTGAATTTATTTACTCGAAACCCGAATAGGTCATAACTCAATTGAGTTCATCTTCCACAGAGTTTCGCGAATCAGCAAACGTTTTCATCTGTCTCGAATGTCGTTTGACTTAATTAAGTTTATATTCAGCAAAAGTGGTACAAATTAATAACTACGAATGACTGCGTTTTTTAATGTTCGTGAACTTAATAGCTCGTACTAAATACCTATGGAACGAAAGGGCAAGAGCATAAGAAATTATAGAAAATAATTCAGAATGAGATGATTTGACCAATGTCCATAGATCAAGTAAACGCGAGAAATGTCAAAAGAACGCAAAAAAAAACTGTTTTTGATTAGTCCCAAACAGAAATATATATTTTTTTCCCTTACTGGTTTGCCTTGGCCCATTTAGATACGAGCCAGCCACTTTTAGATGTGATTAGGACCAACGCTCATCAAAGCAATGGTTTTTTTTACACTAGCTTTGATATGACGCCTTGGAGTTATCTATTCTTTTAATCCCTTATACTCCTAAACAGGGTGATTGGTAACTCGATGCATTCCTTGAATGAGGTTTTATACAACAACCTCGGTAACATGCGTTCGAAACTGGGTTGTTCAACAAATAAGCTCTAGTGTAACACGCATAAACGTCGTCTGCGTGAAAGTCGGAAAAATGCGGAATACAAACTTATTTTCGTTAAGGAAGAGATTAGTTACACACAGTACTTTTTAATTTCCTTTTTTAGGGTTCCGTACCTTAAAAGGAAAAAACGGAACCCATCAAGGATCACTTCGTTAACCGTCTGTCTGTTTGTCAGTCTGTCAAGACCCGATACTTTTTCTCAGGAACGCGTGAAGGTATCAAGTTGAAATTAATACCAAATACGTAGTTCTACGGTCTCTTGGAGCTCTAAAATAATCAAGCTTTTAGAAGCTTTTAGAAGTTGACTTAGGTCAACGCAATAAAAAAATACGGCCATTTATGTGCCATATTTTGATACTCGCAAATAAATCAAAACCTTTAGGGTACTTCCCGTTGACCTAGAATCATGAAATTTGGGAAGAAGCAAGGTCTCACAGCACAAGTAAAGTAAAAAGTCCGAAAATCGTTTTGTAGTTCTATCACTTAATTTTTTTGCGATTACAAACTTAGATATGCGTTTGGAGAATTGACCTCCATGTTTATCGACGATTACGACGTATATGTATGTAGTGGAGAACATGTTTTTCAACTACAATGGTAAGTTTGTTTTTGAGGTAAATTTATTCCAACTACAAAATTCTTTATTGTGCGTGGTCCGACACGCGCTTGGCCGGTTTTTTAATACGTTTTTCCTTTTTCCCAACGCACGTATCTACTGAACGTGAATTGCGATATCATAAATATTTAATGATATGGCTTCAGCCTGCAGACAGTCACTTTTATAACTATGATTGTACCACATCTTAAAATGAATTCATCATTCATCTTAAAATGTTTTCAATCAAATAAAGCTGTGTTCGGAGCGGAAAGTCGAACGACAAGAAACAATTAAAATGGCTACAATAATCTTTTGTTTCATTGCTTTAAAAACAATTGCATTTCCTATCACAAAGATTCCATGGACATATTTTGATTGGAGTGACATTGACATCCTCTACTTATCATAGATACCTATATACCATAACGTGACATGGAAGAAGGTATACACAACGGTTTAAACAGACTGCACTATATTACCTATTACAAGGGATTCAGGTACATTTTAGTGGTGCAGCAGGGCCAACCACCACCTCAGCAGTATTATTTTAATGTTACTTCAGCGTGAGAAAAGGAAGGAGCTATACAGGACGTCTACCTCCATCTCTTTCCCACACTCGAGTAAGATTAAAATTAAACTGCTCTCGTTCGTTCGTTAAGTTTTTCTTCCCTCGGCAAGCAGTGTACCAGGAAAGTATATGCCGTGGTAGAAATATTCGCTAATCAGTAATGTCAGTTGTAACAAAACCAGTAAAAGCTGGCCTCTAATTCTATTGAAATTCCGTACTACGCCAGGCCTGCTCAAGGTCCAAGTGTTAGCACCGACGTGCGGTCGATTGTACCTACATCACTGTAAGGATCACCGCTGGTGAAACTCATTTTAATGCAACCCAGTAATACTCGCGCCCCATTACTCGGTCATTTGACCTAAGCGGAGGCTTGTCTAGAACCTTCTGGATTACACCTTGTACCTCAAATCTAGGGTGAGTTCATTCATATTAACTTTTATGGTATGTACAGTGTGCTCAGCTATTTAGTGTGCCATCTGCAATTATGGCTGTTCTCCTTTTGTGTTCTATCGCCTCGTGTTATATACATAACCTCATCATAGTGCAGAGACAGGACGCGCTAAAGGCAGAACGTGTACACACTGCATACCTGATGAGTAGGTCCCTTTTTTTTGTGGATGGGAAATCATCAAATGACTTCTCCCGCTCTGGGCGGAGCGGGAGGGCGTGTCAGACTTTTACTGACTAAAACCCACCCGTGTTCCTTCTGTTGCCTGTGCCGAGGCCAGGTAATTCTTTCGAACATCCCGCAACCCCGGCTGGGTGAGTAGGTCCCTGCTTGAATAATTTCATTGATCTTTGGATCTGTTTATATAGCTTAACAAAGGTGGTCCGTAAGTGTATAAAAATTAGGTACATCTTATCTGTGTTAAATGCAAATGTGCAAATAAATGATTTATTTCTATTTCTAAGTTTTATGTTGCAAGACTCAATATATACCTACATACCCATGATAAAAAAAAAACTACGAGTTCATAACAAAGTGGTACCTTGCCTAGGAGCTGTTATAAAGCCAAATAATATTATTGATTAAGTTACAACTTTACAAGTAAAATATTACTACGTTCTCAGAAAACTGAGCAATTAAGGCTAATATTTACTTAGTATTTATTGTTAGCAAAACCTAAAAGATGCTTTAATTAAAGGAAGAAAAGTAATGAATGCAGTTTTTCACAAAGAAAAGTATCGTGTTTAATAGCCTAAGTTGCTTATCAATATAAAGCTCATAATTAATATTGAGATCGTAATTAATTTACTTTGAGTTTTATCTGAAAGTTGAAACGATTTTGTAAGAGACGCTTATAACTTTTGTAAAATTTTCAATTTGAATTTTCAAACACAAAAAGTTAATAGACATTATATCGATATCACTTGAGCAACATGATCCGAACATCAGATCGTTAGACTACAGTCAGTCATTTGTGAGCAATTTCCTTTAAGTACCCGAATAATAAAGTTCCGTGCGACGACATCATTTTCGTATAGGTATGTATCGAAAAAGTTTTCTCAATAATAATAAATGAATTGAATTCTGATATTTTAACCTTGACTTTGGGTAGCAGAAGAGAATCTCTCACAATTTTTACTAAAGTGTAAACAAATAACGTCGTTTAGCTGAGCCCTTAACACACAGCACGGAAAAACTTTTTGGATGTCATCCAAATATCAGTGGCAAACAATTCGTATCCAATGAAATAGGATTTTTATAACAGTGCGTAGATCAGTCTGATTCTGCGATTCCGTGCATAGTAAATGTATAGCTACATTGTTTATTGGTAATTAAAAAACTTGTGGGTTTTAATGCTCGTAGAAGTCTAACAGCTACTGTCAAGGTCGATTGATTGAACGTAAATTGGCGTTTTAGCCATAGGGCCCTGGTGAATACGGCCTTGGTTCGGTAGTCGTCGGTTTAGTTCATTAGGCAATAAAGTGAATTAGGAATACCAATTGGCACCCTACGCCGGCTGTGTCTGTCACTCGCTTGTGATTTAATTCCAGTGACATCTTCTGCAGTTGTAAAACATTTTCAGTTGGAGTTCGTTTGTTACTGTAATAGGGAATTAACTATGCCAGTTCATATTTAATCAGAGTTTTTTTTTGTAACTCCGTAATGGCGATGTAATTCTCATCATTACCATAAAGAACACTATCGAAATGTTGCTAGTCGGGATTTCGATTTTAGATATTGGTTATGGCTTGAGACATTATCGTGTGTAAAAAGGACCAATGAGGTCCTTCGGAAAAGTCACTGACAGATCTATATTACGAGAAAATTATTGAAAGCAACAGGTAACATTTCTGCTGTGGCTGCCATGTGTATATGAACCCTTTGTTGGCCACAAAAATAAATATTCCTGCATTTCTGTAGGATCGCATCTCTATCTTAATACATATTGTAAGGTTTACCTCTCTATTTTCTTTTCTCCTCTTGCTTTAAACTTTTGTTTTCTTAATTTTCTATGAAAACATACTAAGGGAATATTACTTTTTGTGGTGAAGAAACAATGCTGTGATCCCTAGCAGCAAAATGTTTCATTACATTCTTCAAAAATGTAGCTTTTATGTAAGGAGAAACAAAACAGTAAGTAATTTTCATAACAGTATATTCAATTGTCTTTTCTCCCCAGCATTGTGGTCGGCAGTTATTGCCTAGCCTAAGAAACTGTTAGGAGAATGTAAAGAGAGGTCAAAACATTTGTCAGAAATACGGGTTTGTATCGTGACACCAACTTGCACAGTTCTCCACCGTTATGGTTTGTAGTTTGCAGGACTTTGTTTGCCAAAACAATAGCGGCGTCTTTCCCATTTGCATAAAAACACGGATAGGCGACATCGATTCGAACCGCTGTTTATATAACACAATACGTGTATATTTTGATAATACAACTGTTTTTGGGTTTTATGACAAGTTTGTAGGTTATTGAGCTGTCATCGGTTAAATGATAAAAAGTTTATAATAATATGCTTTACAATCGTCGCTAGTTGACTGATAGTTGGTAATAATAATGATTGAGCGTGACGCACGATCACTTGGAACCTAATCTCAAACGTGAATAGATTTCATAAAATTACCTTTTGATAGCTAGGTTTACAGGGTGTATCAGAAAGGTGTAATCAAAAAGGGTGTGGTACAGACCATCCAACTGAACAACTTTCTCCATGGGACCAACATTGAAGGTAATCGAGAAAAAATTATCAGCTGTACCGTACAAAGCTTCAGTACCTACTCGACCCAAATGTTGCAGATAATTTTTCCTCGATTACGATGTTGATCCCATAGATAAAGTTGTTTGGGTTGATGGTCTGTACCACTCCCTTACATTTGACCACACCTTTCTGATACACCCTGTATAGGTAAATAATTAAAAATTGTTCATACATGCGCCTACAGAAATTTTGTGTTAACTATTAAACTGCACTGTCGTTCACGTTACTTGCATAAAACATAGAAGTATAACTATGTATGTGTTAGTGTAAAGCCACATCTGAACTAAGTAAACACACTGTAACTTGCTGTAATTATTGGTCTTACTATTAATTAAATGACCCGGTTAACTTCGTACCACGTGAGATAGATAATATTAAAAAAATTAGTTTATTTTTTATTCTTCGGCTGTTCCTTCGGGTGTTTCCTAATTTTTTTTCCTAAACCACCCCGGTATTGAGGCTAACAAAAAAAAAAATCAAATCGGTCGAGCCATTTCCGAGTTTTTGCGAGACTAACGCACGGCAATTGAGTTTTATATATTTTTATTTTTTTCTTGCTTTTTAGTTTGTTCCATTAAATCAACATTATGCCTTATTGTACTCGATAGATTTTTAAACATTCTTAATTCACAATATTAATGTCGCGATGGATTCTTTTTACATGTAAGTATAGTTAAGTGGTAGAACCGTTTATCACGCAGCCGGGCTGCAGCAGCGATGTCCGATTGTTTACAATAAAATTGTCGTGATGGCTCTGAAGGCTACTCCGCTCATTATTGTTATACAATCATATACTTAAGATAATCGCTGCATGGGAACATAAACACCGGTGTCAATGTTTTGCGATTTTTATTCAACCAATTGTCTTTGCTTACAACATTTAAATATTTGAACTTTCGAATTACAATAACTTTGTTATTTAATGCTTTTTAGGGTTCCGTACCCGCAGGGTGCCAAACGGATCCCTATTACTAAGTCTCCGCTGTCCGTCCATTCGTCTGTCTGTCAGCGGGCTGTATCTCATGAATCGTAATAGTTAGACAGTTGAAATTTTCACAGTTTGCGTATTTCTATTGCCGCTATAACCACAAATAATAAATATTAAATATAGCTAAAAATTAAAGGGATGCAAGAAACGTGTTTTGTTTTTAAAACTGAAGTATTTTTTTATAATATGTACTCTTAAATATTGTACGGTGGTACGGAATCCTTCGTGTGCGAGTCCGACTCGTACTTGGCCGGTTTTTGTTTTACTTTTATAATTTGGTGCATCGTCGAACACTAACAAGCAAAAAAAATAAAATGATCGCGACCATGACGATGCCATTGATGTTTTGGTACAATAGAGCAGAACAAGTTCAACAAGGCAGCGTTCAAGGTAAAGAAATCACTTGAGGATATTAAACAGTGAGGCAATTAAGTTCCCAGCTACGTACAGACTCCTCCATTTTATATAGATAAAGTAGACAGGTTAATTGTCCCCGTTTCGTCTTTTGTTATTTACGTTTATTCTCTGTCCTCCAAGGGCAAATAAATAAAGTCGTTTCGGGTGATATTAGTTCAAAAGAGATTGATTATGGTGTGCTCTAAAAGGAAACGTTATGTGGACCGTGAGATACTATAGTTATATGTAGGTAGGAGGTGGCATGGCAGTACCCTTCAGGTCAAGCTCGTGCCCAGCGGGAGTAACAACCTGTCTCGCAACCAACGCAATACTTGTTATGCAACTAACAGATCCGATGTCATTGGATATTACCGTATTGAGATTTTTTATCTGCCACTCGTAGACCGGTTTGACAAGTTCATTGTCTTCAGGAGGTCAATAAACCTTATCCGTCTTAATGTTAGCGAAACTAGGCTTCTGTCAAGGCAAATTAAAACGATCACTCTTACTTTTATTTATATTAAAGGATTTGCAGACTGCCTTTGATCGTAAGTATGGAGCGTGATAATGGTTTTCCATAGTGCAAAAACATTAACTATTCAATAACCACGTTACGACTAGTGAAACCGCTTTCTCGATTGCACACAATGCTTGGAACTAATCCAAACGTGAACACAATGACTTTAAGTGAAAGGAAAGGACCAAATAAAATTCAAAAATAAATTATACATGTGGCTGGTTATGTGGGTAACGGTGCGGCCCTGGACTGGCCCAGCCGTGGTGCGTGGTGCCAGGACGATTGTATGGAGATCTACCGTTACTTAAGGCAGCATAAGTTCAACAGTTGAATGAACTATCACACCAGTTTCGTGAATAACAATAGGTGTTCTTACGATAGAGCCATCATACTAATTATTTACTCAAGCTACTTATATCATTAAGGCTTCCAAGGTGAAATTAACGTGCTGCGGTATTGTTGTTATTTTGTTAAGTACAAACAACCGCTCAGTTTTTACTCGTCTGTTTAATTCTTACAAAAAAAAAATCCTTTACTGCCTTCTTGATCTAGCTGTGAAGAGTTTGTGATTAACTAAGCTATTAATGCTCGTGTATAGTTACTGTGGGGTACTAACCTTTAATTACGCGAGCGTGACCTTGAACGTGACCTTTGGGTAAATTCCGTATTTAAAAATAATTTATGTACATCTATTATTCTCTCATATTTATACATCAAACAATTCTAAACGACTGACTTGTGGTTTTATAAAAAGCCTTCGTTTGGCCGAAGTCCTCCAAGATGACCAATTCCGGATTATATTACTTACGAAGAGGTATGAGGTAGAACTACGTGTTAATTAGTTATCTGTAAAGAAATATAGGTACGTATGTATATAGAGCGTCACGTTCGTAGCAATTGTATCAGTTTGTAGCATCCGCCAGGAAAATTGGCTAAGTCTGACATTCAGGAAAACATAACTTTTAATTGGAAAAAAAATCTTTTAATGTAATCTACTCGTAATGATAAACTTCAGAACCTACCAAATTATCGCCTAAATTGAGTACTTGGGTAGGGACTACCAAGTGGTTTCCCACGTTAGACAAAGGCTCACTTGTTTAAAAAAAACTCGTCATTTTGAAATACTACCTTGCTTGTTATTTTTATGAATATGAAGTGTATCGGTTTAACACAGTTTTAGTTAGAAGAGGCTTTTACAAATCCTACTGGAGTTTTCAATGGATATGAAATCAAAATCGAAATATTTTATTTCACATAAGCCTACATGGGCACTTATGAAAGGTCAGAAGCTAGGTGCACGGTTCCAATTGGTCGTTTCCTATGGAAAAGAACCGACAAGAAACTCCACGGTTACTCTTTTAAAAATAATTGGCTTTTACATTTTTTTCAAATTACAGTGTTTTCAAGTATGGGAGGACAGTAATGTATGAATAAATCAGCTTGATAGGTAAGTACCTAGGAGTAATCTAGGCAAGGGACTGTAGATTTTACAGGGTGAAATTGAATTCATAGGCATCCTCTTAAGGGGTCATTGTACTCATCATTATGAACAACTTTTATTATGGGACCAAACCTGAAATCGCGAAAAAAAATCAGCTGTTCCCTAAATTTTGACGAGTTATGTGAACATAGATGTAGGAAAATGCTGATTTTTTTTCTTGTCGACCGTACATTTTTTTCAAAATCTGTGAATGAGGATCAAAATTTCTCAAAAAAAACGATAAGGACAGTCTTCTAAGACCGTTTTCTTGTAGCTACAACGGTTCAGGTACCTGCCCTTAGTGCCCTTACTGCCGTCTCGAAAATCCACCCTGTATATTGACGTTCCTCACTTGCGATTGCGCCCCAATAAATTGGGATAAGGACAAGAGAATGATGATGTTACGGCATGTACTTAATTAAAAAAATTATAATAACAACCCCGCCGCCGTATCTCTACGTTGACGTCGTGGTGGGGCTTGCGCCCTCCGACCTCTAGGTCTGTACCGGTAGAGTTTACTTTGCTGGAACGGGTCTAGGATAAGAAGCCAGACCAAGAGAGATACAGAAACCCGCAGGGCAGCATGTGGCGAGCTGTTGGGCAGTAGCGACCCCACGGACCCTATCTCCCGTAAGAAGTCTTGTTCCTCATCTCTGGCTTGCCTTCGTTGACCGGCTGGAGTGAACACTGACGAGAAACAGAGCTCCCACCTCATTCTTGCCTTTATTGACCGGCCTGAATGGAGATTCGCAAGAGCAAACGTGCTCGGAGGAAGGAAGTATTCCAGTAAGTGCTGGTAGGGATCTTGACCATCTTCCGGGCTCTGGTATGTCCTGATAGTCGTGGAATACCTCTCCACTTCTCATGAGCACCTCAGGACATGTTGCCCCCTTGTCACTATGACACTATGTGCTAGCGACCGTTGAGATCGGGGGCCCATTATTGAGTGTGCAAGTCACCCCCTGGCATTTTATCCGCGTATTACATAACACTGATCAGGCAGAGGACATAGTCTTTCCATGCTAACTTCTTGGTAACCAATCCACTATAGCCACCCAAACCCATAGTCCAATATGTTTCGTTTTCATGTGCTACAATAGTCCTGCACCAACCGGGGATAGTCCTTGGTTGCATTTGCATAGTGCATATAGGGATAATCGTCGGTTGGTGTCTCCTCATCATTTAAAATGGTCTAAGGGGCCTCTGCGAGTTGAACATATAAATATAATAATAATGAAATTGACAAAGTTAAACTATAGTTGGCCCTGTGCTACGATTACAAAAATAACAATTAAAATAATTATTTAACAAACCAACGCCTTTCAGGCTAGCGAAATACTAAAATTAACGTCGATACTTTCCGGCTACAAAATATTAGTTCGGTACTTACTGCTGAATTTTATCTATTTCATTGAAGAAATTCCTTATTTTCTTTCAGGAAAAGATGTGTAATTTATTTCAGATCTTGATATTTTTAGCACAATAAAAACGATGTACCTAAAGACTTATAATGTACCTAGACTAGCATATCAGTGCAAAAAAAATACACTCACAAAATTCAGCATGGATTTTCGCTGTGTGCAACTAAACCGCAGGAAAACGGCGGTACCTATATTTATTTAGTTATATACACTTTATTGTAGACCACAAAAATACATAACAAAAAATAAATCAAACACTACAAAATATGCAATGGGCGGCCTCATCACTTTCTGCGATCTCTTCCAGGCAACCTTGATGCTTACATTCCGGACAAAATATTTCTATATGATTTATTATTATTGCAATCTTTTAGATAAACCTTTAAGCTGAAAGTAGTAGTAGTAGTAGTATATTCTGATATAGAACATACTAATTCCATGCATTCAGACAAACTTTACGTTACATACAGATTATATTGAAAATTTTCACATGCGAAGGAGGAAAACTACTGTCTCAAACGTTTGATTTGACTTAACATGCTTGTTTATTTTTCTAATAACGTCTATTAGCGTAGAGGCTGGCATTGCCCTGAGAAGCCGACGGATCATCACGAGCTACCATATCGCAGTAGGTATCACCGCGGGCATTTGCGGTGAACCACTTTTCGACCTTATTACTAAGGCAATAAGGTTGAAAGTGGTTTACCGCAAATATCCGCGATGGTACAGTCAAGGAATTAAAAATATTAAGCACCTTAAGGTTAATTTAATCTTGCACCTCATTATTTTTCCGACTACGTAAACGCCAATATTTTGAATGAAAACGGCAGTTTGAAAATGCGCCCGCGATTTGGGAAAAGAATTTGTTTGTATTTTCGCTCTTTGAGTAATTGGGCTCGGCGTGTGTTTGACAAACACGGCCGAGATGCCACATGAACTGTTTCTGACCGCCCTTTAATACAATGACTAGCCAATGAGCATAAAACGAGTGGACAATAAATGATCTAACTAGCTTTGAGCCGCGGTATCTCTCGCGTAGAAGTCAGAATTTATCCCACGGGAGCGTACCTACCACCAGTATAAAAAGTATTTCTTCAAACTCCGTTCAGCTGTTAATGCGTGAAAAGATAACAGACAAACAGACAGAGTTCCTTTTGCATTTATAATACCAGAATAGGTTAGTAATGGTCCAAGAGCTGTACGTGCTACTGTAGAATTATATTATCATCATCGTAGTTATCGGCTCAAATGCATCTCTCAAAAATAAACTTAGGTTCAGCTAAAAATAAACGACAGTCTACTATAAAATGTTTCATCTTAAAATTCGATCCCAGCGTTTAGATTGGACACGCACCGGTAAATATCCGATCGGGAATGAACAGCCAAACATGTCTGAATAGCTGCTGCACAGCGGAAATGTTTTCGCGCTACAAATTACGTTTTAATCAGACCAATGTGAATTATTTATAAAGTAAGTATTTAAATTAGGTTGTGCCAAACCGCCGGTGGCGGAACGTAGATGACAATAACAATGACGTAAAGATACTCTATTCTGTTAACACTTGGGAGAAAAGGTGCTAATCATTCAGCCATGCTATAATAAAAACCAGAAGTGTTTTATACGAATTGGTACAGGACGATACGTCACAAATTGTCTACTTACGATGCATCGTTTAAAGATTGGGGATTTACTGGTGCGATGTTGGTGATATTTTGATTTTCAATCAAATTTATGGCAAATTACCTAAACGTAAAGTTTATATCTATACTTGAAGTTAATTAGCACTATTTCAGAATCACAACGTGTTGTTATTTACTCATAATGAGTAAATCGAAATTTCTAATCAAAGTTAATGAATCCTTATATGTTCTCCTTACACGTAATCTTGCACTGCAGTACATTATGTAATTAATGTACTCAATTCTATCCACGACTCGTGAAGTTCTTTGCCTAATAAGAATTTATATTTTTCTGATTAAAATTCCATGTTTGTTTGCTTTTAACTCGCAAGCTAATCTCAGTTTTGTTTTGCGCAATGAGAACGTAAATGGTGATTGTGTAAATACTTGTTGGAAACCAAAGTTGGTTTATTTGCTTGTATCACATCACATCACGCAAAATCCGTTTGTAGTATGAACATAGCTCCGATATGGTCAACATTATGAGAATTGTTAACACTAAGCTTCAACGTATTTGAATAAGAACTTAACCCACCTTTTATATGTAGGTATGTGTAAATGCTAAACGACTCCGTCTTTCAGTTGCAAAACCTTTATTTCATATGTAATCAATATTTGGTCCGTGTCGATGATATGAATCTATTCAAAGATTTAAGGGCTGGGTTGCCATTGCTTTCATACATAAAAGTATTATTTCATCAAATTGTGTCGCTGAAAATTCAAGTATTTACATATTTTTATGAAACTCCAAGTAGACGCAAGTGAGTGACGCCACAGGCACGCTATTAAATATATAAATTGTGGGAACTTTGTGATAAGTGGGTGAATTCTCGTAAGATAGCAATATTTAATAGGTAATTTACATAATATTATCATGTTGTGTCGTAGTTTTAAGAGGAGATTGCACCTCTTGGATGTATAAAGTGACTCGGTACGATGTGCTTCACTTAAAAAAGAGCTAATAAATAAATTTGTTCGTCGAGTAGCTGACGTTCAAATGTAGCTGATAATAGGTAAACGAAACATGCTTAGAACGATAATAAAAATTATGTACGTGCTTATTGTGAAATGTTTTTTTTTTTTATATATTTTGTTCTTGAAGTTTATCTAAAGGCCGCCGCCTCGCGAAGCTTGGAGATAGTGAGTGTAGGTATAACACAGCTAGATTCGATTTGCAGCGGTAATAAGCACGTGTAGTTTAACAACGTCGTTAATACAACGATTTTAATGAAGATTGCTAAGACTCTCACATGTATATAAGAGATAAACCGTTAATTTATTGACGAAGTCGTTCCAAACCATTACGCAATACTCATTTTGTATCACATTTTGAAGAATTAAAACAGTTGTGACTTTCAATACGATACAGTTGACTGGTAACAGACTTACTATATTGTTAATCTTTTAAATAAAATCTTAATGTGAAAGATGAACAATATTTGAGTAAATAACAGAAGGCAGGTACTCACTTGACGTTGTTCCGCATGTCGTAGCTTGTTGCGATGTATCCTGCGTCCCCACTAGAACAAAAAGACACCAATCAATAAACTATAACTTAATGATAGTGTTAAAAAAAATATTTAGAAAGTTCTACAGTCATTCGTAAGTTTCACCGCGCTCTGTTAAACGTTTAAACGTCTGTCAACTCTCTAAGAAGTAGGTACGAACTACGAACCCAGGGTCCCTGAATGAATCGTGTATCTCGGTCATTGTGGTTGTGAATCAGGGTGCAATATCCACTAATTATTCTATGGCGGAGACAATGGGCGCGCGGGACACGATTGACACGCCGCGTCGACCGCCGTGTCTGAACTGTCGCCGCTTCTATTAATGTTATTATAGAACAGGTGGTCTTAGCTACTGCCGACAGTAGTTTAGTAAACATACAATATAATCTTCGATAGAAATCGTATTCCTAGCAGTGAGAGAAATGAGAAATCGTCCCCAGCGATGTTCTAGGCGATTACCGCGTGCAGCGCGCACTAGTCCAACTGGTCAGGGAGTTGCTCGACACACATAAGCTGCCGTGAGCCAGTCAGTTTCGCTAATATCAGCATTACCGCGATACTCAATGAACCGTTTCCTACTTTACTTTGAAACACGGAGAGGCGATGTAATCTCGTATGTAAATGATACTACTTATAAATTGCAGCTTCTATTGCTGCTACAAGTCGCAGCGGACTGGATGCACTTTTCCGGTTGATTTACTCCACGGTCGTCGCAACTTGGTAATGATATATTTTTTGTTTTGTATTCACTATCTCTGAATAACATAAACAAATTTCGAATACGGTCTTCGCCGTACACGAATTGAGTTGAATTAATTTGTAAAATTGCTGTCAGGGCTACTTTTGTAGAAAAAGAAAAATCTGAAAAAGGAAAATTCCGAAATGTATAGGTGTACTTTTCAGAATTTTTCTTTTTCTGATTTTTATCAAATTAAACGTTCTCAAATTTATACACCTACCTACGATTGTAGGTATTAATTTCACAACGTTGAAATGGAAATATGAAATGGTGTGTATTTATGTGAAAAATATATTAGTTAAAGTTAAATCAAAACGAAACTAAACATGTCCAAAAGTTTAGATGAGATGACTACCCGAGTTTAATATTCGCTTTACATGGTTCAAATTTTAATTACGTACTTGATGAGGTATTTTTGTTTAATGTACTGTACAGTTAGCCTCTGTGGAATTCATAGTACCTAATATTAATTTTTACCCAATTAATATTTTGATTTGGATCTTAACTAGGTAAGGTACCTACCATAATCAAAGCCTAAATCGTCACCGATTATTACTTCTATTTAGTAACTAGCTTTTGCCCACGGCTTCGCTCGCGTGGGTGTCAATACATACTTCCCTATTTGAATCGAATTTTCTTCAGAATTTCATGGATTTTAATTTTTTTTGCGCAGAACCCTAATTATTTTTTCCAAAATAAAAGTATCCTAAGTTACTCCATTTAACATCAGCCATCTGCCAGTGAAAGTCCCGTCAAGATCGCTCCAGCTTTTTCGGAGATTGGCCGGAACAAACAGACAGACAAAAACTTTAAAAATTGCTTTTTCGTTATAATATCGTTTATACTGTCGTATGCATTTAGTACGTATACAAAGCTGTTATTTTGTTATTACAAACAGAAACTTCAATTTCATTTATTTGCATACTCTTACTACGTTCATATATGAAACTACCCACGTCGATGTTTCCGCAGGCGTCTGTGTTAACTGATAGTTAGAAATTATATACACACTTTGAAAACACATTTCCCTAAATGGCTCATAAACAGTATAAAACCACACAGCACTGCACTGTCAGTTCTCTCGAATATGTATGCAAAGTGAACTCCATCAGACCAAGGTCGACTTTACTCCCTTCAATGCCAAATATCGATTTACCTATAATGCATTAAGATTTTCTCAACAATCTAAACATTTCCTTTAGGAGTAGAACATGTGCACGCATAGTAATGCTATATCGAGCTGTAATTAATATGACTAGCGTTCGCATTCTAACTATATAATTCATTTAAATAGTTACCTAAGTAAAGCTTGGCTGCCGTGATCCGGGTGATGCATGTGACTAAGGTACTAATAAAACAACGAGTAAATTAGTTTTACCCTCCATTAAATAGGATGCGCACAATTTGAGCTGAAGCACTGTGCGCCACACGACTCGGCACCTCCTAAATTAGGCAAATCAGCGAGTTTCATCAAATCAAAACTTGGTAACGAACCACATAAGTTATTAATGCCGTGTGTATACAGGGTGCTTGATAATTAAGTCGATTATACTCATCGCGCGTGTATCTCCTACGCTACAATTTGTATGTAGGTATGTTGATAACAAATTGTGCGTAACATTTTTCTAGAAAGCAATGCATAATGGTGAAATGTTGCACACGATAATCACGTCAGGGATGAGCTCCTACGTGGAAGTGGCGACGGAAACGATTGCTGAGGGATTTCCGTGACTTCAGTCGCCGATACTATGCGAATTTATCTTCCAAATTGCGTAAATTTTTTTTTTAATTGTCATGCTCAAAATATATTCAAGTAATACCAGAATTACAAAATTATATCCTAACTGCGTAAATTGCGTAATGTACGACATTCGATAGTAATTTTTGTAGACCTTAATTATTTCAATAACTTCTTATAGACCACCTCTTTAGATATATCAGAATATTATTCTGCAAATAAAAAATTAAAATAGCATTAATAATGCAGAAAATCCAACTAATCCCTACTATTCTACTAATAAGTAAAAGTTTGTGAAGATGTTTGGATGTTTGTTACTCAATCACGAAAAAATGATTGAACGGATTTGAATGAAATTTTGCACACAAATACCTGGATTAACACATAGGATACTTTTTATCCTGGTGAACATCCACGCGGGCGAAGCCGCGGGAAAAGCTAATAATATTATAAAGTCGAAATTTTGTGAGTGTGTGTGTATGTTTGTTACTTCTTCAAGCAAAAACTCCTAAATGGATTTAGATGAAATTTGGCACACAGATAGTTTATAACCTGGATTAGCATATATGATACTTTTTATCTCGAAATCCCTACGGGATCGAGACGTATGCGGGTGAAACCGCGGGGCACAGCTAGTACAAGTATAAAACGCAAGAAACTGTAATTTATACATTTCTTGAATCGGACTACCTCGCCATCGATGTGAAGAGAAACTATTAATGGTTGCTACAAGTCTTGTTTTCTACTCTAATATAGATTAGATGAAGCAGGTTTAAACTAGAGTTCCGATATACTTTGAGGACAGGCTAACTTGTAGACTTTCACGGTGTAGCTTGATCACAGCATTTCATTACTTTACCGTGGTAAAGAAATAATTTCCATGTAGTTGAATATTGTTTACAAATTGATTTAGTTATAAGCGTCTGAGTTTTCTTATTCAAATAGCGAAATACGACCGATGCGACGACGCTTGGATCAAAATATTACCTACAACTTGTATATTAAACTTAAAGAACCAATTTATATTATTTTTTTACATTTTAGAGGTGTTTGTTAGTGTCGGAGGTTTTTGACAATGTTTTACTAGGCTTACGTAACTTTCGTAAAGTTCGCTTAAACAAATCTCTTGAGAAAAATATTAACACGGTAAAAATTACTATGTTGCAGGAGAATTAGACTAAAATATATTTTTAAACGCCACGGGAATAGCGTTTAAAATTTATCATCGAATATTTCAACATTTTCTCGATTAAATTCAAAATTCAAAATACCTTATCGTAATACATATTATTATAGAGGTAGGTGAAAAGGATATCCAGCTTAAACTCTTAATAATTGATTTAAAAGGTCTTGTCATTATATTGTTTCAACTGGACATCTGATTGCCCGATTCAACTCCGAATTATTTAGTATCCAATCAATTTAATTAATGTTCCACTGGCCCTTTGCTAGATGAAGTAAGAAATACTGACACACTAAGCATTCCCTAGCTAGCTGATTACTTGAACTAGGTTTTGCGGAAAGCCACTGAACGCAATCCAGTATTCCAAAACTGTTCAAGTGCTAAACCACATACATTCTCGTACATATGAGTACATTTCCTACGCATTAAAAGCCGAACCCTCTGCCAACCAGCGAAAAAGTCCTGGCTGTTGCAAGTTTACGATGATGCAATGCGGTATTAGCACTAAACGTTAATAAATCTAAAAGCAAAATGTGTATCTAGATTGGCCATGTCTCGATTCGGTGGCGTGTAAATCAATAGATATGTAATATCGCTCAATTGGTCCAGATGGCCGACCGAATTGTGAGTGACGTATTGAAACGAACAAGAAACAACAATTACTATTGTAGCTGCTTTTGTAATGTTACATTAATTTTAGCTCACAGCTATAGATGAATGATTTAAAGTTTAAACTGTTATATTTTATCTTTTGAAACTTATATTATAATTGAATTATTTCCTACAAATTATAGGGTCTTTCAGATTCGTCAACTATCACAAACTTAAAATATAATATAGGCCCTGTTACTTTTCGATCAAAATAAACTTTTTAACCCCTTCCCGCCCCTAATGTTTAATTTCCGAGTCATCATCATCATCATTATTCTCCTCCCTTATCCCAATTTATTCTGGGTCGGCGTAACATGTCTTTTTCTTCCATACTTCTCTATTAGTCGTCATCTCCGTAGTCACTTCCTTTCTAGCCATTACATCATCATCACACAGTCCATCCATCGTTTCTTTGGTCTTCCCCTACTCATATAGCCATCCACATTCATACTCAAAACTTTCCTCACGACGTTTCCCTCATTCCTCCGCATCACATGCCCATACCATGACAACCTACACATTTCCACACAACTTTTCAGCCACCGGTGTCACTTTCAGAATTCCTCTTATAGTGTAGTGTAGGCTTTATAATGTTTAGTTCCGGAAATTTCGTGTTAAATGAGTGATTGAGGTGTTTTAACTTTATACCTTGAAACCTAGCAGCTGCCATTATAATCGAATCGATAAACGTCGGAGCCATTTCCAGTATGTAATCGTTTAGTGCACGAGGCTGCTGCACAACTAAACCGCGTCAGCAAAACGTAACATCCTATTACATCACTACTCGTTTTCTCTTTTTCAAAAGATTAGATCATTATGAACTATCACTGTCGTGGTCGGTTATCACGCAAAAAGGCGCAACAAACACTAACGTACTAGAACTGCAGGTGCACCTGCGCTGTTCTTATAGAAAATGCGAACGCACTTACTGGTTGGAATTGCGCATCACGCCGAAGCAATATCTCGACATGTGGCATAATAAATCGGATTATCATTTGAATGTGAATATACAACGTATCTCATTTAATGAAGTCTGCTTTTAATTCAAAACAAGTCGTTAGACGCGTTGAAAAGAAAATTATGGTATCTGAGCTTAATATTAAGATTACTTTTTTACTTAAACAGGTTACTTATATTAAATTGCCTTACGAATTGTGCTAATGCATACTAATTATATAATCAAGTTGAAGAGTTTGCTTGTTTGTTTGAACGCGCTAATCTCTGGGACTACCAGTCGGAATTGAAAAAAAATCTTTTTGCATTTGACAGCCCAATTCTAGAGGTTGGTTATAGGCTATTTAACATCACACCACGTTACCCTTAGGAGCCGAGCATAAAGAAAAAAGTCAGAAATAACGCTAAACGAGAACGAAGTAATAGCGAGGGCGGGCGAAATGATGCGAAAATTCACGCGAAGTCGCAGGCAGAAGCTAGTTTGGTGTATAGGACGACAACCCTTGCAGGTATACGTACTTTAATAGCAATATTATTGCATTGATTCAGAAGGCAAATGTCATAAGCGTGTAATTATCATGAAAACCGTGTTATCAACACTGCTCCTATAAGGAAAGTATTTATTTACAAATTAACGTAACTATGAATATGATGAACTCTAGAACAAAGGTTGATCAAAATCAGGATAAGGTCCATTTCGTAACTTAATGACGAATGTTAATTGTTTAACTAGTGTTTTATTAAATACATATTTCTAGCGGAATTTGTAAAACTTTTGAAGAATTTTACAGTCAAGGCAGGAGAAATTAACAGTTTAGGCTTATGTGAAAAATATGAAAGTCCGTAATTAAATAAATATTATCTATAAATATTCCAGAATATTAAAAAGGACTACCTAAGTATGACAGCTAACAACCATTGACAGACAATTCCAAATTCAAGTTCTGAATATTGTATCTATTTAACTATCTTCTATTTATATATACATATTTAATTAAATATGCAAGTAATTACTTGCCCTGACTTATTCTTCAACGCAGAGGCTAAACCGCTGGGGCCACAAGCTTGTAATTTTGGCAGTTGATGTTTTTTATGTTATAAACATGCACTAAGGTGAAAGCGAAATCCCCGTAATTTTATTTGTACGAAAATTCTTATTTCTTGAGTTCATAAAATTGAAACTTGGCACGATCACTAAGTAAATGAAGTTTGACATTTTTTGTTTTTCTAAACTACCCCTAAAGGGGGCTGTCGGGTGACGTTGAGGTGAGCGTCGTCTCGTGTGCGCTCCGTCACAGTTTTTTTGCTAAGTGTTGGCACATGTTTACAAGTTGGCGTTGCAAAGCGAACATTGTTTCTTTTGTTTTGGTGTGGTGGTGGCTCTGTGTCGCAAAGTGATTTACATTGAAGTGGTGCACATGTGCTCCGGTGCGACCTGGCGTGGCCTCGTGCAGGCTAATTTGGTGAGATCTTTCCATCTTTCAGTGATTTGCTCCTCTCTACAAGGCACACGGCTTAGGTCCGTCATTTTAAGTCACTAGTTTATTCTGTCCCTACAGGTTTAATTGGTATATATGCTAAATTATGTACCCAACTTTAAGATACAATGCGTGTGTCACAATTATAATAATATTATGTTCAGTGTTACACAATCGTTTTGGGTTCAAGGGTTCTTTTTTTTATGAGTGGTGGGAAGTGTTTTTGTGAATGCGCATTATATTCTTAGACAAATCCGAGATTAGGGTCAACTCAGGTGCAAAAAAAACACAAGAGCTCAGCTCTGCGATATTTTATTGGGGTCTAGTTTCATTAACTATTTGTGTTGAATGGTGTGCATAGCTTTGAAATATAGAACTATAATATCTGCAATCGCGTTAACCTGAGGTGAACAGCGGTGATTCTGCTGCTGACAACTCATTAGAACGAAGAAGAAAACGAGCCCAGAAAGCAGTTTAACCCCGCGAAAAGATTCGCCTTGAAGCTGGACCTAAACAAACCTCGCGGCGACGTCGTTAAAAGATCCATAGATAAAAGTCACCCGTCTCTCCACAATTCCATTGCTTACTTAGGGTGCATACCCGGTACGGCTCTTATAATCCTTCTTCAGTTTCTATTACACCATGAAACATGAGGCTACAGGGGCTAGTGTGAATCTTTGGGTTCATTTAAGTAATCGAGTCTAGTCAAACCACGCTGTGGTCGTTGCATTTTATTCATTCATTCATTTTAAACTACCCCCTAAAGAGGGATTGGGGAGTGTCAAAAATTGTATGGAAGAATTTTAACACGCGGTCCGATTAACTCGAAACTCAGTATTTATACTTAAGATCGAAAATAAACGATAAAGTGCGTCAGGGTTTTTTGAAAGTCTACCCCTAACGGGGTACTAAAGTACGAAATCCACACGGACGCAGTCGCGCGGGTAGTGCTAGTTTCAAATAAACCTACATGGGTTCTTATGAAACAACAGACACTATGCGGCCCTTTGTACACGGCACAGTTTCATTACGGTACGGCGTATAAACCGCGCCGTAGAAAAAACGTGTAAGCTTGTACATGACACGGCAAACAACCGGACATGACGGCTCAGTTGTGTTGTTTGTGTGCCAAGTATCCAAAACCTTATTTTCCTTTTTTGAGTTTTCTATACACGTAATCAGCATTGATAATCTTTTTCTTATATGGATTCATGACGCACGTCTGCAGCTTGGCACAGAAAAACACAACTGAGCCGTTTCTAACCGTTGTCACGCCCGGACGTTTGTCGTGTCATGTGCAAGCTCGCACGTTTTTTCTGCGGCGCGGTTTTTACGCCGTACAGTAATGAAACCGTACCGTGTACAAATGGCCTAAGGCGTCTAACAGGGAGCGAGTGTTATGTTCATAGGAACATCAATAAATTGTACAGTGTATAATGCATTCCGAAGGTGATGCTATATAAGTAGGACGCGGATGCTTTTACTACCGGCGGCAATTTTACGATGATGGGATAGATTACTCTCTGAAAATATAGACATTTTTATGAGAGGTATTAGTGATGACGCAGACGATCAAAGAAGTGTCTACATACACAAGGACACGCATTACTCTTCTCAAGTGGCGAAATAAAAATAAAACCGAATAATACTTTATACTTGCCAAGTCGCCACCCAAATACTACCCTTAGATATATCTTGGTAACTGCAATGAAGGAAAACGTTATGTCGGTGCCTTTTAAAAATGTTGTCTAGTGTGTTTAACGGCTTGAGGTATAAAAACTGATGCATCAAAACTTTGTAGAGTGCACTTCAGAGAAATGTGTGGAAAAGACGGCTTTAAGGGTACCGACCCTTAAAACCAGGAAAACGTGTTATGAGTTTTGGATAAGTTTATACACGCTGCGTTTTTATTGGCTAGGGAGTTATCAAAATAAGGCAGTGCTTTTTGCACGTTTTTAGTGATATTCAATTTCTTTTTATCAATCATCTATACAAGGTTTATCCTCAATCCGATTTTTTCACTGACTGGTGAAACTCTTTAATTAGCCAGACGTTTTTTTTTTTTCATGGCTACTACTTTCAAGTTAGTTTTCTATATAAACTTATCAAAAACCCAAAACACGTTTTCCTAGTACCGACCCTTAAGAAAATGTAATGTAACGTAAACTGTCAAATAATACTGAGCTATTGCATTCGGCATTTTTATTTTGTAGGTCCTACAACCTGTCAGTATTTTGTCCAAGACCTATGTTTTGTAGCACTTGTGCTGATACATTTAATCTCTACTGATTCATTTAGCTCCTAGAGAAAATCGGCCACCGATGGTATGCAGTCTGCGAACGCTTTAAAGCGCATGTAACCTTAACTACATCTTGCCCCTCAAAAGCAAAGTCAGAATAAGAATACAATGAACAATATGAAATACAATACTTTTACTATCAACATATAATTTGTTATTATGGATATCTGTCATTATGTTATTACGCTGACACTTAAGTAAACGCGACTACTATTTAAATATTAGTTCAGACGCTATTAACAAATGGAAATCGAAATAGCTACGAGTAATTTATTGTAAACTAACTTAGTAATCGACCCTCGGAAAACCTTGGAAATTGGAATTCCTATTCAGCCATGTTTTCATAAAATAGGCTAATGATTTTGGGGCAAGTCTAGAGCTGATTGTGATAACTAGAAAATAATGTTTAGTGTTAAATACACTATTTTCCATGATATTCTTCTATCTTACAGTTAAGTATCAGAGAAAACAAGTTAAAAATGCCTGTAATAAAAAAAACAGTAATTATTCATTTTTCCAATCGGTCTAAGCATACGTACCCTTTTTACTTACAAGAAACTCAAAGTACAAATAAAAGAAAAACGTGTTCTTTTTTCTTTCGTTCTTATACTCCGTATGTAAGTACCGAGAAACACAGTGTGCGTTCATAATTAACACTGTTTTTATATCAAACACAAAAGATACACAAGCTTCTGTTGTGACATCTAGTTATTGTTGCCTACTTAATTATAATTAAATCGAAGGCATCACGCTATTCATACTACTTAGATCCGTAAATCATTTCTTCGAAAAAATAATTTTTATTCTGATCTGTTTTTTAAATAATTTACCAGCAAACCGCTATGTTTTGTTAGATCATATCGAAGTGGGTCAAACTTGCGCTGTTTTGTTTGGCAATAATGACGATAACATCTTAATTGAAAGAAATTTTGCGACTTATTTAAATATTCGCAGCTTATTATTACTTTTAAAAATGCAATGCTTACAGGATAGGTAGACCGATTATCGGCTTATTTTAAGAGGGCTGTCGCATTTTGTCACTGTCAATTTTTAATGAAAAGATGCTTTTTTAAAAAAAAATTGTAATCAATTGGCGAACTAATAAATAATATTAATTTAATAGATAATTATTAAAACATTTCTATTGTGTTATATAATAAACTCAGTTTAATAAGGATTATGATCTGTTTTTGAGATGAGTTAAATAAATGCCAGGGTGGAATTAAAATTTATGATCTACATATTATAGAGTATTCTATTCTGTTGTATCTTTGTCCATTTAAACTAAGCGTTAAATGATAAAATGTTTCCAATCAAAAAAAAAGTAGGTAGGTAAGTATTTTTTTTCATGTGGGCAACATTATATTTAGGTACACTTGACAAATCCGAATACAATATACAATCTAACACTAAAATATTTATGTTATGTATAAAAAGGAAAAAAAAGACACTAGCTCATTGGGTATGTATTATTTTTGTAAGTTGATTATTTAAAAATTGTAGGTAAGCTACCCAACATTGTTCACACGTCCACTATTTTTAAGTTTATACGGCAATAATCAAATATTATTTGTAGCCACATTTTCGGGATGTTTATCTATAGTTGAAATTGCAAAATATGTTCATTAGCTCGCACGGATATTGAACTTTAAACAAACATAACACCTTGCCTACCTACTTTATGGGATAGCTACAATTTTGTACGAAAAATCGTCGTACTGATGGCATATTTAATTATGATAATATTTTAGGATAAAAGCTTATCTTATGCAAAATTAACGCGTTAGTAAATTACACAAGTTAGAAAGTACCGACTCACTTAAAGTTAGTTTTGTAAAGTACCGTCGATTTATATCCACTTGAATAGCACGTTTTAGAAAATACGAACAGGAATATTTAACACATCGACAAATTACATGTTTAAGGTAAACAATAAAAATGTCAAGCATCAAGCTTCATGCACGACTGTTTACTTCTTTCTAAATTAAACGTAACATTACACTAAAGGCGATTATTTTCCACCTTGTTTAATAAATCACAATTTTTATCAAACATGTTATTTTTTATGCATTGCATTTTAAGTGAACGTTTTGACTTGACTTTATGTTTTTAGTTTGGAGACCATCCTTCGTTAAGAGTTCAACTCTTGTTGCAACACATAACCATAAAAACTTGATTACTTATTACACTTTGTCATCGGCGCTTATCTAAATTTACGTTAATTTGTTTTCTTTGACGTAATAGAACAAGCTACAAAACAATGATTTATTAGTAGATTTCATCTCATTAACTCTGCACGTTGATAACTGAGTATTAGAAAATAATGAATAATTAGCGGTTCACTTATGACTTGAAAAAAAAAAAAGACAAGGTCGCAGCACATCGCAAAGCACAAACACAACAATAAGAATATTTAGCAAGTGATTTTAGTGTGGGACTCACCTCATTGAACCGGGTACTTGTTGTGTTGTGTTAGCGAGTGACTTACGCGGGCTGCATGCGGCTCGGCGGAGCGTGCGGGCGCGGGCGTCGCGGGCAACAGGCGGGCGAGGAGTCGTGGCGGTAGGCGGTTCTCCGTGTTGTGAATGCGCGGCCAGCCAGGAACACCACTAATTAGGAAGGCGCAAAATGCCTTACTCGTAGGACACGAGTGGTTTAGGAGGAGGTGATAGACGGCGGCGGGTAACGCTCACCTGAGTTGTCGACGGTGGTGTCCAGTCGGCCACTGCTACGTGCGACTGAGTCGCGCGCCCACCCGCCATTCACTTTTATACACTTCCCCTTCTCGGAGGACTCCGCAACATTTTTCTTTTCTGTGAAAGATCTGGTAGGTACAGGTCCTGGGTACCGTTGACCCGTGACGACAACAGCATACTCACCGAGCCTATCCTTGTAAAAACATTATTGTCTCGAAATTTGCAGGTCAAGTGCGCTCGACGTGCTACATAAATGTCTATGGTAGATACAGTAGGACCTACAATAAAGAACATTATTGTTCAAAAGATTTGTAAAATAGTAACGTAAACTTCTCAGGTAGGTTGTAGGCTTGCGTACTTAATAGGTATTTAAGTAGGCTATGGGTATTACTTTGTGTAATGTTAATTTAATTCAGTCTGTACCTCTACCTACCCTGCGGACTGCGTGGAATCCCAAATGGTATTAACGTAACTCTAAGGTTACAAGTTACAAATTAAAATAGGTAATTTTAAAAATATTCTCAATAATATAACATAAATAATCTGCTCAATACGAAGAGAAGAAGTTATTTCTCTTGTAAATCTTCTGTGTAGGTCTGTACTAAAGAAAAAGGCTCACATAACTGCACGTTTCTTCCATAAGTATCCAAATATCGTAAGACTGTGGCCGTCAGTTAGGATGGTTATTTATGGCGTATGCGCCCATTCGATGTAGATTTTCTTTTTGATAAGGTGAAACAACCTTATCATAAAGAAAATCTAATAGCTGCTTCTTCAAATTATCATTACATCATTGACCATTACCAATTCGCCTGTTTTTGAAAACACATAGGTAAGTACACGAATTCACCCTCGTTCGTCCATTACACTTAAGTATGTATGTATGTTATTTTACCTTACAGTAAGTTATTAATCATTTGTTTCCTAATTGGTTTTAATTTTATGTAAATCTCATATCGCGTCTCATTTTCTCAGAAAATGACTAGGTACTACTTGTTCGTTCCGGAAAATCAGCATTTATTTAAGCTTTATTAATGTCTTCATTTCCATAGACAATTTAGCGAAACAAGGCCGTTTTAGGGACCTTTACAACGATACTACCTTTTCTTCTTTCTAAGCAATTTGAACACAGCAAAAATTTTGCTCTGAATTAATTTAATAGGTCATTTAAATAATGCTTTCTCAATTCTCATACATATCTTGCTCTGTTATAATGTTGGCACAGAAGCATATTTCAAGTCATTTATTTTTGTTGAAAAACAGTAAGTAGGACAATACAAGGTTTGCGTAATAAAATATTACAAGTCTGAACTCTGCAATCGGGAGTCAAATCAAAATGAAAAAGTGTCACGTTTCTGTTTCCCTGAAAAAATGTAAGTACAAAAACTGATTAGATAATTATCTATTAAGTACTTACAGCAATTTGATAACTTTAGAAGTTGTTTGAATAAATGATAATTTAGAAAACAGTAAATTATGATACTTGGCTTAGGTAACCTATACAGGTAAAAATGACAAAAGTTTTACACAAAATTTTGAGCTATTTTAGTACAATAATTCTTTTCATCGACACGGTGTTTTACCAATTGAATGAAGCAATCACTAACCTACAAACTAGCGGTATCGAGGTAACAATTATTCGTAAAAGTCACATTGCGTACTTCCTTCCTAAAAAATGTAAGTATAGGTAAATGACAGTCATAGTGTCGGTCATTTCAATATGGTACTTCAGGCGATAGGGTCACAGAACACTAATACTCCTAGCGGAGGATAGGGTGACCTATGTTATTTCTGAATCCTGGATGAAAACTAAAAATTGGTGAATACATAAAATCATCAACTTAAATAAGTTTTTTAATCATATCTTACTAACTTAGCAAACGCAAAAGGTTCGAAAGGACATCGTATGGCCGTTATTTGGAAACTTGACTTGACTGGACAAGACTCGACTTGGACTTTACTTTTTTTTTCGGCATCTGTATGTCTAGGGTGGTTTTTACCCGGTGAAGATGCTAAAGCCCGTAAGGTGGAACACAAAATTATGTGAAACGTAACATGAATTAATGTAACATAAGTTGAAACGAACATGCATGAAATATTATACGTAATATGCAATGCAACATGAAATGTAACATAACCACAAGGCGAATTTGTTTCAACATGTGATACATTTCATGTTGCTTTCATATTCACTCCCGGACTCCTAAGTCGAGCCACCGTGCAATTCCATATAGGCCATGTAGGTATAAAGGCCTAAAACATCAAAATAATGATGAGTCAAAGAAAACGTTTTTATGCAGTTCCGTTGCCGACATACTGGCCATCATTTTGGTGTCGTCATTGTTCCGAATTTGAATTCACGACCAAAAAATAAAACAAACATGATACGAAAAGTGCAAGGTGGCTCGATTTAGGAGTCCGAGCCGGGAGTCTATTTGGATGCGGCATGTTCGCTTCAACTTATGTTACATTAAATTTCAGTGTATCCATCATTAAATCTCAACTTATAAATTAAGTTGATTTGTAACTGAAAAATCAGTTTGTACCAAATGCATTTGGTTTTACCGACATATGAAGCGGGGAGCAAAAACGTTGCATTATGACTATAAGAGCGCTGAGACCATTACATTATTTTGAGGGTTAATTGAGGGTTGACTTTCTTTGTAATATGTAGTATAAAATTGGCAGCATTTCCCGTAAAAAAACGTATTTTCTGGGCATCACTTTTTGTGTAGGTATACTGGGCGTCATAACATTTCGACTGAAAACATACTGAAGTTCTAGGCGTAAACTTGAAGGTATGGCAGCTCTAACTATGCTTTATCGGAGATAAAAGGTTATATTTAGCCTAAATTAAGTTCGTTGGGCGCACAACAGAAACGGCATCATCTCATATTCGACACTTTATCCTTTGATTATTGATTGATGTTGATAAATGTCATAAAACAGCTCGTTTAAAAACAAGCTTTCAGGATGTAACAAGCATTAAGCCGGAGATAATCTTATACGCTTCTCGGACCGGCCGGAGTAAACACAGACGAGGAACAGAGCACCTTTGGCTTGCCTTCATTGGCCAGCTTGAGTGGAGATTCGCAAAGGTGGTCGAAGGAAGAAAGAATTCCAGTAAGATGCTGGTAAGGATTTTGAACGGATCACCGTGATTGTCCTGAGTGTCGTAGAATACCTCTCCACTCCTTCAGTACCTAAGGACATGTTACCCCTTGTCGCTATGTCACTATGTGCTAACGGTAATTCTGAGTCATACTTACCATGTTATTTTTTATCTGTGTACAAAAGTCCAGTTCAAGTTTTCCATTAGTCAAGCAAGAGCTCAAATTAAACATATTAATAGAAATCTAGCTCCTACGCTTTAAACAGTTGCTGAATAATTGAAGATTCGTGAAGGGTGTGTCAGAAAACGCTTTTAAAAAAATGTTGACCACTGTAAATGAGCCGTTCTATACCCATATGTTTTTAAAATTGACTTTACACATTCTTTGAATTGACATTGAACGAATGTGTAAACACACACATTGACAATTTGACACAAGCCTACCAATCTTTTTGGTTGCTGGTCCTCCTCAACATCCATCTCTTTTATACCGCCAGCGACCATTCGATTTCGCACCTACCGTTCAATACTTCATTAAAAAAATGATAGAGGATCAATAACAAATGTGAAATTAATTAGGAGTATCTAACAGTTTACAGCATGTTCAGTATATTTACCTCACGAAGCGACGCGTGCTTTACTTGTGGTACCTCAGTGTACAAACACGCTGTGAATGTGTGCGTGAAGACGGGTAGCGTCAGCATATAACACACACATACACACATTCACATACATTTCCGTCTTCGCATTGTCTCGGACGGTACCGAGAGCTCCTGCGCTTATATACACATTCACAGTGTGTTTGTACACTTGGTACCCACAAGTAAAGCTCGCGTTGCTTTGTGAGATAAAAAAAAACTCGCTGACTTTATACTAGAAAACAGGATTCCCTCCGTTCGATCAGCCGCAGGTCCGATGAATAGACTCGCTTCCTCAAACCGGACTAACATCTCCGTTATTTATTTGTTAAAAGAAATAATGTCGGTTCGTTTTATTAAAATAATAAAATGATCCGACATCATTTCTTTTCTCATTAATTTCCATCATACCTTTTCCGTCAAACCGCGACGAGGATGTGACTAGCGATCTACTATTTACTCACTCAAGAAATGTACAATTGATAGATATAGGTCATTAAAAGACAAACTTACATAGTATATTAATAGTTAATCGATTACTGTTTACACTGCACGTAAGAACTTGCTATATTGTAGATAGGTACGTTTCTTGAGTATGAAAGTAGTTGATAGCTAGTCGCTTCGTCGTCGGCGGTGGAACAGGTGCCAGGATGCAATAATAAACGCATGGTGGGCTGCAGTCAGTACCTGGGACAAGTAAATTAGCAAAATGGTAATCATTTCATTTGCAGGCCGCAGTTTACACGGTCTATAGTCATCGTAATCAACTCATTACTGTGTAAAGCTGACACATTAGCCTGTTGCTGTCCATTTCCACGAAGTTATCTTTTCATTTCCACCTTTTGAAGGACAACTGTCGTAATCGGTACCTGAGTATAAAATTCCTTCGCAAAAAAATAATCCACAGAAAAGTTTTTTTGAAAAAAACCGGGACATAGCAAATCTTGCCAACGGTGGTTTACTGATGGAATTTTGGACTGTGAACATATAATGCACTTTAAGTTCTAATGAGCAAGTGTTTTGAAAGAACCGTAGGGCAAAACTTGGCTAATTCGTGATATGCAGCTATTCGGTGATAGATAATTGTGTTTTATTACCAAGTTACTACTGACTTGATAGATGTACAATTTTCAATCATTATAGTATTTGCCACATTTTTAGATATAAGTTAGCAAAACTTATTTTGTCTACTATATCACAGTAAATTTAAAAAATAGTCTGATCAATGAATCGAATTTTACAAATAAAAAACAAAACTATCACCGATTACCCAAGTTTTGCCCTACCAAAGATTTCAGAACGACATATTATGTTCTTGTACTAATTAGCATAGCATTAGCATTTTGGTGACATCGAACTCTAAGATCAGTCTGCTTATAACGTATCGTATCTTCATTTTAGGCCTGTGAAGATACCGTAATTGTATATTTTCATTAGGCACTTATTTTGGGCGAATTCGACGAAACTTTTATACCTTAGTAGCATGAGTAGGTATTATCCTGCGAATTTACAAAGACGTCAATTTATTTAGGTTGTAATTTGGTTAGGTATTAAAAAAAATATGTGTTCAATTTGCGTAGCTTGAAGCAGGTTTAGCTGTAAATAATACTGTGTCTGTTACAATGATCAAGACGAAAGTTAATGCAAAGATTCGCTCGTGATAGTATAAATACAGAATCGTTGTCAATGGTCGCCGCAGGTATTGGCTAACCGAGCCGACATCGACAGAGATAGGATTGTGGTTGAGTTTCAATTAAAACTCAACAGCGGAAATACACAATGTACTGTTTCATTTTCTGAACAAAAAAGTGCAGCATCCCTCGCCACAGTTTCCTAGAATCCAATTTATTTCTGTTGACGTAAACTTGGCCAACCTCATAAGATAAACACTGAAGAATAAATAATAATAAGTTTATTGATTCTTATAGGTACAACAAAGGTTACAATATTTAGGTATGACACTGGATCCACTGAAGATTTTAATGTATATTCAATTGCTTTATCAATTGCATGGTTTAGCTTTTAATTATTAACTTAATAATTACAAGGTCGTTATATTTGTTATTACTTAGGTCACAGTATAAATAAAAGAAGCAGTAGTATGTCTCGGCAGTGACCTTGAAATAATTACCTACGGCCGCTCGGTAGATAAACACGCACTAGGGTTGCCCACTGACTGTGACTCTTGGGTGACGTAGATATTTGATAATGTTATATTAAATTGTTATATATTATCTTTTCATTCTTTCTTTTTTTTTCTTGAATTTTTTCTTTCCTTTTTTATATTTTATTTCCTTTCTTTTTGGTTTATTTTTTTTTTGTTAAAATGTATTACTGCAAATCCTGTTAGTTTTCATTTTTACCAGACTACGGCAAAGCCAAAGGAGGGTATGATTTTGACAGGCTACGTTTGTCAAAATATGAGGCTTGGCCGTTTCGTTACTACAAAAACAATTGTTTAGCAGAAAAGTAATGAACAGTGAATACATTTTTCACCTTACGCACATGTGACGGTAGCGAAACGGCCAAGCCTCATATTTTGACTAAGGTGTAGAGTTTGTGAAGTTAGGGCTTGCGGAGTTAGGGCGTGTAGAGTTGTGGCGAGAAGCTTGGCTCTACATGAGATCTGATAACTTTTTGACAGTGCGAGCCATATGGTCTCGTCTTGGCAACATTCTACATGACAATGTTTTTGGTGGGATTTTACTTCTTTTCGTAAGTTGCTTATGACAATATTTTTACGAGTATTTTGTTCATTTTTTCTGTCTATTTTTGGGGTGTATTTCTTGCACATCAGAGGTGCCTTTTTCATAGCCCACTCTCTATGTTTGCGTTTTTTCTTTGTTTGTTTACCTGCTGTTTATAACAAGCCATAGATCAGGGCAATACTTGGCTGTTAGGCGATTATATTCGACTATAGCTGACTGTTGTGCTTTAATACTACTACTATTATATTTGTATAATCACTATTTTTTTATTTGCAATAAGAAGTCTGCGTACTTGTATATTTTTCAGACCTCTAGCATTAAATTAAGTTTGTATGGGGAAACCCATATAAACTTCCATCACCGAATAGAAGGACGGGGGGTGATTTATTGAAAATCCTGAAATACGTATTTTATTATTTATAACTAGGAGTCCCTATATCAATTTTCAGACCTCTAGCATCAAAATATGTGGAAGTCTCATACAAACTTCCGTCCCCTAGTTTAAGGGGTTGGGGGGTAAAAGTTCCAAGTTTTAGTTTTTTTTTTGTTGTTTGTGTACTAATACTAGCTTACATACCAAATTTCAGTTTTCGAGGCCTTCAGGAAATATCCTATGAATTTTGATGATCATCAGTGAGTGAGTCAGTGACGAAATCGGGGGTTTTTAGATATCAATAAAATCAGAGCTATGCAATTGAATCTGTATATGTTTAATAAGTCCACTATTGATATCAAATCCCGAGAATTTTGTTTATCGGGTTTAATCCAAACCCAAGTTATGAGGGTTCAAAAAACGACGAAGCGCTTCGAGAAAAGGTAGGAAGTGCCCTTACACTTCGCTCGGCTCGTCTTGGCGGGGGCACTACCTTGCCCCCAGATTCCGATTTCCTATTTACAGAATAAAACGTTTCATTTCATTTCCAATAGGGTTGAAATAAGTGCACAGTGCACTAACTTTCAGTGGATTAATAGTTTGTGTTTTATTATTTTCGAAAAATCATAAAATTTCTTTCACGGTGGCTGGAAGGGCCTTTTTACTAAGGGACTCCATCTGTCAGTCATTCAAAGCGATCTTAGTGACTTTCGGTAAGTTCTGTTTTCCTTTCAGTTTATTATTTCTACTTCAGTATTATTTTCAAAACTCAGTTATCCTTTTAGCTCTGTATCGTAACCTTAAGTTTCAGCCTACTTTGTTAACTATTTGATTTGATGTACTTAGAGTAAACTGTTGCTGTAGGTACCTATTTCTTAACTAAATAATTTTAGTCAATAATGTTTTCGCCCAAGTATCTACATATTATAATAATGTTGTATTTAGGTTGCAAGAGGTTTTCATAATTATAACCTACGATTCTAGATTTTTTTTTATTTGAGATGGGCTGGCTCTTGACTCTAGTCTAGATAAGAGGTGACAGAGACAAAGTCGACGATGGAGCGAGCTTACCCAGTAGAAGCCTGTTCACTCTCACTCTGAAGAGACCCGGGTTGTATGCGTTTGGAAACAGACGCAGGCAGAGAGTTCCACATCTATGCTATGCGCATCACAAAAAACATTTGGAAACGCTTAGTGCGAATTGGTGGAATAGCAACTAGGCAGGGATGGTAACCTGCAGTGCGTCTAGATGTCCGATGGTAGAAGGGAGCCGGTGGAATGAGGTCGTGGAGTTCTCGAGCACACTCTGTAGAAGACCGACAAGCAGGCAACCTTGCGGCGATGAGCCAAGCTGTGAAGCTTGGCATCCACCAGTTTTACGTCGCCAATGAGCCTCTTTGCTCTGCGTTCCACCGGGTCAAGCGCGGCAAGTTGGTATTTAGCTGAGTCATCCCGAAGATGGCTGCAATACTCCATGCAGGATCGGACTTGCGCTTTGTAAAGGATTAAAAGCTGTCCAGGGGTAAAGTATCGCTTCACCTTATTTAGGACGCCCAGTCTCTTGGCCGCAGTTTGGGCTTTGTACTCGACGGTGGCACCGAAGTTGAGACATGATGTCAAGTCCATGCCTAGGAGCTCGAGCCGATCAGTTACAGGAACAGATGTACCCCGAAAAGTAGGAGTTTGGTCAAAATGACTCCTTTTAGCGGTAAAAAGACACGCCTGTGTTTTGGTGGCGTTAAAAGAGACCAGATTATCATCACCCCACTGGGAGACAAGGCTTAATGTCAAATCTGTCCGCTCTACCATTTATTTATTTATTTATTTAATACTTCATGCACAGAAAAGTACAGAGGTACCATTGCCTCTCTCAAGGAACGAACTTCGGCCCCGCTGGTTGTTGCGCTGGACAAATATCTCTCTGAAACTGTACTGTCATCTGCGTATCCAACAATACCAAGCTGAAGTAGGCCAATGATCGATGTACGAAGTTGAATGAACTGTTATATAACGATTACGGCAGGCTAAACATGTAAAAAAAGTTGAAATCCTTGTTCATAAAGTAGGAACAGTACTCGGGAATTCAAGTTATGACACAACGAACTATAGAAAGATACTATTGCAATATTATTTATGCTACAAGTGCGGAAAGTAGGTGATTTCCGGCGAGTAGCATTTTTATTCACGTGCGAGCGAAGCGAGCGAGTGCAAAGTCGACACGAGTTGGAAATCCTCTTACACACGTGTATCATACAGCGTTTTACTACTATGCATTGTGCGAGGAAATAAAAAAAAAATATTAAGATTTACACAGATCGACTTCGAACGAAGCAAGAAATAAAATGGCGGGCTTATTTTAGATACATGCGCGCTCAGCATATCTACTACTGCGCATGTGCAAATAGCTGCCACGTCGTATCGCAAAAAGGCACGAGCAAAATATACGTTCAGCCAAACATATTTAATGAATATTTAACATTAATTTCTTGATCAAAATCAAAATCTAGAGTCATTAATAACGCGTTTAATGAAGTATTAGTTTTATTGCACCTTTTGTATGAATGATAAACTGTACTTGACTAATTTGTAAAACTTTTCTCAAATAATAAAAACTCTGCATCGGCATGACGACCCGCGATGGAGTTAAAAATTAAAAAAAAACTGAAAAGTAAAAAGCACTAGCGTGAAAAAGTGGCCCTTTCCGCACAATTTGGCTGCTTGGAAAACGCTATTTTCTAGCACATGCATTGTCATGGTATGTGTGAAAGAGACGACGCTCTACTCATCCAATTTTTTTTTCAAAAATTCGTTGTGCCTTTATGGTCGGGTAAAGCCTATCGCAGTCTATTCTTCACTTTTAGCATAGAGCTTATTCCGCAGGGTAATGCATTAAGACGACACCGCGTGCGCAGTGGCGCCCTCATCGATTGTTTGGTTATTACTTTTATTTTAGAATGAAAATGCAGAAAATAAGCAAGTTATGTAGTGCTCCACAATACTATACGTTATTATTATTACAAACAGTAGTTTTATATTGTTAAGTTTTATTATAATCCTTAAAACGGAGATTAGTGGCCACTATTTTCCGTGCTATTCATTGCCTATGACATTTCAACAACATTCATTGCGCTATTAATTTTACGTTGTCGAGTAGAATAATTTTTCAAACAGAACCAATCGACTGTAGATTTCCTTGAAAAACCGTCGGGTTATTGTGTAAAGTGTGTTACGCGACTGGGGTGCTGGTCTTCAACATCCGTTGAGCCTGCTGCTAAATATGTTTAGGGTCCAACAGGTTGTTTAAACAAACTTGTAGCCTTTTGTAAATGGTACCATTTTATGCCCGGGAACATCAAACTGGGGCAAGATCAGTGTTTCTACGAACCTCGACAAACAACTTACGAAAGTGGAGGATTAATGAATACGGATCCTGTTTATTCAGTTCAAATTCAACACCAAAAAGAAACAAAACAAATTTCTTTCTATTATTTGTAAAATAAAATTTTTATGTATTTTATCATGTAGTCTGGCTTGTTGTTTGGTTCAGCAAAATCTTACAATGCAGCATAAGTAAGCAGATGCCCTTATAGCCAAGGTCTACTGTTGCACCGCGTGATGTGTCTACCAACACGTAAATATATTATGTATGAATAAACAAATAAAACAATTTTTAGGTTATCGAACGGTACCTTGTAGTGGAAAACGCTGATAAACTGGTTTGACTTTGTGAGACAACAAGGTCTGTTCTCCGGTTTAGGGTATCTTTATACAAACACCTAATTGGATATTACCGGGACCGTTAATGCTATTTCTGACACAAAGAAGAGAGACGTTTATTTAAATAAGATAATAGGTAGTACTGTTAAATCATCCGGTTTTTAAAATACTTTAGTTCCTAGCACATTCGGGGACCGCCAGCTGATCCTAGGTACCGTTAAAATCTAAAATACATAATTATCTGTCTGTGAGCAAAACACGTTGTTTCGGTGAAAAAATAAAGAACAAACTATGATTTATAGCTTATCGGGATGTGTCCGATCGTCTATTATAAACACAGTTCTATTTTGATTTTAGAAAGTGTTATCAGTAAGTATTTTTAAAACCAACTTTGTTTTGGTCCTCGATTTGGCGTATTTTTACTGCAGATTTGGCTATTTATTTCAACTTCCAAAAGAAGTTCGAAAGTATGTTAATATTCAATTTGGATACATTTCTTTTATTTGTTCATTCTTTTCACTATATCATTCAGTCGGAGGCCTGATGACCCCTTTTTATTGCGAAAAGTGGTGTTTTTCTTGAGACCGTGCAACCTGCTTGCTATTGTACGAGTGTTACGCATAATTACTACGTATTGTTTTGACGACGTTTGCAATGCCGACCGGGCAGTACACACTTAGCCTAGAAATGTAGATTCACACATCACATACAAGTCTCTTTTATTTGGGTTCTTGGTGTTAGATAGACAGTATCCCACGGGAACGTACTACTGGGATTAAAAGTACCTACCCTATGTTCCGTATCACTGTATTAGTTTAATACTCTTTATTATGTACCTACAGCATAAATATTACAAATATAAAAGTAGAACTTTACTACTTTATTTTTTATTTTTTAGGTCTTAGGAACCAAGGATTTAAAATTGTGAAAAGGATCATGCTGAATTCCGACCCGTGAATGCACACTAGCTGAACGTTGACCCTATGACCACATAATAACTATGTTGCAATATGTTTCAATGTAGAAAAGAGGCACTCGTTTTTTTTTTTTTTTCTAGAAACTATAGAACTTTAAGTGATGGGATTCCGTCACAGCCCTTCTGCTTCACCCACTTTCAAACATCATACACGCGCGCTGAACTCCTGGTTTGTGTTCTGGCATGGCGTCCTCTTCCGGATTTTCCTCTGACATCTACGAGTGTTATTACAAAAATAAATCTTGTGATGGCCATTGGAAAACTTTGGTCAAACTGCTGAACAATATGATGACGTAAATCCTGAAAACGCGTTACAACACACAGCTGTGTCAAAGGTTTGCTTGTTTTACAGTAACTACATAACTGTTACAACGACTGCTGAATTGCTGATAAGCGTACGCAGACCGCAGCGGCTTTCAGCGTCTTTTGTTTTTACAAAACCTCTAAATTTAAATTAAAGAAACAAATATCTCTAGAAGTCAACAGAATAAATAACAAACAAATGCTCATGTAACTTCCAACTTCACTTCAAATAATGAGGTGCTAGTTGAACTTACGGAAATTTTGCAATTAAAATTAGGTATAAAACTACTCACTAATATAATTAAATAATGTGTAATAAAGGGATTTATTGTTCAATCATTAATGCCGTTTCTTTTATTACCAGCTCTATTTAAATAATTTTTATTCATTAACTAACGTATGATGGTTTGTTTAATTACTTTAGATAATATATTGAATTAATTATTTGTAACTTTTACTATTTTTCTTGCAGAAACCATTAAATCTTTAAATTGTTACTACCTTGTGCCCACTGGCTGAGCCCACGTGGACGTCGGAAATTATCTCACGGGAATTTAATACCGGGATAAAAGTATCCTATGTGTTAATCCAGGTTATAAACTATCTTTGTGCCAAATTTCATCCAAACATACAAACTTTCATATTATATTTATAATATAAAGGGCTGATTTCACCAATGAAACTGAACGCGATCAGCACATCTAAATTACGTTCAAGAGCTGTCAATGTCATTATTCCAAAGAAAATAATGACACTGACAGTCCTTAAACGTGGTTTGTGTGCTGATCGCGTTCAGTTTCATTGGTGAAATCAGCCCTAAGTAGGATTAGTAGGATTGTCATAGTATGTAATGAATGTCTCAATCAATCATCTCAGCCTATCGCCGTCCACTACAGGCCTCTCCCAGGCTGCGCCGCAACACCCTGTCCTCCGACTAGGCATTCATGGGGACAGCCGACATAGCTGAAAACTGGGTAGCCGGCGAAATTCAAATGTTCTTACGATTTTTGCAATTTGCAGCTCAGTGTCTGGGTGTATGTTGATTAAAGTATGATTCACGACCGTAACAAATATGTATTTACAGAATTATAATCATTAGAATCAGTATACAATTCCTTAAATTAGTATAATCCTGAAATGTTAAGATTTCATGAAATAGTCATTTAATAGAATTACTTGGTCTTAGAGAGTTGTATTGATGACTTTAATTATTATAATTCCATAAATACATATTTGTCACCGTCGCGAATCATATTTTAATCAACATGCAACCTAATGCTGACCTGCAAATTGCAAAAAACGTAAGAAAATTTGATTTTCGCGGGCTACCCTGGCGCTTTCACCTTAACATGTATACAGGCCGCTTCGCGTCGCTAGTCTGGCGCAACACGTCACAGAGCATGTCGGTGACGCCAGCATGTCGCGAACTCGTAAGATTTCTCCTACCAAAAATCACTCAACGCGCCTGAAGAAGTTTTCAGTTCAAAAATAAAGTCCCTTCAGATTATCTTCATTCAACATTATCGAGGTTATCGATTCCGATGCTCGTTAATTACTAATTAGCAAATCGTACATGCCTTACAATCACAAAAGCACTAGGCTGAGACTGCCAACGCACTTGCTAGATAACGCACTTCGAAGGCCTTCGAAGTGCGTTATCTGGCAAGTGCGTTGGCCATCTGCCCGAGCTCGCCAATCGGGAATTCCGGGTAAAATTGGGTTCTACATAAAACTGAGTTTATGTATTGACTTGGAGTGGTAGGGCTAGAAAAAAAAGAAGAGCCTGGCGTGGTCCACTATTGCGATCTGCTATCGGAAAGATTTCTGGAGTAGTGTTTATTGTTAATAAACAGGCAGCTTCTTTATTTGGGAAATCCTCATTGGTGCCCAGCCGTTTCGACTCCTACCTACTAAAACTCCATGGTATTCTTCCTGATACAAAATGCTTAATTCGCGCCTTCTTCGCGCCTACGAATAAAGTATACAAATACATGGGCACTTATGAATTAGCCAACAATAAACATGACAAATTGATAATGAAAAGAAGCATTACGTTTCTTTGTAGTTGTACTGAATCCATACTCATATTACAAATGCGAAAATAACTCTGTCTGTTACCTTTCCACGCCTGAGCGGCTGACCGGATTTCAATTAACTTTGGCACACAGAATGACCTGGATTAGGACAGAAAACTTATACACCGGTAGCGCGTTCCTGTTGGATAATTTCCGTACTCCACGCGCGCGAAGCCACGGGCAAAAGCTAAAGTTTTCATAAATATAATTTTCCTTTCTAACTCGTTTATGAATTTGTGTCGTTTCGTTCGAGCAATTCAATTAATCACAATTGTGTTATCGTCACTCCTTCACAAAAATCAATTACTGCACGATTGTCGTCAATCAATTTATGAATCATGTTTTTAAATACTTGTTAGAGAATAAAAACAAAATTACACTGGCCATTATAGTTTTATAAGCCCATGCTTTATGAGAATGACTAAATAAGGGAATTTTTATTGAGCAGGATGACGGTGTTTGCTAGTCGTTGTCATCAATCCTTTATGCCATTCTCCATCCGGTTCCATGCGTCCCGACGATGTTATCAGGCCTATACGCGCTTTTAGACAACCTGGATATCTATGGCCTAACCTTGGTCACCATTTTGTACAAATCTTACCCCACCGACCATCTCCAGGTCTAGCAAGATATCCTGTGTGTGGTACTACGAGATATGTAATCTGAATTGGGCCGGGCTAATCAGGAATCAGTCAAAGCAATAGGTACCTACCTCCATACGCCAATACCAGCCGGCATCGCGGTTATTACTTGGGCTCGGTTTTCCATCGTAGGAGAATGAATAGACACTCACACTATCCTTTCTCCCACAAACGTGTCCCAATAGTAACACAGGTACACACCTGTGTTGTTTTTGGGAGACAGTTCCCCCAGCCGTATGATACAGAATGTCTGCTGATCTTTAAAGTAAGCAAAGATTCGACAAATAATGTCAACGTAATAATTTTTGTTCTAAACAGCGTGTTTGAATGGAAGGAAGTTTACACAAAACTACTACACTTTAGACCGCGAAGGAAGTATCTATAAGGTCTATTTCCACAGCCTGTAATTTATACCAGCAGATGACAAAAGGCAGACGGCTAAAGACCTAGAGGCTGAAGCCCAAAACGGTGGTCGGATCAAATGACCGAGCAACGGGATACCTATCAGCGCCACAAATGGTCGCAATACACCAGGCCGCTGATCGTAACAGACGGAGACAAATTGAGGCGGTGTCACGATTCTCAGCAGTGAGAGACCGATTAAGAAGAGAGAGAGAAAGAATTGTTTACTTTATTAATTTATTGTCTTTCAGAAAGATGAACTCGGCGTCTACCACTACAACACTGCCCCCGATAGTAAAAAGGACGTATCTAACATTTTTTTCCAAAATTGAGTTACATAATATGTGATATATTATATTGCCGGAATGAGGAAAAGAAGACGAATCTGTTGATATTTTTTTTTAATCTCATTTAGTTTCGGATTTACCACAATGAAGAAGGGCTCATCTCCATTATCAATTTTGATGGAAATTAAATGAAAAGACGTATTTGCGTAGATGAGTCTAATCTTTCAATTAATAACTACTCTGATCGAGAAGTAAAAAGGCGCATCTATTCACTAAGTTCCGCGTGTGACAATGAAAAGACGTAACTGGCTATTGCACCTTTCAATTCATTTGAAAATTAGGCCTAATTCTGGGAGAAAAGGACCTATTTACCACTTGCGTCTTTTCAATCTAGTACACCACTCCTTTCAATAGACGTATACGTGGTAGATGCGTTTTATTTTGTATTGCATTACATTATTAATTGAATAGCCGCAAGAGCGCAGGTACTAAAGATGAAAATCGTAAATAATAAAATGCGCCTTTTATTCTTAAACTTAATATTATGAAAATAGCTGTTGTAATTGGTGAATTGGTAGTGCTGTATTTGTGCTAAATTGAAAGGGCGCACATGGTATTTTACCACTTTCCTACTTAGTTCTAGGTAATTTTCCGGATTTTCTATGCTAAAAAGAAACGCTTCTTGTTGAAAATATATATATTATCAATACTAAAGTGTTATAAATATTAAATTAAGAGGAGATATGGGCCAAAAGATAGTACATTCACAGAATTTTGATAAATGCAATAACTAAATCACAGCATGGGTTTTCCCGTTTTTCAACTTAAAACATTTTTTTCTCCGTATTTATTTTTTGTTAGAGACGTCTTTCTTACTATCGGTGGCAGAACAGAGCCTTCGCTGTAGATGCGGTCAGAGCAAAACTGGCTGGCTTAGACATGCACCCGTCTTTTTCTTGCACTTTAGTATGACAGTGACAGAAACAACGCTTATCCAAAGTGCGTGCTAAGTAACGTTTATAGATCTCAGCCTGTGTACCATTCACTTCAAAAGGCAGACATACTTTCTAAACTAGGAAACGTTCTATCCGCCATAAATGCTATCATAGATCATGTGGTTACCTGCAGTTTTATTATGTCACTCACTTATTGACAATTAATTATTCATTCAAATCTGTCAACGGATCAGCGAGGAAACCTTATTGTTAATATAATGGGATTATGTCCCGTGTCCATGCAAATGTTGTCATTATTAGATTAATTATTAGTCATGAACTTTATAGAATAGGGTTGTAGTACACGATGTTATTAGAATTGATCATAATGTACTCGAATTATTGTAAAGCACGATGACTTGACTTAAAAAAAGAAAACTTCGTCTCTGATTACGTTTTGGTGTTTCTTCTCTTTACCAATTTGACCACAATTCTAACTTCACTAAGACTCGGTGAAAACGAGCCACTGACCACAGCCACCGGTGGCTGTCGTCTCTTGCTGCGGTGTTGAGTACTGCTGTAGCGGAAGACCCCCACCAGCCACACGTGTGTGACGAATTTATAAAAAACGTATGAAAAAGCTTGTGCACTGCTTGTCGCTCAGCTACCGTTAGCTGTGACCAGTGGTTCATGAGCACCTTGCCTAATGTTGAAACTATCTACTGTCTCAAATGTCGTTATATGTACAAGAGACAATTGAGCTGCTGAAATGCTGTGACGATCCCACTCAGTCAGTTAACGAGGTAAATCAATATTTCGCTAGTGTCGGCAGTAATTTAGCTTCTAAAATCTGCCAACCTACTCCAATATCATTCAATGCAGCAGGTATTCAACCTGAACCTGTATTCACCGCGCCCTGCCACGCCATCCCCATCGAGATCTATGGTGAAAAATAGTGTGAGCATCAGTAATGTTGCAATAAAAAGGCACGTGCAAAATGCATAGCGAAATTACCCATACAAGAGAATACATATAAAAAAATTAAGTACCTACACATATTCACAATACGACCCTAATCACTTAATTACCTCCGGTTTTAACAATATATTAGTGCATTAGCTTTTCCCCGTGGCTTCACCGGCGTGGAGGTCGGAAATTTCCCACTGGAATCTATTACCGGGGAGGCCATGACCTAGGTAAGAACTTATAATACTTTTGACGGATTTGGGCATCCGTGTGCCAACTTTCATCTAAATCCGTTCAGCCGTGAAAAGGGAACAGAAAGACAGACAGACAGAGTAATGTCCGCAATTATAATATTGTTTATGGATAGGTACCTATGTGGCCAGTAATGAGGACTTAACAATGCTTGTAACTTATTACACTAGTTATAGGTATTGTCGGCCGCTTGCTTCACTACCGCAACTAATCTGTCACACTAATGATGACACCAGTCCTGCTCGTCCCTTTGTTACCTTCACCTGACACTCATTGTGAAGGCATCAAGGTACGCACTATTGCCTAGGTGTTCGGTTAATTGAGCCCAGCTACCTACTGCACCTCTTGTAGGTTCTACGGGTGCTTACATAAAGAAATAGGCTTCCGGTACGGACAAACCCGTGCGAGTCGGTACCGATCGGTGCAGGGTTAATAAGTTAGTCGGCACCGACAAATTTAACCTGTTTATTTTTATGTGAGCACATAAGATAACATGGAAATATTATACCTGCACCGATCGGTACCGACCCGCACACTCGCCTGTACCGGAAACCTGTTTTTTTATGTAAGCCTAAGCACCCTATCAAATGAAAGATTTTCCTATCTATTACTTAAAAGAAAGAACTTTCTTTTCTTAAGCTATCTATACTGAAGAGATTGTTGTTTTGTTTGAACGCGCTAATCTCTGGAAATACCAGCGGATTTGAAACATTCTTTTTGCATTTGAAAAAAAAGATAAAAGAAAATAAATTAAAAAGAACGCTGAAAGAAAACGAAGAAATAGCGCGGGCAGGCGACACGATAAGACGGTGTGCGTCGGGAGGAAAAGAAATTTCACACTTTCGAAGTCGCGGGCTGAATCTAGTTAGAAGTAAAGTGGCATTTCCGCTCCTAACTGTGGATAAAAGTCTTTATTAGGGAACCTTACTGACAATTTGTCCCGCTAGAGGGCGCATCTGCAACGTTTGGTAAACAGAACAACATGGCGTCCGTCTGTGGCAAGACTAGCTAACAAAAAGGTTGTAGTAAAAAGGTTAAAATTCTTAATAATTTTAAATTGTAAATAACCTTAATAATAAATTAATTTTATGATACTGTACTATCGCATTAGGTAATGCAACCTGTAATGATAGTTAAAAGGGGAATAAATAATTAAATAAATAATGTTAATAGAAAAATAAACTACATGTTTAGGCCTCCTTTGTCATCTATGGTTACAAAAAAAAAATTATCTATCGATGGTTAGATGACTGCTAATGAGAAGTCCGATGTATTTACAATCTATTGATATATTATTTTAGTGATATCCGTTCGTCAGGAATATTCTGTAATAGATATAATAGTATATAGTAGTGTAGTGTATAGTAATGATGTATCAGTCAGTGAATCAGTGTTGTGCCATATGCAGGAACGAAATCCACTAAAAATGAATAACTTCGCATGATAAACGTTTGCAAGCAATTTACAGTCACAAAATATTAAAGGTTGTGTTCTGTTCATTTTATAGCTGAAGACTAAGAATGAAGGATATTTTACAGGTCAGAGTATTAACCTAATGTAAAAACACAATATTTTTAGTGCTATTTACTTGAATGTAACGATTGATTGACCTACTATTTTCCCATTTCCAATGGTGCTGTCGGTTTTCATTTTAACCGGATTAAACTGAACTGGGGTCCGGCCTGAATAGTAGTATTCTACGCAAACTCCCATTTGCCATCGGCTATCCAATTACTGTCGGTTAACGGCCAAACATCTATCATCAGTTTTGGCATACTGGAGATAGAATAACCTATCTATCTATGGTTTTAACGTCCTAATAATCTATAAGAGATTATGGAATCTTAGCAGCCTCACATAAGGACAGATATAATTATACTGTCTACCATCAATAGCGATCTGTCTTTTACTGAAAATACGTTATTGGGTTCGGCCGTAAAAGATTAAGAACAGTCCTGTTATAAGACGATTGAAATGAATGAAAGCTTATGAATGGCTATTTTTAAGCCCTGCACTTGTGTTTGACATCCAATATTATACAGCTTCAATCACGTAATGCATGCGTTTTTAAAGTGGCCATATATCGTCGTTTTTCTTACGAGATGACCTAACTGACATTTTTGACGTAACTGCACTAAAAATACTACGATAATGTACTTTTAAAGCTCTATCGATCGGTTTTATCGCCGTATTGATATCTTCTACCGTTCACTAGTTATCACAATGGCGTATAATGCTTATTTGCGAAAAATAAATCTAACCCCTTATTCATAAACGTTGTTTATAGTTAAGAGATGTGTTAACGTCAAAAAATGTGTGGTTAACTAGATGTTAATGATTACTTAACTTTAATCAACTTACATGAATAAGGGGGTTACTATATAAGTGACGTATTTTACTCAGGACTATTAGAGAGATTTTTGCTAGTTAATTAATTTATTAACTGTGACGTAACTGATTAGCAAAGAAATTGTTTTACGAAAACAGGACTAATAGCAAAGAAGAATCGTAGAATACTCCTGGAACCATAAAATGTGATACGTTTGATTTACAGCAAGTTTCAATTTACCGATCTTTAACGAAAGTGCAGTTTTCTGTAAGAGGCGATTATCCGTGTACAATTTTACCATTTGATTTTATGACATGACCACGGGAGATTGCTACTGCTATACGTGGCATGAAGGCCAAAGCAAAAGAAGAGCATTAGAAACCACAGCGTTGTACATGTTCCTACGGGCTCCCACACAAAACTGCGAATTCGCATTGTAGTTGTACAGCAGTGTGATGACAGGGCCTTGAAATAAATGATTTCGACTTTGACGGAGTTTTTCTGTTCCAAATCACGGCCAAAGCGAGGTCTGCTCACAGTGCCGTTGGTTATGCCACCAAAAAAGCTGAAATTTTTTTTACGCCAATCCAACTTATCCCGATGGTTAAACTTGCACGATGGAAGAAACCATATCATGACATGTTACAGCTCTGGAACATACAGATTTCTTGAACTTCAAAAATCTGTCCTCTGGAACTTAACCTAATGACGACCGATTGACGTAAACTGCGTTCGGTATTTGTGGGCTTCAGAACAATGAATATTGAAAGAGAGAGATTACGAGAAAACAAACGCATCTAAATGAATTACCTAAATAATAACGCAGAGTTACAAGGAGCAAATGTCATGGGTATATTGTACTTCAAGGAAAAAAGCAATAAAGTTTCCTAAACTCAGCTCCTACAAGCTGAACTCCTGACTTCTGCCACAGGGAACAATGATGATGAAACGGTAATGTTTCAAACGTTATTAAAGGATTTCATTGAGAGGTTTTTAATGTCAGACATGGCTTAGAATACTCGTTGAATCAATTTCCCGATGTAAACAATAAAAGATGAAAGAACCGTTGTCAGTTGCCAGCAATAACTTTTCTATTAAACGTAAGTAGGTACATGGATCCATCCTTGTTGCTCGCAGCATAGTAAACTATCGGAAAGGTCATTGGTCAGCGCAGCCTATGCATACCAATGAGCGGCGTACCGTTCACGTTTCCGCAAAACACTTCCAGTAACACTAGGTACACTAAACTTGAACGATCAATGAATTTCTGAATTTACCTCAGATGCAAGATCCATAAGTAACATCAACAGTAACGTTAAGCAAGGGCTGAAATATGAAAAATAATTTCGGAGTCATGTACCTATAAAAGGTGTAACATAATTAACGCACAATCTCTTAAGAGGTCATTGTAGGTACTCATCATAATGAACAACTTTTACTATGGAACCAAAACTGAAATCGCGAAAAAAAATCAGCTGCTTCCTTCATTTATGTTCGCTTATCCCGTCAAAATGTAGGGAACAGCTGTTTTTTTTTTCGCGATTTCAGGTTTGATCCCATATTAAAAGTTGTTCATAATGATGAGTACGATGACCACTTAAGAGGTTATGCGTTAATTCCGGGACATGTTGTATGTTCTTTGTAGGGCATAAAAAATACTATTATTTTGTATGCCCTACAAATAGGCTTCTTAATTACGCTAGGATCTTGAAAACTGTTCAAAATACAGGGTGTAAGGGACAGCCCTCCGCAGACTGATGGGGTGAATTCAATATATCATACTAAGATGACCGGTACATGAAATTATTTCAGAAACGTTATGGTAATCCAATAAACCTGATTTGTTTTATTACCACACACGCAATGTATCGTTACCGTGGCAAAACGCGCGTAGCGAACGGCAGCGCAGCGAGCCTTCGACCGCCGAGTATAGGTAGGTATAGTACCCACATCCATTGCTGATTTTTTTCATTTTAGCTGTTTTATTAACATAAATGGAGTGCTGCGTACAGATAATGTAATTTTACATTGAAATAAAGGAATAGTAACTGAAAATACGATAAAAAATATGAAAATTTTCCTGAGAATATTTCCGGTGGAATATGATTCAAAATAAGGAGCTGAATGCACCCTGTTAGTTTGCGGAGGGCTGTCCCTTACACCCTGTATAGTACATAAACAGTAGAAAAAGAACAAGAATAATTTATTGTATTGGCTGAAAATACAGGTTTTACCACAGATAAGAATTGGTGGTTTATGCACAGTCAATATTTTGCCTGTTTATGGCATGCAAATTCGTTTTCAACATTAATAATACCTACTTAGGTAGGTACTTATTCAATTATAGTAAAAATTTACAACTATGCAAACTGTGCTACTTACTAGTATAAATTACAAGACACACTACAAAACTATAAAATATTTTCTAGTAGTATAAATTACAAAACAACCATTTTTATTTACCAATTGTACGAGTACCTTAAAATATTTTTTTCCACATTGCAGAAGTTTTTGTAATTTATAAAAACAGTTTTCTATTAACCACCTGCGCAGTTAAAGGCTCCTGCAAACGTCTGCAGGAGCCGTAACTCTGAAATATTTAAATGGGGGTAGTCTTATATATTTTGGTAATTTGTTAAAAATAGTAATGCACATATGATAGACATTACTCTTAATTAACGTTGTATTACAAAACAGAAATATAATTTTTGTTGCATCTCTTGGTCTCTGTTTGTAATTCGAATCAAATTAAACTTACACAACATTTTTCAAAACAAGTTATGGGTAGTAAACGTAGCAGTGTGAAGTAACACAAAAAAGCATATTATTTCTTATGTTTCTCATACTAGTACCTACACACTAACCGCCGCCATTGGAATCTGCTACGCAAGAGGCATCGCAGACGCGTGCCATTATCAGAGATAGAGCTGAAATATCTGAGGTGCCTGTAATTACATCCGACACCGGCACCCAATCTCCTCAAACCGGAACACAGCACGAGCAGAAGAGTACCTACAGACTACCCAGTACCCACGTAGTACCTATACCTACCTACCAGCACGCGTAGCATGGCCACCATAGAAACAGGTTTTGCCGACGGAAGAATAGACAAAATGACAGTTTGTAGAAAGATTTCTAACGTCTAAGCATGGCGATGTGTCATTTTGTCTATTCTTCCGTCAACAAAACCCGTTCCTATGGTGGTCATGCTATGCGTGGTATAGGTTCTACTCTAGACAGGTACTCCTCCACGAAAAGTTCTACTTAAGTACGTTTATGATTTATCGTGTAGTCTTACAAACAGAAATACTTAAATAAAACTGAATCGAAAAGAAATACGAAGTGTAAACGTAAAGTAAACGAGAATTTATTTTCGATTTCCTGCGTCCGTCACAAGTTCCTGTTACGTCAACGCGGGGATGTTCAGTTTATTCATAGTGCAAGCTCGTTTTCCTGTGACCTGAAGCCCCATTTCCGTAATTAAAAGCGTTAAAAATCTAGTCGCAATCTCATCTCCGCGACAGTCAATATGAAAAATGTAGGGAAATTATAAGTATTTTTGACGTATTGAGACTGAGATTAGACTGTGAACGTTCTTAAAATTACGAAAATTGCCCCTCTGTTCACACGAAAGGTGGCATTGGCAGTGAAAGGGCACATGTAGGTACAGCATGCATAACAGATCGTTTAATGTTGTGGTTGATGCCGCAGACTACTCGATTCGAGAGGCTCTTCATTTCCTGTTGTCATGTCACCTGCCTCGCGCTGCGCCGCCCCCGTGTTGCTTTGAACTTGACATGTCCGAGATGTATATATGTACATATATGTAGGCACATTGATCACAATAGTAAGTAGGTATGTAACCACCGGCAAATAACAAAGTATTTAGTTTCAGATAATGTAGCCATTTGCCTTTGGATCTGTCTTTTAGTTTCTTGCCACCGGCTTCCGAAATTTAAGTTATTTATCACTTAATAGTGTTTTTTGGAAGTCGGTTGGTTTTTTTTTCACTTTTTAGTAGGCCAGTTTGTAATTTATCTAAGTAATAATTTTCAAAATTGGTCGTCAACTGACGGAGAAATCGATGAAAATACATAAAAAAAAACATACATACAGACGAATATATTATTACCTCCTTATTTTTGGAAGTCGGTTAAAAATAGACATTGTTTGTTCAAATAATACTGGCTGTTGTGAAAACAAACACTTGTTTTGACTGGCTAACTATTAAAGTAAGACTACTCCATCTAAGTATTGATAACTTGTTATAGACGTTTACTTTAAGGGTGGGTTCCTACTGTTTTGTATAACAACTTTTAAACCAACTTCAAAAAAAGAAGGAGGTTATCAATTCGACACGTAATAGTATTGGAACTGCAATATACTGACATGTGATAATCTATTAGGCCTTCCAATCAAATATACAATATTTTATAGGTGTAGGTACCTATGTTTAACCACGCATTTCTCCGAGACTGTTAATCGGATTGTGATTGTGTTTTTTATTGGCTTACATTTGCTTCAACATAAGGAACAGTGCAAGTCTCATCAAAATTGGTTCAGTAGTTTTCAAGATATGGACTAATACGTGTAAGTGTGAGTTTATTAATATGAGCTACGGGTGGTGTGGTGTCAAAGGGAAAACATCTCAAAACCTTGGTCAAATTCTAGTGCAGTATTTACAACAAAACTATTACTACCTAATACAAACAAATATTTCAGTTTTTACTTAAAACTAAAAATTACAAATTAAAAAAGTAATTTAAAAAAATTAAATCGACTTCAAAGAAAAATTAACTCAAAATTATGAAATAACTTTAATTTCGGAAGTTGGTGGCAAAAAACTAAAATACAGATCCCAAGACATTGACTTCGTCCTCGCGCACATGTGGGAGTGGCGCGAGGAAGCAAAACGCCGGGGCGTAACTCCGCTGCCGCGAGAAATCGCGGCACGGCGGACAGAGCTCCGGCAGGATCTCATGGCGGCATGGAGAATGCGATTATCGCAACCCAGCGCTGGGCACGCCACAATTGCGGTGATAAGTCCCTTCTTTGAGGAGTGGCTGGAGAGGCGCCACGGCGTCCTCACCTTCCGCCTGACGCAGGTCCTCACCGGACACGGGTGCTTCGGGAGGTACCTGTTCCGGATAAGGCGGGAGGAAACGCCTGGGTGTCACCACTGTGTGGATCGCCCAGAGGACACGGTGGAGCATACGGTGGAGGTCTGCCCGGCTTGGGCGGAGCACCGCCGTGTCCTCCGGGCGATCCACACAGTGGTGACACCCGGGCGTTTCCTCCCGCCTTATCCGGAACAGGTACCTCCGGAAGCACCCGTGTCCGGTGAGGACCTGCGTCAGGCGGAAGGTGAGGACGCCATGGCGCCTCTCCAGCCACTCCTCAAAGAGGGGACTTATCGCCGCAATTGTGGCGTGCCCAGCGCTGGGTTGCGACAATCGCACTCTCCATGCCGCCATGAGATCCTGCCGGAGCTCTGTCCGCCGTGCCGCGATTTCTCGCGGCAAATATGAATACCCTTGTCCGTAGACTTTGTTGAGTAACGTATTTAATAATGACTGCCTCGTTGGTCTAGTGGTCGCAAGCGTTACTGCTGAGCAAAGGTCTTGGGTTTAATTCCCAGGTCTGGCCAACTGTTATTGGGTTCTTCTATCAGGAATTTCTCAGTGGCAGTCCGAAGTCTGGATTTGCCCGCTTGATAGTAATAGGCTCGCCCCCTGTTACATGGGACTTAAACATGCGTAGTTAAATATCGAAACTCGGGTGTCAATGTCCACTCTAACCTCCTTACTAATAAACGTTGCATAGCGTCTGTATAGTTACAAAACGCTTTGTCTTCTTCTTTCGAAAGTCAAATTACTGACGACTGAAAGAGAGAAATCGGTCACCTGATACAATACGTTTATTAGTAAGGAGGTAAGTGAAGAGTGGGAAATGAAAGAAAGGACAATGCCAGAGACTATAGAGCTTTGGCCCATCAAATAAATGTTGGTTTACAAGTATGCCAAATGGTAGCATTCTATTGCTGCTTTATTAGTGATAACTAAAACACGTTTAAATGTCTTTAGATTTTGCGGTTTCTGTTTAAATCTAAGAACAATTATTACATTCAGGTTAGGTACCTTAAGTTTAGGTTAATTGCAGTTATAATTGTAGAAATAATTAAATAAGTGTTGTATATTGTTACAACGCTATCCTAGGATGTTTGGCTATGAAAAGAAGGAATGATATAACACCGACATCAACCTTAGTAATAGTTTTGACTTAGGACATAATTGTAGTACCTACATAGTAGTACGTAGTACCTACATACCTGTTGCAACGATTTCCATTTTACGAGAAGTGTTTGCAGTGCAGGTTGTAATGAAGACCCAACATGTCTTTGCATCCTGTCGACGCACAAGTGCCAATTTAAGCACCTCAACATCGTTAACCAAGTCGAAAGCAATGGTCAGAATCCGTAGTAAATAGCACAAAGTCGGCGAGTAGGCGAGAGCGAGTCCGTGTACAAAAGCGAAAATCGTCGTGAAAATATAACAGTAATATGATCACAAAAAACAAACAACAATGCAAAATGTCAATGAATGACTTTTTGACATAGCTAATATTAGCACGTCAATGACGTTTCATTACACCTAATCACCTACTAGGGCTCAAATGCGAAATAATGATGAGAATATACATTCATAATAATATATAATATTATTATAAAAACATTATTTTCATGAACATGTGTATTTTAACCAAATCCATATTAAAATCCATTCATAATACATTAATAGATGTTATTTTTTTATGAAATAACTCGTTTGGTTCCACGTATATACGTACTAAGTAACGCAGATAGTCGCGATCGATATAAACAAGAAATGGACCTCGGGTTTTTAAATTCCTTTTATCATTAACTTTTTAGCCGCATCATTAAAAGAATAATTGTTAAGTAACCAAGGGTCATATTTTCATGCGATAATTTTGATAAATTTACATTTCTTGGAAATTAATGTATGGGTGGGGCAGGATCTGGCATTGTCATTTATGTTTTTGTCTATAGATTAGGTTTTTTATTAAACGATCACTCGTGTAGGATTGAGTTTATTAGAATAGAAATAAAAATAATTTATAAACAACGGATTAAGCTAAAAAAATCAGGTTCTAGTATGGACATACTGTTGTTTGATATAAACTAGCGAAACGTATGAGTTTGAAAAAAAAAATACTTAGAACTTCCGGACACTCCCGATAATTCATTGAAATGGCAGCCATCTTATACCTCATACACACACCGGTCGCCAACCGCGTCCCCGACACCTCTGTCGGGGACGCGGTTGGCGACCGTGTAGCAGGCACTTTAGTTGCGTTTTAGTGACTTACTTTGATTTGAAACACAAACATAAGGCTCTGACTCCACTAAAGTGAAGATGTGCGGAGATGTCCGAAGCGGAGACGAGAAGATAGATAAATAGATAGAATACTTTTTATTAGGTACACCATAAAAATTACAGATATAAATGTAGAAATTGTACACATAGGGTGACAAAATGGGCGGTCATATCGCTAAAAGCGATCTTTTACAGACAAACTTTGGATGGATTAAAGGAAGAAGGAGAGACAATACTGTAGGTAGTCAGTGGTGCACCAGTTACATATACAATAAATACATACATACCATACGTATATATATTATATAGGTATATATACAATAATAAACATGAAACAGGGGTAGGGAACTTTATGTAATGATGAGTTTTAAGGGCAGAGGAAGAAGAGATGTTTTTCAGGTAGGGTGTATCCACCGAAGCTGTACGGAGATTCGTACTGGCTAGACTGGAGCGGAGAGGTGTGCTGGCTAGAGCGGAGTTGTGTGCTGGCTAGAGCGGCTGGCGGGTTGTGCGACGCTGGGAGAACTAGCGGCGTCGCTCACTGCACGCCGCTCACATCTCTTCTCGTCTCCGCTGCGCACCGTCGCCAGCTTGCGAGGCACAGCTAACATCTCCGCTTTCTACCGTCGCCGCATCGGTCGCCCAGCTCAATCTCGGCGAGGCACAGCTCACATCTCCGCTTCAGTCGCGCCTTACAAATACATCTCTGCTCAGTGGTATCCACTGAAGCTGAGTGAAGACGAGATATGTGAATAACGAAATTCTATTGGGTGTTTAAAACACATCTCTCCCCTCGTCTCGTCTCCGCTTTGGTGGAGTCCGGGCCTAATGCATTTTTAAACGACCCCAATCACAGTTCAATTTCGAGTAGGGGTGAGACGTACCGGGTTTTGATATTTAACACACACACACACATATCATATATTTAACACATATCTGGCGATACGTATATTTTTAATATAGTAAAGTGAAATTACGTGTAGTTACAGGCGTAAAACGTCATTAACAGAAGGATAATTATAATGCAAAGTTTAATGAAACACAATGCGACATTGATGTTTCATATTCAGCTTACCGTTGTATTGACTCATTTTGAGAATAATGACTGATTGGCATATATAGCTACTACATCGATGGTGACAATGCATTCTTTTCTCCTGTCAAGGAGCATTGCCCTTTCGGATGACAGCACGGTCTACAAGATAACACCCACGTAGTTTATTGTGATCCCATGAGCTTGTCCACTGTGTGATAATCCAGTTTTTTATATGAACGGTTCCTAAATAAAATATGTATCATTGAATAGTTATCTTTAACTGTTAAACAGTAGTTTAAATAGGTTAGATCTGTTATATTCGTCAAAGCAAGAGTTTAGTTTCAAAAACTCAGTGTTGTGAGTTTGTCTGCACGGCACTTTGCGAGTTACCATGGAGTTCTTGCATATAAAGGGTCATCATCTTTCATTGAACGTATGAAAGATGATGACCCTGCTTTTTTTAGCTTTTCAAGCTTACTTAGGCGTTTTTTGACTAACTGAACGACTCCTGGACAATTGAAAAGTGTGGTACGACAATTTAATAAAAATAACAACTTTAGTTTGAAAAAAAAATGCTAAGACCAAGACTTACGTCAGCGACTACACCAGTGCCTGAATAGAATAGAATAGAATATATATTTATTTTGCAAATATGGGTAATACATAACAGATGTTACGAGCCATATTTCACCATTCGGCATGCAAACATTTATATTAACAAAATTATTGACAAGATTGATTACGAAATTAATTAATAATATTATTCACAACATTATCCAAAAGCCAGACCAATTCAGCAAATATTTTTTTTCTGACAAAAATTGAGTTACATTGTAGTAAGTTTTATCCATTAAAATTTTACGTAGTCTACTCTACTACACAGCATTTTCGTCAAGTCTTTCCAACCACTTGGTGATTTATTGTAAATTATTGGGGCCATGCAAAAAACATTTTTACGCATCAAAGTAGTTCGACACGGTAATTGACATAATTTACTATTGTCACGCCTATTTCTTGGGAATACATCAGTCAGACGTTCAAAACGACTTGGATTTTGCTTCACAAACATAGCCACTACGAAAATATAAAAACAAGGAAGTGTATTGATATTATACTGCTTAAAATAAGGCTTGCAACTGTCTGTAGTTTTAAGTTTAAACATTGAGCGGCGACATCTTTTTTGGGCCTTAAGCGCTGTGTCTTTATCAGTTGAGTTCGCCCAGAAAATGACACCGTAACGTAATTGAGATTCAACAATACCGTGGTAAGCCGTAAGAAGTGGTCTAGTATCTACTATGGATGATAATATTTAAATATATGCAGATGAACTTAATTTTTTACACATTATATCTATATGCGCTTTCCAACTTAAGTTATAATCCATATGTAGTCCCAAAAATTTAGTATCTCTTGCTTCGTTAATATTGTCATTTTATTTTTGTAATGTATGTGAAAATTTGTTACTCCGGGCGTACGTTGTCTAAAGTGCATTATCTTGGTCTTACCTAAATTTATATTCAAATTATTTTTGTCCAGCCATTTAATTATACCGTCAAGAGAATTATTTATGTCATTTTCATATGTACCTAATTGCATTTTTACAAGGGATTGTTATGGTGCTATCATCAGCAAACATAGTCATCGGTTGTTCAACGGACATGGGCATATCATTTACATATAATATAAATAAGAAAGGGCCCAGAATGGTTCCCTCTGGTACACCGAAAGCGATTTTACGTTCTCGTGCTTTTAATATCTCTTCATGTTTATTAACTACATTAATGCGACTAATTTCTGTTATTTGTGTTCTGTTTTCTAAATATGATTTTATAAGTTCGAGCACGTTACCTCTAATGCCGTAGGCTTCTAATTTGTTTAGCAATGTATTATAATGGACATAATCAAGTGCCTGAGTCATATCACAAAATAAGGCGCATACGGGAGATCGTTTATCAACATTTCTAATAACGGTATACAAAAAGTCATAAATTGCCATATTAATGTGCACAAGTATCTACGATATCGATATCGGCTACGCCAAGACCTACGTCAGCGACTACGCCAAGGCCTACGTAAGTAGTTACGATATCGGCTACGCCATCGGCCACGCCAAGCCCTACGTCAGCGACTACGCCAAGGCCTACGCACTTGCGTAGGCCTTGGCGTAGTCGCTGACGTAGCTACTTAGCTACGATATCGGCTCGCTACGCCATCAGCTACGCCAAGGCCTACGTCAGCAACTACTAAGGCCTACGCTAGTGGATACTACATCGGCTACGCCAGCGACTACGCCAGCGAGCGTACCTTTACGCAGGGTCAACACTTCAATAGTGTTCTCGGTATCAAAAGTGTTTAAATAATTTATTTACTGTTCCTTTGTCATAACTTCGGTAAGTACCGTGCGGTGGATAGGTAGAGTCAGCAACGATAGTCGATTTTGAGTAGACAATTATTTTTCTTAAAACTTAAGTACAGGGGTAAAAGTCGAAACAGAACTCAAATTTGAAGAATATTAATTCTTAGCTTATTACCTATATAAAAATGCTACAAAGCAGTTTATCGAATTATCTGTCAATTTTCATTAGATATAAAAGTGACTGTGTTATATGCACTTTTTAGCTGGCCGTACTTATGTACATTACAATAATTATTAAAATAAATTATGGGCATATTCTTTTTAAGTTTTCTATTTTGTTTTGTTTTTTATTTATTTAAGAATTGTAGCCGATGCTGAGGCATATTTTCTCATTCTTCAGTGCTTCTTTCAGTTCACGAAGCGTGATTGGAGGGGAATTTTGCTGCTGTACACGTATGCTCGATGGAGTTCAATTCTGGGCTGCGTGCTGGCCACTCCATGCGTGTGATAACGACATCTTCAAGGTAGTCAAACACTATCCGAGCAGTATGGGGAAGAGCGTTATCTTGCATAAAGATGGCGTTCTCGCCCATGGTTACTAAAAATGGGCCAAACATACTCATTTGAGATTTAATTCAAGTATCTTTCTGCAGATAAAGTTTTTCGGTTTTATGCCTGGTCGGGGAACAACAGATGCCATCTTTGCTATCCGCCAGCTGTGCGAGAAATACAGAGGTGCGCATAAAAACCTGCACATGGTATTCATTGACCTCGAAAAGGCATACGACCGAGTGCCTCGTGAAGTTCTGTGGTGGGCCCTTAAGGAGAAATGTGTGCCAGGGAAGTATGTGCAGTTGATTCGAGCGATGTACAGTCGATGCAGTACCCAAGTCCGGTCTACAGTGGGCACTACCAGCAGCTTCAATGTGGCTGTCGGCTTGCACCAAGGGTCAGCACTCAGCCCTTACCTCTTCGTGATGATAATGGACGCTCTTACGTCGGATATCCACGAAGAGGCGCCCTGGTGTATGCTGTTCGCTGATGACATTGTGCTGGTTGCTGAGAGCGGCTTAGAGATCCAGAGCAGATTGGAGGTGTGGTGGGCAAAACTGGAGACCGCTGGCCTGAGATTAAGTCGGACCAAAACAGAATATTTGTTTTGTGATTTTGGCGGTCTCTCCAGTCCTGTGCCCATATCTCTCGCCGGAACGCCCGTACCGAGCTGCTCCGACTTCCGGTACCTCGGGTCGTTTGTCCAAGGGGATGGCGAAGTAGACCGAGACGTAGCACACCGGATCAACTCAGGATGGATGAAATGGCGACAGGTCACAGGAACAACTTGCGACCCACGGATGCCCCTCAAATTAAAGGGAAAAATTTATAAGTCCGTGATAAGGCCTGTCGTACTGTATGGATCGGAATGCTGGGCCGTGAAGAAGACGGATGAAAAAAGATTGCATGCAGCGGAGATGAGAATGTTGAGATGGATGTGTGGAGTGACGAAATTGGATAAAGTAAAAAATGAGTATATAAGGGGAAGTTTGAAAGTGGCGCCAGTGACAGAAAAGTTGAAAGGAAATCGTTTGGCTTGGTATGGACATGTGAAGAGGAGGGAAGAAACGCATGTGACTAAAAGAGTGATGAATATAAATGTTGATGGATGGAGAGGGAGAGGAAGGCCAAAGAAAAGATGGATGGATTGTGTGAGGAATGATATGAAAGAGAAGGGAGTGAATGATAGCGTGACTTTTGACAGGGGAAAATGGAAAGAGAAAACGTGTTGCGCCGACCCCAAGTAACATGGGACAAGGGCAGGAAGATGATGATGATCTTTCTGCAGATAAAGTGTCATTTTCTATCACCACTAGCACGGTGCGGCTTTCGGAAGAAATTCCAGCCCACACATGTATGGAGCCGTATGGCACTTTCTCTTCAATGCAAGCTTGGTTATAGCGCTCTCCTGGTCTTCTGTGGACTCTGCCTCCCATCGTGCGTGTAAAGCATGAACCTCGACTCGTCTGAAAACATTACTCTTGACCAGTCATCCAGAGTTCAATACCTACATGTGTTCTCTAGCGTAACCCAGCCTTGAATTTCGATGCTACCTTTCGATTTTTGGATCATTTGCAGGTCTAAATGGCTTCAAGTTTGCTTCAGCAAGACGCCGCCTCACAGTACACGTGTTCAGATTGCTCCCTCCAGCACGTACATAGGTGATTTTTGACTTCAACAGCCGTTTGAAATCGATTTCTCAATATTGTTGACACCATATATCGATCCTCCCGCGCTGTCGAGCACCTGTTCCTGGTCTGCGAATATTGTATCCAGTCTTTTCAAATCGCTGGAGCACTCTTTGAAAGGTTGATAGCGACACAATAACAGTTCTCCCTGTGAATGCTTCGGCTCAGAAATCTGGTGAAAAGCATGTCAAACTGTACAACAGCTGTATTAACAGCTCGTAGCGGCAATACAAAATACTAAAATGCGCAAAAATTGCATATTTGAAACCGTAGTACATTTTTCGAAATCTAGTGAAAATGGTCATTTGTACTTACAACTTACTTTTATTCAAAATAAACTTCATAATCTTTAACTTTGATGACATTGATTTTAGCACTATAAAATTGTATAAAATACAGTATTTATTTCATAAAGGCTCCAATATTATGGAAGTTCTGAAGTTTTTGTTAGTAACTCGCTTTCTTGGCGGCCTCTGTGTAGTTTTCTATTAAAAAGTAGCAGCTAGCGCCACTCTGTGTCAGTTCACGAAACTACAATGATCGTAAATTCGACATGGAGCACGGAACGGACAAATGACGCGCTGAAGTATGGAAGTTTAACTGGTAGAACACAGATGGCGCTGCCATCACAAGTTTATCTGGTTTAGTAACTCTACGGGGCGAGCGTGCTACCAATATAACACAGGGCGCCTCCACCAGATGTCGCCGACCGCGGGAATCTAATGCGCAGCTTGATATCGTACAAAATGCGTGGTATACAAAGTCACGCTTCCGCCTACACG